>CM051836.1:68086517-69336517 GCA_028451465.1 Erethizon dorsatum | reverse complement strand
CACTCTCAGAAGACTGTTTCTCAAACACTAACAATTTTTTCCTAGGTCCCAAATATATCCCATTACTTGGCATTTTTGATACCATAAGATCATCTTTATATACTTTTTTTTTTTTAAGAAAAGTTCGGATTTATGGTGTGTTCAAGAAAAAAAAATCTTAGCTGGGTGTAGTGGTACATGCCTGTAATACCAGCACTCTGGGAGACTGAGGCAGAAGGATCTCAAGTTTAAGTCCAGCCTGGACAATTTAATGATGTAACAAGACCCTGTGTCAAAATTTTTAAAAAGGGCTGGGATGTAGCTCAGAATAAAGGCCATGAGTTCAAACCTCACTATGAAAGAAGGGGAGGGAGAGGGAGTAGAAAAAGGAGGAGGAGGAAGAAGAGGAAGGAGGGAAGAGGGAGGCGGGAGGCACAGGGGGAGGGGAAGGGGGGGCTCCTGTTCCTGCCTTGGACCCAGCTGACCATGAACTGAAAGCTCGAGCCAAAATTAACCTCTCCCCCTTTAAATTGCATGTCCAATATTGTCTTGGCCACAGGAAGCGACTAAGATGGTCATTAAGCAGGTGCTCCCTCCCCACCCCAGCCCCTGACAGCCACTTTCTATTTCTATGGATGTAGCTCTTCCAAATATTTCACGTAATTAAAATCATATACTATATGACTCTTCGTGTCAGACTTCTTTCACTGAACATGTTTCCAAGATTCATCTATGTGACAGCATGTTCCAATGCTGCTTTTCCTTTTAATGCCTGAAAAATATTCCATTGCGTGTATGAGACCCAATTTGCCCCTTTGCAGACATTTATGAATAGTGCCACTATGGACATATGTGTACAAGTATTTGTCTGAGTACCTGTTTTGGTTTGAGGTATTTTTATTCGTTCTTTGTATTTGTGTGAGTACTTGTTTTCAATACTTTGAAGTCTATATCTGTGAATTGAATTGCTGGGTCATAAGTTAATTATTTGCTTAACTTTTGTTTTGTTTTGTTTTAAGGAGCTGCCTAACTGGTTTCCACAGAAACATGAGTGATTTTACTTTCTTGTGCATGGAATTTTTTTTTTAAAGAGAAAAGTTATACATCTTTAAAAATGAAACACCTGGGCCAGTGAGATGGCTCAGCGGCGTAAGTGCCTGCCCAGCAAGCGCGAGGGCCCGAGTTCGACTCCCGGAACCCACATACAAAAAAGGGGCCGGTGATATCACTCAGCGGCACGGGCGCCTGTTGGCGCACGAGGTTCTGAGGTCGACCCCCCGGTACCCACAAAAAAAAAAAAATGAAACACCTGCTTCTTTGGATTCGGCGTGCTCTAGAATTAATCAGAAGTTCTCGACTCTGGTTGTACAGCACAGGACGTCTCCAAGGAGAAAAGGAAGTGGAGGAAGGAAAGAGAAGGAGGAGGGGGGTTAGGAGGTAGTGGTGGCACCAACTAGGCTCCAACTCCAGAAATTCTATTTATTGCTAATAAATCTGGCTTGAGCCCAAGCCATCCCATCTGGCCATCTAATGGCATCTAGGACTGAGAACCACTGCTACTCTGTGTGAACTCAGGATAATTAATGCAACACATTTTCCCCTAGAGAAAAGGAACCATTAAATTTTCATGGAACCAGAACTAATTTCAATTTCTTAATTTCCTTGGCTATTTGATTCATAGTCATGTATCCAAACCCAGAATCATGCTTGGCACAGAACTGAGCAAAAAATATTGGCTTAGTGTCAAATATCCAGTTTTATTTTAAGCTTAATAGTAACCATATGTAATAGCAATTAATAATTATAAATGACATTAATATTTTAGTTACTACAATTAGGTAGGAAACTAGAGAGAAATCTGGAAATCTCCTGATTAGATATTGTTTTTGTTTTTTATGTGGGTACCAGGAGTCTACCTCAGGACCTCGTGCTTGCAGCCAAGCGCTTGTGCTGCTGAGCAATATCACCGGCCCTTTTTTTCCTTTATGTGGGTTCCAGGAGTCGAACTCAGGACCTTGCACTTGCCAGGCAGGCGCTTATGCCACTGAACTATCTCACCAGCCCTAGATATTGTATTTAATATACTGTCTTTCTCTTATTATTATTGTTATGCTTATTGGACTTCCTTTCTGTATAAAATTGGTAGAAAATTATTTATTTCCTCAAATAGCCATTATTTTAAAGTCTTCAAGGCCAGATGATAAATTGCAGGCAAAAATATAAGGTGATCAAAGAGTGAGCCACAGATGCGAAACGGACTGCTCCAACTAAGCCTTGGTGATGGAGGGAGGGAAGTACCAGACACAGGTACTCCCAGCCCAGCGGCTGGGCCGCGGTGGGGACCCTGGCTTGACAGTGTGGTCCCGGGCTGGAGGGGCATCAGGAGTCACCAGTGAGCTGGACTGTGAAAAGAAGCACAGGCCTGTGGGGTGCCAGGCTGGTCTTTGGGATTAGGTTACCAAGGTTGGAAACCAAGTTGCGTGGAAACCTTAGCATAAGTGGGCGAGGCATAGACATGGTAATCACTGTTCCCGGATCATCCGAAGGTGGGCGGAAAGCACACCCCAGAATGACAGCTGACTCAGGGCTGTGGGAAGGCATATCCAAGAGGCCCAGGTTTCTATTTTAGATGAGAAAAGGAAGAAAATGTGGACAATTAACAGCACTAGCACAGATTTGCCCTCAAAAAAGTACTTAAAATCATGTCTCGGAGTTAGAAAAGAACCAAAAGTCATTTAGTCCAACTCCCTTTTTATGAGTTAAGATTTCTTGAAATAAAGGAGGGTTAAACAAGATACCGGTTTATTTTTATGTATAGAAAATAAGCCCATGTGCTTTTGCAAATTGCTATAAAAACAAAGAATTGGATACAATTACAAAATATAAAGGCAGCACCACAAAGAATCAAATCTCATCACTGAAACAACCAAGGGAAACTCTCCCTAGTCGCTGACACATTGGTTCTAAATTCTGGAACCTGAACTTTTCTTTCTGGTGACCCTAAAGAGTTTTGCTCTGTTGATTGAGGTTTGGCAGTAGCTCTTATCTCCAGTCCTTCTTGGTCAGTTATTATATCGGATCTGCCTGGAGGAATTGATTTCAATCTTCAAGGGGAGCTATTTTGCACAAAAATCATCATTAAAAAGTTTCCACTTTGGGGCCGGTGATATGACTCAGAGGCATAAGCGCCTGCCTGGCAAGCGCAAGGTCCTGAGGTTGACTCCCGGTACCCGCGTTTAAAAAAAAAAAAAAAAGTTTCCACTTTGATTTGGAATCAAAGGTCAAACTAATTCCCAAGAAGCTCGGTCTAGTAGAAGAGAAAATTCTGATCACTGAAGAACAGAAAGGTTAAAGGGAGGGAGCCTCAAGTTGCCAATTTATATTTTAAAATTATAAATGAAGCATAGAAGATCAAAGAAATTTCCTATGATGACTATAAGGCTGTTCCCTTCTGCAAGTGTGTTATTGGAATTGATTTTGTTCTTGCCAGCCTGGAGCAAAGCAGAGCCCTGCTTCAACAGGGATACATCCTGCCCTGTCGGACAGGTCCTCGGGCCCACCAAAATGGTAACTGTGAAACCAAACTAGATTCCAGGGACAGTAAATAAAATCATAATTATATATACTTATTCCTTCTCCCTTTTATTCCATTAGTTTAGCCACACAAAAAGACAGATGGCTCCTAGGACATAAAATATGAATTACACAAAATGAAATGGGGATTTTCCAGCGATGGCTAGTATTGTGGTAGATCTAGTTTCTCTATTAAAAAGATCTTCTTAAGGTACCCCTTTGAATAGCACACAGTGACAGATCTTACTAACAAATGCTTTTCAATTCCAGTAAACTTTGGCTCCAAATGCTAGTAGAGACAGAGCCTGCAATTTACTTTCATTGTCCTGCTATAGACACATGTAAATTCTGTAATGTGGGTCATAATATGATAAGTAGGGTTGAAATAAGTTGAAGATACTCATGTCATTGACAACAGGCTCATTAAGGATCATCGAGAATCCAAAATGTTAGAAGCTCTGCCTTCCCTCATTGCTTCCGTGACTGAGAGGAAGTAGGTCTCAAAACGGAAGTACGGAAGGTTAAGTAATTTCCCATAGCAACACAACTACCACGTACAGTAGTGATATCAGGATTCAAGCCCAGATCACACAGCTCTAGTGCCTGGTCTCCTAACCATTCCTCTATGCTGCATCTGTAAATAAAAATGCCCACTGAAGTATTCTTTCTAGTTAAAACAAAAAAACTTGGTAGAAACTAAATACCCCTCGAAAGAAGAATATAGAAGTGTGATATAAGACATACAGTGGAACAGGTTTAACAGTTAAAAGGCAAATCTCAACATATATGAATCCCAAAAATGTAACATTGAGTGGGAAAAACATGTTTTAAAAACTGAATTTAAGCTGGGTATGGTGGCACACATCTGTAATCCTAGCACTTGGGGAGGCTAAGTATCAAAAGTTTCAGCCCAGCCTGAGCAATCAACTTAGTGAGACCCTGTCTCAAAAAAAGAGCTGGGCTAGAGCTCGGTGCAAAGGAACCTTGCACAGGTCCTTGGAGGGCTGAGGAGGTCCCTAGGATGTTGGGGATGTGCTGAAGCCAGCTCAGGGAGGACCGTGCAGAACAGGTACCTTTGGGGGAAAATAGCAGAGGTTCCCTCCCCCAGAACCAAGGGTGGCCAGAGACAGCTGGACAGAGCTCCAAGGTCATCTTCTGGGTTTCAGACTTGGGCAGAATTTCACTCTGGTCTCCCACCCCCTGCTAGTGTCTGGGCACCACCTGCTTGGGGTCGCTCATCCTGCCTCAGCCGCTCCATGGAGCCATGGGATGGGGAAGAACAGGGCAGAGTGGAACTGGGCTCCAAGCCCACCAGGGTGGCTCGAGGCCTTGGACGGGCAGCACTTAGAGTCACCTCCCCATCTGCTCCCGGGGGAAAGCAGAGGGCCTGGTCTGCATTGAAGGTGCTCACATGATATGCAGCCCACCTGTCCAAGGCCCTGTCATTCCGGCCGCCAGCACAGTTCAGGCAGCCCCTGGGAGGGTGCCCAGTGCTCCCATGCTCAGGTGACCGCCTCCCCTCAAAGCCTTCACGCTGGGCAGAGGTGGAAGGAAGGGTGGGGGGGTGCTTTTCCCCATGGAATCATTGACAGAATCCGAGAAGCAAGTGTAGTGCTTCCCACCCCAGGCACCTCCCGGAACCCCAGGACCACCTGACAGCACAAGGAGGGCCAACACAAGGACAAGAAAGCCAGGAGGGCTGGCTGCCCAGGGAGCAGCTAGACGAGGTGATGGAGAACCTTCGAGCTTTCAATGGTAACAAACAGCCCACTGCTGCACGCGTGCCATAGGCTCGCCGGCACTGCCAGAGGCACACAGGCCGGAGTGATGCCCCCCCCGCGTGCAAAGTCCGGGCTGGATGGGCAGTGACACAGGCGCTGCCCGCTGCAGGGACCCCACACCCACGCCCAGAGCTGACTCCGATCGGATCCATCTACGTTTTTATTTCTAAGCCAGAAAATCAACCTCACTTGTGTGTTGAAGGAAATATGCGTCTGCGAACGACATCGTACGACCTGTCATCTTAGAGGTCGCCGACGCCCTGCAGTGGGGAGCACGCGAGTCGGGCTCATTACTCACTTCAGGGAGGGAGGCTGCTCACCGTGAGGCCCGGCTCCTCAGGGAGAGGGCGTTAGAACTCACCATGGGACTCGGGCTTTCATTGGCTCATTGGGGGAGCGCTCAAGGAGGCAGGGGTTCACTCTACAGTGAGTGCTGGCAGGATGTGAGGACGATTCTGTGAGGGGCTGTTCAATAATCAAACCCCTAGGGAGGGCAGAGTAGAATGAAGCTAAAGCTGTGCTTGGTAAAGACGCAACCGCGACTAGCTTAGCTGAGCGAGGAGGATGTGCGGTATTTTGTGGGTGGCAGGGTCGCCTTATTTCTGTGCGCATTTAGACAAAATTATGAATTGGTCTTGTGTTGTCTTACGTGAGCCTGGCCTCAGACTGGCCTTGTCCAATGCTGGTGCTCTGTGACGTTGTTTCTACTGGACGGGAGAAGGCTGAGCGGCTCCTGCGGGTCCAGGCCTCCTCTTCTTCTCCATGTCCCTAATATATTATGCATGATTTTAAGTGCCGGTGCTTACAATGAACTAGCAATAAAACAGCTATTTGCAAAGTAATTGCGCATAATTGTAGTAATAAAAAGTTTAATAAATAATATGTTTAACACGCAGTTCTTTTATAGCAAATTTTGTAAAATTCAATGTAGCAATTTTAAGTAAAAGCTTGGGACAATAATAAAAGCTTCTCAAAAATAATGAAATTTTTCTCGACGATATTTTCTGTAGGTTACTTTCTTTTTTTGTTTTTCTTTTTGTCTTGGGGGAAGGGACAGGTGCTGAGAATTGAATCCAGGACCTCATACATATTAAGCAGATAATCTACCACAGAGCTACACCCCTCGCCCTATGGAAGTTCCCTTCTGATAAAGTGCTAAGCAAGTACAAGAAATTCCTACCTACTTTGTACTTAGATTCACCAACCATTTACATAAGTTGGAGACACTGTGTCCCTTTACTACTGAATACCATGATACGCATTTGCCTAAGGGCTAGGACATTTTCTTATATAACTGCAACAAAGTTTTTGAAATAAAAAAATCTAACCCAGATTAAAAACTATTTTCTAAACAATCATCCACGTTCAGGTTTTATCACTTTCCCAGCAATTATCTCTATAGGTGTCATTTCACCTGTAACAGGATCCAATCCAAGAGTACAAGTTGCATTTAGTTACCATTCCTAGTTTTTTAAATATTTGGAATAGAAGAGTCTCTCAGTCTTTGTGTGGCTTAGCCTTGACATTTTAAAATAATCCGTGCCAGTTATTTTGCAAAATGCCCCTCACTTTCAGTTTGTTTTATCTTTCCTCGTGACTGGGTATGGGTATACTTTTTTGGGCAGGAATGTGTTTTTATATTATATGTGATAAATCAAGAAAAATAACTCATATATAGTTGTGTAAATATACAGAAAAAATTAAGTCTCAAAAGTCACTTGTTGGGCCGGTGAGACGGCTCAGCGGCTTAAGCGCCTGCCTTGCAAGCGCGAAGGCCCGAGTTCGACTCCCGGATCCCACATACGAAAAAGGGGCCGGTGATATCGCTCAGCGGCACGGGTGCCTGTTGGTGCGCGAGGTCCTGAGGTCGTCCCCCCGGTACCCACCAAAAAAAAAAAAAAAAAAGTCACTTGTTATTTCCTTGAGTTGCTAAGTATTATTTAAAACTCTAGATCTAGAATATGACATGATGAAATCATGTAGCAAGCAGATTAAGACATTGTTCTTTAATACAGGACTATTTTAATGCAGCATGTCCTTACAAAATGAATACCCTCATCAAATTCATGTGGTAGTATCGAGAGGGACTTTTATTGATTTCTAACTTGGCCCATTTTTTATGGCAAAGTTGCACTTCATGTAAACTCCATCTAGGATGCTCAACAAGGAGGCTGAGGTGAAACAAGACAAACTCACAGGAATTTAGGCCAATTCAGCAAATCATTCATGATCTCTGCCTTTTTGCATCTTTCCTAACTGCTCTTTTGAGACAAGGTCTTCCTATGCAGTTCAGACTGGCCTTAAACTCACTGTGTAGCCCAGGTTGGCCTCAAACTCGCAGTCATCTTCCTCCCTCAGCCTCTTAAGTGCTAGGATTACAGGCCCGCGCCACCACACCCAGCAAAGCATAAATTAGGGTCTTCATTGTTACGGAGTAGAGGAAGGAAAAAAACCAGAGAAAGTCCACATACCAAAAAATGCTACATAAACAGATTCTACTGTAAAAATGTTTCTAAATGCCAACAATACTTAATACAAACATCTAATTTAAGCAAATTATTTTGGGCAATATATTTTAAACTTCATATGTATAAAACAGTCTTAAATGTTAAACTCAAAAGATTATGATTTCACATCCATGAGTAAATCATTAAAAAGTGAATCAGGGAGCCAGGCGTGGTGGCACACGCCTATAATCCCAGCACTCAGGAGGCTGAGGCAGGAGGACTGCCACAAGTTTGAGGCCAGACTGGGCTACATAGTGAGTTCAAGGCCAGCCTGACTTACACGGCAAGACCCTGTCTCAAAAAAAAAAAAAAAAAAAAAAGTGAACTGATGTTCTTGTTTTTAAAAGAACCATCTGTATGCACACACACACAAAGGAAGAAAGGGAGAAAGAATGAATAAATGGAGGAATGAATGAATGACTAAAAGAAAACAGCACCAGAAAGCACAGTACTATGTTAAAAGCTGAAACATGAACTCAAACAAAAGATACATAAGTTAGAAAAATCATTTTTCAAATGCTTTCAAATAGAAGCAGGGGTTTAAAAAAATCCCCCTTACTGCTACTTTATACGACTCACAGCATTCTTAAAGGAAACTTAATCAACACCATGGTGGGCAGTAATACATTCTGCTTCAATCCTAGGTCAAATCTTAACCCAGAAAAATGTCTCCAACTTTTCCTCACCCTTCCTTTTCTGCTTTCGGTACTGTGCTAGAGCTCTTAAATTAGTTCTTATGTAACTGGGCGTTAATAGCATCCTCATTAGTCTCCTCTAGTTTCTTGTCCATCCAATCCTTCCTTGAAATCAAAGTTACATTCCCAGCGTCTATTGCCTTGAGTGTGTTATTTCATGGGTGTACGCGTTCGTCCGAACTCATCGGAGTGTATACATTAACACATTCCCGCTGGCTTGAACACCGATGGCACACGCGTGACTTCCCATCGGGCAGCTTGTACCACCCGATGGGACTGTCCCATGCTGCCTGGTGGGACAGTCACGCATGCACCACAGGTGGCTCAGTGCCCCCTGGCAGCGAGACATATGAATTATGGCCCTGTGGTGAACGTATGAAATAAGGGTATTTTATTGTACATCAACTATACCTCAATAAAGCTTTATTCTAAAAAAAAAAAAAAGGAAAATCATCTTTCTTATAACACATGTCCAATTACATCCCTCTCTTACTCAAAACCCTCCACTCCACTTGCAGATGCATAGTCCAGATTCCTCAGCGTTGTATCCACGATCCTTGTAGCCTCAGCTCTCAAGGCCGGTGTACTGCAGAAGTGTCAGTCCTCAAAACCACCGGACCTTGCATTTCACTATGCTTCCTTTAGGCTGTTGTTTGGAACACCCATTTTAATCTCGTTTCTGTCCACCCAAACTCTACTCCCTCTTCAAAGCCCATCTCAAGTGCCCTCAGTGTTGTAAAGCTTTTCCTGACTCCCTCCATACACTGTCACTCTGTGGATATAAAACCTTTCCTCCCATGTGTGACATTTCCTTTATGCCTTGGCATTTCTTTTATATGAACCATAGCTGTAGCTCAAGCCATGTGATAAGTGCTCAAAAAATTCAGGAGTGGGAATAAAATGGGATTGTTAATTTTTAAAGAACTTTTTATTACCAAAACTCTGAAACGTAGGTAAGAATAGACAAAAAGAGTACTCCAATAAATTCCCATGACTATCCGCCATCTTTAACATTTTAGTATTCACTCAACTGTATGAGCCAGACACCAGAGTCCTGTTGATTTGTAATTTTATAAATTTTGTTTCACTTATTATCATGCAATGTTGTAGCTTCCTTTTTTTTTTTTTTGTGGGTACCGGGGGTCAACCTCAGGACCTTGCGCACCAGCAGGCACCCGTGCCGCTGAGCGATATCACCGGCCCCTTTTTTCGTACCTGGGTTCCGGGAGTCAAACTCAGGTCCTCGCGCTTGCCAGGCAGGAGCTTACACCGCTGAGCCATCTCAATGGCCTGGTTGTAGCTTCTTGAAGACTGATATAGTGTCCTTTAATCTGCGTACCTGGAATGGTGTAGTGTCTGGCATAGAAAAGTTGAAAAATATTTATTGACTGAAAAACAGTTCTACACAAATATCAACTTGGTCATTCCAAAAATACAGTATCCTAGATTCTTGGCACTATTGACTTTAGAGATCTTTGTGAACTCTCATCTTCGTGAGAATACCAACATTTACACAGGTTTCTGGCTTTTTTTTTTTTTGTGGGTACCGGCGATCGAACTCAGGACCTCGTGCGCCAGCAGGCACCCATGCCACTGAGCGATATCACCGGCCCTTTTTTCGTATGTGGGTTCCGGGAGTTGAACTCAGGACCTCGAGCCTGCCAGGCAGGCGCTTATGCTGCTGAGCCATCTCACCGGCCCAGGTTTCTGGCTTTTTATTGGATTACATTTCCACTTTGACACCTAAAGGGTTTTTTTTTTCCCCACTTGAGAACTACTTACCACAAAAAAACAATTTTAATTCACTTATTGAATGCATACAGTAATACAAAGAAAAAAGTAAATTGCAATGAGTTGCAAACGTAAGAAAATCAAGCTCACTCACTAGGTAAGTAACTTTATGCCACATGTCATCCTCAAAGTTTATAATTCAAATTCCATGCTCAGTGGAAACGGCCTATATGTCCATTAACAGATGAATGAATCATGAAAATGTGATATTTATACACAATGGAGTACTACTCTGCCATAAAGAAGGATAAACTTGAGTCATTCATAGGAAAATGCATGAACCTTGAGACTATAACATTAAGTGAAATAAATCAGACCCACAAGCTTAAATATTGCATGGTCTCTCTTACATGAGAAACCCAAAATATAAAGAACAAAATAAAAACAGATAATAGGAAGTAGGGAGTTAGATCATTCTCAAAGGGAAAAGAGGATGAAAAAAGGAAGTAAGATGTGTTATGTAGATGTGCCAACTCCCCACAAGGACTGTAAACATTACATACTACGAACATGTACTAACAAAGAAAATGACCTGAAAAAAATTCCAAGCTCAGCAAAATTACAAATTGCCATACTCCGTGCCCTTCAGACATTTGCCAACACTGACACTGCAAATGTCAGATCTATAACTGTTAATGGGGACAGTTTTCTTACATGTTAAAAAAATAAAAGTATTGTCTACAATAATGCCATCAATCTTTTAAAATTCCTTGTTGAAAGAAAACCCACATTTTAAACTGTTTATCTCCAAATATGGTTCTCCTTAGGTCTTTCTACATAGTAATTTTATGATTTGTTTTTAATGAAGATTTCAGAAGAAAACTTTGGTCTCAAAACTTTAAAATGTTTAAATTGCATGTTTTGAATCTTTGCAGCTTGAGAATAATTATTGGTAATGATCTGTTTAAAATTAGAACTGGTTGCATTGGGCTCTGCTTCTGATTTCGGTTGGCACTTGTAATAAACCAAAGAAGGCCATAAATTCCTCGCCACTCTGCCTGATGCGGAAGTGGGATGGATTTTCCCTCCCCTTGAATCTGGGCCGGCCCTAGGAAATGCTTAACCAGAAGGAAGATCGAATAGTGGTGGAAGTGAGGAGCCCACAGCTGAGGGCCAAATGCAGGGAGTGGCACATGGCCGCCGGTAGTGCTTCAGCCAACAGCCAGCGTCAAACCACCCGAGAGCAGCCATCGGGGCGAGCCCTAGTGGACCCTAACATCACTGAAATAAATGGTGACACTGAATGCCAGCATCACACAGAGGAGGAGAGCTGTCATGAAGAGCCCAATCAATGATAAAATTGTGAGTGAGTGAGTATTGTTTTAATCCGTAAGTTTTGTTAGATGACAATCGATTTTTTAACATACCATGTTTTCATGTTAATTGACCCTATTGGAGAATACTGTGAGGCGGTGAAAATTTGTTGTTTTGATATTTCACAAATAAAGGCTTGTAACTTGCTTCTTAAATGTGCTATTTTACTTCTTGTGATAGCTCACATCCCATGTCAGCCTATCCTGCCACAGACTTATAAAAACTGATATGAATATATTTGCATGACCTTGTGAAATGAAACTTTTGTGTGTATGTGTGTGTGTGTGTGTGTGTGTGTGTGTGTGTGTGTGTGTGTGTGTTAGTGTGGATTCGACCAGGGCCTTTGCAATGAGCTACACCCCCAGCCCTTTTCATTTTTTATTTAGAGATAGGGTCTCACTAAGTCACTATGTTGCCCAGGGCGGGCTCAATCTTGTGATCCTGTCTCAGCTTCCAAAGTGCTGAGATTACAGGTGTGCGCCACTGGTATGGCTCTTTCATACTTCAACAAGAAGAAGAAGAAGACAAAACTTTCTTGTTATGTAGGCACTACAGAGCATTTTGCTTTTTATACCCTGTGTGCACATGTTGTGCCATGTTGCTTGTACACTTACTACCAAGTTAATAACATTTGACACTTGAGAGAGAGGAACTTGTCAAAAAAATTAGTTCTGCCATTTTGAAACTGCTTATCATTTATATGTTTTAAGTGACAAGGGTTAAGAATTGCAGCTAGCACAATATCACATCTGTAATAATCATTGTTTTGTTGTACAGGAGTGTTATGAAATTTAACCAGCTTATTTTTGCAGATAAAAACCAGTTTGCTGTTCAGATCTTAGAAAATACTTTCTTCCTTACTGACCATGATACTAGATTTTATTAAGCTCATCTGCCAGTTTTTTACAACTTATCATGGAGATGCAAACTGCAAAAATCATCATTTTAAAGTGTACAGTGGGTTTAATATATGTGCAGAATTGTGTAACCATCACCACTATGTAATTTTAACAATTTTCATCACTCCCCAGACACCACTTTTCTTACTTTCTGTCTCTATTGAGTTGTCTATTTAGGTTATCTAATGCAAATGGAATCATACACTATGTGGTCTCTTGGGACTGACTGGGTTCTTTCACTTAGCATGGTTCCAAGGTCCACCTCTGTTTTATTAGTATTTAATTCCTCCTTATTGATGGATGATATTTTGTTGCATTAGACATACTAAATTTTCTACATCCATTCCTTAGTTGATATACATAGGGGTTATGTCCACTTTTGGCTACCAAGAATAATGCTGCTCTGAACAATGGGACCCAAATTCTTATTTGAAAATACACTTTTATTTCTCTGAGAAACTAAAATTGGTAAGTCGAATGGTAATTCTATGTTTAACCTCTTATTAAAGAACTGCCAAAAAAAAAAAAAAAGGGCCGGTGAGATGGCTCAGCGGCATAAGCGCCTGCCTTGCAAGCGCGAGGGCCCGAGTTCGACTCCCGGATCCCACATACGAAAAAGGGGCCAGTGATATCGCTCAGCGGCTCGGGTGCCTGTTGGCGTGCGAGGTCCTGAGGTCGACCCCCCGGTACCCACAAAAAAAAAAAAAAAAAAAAAAAAGAACTGCCAAATTGGGCCGGTGAGATGGCTCAGCGGCGTAAGCACCTGCCTGGCAAGCGCAAGGGCCCGAGTTTGACTCCGGAACCCACATACGAAAAAAGGGCCGATGATATCGCTCAGCGGCACGGGCGCCTGCTGGCATGCGAGGTCCTGAGGTCGACCCCCGGTACCCACAAAAAAAAAAAAAGAACTGCCAAATTGTTTTCGAAAATAGTCGTAACATTTTAAATTTCTGCCAGTAATGTATGATGGCTCCAGTATCTCAACATCCTCACCAACACTTGTTATTCTTTTATATTTTAATGAAAAAGTGGTGTGATATGATATCTCATTGTAGTTTTGACTTGCATTCCTCTAATCATTAATGATGTTGAGTAACTTTTTCTTTGTTTTTAGGAAATTCTTTGTTTTTTGTCTTTTTGAGACAGGGTTTCACTATGCAGTTCAGGCTGGCCTTGAACTCACTTTGTAGCCCAGGCAGGCCTCAAATTCACAGCAATCCTCCTGCCTCAGCCTCCCGAGTGCTGGGATTACAGGCATGCACCACCATGTCCAGCGAATAACTTTCAATGAGGATATTAGTTATTCATATATCTTCCTTTTTTCCTTTTTCAAAATTGTTTTGGATACTCTGGTACCCTGAAATTCTATTTTAGCCACAGCAGTACATTGGATACCATTGATGAAACATGGACATATTTTATCACCCAAAGTCTGTAGTTTACACTGGGATGCACTCTGTGTTATACATTCTATGGGTTTGGAAAAATGTATAATGGTGTATTTCCACAAGCGAATGGTCAATGGAATACTTCACTGTCCTAAAAATCCTGTGCTCTGCCTATTCCTCCCTCCCTCTAACCTCTGGCAACCACTGATTGCTGTTTCCAGTCTTATCTTTTCCACAGTGTCATAGTTGGAATCATATAGTATGTAACTGTTTCAGATTGGCTTCATTTAGTTAGCAACTTGGCTGTTAGGCCCCTCCATATCTTTGTCTCTATGTGTGTGTGGTACTGGGGGTTGAGTGTTGAACCCAGAATCTTTACACCGAGCTACATATACAGCCCTTTTTTACTTTGAGACAGAGTCTCACTGAGTCACTAAATTGCCCAGGCTGAGTACCAACTTGTGATTTCCTCTCCTGCCTCAGCTTCCCAAATTCTGGGATTATAGGCATGTACCACCACCTCCAGCTCTCCCCATATCTTTTTATGACTTGATGCCTCATCTTTTTTAGTACTAAGTAATATTCCATTGTCTGACTATACCACGAATCATTTAACCAGTCACCTATTGCAGGACATCTTAGTTACTTTTAAGTTTTACCAATTATCAAGCTACTATAAATATCTCTGTATAGGTTTTTGTGTGGACGTGAGTTTTCAATTCATTTGGATAAATACCAAGATGCACAACTGCTACATAGTATGGTAGGAATATGTTTAGTTTCATAAGAAACTGCCAAACTTGGGCCAAACGTGGTAGTGCATGCCTATAATCCCAGTACTTGGGAGGATGAGGCAGGAAGATTGTGAGGTCAAGACCAACCTGACCTACATAAGGAGTTCAAGGCCAGCCTGGACTTACATAGTGAAAAACTATTTCAAAAACAAACCAAATAGGGGCGGTGAGATGGCTCAGCGGCTTAAGCGCCTGCCCGGCAAGCGCGAGAGCCCGAGTTCGACTCCCGGAACCCACATACGAAAAAGGGGCCGGTGATATCGCTCAGCGGCACGGGTGCCTGCTGGCGCGCGAGGTCCTGAGGTCGACCCCCCGGTACCCACAAAAAAAAATAAATAAATAAAAAAAATAAAAACCCTGCTGGGCTGGTAAGATAGCTCAGCGGCATAAGCGCCTGCCTGGCGCGCGAGGTCCTGAGGTTGACCCCCGGTACCCACAAAAAAAAAAAAAAAAAAAAACCCTGCTAAACTATCTTTCAAAGTAGCCATACTATTTTGCATCCCCTCTGGCAATGAATGAGAATTCTGTTACTACACATTTGGTGTTGTTTTGGATTTTGGCCAGTCCAATAGGCATGCAGCATTAATGGTTGTTTTCATTTGCAATTCCCTAATGACATAGGATGGTGAACATGCCTTCATCTTTAATTGTCATCGGTGTATCCTCTTTGGTGTGTGGTACTGGGGGTTGGCGAGATATCTGTCCAGGTCTTTTCTATATTTTTAAATCAGACTATTCATTTTCTTATTGCTAGGTTTTAAAAGTTCTTTGTGTGTTTTGGATACAATCCTTTATCAATTGTGCCTTTTGCAACTGTTGTCTACCAGTTGGTGGCTTATCTTATTCTTCTGACACTATCTTTTACAGAGTAAAAGTTTATAAATTTTAAGGAGTTCCAGCTTATCAAATGTTTCTTTTATCAATTGTTTCTTTCATGGGTCATGACTTTGGTGATGTATCTAAAAAGTCCTCATCATACCCACCATCATCTAGATTGTCTCCAGTTATTTTCTAGAAGTTTTATGGTTTTGCATTTTATATCTCTGACCATTTCAAGTTAGCTCTCATGAGGGATCTGGATCTAGACTCTTCTTGTATGTGACGTTCAGTTGTTCCAAAACATATGTTGAAATGACTAGCGCTGCTCCATTGTCAAAGATCAGTTGATTAAATCTATGTGGATCTGTTCTGAGCTCTCTATTCTGTTCTACTGATCTATTTGTCTATTCTTTCGACTGTGCCACACTGTCATGATTACTGAAGCTTTATAGTAAGTCCTGAAGTCAGGTAGTATCAGTCCTCCGACTTTGGTCTTCTTCAATATTGAGTTGGCTACTGTTAGTCTTTTGCTTCTCCCTACAAATTTTATATTCGGTTTGTTCACAAAATAACTAGCTGGGATTCTGATTGAGATTGCAGGGCCAGGGATAAAGCTCAGTGGCACAGCGCCTGCCTAGCAAGTGCGAGGTCCTGAGTTCGATTCCCGGTACAAAAAAAAAAAAAAAAAAAAAACAGATTGCATGAAATCTATAGATCAAGTTGGGAAAAACTAACATCTTACAATACCTGTGTCTTCCAGTCCATGAATATAGAGTATCTGTCTCTTCATTTAGTTCCTTGATATCTTCCATCAGAGTCTTGCAGTTTTGTGTAGAATTTGTACATAGTTTGTTAGATTTATAGCTATGTATTTCATTTGGGGGGATGTTACTGTAAATGATATTGTGTTTCTAATTCCAAATTCAATTTGTTCATTGCTAGCGTGTAGGAAGCAATTGACTTTTATATATTAACATGGGATGCTGAAACCTTGCTATCACTTATTCATTCCAACAGTTTTTTAGTCTATTGTTTTATATTTTCTACATAGACAACTACATCATATGCAAACAGTTTTTTTCCTTCCTTCCCAATCAGTATACTTTTTCTTCTCTTGTTGCATTAACTAGACCTTCCAGTATGATGTTGAAAAGGCATGGCAAGAGGGGACAATCTTGCTTTTTTTTCCTGACCTTAGTGGGAAAGTTTCAGGTTTCTCACTATTGGGTATGACGTTACCGGGTTTTTTGTGGGTATTCTTTATCAAGTTGAGAAATTCCCCTCCATTCCTAGTTTGTTGAGAATTTTAATCACAAATGAATGCTAGATTTTGTCAAATGCTGTTTTTGCATCTACTTATATGCTCATGTAATTTTTCTTTAGCATATTGATATGGATTATATTGATCGCTTTTCTAGTGTGGAGCTAGTCTTGCATACCTGGGATAAATGCTTCTTGGTCACAGAGTATAATTCTTTTTACGCATTGTTGGATTTGATTTGCTCATATTTTGTTGAAGATTTTACACTATGTTCATTAAGAATATTATCCATATCTTTCTTTTTGCATAGTGTCCTTGCGGGGGTTTGGTATTAGTGTGATTCTGGCCTCCTAGGCTAACTCAGGAAGGATTCCCTCAGTTTCTATTTTCTGAAAGGGCCTCTACAGAGTAAAATGTCTCCTTTAGACATTTGGTAGCATTCACCAGTGAACTCGGTAGGGCCTGGATCTTTCTTATTAATTATTAATACAATTTCTTTCATAGATAAAGGCCATTCAGACTGCAATTAGCAACTTGTATCCTCCCATCCTACTCCCTCCGTGCCTGGTTAGAAGCTTAACAATTTAAAACACTTTCCAAAGAAGCAGTTTTCGGTCTTGTTGATTTTTCTATTGATTTTGTTTTCAATTTCATTTGTATCTGCTGTAATTCTTATCATACCTTTTCTCTTATTTAGGATTTGCTTTTCTTTTTCTAGTTTCCAAAAGTGAAAGATTAGATTACTAATTTTAGATTTTTCTTCTTTTCTAAAATACACTTGGGGCCGGTGAGATAGCTCAGTGGCACAAGCACCTGCCTGGCAAGCATGAGGTCCTGAGTTCCACTCCCGGTACTGACATAAAAAATAAAATAAAATAAAATAAAATACACTTAATGGTATAAATTTCCCTCTAAGGGCTACTTTTACTGCATCCTATAAAACTTGGTAAGTTGTACTTTCATTTAATTCAAAATATTTTAAAATTTCTCTTGAGATTCTCCTATGACCTATGTGTTTTAAGGTGTGTTGTTTACCCTACAAGTATCTGGGGTCTCTCCACTTGTCGCTGATTTCTAGTTTAATACCAGATGGTCTGAAATTAGGAATTAACCCAAATGAAAACTCCAGGGCAAAGAAGTACCACCCTTCTTAAAAATCCCCAAACATCCATTGTTGGTTATTTCAAATCACTAGTTTCCTTGACGCCAGACTCCAACCTGATGTTGGGAGGGGGGTGAAAAAGGTGGATTATTTCAACATTTTCAGACACTAGTGCAAAAGATGCACTTTCATACTGCAAAAAATGATGCACAAACACTGTACTATGGCAGGACTTAATACTCAGGGAAAGACTCCCAAGCTCACACTCAAAAGAGAAGCTCGTTTTTTTTCCTACCACCTTAGCTAGCCCATTTGGTTGAATGAAAAAGAAAACTTGACAGAAACTACCTCTCATACCTCTTCCCCGAAAGGCCAGAAAACTGCAGGAATGAGAAAGATGGCACATGGAGTCGTCCAAACCGTCCTGCATAAACTGTGCAAGAGCATTTGGCCTGTGACTCAACTCCCGCCTCCCGGTAGCCAACGTCCGGTGGCATTTTTTTTTTATCTTGAACTTCTGGAAGACCTACCTGGCTTCTTAAATCAGCAGCCGAGCAATATTTACGCAAGCGCTTTTCAAGGCTCACAGAGCCCGCCTCCCCGCGCCCCTTCCGATCTCGCCCCGCCCAGGCAGGAAGCACACACGCGGTCAGACCTAGCACCGCCCAACTTCCCGGGGTTTAGCTCCGCCTTCATCACGTGATCCTAGTCCGCACCTCCCTCCTTTCCCCGCTGAGGGCCCAATCTAGGCACCACCCCTCTGGGCACCGCCCTTCAGTAACGCTCGCCGATTGGCCGCTTCTCGCGCGGTCTCCTGGGTGACGGAAACGCGGTAGCCTTCTTGTAGGAGACCTGGTGCGCCTGCGCAGTTGTTAGGTCGCGCTGCTGCTGGAGGCTTGAGATGAAGGTAAATAACTTACAAATCGCGAGGGGGTGGGAAGACGCGACCACTGGCCCTTCCCTCAGCCCACTGAGCATCCTCTTGAGGAGATAGTCTGCGCCTTATTCCCTTCCGTGGAGTGAGTGAGAAGTGGGAAGAGAGCGGATTCCCCGGGATGAGGAGGGCGGGAGCAAAATTGAAGGAACGAGAGGAAGGGGGGAAAAAATAGCCGAGAAGTAGGCCTCTCATTTCTGAGAGTAGATGCGGAGCAGAAAGGGAGAACTCCTCCGCGGCCAGAAATAAGCAGGCTGGATCTGAAGACATCCAAACTTCACGGCAAAACGAACGGGTCACAGTGAAGTTGACTCGATCCGGTGTCACGGAGCTCCCTCGTTTGTTGGGGCTAAAACCCCGGCAGGCCATACAACTGCCCAGCATAAAGGAAAAAAAAGTGAAAAGTCTCCGAAAAAATAATTTCGAATTGCATTCCCTGGGACTGCTCCAGTTTACAGATTCTCCGGGCCGCGAGAGCATCTTATTCGTGGAGAAACCTGCGCCTGCACGCGCAGCTCTCGGGCTGACGCGCGTCACCTCTGCACGCAGGGTTTCTGGGCTTGGGCTTCTCGTGAACCCCACGCCCTGGCCACAGCTGCTTCAGCTTTTCGAGTTCCGCCGCAGTACGCCCTGTCCTGCTCTGGCAAAGACCGGGAAAGTTCAATTTAAAAATTATGTTAGACGTCCTAATGCTTCTTCGTGGCTATCACTGTGGAAATGCGAATTGACAGACCGGTCATCGTAACACCCATGTCTAAAGTTCTTCACAATTTATGAAATATTAAAAGTGAGGGAGCACTTCTAATATTTACAGTTGAGAATCCTGTGCTTGAAGCGTTTCAGCGGCTTGCTTTAAGCCCTACAGCTAATATGTGAGAAGCAAAATTTAAATCTTGGTTTTCTGGTTGTGAAGCTAGTACTTTTTCCTTTGCATTATACCTAGAGCATCTATAGCAGTGGTGACGAACATATAGCATGCGTGCGGCAGCGAGCTGTTTGTAACATTGAAAGCGCTAAAAGTTCGCCATCACTTCTCTCTAGAGTCCCATGGAAGAAAAAAAAATAGGTCTGCCATGAAGGTGGTAGTGAAGTGCAAGTTTAAGGACTCTTTGTTTGCGTGAAAGGGCTATACTTACAAAATATACTTACAAAATTGCAAAAGTAAAATGCTTTTATATACAGTACTCTTTCAGGAGCATTTCCAAGCTCTACCAAACCTGAATGCACCTGTGATCATAGGCTACACCTGCTTCCTCCTGTAACATAAGAAATGGTCACTGACTGGTGTTTAATTCGGAGCATTGAGTTTTGTGTTGCCATTCAGACCCAAGTCTCCTGTAGTAGAATCTAAACCTCATATACTTACATATACGAGCCCCCTGTTTAATATTAAAATGTAAAAAAAATTAAAATGTAATTTTGTTCCATAATATATGTTCTCTTACCCAGTATATCCAAAATGTATTTCAACGTGTAATCAACAGAAAAATTGAATTACCAATGGGCTATTGCATTCTTTTTTCAGTCTTTTTAATATATATTTTATATTTGCACCTAAGTATGAATTACCCATATTTCAAGTACTCAATGGTTCATATGGTTTGTGGCTTCCATATTGGATACTACAGTTCTAGATTGTATAAATGAAAAGAGAGCTTTTCCAATTGATACACTGTCCACCCAGAGCCAATTTAAACATATACTGATGAAGTAAATATAACTAGTAGATAGTAAGGAAGAAAACAATTTTGAAGAAGATACAGTTATCTTTTATGTCTAAAAAATCATTTAGGATTTTAAAATAGCGACTTTGGTAAATTCAACCACACACATTTGTAGATAACTAAATTCAAGTGTAAATTCTTTTAGTCTTTAACATCTATAAAACACTAAAAAGATACATTTTTATAAAACTATCAAAAGTATTCAAAAACAAAAAGGTTTATAATAAATGTTCTCTATCTTGAAGCCCATACTGTATCCACCACTTGTGTTTGGTTGGTTATTTAGGTGATTTTGTGGGGGGCGGTTCTATTGTTAACTGTTTTTGAATAAGCACAAACAGCAGCCTTCACCCTCCTCAAACCTAATGTTTTCATAATGATGTTCTGGCATCTTTTCTCACCAACCCTTTATTGTATATATTTTGAAAATATAAAAATTGTATTTATTTTTTAGCGTATTTTCACATTGCTAGAGAAGACTTGGCTTGGCACACCAATACAGTTTACCTGGCAAAAAACAGCAGGAAACTACCTTGCAGTAACAGGGTAAGAAACCAGTGAACGTTTTAACTAATGGTTGTATACCTCACATAACTGTACCATCTGTTCTGTAGAAGTTCCTGCGTGACAGGTGCATGATGGGAAAAGGAATACGTTCATCTCCATTAATATCACAGTTCATACTAGTAGAACCTTTTCTGGGATAATAACTTTTTAGATACAAATTGTGAAACCTTGAGAGACTGCTGAAATCACTTGGATGGAAGCTTCATATAAAACATTAAAATCATATTTATATTCTAATTGCTTTCAGAGCTGATCATACTGTGAAAATCTTTGATCGCCATGGTCAAAAAAGAAGTGAAATTAACTTACCTGGGTAAGTAGAGAGGTAGATCAAAAACTTTTCAAGCTTTGTCTCCTGAAAGATTAAAAAAAAAGTACTGAATTAAAAAAGCAAAATAGAATTTTATAATTTACATAATCACTATCTTCTCTTTTGCTTTCTCCGTTTACAAAGGGATTTGTTTTCTTTATGCAATGAGTAGTTGATGGAATGTGTTGATCTATAGCATATATGTTAGAATTTATATCTGTAAACACACAGGGAAAGTTTACAGCAGTATTATAAATGAGTCCCAATAAGGATTTTCAGATTTGGAAAGTCCAACCTGTATCTACTTTAGTATTTCCTTTCTAATAAATTGTGGGAAAATACTTACTTTCCCCATACTTCTTTTTTTTTTTTTTTGGTGGGTACCGGGGGTCGATCTCAGGACTTCGCACATCAGCAGGCACCCGTGCTGCTGAGCGATATCACCGGCCCTTTTTTTGTATGTGGGTACCGGAAGTCGAACTCAGGACCTTTCGCTTGCCAGGTAGGCGCTTATGCCACTGAGCCATCTCACCGGCCCTCCCCATACTTCTTAAAGAACAAAGACTTTATTTTGCCCATTTTCAGGAAATATGCTAGATTACATTGGGTATAACTTAATGCATTTTTAATGATTCAATGTAATTATTACCCATATTACTTATTCTATAGATAGTTTCAGTAGTTATCAAGATGTGTAGAGTCCTTCATCTAAATGGCCTTATGCTGCTAGGCTTTTCACATTCATGTCTGCTTCCTGTAGTTTTTTGACCATTTTCGCAAATCAGATTGTTTCACTTCTCTCAGTTTCAGCCTTTCTCACCTCCTGTCCTGCCCCACCCACCTAATGCTACAATTTTGGCATTTCTTACTGTTTTCTGAATTGTTCTGATTTCTTTTTTTTTTTTCTTTTTTCTTTTTTTGGTACCTGGAATCGAACTCAGGGCCTTGCACTTGCCAGTCAGACACTTGTGCCGTTGAGCTATATCCTCGGCCCTGTTCTGATTTCTATATTCCAGGAAACAAGAAGTCAAAGTAGTTACACAGTCATTATGATTAAAATGAAATGAAAAGGCACTCAGTAAAAAAACTCCTTTGAGTATGAGCTTGATCTCTGTAATATCCTTTTGGTTACCTAATTGCCACATATCTTCTAAATTCATAGTAGCTGAATTTGACCAAAAAGAAGCTATAGATAAACACAATGCTATTAACTACAAAGTCTTTAATTGGCAGGTGATTTTATCAACAATTTGAAAGATTCTCTTTTCCATGCTCCCAAAATTTGAGAGTGTTTTAGAAAACTAAGGTTCCAAAACATATTTTAACAGTTTGAAGAATAAAATAATTGAAGTAATTCCCAACTTAAATGTAAATTAAGCTGGGCATGGTGCCACACATCTGTAATCCCAGCACTCGGGAGGCTGAGGCAAGAGGATTGCTGTGAGTTTGAGGCCAGCCTGAGCCACATAGTGAGAGCAAGGCCAACCTGAACTGCATAGCAAGACCCTGTCTCAAAAAAAAAAAAAAAAAAAAAAAAAAATGTAAATCAAAGTATGGTCTAGCCAATACCCAACAGCAAAATATCTCAAAATGAAAATTAGCATTGCAGAGAAGATAAAGACTATCTTTTTTTTTAAGGATATAAGAAGTTTTAGAGCTTTTAAATTATAAATATTTTGGAATAATCTTAAACAGTAAGAATTACGCTAAGTAATAGCTCAATGGCACAGTGCCTGCCTGGCAAGTGCAAGGTTCTGAGTTCAATTCCCGGTACCAGAAAAAAAGAATTATGCTAAGTAGAGTATTTCTGATTTATGATGATATTGTCATCTTAAGCAAGTCACTCTTCCTATTCCACAAGATATTAAATGAAAATAACATGTCTTACCACTTCAGAATTTGGACTTCCCATTGTTGGCAATCCTACATCTACCCAGCCTTGATCTACTTTATTTTCACTTTCTTTAGATACAACTTCAGCTGGGCGTGGTGGCACACACCTGTAATCCCAGCACTTGGGAGGCTGAGGCAGGAGGATCACTTTGAGTTTGAGGCCAGCCTGGGCTACAAAGTGAGTTCAAGGCCACCCTGAACTACATAGTGAAACCCTGTCTCAAAGAGAAAAAAAAAAAAAAAGTTGTATGTGTTAGATACAACTTCATTTCTTATCAGCACCTTCTTTTTCTCTATATAAGTATGAAATAACTTTTCAAAACTTGATCACAAAAATTACCTGTTGATTGTAAGTGTGATTCATTTGTGGAGGTGCTTGATGAGTTTGTTTTACCAAAAGGCCAGGTTCTTTATTAGAATTCAAAAAAGCCTGCTAATTTATTAGGTATAACTATATTTAATAATATAGTACATGAAAATAACATTGAAAATAGAATTAAAATTTTTTCTATTTAATAATATGTTACAGGGCCAGTGAGATAGCTCAGCGGCATAAGCACCTGCCTGGCAAGCGCGAGGTCCTGAGTTCAACTCCCAGAACCCACATAAAGGACAAAAAGGGGCCGGTGATATCGCTAAGTGGCACAAGCGCTTGCTGGCAAGCGTGAGACCCTGAGGTTGACTCCTGGTACCCACATTAAAAATAATAATAATAATAATAATAATATATTACATGAAAATAGCTTTGAAAATAGAATTAAAAATTTTTCTATCCTCTAAACAAAAACAAAAAAGTTGATGTTAGTATTATATAGACAATGAATAGGGGGTTGAAGTTCTCATTGTAGAGTTTTTATGACCTGTTCAGAATAGATTGATTGGTTTTGTTATGGACCAAAGTTACAAATAGGCAAGTATTTAAATGTACTTCACCTTTTAAAAATGGATTGTAATATTTTGCTCTTTTTAAAAAGCAACTGTGTTGCCATGGATTGGGATAAAGATGGAGATATCTTAGCAGTGATTGCTGAGAAGTCTACTTGCATTTATCTATGGGATGCCAACACGAATAAAACCAGCCAGTTAGATAATGGCATGCGGTAAGAATAACGTTTTTAATTTTTTAAATATTCACTTAAATAAATAAATAAATATTCACTTAGAAACATGCTTATTTGTAGGCTCGATGCTAACAATACATATTACTTTCATTTTTAAGATGCATTGATAATTATATTTTCTTATAAAAGGCTCGTTTCTTTACTTATTGTTGTATATAATCCTCCCAGTCTCACCCAGTTAATTAAAGTTGTTATAATTATGAAATAAAAGTAGCCCTTTGATATGTGGGGAGATCTGAGTTGGGGTTGACAGCAGGGATGGCTGGAACAAGGAGTTCTGGTGAGACAATCAAGGTTCTTGATGTCTCGGCTCTTCCTCTCTGTATTGACTTTGTGTTAAGCCTCCCGCCGTTGGCTGCCAGCTTACATCATTCTCCTCAGCAAGCCACGCCAGAGAAAAGAGCAAGGCCCTTTCTGTCGCCAGCGCCCACTTGGCCCCTCAGAAGGTCTCTGAATGAAGTGGACGGGGCGGTGGGATTGACAGTCCCACCGGGGAAGGGTAGGGGCAGCTCCCAAGTGGGAAAAGTCCTGGGCAGATGGAATCAATTCCAGATCTCTGCTAAAGTAGAAAACATTTTTTATCACATGGAAAAGAAAAACTTGTCATGATTTACAACTGAAACAGCCGTTTCGACCTTGCACAAATTGTTGAACTTCTAAGTCTTCATCTATTTGAAATGAGTATAATAATACTAATACTCGCTTCATGGCTTAGGTGGCCCACAGGTGGGCAGGAAGAGGTCACACACTAGAAAATGCTGTTTTCTTCTTTTCTAAAGAATGAGTGATCCCAAAGGAACCAAGGCGGCCACGCAGAGCAGGACCGGGCGTGGGCGGGCGTGGGCCTGGCACCGTGTTCTCGAAGCTCCAAAGTGGTACTGACCCTGGGCTGCAGGAGGTGCTCTCTGCCCAGCGTCATCTCGCTAGACCTCAGGACCTTCGTTTCTCATCTGTCCTTTCACGCTGTTTTCAGAAAGGTTTTCCACACCATGTGCTTCCACTCAGGGCACATTTATAAGCATCGGTACTGGTCCTTGGACCAAATTCTGCATCAGGGAAGCCACACCCTCATGCAGGAAAAATGACGACTCATCTCCAGCGTTTCTAACTGATACATCTCCCTGCTCTCTCTGCCCGGAGTCCACCTCTCCACGCCAGATCAGCGCTGTTGTGTGTTTTCATGTATGTTGTGGCCAGGCATGAAATTAAGACCGGAGTAAATGGAAGAAGTTACTGTCATTGTCATTAAGATAAAGTTTAGGGTGTTTTACTATTGGTATTAATATTTAATGTCTAAAGGACTTTGCATATACTAAGATATACCTGCTGCTCTTTGTGCTTTATTTAAAGGTGAATCTATTATACTAAGGTAATTAATAAACAAGACCTTGAATGTCAGTTTTTCTTAAATATGTTTACTTTTTCCAATTTACATGTCTTTAAGCACTTTAGATTCTAGTTATGAATTTAATCTAAATGTATTCTTTTGAGCCCTTCAAACACCTTCAATAGCACACAAAGATATTCAAATATAATTATAAAACTTATTGTGGTGCCACTTACCTAAAAATGCAATATTAACACAATGGGCGGAATTAGTTTCTTCTTTTTTTTTTTGTGGGTACCTGGAGTCTACCTCAGGAGCTCGCGTGCCAGCAGGCGCCCATGCCGCTGAGTGATATCACTGGCCCTTTTTTCGTTTGTGGGTACCGGGAGTCAAACTCAGGACCTCACGCTTGCCAGGCAGGCGCTTATGCTGCTGAGCTATCTCACTGGTCTGAATTTGTTTCTTTATTTTTACTGCTTGTATTTTTAGACCTTCCTAGGATTAGACCCGCATTTACTGTGATCCTGGCTAGATTTACAGCGGCAGTCATTTAATTAAGTAACTAGTTTACAGCAGTCTTTCCAGAGAAAATCCTATCTATAATATCTGGTTCGATTGATTCCTTCTTGGTTGGACATGGGGCATAGTTGTCTCTCCCAAGGCAATGTAGACTTGAGCACGAGTCACCCTACCCAGCCTCTTTTCAAATTGACCTTCAGTTGTCATATTAGTAAGACACCTCTAAGCCCACGTCATTCACGTAGGTGGCAATTTTTTGTGGCCTGTGCATTTCCCTAGAATGATGTATTCTAAGTTTGCCTGACCATAGATACATGTGATTGTCATGTGTTGACATGTTCTGTTAATATTATTAGAAACTCACGTAGACTTCATATCTTATTGTAATTTTGAGGGCCTTCAAAGGTCTTATCTCCTAAGAGAAGAAAGGATGGACTTTCTTCTAGCTTTTCTAAAGATCTTTGGTTCCTTTATCTTGGAACTCCCTGTTTAACTCCCATCCTAGTTGGTTGTTGTGTGAGTGTCAGTGCTACTGAATAGATCAGTGTTATGCTGATTTTATATACAACCATTCATGCTGATCAGACCTCATTGGTGCCTCGCACATCCTCTTTCCTCTGATACTATTTAGCTCATTCATACTTCTTTTTAGTCTCGTTTTCTGAGATTCCAAGGCAGGATTAGCTGTGTAGGAGGTTTATTACAGAAGAACATATCTCAAGAGCTGCCAGTCCCAGTGCGTGTCTGACCCTTGTAAAAGGGGGCGGGGAAAACAGTTGACTAGAAACATCTCAGATTGTAGCAGCCCTAAGAAACTCCATTCAGAAAACTCTCGCATCTCCAGGAATGGGTCTTAGAGTGTGCTACCCTGTTCTGTCGCTGTCCGGGAGCGGCCGTGGGAGCCCAGCACATAGCCTGTGTGCTGGGGAAATTGGACCCAGGTTGTGGCAGCTGGGCTCCTAGGTCACACACTGTAGTTGGACATCTGAGAGACACATTATCATGGCTGTTACACCTATTTAAATGGAGAAAAGTGACCACACAACTGGTTGTGGTGGCACACAACTGTAATCCCAGCACTCGGGAGGCTGAGGCAGAAGGATTGCTGCAAGTTTGAGGCCAGCCTGGGCTACATAGTGAGTTCAACACCAGCCTGAACTACATAGCAAGACCCTGTCTCAGAAATTAATTAATTAATTAAATAAAAGTGCATATTTATCTTTTTAAAATATATACTTAATGGAAGAACTTAGCCATCTGTTACTCCCTTACTGAAATTACTTTTTAACTAAACATCTTATGATGTTCACTTACAATTTTTCATATACTTCATCTTTCTCCTGTAAATATCATCAAGGATTTATGGCCTTCCACAAACTCAGCTTATATCGATGAAGTATGTGACTTTGGATTCACAGCATCTCCTAAGTGAACTATTAGAGAGGGCCCCTTGATGTGTGCTCCTGGTCCTTTAACCACACCCCACAATGTCCTCAGGAGCGGTGCTTCCAAGCAGGGGGTCTCGATGGTGCCCAACATATGGCTGCATCAGAACCACGTGGTGTTGGGCTGGTGAGATGGCTCAGCGGCTTAAGCGCCTGCCCGGCAAGCGCGAGGGCCCGAGTTCAACTCCCGGAACCCACATACGAAAAAGGGGCCGGTGATATTGCTCAGCGGCACGGGCGCCTGCTGGCACGCGAGGTCCTGAGGTCGACCCCCGGTACCCACAAAAAAATAAATAAATAAATAAAAGAACCACGTGGTGGCTTCTCAAAACAGGCAGCCAGGTGCCAGCTGAGTTCCTCATGGAGTAGGTCGGGGCGGGACCTGACAGCTGGCCCTACTGCCGAGTCCCAGGTGACGCAGCTGGCTCAGACTGCATCTTGAGGACTGTTGTTCTAGACCCATTGTCATTTCTTTCCTCAATATGTGGAATGAGCCACTCTCCAAGGAATCGTGTTTCCCTATTGTAAGGAATCCTATAAAAGCCTAAAGTTGGAGTCCTCGAATGCAGATAAGAAAAACAAAAATGTTTTCTGCCTACTTCTGAGCTACTCTTAATAGTGACAGAGCAGGCAAAGTCATATCCTTTTCGAAGTCACACATTCCCAATGATTCTTCCAATTTAATAGAGTATGTTATTGAATGCTACTATTTTTAGAGCATGAGGTTTCATCATTTTTTTTTACCACAGAATTAAAACTATCATTAACAGTCAAATTAGCATCATGTTATTCCATGAAATTCAAGGCTCCATCATAACCGGATTGAAGTTTATATTTATTATATATTTGTATTTTGACTCTTACTGACCCTAAGATCATCTTATAGTATCCTCAAAATTTTTTTAGCATTCAGTCTTTTTCTTAAAGCATTAAGTTATAATTTTGTACTTTCAGCCTCTAAGTACAGATTAAAAGTATTCAGGGAGGGCCGGTGAGATGGCTCAGCGGCGTAAGCGCCTGCCTTGCAAGCACAAGGGCCCGAGTTCGACTCCTGGATACCACATACGAAAAAAGGGGCCAGTGATATCGCTCAGCGGCACGGGTGCCTGTTGGCGCATGAGGTCCTGAGGTCGACCCCCTGGTACCCACAAAAAAAAAAAAAGTATTCAGGGAGTGCTTAATTCAAGGATTCTTTAGAGGTTATGATTGCGAATTGTGTAGTAATTTATATCTTAATGTTACAGGGATCAAATGTCTTTCCTTCTTTGGTCAAAAGTTGGAAGTTTCCTGGCTGTTGGAACTGTTAAAGGAAATTTGCTTATTTATAACCATCAGACATCTCGAAAGATTCCTGTCATTGGTAGGTTACAGCTGCAAACACCACTACATATTTGCAATGCTTTTCCTAACTGTGAGTTCTGCTGTTGAGAGTTTCCCTGATTGCAAGGGAAGTTTTGTAGTGTGAAAGACCTCCCTGCTCGGGTCTTACATCTAGAGGGAAGATCCCTCTTCTCCGCTTACCAAGAATTTCCCAGGGTAAATAGAGTAGATTAAGGTCAAGCCTGTGACGTTGGGCATTAAGATGTTAATGGCTTGGCTGCCATTTGTCCTTGTCTCACCCAGATTATACCTCTCCACATAGAACAGTTCACGTGAATATCAACGCAGGTTGGTCATATACATTAATTCTGGTTATTGATTTTAGTTAATTTAGTTATGTTATAATATGTGATCATTTTAACCACACAGTAGGGGGACCAAAACATTTGGTGGCTGCTTGGATGGAGTATCCCCAGATTCCTAATTCTGACCCTTTACTCTCTGAACACCAGCTGAATTTGGAGGTTGATGGTTCTATTTGCCTCAGGGTGTGTGGCTGGGGGTATTTGCATCTGTTTCTTATTTAACCTTTTTACAAGCCCTTTGATTCCTTCAACATCTGGTCACTTTGCATTTGCCCGAGTACCCTAGAAGAAGCAGTATTGATTTGTTTCGATCATTGTAACATCCTGCTGATGAACTGGTTAGTGGACTTTGGGTGTAGGTGGCCAGAAGAAGTGTAACGTACTATGAAGGAAGTAAACTCTGGAGGTAATGTCACCTACAGAATACTTGAGATAGGACCTTTCTATTCAGGACAGTTAAGCATTTCAGATTATTTTCACATATATGTATTCCTTGAATATTGATATTAATTTTAATGTTACTGTTAAACAGCAATGTCATTGATCTGTTTGAAAGGTTAAGCTAAAAAGTTTTAATTCTAAATATCAACTTTCACCATGTAAATTGTCTATTTGACTTCAGTAGGCATTTTTTATTCTCACTTCATTTGCAGATATATCCCACCAACTAATTTATAAACCCCAGAAATTTTGACATTTCAGGTATTTAAAAATAATTTGTCATAGAATGATAATTTTTATATCAGGCATTTGTCATATATACATTAATTTATGTTTTGTATTTAATATGAGTATTATGTTATGCTCATGTTCTTATTTAATAACTATATAAAATGGCCTTAAAGATTTAGATTAACTACATAGTTTGGGTCCTTTAGCTGAATTTATAGCTGCCTCTCTCACAGTTCATTGCAATTTGTAGCTCTGCTTTTTTTCCTCTTAACTTACTTTCCTAAAACCAAGTACTCCCACTTCCCATAGTAGCTCCTGGTTATGTGATTTTTTTAGCTCTTTATAGAAACTAAGTGTCTGTTACATTATTTCACCTTGCACGGATTTGTTTCCTTGAACTAGATACAGACAGTTCTGGTTCTAGCTTTGTGTCTAGCGTGTATGAATTTGAGTTACAACAGTTTAATTAAATGCTGTCAGTAACACAGTTCCCATTTCAGTTACTGTAGTATCTGACCTATGAGCGAATAGTAATTAGTACCTATAGAGTGGCCGGAGCACTGTAAGTAGGCGTGTTCACTGTTGTTATGATGTGAAGGCTGACCTGAGCTCTGAGCACTGGAAGCAAAAGGGCCTCGGGGTATATAGGAAGAAGAAGGAATATTTTCTCTTCTTTTCTTTACCCAAGAAAAGAGTTTAGCCAGCACAGTAGTGCACACCTGTAATCCTAGCTACTCTGAAAGCTGAGGCAGGAGGATCACGAGTTTGAGGACAGTCTGGGCAACTTAGCAAGACCCTGTCTCAAAAGGGAAGGGAAGGGAAGAAAAAGGAAAGGAAGGGGAAGGGAAAGGGGAAGGAAAGGAAAGGAGACAAGAGCATGTAGCTCATTGCTAGTCTCTGCCTAGGATGCATGAGGCCCTGGTTTCAATCTTCAGTACCAGGAAAAAAAAAAAAAAGTTTTAGGCATCTTTCCACCTCTCTTTACACAGTCATTTTCCTCCTAGTTCCAATGTACCACACAAGTCCTTTAATCCATAACCAACAAAAGGAGATGTTCTGTTTTCCCAGTCTCTTCTGAGTGTCCCCTTCACTTTTGTGTACTATCTCTATGCTAAAAGTCTAATGTATATGTCACGCACTCTTCAGTGAGAAATCTGGGAAATGCTTCAGATTTACTGTCTCCAAAACCCTCTCGACCATAGTTTCCCTCTCGTCATTGATGACATTCCGTTTCAAATTGTGAGGCCAGACTTTAACATCACCCTTGACTCTTCCTCTTTCTCCTACTCTTCTATCTAGTTTGTCAGAAAATCTCATAGGCTCTGCTTCCAAACCTCTCTAGATTCCAGCCTATCCCGTCACCTCCTCTGCTCCCATCATGGTGTGGGCCTCAGGTATTTTCCACCCAAACCCCTGCAGCCTCCTCCTACAGGTCTTGCTGCTTCTGCTCTTGCCTCTGCAGAAGCCAGCTGGCCCTCTTCATATACATGTTCTCTATCCTCGGGTTCAACCAACCTCAGATCCAAACTATTCAGGAGGGGCCGGAGATATAGCTCAGTGGTGCAGCGCCTGCCTGGCAAGCGCGAGGTCCTGAGTTTGATTCCCAGTACCCAAATAAAAAACTATTCAGGAAAACAATTGCAGCTGTCCTGAACGTGCCTAGTCTCTTTTGTCTTGTCATTATCCCTGAACAATAGGGTAGAATAACTATGTACATCAGATTAGATATCAGAAGTAATAGAAGGATGATTTAAAGAGTATCAGAGGTTCTGTGTCATTTTCTATAAGGAACTTATGCACCCGTGGATTTGGGTATCAGAGAGGGACCTAAAACCAATCCCTCATGGATGCCAAGCAAGCCCTCTGCTGAGAGCTCTTCAGTGGCCTGCCACTCAGAAGCACAGCCACAGCCCTTACCCTGCCCAGCCCGCGCCACCGCGATCGGCCTCTGCAGCCTCTCTGACCTCCTCCGCTGCTCACCTCCTGTGCTCCAGCTACGCTGTGCTCCTTCCTGAGCTTCTCACACTCCAGGCAAACTCCTGCATCAGGACCTACTCACATCACCAGTTATTAATACCTGCTTTCTGCGTAGGTGCCATATAGGGGACTGTAGGGTGTACCAAGAATAAAGTGAACATAGTCCCTGCTCTCCACAGCAGCCGACATGGCTCACATTTACATGGCACTTCCAGTGTGCCTGGCCCTCTTGTAAGTGCTTTAATTCATTTGCTTTTCAGGGACGTTTGTCCTACTATTACCTTCAATTTATAGATGAGGAGACTAAGGGAAGATTTAGTAACTTATCTAGGGTTTTGCTGAGGGTAACAGAGCCAAGATTCAAATCTCAGCAGCCTGGCTCCCAAATCTGTATGCTTAACCACTCTTCTCATTAATAAAATTAACCTTGGAACTCTTAAAAGTTTATCTATTCCAGAACTTCACAAATGCCCACACTGTCGAGCATATGATTTCCTCTAAAAATGTAGTTTTTACACTGGCAGAAATGCTCAAGGAAAATTTTTCCTGATATTAGTGGTTATCTAATATTAATCACTAGCTAAGAAACTAGCTTCTTAACACTAGGGTGCATTCGTATTTGCACCTCTATATTATCATAAATTATTATGTCTTTTAGAGCAGTTAAACTGTGAATGTTAATTCTGCATATACCGAAGCCTTGTCAGACCATGCAGCTGAATATAAATAAAGATAACTTCACTGCTTTGGAATTTATATCTCTTAAGACATTATCATTAGAAGTTTGGTTATAGGTTAAGGAAACAGAAGTAGTCAGGGAACAGGGTATCTTATGTTAGGTCCTGTGCCTACATCCAGACAAAAGTTGGAAGTCAGTATTAATCTTATATATCATTGCTTTGACTTAGAACTTAGTCATAAACTGGGTTTTTTTTTTTAATAAGTTTGCATAGACACTGCTTTGATGAGATTGTAAATTCCTTGTCTGTTTAATCCCATGGGTATCCCCTAAACTTTTAGGTTGGCATCACAGGTTAGTTAGTTGTTTGTTTGCTTGTTTGTTTGTTTATTGAAATCTATGTGTCCGTACAAAAAATCATCTCTCTTTCAGGAAAACATACCAAGAGAGTTACGTGCGGATGTTGGAATGCAGAAAATCTGCTTGCTTTGGGCGGTGAAGACAGAATGATCACAGTTAGTAATCAGGAAGGCGACACAATAAGGCAGGTAATAGAGGACTGTCTCTCTGGTCTGATACACTGAAATGTTTCCCCCAAATAAACAGTTTCTCTATTAAAATCATCTATAAAAGTCTGTGTGCGAGGTATGAGTATAATCATATTCATACTTTAATGTTAAAAACCTTTCTTTTTATGTAGCATTAGGATGTAGCATGGATTATCAGCTCTGTGATGATAGTTGGACAGTATATTTGTGAAATAACTCTTGTTTTACATATGTATATTTACAATATAAATGTTAATGGCAGACAGGTGCTGGACTAGGTAAGGCCTGCCTGATGCTGAAGTCTATACCTTTAACTGAGAGGTCGAATTGCTTTTTCATTGCTTTCATTAATCAGTACACAAGTGGTCGGCAGGTCATCAGGGTACCTGTGCGTCACGGGCCTGTACAGGGTCTCATGGAACTGGGCTCAAGGCATATGGTCACACATAACTGCTTCCAGGGAAAAGGAACTTCAGTCTACCTAGGTGGCCCTGTGCCCTGCTAAAACCTGTTTTGCCAAAAAGTGCAAAACACCTAACTGCCTCTGTCATTCCATGCAAGCAGAGTAGCATGAACAAAGAGGGGAAGCTTATTACAACTTGTCCACGCCTAGCTGAAAGTGTGAGCTTTGAGATAGAAAGTCAGGTGGAGAAGAAAGTTGGTTCTGTATCTGGAAAGTTATGAAAGTTCAGCAGAACTTGGTCTCTCTAGTATGTTGAGCAGAACTGAATGGACCAAAGTGGTTCTTAAAACAGATTAACCTAGCATTATAAAAAACTGTTTAGTATGACATAATTCTAGAAGCCTTATAATTTGGATACCCTTTAGAAATACAATGATAGCTATCCAATACAAATACTACAATGTTCTTGTGCTACCATGTGCCGATATCAACATCACCAGTAGATAATTGGATTTTTTTGTCACTGAGTCAAGACATGGCCTTAGAACATTTTTTCCACATAGCATCCTGGGAATTTGCTACCATTTAGCTATAATTTTTAGCCCGGATCCTTCTATTATTCATATTAATTTCTCACCTTAGAAGCTCTCAGAACACTCAGTGCATAAATTTGAACCTCAGGCCATAATGACAATTAAGAAGGCAGATCTTTGAATACAGATTCTTGAAATGAACTTTATGTTTTCTGACCCTGAGCTCAAGCCAAGACAGACAGGCTTCTGTGTTGTCTCCCTTGGCTGGCTGCCCTGGAGAGCAGCCCCTGAGGTTCTGCATCAACAGCACTGGCTTTAGCTTGGTCTTTGCTGATGGTCCCTGTAATATCCCCTTTCCTTCTTTCAAGCTCATCTTTCCCTTTCATAAGATGTGGGTGCTGTTTCATCCAGAATTTTGGATATTTGTGGTAGCAAGCTTTTTGGATTCTTAGTCCAGAATTAGAAATGCAAGCAAGTCGCCTGTTTTGTCAATAACCCAGATGACTAGGGAGAGGGTCAGTGGGCACTGAACCTCAGACCTCATGCTGAGCACGCGCTCTACTGTGGAGCTGCACCCCTGCACTCCGGAGTGAATGTGAATACCGGGCTGGTTCGCAGCAATGCAGTTTTTACCCCCACAGATACAAGTGAGAGCAGAGCCAAGTGACATGCAGTTTTCCACGATGAAGACCGATGACCAAACTTCTGCTGCTGAAAACACAGTAAGAATTCTCAATCAAATCCATGCCTAATCGTTTTGATAATGTTGTGGAACATACTATTTCCTTTTCTCAGATGACTGAGATTCGGACGAATAAATTATGTTTGTTGCTTATTAAATCACAGTAAGGTGCAGTCTTTGGGGCCTAAAAATTGTTTTTGCTGCTGCCAACTCCCTGGTGTCACAGCAAGCGTGGACAGCTTCCTGTCGCAGCTGGAGTTGCTCTGTTTATTCTTACACAGAAACGGGGAACCTGAACAGAACGTTAACCAGGCGCAGTGGCGCACGTCTGTAATCCCAGCTACTGGGGAGGTGAAGGAAGACCACCCTGGGCAATTTAGTAGTTCCCGTCTCAAAAGAAAAGGGGCAGGTCTTTTCCCGCTGGGTTCAATGCTCAGTATCCCCACCAAAAAAGTATTATATTCTGTGATTTTTAAATTTTCACTCTATCTGATGTGGAGAACAGATATGTGAGAGTTGTAATTTTTGTTTCTTTAATGCTTAGATAAATTTTCCCTTTCATATTTTGCCTTTCCAAAATCTAGATGGTTTTCATCTTTGACATGGAATGAAATAATATTTATTTCTAAAAAGATATTTTAAGTGACTTACTGTTAGTTGCATCTTAGAAGCAAGGAAATATATCCAAGCATCTCTCCTGTTAAGCTCAGATAATGAATACACACTTCTGTCCCCACCGCAGTGACACCCTCCACGGAGAAGTGTTGTTAAGTATCAGCTTCTGTAAATAGCAGCGGGATACTGGCTCAGCCACGCTGACCTGCAGGTGATGGAAATGGTCATATCAAAAGCCTGCTGGGTTATCCCAGGTGGCTCAAAATCAGAATGGCCTTCTGGAGGGAGGATGGTCCTCTGAACATGAATTCAGCTGCGGTGAAACTGGGACATAATTACATTCCTACATAGCACAGCACAGTCGTCTGATAAGAAGGGTAGCACATTTATAAGACTGTTCCACAAAGGTTTTTGTTGTTGTTGGGTTTTGTTTTGTTTCTTTTTAGGTACTAGGGATTGAACTGAGGGCCTTGCATGTGCTAGGCAAGTGCTCTACCAGTGAGCTACATCCCCAGCCCCATAAAGGTATTCTAATATATTTAGAAGGGTATTGAAGATGTGTAGGTCCAAGAATCCTTGCCAGAATATATATGAGGAAAAGCATTCTGGGGTTAATCACATTATCATACTAATTACAGCATTTAGCTCATCTAACTTTGGTTTGTTTTCATAAATTGAGTTCAGCTGTTTGGATTTGTGTATCAGTCTTTTCATGAAGTACTGAGAAATTCATTTCACAATCTCCTCTGGCAGATAAGTGTGGTGATTGGCAGGAAAACGTTGTTTCTTTTCAATCTGAATGAACCAGATAACCCAATGGATATGGAATTTCAGCAGCGCTATGGCAACATTGTCTGCTATAGTTGGTATGTACAAAAAACTCATTACAGAAAGAGCCACGTTTTTCCTTACCAATTATATTTAAGTCTGTAACATCCAATTCTATATATTGTGTTTTCTGAGTTACAGCCTGACTTAATACGTGAAACTACCTAGCATATTATCTGACACATAGTAGGCCCTTGATAAATTATGTCCTATAATTTCTTAATTTTAAGATAATGCCGATTTACCATATTGCCAATGATAGCTAATCCCCCCTCCCTTTAACCACATTGCTGTTTTTGTTGCAATAGGTATGGAGATGGCTACATCATGATTGGTTTTTCTCGTGGAATTTTTGTGGTCATTTCTACTCACAAGCAAGAAATTGGTCAAGAGATATTTCAGGCTCGTGGCCATAAAGATAATCTAACCAGTATTGCAGTATCACAAACTCTTAATAAAGCTGCTTCATGTGGAGATAACTGGTAAGTTATATTCACGTAGTTCTAGGCAAGTCGATGTAGGGAATACTCAAGAGAATCAACACGACATGGCTGATAGGAATCTGACATTCCTACTTTCAGGTACTCTTAGAACATATTTGTAGTTGAAATTTCTAAAGCCCCTTTACCCACGCCCTGCCTGTAACACTCAGGACAATGGTATAAATGGAGAAGCTGGATAAGCAGTCTTAGAACCTGCAGTTCCAGGTGGCATGGAGTAAGCACACCCTGCCCTGTCTCTGCCACTGCATGTTGCTATCAAACCCAGGCAGGATGCATGCAGCAGCTGTCTGAGGATTCTGCAAAGGCTGTAGTAGCAGGCAAACTGCAGGAGCCTGGCCTTCAAAGCACTGCTGAGCCAGCGATGAGCTCGCGTTTCTCCCCCGTCTCTTGGCCAGGGCACCGGGCAGCCGCGGCCTGGAAGCAGCCACCGGAGCACTGCTCTGAAGGGGTCTTCTTGTTCTCGCTCTAGCGAGCGTCAGGATAAAGAACTAGCACTCGGAGACAGCTGAGGACTCTCCCGATTTCCTTTTTTCTTTTTTTATTCTTTGCTGTCCCGCCCCAGCCTCCGAGCAGCCTCAGCTGAGCAGTGGCAGACACAGTGGTGGCGCTGAGAACCCACAGTGCCCCGAGCCCTGGTGGAAGGTAGCTGTCCTCACTGCTCTCGGGAGCTGTGGACTCAAGAGCTGGGACAAGGCCACGTTGCTTGCGACTCTCTCTCCCCTCGCTGCTTGGCCACAGGGCTGGCGGAGTTGTAGGAAGTACAAGGTAGAACAGGGTAGGCAGAGTCTTGGCGCTCCTGGAGAACCAAAGAAGGGAGCCATACAGAATTAGGAAGTCCCAGTTGATCTCCAAGAGGGAAGAACTCTGGGAAGTGACCTGGTCATGATGTGTCTGAACTCCTGGGTTCATCCCTCAGCTTGTAGGTGTAGATCTTATCCTAAACAGGATCTTAGCCCAGCTCCCATATGGGCCAGAGCAGGCCAGAGAGGGACACATCTGAATACATCTACGAAGGCTTGGAAAATGGAACTGACACTGAAGTTGTAACCCATAGAAGTCTGCGGAAACTTGGGGGTCTGAAGGTCTCTGGGTGGATTGCCTGCTCCAGCAAAAATATTAACCTTCTCCACAGGAAGTAAGTTAGGCATGGACTCTCAAAGCATAATATTCAGGATGTCCACTGTGTAACCCAAAATTACTCCACGTGTGAAGAATCAGGAAAATTGCAACTTGGGAAAAGGCAATCGCAAGACACCGATGCCAAGATGATGCAAATAGCAGCACTACTGAAATGCTGAGATAGAGGTTAATACTCTTGAAACCAATGGAAAGGTAGGAAGTGCCAGGAAAGAAATGGAGACTAAAGAAAAACCAAGTAGGAATTTTAGAACTGAAAATTACAGTAAATATGGTAGATTTAATAGCTAATGGAGTCCGTACTCAAGGAACTTGAATAGAGATCAATGGAAAATATTTCATCTGAACGCAGAGGGAAAAGAAGATTGAAAAAGAGAATGGTGTCAGAGGCCTGTGAGCTGATACCGAAAGGTCTAACCTTGGTGTCACTGAATCCCAAAAATAATGGCTGGAACCTCCTTTGTAGCAAGAGACTTAAGTCTACATATTATAGAAGCCTAGAAAATTCTCTAAAAGAATAAATTCCAAAAAATCCAGGTTCATAATCAAACTATGGAAAACTAAAGCCAAAGAGGAAAATCTTTTGAAAGTGGCCAGAGAACATTTTGAACAATAGTGAATTTCTTACCATAAAGAGAGCCCAGAGGAAGAGTCACAACATTCTTAAAAGTTCTGAAATAAAATTACCAGCAACTGAAATTTGTATCTCAGAATTTAAAACAATGACAACAACAACAGAAAACCAACAAAAATACCAAAGAAGCTGGGCATGGTGGTGCATGCTTATAATCCTAGCACTCTAGGAGACTGAGGCAACAGGATCACAAGTTTAAGCCCAGCCTGGGCAACTTAGCAAGATCATGTCTCAAAAAATTTTAAAAAGGGCTGGGGATGTAGCTCAGTGCAAAGTCCCTAGGTTCAATCCTCAGTACTGCAAAAAAAAAAAAAAAAGAAAATTTCTTGCCAGGCAGGAGACGCTGCTCTAAAAGAATTGCTGAAGTTCTTTAGATAGAAGAGAAGTAAGCACGGAAGAAATTTGGGACATTAAGAATGAAGAAACAAGGTGTGTGGCACATGCCTGTAATCCCAGCACTCGGGGAGCTGAGGCAGGAGAATCATTGCAAGTTCAAGGCCAGCCTGTGTTACACAGTGAGACTCTGTCTCAAAAGAAAAAAGAAAAAATAGCAACAGGCTGGAGATATAGTTTAGTAGTAGAGTGCTTACCTAGCATGAACAAGCCCTGGGTTCAGTTCCAGCACTGAAAAGGAAGACAAAAAACATGCCTGGATTAGTATAATAAACATTTTCTTTTGAGATTTTTAACACATATGTGACTATCAAAAGCAAAGATATAATATTGTCTGATAGGGTGTTCAATGCATGAATCTGCAATTAACAAGGCAACTACAACTTAAAAAGGAGAGGGTAGGTAGTTTTTATGTAATAAAGTTTCTACATTCCACTTGAGATGGTGAAACATTGATTCTAAGAAGACCGAAAAATGTAATATGTATGTTCTAGAGCAACCACTAAAAATTATACAAAGATATATACAAAAACACAACAGATAAATGGAATACTAAAAAACATTCCAATAATCTAAACAAAGAAAAGGGAAAACAGGAAGGACAATAGGAACAACAGAAAACAAATAATAAAATGGTAGATCTAAATTCAAACACATCACTAACTACATTAAATGTAAATGATGCTTATTCAACGAAGACTGTTAAAATGAATTTTTAAAAAATAAGCCCATGATATGCTGCCTATAAGAAACTCACTTGAAATATTACTCTGTGACTAAGTCAACAGGTGGGAAAGTTAGACTATCCAAATGCTAATCGGAAGGATGGAGGTCCACTTTTTATGAGGAACAACATTAGGGATCTTTGTACAAATGGATCTATGTCCTCTCTGGTTGTGGATCTTATGAATCTTATATGTGAGAAAAATTCACAGAACTGAGTACACGTGCTCATGTGCACACACACCCTCTGTACCAGGAATGCTGGGGACATCTGAATAAGATCTGTGGATTGTGTCAATGTCAGTATTCTGATTGTGACATTGTATTTCTCAAGATGTTCCCACTGGGGGAAGAGGGGGAATGGAATCTTTTCAGCATTACTTTGTACACCTGCTTGTAGACCTAAAATTACTTCATAATAAAAGATTTAATTACATGAAAACAATGAAAGAAAAAAATGTAAGAGACTGTGGGAGGGAAAGAGAAAGAGGAGAAAAGAGTCAAAGAGGGAAAACTTGTTACTCCTGTTAGGTACACATGGTGCTGTATAACTTTAATTCACATTAACCTAGTTTTGCCAAGTATAGAGAGCCCTTCCTGGTCCTCGTCACGGTCCAGGAAGTTAGATTTGTAAACCCAAAAGGAAGTTATTGGAATTCTACCGAGTTAATTCCAATCTACCATATCCAATGCAACCCACGGCGAGAATAAAGACACTAAGGCATATTTATAGTTGTGGGGAGCCAAAGGGGTCCTAAGTCCAGCCAAGATGGTGGCTGCTGGGACAAAGGCCACGACCCAGGGCCGAACCGGGTTTTATTAATTCTGAAGGAGGGCAGTGGCTCGGGGATGAGTGACTGAGAGTGGCGGGAATTACGTGAGTCTTGGGAAGTACCTGAGTCTCGTGAGCTGGGCTAGGCCTGAAAATCACCTTTGCAAATGCAGAGGGAAGGATATGCAGAAGGAGTAATCTGCAGGTCACAATTCAAGATAGTTTCTAATGTTTTGGGGTCGGTGCTTCAGCTCTGATGTGTAATCTTTTATGCCCTGGGAAGTCATAGCCTCTTTCTCGAGGCTCGATCCCAGCCGACAGCGTGGAGCACGGCTCTCCATCCCGCCAGGCTCAACCATGTATTGGGAGCAAAGGGCGGGGAAACACAGGCCTGTCGCTTTGCTTCAAAGACTACACATCAGGACCTCGGCTGGACCTATTTGCATTGCCTAAAGCCAATTAAAGAGATAAGGAAAAGTCCTAGCCAGCTCTGTACATATCAATAGGTGGAATTAGGGCCAGGTTCAGCCAAGATGAAGATAGTTGCTCTTCTCTCAAGGACAGCCATCCAGGTGGTCCCCCACAGCCAAGAGTATGCCCCAATTTTTTTCAGCACTTTCAAGCCAGTCCTGATTCCACATCTAATGCTCTTTCTAGTATGCATATCTTGCAACTTTTAAAAGGGGACCTGCGTCATCTTACAATAATTTTTTTTTTTTTTTTTTTTAGCGGAAATGTAATTGTCTTCCCCAAAGAGCTTGGAAATAAAACCTGTTAGCTTGGTTTATGTATATGGGGATATCTGAAAAGAATGTCGCCATTCTCATTAAAAATGTGATTAGTTGATGAGATCTGAGAATTCCTAGTTATATAACCTCGTTGCTAACATCTATCTCAAGCCTAGGCCATACTTTCCTCTCAACACTAAAGCCATAGCCTAGTCCAGGCCCTGGGAGCACTATTTCTCCTCAGCTTATTAAGTTTATCTAAAGTTGTAGATAGATAAGTAGGGTAGGCCCAATCCTCCTGTACCCACACACGCTAAAACAAACAAAGCCTAGCCAGGCATGGGGGGGCACACCTGTAATCCCAGCACTAGGGAGGCTGAGGCAGGAGGATTGTTTCAAGTTCATAGCCAGCTTGGGCTACATAGTGAGTTCAAGACCAACCTTGAACTACGCAGCAAAACCTTGTCAAAAACAAACAAACAAACAAAAAAAAAACACTTAAAAGGTGAAATGTAGGGCCAGTGAGATGGCTCAGCGGCATAAGCGCCTGCCTGGCAAGCGCAAGGTCCTGAGTTCGACTCCCAGTACCCACATACGAGAAAAGGGGCAGTGATATCGCTCAGTGGCACGGGCGCCTGCTGGCGCGCGAGGTCCTGAGGTCGACCCCAGGAACCCACAAAACAAAAAAAAAAGGTGAAATGTAATTAAATATATAGAAATGTTAATATTTTCTTACCTCTCTCAGTACATCTTCCTGTGTGTCCTGTTTGGGAGGCCACTGACCTATCCTATACTTTAAAATTGTTTTGTGAAGTAAAACAATTTTGCCTAAAGCTCATATATATTTAAAATACACATTTGCTTTTGTTTTTCAGCATTAAAATCCATGACTTGTCAGAATTAAGGGACATGTATGCTATAGTCAATCTGGACGATGAAAATAAAGGTATTGATTTTTCTGAAGCAGACTGACATTTTGTTGTTTCATTTACAGAAGGTGTGTGGTGGTTGTATGAGTTGTATTCATTGTAGTAGAAATAAAATTAATACTCTTCACCAGAGTTCCCTAAAGTACATAGTCTCCTTATTGTAGTAATCATGTTGTCATACTAATTGACTAAAATGTTCTAACTATGTTGATATAATACTAATGTTTGATCCAGAGATTTATGGTGAACTTTCCCCTGGTCTCACACGTGAAACAGATACTGTCCCTTTGAGCCACATTGGATGAATCAGGATGAATCAGTGCTCATACTCTTGTGCCAACCCATGCTGAGTTCCCTAATCTAAAGACTAATTAAACTAGTGTAGAAAATATGAGACCAAGAGACGGAGGGAACAGGCAGGGAAAGGAGGGCAGGGGGAAGCAGGAAGAACTGAGACGGGTTACGTACCCATCCCAGCTCCCCATGAGGAAGGTAGGCATTCTGTGCTGCACACGTGTACAAATAAAAATTTTTGAAAAGTGAAGATTTTAAAGCTACCAGTAGCTTACATGAAAATAGTTGCTTGCTTGCCAGCAACCGTGGATGGTTGTGAATGACTATTTGTTTTTGACGATTATTTCAGGGTTGGGAATGTTGTCCTGGACAGATGATGGCCAGTTGCTGGCATTGTCAACACAAAGGGGCTCCCTGCACGTCTTCCTGACCAAGCTCCCCGTCCTCGGGGACTCCTGCTGCACCCGGATCGCGTACCTCACCTCCCTCCTTGAAGTCACCATAGCCAACCTTGTGGAAGGAGTATGAGACCGGTGTCATTTTAATTTTATTTGTAAAACAGAAGTCTTCACAGTGATTTATGACCATACTTCTTTATTATAGGAGCCACCGATCACAATTTCTGTGGATGTGGAGCCCACCTTTGTGGCAGTGGGTCTTTATCATCTGGCTGTAGGAATGAACAACCGAGCCTGGTTCTATGTCCTTGGAGAGAACGGCAAGTCGGAGCCGGTCCCATGTATTCTTAGCCAGCATGCAGTTTCTGTATCATTTGGTGGAAAGCACTGCAGGTTTCTTTTAAGACAAAGTCTCCCACTCATTTTTGTTCAGACCTGGTTTATGGCTTTGTGAATCCTGTAAAAACCTTGCATAGTATTTGGAAAGATTCTATTCTTGGTAAAGATTTTATTCTTTGTAGTAAAGACAGCATGGTATAGTGTGTAGAGTATAAGCTTTAGAATTAGACCCTGGTTCCATTTCCCTCTGCCTCTCCAAGCTGAGCGACTATAGAGCACTTACTTTATCACTGTGAGCCTGGTTTACTTGCCTAGAAACTGAGGTTACTTTCTGTGGCAGTGCTGAAGGTTGAACCAGGATCTTTGCACATAGTAGGCAAGTGCTCTTAACAGAGAGCTGCAGCTCAAGGGTACTTTTAAGGGCTCGTAAGGCAGAATAAATGGTGCTTAACAAATGTTAGCTTCTTCTCCTCTTCCCTATGCTAGGTCACATAATCTTCAGGAATAGAACAAACTTGACAATGACCTGTTAAATATAAAACCTCATTAACTTTCTGTCACTTTGTGTTTAATTTATTTGCACATAATTTTATTTTCTGTTGTTTTATGTGAGCCATTATGGAACTCCTGAAGGCATTTATTTGGCAACTAAGATTTTGTTTGTTTGTTTTTTGAGACAGGCTCTCGCTATGTAGTTTAGGCTGGCCTTGAACTCACTGTGTAGCCCAGGCTGGCCTCAGCCTCTCAGCAATCCTCCTGCCTTAGCCTTCTGAGTCCTGGGATTACAAGCATGTGCCACTATGCCCGGTTTAAGATTTTTTTTTCCCTAAGAATGGCTAAAATAAGATCTTAAGTTGAGAAGACCCTTGCAAAGGCACACATTTTTTATTTGCAAATATTTATATGCAGTGGTTTCACCTATATATTAATGTTTTTTTTTTTAATTGCTATAGCTGTGAAAAAGTTAAAAGATGTGGAATATCTGGGAACAGTAGCCAGTATCTGCCTTCATTCTGACTATGCCGCTGCACTTTTTGAAGGCAAAGTCCAGTTACACCTGGTAAGTCAATTGCTGATGCCCTGGAAGCCTTAATGAAGTAATGAGAGTGGACCACCTGATGTCTCCTCCCAAGAACGTTGTTCAGGAAGCTGTGCGCACAGACTCTCTGGAAAGCCAGATGTGCGCACAGAGTGCACAAAACCCCCCTCTGTGCGGGCTGCTCAGCTGGCCCCATTCCCCAGAAACCTGATAAATAGCAACAGTGCTGTGTACAGTGTCACTTACGATAAAAATGACCTGGGTGGTGAGTTGCATCTAGAAGGAAATACAAACCAGGAAAGCCTGCGGAGATCACCACACCTCTGGGCTTCCTGGTGTGTTTAACCCTCCCAGTACTAGGGATTGAATCCAGGGCCTTTGCACTGAGCTACATCTCCAGCCCTTTTTTATTTTGAGACTGGATCATGCTAAGTCTTTAAGCAGCCCAGGCTGGGCTCGAACTTGCAATCCTCTGCTCAGCTTATGACGGGCTTGCATTGACCCTTGTCTTTGGACACGTCAAGTGTGAGCGTCCTCAAAACTATGCCTGTTGACTGGTTCAAGAGAGACTGGCACCTCTGGGGGTGGGGCTTCTAAACCAGGGCACCTCCCCACCTCTGCGACGCTGCATCTGGGAAGCCGCAGAGATCCGCAGCGAGACAATCGCGGAGCCTGCTGCCAAGCACAGAGGCCGCGGCGCTGCCCGGGCCTCCCGGCGTAGTTGGCTCCTGATAGTCTGCGGAGCCTGAGTGTCAGGAGACCCCGAGAAAAAGACTTTTCTCCAGATACGCACCGGGTTTGCTCCAATCTGTGAGCCGCCGTTCTTCCCATTGCAGATAGAGAGTGAAATCGCGGATGCTCAGGAAGAACGTGAGACTCGCCTCTTCCCGGCCGTGGATGAGAAGTGCCGCATTTTGTGCCACGCCTTAACTTGTGAGTTCCTCATCTATGGCACGGATGTACGTATCACCTTTACTGCAGACCACGGGGAATTGCAGAGTTTTATTTTGTGATCTCGGTCACATTCCTTTTCCCCTTACCTCGTTTTCTATAACTGTCTCTAATACAGCGAGGTCTTTGGGCAGCCTCCCTCCGGGCCTCTGCCGCGCTACCCCGGCAGCTCCCGTCCCCGCCCACCCGCTGCGCAGCCCACGGCTGGGGTGCTGAGCCCCTCTGCGGACGTGCTGCCCGGCCGGGATCCCAGACCCCTCTGAAGGCAGTGAATGATCTGGAGCAGTCAGAGGATTTTGCCTTGTTGTTCCCCATCCCTCAGTTTATTGTCCCTTGTTGCCTAATTCCAATGTCTTAAAAATGGTTTCATGCATTTTTAAAATTTTTATTTTTATCAGTACACATTTGCAGTGCGTAATGATTGCATTCGCTGGTACATGTGAATAACACGTCTTAATTCTTTCTACGTCCCTTTCCCATCCCCTCCCTCTCCGCTCCCTCCAGCTCTTGGTCCCCTTTCCATTTGCAAGATTTATCTCCTGTGTTGTGTACATTTTATCTGTAAAAAAACAAAAAGTAGAAATGGTTGTTTGTTTGAGAAAGTAAATCCAATGTCTTATTCCATCTTGGCCTGAATATGTCTTAGATGTCATTAGGGAATTTTTACTTTGTTTTTTATTGTTGTTGTTGTTTTAGTTTTTTTCTCAGTATCGGGAATCAAACTCAGGACCTTGCCAGGCAGGTGCTGTGCTGCTGAGCTATATCCCCAGCCCCATTAGGGAATTTTTAAATTAAACTTCTGTCTTGAGATCCTTGCAGACTCACGCATAGTTGTAGGAAGAGTAGAGAGACCCTGCCTACCCTTCACCTAGTCTCTCCCGGAGTGCAGTGCTAGCACAGTATCACAACCCCTCAAGATACCACCAGTCCTTCCTGTTACTATTTCAGCCACACCTCCTTTTCTCCTGCCCCCACCATTCTTAACGCCTGGTCACAATCTCTCCTACATTTGGGCAATTTTGCCATTTTGGTAACGTCATATAAAGGAAGCCATATAATATGCACCCTCTTTTGAGGTTGGCCCGTTGTCCCTCAGCATGTTTCTCTGAAGAGTGAGCTGCACGTGTGTCTCACATCTGTCCCCCAATTGCCAAGCAGCATCCCAGGATACAGGCGCCCCAGTTTAGTTAACCATTTCCCCACGAAGAGCAACTCCTCTGACTTCTCAGTAGGGTTGCTTTTTCAGGTGATGAAATGTTTTTAAATGGTGATCAAGTGTTGGACAATTTTGTATAGATGCTAAAAATCATGGTGTAGTAGGCAACTCATTCAGGACCCTTCCTATGTCTCAGAAGCTATACCTATTCCCTGTTCCTTTCCCCCAGTAAATTTTCCTACTCTTAAAAAAAAAAATCATAGAGTTGTATACTTTAAGAGAGTGAATTGCATGATATTGCATGATAAGTGATATTTCCATAAAGCTATTAATTAAAAAATAAAAATGGAGGCACCGTAAAAAACAGGAAAAAGATTCTGTTGAGCATGTATCTGTGTTTCGGGCTTTGCTGTTCTGTGCCGTTGATCTGCGCGGCTGTCCCTCAGCCGGCCTCACACACTTGGTTACCACTGCCGTAAAAAAGGGAAAGCTTTCTAATTGGGTGGGCTGATTCCCCACTTTATTTTTTACTTGCAAAATCATTTTAGCTCTCCTTCCTGCCCCCTCCTATATAAATTTTAGAATAATCTTGCCCATATCTACAAAACAAAAATCTTGTTGTGATTTTTTTTGTTTGTTTGTTTTTGGAATAATGGTAAACGTGTGTATCAGTGAGGGAGCATTAACGTGTTTACTACAGTGAGACTTCTAACCCTTGAGCACAGTCTACCTCTCCATTTATCTAGAACTTCGATTGCTTTCACTGGTGTTTTATAGTTTTCAACCTAACAGTCCTGTGCATGTTTTGTTAAATTTCTATACAGCTACTTCACTTTTAAGGGATTATAAATTTACCGGTCGAGTATTCCTTATCTGAAAGACTTGGGACTGGAGAGAAGTATTTCAGGTTTCATAGGTTTTTGGGTTTGGGAATATTTGCACAGACCTCAAATTATCTTGTTGAACATCCCTAATCTGAACATCTGAAATCTAAAGTACTCCCAAATCTGAAAGTTCTCAGTGTCATGCTGACCCTCAAAAGGTTCAGATTTCGGACAGTTTCAGATTTTTATATTATGGATAACACAATCTGTATAGTGACTTTATTTTTGGTGTGTATATGTCCACTTCTAATACATAGAAACAGAATTGTATCAGGTGGTCTTTTTGTTTTTAAAATTTATCTTCTAATTTATTAACAGCAAAAAAGATTTGTAATAAACTTTTATTTGAAAGTTTCTCTAAAACAATAAGGATATTACTAGAGAATAGGAAATCTATAAATCATTTATTTCATATCACTGAAAATATAGGAATTTAATAGGCTGAATCACTTACACATTTCTCATTTCATTGACTTTCCTGGATCTATACCTTTCACAGATTTTAAATATTATTCTTAGACTCCTCCATCATCAAACATAATGGTGTTTCTCTAAAAATGAGGACATTTGTTAACCTTAAATGCTGAAAGTCAGTATTTTCGTGGCCACCTCTTACATTTGCACAACTGGGTTTTGTTTTTAGACTGGTGTCATTCAGTATTTCTACATTGAAGACTGGCAATTTGTTAATGATTATCGACATCCTGTCAGTGTGAAAAAGATTTTTCCTGATTCAAATGGGACCAGATTAGTTTTCATTGATGAAAAAAGTGATGGATTTGTCTACAGTCCAGTAAGTATAAAAAATTTTAAATGCTTGCTTTTTACAAATGCAATATGAGAAAAAAAGTGTTTTAAATGTGTACCCTACATAAAATTTTTTCTTAAATAGTGCCAAAGATTGTAGTGCTTTGCCATCATGTTTGTAATACATATTCGCAGTAAATGTTCATGACTACTTATGTCAAGAAAATTCCATTCTGTGATTTTTCAAAGTATCAGTCCCAGATTTTTAACGGAAAAAATAGTTGTTATTTTCAACGCTACTGCTCACCTTGTCCTATACCATACAATACGGCAGCCCCAGCCCAGCATCCTGTGCAGAACTTTTCTCCCCAGATGTGCAGGGAGTGTCAAGGGCAGGGTCCCCGTCCTTTCCGCACACCACAGATGCTCTCCTCCATCCTTAAGAGCTTGAAGATGAGGAAATCTCACTTTTATTAGATGATTAAAAATGAGTGGACCCCTTGGGCCGGTGAGATGGCTCAGTGGCGTAAGCGCCTCCCGGCAAGCGAGAGGGCCCAAGTTCGACTCCTGGAACCCACATACGAAAAAAGGGCCTGTGAAATCGCTCAGCGGCACGGGCGCCTGCTGGTGCGCGAGGTCCTGAGGTCGACCCCTGGTACCCACAAAAAAAAAAAAAAAAAAAAAAGAGTGGACCCATTTTAAAAGTCAGTTTCTCCTATGTTTAAACACCCTTAACATTTTAAAAAATGGACTTAGATAAAGGAAATGTTGGCTTTTACATCTTTTACTGCAGTTAGAGTTTTCCTTTATTTTTATATCCAGCCAGTGGCTTGGCGTGTGTTGGTCACGATTCACACAGCCTACAGCTGCACTGGGCCCGTCCTCAATAACGGCCCCAGAGTCTGCGGTTCTTCCTTAGTGTCCACTCCATAAAGACAGCTTCCCCTCTCCGTGACACTGTCCTGGAGACGACCCTTTCTTTGAAAGGAACACTTGATTCCTCTCTCCTCCCCTTTCCTTTCTTCTTTCCTTTCCCTCTTTGTCTGTTCTTTCTTTTTTCCCTTCCTCTTCTCTCCCCTCCCCTCCCTTCCCTTTGGTTTCTTTCTGTGAAAACCACTAGCAGGCATCCCTGGGAGGACCTGGATGGTTTGCTCATGCTAGTGCTCTCTGGACCATTCCTCTCTGCTCAGGTAACAAAGGAGGAGGAACGCCTCGCAGGGAAGACAGTCTGTGTGCGCTCCCTTTGAGTGTGAAAAGCCATCTGCGCAGGGTCTCCCCTGCACAGCGAGGCGCTGGTCAAAGCTGCCCTGCCTCCCACCCCCGGTCCAGCCCCGGCGGCAGCTGTCGCCCAGCTGGGACCTGCAGGAGGAGAGAGGGCCAGGGCTGTGCAGGAGTCAGCACCGGGCTGGGACTGCCGGGGGAAAGGGCAGGAGTGAGACTGACCCTAATGGAGCCATTTCTCTTTCTCCTGTCATGGCTTTCTTTCCTGATCATTTCTGTAATGAGCTGTCACTTTGATTGGAGTCTCAATCTCTACCTTTCTACAATGGAGACAGTTCTAGTACCTGCCAGGTAGGGTTGTTGGATGGAAACTAAATGGGATGATGTGCATAAGCTTTTAGAACAGCGTCCGTCACAGAATAAGTGCTCTGCTAATGGTTACCCTTAAAAAAAAAAAAGAAAACTTCTGTCACAAATGCATAGGAACTGAGAGTCAGTGCACACAGCAGTCAGAACCAGACTGCCTGGTTCAAATCCTGACTGTGTGAGTTGGGCACATTTCTCTTGCCTCGGTTTCTTTGTCTGAAAAATGGGGATAATTATTAGTAGCTGTTTCATAGAGTGTAAAGTTAAAATTAAATGAGGTTTAATGTGTATATACATGTATATAAGTGTTAGTACAATGCTCTAGAAGCCTCCTTGTCCAATTAAAAATATGTGAACCAAAAAAATAAATAATAAAAATAAAAATAAAATATGTGAACCACATATGTAATTTAAATTTTTCTACAAGCCACATTTTTTTTTTTTTTTTTGTCTTTTTTGAGACAGGGTTTCACTATGCAGTTCAGGCTGGCCTTGAACTCACTTTGTAGCCCAGGCTGGCCTTGAACTCACAGTGATCCTCCTGCCTCAGCCTCCCGAGTGCTGGGATTACAGGTATGCGCCATCATGCCTGGCTTACAAGCCACATTATAAAGGTCAAAAAGAAACAAATGAAATTAATTTTAATATATTTAACTTAACCCCACATTATTTCAATATGTAGCTAAATTTAAAAATTGTTAATGAGATGCTTTACATTTCTTTTTTGTGATCTACTATATGGTTTAATTCAGTCTCAATTCAGATTAGGCACATTTCAGTGCTCAATGGCTACAGGTGGACTTTATAATAATAACTGTCATATCAGACAACACAGCTCTGTATATTGTTATTTGTGGGAATTTTATATTTCATTCTTACTTTGAGAGGAAGGCAGAGTAGGAAGGATTCACATATTTTTCAGTTCTCCGTTTAGGATATATATAATCCTAACGGCTTAAATTCATAGGAATTGCGTGAATTGATTCTTTAAATAGCTTATATCACTATAATAGTAAATTTACGTTTGTAATTCATTGCAGAGTTGTTTTTTTGGGTTTTTTTTTTTTTGTTTTTTTTTTTTGTGGGTACCGGGGGGTCGACCTCAGGACCTCGCGCGCCAGCAGGCGCCCATGCCGCTGAGTGATATCACTGGCCCTTTTTCGTATGTGGGTTCCGGGAGTCGAACTCGGGCCCTCGCACTTGCCAAACAGGCGCTTATGCCACTGAGCCATCTCACCGGCCCGTTGCAGAGTTTTTTGAAATAAAGCATTCCCAGTATAATCTATTTAAATTGCAAATCATACATGAATTTCTGTTTCTGAATACTATTATCAAAATGTTTCTAAGCATAGCAAGATCGTAATTTGAATTTCTGTTGTCTTAAGCAACTTCAAATTTTTATTTTTTCCCTGAAGCCATTGTGTTGAGACTTGTAGCTTTTCATTTAAGTTCACTAAATTTTAGATCCTACCTTTGACTTGCCGAATAGCTAGTTTTCTTTTCAAGCCACACTTAGTTCAGGAGCAGGAAGAGAAACTTCTCTTCTTGCTATGGTTGGGACAGACCCGCAAATCCTATTTTTGTAGGTTAACGACGCGACCTATGAGATTCCTGATTTTTCACCAACCATTAAAGGCGTTCTTTGGGAAAACTGGCCACTGGATAAAGGTGTCTTCATTGCTTACGATGATGATAAGGTGTACACTTACGTCTTTCACAAGGACACTATACAAGGTACTGAACCGCGTCTTCGTACATTTGTTGATAAATGAATTTCCATGGCAGTGATGTTCAAACCTTCCTTTCTGCTGTTTGTGCCACATATTAGGTTTCAGCATCACGGTGTCTTTCTTATTACTGCAGGACCCAAGGTGATTTGGGCTGGTGGCACCAAACTTCCCTTCGCTCATAAACCTTTGCTCTTATACAACGGGGAGCTGACCTGCCAGACACAGAGTGGAAAAACAAATAACATCTACCTCAGTACCCACAGCTTCCTTGGCAGTTCAAAAGACGCGGGGCCCGAGGAACTGCGGCAAATGTTGGCACAGACTTTAACGCTCAGAAGGTGGGCTGAAAGCACTTGTTTGGGAGCCTCTCCCTTGCTTTTGTGGTGTTCAAGGTAGACTCCTATTCAATATGGGCAGATAACAGTGCTTGCCTTGTGTATCTCACAGAGCTGTTTGAGCATCAGGTAACATAATGGATATAAAATGCACATAAATTCCATAGGAAGTACTACTGGCAGGTGTTCTCATCATTATGAGAAAAGCTTTATTAAGAGAAAAGCCCTTCGAATCTCAGCACTCAGGAGGCTGAAGCAGGAAGATTGCCATGAGTTTGAGGCCAGCCTGGGCTACATAATGAGTTCAAGTCCAGCCTGCACTACATAGTGAGACCTTGTCTCAAAAAAAAAAAAAAAAAAAAGCCCTTCAGAGTAAAAAAGTTTCTAAGCACTCAAATAATCCAGTTATTGTGAAATTCTAATAAAGCTAATTATTTTGACATTATCTTGATTTCATCATAGCAAGGTTTAATTTTGCCATGCCTGAGATTCCTTTTCCTGATTTTTTTTTCTTACCTCTTAGGGCCACTAAATTCCTCTGTGGTTCTAATTCTGCTAATCACGTCTTAAATGTAGCTGTTCCTCAGGTCCCAGGAGCTCCTCCTCCTCTAGTCATTCTTCCTGACTGAATCTCTGCTACTCACATGACTTCACCACCATCCATAGTGCCTGGCTCCAAAAACAAATAAGTAAATAAATAAAACCGCTCTTCAGCGTAGCCCTGTGTTTACAGTCACCTACCAGTCCCATGTGCTTGGAAGCCCATGAGCTCCTCACACCTGTCTGCAACCAAACTCATGACCTTCCCCAGACCCCCATTTCTACCCTGCTCTCCTCACACCCCCCAGACCCTGTCCTCCTCCTGTTCTCCCTCATCTTGATGCAGATCCTCACTGGGAACAATGTAAAATGTCACCACGTCTAGCCACTCTTTCTTTCGCCCATAGCCTTGTGGCAGTCTTTTCTGTTCTGCACACATTCTGAAAATGTGACTCTGATCCTCTTAGTCCATGGCTCGGGATCTTCCTGTGACTTCCTTTGTCTTCAGGAGAAAATCTAAAGCCCTCAGGGCCCTCACTGGGCACTTGGTGGTGTAGCACCAGCCACCGCTGTTCCCACTCAACTGCTCCGTGTTGCTCACTGCTTGAATCGTGTATTATTTGTGGTTCTTCCTGCAGTGCCCCTCCCACCCCTGAAGGTGGTAACTGCTCACCCTTCACCCATCAGCAGAGCCATCTCCCCCTCCAGGAAGCCCTGCCTGACCCCGCACCTTTGCAGTCCAGGCAGGTTTGCTGATGGGGTCTATTCAGTGACTTCGGGCACTTTGCCACTTCCTGCTAGGGGACTTGAGCTAGTTGTCTGTGTCGTAATCTGTAAGGTTATAGTGATGTATTTGGAACAGTAACAATAACCCTTAATGGGTAAGGTTGTTAGGTGGCCTAAGGGAACATGTAAAACGCTCAGCACAGAGATTCGCACACGGTAAGCACTCGGTGACCTTGGTCACACTGAGTTGGAGTCACTTACCTGTCTCCCTCCTTCCCCACGGTAACTGCCCCGAGGACAGTGACTGTGCACTGATCTTGTCTCCTGGTTCCTGGCCTGTAGCACACACACGTGGGTGCTCCGTGAATGCGTGCCAGGCAGGTGCCAGGCGGGTGGGTGATGGGCGACCGGGGATGGGATGTGCGCACTGAGGCATAGGAAAAGGTTAATTGGCACGGATGCTCACGCTTTAAACCAGAGGCCATTGGACTTTTTCTGCTCTGGGTCAAATGGTAACTATTTCAGGCTTTAAGGGCCCCTGGGTCGCAGTCACAACGACTCAAACCGGCTGTGTGACACAGACGCAGCGGAGACCATCCCTGCACGTGCAGGCCGCCGAGCAGCCGTGTCCCCCTCAACCCGTGTTTACACAAATGCGCAGCGGACTGGATCTGTCCTGCAGACCAAATCTGCTGACCTGTTTTAAACATCTAAATTTATATCTATCGGTATAGAGCACCAATTTTATTAGACTTAAGTGAGAACAAAAATAACTTTTGTCTGTGTGTGAAAGGCAACAAAAAATAGAATGAGTTGTTTGTTAATGGGGGCAGGGGTTTATAGAGAGTAGATTCATAAAAGAAATTCAAGAAAAAACGCCTGTACCATAAAAGAAAGAAAATGTATATTCTTTTCATTGCTTGCAAATAACAATTAGAGGCTGAGAGATGCTCCGTAAAATGTGTCTAGCACATAAAGGTAGATTAGATGCAGTCTGGAAGTCGCCTAAATGGCAGGAGAGACCTCTGCTGAGGCGAAGTCCCCCCTCAGGTTCACGGACGCCTGGGACATCTGCAGGACTCTGAACAACCCCGCCGCCTGGAGCGAGTTGGCCCGGGGCTGCCTGTACCACATGGAAGTGGACTTTGCCATCCACGTGTATCGGGCAATCAGAAATGTTGGCATGGTGATGTCCTTGGAGCAAATAAAGGTACACAGCTTTTCTTTAGAATTACCATATTAAGGTTTAAATACTATTTCTTCAAACATTTTAAATTTCCTCAGTTAATCTCACCTAACATAAACAGGTGAATAGAATGTTACCACTTCCTACCGAGTAGTCTTTAAAAAAGAAAAAAAAAAAAAAAAAAAAAAGAAAGAAGTCAAGCTTTTGTGTTTCTTCTCATTGAAATGGCTTTTCTCTGCAGGGAATAGAGGACTATCATCTTTTGGCCGGGCATCTTGCCATGTTTACTAACGACTTCAACCTGGCCCAGGACCTGTACCTCGCATCCAGCTGCCCCGTGGCTGCCCTGGAGGTATGGTGGCAGATAAGGAGGAAAAGCACACGCGGGGCCAGGCATGGCGCTGCATGCCTGTGATCCCAGCAGCCTGGGAGGCTGAGGCAAGAGGCTCGCAAGTTCGAGCCCAGCCTGGGGAGCTTAGTGAGTTAGTGAGAACCTGTCTCAAAAAAGGGCTGAGAATGTAGCTCAGTGTGAAGGCCCTAGGTTCAACTCCCAATACTGCCTCCACCCCTGAAAAGAACACATGCAGAGGCAGAATCTCCCCTTGTATATAGTTAAAACTTCTCGGCACCCAATGCTGCATCCCTTCCCCTCCTAAAATGTAAACATTTCAGCTTTAAGAACCCCTGAGTACTCATGAACTTAAAAAATATTTTCATTGTGCATTCAGTGAAGTCATAAAAGGAGTGTTATTGTTAACATTACTAAATAATTTAAAGTTTAAATGTGTCCAAAGGGAGCAGATTATATAACTTATAAAAGTAGAAGGAATATAGCTACCATTTAGAGTGTTCGCATGTGCCAGGCAGTTTTCTAAGCACCCAACCTATATTAACTCATTCAACTCTCCTAAGAGTCCTGTAAGATAGTACTGCTGTTTTCTGTTTCTTCCAATTGGGAAAACCGAGGCCCAGCTATCTTTTTTTTCCTTGTTGTATGAAATTCTCCTGCATATTAAGAGTTGAGAGTGAGCCGGGCGTGGTAGCGCATGCCTGTAATCCCAGCACTCAGGAGGCTGAAGCAGGAGGATCACCATGAGTTCAAGGCCAGCCTGGGCTACGTAGTGAGTTCAAGGTCAGCCTGAACTACATAGAAAACCCTGTCTCAAAAAAACAAACAAAAAAAACAAGAGTTAATAGTTGTAGAACAGTGACTAGGACTGGGCGAAGGACACCAAGTTCAAGGGTAGCGAGGGAGAGGTGGCAATGTCGGATAGATAGCGATTAAGAGCACAGATGAGCTGGACACATCTGGGTCCAAATCCCAGCCCTGAGTAAACTTGAACATGCTGTTTAACCTCTCTCAGCCCTCAATCCCACTGTAAAGGAGGGACAGCCGTATCCAGCCCAGGGGATAGCTGTAAGCATTATAAAATAGGAATTAGATCTTTCAGCACAATGCCTGATGAGTAGACACAAAAACAATTATTGTAATTAGTATTAATGTTATTACACCCCAAACAAATATTCCTACAACTGTGTAAAACAGACTGTTATGAAAAAATATTTATAGCTAATTTTATGGCTTTTCTTTCTCAAATTGTTCTACAGCAAATTTTCATTTTCTTTTTCATTTTTGTTTATTTTTTCATTTCTGGGAATCAAACCCAAAGCCTCACACACACTAGGCAAGCCAGTCCCACCGAGCTATACCCCCCCGCCCTGATTCTCATCTTTACAATCATTTTCTTTTTTTTTTTTTTAATGTGGGTATGAGGAGTCGAACTTAGGACCGCGCGCTTGCCAGCAGGCACTTGTGCCACTGAGCGATATCATCGGCCCTTTTTTTCCTTTATGTGGGTACCAGGAGTCAAACTCAGGGCCTCGCGCTTGCCAGACAGGCACTTATGTCGCTGAGCCATCTCACCGGCCCTCATTTTCTTTTTTATTTTTTTTTATGTGGGTACCGGGAGTTGAACTCAGGACCTCGCGCTTGCCAGCAGGCGCTTGTGCCACTGAGCTATCTCACCGGCCATCATTTTCATTTTTAACTTCATTAATTTTAAGGAAAACTTACGTGTACGATGTTCTTAGAGATAACTGGACACCCTGAGAAATTTTGAGGACTTGGATTGGTGCTCACTGCCATAGGACTGTCACCACAGTGGGCAAAGGCAAAGATGTCACCGTAGCTCTTCTGTATTTACCTAGGGATGCTGCCTGGGGGCTACTAACTTTGTAAAAGATTTGAGGACATGGCTTCAGAATGGAGAGGGGTGATCGCACTCTGTTGATCTTTTAACCTCACTCTGAGGGGGAAGTGACGATTCAGAGGTCAGAGCAGAGCCCTACTGCCTTCCCTGTCACGTAGCAGCCATGTGGCCTCGTGGACTGTGGTAATGAGCCTCCCTTTGCCTCAGTGCTTGGATCTCTAAAATGGGTCCCAGAAAAGTTCATTACAGAAGGGTAGCTGTGAAAAGTGAAACAAGCCTGCTGTAGTTCAAAGCCTGGCAAACAATAGCACTTTAAAAATATTAGCCATCATTCTTTAAAAAGTATAAGTAAGGTGAGAAATGAACCTTAAAAGATTCTTCAGTGGTTAGTTTATATTTGGAATTGTGTACCAGACACTGGTAAAAGACCACAGGAACCAGGGAGAGAAACACTTCAAATTTTATTTATATTTTCTATTATTCAGTTTGCAATATAGCTTCAAATCGTCTAAGAAAGTACTATCAATTCCTATAGTAAAGTGTCTCGCAACTTTTTATTATTTTCCCTGTAAGATGAAAAATTAATTTTGGTTTATTATGTTAGTTTAAATTTAATGTCTCCCTATTGAGAAAAATTGAATATTAAGGAATGATTTCGTTAGGTAGGATTGAGTTTAGGGCTCGCCGCAAATCACCATGAGAGCCGAGCCTGCCCAGTGTGGGCTCTGTCGGCACCAGTGAGCATGCGCGCCGGAGCAATGCGTGAGCCTGCGAATGATCACCGTTCGGTATAAAGCAGTTCTTGTAACTACTTTTAGGAAAGCTGGTGCGATGTGGTGACTTTGCAAAATAATTTGCTCTTTGGAAATTAAAGTGTTTTTCTTCCTAACAGATGAGGAGGGATTTACAGCACTGGGACAGTGCTCTTCAGCTGGCAAAACGCTTGGCCCCAGACCAAATACCATTTATATCAAAAGAATACGCCATGCAGCTTGAATTCACGTAAGTCCTCACCTTTGTACACTTTCATTGGTAGCTAATTGCTGCACATCTTCAGTTCTAAACTGCCATGAATTCTAAGGCCTTCCCTTGATTTAACCATTTCTTTTTAGGGCGAAAAACTTTTTATCTAACTAATGATAACCATGCATTTGTCCACTTTCATTTTTGGCCTCAAAGTTTGGGTCTAGGCCTTGTCCCATTTGGAGTCTAAACACCATTTTGAACCACACATAGCCGTGCACAGGCATGCACACCGTCAGGGACACACTGCTCGGTGTGAGAACTGTGCTCACAACCTCTTAGTAAGCTGAGGGCTCGTGGTGTAATTTCAAGGCGGGGGAGAATACTGAAATCCATTCCTGCTGCTATAACGGAATACCTGAGACTGGTTAATACAAAGAGCAGACATTCACTCTGGGAGGCTGAGGCAAGAGGCCTGCAAATTCAAGCCCGCCTGGGCAACTTAGTGAAACCTTCTATCAAAATAAAAACTGAAAAGGGATAGCTTAGCGCAGAGGCCCTGAGTTCAGTCCTCAATACTGTAAAACACACACACAAAAGCAAAGCTGGGTGTGGTGGTGCATGCCTATAATCCCAGCAGTCGGGAGGCTGAGGCAGGAGGATCACCATGAGTTCAAGGCCAGCCTGGGCTACATAGCAAGACCCTGACTTAAAAAAAAAAAAAAACCAACAGCACACATTTTATCTCCCAGTCCTGTTCTGGAGGCTGGGAAGGCCAAGATCAAGGCACCTGCATCTACCTAGTGCTTATTACTGTACTCCTTCTACCTCAAGCCCTGTTACAATGGCCCTGGTGACTCCGGCACCTCTTAAAGTCCCTGCCTGCCAGCGCCATCACATTGTCGGTGAGTTTCAGCATATTTATGTGGGGCTCACATTCAGCCCAGAGCAGTCTGCATCTAGTTTGACTCCATTTATAAACATTTTTTTTTCTTTTTTGAATTGAGCTACATGTGGATAAAAATTAGGGTTAAAAGTCAAGACAGAAGCTTTATAAAGGAGGACGTTAATGCTTGAGTAATAACCCTTCCTGGTGTGTGAATAGGCTTCCCAAGTATCTCCTGCCTTTAGAAATTCCACAGTCTATTCCGAGAATTTTAGAATTTTCTAGTACTCTTAATTCCTTAGCCATATTTATCATCAATAGTCTTAATTAACAGAATATTTATTTCACTGCTGCACAAAAATGTAATTTAGAGGCATTTAGCATCCAATTTTAAGTTAATATTCAGCTATGGTTACTCCCAGTAATGCAAATAGCTACAGAGACTATACATGAAAAGTTTTTTTGCAAAAATAAGTTCATAGTAATATGCATAATGGCAACATCACAACTGAACAGTTTCTCTTGACATTTATGATAAGATGCATTCAAATTTCAAAAATATTAAAGTGTGGGAAAAATTGATGAAACATAAAATATGATTTTAACATTTGATTTTTTTTTTTTTTTTTTTTTTTTTTTTTTTGTGGGTACCGGGGGTCAACCTCAAGACCTCGCGCACCAACAGGCGCCCGTGCCGCTGAGCGATATCACCGGCCCTTTTTTCGTATGTGGGTTCCGGGAGTCGAACTCGGGCCCTCGCGTTTGCCAGGCAGGCACGTAGGCCGCTAAGCCGTCTCACCGGCCCCCAACATTTGATTTTTAAAATACATTTTATATAGTTTTTATTTTCCTACAGACTTTGGATTCATTGAAAACACTGACACACGAATTTTAGTTGTAGACATTATTTCATCAAAAACTCCTCTCATTTCCATTTGCATACCTGATTGTAAATTTTCTATTCTACAGATAAAAAACTTTGGAGATGTTATTTCTGCTTAATCCATCTTGGTTTGTTTGCCCCATTTCTGCTCCTTATAAATTAAATCCAGGGGCTGGGGGTTAGTTCAGAGGATAGCATGGGATTATCATATGCAAGGCCCTGGGTTCAATCCCTAGCACCAGAAAGAAAAAACTCGTCTACCAGAGTGGACATGCTGGAGTCTCAGTACACAATGCAAGAGAGACGGCCCCAGGGCCTGGCCCTCTCCTGCATCCTGAGGTTGACTCTGTCTCAGTATGAAACTTCTGTGCTGAAGAGAAGAAAATGACTGTGTCCTGTTGGGGCACACATAGCCCAGAAGCCCTCGGACCATTCAGAAGACTGATTTTTACTTCCTTCAGGGAAATCACAGCTTTTACAGTGACCTCTGTCTTCACCTCAGTGTGGTCCGCAGAGCTGAGGTCAGTTAAAAGCCTCCTCATGTGTTGGTGGCTGCAGCTCTGGGGGTTGCGGCTGCTTTGACCCCCTCGACTTGACGCTTGACCGTGCACCCACTGAGTCCCCCAGCTGTCACTGCGTCCGTGTGTGGGCCCTTCCACCCTGGTCCAACACACCCCGGCCCCCCGCCATCCGAAGAGCTTCCCTTGCCATGACCGTGACTGGACTGAGTGTACCTCCTCGCCATCCACATCCTGGCAGCCGCCCAGCTGCTGACTTTACACCTGCGGCCTGGACTCGCACTCGCTCCCAACCGTCCATTTCATTATGTGTGCAAGACCTCGAGTAGGTCAAGTCTGGAGGGGATTTGGCTCTCCAGGGTGAGATCAGACTAATGAGCTAGGTCACATGAGAATTCCAGAATGAAGTAATAATACAGCAAAATAACATCGTAAAATGAGGATTTCAGAATCTCGATTTAGCACCTCCTAACTGAGCAGGCTCCTGAAGGAGGGACTGTCAGGAGCCATCCCTAGGTGGACAGATGTAATTGGGCCCAAATTAGAAATTCCCACTCAGGAATACTGCTGATGGAGAGAGAAGACAGCTCTCAATCAGCAGGACAGTTTCTCTCCCCAAACCTTCCTCATACATCTGTGGACACAGAAATGGAGTGCAGCTTAGAGAGGCTGGATGACTTGGGTAAGCTGATAATGTAGAGCTAGGGTAAATCTCAAACAATGCCATTTTCAGAGCTGATTAATTACAGCGGAGGAGATGGTTTCTCAGAGGAAGGTGAGTCTCAATAAAAAGATCTTAAATCACTGACCTAAATACTGAAAATATATTGAGAGAATATGTCTTCTAGATATGCAGATCTGTGTGCATGCAGGTCATGGAAACAGACCATTAATAATTATTAATATGGTTCGAATCTTAAATATGCCCAAAGGCCATGTTGATCACCAGCGCATAGGGATGAGTGTGGTATTAGGAGGCAATAGAACTTGTAGGAGGTGGAGGCTAGTGGGAGGAAGTGAGGTCACCAGGGGTGTGCCCTTGAAGGGGGTCTTGGGATATTGGGACCCAGGTTCCTTCTTTACTTCCTGGCTATCATGAGGTGAGCAGCTTTGCCCCATCGTGATGTTCTGCCTCACCACAGACCCAACCATGGACTGAAACCTCTGAAACGATGAACCAAAATAAACCTTTCCTCCTTTAAGTGGCACTGGAAAGCTGACTAACTATTCTGTTATGTATTATACTTGTGATCAGGGTAAGAACCTGGGCCATTAATACTATAAACCTGGTTTGTTCCTCCATTTCTACCTTGAATGAACCGATAGCAGCCTACATTCTCTCAATACATACTCTTCTTCCTCTTTTTCTGGCTTTTATGAGACAGGATCTCACTATATATGAGGTGTAATCAAAAACTACAGTGAATGTTTAAGTTTTGAAAAATTTTATTATAGGGAAAGACACACTTGCCATTAATCCTCCTCAGAATACTCCCTCTTACTTCAAACACATTCATCCCACCATTCTCGCCACTTTCTGAAGCAGTCCTGGAAGTTCTCTTTCCTGAGTGTCTTTAGTTGCACTGTCATGGCTCAATGTCCTGAGTCAGTTCAAAGCATTTACCTTTCACAGTCATTTTGACTTTGGGAAGAGCCAGGAGTTGCGTGGTGCCAAATCTGGTGAAAAGGGTGGACGAGGACACGCTGTAATGTTTTTACAAACCTGCCTTTCCGTTTGATGGCACTGGGCAGCTGCACTCACCATATTTTTGATCATGGCTCCTAAAGATACTCACAAAAGAGGACTATCAGATCTGCTTCGGACTGGCAAGAATGATGAGATAAAGTGTGTTCGAACCAAAGGGGAGAACTTTGAGGGGATTCGTGGCAATGTGTCTTTTACTGTAATAAATGTTTTTATTTAAACATTCACTGTATGGTTTGATCCCTTCTTGTATTCCAGGCTCCCCTCAAAGTCTTGGTCCTCCTACCTCAGCTTCCCCGAGTACTGGAATTACAGGTGTGTGCCACCACACCCAGCAACATAGCTTCTTCTAAACACTGGCCCTTTAGGGGTAGAAATTGGTTTTTTTGGTCACATGATTGTCACTCAGTGCTCCAAAGGAAGTAATTAATTAAAGGTGATGCATAAAGTTTGCTGTAGTTCCCTCACAATGCCTAACATATCACAAGTAGGTACTTTATAGAGTAGCATATTCCAGTTTAATACTTTTAAAGTGGCAAAATGATGAGTTGCACTCTGAAAGAATGCATGCATCTGGTTGTACTCACACCTGTGCGCTTCAGCAACTGTGTGACGAAGATTATTTTTCAAGTTTTGTGTATGTAAATACTTAAATACGAATTAAAATTCACTCTTGATTTTTCTTTCAGGGGAGATTATGCAAATGCTTTGGCTCATTATGAGAAAGGAATAACAGGTGATAATAAGGTAACCTTAAATAAAGATAAAATATGCATAATTATTGCCAGGTTTGTTTTCAGTTTTATTGTAAAAATTCTGGTCTTAATTTTCATTGTATTTATTTAATATCTAGAACGCGAGCCTGTTTCTCAGCTTATTAGCAACCTGGCAAGAATATAGTTAAGTTTTTTTTCCTAGTACTGGGAATCGAACCCAGGACTTTTACAGTGATCTGCATCTCCAGCCCTTTTCATTTTTTATTTGAAACAGGGTCTTGCAAAGTTGCTAAATTGCCCAGACTGGACCTGAACTTGTGATCCTCCTGTCTCAGCCCCTAGTTAAATCATTTTAAAATACTTTAAATTCTCAAAAACCAAAGATGACAATATTTTTATCCACCTGGAAATGATACATTCTTCATTCCATCCTAAATATAAACTGCTAGTTAAGATTAGAAGTGAAAGTGTTGTCCCTTCCCACTTACAGACCTGTGTAATTCAGGGAGAGAATGGTACATCTGAACAAGGAGACGTTCTACATCTCTAAAAGATTGAACAGATTTATATATATCGACTTAGAAAGGCCACAGGGAAAAACAAAATACTGCTTTGTACACAGATGATACCAAGTTGATCTTTGCTCAATTAATAGAAAGGAATGATTTCATTTTTTGTAAAAGTCCATATATATAATATTTGTCATAAGCCAACTATGATTTTCTGAAGGCTTTTACTTTCTTAAAAACTTCAATAACCACTTGGAAAATTAGTTCCAGAAAAGTCATTTCTGCCATTCCACCTCTCACACCAATTTTTTCAGATGACCCTGGAAAGCCAGGCACAGTAATACCCATTACTCAGGAGGCCGAGGCAGGAGGATCACAAGTTCAAGCCCAGCCTGGGGAACTTAATGATTTAGTGAGACCCTGTCTCAAAACAAAAAATAAAAAGAGCCAGGGATGTAGTTCAGGGCAGAGGCCCTGGATTTGATCCCCCACAGAAAATGAATCATGTACCTACTGCATTCTCTCCTCCTAGAATTTTAGCACAAGGAGCTCAATTTTATAACAAAATTGGTGTTTTTAAGTTAGTTGATGTAAAGGTTGAAAATCTTTTTTTATTTTCTGTTTATATGTAGCATAGTTATTACAAAAGGAATGAAAGCTCATCATAATCAATCATTAAAACCACCAAAGGGGCCGGTGAGTTAGCTCAGCGGCATTAGCGCCTGCCTGGCAAGCGCGAGGTCCTGAGTTCGACTCCCGGAACCCACATACAAAAAAAGGGCCAGTGATATCGCTCAGCAGCACGGGTGCCTGGTGGCGCACGAGGTCCTGAGTTCGACCCCTGGTACACACACACACACACAAAAAAAAAAAAAAAAAAAAGTCCTCAAAACCACCAAAGTATGTTAATGTGAAAAGTGAGATCTAGTGTTTGGTCCCCTATCGACACCCTGAAATGTCACACCTGTTAAACCCAGCAATAGTATTTCTGAAGGGTATATCCTTACAAGTGGGATTTCTAGGCCATAAAATATGCTTTTAATTTCTGCTAAATTATTCCCCAAAACAAATTACAGTAATTCATACATCTATCAGTTGTATATGATAGTGTCCCTTTCCTTATATAGTATTATCAATAACAGCAAATCACTTAATTTGGTAAGCAAAAATATATGTATTTTATGTGTTTTTGATTACTAGTGAGATTAAGCATGTTTTTATTTGTTTATTGGCCAGTTTTTAATGAATTATCTGATCCTATTCTTTGTTCATTTGTCTCGGGTTTTTGACGTTTTCTTTCTTTGGCTGCATTTTTGTTTTAGTTCATTCTTTTTCCCTGCTGTCAAATACAGTCACCACTAGCTACCACTGGCAGCTTAAATTATTTAAAATGAAATAAAATTGAAAGTTCAGCTCCTTCACACTTCCCATACTTCAAATGCCTAGTAGCTGCTTATGATTATTAGCTATCATGTTGGATAGGGCCAGTACATAACATTTCTATCATCACCAAAAGCTCTACTAGATACACTACTTTAGGTGAAATACAATCCAGCACTGCATTTTACTAGACTAGATCAGTTTTTAAAAAAGTTCTTGGGGCTGGTGAGATGGCTCAGCGGCTTAAGCGCCTGCCTGGCAAGTGCGAGGGCCCGAGTTCGACTCCCGGAACCCACATACGAGAAAAGGGCCGGTGATATCGCTCAGCGGCATGGGCGCCTGCTGGCGCGCGAGGTCCTGAGGTCGACCCCCAGTACCCACCAAAAAAAAAAAAAAGTTCTTTAGTTGTCTTTATCGTCATCATTATCGTTACTATTATTTTTGTATTTTGAGAGAGGATCTCACTACATAGTCCAGCCTGGCTCAAACTCTCAATCCTCCTGCCTCAGCCTCCCAAGTGTTGGGATTACGAGAGTGCACCACCATGCCCAGCTTGTGATCTTTAATGAATTAAACACTTCTAAACAAACAAAGCTTTTATATTCAATCATGCCTAGTATAGAAATCTTCAATTTGATAAATTATTTTCCCCTAAATTTATTCATAGTATTTGTGTTACAATAGCCAGTACATTACTGCTTATATGAAATACTCTGCCAAGTACCATACACAACATTATCACAAAGGATAGTAAATATTTTCTTTAAAGGATAAAAGATCTAGACTCCTGAAAAGAAAAATTAGAACACTATAATAGTTGGTTTAAAAAATCCAAAGACTCTGTTATTTCAAAATTATAAACTTCCTTGAAAAGGAAGCAAACCGAAACCTTTGGACCGGCTGAGATAGGCAGTGAGTTAGGGCCTGATGCACTCACATTCCGTCCTCCCTGCAGGACCACGATGAGCTGTGCCTGGCTGGTGTGGCCCAGATGTCCATCAGGATGGGCGACATCCGCCGAGGGGTGAACCAAGCCCTCAAGCACCCCAGCAGGGTCCTGAAAAGAGACTGTGGAGCCATCCTGGAGAATATGAAGGTATCCCTCACTCTGCAGAAACAGTCATGAGGTTCTCTGCGTCACCAATTCAGTATTTTAATAATCCTGTGTTGTTTTAGCAATTTTCAGAAGCAGCCCAGCTGTATGAAAAAGGACTCTACTACGACAAAGCTGCATCTGTTTACATCCGCTGCAAGAACTGGTAAGGGCTGGCCACAGTGTGTTCCCGTCGGTGTGGAAGTGAATGTGTCAGGGTTTACACACTTGCTCCTTGCTGTTCTTTCTACACCCAGACCCACCTTCTCTCTCTGGCTTTACTACGCCAAGTTCATATTAATACTCCTTTCCTAAAGAGCCGCACATTCTGCCGGTTTGGTATGGGGAGATTCCTAATGAGGTAAGTTACTAGGGAAAAACAAATGGAAACCCTATTATCCCAAAAGAATCAACGAATTCACCTTCATCCTCCCACTTTAGGGTGAGTAGGAGTATCGAGAGAAAAAGCTCTTAAGTCTACTTTTACTATAGAAGCCAAGATTTTTGCAAGATGATGATAATTGTTTTTCGAATCCTAAAAACTGGCATTTGGTTGTAAGGCAGCTGCTGTGGGAGGGAACAGACTATCGATACCATTCTCCTTGAATCTTCCTTTTAGGGTAAAAGTTGGCGAGCTTCTGCCTCATGTCTCTTCTCCTAAGATCCACTTGCAGTATGCCAAAGCTAAAGAAGCAGACGGAAGGTTTGTAGTTTCTCAGATTTACACAAATTTAACACATTCACGTTGGGGCCGTAATTCATATGTCTCGCTGCCAGAGGCTCTGACCCACCGGTGGATCATTCATGGGTGTCCCATCAGGTGGCATGGGACAGTCCTGTCTGAAGTACAAACTGCCCGATGGGACAGTCGTGCACGTCCCTACAGCGGGACATGTTAGAGTCTGATAAGTTAACCATTGATGTTTACAACCCTCTAAGAAAAGGAAAGCAGAGAAAGATAGATCTCTTTAAACACCCTCACTAGCCTTGTCCAGACTCTAACATCTTCCTATACCTCACACCTCAGCCTTTCCTTTATTTATTCAAAGATAGTCAATCATCTCTTTCTATTTGAGGGTTAAATACTGGACATTGAAATTCTGGTATGACATGGTATGAAATGGGAGTTAAATGACTATCTTTTTTTAAGGAAGGATAACCTAATGGTGCAGAAGGAAAGAAAAGTACAGAAACATGAATTCCAGACTTAGGGAGATGTCATACACCATTTGAGCCAGAAAAGAGTACTAAAATAGAACAGTGCTACACCAGGATCCACAACTTAGTACTGTACCGAAACTAACAGGAAAAGGGACTGAAGACGAGAAGGCAAGTCCCAGAGAAGGAAATACAGTTTGAAATTGTATTTCTGTAAACAGGAAAAAGTTCTGCCTCACAAATTCTAATGAAAGTGTGCTATCGTATTTGGAAAGATTTAGTTTCGTAACTATATTGTCAAAGTGCACTTGTTATACCTGACTGATAAGAGTGTAAATTCCTGTGGCCTTTAGAAAGTAACTTTGTAAATATCTATTAAGAGACTTTTAAAGGTTAGGACTACCCTCTACTTTTAGAAAAGTAACCTTGGGAAATAGAGATATATACTAAATGTCTTGTTGAAAAGGAAAGAGCTGGAATTAGTCCAAACTGAAAAGAAGTACTGAGCGCCACCTAGAGGTCAACACACAAAGATTTTCTGTATCACTGTTAAGCTTTATGTACTGTAATTTCACGTGAAGAATTCTGTATTTTCTGTTTTCTAAAATAATCCTATATTGCTACCCTAATCTTACACTAGAAAAGAAAAAACAGTAAAGTTTAAATTGTACAGAAGGTTTGATTCATATGTAAAAACTGCAATATAATATAGCATTTGTGCTGTTAGTTTCTTAAACCCCTAAAAAGAGCGTATTTTTGTGAGTTTTTTTTTCTAATGAAAGAAAAAGAGATTTAAACAAAAACAGTCACAATCAATACAGTAGGTAAGTACCCCAAACATTTATGCAATTACCCCACGCCCCCAGTCGAGCTGTTGAGAAACTTTGTCTGAACTGGGTGTTTCTTCTAGATACAAGGAAGCTGTTGTGGCTTACGAGAATGCCAAGCAGTGGAACAGTGTGATCCGCATCTACCTGGACCACCTCAATAACCCCGAGAAGGCCGTCAGCATCGTCAGGGAGACCCAGTCTCTGGATGGAGCCAAGATGGTAGCCAGGTGACGTAGAGCACTGATGTCCTTGGAGCCCTAAAAACTAACTTTGGAAGAAAGGCCCCGCCTCACCTTGTCAGATACCTAAATTCAAAAGGAATATTTATTTCTCTGGGGATTTTTTTTTATTTTTTTAGAATTATATCTAAAGGTTTACGTAAATTCAAAGGCTGTTATGGTCACCTTTTGAGAGTATGCTTGTCAAGTGTACACATGTAACATAAAACTGCAGTTTATGTAATAAATTATTTTTTATTTTCTGGTTGAGAAAGATTTTGTTTTATAATGACAGGCTCATTGTACATGAGAGTCAAACTAATAAAGCACTTTGTTTTAGGTTTTTCCTACAGCTCGGTGACTATGGGTCTGCCATCCAGTTTCTTGTCCTGTCCAAATGTAATAATGAAGCTTTCACCCTGGCTCAGCAGCACAACAAAATGGAAATCTATGCAGACATCATTGGTAAATATCACTGTTTTCCCTGTGTTCTCTTAAATACTTGTATCATAAAAACACTTAGACTCTTATGATCAAATTACCAGATTGGTGTGCACACAAGAACGTTCTTGTTGTAAATGAGTCCCATTTATACGTCAACACGCATCTATGTTATTTGCCAAATGTCAAGATCCCTACTGACAGGTAAGGTGGTATTACCATATAAAGAAAAATACTGTTCCCAAAAAATAAGGTCTTTGGGGGTGAATTCCAGCACAGGCCAGATTTCACAAACTCTGCTATTTATCAACCATTAGACGTAGACATGATTTCACTATGAAGGTAATAGGAAGTACAAGATGATTTTAGAGACTATAAATATTTTTTTTAATTTTAAAGTGAGTGATAAGTTAATATATTATTACTTTGATAAAGAATGATAAATACAAGGTATGATTGGTAAAGATTTTAAAGATCCAAAAAGGAAAAAAAAAAAAAAAGAGAGAATGGAAGGAAAAGATGAAAACAAAGCTTGTGGAAATAGGGAGAGGCGGAAGGGTGGGAGGAGGGGAGGGGATGGGAAAAGAGAGTTGAGATGCCTTCTGCACAGGTACAAATTCCCTGTGATGAATGTGATCAATATGCGTGACTAATACATACTAATAAAAAGAATGAAGAACGAAGTTTTAGAATTTTTTTTGAAAGATTTTAATGATCCGAAAGATCTTTTCTGAAACTAGGCAAATCGTGGCTGAGGTTATAATCATAACGGTTCCTGCTGTTCTAGGAAATAAGAGTGATGAAGGTGTCAAGCTATCACCTGCATTCTCAAAAAAGCCTGATAATAATTTCCTCTCCTGATCCCTGTTCAGACTGAAACGAAGATGGAGGAGAGTTAATATTTGGGGTGGTTATTATGAATATGTCTTGTCATAAAAACAGACACTAATAATAACATTGGTCCTTGCTGTAAGAGTGTTTACTGTCCTATTTTTAGATGACCTCTTCTTAGCTCGTACTTGCAGGCTACCAATAAAAGGTAAAAATGTTCTGCTCAAACTTTTCACTCAATGAACTTCTGTTGCAGGTTCCGAAGACACGTCCAATGAAGACTACCAAAGCATCGCCTTATACTTTGAAGGAGAAAAAAGACATTTTCAGGCTGGAAAATTCTTCCTGCTGTGTGGCCAATATTCACGAGTTAGTATTTGCCAAGAAAACATAACCTGGATTCTCGAGGAATGATAAAAGAATTTTTTTTTTTTTTAATGTGGGTACCAGGAGTCAACCTCAGGGCCTCGCGCTTGCTAGCAGGCGCTTGTGCCGCTGAGCGATATCACCGGCCCCTTTTTTCCTTTATGTGGGTTCCGGGAGTCGAACTCAGGACCTCACGCTTGCCAGGCAGGTGCTTATGCCTGCTGAGCTATCTCACCGGCCCAAGAAATATTTTTTTAACACCAGCATCATCCCAGACATCCAGATTTGAAATCTCAGAGTGAATTTATTTTGTCATTGTTTGCACTGGGGACTGAACCCAGGGCCTCCACACACTGAGCACAAGCTCTACCACTGAGCCACTTGCCACCACAGCCCCTCAGAGTCAGCTTTGAAATCTTTCTCCTTCCCATACCCAGTCACTGTCTTCCTAAAATCTCTCCCACCTGTCCCTTTCATTCTGACTACCACCAACCCAAGCCCAAATTGCCTTCTTCTAATTACTGCAGTAGTTCCTGTTTTCCCTGCTTTTAGTTTCTCTGCCTGTATCTCATCCTTCATTTTTTTCCCAGTACAGCATTTGCTTTGCCTGAGGTGGGGGTACAGCATCCGCACAAGAGATGTAATGTGTTTAGCCATGGGGCAATGAAAACTTCGTTCTTCATTCTTTTTATTAGTATGTATTAGTCACGCATATCGATCACATTCATCACAGGGAATTTGTACCTGTGCAGAACGCATCTCAACTCTCTTTTTCCCATCCCCTCCCCTCCTCCCACCCTTCCGCCTCTCCCTATTTCCACAAGCTTTGTTTTCATCTTTTCCTTCCATGTGCCCACTGACCGTGTGACAGTGTAGGGACAACTGAACCCCACATATCTTGTCTGCAGGGGACAGCTGCTGCTCACCTCGGGCACATTAGTGCAATTCAGGAATCAGGACCTAGCAATGCCAGGTCATGTGCTTTTTTTTTTTTGTCCCCAAGAGAGACAGAAGTCTAGGTCTCCCAACTTTGAAACGGGGGCCCAGGTATTTGCACGATCTCTCTCTCACCAAAGAAAACACGTCTGCGTGTGAATCCAACCTACAAGCTTCCAATTTGCTGTTTCCAGCCTTGTAGAAAAGGTTCAGACTCCTTAGCTGGCACCCAGGAGAATCCCCCAATTGGGCCAGGCAGCCTGAGCCTCCTGTCCCCACCGCCGCTGTTCCCACAGGAGCATCCTGTGCTAGACTCAGCCAGGCCCTCAGCAGCTTCGCTCCCCCTCCCCGTGGCCCCTCTGCCTCCTCCACCACCTCGCACTCCCTGCCCCTCGAACCACCTGACTCCGGCAGACCTGTTCCTCCTGTGGCTCCTGTTTCCTCTCTGCTGCCTTCAGGCCGTCCCCACGTGTGACCACCTTTGCTTCCTCTCCGCACCTATAAAACCAGCTGGCAACACTGCCCAGCTGGTCGGTGTTTGTCTTTCAAGCTGTTTCATTTCTTCACAGGTCTGATGTTCAGGACTTGGACTATTACAACTTTACATAATTGGTTCCTTTCACTGTCACTGTGTCAGACACATCTCCCCAGTGAGATCATACCTAACCCAAAAAGCGGAGGGTCGCAGTCCCTTCCTGGTGCTGCTCCCGGGACAGAGCCCCGGCCCACACACATAGCGGCCGGCTGGCAGTGTTGGTTAAGGAACAAGTGAATATTACTATTTTGCATTTTTATTTCCTATGAAATTAGAAGTCCAGAGGGTTAACTGGATCCCACTATTTTTTTAAGCTAGGCCCCTAGCCTTTGCAGTATGTGTGTAAGACCCAGTGCTTGCAAGCCCCTGATTGAGAGGAAAATACCTTCACAAACTGTGATTACTTCGTGTATGTGAAAGCTTTGTTTTTCCTGGTGCGAATGCAGTCTGAAGTTTTTAACTGCTGTGCCTTTCTCATTTGAGGCGCTGAAGCATTTCCTGAAATGCCCAAGCTCAGAAGACAATGTGGCAATAGAAATGGCAATTGAAACTGTAAGTAGATTCTGTAATGAAACTTTCGAGTATGCCAGTATATTAAAAAGCTTTTTGAAATGTTCAAATGTATGCGAAAGTAGACCCAACACTAAGCCCCACGTACCCATCATCTACCTTCGACATTTGTCAACACACAGTCTTACTCGTACCCCACCCTCTTTCCTTGGATGGTTTAGAGCAAGTCACAGTCACCACATCGCTTCCTTTCCCATCCAAAAGATAAGGACATGTGGGTTTCTTAGGTGTAACTTGCGTACAGTGAAGTTCACTAATTCTGAGTGTACAACTCAGTATCTTCTGAATCTCAGATCCAGATGTAGAACTCTTTCGGTTCCCCCAAAGGCTCCCTCCTGTCACCTCCCAGTCAGCACCCCAACAAGGGCACCCCAGTCCTGCCTCTGTCCTTATGGGTCGGCTCTGCCTCTTCATGAACCTTGTACGCTGCACTCCTGCACGGGAAGCCTTCGTGTCCACTTCCTTTCGGTCGCACCGTGTCCGGGCATGTGTTGGTGCTGTTGCGTGTGGCAGGGGTTCGTTCTTGTTTGTGGCTGTGTGGTAGTCACCTATATGACTGTTTATTTACCCCCTACTTGGTTAAGGGGCATATGGATTATCTCTAATTTAGACGTATTATGAATAAAACCACATTAAAGCTGTTCACGTCTTTTGGTGGATACAAACACAGTACTCGTTTTCATTGGGTATATATCCAGGAGTAGAATAGGGTGTACGTGTTTTTAGCAGTACCAGGTAGTGCCAAACATTTCTTTCAAGGTAGTTGTACCCATTTACACTCTACCGGCAGTGTAAGACAGTTTAGTCTCTCCACATCTTTACCAACGTCTATCAATTTCAGTTGAACTGTTTAGATAGAGTGTAGTGATTTCTCATTATGGCTTTCATTCATTTTTCTGATAGCTAATGATAATAAGCACCTTTTCATATGTTTATCGACCACTTGAATATCCCCATGTGAAATGCTTTTCTTTTTTCCAAATTTGAATTGTACCATCTTATTCTTAATGATTTATAGGATTTTTGTTGTATATTCTGGATACAAGTCTTTTCATTAGAAACATGTACAAATCTCCCAAGTTGTAGCTTGCCTTTTTATTTTCTAGTGGTATCTCGATGAACAGAAATTCTTATGTCTTAAGAAAGTCTAGCATGAATCTCTTAGAGTTATTGCTTCTTAGTCCGGTTTAAAGAACCTCTGCCTGGGGCCGGTGAGACGGCTCAGCGGCTTAAGCGCCTGCCTGGCAAGCGCAAGGGCCCGAGTTCAACTCCCGGAACCCACATACGAAAAAGGGGCCGGTGATATCGCTCAGCGGCACGGGCGCCTGTTGGCGCGCGAGGTCCTGAGGTCGACCCCCCAGTACCCACAAAAAAAAAAAAAAAAAAGAACCTCTGCCTATCCTATGGTCATGAAGACATTGCTCCTATGTTTAGTTTTCTCATTTAGGCTTATTTTTATATATGGTATGAGGTGTAAGGGTCAAGAGGTTTTTTCCCATGTGGATATCCAGTTGTCCTCCCACCATTTATCAAATGCCATCTTTTCCCCACTAAAGTACCATGGAGTGTTAGTCATAGATAAAATGACTATCTGCCTATTTATCTGTCTCTATATCTGGTTTAGGATTCTTTAGTCATTTCCATTGTTTTAGTAATTGACCTTGTGCTGATACCACACTATCATTATTATATTATTATGTATTATAATCTACTACCTTTCTCTGGATTTGCCTGTTGTGGACATTTTATGTAAGGGAATCATACCATATGTGGCCATTTGTGTATGGCTTCTTTCACTGAGCATGTTTTCAAGATTCTTCCCTGTTGTAACCTGCATCAGGACGTCTTTCGGCTTGATAATATTCTACCACATTTTGATTATCTGTTTATCAGTTGGACATTTGGGTTGTTTCTACTCTTTGGGCTATTATGGGTAATGCTGCTGTTAGCATCTGTGTGCCAGTTTTGTGTGGACGTGTGTTTTCATTTCTCTTAGGTAATGTTACTTAGGCGTAGAATTGCAAGGCCATAATGTTAATATGTTGAGGAACTGCCCAACTATTTCCCAAAGTGGCTTCATCACTTTACATTATTTTATTAAACATTGTAAAATAGTGATAGTCTATCATTTCTTCTGCATTGGCTGCTATAATGCTTTTATACGGAACTTTTACCCCATCAGCTATTCGATTACACAAAGATAAAGGAAAGGGCTGATTTTTTTTTGAGATGTGTAAACCAGGGGCCTCTCCGCAACTCCACTCAATTTCTCGCTGCTGCCCTCTGCTGGGCTTCTGTGGTTATTACACATTTCTTTCCTTGAAGCTCCTGCTGGTGGAGTCCCTGGGGAGCTGCCTCTGGGGCTCCGGAGATCATTGTTACACAGGTTGAATATCCTTTACCCAAAGCACTTGGGATGGATTTTTGGATTTTGGAATATTGGTGTAGGCTACCAGTTGAGCCTAATTAATCCAAAATCTGAATGCTCTAGAATCCAAAAATCCTTGAGCATTTGTTGGCGCTCGAAGTTTCAGATTCAGGTTTTCGGAGCGGGGATGCTCAGCTGCAGAAGGCACCGCTCTCCTGCTCAGGGCGCGATGGTCGTCACAAGGTGCTGCAGTCAGGAGGCTTCAGAAGGTTTCTGTTGAAACATCCAAGTGTATTCTCTGTGTACAAAAGAAAAGGCTCTTTGATGTCATCGGTGTGAAAAGCTTTAAGGATACATTTTATCAGTAAAGACTACAAACGCATGAAGAAAGACCCTGAGCCTGTGCTGTATTTCAGTCACTTTACTACGGATAGTGTTTTACTTTATGTAGTTTTTATTCCACTTCCTCAGGCGAAAGTCTCTTACCCCCCTCTTGCTATGTTGAAGTTGCTGAACTTGCTGAGGGTTTCTCTTTTGAAATAGGTTGGCCAGGCCAAAGATGAGCTGCTGATCAGCCAGCTGATAGACCACCTGATGGGGGAGAACGACGGCATGCCCAAGGTAGGGAGAGTCCGCCGCCTGGGTGCTCGTGCCCGTCTCTTCCTTCCCACTGTTTGGCCCTGTTGTTACCTGTCACACGTTTGCCACACAGTCTGGTAAAGCTGTGCGAGTAGCTGCAGATCATCTAGAGGATATTATGTCATCCACCCTAAAACTGTCATTCCCCCGTGAAGTAGCCGCGTCCCTCCAGACAGCCAACCTCACCATGCACCATCTTTCCCAGATGTTTTTGTTTATTCAGGGAGTTATGGGAAACTGTGACACATTGAAACTGTGACTTAGCACTGATCCCCAAGAATCAGAGTGTGCCGTGCTCATATTTCAGAACTTCTGGAAATCAACAGAAATCATACTAAACATAAAAGTAGCTCACTATAAAGTAGAAATTAATTGCAGCGTTTCCTGGGGTTCCTGCAGAAGTCAGTCTCCTCTCCACCCTGCGCACGCCGCTGGGAATTCCCAGCCCCCACCCCTCCTGTGCAAGGAGACCGGCTCGTGAAGAACTCGGCTCACACACCGGAGGAGAGGGTGATGCCCTGTCACGGCTCGGGAGGACTGCAGATCCCTACACTTGTTTCTTTGATTGTACAGATAAAGCCAGAGGCCCAGAAAGGCTAAGTTGACTTCCTAAGGGACTTAGGCCCTTAAATGGCACCAAACCACCTCCCATTAAGCCCACTTGCTGTAGTAACCCAGAAACTAACATCAAATACATGATGAAATCATTGCAAGCGGAAAAGGGAGTAGGAAATGTAACATGTAAAATGGAACTTTTCCGGCCGGGCATGGTGGCACATGCTTGTAATTCCAGCACTCAGGAGGCTGAGGCAGGAGGATCGCAGTGAGTTCAAGGCCAGGCTGGGCTTTATAGTGAGTTCAAGACCAGCCTGGAATACATAATGAGACCCTGTCTCAAAAATCCAAAGAAATAAAATGGAAGTTTCCATCCACCACTAGCTGTTATCCTGCATATTTTCTCTAAGAATAGCTCAAGTAGCTGGGTGTGGTTGTGCATGCCTATAATCCTAGCAATTGGGAGGCTGAGGCAGGAGGATCACTGTGAGTTCAAGCCCAGCCTGGGCTACATAGTGAGTTCAAGACTAGCCTGAACTATATAGTGAGAACCCCATCTCAAAAAACAAAGCAACAACAAAAAGAATAGCTGAAGTGGGTCACTTATAAAAAGTTAAGAAAGCATGATGGCTGTGTTATGCTGGTGATGAAAGCCAGGGCCATCTACCATATGCAACTAGCTTCCTGTGTGACTCATTTTTACGAGACCTGCTCTAACAATAGCGAGTCCATTCCCAAGATGAGGACATTGGTTAGTGACAGTCGAGCCCTCCTGACCTAATCACCGGCTCTCAACACTGCTGCGTGGCAGGCGTGGTTTTCAGCTCGTGGATTTTATGACCTGTTCAAGCCGCAGCACTGGACACATCACTCGATTATGTGTCTCAGGTTCCTGCTGTCCAGATGAGGTACAGTGCTGACCTGCCTCCAGGGGCAGGTCTCCAGCATGACTAAGGCTTTTCATAAAGTGTTTTGGAACCCTTGCCAGAGGAATCCTGGAGTCCTGTGTATTAGCACGGTGTCCTGGACATGTACCTGTGTGCTGGGTGGCATCATTTGTCTACACCATTCTCTTTTTTCTTTTAATGATTTTAATTTTTGAAATCACTTTTTATTAGTACATATTTGCCATACATATAGGGAACTTGTACGTAATATGTCTCAATTCTCTCTTTTCTGTTCCCCTCCACCCTTTTTTCCCCTCCACATTTACAAAAGCTTTGTTTCTAATTTTTCCCTTGCATTCTCTTTTTTAATCCCTTTTCCCTTCCTTCCCTCCCCCCTCCCTCCTCCTTTATTCCCCTTGCCATTTGAATATGTTCTTCCTACCTCCCAATAATTACACCTGTAATCCCAGCACTCAGGAAGCTGAGGCAGGAGGATCACCATGAGTTCAAGGCCAGCCTGGACTACATAGTGAGACCCTGTATATAAATAAATAAATAAATAAACCCCAGTATCTGTCCTCCATTTTGCTCCTTATTTACCCTTTGGGTTCCTCATATAAGAGAAACAATGTGGTATTTAAACTTGTGTATCTGATTTAGTTCACTTAACATGATGGTTTCAATAGGGCATCCATTTACCTAAAAATGACTCAAACCTTTGTGGCAGAGTAGTACTCCACTGAATATAAATACATTTTCTTTATCCATTCATCTGTTGATGGGCATATGGGCTGTTTCCAAGTTTTAGCTGTTATAAATATTGGTGTGCATGTATTAGTGGAGTATGATGCTTTTAACTCTTTTGGGAAGGTACCTAGGAGGAGAACAGCTGGGTCAAATGGAACCTCTAGTTTCATGTTTTTGAGGAATCTCCATACTGCTTTCTGTAGTGGTTGCGCCAGTCTGCACTCCCACCAACAGTGGAGAAGAGTACCTTTTTCCCCACAGCCCCTCCACCATTTGTTATTGGTTGACCTCTTGATGATAGCCATTCTTGCTGGAGATGGAATCTCAGTGTTGTTTTAATTTCATTTCTTGGATGACCAGTCATGTTGAATATTTTTTCACATATTTTATTTGCTTTTGTACTTTGTCATCTGAGAAATGTCTACTCATTTCAGATGCCTATTTCTGGATTGGGTCTTTAAATTTGGGGAGGCTGATTTTTTTTTTTTTTTTAGTTCTTTATATATTCTAGGTGTTAGACCTTTGTCTGAGGAATAGCTGGTAAAAATTTTTTCCCACTCTGTGGTTCTCTTCACTCTGTTGGTGGTTTCTTTTGCTGTGCAAAAGCTTTTTAATTTGATATGATCCCAGTTGTTGATTCTCTGTAGTATTTCCTGTGTGATCGGGAGTTTGTTCAGAAAGTCTTTGCCTACCCCTATGTCTTCAAGAGTTATACCTATTCTATCTTCCAGCAAATTTAGTGTTTCAGTTTTAATATTTAGATCTTGATTCATTTCAGTTTTAGTTTCGTGCATGGTGATAGACATGGGTCTAGTTTTAATCTTCAGCATGTGGAAGGCCAGTTTTTCCAGCACCATTTATTAAAGAGGCTATCTTTCTTCCAGTGAACATGTTTGGCACCTTTGTCAAAGATAAGGTGGCTGAGTGTGTTTGTAGTTGTGTCTGCATCATCTAATCTGTTCCACTGATCATCAGGTCTGATTTTTTGCCAGTACCATGCTGATTTTATCACAGTAGCTTTATAGTATAACTTCAAATCAGGGATTGTGATGCCCCCTGCCTTGCCTTTGTTGCCCAGAATTGCTTTTGCTATTCTAGGTCTCTTCTGGTTCCACATAATTTTTTTTTTTCTTTTGTGGGTACCGGGGGTCGAACTCAGGACCTCGTGCTTGCCAGGTAGGCGCTTATGCCACTGAGCCATCTCATCGGCCCTCCATATGAATTTTAAAAGATTGCTTTCTCTAGTTCTGTGAGGTATGCTATTGCTATTTTGATTGGGATTGCAATAAATCTGTATAACAATTTTGAAATTATGGCCATTTTCACTGTATTGTTTCTGCCTATCCAAGAATAGGGGACATCTTTCCACTTCCTGATAACCTCCTTGACCTCCTTTTTCAAAGTAGTGTAGTTTTCAATATAAAGGTCTTTTACTTCCTTTATTAGATCTATTCCTAAGTATTTCATTTTGGGGGGATACTATTGTGAAAGATGTATTTTCCTGATTTCTTTCTTTTTGAGTTTGTTATTCATGTACAGAAATGCTATTGATTTTTGAGTGCTGACTTTCTATGCTGCTACACTACCAAATTTGGTTATTCTAGGTGTCTTTTGGTAGAGTTTTTGGGGTCTTCTATGTAGAATATCATTACATCAGCAACTAATGATAATTTAACTTCTTCCTTTCCTATCTGTCTTGGTTACTTTTCTCTCATTGCTGAGACAGAATACCCAATGCCCAAAATTAAGGAAGGAAAGGTTTATTTAGCTCACAGTTTGTGGAGGTTTCAGTCCATAATCGGCTGGCTCCAAGGCAGGGTGGCGTGGCAGAGGAGCAACAGTTCATGGCGATGGAAGACACCAAAAGCAACAAGGGCAAAAAGAGAAGAGCGCGAGAGAAGACTCTTTCCCTCCCTTATAGTGTATGCAGGCTGCCCGCCCCAGGGCAGGTGTAGCACTCACACCCATAATCCCAGCATTGGACCAATGGATCAATCACAAACTCTAGAAGCCCACCCCCATGACCTTATGAAGCTTTGGGGGGACATCCAGACACAAACCATAATCTATCCTTATTCTTTTTATTTCTTTCTGTTGTCTAATTGCTCTGGCTAATGTTTCCAGAACTGTATTGAATAGGAATGTTGATAGTGGGCATCCTTGTCTTGTTCCTGATTTTAGAGTGAAAGCTTTTGGTTTTTGACCATTTAGTATGATGTTGGTTGTTGGTTTGTCATAAATGGCTTTTATCAGATTGAGATAAAAACCGTCTATTCCGATTTTCTTTAGAGTTTTTATCATGAATGGATGTTGGACTTTGTCACATGCTTTTTCCACATCAATTGAAATGATCATGTGGATTTTGTCCTTGGTTCTGTTGATATGGTGTATTACATTTATTGATTTGCATGTGTTGAACCATTCCTGCATCCCTGAGATGAATCCTATTTGGTCATGGTGTATATAATCTTTTTGATGATTTGCTGCATTCTGTCTGACAATATTTTATGGAGGATTTTGTATCTATGTTCATTTCTCTGGTTTTGGTATCAGGGTAATACTTGCTTCCAGGAATGACTTTGGGAGTGTTGCTTCCATTTCAGTGTCATTAAAGAGTTTCAGTAGTGGCATTAGATCTTCTCTAAAGTTCTTGTAGAACTCAGCAGTGAATCTGTCTGGATCTGGGCTTTTCTTTGTTGGTAGGGTTTCTTTTTTTTATGTATTATTTTTTTAATTTCATTGACTAATATTGGTTTATTTAGAATTTTTATGTCTTCTTGATTCAGCTTTGGTAATTCATGTGTATCTAGGAATCTGTCCATTTCTTCTGTGTTTTCCATCTTATTAGAATACAGGTTCTCAAAGTAGGTATTGATCTTCTGGATTTCTGCTGGATCCATGTGACTTCACCCTTTTCATTCCTAAATGCATGGATTTGGGCGTTTTCTTTCCTTCTTTTGATAAGATTGGCTAAGGGTTTGTCGATTTTATTTAATGTTTCAAAGAACCAACTCGATTCATTGATTCTTTGTATTATTTTCTTAGTCTTCATTGCATTAATTTCTGTTCTGATCTTTATAATTTCCTCCTTGTATGAGCTTTCGGCTTGACTTGCTCTTCTTTTTCTAGAACCTAGAGGTTCAACATTATATTATTTATTTGAGCTTACTCTGTTTTTCTGATGTGGAAATTTGCTGTGATAAATTTCCCTGGTAAGACTGCTTTCATTGCCTCCCATAAGTTCTGGTATGTCTTATCAATATTATCCTTTAATTGTAGAAACTCTCTAATATCTTCTTTAATTTAATCTGTGACCCATTGGTTGTTCAGGAGGGTATTATTTAATTTCCCTGTGCTTATATAGTTTTGTGGTTTCTTTTGCCATTGATTTCCAATTTCATTGCACTGTAATCTGATAATACACATGGGATAATTTCCATTCCTTTGCATTTACTTAACTATGTTCTGTGAGCTATTATGTGGTCTATTTTGGAGAACATCCCATGTGCAGCTGAGAAGAATGTGTATTCTGACGATGTTGGGTGGAACACTCTGTAGACATCTACTAAGTCCCTTTGTTCAAAGGTTTGGTTTAGTTCTGATTTTTTTATTTTTTTGTCTAATCGATCTATTTGTGATAGTGAGGTATTGAGGTCCCTCATTATAATTGCATTAGTGCTTATCTGATTTTTCATATCCATTAGTGTTTGTTTTATATAGTTGAGTATGCTGGTATTTGGTGCATATATATTTATGGTTGTTATCTTTTCCTCTTGGATTGTTCCCTTAACAAGTATGTAGTGACCTCCTTTGTCTCTTCTGATCGGTCTTGGCTTGAAATCCACTTTGTCTGCAAATAAAATAGCTAACCCTGCTTTTTTCCAGGTTCTTGTTGCTTGGAATATTGTTTTCCATCCTTTGACTTTCACTGTATGTATTTTTTTTTTAGTTAAATATATTTCTTGTATGCGGCATATTGTTGGATCTTGTTTCTTGATCCATTCTGCCAGTCTCTTTCTTTTGATTGGTGAATTGAGACCATTTCATCCCTTTACATTGATAACAGATATGTATTGACTTATCCTTGTCACATTATTTTCCTGTTGTTGGTGTCCCCTCCTCCCATTTAATTACTTGCCTTGCCTAGCGGATTCATTTTGTTGGGGTTCATGGAGTTGTAGTCCTTGTTTCTCTTTCTGAAATGTCCTTCAGAACATTTTAGAGTGCTGGTTTGCTGGTCATGAATTTCCTAGGTGTTGTCATGGAAGTATCTTATTTCTCCATCAATTTTGAAATACAGTTTTGTGATGTACATCAACCTGGGTTGGAGGTTGTTTTCTTTTAGGGCTTAAAATACTTTACTCCAAGCTCTCCTTGACTTGAGGGTTTGTGTTGAGAAGTCTGCTGTGATTCTGATGGGCTTTCCTTTACAGGTGGTTTGTTTCTTTTCTCTAACAGCTTTTAATACTCTGTTCTTGTGCTGAATTTCTGGAATCTTGACTATCACACCATTTTCTTGAGGGATGAATGAATGCATTTGATAAGGGCTGGGTAATTAGCCAGACAGAATTTGAGAATACATACCTATTGCTGTTAAAACATGCAGGATGCCTTTTCCTTCCTTGGGTAGCATTTTTCCTTTTTTACATGACATATTATTTGTAACTTAAGAATAATTTTGTAATAATTTCTGTTAATATCAACTCTGAAGCTCTTTCCGCTGATTTGAGATGTATTCATAACAAAAGTAAATTGAATCTCACAAAAAAAGGAATAGAAAATGGTCAAAGGCCAAAGAAAAGTTTATAGAGCAGAGAAAATGTGTGTGTGCTAAGGTGTTGTGAAGTGGGTACATTGTATAAGAGCACATTTTGCTTTCAAGCCTGTGAAAGACGCTCTGTGGATTAGGGGCAGGGACAGACTCTGAACCCGGATCACTGTGGCCCGAATCCTGACTCTTCCCCGTCCTGTTGTGTCGCAGTTTCTCATCCATAAAACCAAGGACTTTACTCATTCCTCTTAGGGCGGGCCTGAAGATTTAACTGAGTTAACATTTAAATACTTAGAATACTATCTGGCACATATTAACCACTGAATAAATGTTTGATGAGCTCATTCTTTTATTGGGTTTTTAAAAACAATATCAATTCTCAGTTACCAGCACATGAATGTGATTCTAACTGAAATGCAAAATTATAGGTGATTTCCCTCCTTAGCTAATGAAATAAGTAATGTTTGTCTAATGGTTTGTATGTCAGGATGCCAAGTACCTGTTCCGCTTGTACATGGCTCTGAAACAGTACCGAGAAGCTGCCCGGACTGCCATTATAATTGCCAGAGAAGAGCAGTCTGCAGGTAGGTCCCTCATATATGTATTTTTTTTAATTTTTAGTCTTTAGTTTTATATTTTAAGTTATTGTTACTGTGTATGTGTGCACATGTTCATGCACATGCTGGGGATGGAACCCAGGGCTTCTCACATGCTAGGCCAGTGCTCTACCCCTGAGCTACTATTCAAACAGGAAGTAGAATCAATCTCCAACCCCTCCTCTGCCCAGGAAAGAGTAGAAGTTTCTTATCCATCACTTATCAGCCTTTTGGCTAAGATCAAGTCTAATCCGGGCTTGCTTTGATCCCGAAAGCTAAGGAGATGGCCATTTTAGCCAGCAAAATAATTCACCATTACAAGGGGATGTGGACCCATGGGACTTATTTCCTGCCCTGCTTTGCAACCTCACAATTTTTATATCTGGGACAGCCACTTCTCTGATCACTGCAGTCCACAACCTCCTGCAGCTCATAGCATTTTCTCTCCATTGCATGCATTTGACCTGGTATGTGTGGGAGATATTAGGAGATGGAAGATAATTTTGCCATGTTACAGTGGATCTGGTTCTTAGTCATGTACAGGACTGCTATAGAATCTCCAGAATGGTTCTGGTCATTTATATGCTCTGTAAATATTTATTTGAATAAGAGACTTAGTCTACAATTTCCACTAGTTTTTATAAGTCAGTTCTTTTTTTTTTTTTTTTTCTTTTTTCTTTTTTTGTGGGTACCGGGGGTCGACCTCAGGACCTCGCGCACCAGCAGGCGCCCGTGCCGCTGAGCGATATCTCTGGCCCTTTTTTCGTATGTGTGTTCCGGGAGTCGAACTAGGGTCCTCATGCTTGCCAGGCAGGCGCTTACGCCACTGAACCATCTCACTGGCCGTGTAAGTGAGTTCTTAGATGTTCATAAATATCACAATTTTGGAAAGTACACAGTTAAATCCATCGTTACTTTATTGAGCTTGTGTTGATCTAACACCTACTGTGTGTCAGATGTGTGCCAGGTGCTTAGGACCCAGATAAAACCAGGCCAGGGTTCTGCCCTCCAGCTTGATGGGAGACAGTGAATTCAGAATTTACACTTAATCTTACTGCCTTTGGGGGGGTTCAGTTTTGGGGTGCTGGGGATTCACCCCAGGGCTTTGCACATGCTAAGCAAACACTCTTCTGGGAGTCCCCATGGGTGGGGGGTTACACGAGGGTATGCCCTGGAGGCTTCGGGGGTTTGGGGGGGCCTGAGGCTTTGGAAAGACTGGCCAGAGAGGAAAGTGATGAGCACACTGCTGTCCAGACAGAATGGGGGACGCCCAGCAGTGGCCATGGGGATGAGGGGCTGACTGTGAAGGACCCCAAACTCCTGACCCATCCAAGTGGGGTCAAGTGGATGCCCTGAGGCAGAGTGAGACAGCAAGACACCACCTCCTGCTGCCTCACTTCCCCACAGGGCTGGCCACGTGAGAACACCACTGATTAAAACAGGAACCACTGCTAAGTTCCCATGTGAAGAGATGGCTAAGATATTGGCAATAAATAATTAGCAAAACCTCTTATAAGAGGAAAGCCCTGGACAGACCTCAGATTTCATCCTTGGCAGTAATGTCCCTTTATCACTTCTCTTCAAGGAAACTATCGCAATGCACATGATGTTCTCTTCAGCATGTATGCAGAGCTGAAATCCCAAAAGATCAAAATCCCCTCCGAGATGGCCACCAACCTCATGATTCTGCACAGTTACATACTCGTGAAGGTGAGGCCCTTGAGGGACTTGGGACACAGCCTGCCAGGTGTGTTCCTCGGGGCACCTCTGCATTGAACCAGAGCAGTTTCCTAGGTTTCTGTGTCAAGTGACAAAAGCAAGGTACAGAATAATTCTGTAATATGCTGCCTTTTGTGTACAAAAAGGTGAAAAGAATGCATAGCCATTTACTGCAAATAAAATGAACGTGCTAAAGAGCTCAAACAGTGGTTTTCTAAAGGGAAGGGGCGTGGGGCAGGGGATGCATAGCACAAGAGTCAAGCGGACAGGACGGCAGGGGGGCGGGCTTTACCATGTGTCTTTCCATGTTGTTTTAACCTTGAAGTATATAGACCCATGCCCAAAAAAGATTTGTTTAAAACCTTTTTGTTGATCCAGAGTTTGTTTATTAACTCTAAGTTAGTGTATTTTATAAAATTCCAGTTTTCAGTAGTTTCCTTTTCATCTGAATATAAAAATAATACATATTCAAGAAAATTTTGAGACTCTAGATGAAAAAATAATCCATGCTTCAAGTCTATCACCCAGATACAACAATTATTAATGCTATGTTGTATATATTCTCTATACTTCTATAAATGCATGTGTGCACCTTTTTAATTTACTAAATCAGGATTATATTTATTTCTAGTTGTGTATTCTGGTTTTCTATTTAGTAATTCTTAATAGAATCAAAATAGATTATGCAAACCTCAACTACTTGTATTTATAATTTACAATAATGCTATGTGTGTGTTTATTTATTTATTTTTTTTATTTTTTATTTATTTATTTTTTTTGTCGGTACCGGGGGGTCGACCTCAGGACCTCGCACGCCAGCGGGCGCCCGTGCCACTGAGCGATATCACCGGCCCCTTTTTTGTATGTGGGATCCGGGAGTCGAACTCGGGCCCTCGCGCTTGCCAGGCAGGCACTTAAGCCGCTGAGCCATCTCACCGGCCCCTATGTGTGTGTTTATATATATAAAATCTGTAAAGGTACAGGCAAAATCTAACATGTATTTTCCCAAATTTTTAGTTATATCAAAGTACCTCTTTTTATATTATTGCTAAATTGGTACTCTGGCCCATCCACAAGAGCTGATTTGAACTTGAAGTTACCTAGCACAGAGCGGTAAAGTTACGAAGGGTCCGAATCCCCACGATGGTCTGTATCGGCCTGTCCTGCAGAACTCTTTGCCGAGACCGAACGCTCTGAGTCTGCGCGGCCTGGTACAAGGCCACCAGCCAGGCTGTGGAGCACTTAAAATGCAGCTAGTGCAACTGATAAGACTGCTTTTAATTTTGTGTAATTTGAATTTTTAAATTTCAGTAGCCACATGTGACTACCAGCTGCCCTAGTAGACCGCACAGGTCTGTAAGAGTAATGATGCAGGAGAGGCATTTAGAATCCAAATTGCAGCTCCTGGGTGTGCACTGCCCTTCGGAGGGGCAGGAGGGCCCTTCTCCCCCAGAGCAAGGAGTGGGAGGAGGAGGTTTTCAGCTTCAGCTTTGAGTGGTGGCGCCAAGGTCCTGGGAGCACAGACCCAGCACGCCTCAGCCTTTTCAGGGGTGGAGAGAGGTTAGAAAGAAAGTACTTGGTAGGAGATGAGGAGCAACAAAAAATAGGGATTCCTAGAAGAAGCCCTCCTGACCACGGCCACCTGCCATCTCAGCAGTGGGACGCTTCCTGAGTCCTCCTCATTCCTCTGGCCCAAGGGCTGGCCTGTCGCTTCTGTTCCCACCAGATGTCCTCGTCCCTTCCCGCCAGAGAGCAGCCTGCAACTCTTCCCCTCTGCTGTGATCTCTTACGTAGCACCAGGCACGTCCCAAGCTTCCTAAGATTCTTGACTGCTGCGGTACTAAGAGGAAACTATCAGACCCTGTCCAGCAAGAAAAAATTGGATGTAAAAATGCCACAGGTGTCTTTGCCTCGGAGGACTGAGGAGAGATGCAGCCCCACTCCGGGACAGCTGGGCTAGGCTTTGCGGGCTGCTTTCTCCTCAGCGCGGGGACAGGGACATTGGCTGAAGGGCAGCCTGGGAGTTTCGGCTGTGGGTGGCTGAGCTGGGCAGGGTGGAGGCCAGAGTGACCAGAAGGGGAGGGAGGGTAAAATAAGCTTCCCTTCCCCTGCTTCCAGTAAGAGGTACAATAACTAAAGTAGAACCTTTAGAACAACACACAGTAATAAGTTATTATTAATATTTTTGGACAATGGTGGATCACAGATAACTAAAAGTGTGGAAGGCAAAGCCACAGATGGGGGGTACTGTACTTCTCCCTCCCCACTGCCCCACCTGTGAGAGCCCTTATCTCACACCTGAGTGATTGCAGTGGCCTCCAGGCCTGGCCCCTGCCCCTCTCAGCTTCATCTGCCCTAAGTCCACCCTCCTGACCTCCCAGAGCCCTTCCACCTAAGACGCAGGCAGTGCCCTCTGCCTTCAGAGAGCCACTCTCTCCTCTCCCTCCTGTGCTCACTGAATAGCTCCTGACTGACTCAGCTTACATGGCTCACAACTACTTGGTAAAGTTTATACTAATAGTCTCTCACAAAATGCCCAGTGAGAGATTTGAATTCTTAGCGCATGGTCTTGGGCCAAGTAGAGTGCAGAGCACAGGACAGGGAGGAGGGGCCGAGGCGCTAGGCCACAGCCACTGAAGGGGAGATGAGAATGAAGTCCCAGGCGCGTTAGCCAGGGGGGGCTCCAAGGACCTCAGGACGGCCCTGATCTGGGCCACCGTCACGGGGCTGCTTGGGGGAAGAAAGCATGACTTAGGGTTGATCTGAGCCTGTAAGAAGAATAAAGTATATTATTTATTTCAGATCCACGTTAAAAATGGTGATCATATGAAAGGGGCACGCATGCTCATCCGAGTGGCCAACAACATTAGCAAGTTTCCATCACGTAAGTATGGTCTGAATGGAGCGCAGTATCCACACTTCCTCCTTAGTCCTGTCCTCGCCAACTTTCCAGACTCCTCGGAAGCAGGGGCCCAGCATAAACCACAGTTTCTAAAGGACTTTAGGCAGGGGCCACTTGTCATTTCTGGAATTGGGGGCCCTCTCCCCGCAACCAGTTCCCAGATGCAAGCCAAGGGCCATGCATCCAAACAGGTCTTTCCAAGGGTGACAGTCGCAAGCCCATTGGCGCAGTGTATTTCTGCGCACACAGGTGCTGTTGCTATTCTCCCCCTCTTGTAGATAAGCAGACCTAGGCATGGGAGCCGGGTCACATTGAGGGGCTATTAACAGTCCGATTCTTTTTTTTTTTTTGGTACTGGGAATCAGGACCTCACGCTTGCCAGGCAGGCGCTGTGCCACTGAGCTAAATCCCTGGCTAACAGTCTGATTCTTTGTCCTCAATGAGTAACACATCGGCTCAGGAAAAAGGCCTCATTTTCTTTTTTTTTTTTTTTTTTTTGTGGGAACCGGGGGTCGACCTCAGGACCTCGCGCACCAACAGGCACCCGTGTCGCTGAGCGATATCACCGGCCCCTTTTTCGTATGTGGGATCCGGGAGTCGAACTCGGGCCCTTGGGCTTGCCAGGCAGGCGCTTACGCCGCTGAGCCATCTCACCGGCCCAAGGCCTCATTTTCTAAGAAGTGTCAGTTTAACATTCTTCAGTGGAGAGATTTTGTCACATATGACAGGCATCTGCAAATGTTTTTCTGTAAAAGGCCACATGTTACGTGTTTTAGGCTTCATGGGCTGTTTAGTCTCTCTTGCAACTTACTCGACTCCACCATTTTGGTATGAACAACATGTACATGAATGAGTGGGGCTGGAATCCAACAGAACTTTACTTCTTCAGCACAGAAATTTGAACCTCATGTAATTTTAATATGTCAAAGATATGTTCTTTTTTCTAACCACTTAAAAATATAAAAACCATTCTTTATTCATGGGCCATATGCAAGTCAAAGGGACAGATCTGGCCTGTGGGTATAATTCATAACCCCTGTTCTCTAAATGTATTCTGTTTTTGTTACATGAAAACTTTTTCCAGGCGTAGTGGTGCACGCCTATAATCCCAGTACTCAGAAGGCTGAGGCAGGGGGATTGCCATGAGTTCAAGGCCAGCCTGCCCTACATAGTGAGACACTGTTTCAAAAAAGAAAAGAAAAGAAACAAGAAAGGACTTTTAAATGCCCATGCTGGCAAAGGGTGGGACATGAATGCTAGTGGGAATGGAAACTGATGTAGCCTTTCTAGGAAGTACTTTGGCAATTTGTAGCAAGTAATTTTTAAAAGGTCCTGTTCTTTTGGCAGTAATTCCAGGTATCTGTCCTGCCTGAAATTAGATGCTGGAAGAAAGAGGCGGGCATAAAGTTATTAATTCCCCAGACCCATTTATCAGCAGCCCAGTCCAATGCCTCACAGACAGGTTCCCTCAGGTTTGTGGGTCCTGGCAGCACCAGCACCACTGCTAAGCACCGGGAAGGCCTTTGTCGAGCACTCAGTGCGGCTCCTCATGGAGCCTTTTCCTCATAGAGCAGATCCTAGCTGGGTCTTTGCATAAAAAGCAAAGCTCAGAGAATCGTAGTTCTGATTTGCTGCTGAGCCGGGGACACGTCAGGCCCGGTGACCAGGGCAGGCGCCACTGAGCTTCCTGCTGTCCCGTATGTTGCAGACATCGTGCCGATCCTGACCTCTACTGTGATCGAGTGCCACAGGGCGGGCCTGAAGAACTCCGCTTTCAGCTTCGCGGCCATGCTCATGAGGCCTGAGTACCGCAACAAGATAGATGCCAAATACAAGAAGAAGATCGAGGCCATGGTCAGGTAAGAAGAGAGCCATTTCTTACCTGATCACATTTCTCAACTATATTTTCCAAAATGGGGCTGCTAACTGGGTGGGGGTAAAGGATTATATTCTGCAGAGCAGCAGAAAACCCAGCAGTGTCTTGAACAAGTGAGGATTTATGTGACTCACTGGTAATGCAAGTAGAAGCCAGTAGGGCTTTTGTGTCAGCCGGGCCAGGGACCAACTTTGGTGGCCAAGAATGTGGACGCTGGTTAGGGCTATGCAAATACTTCTTTAAAAGCTGCCAAGCCTACAATAGCTTCAGGCCAGATCTGTCTGACCCAGCATATACCTGCGTGTGTGGACCTCGAGGAGGAGGAGGAGCTCACTGCGACATGGTGCCCTGCGCCCGTGAGCGGTCCAGAGCTGTGTGCTCCAAGTTGGTTAGAATGAAATCAATTGTAAAGCTTAGCACCTCACACTCCCGGATACCAAGTACTCAAAAGCGGCGTGTGGTTCAGGGCCACTGTTGGGCAGCACAGAATCAGAACCGTCCATTGTCCCAGAAAGGTCACAGAGGGAGACAGGAAGGGTACCAGGCTCGCACTCCAGCAGCACCACAAGAGGCGGCACCATGACCTCGTTCCCCACATTTACCGTGCATGCTACAAACTCCAACTCCCGTGTCACTCCCTAGAACCTGGCCAGGCCCGCGTTCTCTTCCTTGCCACTAACACTGGACCGAGGGCTGACGTGAGCTGGGAAATATCTTGAATCTCAATCCGCCTAAGGGCTGGTGTGTTACGGGGTCCTGTCCAAATCTGCAGTTACCTATGCCGTGTGAGATGAAGTGGTGCTCTAAACGACACGCGACTCTTCCTCACAGGAGACCCGATACATCTGAGACAGAAGAGGCCACGACCCCGTGTCCATTCTGCCAGTTTCTTCTCCCAGAGTGTGAACTCCTCTGTCCTGGCTGTAAAAACAACATCCCCTACTGCATTGCAACAGTAAGTCTCTTTAGAACCATTTCCCTTTCTATTGGAACCCTTGACATACACCAGCGCTGTCTTCATTTGTAACATTATTTCTCAAACTTCCCACAACATTTAGCATGTGATTTCATGGCCAGGGGAGCTGAAAGTTATCTAAGAGCCTTTAATAATCTTAACAAAAGCTCTCTGCAGTAGGCACTGCGCACAGTACAGCGGGCCTGGGGTTCAGGCCCTCCTCCTGCCCCCTGCTGGCTACCTGCTGCAGTGCAGTTTGCTTTTATGGCATCTGTAACACCATCGCACTGAGAGCAACCAGACTGATGAGCTAACGCGTGCGAAGCCTTAGGACAACACCTGGCCTTTCATCGGTGGTATTTTTTAAGACCTACTATCAGAAAACTTGAAACTATCAAATTATTTGTTAATCACAGGGCTAATATAAGCCCTATTTTATTTTATTTATTTATTTATTTATTTATTTTTTTTTTTTTTTTGTGGGTACCGGGGGTCGACCTCAGGACCTCGCGCGCCAGCAGGCGCCCGTGCCGCTGAGCGATATCACCGGCCCCTTTTTCGTATGTGGGATCCGGGAGTCGAACTCGGGCCCTCGCGCTTGCCGGGCAGGCGCTTAAGCCGCTGAGCCATCTCACCGGCCCATAAGCCCTATTTTAAAATTAAGTAATAATTTAAAAAACGGAAACTTATTCTCTTTAAACATACTGATAAGGAAAACCTGCCTTTAGTCCTTTCGACACCATCTCTTTTTAGTCCATTACCCACCTGTATGAAATAGCATAGTTCCTCAATGTAGAGGCCTGGCTTTTAACTGTAACTCAGCATAATTAAGTCATGGTGGCAGTTTTTAAGATAAAGATGAATTTTACTCTCAAATGTACTGCTTCCAGGGTCGACATATGTTGAAAGATGACTGGACACTGTGTCCGCACTGTGACTTTCCTGCGCTGTACTCAGAATTTAAGATGTAAGTGTGCACCCTCTCAGTCACACACATTTATCCAAAAATAGACCTCTCGTACCGATCCTTTATTCTGAACTCTCCTTTCTTCACGTTCCTAAAGATCCCTAAAGCCCCAGATTGTCGTCTTGGAAGAAACTTCTATGACCTCCAAGAACACTGTCTTTAAGAGGATCTCATAGGAGACTGAATATTTCTAATTCTTAAGTTGCAGATGAACATGTGTTAAAAGTCCACAGAAAATAGCTGTCTTTCCTAGTAGAGTAACTAACCCAAAGGTAACAGATCGGGCATTTAACTTACTCTGCATTTTCCTCCCTAAAACAGCTTGTTAAACACTGAAAGCACATGTCCTATGTGTTCAGAAAGATTAAACTCCGCACAGCTGAAAAAAATGTTAGATTGCACCCCGTACCTGCGAGCTGAGATGGGACAGTGAGTAGCGTGCAGGTGAGTACTGGGCTGTCCCCAGGCGCACACAGCCTGTCCTTCCCATCAGCCTCCACTCCTTCCTGTGCATCGTTCAGCTGTCTCATTAGGACAGTCTGACAGCAGGCCTCTGGTGTATCGTTTAAGTAGTACAGCCTCCAGAGTGACAAAGATCACTCAGCCAAGCAGCATAAATTCCAACCAGAATGTAATTTCATCAAGTCATATGGAGTGCCTGGCGTGGTGGCACACACCTGTAATACCAGCACTCAAGAAGAGGCTGAGGCAGGAGAACTGTGAGTTCTAGACCAGCCTGGGCTACATAGTGAGAAATTGTCACAAAAACAAAAATGGTCACATGGGGTTCTTTTTAATTGGTCCATTAAAACTAGGGCCAGCTAGCCCTAGTGGTGGTGCATGCCCGTAATCCCAGCACTCGGAAGGCTGAGGCAGGAGGATCACCATGAGTTTGCCAGCCTGAACTACACAGTGAGACCCTGTCTTAAAAAAAAAAAAAAAAAAAAAAAAAAAATTAGAGTCAGCTAATAAGATCATTTTAGGTTCTATGCTTTGGGAGTTGTTTGCCATGTAACAAACTATCACAAATGTTGCAACTTGTACATTTATTATCTCAAAGTTTCTGTGGTCAAGCCATGACTTAGCGGGGCCTCCTGCTCACTCACACAAGGCCACAGCCACAGCGCGGACCGGACGCGGGACCCCACTTGAGTGTGAAGTCCTGGTGCAGCGTGTTGGCGGAATCCTGTGCCCCGTGGCTCGTCCACAGCTTGCGCATCTCTGCTGTCTGTTCTCCCTCCAGGGAGAGGCTGCAGCCATAGAGCTCGGTGAGGTCAGACGCTCCCACAGTGAGCTCCTTTTGATTAATTCAAAGTCAGCTGACTATGGACCTTAACTACACCTGTAAAAACCTTCATCTTGTCAGGTAATACAGGCTAATGTGATGATTATGATGACATAGTCTCCTACTTACGAGGAAAATACACAGGATGTGTGCACGGGGGACGGGAATCTTGGGGCCCATCCTAGAACTCTGCCTGCCAGTTACAGTGATGCTGTAGATCATTTTGAAGAGGACTGACATCTTTAACAAAACTCACCTACCAGTCTACTAATGTCTCTCTCAATTTTAATCTTTTTCAATTCTTCTTGACAATATTTTGTAATTTTCTATACAAAAGTCTTTCATGTTCAATTTATTCCTAGGTAATTTGGGGAGAGTTTGGTACTAAATGGAATTTAATTTTTATTTTTTGTTTGTATGGAAAAATGCAACTGACTTTTATATACGCATCCTGCAACCTTTGTAAACTCACTTATGTCTAGTAGTTGTAGAGTCCTTCAGATTTTGTGTAAATAACCATGTCTACAAAGAGAAAAACTTCCTTCCTAATTTTTAAGACTTCTTTTCCTCCTTCGTATCACACTGGCTAGGCTCCCCAGTCCAATGTGATAGAAAAGGAGTGAAGTTGGCACCCTTGACTCGTTCCCAGTGCTGGGGAGCGGCGTTCAGCATTTCACCACCGCAGTGTTTAGTGTGGGATTTTTCAGAGGCCTTCTATCTAAAAAGCAGCTGCCTTTCATGCCTAGTTTGCTGAGTATTGAATTTTGTCAGATGAACTTTCTATACCAATTGAGAGAAATGACTAGGTTTTCACCCTTTATTCATTTAAGTTAGCCTGATTTCTGAGTATTAAAATCAACTTTCAGAGGCTAAACATACTTGATCATAACCCATTTTCATATACTGCTGGATTATTTTGCTAATATTATACTGAAAATATTGTATCTATATTTATGAAGGATACTGGTCTGTAAGTTTCTGTTGTAATTTCAAGTTCTGTTATCAGGTTGAATTTAGGAATGCAATTTTGTTACTTGTTTTCTATTTGCCCTGTCTTTTTGGTTTTTGTTCCTCTTATCTTGCCTTCACGTATTTTTTAGTATTTCATTTCTCTGTACAGACTTTAACCTACATGTCTTTCCCAATTTTACTTGGTTAGTACACTATTTCATATGTATACATACATGCACACTCACTATAAACCCTATAGTGGTTATTGTTGTGTGTTAGAGTCGGGGGAGGTACTGGGGATTGAACCCAGGGCTTTGCGTATATGAGGCAAGCAGTCTACCACTGAGCTACATCCCCAGCCCTTTTTAAAAACCTTGAGACAGAGACTTAAGTTGCCTAAGCTGGTGTCAAACCTGGGATTCTTCTGCCTCAGTTTCCAGAGTAATTGGGATTACAAGCATGTGCCACCATGTCCAGGTATCATTTTTCTTTAGTCCTATTTTTAAAAGAAATGATAAGGAAAGACACGGCTGGAACCTGTGCTTACCCACCAGCTTACCATTTCCGTGGTGCTCTTGCTTTCCCGAGTCCAGGTCTCAACTGACATCACTTCCTGTCAGCCTGAGGAACTTCCTGCGTGTAACGTTTCTTTCAGGTACACATGGCCGTGACTATTTCTCTGTACATCATTTTCGAAGGATGTTTTCACTTGATATGAAATTCTGGGTTTTTTTCTTGAAGCACTTTCAAGATACTCATCACCAATTTCAAACATTCTCATTCTCTTATATATAGTTATCTTAATGGCTGCATTCAACACATTCTCTTTTTAGACTTCTGACTGTATTGACTAGGTATGGTTGTATTTACTCATGTAGGGATTTTCTAGTTTTCTTGTATCTGTATATCTGTTTTCATCAACTTGGAAATTTGGGGCCATTAAGTCTTCAAATATTTTTTTCTATGAATTTCTGTTCTCTCAGTAGGATTCAAGGCTGTACTTGACTCCTTGATATCCACAGGTCATTAGGATTCTTTTGTTTTCATCTCTTTTTCTGTTCTTATTAATCTTTGGTCTATATTCAAGTTGGCTGATCTAAGTAAAATTATTTCAGATTTTGTACTTTGCAGTTTTAGAACATTCATATTTGTTTTCTGAGTTCCATCTGCATGCCTTGTGATCATATTCACTTTTACGTCTTTGAACATATTTAAAAGAGCTGCTGTATTATACAAGAAACCCAGAGTATAAATAATTTAGGAGCAGGACAGTGGATGGTGTAAGAAGGGAGCTAGACTTTGTAGAGGTGGGGGAGGGGCTGCAGAAGTAAAAGGACCAAGATGAGATCTGTGTGCCCCAGTTCCCCCAGGAGTGTGTAGATATGGGAAAGGGTAGGGGAGAAAGCTGTTTTAAGTCCCTATTATCCCAGCTTCTGTATCAGCTGGGCATGGTGCATGCCCTGTATTCCAGCTACCTGGAGACGACTTAGTGACACTCTGTCTCAAAGGGAAATTTGAAGAGGGCTGAGATGTGGCTCAACGCTGCCTGGGCTCAGTCCCAGTGCAGCCAATCAGTGATCGCAGGATCATTTTCTATTGATTTTTTTTTCTTGATTATGTCACATTTGCCTGTTGTGCCCACACACACATGCACATTTGATAATACTTTATTGTATACTGGACATTATGGATATAAAACCTTGAGATTCTCTATTTGCCTCTACAAAATGTTGACTCTGTCCCAACCAGCAGTTAAAAGCTCTGCTTGGTTCAGCCTTTGAGCTATTGCTTTTCCCCGGGCTTTGTGTGAGTCTCCTCGAAGCAACACAAAGTTCAAGGATGTGAGTGAAGTTTGCAGATTTGGAGCCAGCCCTTCCCAGCACATCCCCCTGACATTTCAGTCACCGCGGCAGCCACATTCTTCTCTGACTCAAGCTCACAGGACTTGATGTTCTCGCCATCCCATGACCCACGCCTCACGGACCTGTCCGCAGGCAGGTGAAGAGCCATGTGGACATGAATCTTAGCCAGCAGAGTTCTGCTTCCACTTCTCTGAAAGGCTCATACCTTTCCAATTTCTGCCTAAAAATTTTGGCTGTTCTCTGATGCCGCTGAGTAGTTGTTATATTTTGTCCCAAGCTTGTCATTTCGTCTGTTGAGAAATTACATCTCTGTCACTTCAAAAGTGAAACCTTATTTTTAATAAACCTCTACAGAACTTCTCCAAACAGTGAAGTGGCTAATCCTTTACAGAAAACTGCAAGTACCTAAACCACAGGGCGTCTTAGTTCCTTGCAGATGTGCCTTCGGTGAGTTATCAAAATGCACTGTCTTTTGAAAAAGCCACAGTAAATGTCTGCTAATACAGTGAGTCGTGGTCAGTTACTGTTCGCTGGTATTTAGACAAGGAATTCTTCATTTCAAGAACAAGGTTCTCTTCAGTTTGCTCAACACTTGTGCATCTGCTCATTCTTCCCAGTGAGGGGTGACTCCCACTGCTCTCCCTTGGCAGCAAACCCTTAGCAGCTTGCCCATGCAGCTGTGGCGAGTTGCGAGGCTGGCACTGAAACACGATCCTGATCACAGACTGGAAATTTCTAATTTGAATGTTGTTCCAGAAATGTGCAGAAAATGCAGCTGTGTTACTCAATGCAGCCATTACGTGGCACCCTCCTAAAGATATCCGTTTGTCCTTTCTAGAGATGATGCTCCTGGAAGACACATTTGTCCGCAGAGGCTGAGCTCCACCCCTGCTGGATTTCAGGAGTCCTTTCTGGATTCAGAAAAATAAAGGGACCTCCCCCCGTCAGCACTTCCGACTCTGTGCAGTGGCACAATAGTGACATACAACCTTGCTGTTTGTTGTACTTTGTATATCTCCTCTCCAATATTTTACATATTCTGTGCTCTGCACTATATAATTGTAAATATTCAGCTTTTTTGATATCTTATATTTTGAAATATCACCTTTAAAATAAAATTGTTGACTAGATACAATGTTTTTTCTTGGATTTAGAGACAAAGAGAAAACGTAGCTTTGAAGCACATTTGTGAAGTTTGAGTAACGCCTAAGTTAACAGTGTAAAAACTTTGCGATAAGTTTATACAAGTCAAGGCTATTCAGCAGAATCAGTCCAGGGATCAAAACACCAAATACCAGCAGAATCCATTGTTAAAAGAATGAGATTATAAGCTGAATTACCTGCTGAGTCATTTGTTGCATACTATGGAACTTCTATTACAAAATTAAATTATTTGACTTCCCATGAAAAAAAAACACTATTTGGAATGTTCCCCAAGGCTGCGCGCGCACACACCCCACACCACACGCTCCAAGGAAATCCATACTTTTCCTGCAACTCCAATATTGCTTCCTTGCTGTCCATGGCCACTGTCACCAAAGTCTATAAAGAGCAAAAACGAGTCATGACTGAAACTCTGAATGAATCAGATGATTTTATACTGCAGCCCCCAGCAAGCTGAGCATTACAGTGGTACTTAGGAGCTGAGGCAAGGGCCCAAAGTGCCAAGAATACAGTATTTTATAGCACCAGGTAGCCGCACCTGCATGAAGCCTCAGCTTTATGATCCGTCCTTCCCTCCCAATGGCTGGCTGGAGAACAGGCCACAGGCCTTGGCCTAAGTGGAATAATTAACATAAAACCTATGCATAGTCCGCTGCTTCACCTGTATCGTGTCCCTGGAGGGGCGCTGTAAGGTTACAGGGACACAAACCTAGGCACCTGGAACTTGGGAGGGTGAACACCTTCTATTTTGTGAATTGCAGACCTTAGACTTTCACTCATGAGCATGATCACAGCAGAACCTGTTTAGGAAGATACACTCTTCCTCATGCATAAAACAATCTACTCCTTGTCTATAACTTCAAGAGGTCAAATAATGGTGCAGTAGGACTTCCAGAATTTAACAAGATGAAAGACTAAGTTGCACAGTCGTTTAGGGATATCAAAGTGGCCAAGAGTCAGTGGATCTCAAAGTACATACACGGTTTTATGTTGAAAGATGATGTGTGGCCATGGATGGCTCCAAAAGGCCACTCTGTTAGTGGCACCAGTGAAGACTCAACCCCAGCACAGACCTTTCAGAGTCACATCCAAACGCCAGACCTGACTCCCACCCACCACTCACCTCCATTCACATCACAGTCAAGAGGGCTTCAAAGAGGGAGCAACCGGCCCTGTAGTGTCACCCTCATATATTAAATGTTTTTCTAATGCTAAAGTGTTACTTACCTTGTATACGTTATGCCATTATGTGCAGAGAATTCATAATTCAAATCATCATGCACACATAAAGGACCCTGCTCGTTATTCTGGCTGCAAGGAGGTTACAGGCCTTTCCTGGAGTGTACAGAGCACCTGGGGAGGCGGGACCTGTATATCCCACATGCGTAAGAAAACCATGCTCACCCGAGCGGTCAGGAAGCCTGCACTGAGGCAGCCAAGTCTGCAGCCCAGCTTTAACCCAGAGGGGGGCAAAGGCTTGAGGCAATGTTTTATTTTCATATAAAGTGATCTCTATGAAAGACATCTTTCACACTAGTAAATACACTTTACCAACAAAACAGTCCTTAAAAGGAGAGGACACTATCCTTATCTGTGGTGTCTACGACACAGAGGCAGCACATACTTCTGAGCATTTACTGACGAGATTAAAAGCAGCTGGGTACCTAAATTCCAGGCTAGATCTATAGCCTCGAGGCCATTCGACAAGCATAGTTACAGGCAGAGTCCGAAGGATTTGTGGACTCCATCACAGGACAGAACCCAATCTCCAGGGACAGAGTAAACAAAAGCCAGGGCTCCTGGCCCAACCAGAGTCAGCCTAAGAACAGGACCCTGCCTCGACCCTACTGGCTTGAGCCTGCTGGGCTGAGCCTGCACAGGACAGGAGTCTCGTGACCTTTCTGCAGCCCCCACGCCCTCTCATGTCCACGAGGCTCTTCTAGGAGAGCCTCACCAGGTCAGCACAGAGTGAGTGACACTGGGAACTGAAGCTCTTGACTCTTTCACTACTAATGTTTCACACAGCTGGTTAGTAAGGAAGAGTGAGCTTTTTAATCCAATCACTTGCAAATTAATAAGTAATACACCAACGTGGCATTTTGCTGTACAAGATGATAATCTTTAGAAAATTTTGTACAGGTATCATGTGGAACATTTTTATTCCTAATTTATACTTTGCAAGATATTTGACAATATACAAAGAATACCCAGTTCTAGGTGGTGACTGTTTTGTATTATGATTTACAAAATTTCACCACATAATAACTACCTTTTTAAAAAAATCAGCATTGGTCCTATAAAGGCCATTAGGGTAACTTCTTCAGCATATAAAAGATGCCTTAGTACCAGTGCTCCCAGGATTGTTACTGCGAACTAAAATCTGACTGCAAAGCCCATATGTAGTTTCTAGTTCTAATGAGATACCGTCATTTTGAAGCACAACAATCTACTTCAATTGGCAGCTGACAGTGGAGGACCAGAGCAGTCTATCAACCTCTATAAGAGGCGTACATGAGCCTTCCGGTTACATCCTGCTAGCTGTACCGCCCTGTGTCGCCAGGTCATCCCCATTACGCCAAACGTGGTTCCTCAGGAAAAACAAGGCTTTCCCCAGACCCATGAGACTGGGCGGGAGAGTGCGTAAGACGTGGCTGCTGGTACTGAAAATGGTTTCATTTCTTCAAACTTTTTCCTTTTCCTTTCTTGGACTCCTTATCTTTTTCTGCTTTGGGGGGCTTCGAAGATTTTGTCTTTTTCTGCTGGGAGAAAAATAAGCATGAAGTAGTTAATAGCAGTTTTTATAAGTAACTGAAAAAAGCCTGTCTCTACAGTATACCTAACCTTTACCATCGCTTAATTTAAAAAGGAGAGAGGTGCAGATGTCTGGCTTAACAGAGCGATTAGACAAGAGAAAGAAATAAAAGGAATAATGATTGGAAAGGAAGAAGTTAAATTATCATTATTTGCAGATGACATGATACTCTACACAGAAGACCACAAAAACTCCACTAAAAAACTGCTAGATTTAATAAGCAAATTCAGTAGTGTAGCTGGATACAAAGTCAATACTCAAAAGTCAATAGCCTTCCTGTACACAAATAACAAACTTACTGAAAGAGAAATTAGGGAAACAATACCTTTCACAATAACATCCAAAAAAATGAAATACCTAGGAATCAACCTCACAAAGGATGTAAAAGACCTCTATACTGAAAACTACAGTAGTATGAAAAAGGAGATTGAAGAGGATATCAGAAAATGGAAAGATATCCCTTGCTCCTGGATAGGAAGAACCAATATAGTGAAAATGGCCATACTTCCAAAATTGTTATACAGATTTAATGCAATTCCAATCAAAATTCCAACAGCATATCTCACAGAATTAGAGAAAACAATCCTAAAATTCATTTGGAATCAGAAGAGACCTAGAATAGCAAAGGCAATTCTGGGCAACAAAGGCAAGGCAGGGGGCATCACAATCCCCGACTTGAAATTATACTATAAAGCTACTGTGATAAAAACAGTGTGGTACTGGCAAAAAAACAGACCTGAAGATCAATGGAACAGATTAGAAGATGCTGAAACAACCCCAGACATACTAAGCCACCTTATCTTTGACAAAGGTGCCAAACACATTCGCTGGAAGAAAGATAGCCTCTTTAATAAATGGTGCTGGAAAAACTGGCTCTACACATGCCGAAGATTAAAACTAGATCCATATCTTTCACCATGCACTAAACTAAATTCAAAATGGATCAGAGATCTAAATATTAAAACAGAAACATTAAATCTGCTGGAAGGTAGGATAGGTAAAACCCTTGGAGACATTGGTGTAGGCAAAGACTTTATGAATAAAAACTCAACCGCACGGGAACTATCCCAAAGAATCAATAACTGGGATCTCATCTTATTAAAAAGCTTTTGCACAGCAAGAGAAACCACCAACAGAGTGAAGAGACAACCCACAATGTGGGAAAAAATGTTTGCCAGCTGTTCCTCAGACAAAGGATTACTATCGAGAACATATAAAGAACTCAAAAAAATCAGACCTCCCAAATTTAAAGACCCACTCCAAAAATGGGCATCTGAGATGAATACACATTTCTCAGATGAAGAAATACTAATGGCAAATAAATATACAGATGTCTGGCTTGACTACCGCTACCTCTGGCGAGTGGACTTAAGGAACAACTCAGCTCGTCAGAGCTAACACGATATCTGTGAAAACTGAAAACATTAGAATCTAGAACCAAGGTATGTTGCCCACGTAAGGCAATTTCTTGGATTTGGAATATAGGTATTTTTAGGAGAGACAAAATTAAAAAAAGATGATTTACCAATGTGGTAATGGGTACATGAAGAACTTCCTTTCCTTTCAGTTTCAGGCTAGAGACCTAAACACATTCATTTTGTGAAGGGCAAAGAGGAGAGAGGGAGACAACCTCTCATGTGGAGTAGAGAGCGCCACACTGTAAAAGGCCACCGCTCTGCCTGGCATCGCCAACCCAGGAATGCACAGTCGCAAGCTCGCAGGCCACAAAGGGGAGGGGAAGGAAGCCTGGCCTGCCTTGGCCTGCTATACACAGTGGCCTCACACGGGGAGCCTCACCTTTCCCGGCAAAAGACAGAAAGGGCAAGCTCTGCCCTGAGTAACTTCAGTAGGCAATGCAATGGCTATAGCGACACAAAGCAGAGAAGGGAGAAATGGACTTGTTTTTTAAAAAATTGTTTATGCTGTGGATAAGCAAGCATATACCAACAGCCAAATAAATAAAAATGATCCTTTTCCTTTCTGATCATATGGCATCAATATGATGACCTATTTTCTTGCTATTTAGCTCTTATACTAATCTAAGAAGCTATTTATAAAAAGATCGTCTATTTTGAGGTTCTCCTGTCTGTAGCTTGAAACACTACCTTGATCATAGCATCGGTCTCGATAGCATCTTGGTCTTTCTCCTCAGACTGGGAGTCATCTTCGTGTAACTCATCATTGTATTCAGAGTCCAGCATCGGGCCTGTACTGGATCTTGGTGTCTTTATTACCTGAAGTGAATATGGGGTGAGGTGGGCCTCCTTATTGTAAGCTCTTGTGAAGGCCGCTTTCACCTGTATGAAAGGAGTAGAGGGAGAGAGGAGATGGTTTAAAATCTTTTCAGTCCCAAACAATTTTTTTTTTTTCTGAAGTGCTAGGGACTGAAGCCGGGGCCCTGTGCACACTAGGCAAAGTGCTTTATCCTTGAGCCGTATCACCAGCCCTGTGCAATTCTTTGAAAGAAAAGCCTGGAAGCCACTTGAAACTATCTGCAAAATATTTATGCACGTACAGGTAAACGGCAGTATTGTATATCCACTTTTCTATGGAGAAGTTCTGTATTTTTCATGACATTCTTAATAAGGCCCATGACTCAAAAAAGATTTAAGAATCCGTATCTGCGAACTTTCGGCAAGCAAATAAGTCACTTGAAGTCATATTTTTACCTATTCTGCATATTTCTACAAAATAATAAGCAAAGTTAGTCTGAGAATCAAAAAACAAAAGGCTCATTATAAAATATAAGTTGGCCTTTACTACCAAACACATAAGGTACCTTCACCATGATAATAGCAGTTACTTCAAAATATTAAGTAACTTACAAAACTTTAACTTCACACTTCTAAAACTAACTCAGGACCCTGTGGATCCCTAACGGAGGATGTCTACTGTAAGAATTTACTGATGACCATTAAGTCAGGTCAAAATTCTAAAGGAAAAATTACAGTGTGTCTTCTAACACAGCATCAAGTAAACTGGCCCAGGAGTGAGGTACCAGATATTACACCCTCATGTTATGTCACTTTAATTATACAAGAGGGGACACGCTTTTACATAGATTATCCAACTGGAATAAATTCTGAATCCACAGATTAGGTAGAAAAATTACCAAACTCCTCAGCCAGGAAACACCATTATTTTTATAGCCTTACCATCACCTCACTCTTACTTCCCCAGCTTAATCCCTCTACTCTTAATTATATTTGCTCCTCAGATTTGACTTCTTACTTTTCTACTAAGCACAAAGCCAAAATAACACAAATGTCAAATCTAGAAATCTACCCTTTCCCCCACCTCACTCTTCCTCCTCCTCCCCGTTTTTTTTTTTTTTTTTTTTTGTGGGTACCGGGGGTCGAAGTCAGGACCTTGTGCTTGCCAGCAGGCGCTTGTGCCACTGAGCAATATCACCGGCCCTTTTTTTGTATGTGTGTACCAGGAGTCGAACTCAGGACCTCGTGCTTGCCAGGCAGGCGCTTATGCCGCTGAGCCATCTCACCGACCCTCTCCTCTCTTATTTTGAAACAGGGTCTCACTACATTGCTCAGGCTGGGCTCAAATTTGTGATCCTCCTGCCTCGGCCTCCCCATCTGTTATGGTTTAGATCTAAAATGTCCCCCAAAATCCTCATGTGTGTGGAAGGTGATCAGCTCAAGGGAGTGCTATACTCATCAGTGGATTAGTGCACTGGTGAGTTCACAGCTGACTTGCTTTTAGTAGGTGGGGCCTGGTTAGAGGCAGATCACTGGGCACCTGACCTGGAAAGGTGTATTCCTGTCCCCTGCTGCTCGCTCTCCCTGTTTCCTGGCTGCCACAGGTTGAGCACCTTTTCCTCTGCCATGCCTCTCTGCCTTCCTGTTTCTGCCATGGAGCCTGCCAACCATGGACTGAAACTGTGAGCCAAAAATAAACCGGTGCTCCTCTCAGTTGTGGGCATTGGGTACTGTGTCCAGTGAGGGGACGGTGACTAAAGCACTGTCTTTTCACTATACTCGAATACTACCTTTAGAAAGCAAAGCCCGTGAGAAGCAACCAGCACTTATGGGGGGGTGCGGAATGTAAACCTTTTCTAAGCCCCTGAAACATCCCTACAGCACTGCTAGGCCAAACCTGGTCATTACAAAGTAACAGAGAACCAGTGGGTGGCACAGCTCACCTTGGGATCCAATCTGGAAAAGGGACTGGGTTTACCACCCCAGCTGCTAATTTCCATGATATTCTCAAAGTCATCTTTCATCAAATAATATGTGTCCATAAGTGCAACCACATCCTGTACTCCTTCTACCCCTTGCGATGCCAAGGGCTGGACAAGTGCGTCTCTTATGTGCGAGAGGTAATCCATGTTCACAGTCCTTTTGCTGGAGTAAGTTCTGCAAACCGAAACAAGACGCACCTGCGGTCAATGGTGAAACTGTGTTGCCCACTCAAGCCAGTACGCACTCAATGCTCATTCATGGGGAGGCATCCTCTCCGAGTTCAGTGATGTTCCGCAGCAGGCCTGCTACTGAACAGCTGGTGGGGACGCCCAGCTCGCCGCCGCGGGGTAATGCGCGCAGGACTGTTTTACACTTCCCTGGACCGGAGAGTGGGAAAACAAACATGATGGCTACCTCGCCCCTCGAGGTCTCCTTCCATCTTCAGGCCCAGGCAACAACAGTGTTTCTCTGTGCCCATTCTTATCTATCCATAGAGTACTCACTCCAAGTTGCAAAATACTAAAAGCATCAGTAAAAGGCAGTGATATTTCCTACCTACCTCAAATGCCACCGCCAACTTTCGACATAAGCATAACATCTTTGGTCTCTGATTATAATGTACAAAATGGCGCATGAATGCTTTGATCATACTTGCTCATACCTACGCTCTAAAATCTTCAGTTCAGGGCCGGTGAGATGGCTCAGCGGCGTAAGCGCCTGCCTTGCAAGCGCGAGGGCCCGAGTTCGACTCCCGGAACCCACATACGAAAAAGGGGCCGGTGATATTGCTCAGCGGCACGGGCACCTGCTGGCGCGCGAGGTCCTGAGGTCGACCCCCTGGTACCCACAAAAAAATAAAATAAAATAAAATAAAATCTTCAGTTCAAGAGGTGAGTTCTCCCCAAACCTAAAAAAACTATAGACAGTGTTCCTGCAAAATGATCCACACTGGCCAAGGGAAGACGGGGAATAGACTGATCTGCTCAGAACTAGATGTCACTAGGAAATGTGTCTCTCTCTCTCTCTCTCTCTCAAATGCTGCTGTATCTTCAAAACAGAAAATAACTGTACGAATCAGTGCTTCAAATGCCACCATCCTAAATCTTTTCAAACTAGTTGCCTCCACCTTCAATCCAGGCAAAGATATATATTCATGCTTTAAACAAGACACCTCGAAAGCTGCTGGTATCAGAACACCTTTAGAATCAGGGGTTTAAAGTTTCTCTTTGTTTGTTTTTTTGAGACACGTTTTCACTATGTAGTTCAGGCTGGCCTTGAACTCACTTTGTAGCCCACAGTGGCCTCAAGCTCGCAGTGATCCTCCTGCCTCAGCCAACCGAGTGGTAGGATTACAGGCGTGCACCACCACACCCAGCTAAAGTTTCTTTAAAAATTACCTATGGCTCCTACTCCTGTCTTCAGGTAACTGAACTTCAAGACACCACACAATTCATTCCCCATCAGAAATCTATAACCTCAAGACTGTTTTATTACCTAGGCAAGGAATTTAAAACATTCCCCTGTTTTAATTCCACCCATTCCTGTAGCCTTAGTCTTCCATCATCATGGAGAGTACTACCTGAAGAGATGTAGTGTAAATCCCTAAGCCAAGCACCCAAGAAGATCATGGAACAGTTCCAAATAATTACATTGCACTATATCTCGTAGAATCAGAGAACACTGAGCAAAACCTAAAGTTACCATCTAATGTACCTAAAACAAGGGTTCTTAACTTCAGGAATCTGTAATTGCCTTAAAATTGTGTTATTTAAGCACTGTGCATCTTGGGGGAAAGAAAGATCAAAGCTTTCAGATTTTCAGAGGCTCCTGAAGATCCCCCAAAAAATCAAAACCATACTTCCATTTTCAAAGATGAAGAGAAACCAAGGCCTCTAAAAATTCAGTGATTTGATTAAGGTTAAAAAGTTAAGCAGGAAGGTCCTAACTATTATGGCTTATATCTAGATGTCCCCCAAAGCTTTATGTGCTCATAGGTGGGGCTTTTGAGAGTGACTGGATCATGGGTGTGATACTGGATTAGTTCACTGATTGGTTTAGTACAGTTCTGGGTACTAACAACAACAAGCACCAACAACACCAACAATAAGCTTGTAGCCTGGATGGAATAAAAAGGGAAAGAATCTCTGCTTCCTGCCTGCCATTCCATGGACTGTTTCTCCTCTGCCATGCCCCTTGGCTGTGCTGCCTTGCCTTGGAGCCAGCTAACTATGGACTGAAACCTCTACAAACTATGAGCTGAAACAAACCTCTCCTCCTTTAACTTGTGAGTATTTTGTTGGGTATTTTGTCCCACAACGAGAAAGTAACTAAGACACTAACCTGCCCAAAAACTCATGAAATTCACTATCTATGTCCCTGCTGATAACACCCTGAAGATTCCATAAGCAACACTTAAAGAGCAATTCTATGTCCTAATGAGTAAGCCTCAGTTCCTACCCCCAGAAATGTTCAGTCTGAGGAGGGAACAAGACAGCTATGAATAAGACAGAAGTCGAGGGCTCAAAATCTACATGGAGTATGGTGGGAGCAACAGGAAGGATGCCCCTAGGAGTGAGCATGACCTTCAAACAGCAGTAGACAGGGAACAGGAAAAAGTTGAGAAGCAGGCCTCAGCTGGACTCCGAGAGCAATGGGAAGCAGCAGCTTCTCCCAGCTTCTAGGGGCCGCCTGCATTCCTTGGCTGATGGTTCCCTCTCCATCCCCCAAGCCACCAGGGTCACATCTCCCTCTCTCTCCCTCTCACTCTCTGACTCTGCCCACTCGACTCTGCCACTGGCACCTCCCTTTTATAAAGACCCTTGGATGACACTGGGCCTACTGAGATAACCCAGGATCATCTTCCTATCTCAAGACAACAATAAATTGGTGTGGTTTTAAGCCATTCTGTTTGTGATAATTCACTAGAGCAGCAAAAGAAAACTAACCTAAGGGTGGGAAAAAAAAAACTCATCTCAAAGGCTGAGAAGAGGGCACTTAGCAGGGAGGAGAATTTTATGAAAAGAAGAAAGGAACTATCTCAGCTTTAACCAAAATTATGTATGGATCTGGGAACCAAATATTCTAGGAATCAGAAGTGGAAATAAGATTATTCAGATAGTTGACATAGTCATAAATGACTCCTTAAACTACTTAATATCTGCTGCATGCACATTTTGTAAGTTTCTAAACCTTAACAAAACTGTACCAAACACAAGTATTTCCGAGCTTCCCCAAACTTTTTCCAGTATATTATTTTTCTTTCTATTATCTGAGTGGCCTCCTTCTGTTACTAGCCTTGTTCCCCATCTCAAATGACTAGGTCGGTTTACTACTAGAGTAAGTAAAAACTAGCTCACTTCTTAAAATAATTGAATTTTTTCCTACTAATTATTCAGCAGCTGAGAAGTTACTCCCACTAATAATAGGCACAGTCACAATAACAATAAATAACAGCACTACCTCAGATATACACACTTTTTAAAAGGTATCTTAAAACCATGGCACATCTACCATCTGGCTTTACTCTCTAAAATCCTCTCAAGTGGTAAATACTATGCAGATTACAGGTGATAAAATTCAGGCCCACAAAATATAAGGAGCTTATTCTGGATCATTTATCTAGTTAGCAACAGAATCAAAACTGAAACATGAATCTTTAGACTCACGCTATCCTTATTGGATAAAAGTTAATACCCCACCAATAAAATGCCAGAAACGGAATGACTCTGCTTACCTGAGACTCATGTGCAGTGCGAGGTCCTGCACGAGCCGGTCATGTCTGCCCGTTGACGAGTGCCTCCCCAGCCAGCTCGGGAAGGTGGGAAACTGGGTCATGTACCCCCTCATCAACTCTCCAGGAAGAACGCTGGCATAAATGGCCTGGGGGGAGAAAAACCAATGGCAGCCCAGACTTTAAATTCAATACAAAGTTACTTTTTTAGCAGCTGCTGGCTTTCGAGGAGGCTGCTATGCTTCAGATACAGTGTATGTGTGTCCCCCAAGCCCTCCTGTCTTAAAATTTAATCCCCGTTGTGAGGTATGAAGGGCTGGAAACCTAATCCACCTATAGTATGTGGAGCTGGGGGCTTTGGAAAGGGAACTGGACTAGGTAAGGTCATTAACAACTGAGTCCCGGTGGCTTTATAAGAAGGGACAGAAGCCAGGTGTGGTGGCACATTCCTATAATCCCAGCACTTGGGAGGCTGAGACAGGAGGATTGTGAATTTAAAGCCAGCCTGGGATACAAATTGAGACCCTGTCTTTAAAAAAAAAAAAAAAGAAAGAAAGAAAGAAAGAAAAAAGAAGAGGGAGAGACATCAAACATGCCCGTGCACAAACCACATGTACACAGGCACACGTTTCTCCTCTCGCCGTGTGGTTCCTGAACTTCTAGAACCGTGAGCTAAATAAACCTCTCTTCTTTAAAACTTAACCAGGCTGTGTGTGGTACTGCATTAGTATCAACCAAGAATGAACTAATACACGGTCTATGGCAAATGAAGCAATGTTGTCCCAGGGACCTAATTACAGGGCAGTCAGATCCTGTCTCTCTCTGACTGGTAGGTGTGAGCAACTTCTCCCAGGAAAACTGGGTTGCAGTCAACACCTTGTTTGAAAACGTGATGGCCCTCACGTGAGGAAACCATCTCGCATCCTCAGCTGACGGATCTCAACAGCCCTGTTACCTCGTGGATGCCAATGTCACAGCACAGAATTAACTTCAGAGAAATGCAATTGTTTTTAACATAAGCAACTGAAAGCACAGGTAGCTTAAGATATGAAAAGTCTAATGATTAGAGAAATCTCTGGCCCTTGAGAAAATTTTTAAAATTTTAAAATTTAAAAGGTATCTTTAGATGTCTTTTATGGCCAAGGTTTTCATGTTTTTTAAAGCTGGAATCTTACTCTACACCAATTTTCCTGTTCATGCTAGTCCTGTTCATGCTAGTAATAGTCTCTCATAAGTACTTTTTCTTATTAATTTTATCTACGAATAATTTTAAAGGGTGCTAAATATTTCACCAAGAGAATTTAACATAACAATCACTTTCCTGTTGCTGGACGCAGAGATTTTCTCCAATTTTTTGCTGAGAACTAATGCACTTTAGGGAATATCTGTATACATTAAGCTTCTCCCATGTTTAAATTATTTCTTGAGGATAAATTCTCAAAAGAACAATTATTAAGAAAATAAATGTTTTTGTGATACTAGGACTGAATCCAGGACCTCATGCATGTAAGCAAGCACCCTACTGCTGAGCTACGTCCCCAGCCCAAGAAAAATAAACATTCTTAGAACATAAAAAACTCTTTATCTCCAGAATGAGTCTTTGTGGGGGCCAGTGAGATGGCTCAGCGGCTTAAGCTCCTGCCCGGCAAGCGCCAGGGCCCAAGTTCGACTCCCGGAACCCACATACGAAAAAGGGGCCGGTGATATCGCTCAGCGGCACGGGCGCCTGCTGGCGCGCGAGGTCCTGAGGTCGACTCCCCAATACCCACAAAAAAAAAAAAAAAAAAAAAAAAGAATGAGTCTTTGTGTTTTGTTTTTGCTTTTGTTTTTAAACAATGTGTAGGTAGAATTAAGAAGGTGGGCCTTCTGAAAATTCCTTGCTTATTCCTCAGGCCACTAATGCTATATAAATACAAAAAACTAAACACTCCTAAATATAAATGCCTGCCAAACTCTGTTTTCACTTAAAGATATCAACATAAATACAGTACCCACTGTACATACAGTATCCACTGTAATGCAGGGATTCTGGTTTCCTTTGGCAAGGAAGAAAATCAGAGTTCCTGTACCAGAGATACAGCTGCTGACCTGCCCCGGCTGCATTTAGCTATCCAGTAACTGTCTCAGAGAGCCACAAATGACAAAAAATGGACTAAGGTAAAACCCAGCAAGTTAAACTTCTGACTCACATCTTTATTACAAGCAACACCCAGCCTTCCTATTTCCATATATCCATTTAAACAAAATTATTTTTTAAAACAGTAGAAAATAAGGCAAGATCAACAAATTGATAACGGGGTATTTTCGTCTGTAAGAGACTGGTTTTTTTTTTTTTTTTTGCCACGAGAGCCATAACACTCATGTGCTACTTTAAGTAATTACAGGAGCCAAAAGATACTTCAATCTCTTCAGCCAAAGCAGCATCCACACTTCGAGGAGAGCCCTCGGCTTACCTGTGTGGGCAGGAGACTCCAGTTCTGCTTGCTCCGGATCTGGCTGTCCACCAGGTCACCATCACATATGCTATCTGCTGCTCGGCTTAAGAGCATCAAGTGCTTCTTCATGTCACCCCTGCAGGAAAGAACCGGACTGCATTACAGCACTGCCCACAGCCCAGGCTGCTCCCGCCCACACTTGGCCTCCGCGGTGCTGGGAGGGTAGTAATCCTCTGCACAGGTCTGAGTGCTCACCCTGCAGCTACAGGCTTTACGTGGAGGTAGTTCTCCTGGACAAAGAGGGGCGCAATCGAATAGTCATGAAAAAAGAGATCTGATTTGTCCATCAGTGACATATGAGCAGTCTCCTCTCCAGCTGCAAACACTTTCCGGGCAACCTCAAAAGGGCCCTGAAAAGAGGAAGGGACACACCTATTAGAATTACCAAAATCCAAAACACTGAGCACATCAAATGCTTGTCGGGGGGGCGACACACAAGAACTCTCATTGATTACTGGCGGGAATGGGACAGCCCTTTTGGAAGACAGTTCAGCAGATTCTTACAGAATTTGGTTATTTATCCAAATGCACTGAAAAATGTCCACACAAAAAACCTACATACTAGCTAGGCATGGTGGTGCACACCTATAATCTCAGCACTTGGGAGGCTGAGGCAGAAGGATCACTGTGAGTCTGAGGCTAGCCTGGGCTACATAACAAGACCCTGGCTCAAAAAAAAACAAAAGCCTACATATAAATACATACAAATGTTTATAGCAGCTTTATTCATAACTGCCAAAACTTGGAAGTGACCAAGATGTCCCTCAGTAAATGATAAACTGTGGTGTATCCAGACAATAGATTATTATTACTCAACACTTTTTTTGTGTGTGTGTGGGTACCGGGGGTCGACCTCAGGACCTCGCGCGCCAGGAGGCGCCCGTGCCGCTCAGCGATATCACAGGCCCTTTTTTCGTATGTGGGTTCCGGGAGTTGAACTCAGGACCTCGCGCTTGCCAGGCAGGCGCTTACGCCACTGAGCCATCTCACTGGCCCCTCAACGCTTTTTTAAAAAAGTTATCAAGCCATGAAAAGACATGAGGGACTCTTAAGCACATATTACTGTGTAAAAGAAGCCAACTTCTAAAGACTGCACACTGTATGATTCTGGAAAGGGCTAAACTATGGAGCCAGGAAAAAGATTAATGGCTGCCAAGAGTTGAGGCGGGAGAAATGAAGAAACAGAGCAGAGGATTTTGGGGCAGAGAAACTACTCTGATACTACAACGATGGGAAAATGTCGTTGTACATCTGTCCAAAACCACACAATGTGCGACACCAAGAATGAACCCTAATGCAGACCGTGTACTCAGAGTGACGTGGTACATCCGATGCAGGGTTGCCAATGGCAGCAAACGCACCACTGGAGTAGGGGGCACTGATGGTGGGGAGGGAGGGATGTGGGGGGCGCAGATATTTTGGGAATTTTTGTACTCTCCAATTTTGCTGTGAACCTAAAAATGCTCAAAAAAATAGCATATTAATTTTCTAAAAACACTACTCAATTATTGCTTTAAGTATAATAGTAAATTCTGATTAGTAAATGAGCAACAAAGACAACTGATACAGAGAGGTTAATCCAAACCACTTGAAACAGATTATTCCAGTCAGTGCAAAACTATTCAAAATGTGAAAGCCAAATAAGGGAGTCTAGAAAAGCCACGTTGTAACCTTTGAAACCTGAGTGTAATTTAAAACTTACCTCTTTCCCAAAGTTTATAATGGACATTTGACAGTCCTTGAGCAGAAATTCATCTGAGTTAGAAACTGTTAGCAGTTGACTAGAGGCCTGCTAAATACCATGGGCTCTAGAGATGTATCAAAGAAGGACACCATTTTTATTAATCCAGTGTCTACAGCACAAGACGTGCTTTGGCCTGGGAAGGTAACTAAGAAAGGGAAATGCACTTTACCAGTTTGATATCCTTCTTGGCCCGATGAGAATCAGCCTTGGCCTGGTCATACGTTAGTGCCTTACTTCGTGCACACCACATACTCAGATTGTGTAAAACCTAAAATATTCACAAATAAGACATCAAAATGAGGAAATACTGCTGCTCCCCTCCCGCAAGGTGGAAGGCACTATTATAAAGAATCAACGGCTGTCACATAACGATGATTTACCTGTCTGATATCTTGATTGGCTCCCAAAATTATTTCATTCATGGCTGGAGGGGGAATCTTTAAACCCTCTTTAAATGCTATAGACATCATAGCACCCTGAAATTGACAAGAGGGGGATCTTCAGTGACTTTTAAAAAACTCATAATCTGATACTTTAAAAATATTTATGAGGTATTTTTAAAAACTGATCTTTAGGGGCTGGTGAGATGGCTCAGTGGCGTAAGCGCCTGCCTGGCAAGTGTGAGGGCCCGAGTTCAACTCCCGGAGCCCACATACGAGAAAAAGGGCCGGTGATATCGCTCAGCGGCACGGGTGCCTGCTGGCACGCGAGGTCCTGAGGTCGACCCCCGGTACCCACAAAAAAAAAAAAAAAAAAAAAAAAAACTGATCTTTAAATAGGATAGTATGATTTTTTTTTTTTTAAAACAAAAAAACTTTTTTCAATCATCATACCTTAATCTGTTCAACTCGAGGTCTTTGAAAACGAAGATCGAAACAATGATGAACCAAAGAGCGAATCTTGGGATGATTTCTATCATTGCACATACAAATAATGGGAATTTTAGTATGTTTTATCAGGCCAATTAATTCCTAAAAGGCAAATTTATAACACAAAAATTATTATTTAAAAAATAACAGATACCATACAACATATTGTTAGGTTTTAAAAACCTGAACAATATGCCTTAATTGCCATAAATAACAGCATGTGAAAATTAAATATTTAAAAACTCTAAGTGTCAACAGTAAAACTGGAAACACAAGAGTGCATCATTCATACCTGAATCCCTCCCCTGTCCTCAGTGCCCGCCATGCCGTCCACCTCATCCATGATGAGAGCGTGCTTTGCACTTACAAAAGGCGCTGCTCCACCTGACCCAGCAGGAGAAGCAACAGGACGAGACAAAAACAAAACAACACTGTTCAAAAACTGCGACTTCATGGAAAATCATAACACATTTTCAACTTCAAAAGCTATAAGAGTAAGCAGCAAAAAATTCTCCCACCACTTCTGCATGCCAGGTTTCCCTCCCCAGAGAGTTCCTTGCATATCCTTTGAGAGATACTCTATACATATTAAAAACATGTGTGCATACAAATATATACCTTGATTTTGTCACTTAATATATTTTGATGATTTGTTCCTTATGTGTAATACAAAACGCTTCATTTATAACACAATTTAGTATTCCACTTTATATATGTATCATAATTTAATCACTGTTTTTGGGTGATATATTAAGATGCTTCCAAGCTTTTGCTGTGATAAATATCCTATGTGTGTCATTTTGCACACATGCACATATGCACAGTGTTAAGAAACACTGCCAGACTTTCCAGAATTGTACCAATTTACACTCCCACTAACCATGTATAAGAGTTAACGTTTCCTGAACAACGATTTTCTACTATTGAAAACACCAAGAATTTAGGTAGCCAAGCCATATACTATAGGCTCTAAACAGACACAATTTAGTCCTTAATTTGAGCATCTTAACTTTCCCATGAACTTTCGCTTTCAGGACCACCAGCTATAACCTGAAACACAGTAAATACTTCCACTCTGTATCTCTTCATCTCTTCTACTACTTTTCCCTAAGATGACATCTTCTATCTCCCAAGTGGGCATTCTCTCATTCTTCACTGCATTTCAAACAAATATTACCCTTTTATCAATAGCTTACCCAACGCCCCAAACACAAATTTCCTCCTCATGTGCTGGCCTCATTACCTCACTCATCACACTGCACTATATTTTTCTTCTTTACTCCTTTACATCTGTGAATCCTCTAACATCTTATGCAAAAGGCAAAAATATGTATATGCACACCTTTTTATCACATTCTCAGAAACCTTTAAGCCTAAAAATGGTCTGAGTTATGTCAGAGGACTTTCTGATTTTCCTGACAGCTGCATTTACCAGGGTGCTTACCACATAGCAGTATTCAATACTGGTTACAGAACACTGAAATGGACACAATACAACAACAATGAAAACAGTTCAAAAAACCACATACTTGAATAAAAGCCTTTGATGCTGGTATTATTCAGTGATTCAGCAACAATCGCCTTCAAACTGTTCTTATTCCGTGTGTCACTTGCATTTAGTTCCACATAGGTATATCCCAATTCCTAATCAAAATATTGGAAATCATAATTATCACAATGCAGATGAACTCCCCTCCCTCCAAAAAAAAGACTTAAGAGCATCTAGAAATCACATAATCTATGGTAAAAATATAAAGTATGATACGAACAGACAATGAGTTTAACTATAGTATGCCTCAAAATATTCCAAATTTTCAAAATAACACACATACATACAGCACATACATGTAAACACATAAAAGTTTGATCTTAAAACCTCAGGGCCGGTGAGACGGCTCAGCGGCTTAAGCGCCTGCCTTGCAAGCGCGAAGGCCCGAGTTCGACTCCCGGAACCCACATACGAAAAAGGGGCCGGTGATATCGCTCAGCGGCACGGGCGCCTGTTGGTGCGTGAGGTCCTGAGGTCGTCCCCCCGGTACCCACAAAAAAAAAAAAAAAAAAAAAAAAAAAAAAACCTCAATTGGTAAATCACTAATCTGGAACAGTGTATTTAGCAAAGAATTTTACCAAGTTTGCTTCTTAAAGTGCTAAAATAAGTTAAATATGATTCCAAGATTCACTATCAGGTATAGAATTAATCTATTATAAAAGCCAAAGCTGGGCATGGTGACCTGTAATCCCAGCATTCAGGAGGCTGAGGCAGGAGGATCACCGTGAGTTCAAGGCCAGCCTAGGCTACATAGTGAGTTCAAGGCCAGACCAGACTACAGAGCAAGACCCTGTTTCAAAAAAACCAAAAAAAAAAAAAAAAAAAAAAAAAAAAAAAAGCCAAAATGTAATTCTTGCTTCTTCAAGGTAAATTATAAGATTAAGTTATTCTTTGTTAGGTTATCCCAATATGCAATTTTCCTCTGTAATTAAGAAAAATGGATTCTGATTCACTGTCTAAAACTAATCAGTTTTTTAAATGCCTTCATTTTTAATTACCAACAAATCAGTAAGAAGAAGAGTTTCACTCACAAATGTAGGGACTATGAAAAAAATATTGTTTTGTGTTTACAAATACAGCAAAAACTATATGAAATTTTATATTTAAATTTTATCTTCTCATCTATACCACGAAGATGAGAAACCATCAAGTCATACAATAGAGGACCGGAAAATCCAGCAATAAATTTAATCCCATATTCTGGTAAGAACCCATGAGCTCTGATTTGCTGTAGTACCCAACACATCAGGTCTTGTCACTGTCTAGACATCCAGCAGGAATAGAGATAAGAACAAAGGTAGATCACACGGCAGTGAAGAAAGAAACCCCAAGTCAGACAGCTTGGGCTCAAAGTATTCCATCTGCCACAGAAAGATGACAACAGGACATGTATTTAGTACACAGAATAATAATGAAGGCATACGAGAAATTTGCATTTTTCAGGATCTGTAACATATTTATAATACTGGTGGAGTGTACTTCATCTGAAATGCTTGGAACCTGAGGTATTTCAGGCTTCAGATTTTTCAGATTTTGGGATATGTGCACAGACTCTACTGTTTGAGTATCCCTACCCAAAAATCCAAAATCCAAAATCTGAAATCTGAAACTTTTAGAGTGTAACATGAAACTCAAACAGTTTTGGGTTTCAAGGCCAGGCGTGGTGGCACAGCCCTGTAATCCTAGCACTCGGGAGGCTTGAGGCCAGCCTAGGCTACACAGTGAGTTCAAGGCCAGCTGGAACTACATTGCAAGACCCTGTCTCAAAAAAGAAAAGAAAAGAAAAAAAGAAAAAAGAGTTTTGGGTTTCAGAGCATTCTGGATTTCAGATTTTTGTATTAGGGATGGCTGACCTGTATCTGTAAGATACTACACCACGTGCTTAACACGCTGGCTCACAGGCACACATTATCTATTACATTAGTCTGACTTCCTCCGTGGTTTCCCTTTGTGAGGCTTCAGTTACCCTTAATCAACCATAGTCTGAAAATATCACACGGAAATTTCTAAGGAAACAATCCGAAACTTTGATCCTGCATGCTATCCTGAGTAGCATGATGAAATCTCATGCTGTCCTGCTCCATCCTCCCCAGGATGTAAACCAGCCCCTTGCCTGCATATGCAGTAGGAATACACTTCCTGCCTGTACAGATTAGATGCAGAATGTCCCCCAAAGACAAATGTGGAGCTGAGGCATGTGGAAGGTGACTGGATCATAAGGGTGCTACACTCATTAAGTGAACTGATCCACTGATGAGTTCATAGGTAAACATGCTGGTAGAAGGTGGGGCCCGGACAGAAGAGGTATGTCAGAGGAGGTGTACCTTTGCAGGGTGAACCTCCCTCCTTAGCTCCTCCCTTTTCTCTGTTTCTTAGCTGCCCTGAGGTAAGCAATTTTCCTCCACCAAGCCCTTCCACCATGTTTCAGTCTTGAAGCCAGATGACCATGGACTGAATCCTCCTACCTGTGAGCCAAATTAAACCTCTCCTCTTTTTTTTTTTTTTTTTTAATATGGGTACCAGGGGTCGACCTCAGGACCTCGCACTTGCCAGGCAAGCACCTGTGCCACTGAGTGATATCACAGGCCCTTTTTTTCCTTTATGTGGGTTCCGGGAGTCAAACTCAGGACCTCGCGCTTGCCGGGCAGGCACTTATGCCATTGAGCCATCTCACCGGCTCAAACCTCTCCTTTTTTAAATTGTAGGTGATGGGTACTGTGTACTGCCAATAGGGAGCTGACCAATTCACTGCCCATTAGTCATTAGTAGCTGTCTTAGTTATCAGAGCAAGTATTATAGTATCACAATGTTCCTGTTATTTTACTTAATGACAGCTCCAAAGAGCAACAGCAGTGATGCAAAAAAGGCACCAGGGTATAAAACATGGAACACGGAAGGACAGATTAATTTTGGTAGTATGTGGCAATGCAGCAGGGCATATAGGAAAAAAAAGGCGGGAGTGAGTATGAAACATTCCCTACTATCTGCAACTTCAAGAATTCACTGGGGATCTTGGAATGTAGCCCCCATAGATAAGGGAGGACTAGTGTATTATAGTAACCAATATAATAGGTAATTATTTTTTATTTTTAAAAGAATGAAAATGACAAATGTCACCAGAACAAAAGCAATTCCTAAAAGTTTGATTTTAGAAAAATACACAGAGCAGGTTTACATATACACATCATTTACATACTCTCACATGGAAGCTAGCATTTCTCCTACACATGACCACTCAGGGGTTATCTTTCCAACCACAAAACAACTGAACACCCACCTGACACACGAGAGAAGCTGTGGTAGTCTTGCCAACACCTGGAGGGCCCGAGAGCAATGCTGCTTTATAACTAGAGCCATCATCTTTGCCGGCGAATTTACCAAACTTTGTTGCTAGGGAAAAAGATGTTCCAGAGTGTTAAACCTGTACTAGCTAACAGAAATTCAGGAACAGCAGAACTATGCATTCTCTGCCCAGAAAGAGGAAGCCCCCCATTTAGTCTTAAATTTGCAGAATATTTTCTATGAATTATAAACAATAGTTTTCTGCTGAGTAAAATTCTACTTCCTATCTCATCTCTGCCCAAAATTTTAAAAGTAAAACTAGTATTTAGTTTAATAGTTAATATTCAGTTTAGTTAAAAAACTAAAATTAATTCCCTTTCAAACTCTAATGTGAAATAAGAAATTTATGAGTTTCCTTTCCCACCAAAGCACAGGCCACAGAGCACACCGCCAGGGCTCGAGCCTGCGTCCACCTGTTCCCAGCTGGGAGTGCTTTAGTCCAGACTGAACTCCTCTTCCCCTGTCTCTTCCTTTGTAAAATGAGGCTCAACAACAGTGCCACAGCTGGCATGGGTGCTGTAAACATGACAAGGCTGAGCACAGAGCCCGGCATGTATGTGGCAATAAATGTTAACGAGCAGGATCCACTACCTACGGGAGAACGAGCTGACGACGCTGTGTGCACCATTGTGCGCACAGCTCAAATCTCCTCCCCCCTCGCCACATGGGTTCTCGCACAGGAAGGGACTCAGTGTGTGCTCCACAGCCCAGAGAAGCGGGTGCCACTCTGCCCACCAGCATGGCGAAGACAGCCTACCGCTTCAGCCTACCTGAAGCCTTAAAGTCTTCTCCAGGCACACAAAACACTTATCCCGTTAAGGTGGACTTTATGTGGTTTCTGAAAAGAAGGACTCAACTTAAACTTAACCCTGTATCATTACACTTAAAATATTTAACAGTTATGAAGAAAGCCATCTGGCTTTGTTGGCAATGTCTAGCAACCATGTAGTTATTAATGACCCGGTCGTCACTTCGAGGATTTGCCACAGTGCTCACATCTGTCCTATTTATCACGTATTATCCCATAGGGCGGTGGCTGAAGCTACTAACATTTAAGACCTGTAATTGCAGTTCCAAAAATACTTTGGATATGAGAGACATAGTTTGGCTTTTCATGCTCCATGACAAATACATGGTAAACACATACATACAGAAGCTACCAAAGCACAGTCCTACCAAGCCTGCCTAGAGCAAATCACACATGCTCCTGGGATTTTAGATGCCTGCTCTGTATGCATGCCTCAGCTACTGACTCCCACCTTTCCCTAGTGCCCTGGGATTCTCACAAATCATCGGACCTCTGGACATGCCTTTTCCACCCAACTTTACCTTTCCCTTCACCTACAATCTCTTACTTGGGTTCCAAATCTTACCATATCTACCTCGTTCTACAGGGATCAGAACGCATATCTTCATCACTGAACACAGCTTCATCCCTGCAGTACCCTATACTCATCCCTGAAATGGTACTTGGTATGATTTATTTATGTATGCACTGGAGATTAAACCCAAGACCTTCATACTGAGCTATTTCCCCAGCTCTTAGAATTATTTTTTAAATTTTGACACAGGGTCTCACTAAGTTGTCCAACGCTGACTCAAATTTGTGATCTTCCTGCCTCAGCCTCCCTGAGTACTGGGATTATAGGTATGTGCCACCATGCCTGGCTGGCACATTACATTTTAATGGATGGTTCATACAGCTTCCTCATTGTCCGTAAGCTCCTAAGGGGGACAGTTTTGTTCACCACGGTGCCACCAGGGTCTAGCAAAGCACCTGGGCTGAGCAAGCTCTTAATGCTGGCTGACAGAGGAATGAGTCAACCATTTCCCTTTCTCACGTGTGCACATGAGCAATTACATGTTGACAGACACATAGAAATGAGTAAAGTTGTAAAATCACCATGTTTTTTCTCATCGGGAGAACTTTTGTGCCAGTTTCGGAGCCAGCGGAACAATTTATTGGCACAGCTCTGGTCACCTTGCTGTCCAATTATGGTCTTGAGTGAGGTTGGCTTATATTTATCCACCCAGAGCAAACTGTCCACTTTGCTTTCGCTGCTGTCACCAGCCAACTCCCTAGGCCTGCTGTCACCGTCTGTCTCCTTGGCCACCTGCTCCTTGAAGTCCAGGCCTCTCCGAAACACATTTGTTACCTCTGTTTCCTTTTTTATTATCTTTGTAGAGCTGTCCCTTTTAGGAGTCTGCTTGCTCTTTTTAGATTCTGATTCCTTCTTGTTTGGACTAATTTTTCTTTTTCCATGGTTATTTTTTTGAGGTGTTCTCTCCAATTTGGACTTTCCTTTCTCCATCTTAATAATTGGAAAAGTAAGAGAAAAAGAAATCTGATGAGCCTGAGAGAACATCTAAATAAACTCCAGAGGGCAACCTGAGATCTGCGTGATCTTAATCTGGGCTGGTCTTCTCGTGATGGACCCCACTGTTGGTGAAAACCAAATGGATAAATAAAATGTGGTATATATTGACACGATGGCCCGTTAGAAGAAGCAAACTCCTAATACATGGTACAACATAGGTTAGCATCATGCTGAGTGAAAGAAGCTAGACACGAAAGGCCACACATACTGCATGATTCTACTTATATAAAATGTCCAGAATAGGCAAACCCAGAAAGTACAGTAGTGGTTACCAGGGGGTGGGTATGACAAGTGACTGCAAATGAGTATGGGGTGGGGGGCACTGCTGTAGAATTAGATAGTGGTGATGGTTGGACTTGCTTATGAATACAATAAAAACCACTGACTTATACACCATAAAAGGATGAAATTTATGGCATATGAATATCTCAATTTCTAAAAATGTTAACTATCTTTGCCAGTGGATGCTAAAACTTGTGGATGAATGTTTAAGGAGACAAAGGGTAGTAGCATCATCTTAAGTATTTGCCACCTTAACCAAGTAATCAAATAAGACATTGATATCAACATCAGGTGCCTATAACGCACTGAGGACACAATATCACTCCTGTGGTATTCTTGCCAAAGATGCACAGCCTCGATAAAACCATGAGAGAACATCAAATAAACCCAAATTGAGAGAGTCTACAAAACAACCCATACTCATCAAAAGTGTCAAGATCAGAAGCAGCCAAGGAAAGACTTGAGAACTATCACAGACTAGAGAAGGACTGTCATAGACTGGATAAGAACTCAGTGTAGTGTTGGATCCTGGGGCAGAAAAAGGACAACAGAGGAAAATGTGAAGTGCATCTAATATGTGTAATTTACAATATGATATCACTGTTAATTCCCTGTTTTCTACCACTTTACTATGGTTAGGTAATGAAAATCATTTCCTAAGATTTTTCTAACTAGAATAAACTGGGTGGACCATCTTGCCACTTTGATGACATGCTGGAGACATTACTCTTGGAATGCTGACGGACCTGTGTCCCAAATATGGAAAAGACAGGTATATCATGAGAATCAATAAGGCTAACACTAAAAGCAGCAGAGAGAGATGAAATGAAAGGGTTCTGAAAATATCTGTCTTGGGATGCAGAAGTTCCTAGACAAAAACTTCTCCTGCTCATAGCTTAGCTGTGTGAGCTGACAGTTTATTTTTTCCTACTTGCTAAAGCCAAATATAGACTGGATTTCTATCACAACTGAGAAAGTCCTAATAAAACTTATCATCCTGATATCTATAACCTATCCTTTAAAGAACTCTTAAACCAAACCTTTGTGTTAAAGTCAAAGTAAGAATACAGGATATGAAGAAAGTCTAAAAAGGAGGTATGTGCAATACACTCTCCCCTTCCCCACCCCCACGCCCCCACTACTGCTTTGTGAAAGGTAAGGAAACACAACAAAGACGGCCCGCTAAAGCAAACTTCCAGGCAGAAGGAGATAAGGGAAGATAATCTGTGCAGAGGGCGGTAATCTTCCAGCCAGTGCAGCTACACCCGCCGAGCCATGGCTCCGCAAAATGGGAAAGCTGCTGTGCACCAACTTACACAAAGCAAGTTCATTCTATACAAACCTCAGCTTCAGCTGCTATTTCATACTTGGACTTCTTGCCTGGCATAGTTCGAATCAGATTCAACAAGCCATCTTCATCAATAATTTTTGTCCCCAAGGCTGCAGCCTATTGATTAAAAATGCAAATTATCAAAACTGCATCCTAACCATTCCTTTCTGCAAAGAAAAAAAATAACTCTAAGGCCTACTAGTAGGTGAAGAGCAACATCTATAAATTAAGTATCAGTGGAATTTTTTTAAAAACCTTTTCTTTGGAAAAGTACCATAAAAAGGAAGAAAATGACATATATACTCCCTAAGACTCATAGGCTGGCAACTGTAGCGTCATATTACTACTTTTGTGGATTGCTTAGAAAGGGACAAAGCCAAGGACCTAAGTCCTCTCTTCACACCCTCTCCTATGTGAACTCAATACAGGAGAAAATTTCTGCCACCTTGTTCTCTCCAAGTAATAGACTATGACTGCCTAAGGCAATCAGAGAAGTTGTGCTCCTCCCCACCCTCCTTACAGCTCTAAATGCCCACATGATAGCTCTGGCCAATGGGACTTCAGTGGAATCTTCCAAGAGGGGTTTCTGGGAGAACACTTGTCAGGTGGTCACAGCTATTATGACATCTTGCCACCGCTCCCTTTCTCAGCCTTGAGTGCAGGCCACTACCCTGCAACCGCAGGCAACATGATGGCACTCCTGCATTCCTTATGTGGAAAAGGCAGGTACACAGCTGGAATGAATGAGGCCAACACCAGGAGAAGCAGAGACAGGAAATGAAAGGGTTCTGAAAGCATCGCAGTCTCTGGATGCAAGAATTCCTAGGCAAGAACTACCCTTCTCACAGCTTAGCTCTGTGAGCCAACATTTTTTTTTTTTTTTTACTTTTTGCTAAAGCCAGTAAGGGCTGGCTATCACAAGTGAAAAAGTAAGGAATAAGGCGAGCACGATGAGTATGGCAGAAGTGAAGATGGGACTCATCTAGCTCCACTAGTGAACTGCTGAACCATCCCAGCTGCTATCTGCCTCTGGCATTCTTGTTAGGTGAGGAAAATAACCAGCAGTTTGTTTAAATCACAGTTAGCTGAGCAGTCTGCCACTTGAAACTAAACATCCTACCCAATAGACTTCCCTTACAGCATCCCATTAAAAACTTAAGACAGAACACATCATGGCATGTATAGGAATACACTGACCTAGAAGGAAAAAAGATTACATTTGTTTCTATCCTAAAAAAAAAAAAGATTTAAACTAAACAAAAGTCAAGTTAACGGGCACTGTGCCTTTGATTGGAAAACCAAAATCCTAGGGGTAAAGTCAACAACACTTATGTGGAGAAGAAATAATGTACGAACAAAGTTACTTTTCCACTTTTTTGCCTTAATTCTGTGGAAAGGTCGTTACTACAGTTCCATCACAGGGCAAGTAGGCTGTCACTGTGTGAGAGCACAGTGGGACGCACCTTGTCACTTTTGGACTGTCCGCTGTCACGACCCATGACAAGGTAGTTTGTTTTCTTGCTAACATTTCCTGTTACCTTCCCCCCGTAACGTTCAATTAGAGACTTGGCTTCATCTCGCTCAATGGACTCCAGCACTCCTGTGATCACAAATGTAAGGCCTTCCAAGCAATTTTCAGCTCCCTAAAAACCAAAATGTTCAAGCAGAGAAGAAATTACATGATAGCTTTCCAAAAAAAAAATTGGCATCAAAAGTGCAGCAAGTTGATTTTTCTCATATGACATCATAAATAACCTCAGCATGAAAAATTGGCTGGAAATTTATAGCAAATAAGCAGAACTTCAAACTAAATGGTGAGAAATTCTTATGCAGCTGACACTGAATAAACTTATAAAACGAGGAATGAGAGACATACACTCAATCTGCTAGCAAAGCTTATTAAAATGACCCATATTATTTTCCATTATGTTCTCTTTTTTCCATTATGTTCTTTTTATATTTCAGCCATTAACTTAGTTAACTTGTTTAAACAACCAAATGCAATCTGCCCACACAAATGCTAGCTATTGTTAAAAGGGAGTGTTGATTCTAAAAAGCTTATGAAGTTTGAGCTCCTGCCCTTCTCTCTGCTTATTATGCTAAAATGGTAAATCTAGCGGATTGTGAGGAACTTAAAGGCAAGCTCATATCATCTCTCGATTAGAAAGGTAACTCTGATAATCCAAGAGATATTAGCCAGAAAGAGCTGGATGGAAATGACATGTAACTTAACTGCAACTGCATATATTTATGGAGTGTTTTGTTTTTGCAGAAGATCAATAAAATTATATACAAAAGTAAAATGAAAATTATATATGACATGTCAAGTTATTTACTACTCTTTAGAGAACTGAGATCAACACAGACTTAAAACAGGCTTGAGGGCCGGTGAGATGGCTCAGCGGCATAAGCGCCTGCCCAGCAAGTGCGAGGGCCCGAGTTCAACTCCCGGAACCCACATACGAAAAAGGGACCGGTGATATCACTCAGCGGCACAGGCGCCTGCTGGCGCAAGAGGTCCTGAGGTCGACCCCTGGTACCCACAAAAAAAAAAAAAAAAAAAAAGCTGCAGCAGCTAAACAAAATTCAAAGACTTTTCCAACACAAGTTCAATCCTTTCCATCCAAGGGAAGAACCCTTCTTATAAGACTAAAAAAAAAAAAAAAAAAAAAACCAGCTATGAATTGGCTTGGAAAGAAAAAGCTTACATCTCAAAGCCCCTTCAAGCCCTACAGTTCTAGGGTTACAATGATCTACTGTGCCACTCTAGGTCCTGAAATCCTCAACAGATTCAAATTTTAACCTGGAAAACTCCACAAGGTCCTACACCCCAAACCCCAACCATCCGCTATGGCCTGAGTGGTCACCCGCTATAGCTCAGCATCTTACTTCTCCAACCTCAGCTCTGCAGCCTCCTTCCCCAGCCTTTCCATGCTAGAAGCCTCCAGCTCTTACTCCACAAGCAGCAAACTGCCCAACTGCTCGGCCTCTTCTCCCACACTCCCTTGCCATTCCTGAAACATGCCTTCCCTAAGGACAGCACTTTGCCTAAAGTCCTCTCAGGCAGGGACCTGTTCTAGGACCTGTTTGGCGTTTCAGCGTTACACCACATCCCCAACCTCCAAGCCCCTGGAAGCTCACCCCTTCCCTCCACCCCCATCCCAGACACAACATCCTCAGCCTCTCTTCATTAGGGGAATGGAATGCCACACCTCCCTCCATATATAGTTTCAAAACCAAGCAAAGTGAAAATCAAATTCACATACACACACACTGTACATGTCTTCCCTCCCCTGTCCCCTCCTCAGAAACCACAGTACATTTGATTATGCTCTTTCTAGTCCATCTTCAATCTCCCTTCCTGGTAGATCTGGCCCATCAGCAAAAAGCATGATTTCAGAACCTCCCACCTTAAAAATGCTCACATCTCTCCTCTAAACCCCACCTTCCATTTCTACTGAGGAATGTTCTCTCTTCTCCCCTTTACAACCGAGCTTATCACAAATACCATCTACTTGGGCTGTCTCCATTCTTCCTCTTCACTTTTTTTTTTTTTTTGGTGGGTACTGGGGGTCGACCTCAGGAGCTCGCGCGCCAGCAGACGCCCCTGCCGCTGAGCGATATCACCGGCCCTTTTTTCATATGTGGGTTCCGGGAGTCGAACTCGGGCCCTTGCGCTTGCCAGATAGATGCTTACGCCACTGAGCCATCTCACCGGCCCTTCCTTTCCACTCTTAAACCCACCTCCATCAGGTTCTCTTGCCTCCACCGTTGCACTGAAACTGCCCCAGCTAAGGTCACAAGGGTCATTATTCACATACTAGGTGCAGTGACAATTCTCAGACTCCTCCTCCCTGGAGTCTCAACATGACAGGCTTACCCACACAATCACCTAAAAACACTCTCACCTTTGCTCCTGTGATACCACCCTCATCAGCCTGCTCCCCTGCGTCTGTGGCTGCTCCCTCTCAGACTTTCGGTTTCTCCTCCTCATGCAGAAGCAGGGGACACTGCGCTCACTCGGTTCTGAAGCAGGCTGTCAGAGGGTATTAACCCTCCAAACACTGTCCACACACCAGAAATGCCCCAGTGTGCGCACAGCCTTGACTTCCGTTCTAAGCTTCGCCCCACACACGCACGGTCTACTCGGCACCTCCACACGGCTGCCCTGCACACAGCTAGGCACACACGGTCAACACGAACTCAGCTTCACTTTTCCAAACCGGCCCGGCCTCCCACGGCATCGGCATTCACACAAGTGCTCACCTCAGAGCCAGGAGGTCAGCCCCAATACTCACTGTCTCTCACTGCCCGTGTCCAGTTATGCCAAGCGCTGTAGCTTCTACCTCTTCCACCGCAAACATTTCACTTCTCAGCACTTTCCCTGCCCCCTCAGACAATCCCAACCACTTCTCAGCCTCCCTAACTGCTCTTCCAATAGCCATTCCCGCCACCACTGCAGTCTGCACTCAGCAGCGAGAGCGGCATTTCAGATCTGCAAAGCTGCTCCTGCCATTCCTCCACTTGAAACTCCTTCTCTTGGACAAAAGTCTGAAACACTGGCCAGGTACAGCAGCACATGCCTATAATCCCAGCGGAGGGCGAGGCAGGAGGATCACCAGTTTGAGCCCAACCTGGGCAACTTAATGACTTAGCAAGACCCTGTCTCAAAAGAAAAAAAATTTTAAAGGCTAGACAGATAGCTACTGCAAAGGCCTGGGTTCAATCCCCAGTACCACCTATAAATACATATATGCATACATCCAGTCCAAAACGCTAGGGTCTGTAAGACAGGGCCCTAGTAACCCTTCAGTCACTCACTCCTTGGTCACTTTGCTCCAACTACCTCACTTTTCTTTTAGCTCCTCGCACATACCACGCAAGATCCTCCCTCCCTCAAGGACATCAGAGATTCTGGCCCCCAGATCACTGCGCCATCATGACCTCCACGCCGAGTGAGTCCCCTTCATTGCTTGGGTCCCCACCTCAAAGTCATTTATTCTACATGTCCCACCCAAGGCGGGTCCCTGTATTTCACACACGATGAGCGCTCTGGATTTTCCTCCATGGTATATATTATAATCACAATTAAACAATACATGTTTAATACCTCTTTAAGCTGTAGGTGCCAGGAAGGCAAAGGGCACCAGTATTGTCATGGCCCAGGTCTTTTAGCACTGCCTATTATTTAAAGAAAACATTTTCTAAGTATTAAGCAGTGATCCATAACATCGACATCCCTAATGCATACAGAGGTGACCGAGACTTTCCTGCTGTTGCTTTTTAACTATCGATTCTCTGTGGCTAAGCATGGTGAACACACGCGTGGCCCCAGGGTGGGGGCCAGTACAGGGCAGCATGCTTCCTCGGGATCTTACCTTTGGTATTTCCTTGGAGCCCAGAGCTTTGGGACCTTCTCGATTTAAGTAGCTTCGATAAGCTTGATAATTAGTGCGTTTCTTTTCAGAGTCTTCTGGACTTACAGACTTGGGGAGAGGGAAAGGAAGTTGCACAACATCATACAAAATTCATAGAAAATTTACAATACATCCCTAAACATTAATAAGTCATGTCTATGTTCTGTCCTGAAATTAACTGTTGTAGCTATAGACAGATGACTGACTGACAAACATCCCTGCCTCAGCCCTTCTCAAAACTTCACACTCTACAGGCACAAATCTCAGCACAGGGTAGGGGCATAAGCCAAGTATCAGCTCCAAGTACACAAATGGAAACTGTGTTACGTTAGAAATTTGTGTGAATTTTAAATTCTACTCCATGATAAACCTATGTTTATATTAACAGAAAAATAAACTCTTCCTCAATTTAACATAGTTACCCAAGAAGCTATCCTATACTTATCCTATGGCCTTGTCCACCTCTAAAACACTATTCTATATCCTAGGGACAGAAGCACTCCAGTTGACAATCAGCTTCAGGGCCGGTGAGATGGCTCAGCAGCATAAGCGCCTGCCTGGCAAGCACGAGGTCCTGAGCTCGACTCCCAAAACCCACATAAAGGGAAAAAAAAAAAAAAGGGCCGGTGATATCACTCAGCGACACAAGCGCTTGCTGGCAAGCACGAGGTCCTGAGCTCGACTCCCGGTACCCACATAAAAAGCAAACAAACAGACAATCAGCTTCAAACAGACAGGCAGCTCCAAGTTTCCACGTCCACCATTCTCCCATCTGTGCTGAATCTCTCTGGGCATCTTGCTGTGAATGTAGGTCAGCAAATCCTGGGGAAACTTCAAACTATATAGCCCTGGACTCACTTCAGGTTCCAGGTTTCTGATTCAGAGATAAGGGGTATAGCTAGGATGTGTTGTGGGGGAGGGGTCCCTTGATAATTCTGATTTAAGGACCCCTACAAGCCGGGCATGGTGGCACACCCCTGTAATCTCAGCACTCAGGAAGCTGAGGCAAGAGGATCGCTGCAAGTTCAAGCCCAGCTTGAGCTACATAGTGAGTGCAAGGCCAGCCTGAACAACATAGCAAGACCCTGTCTCAAAAAACAAACGAAAACAAACAAAAAGAAGAACCACTACAAGCTGGTCTCTTGTTTTTTCCACTTTCTATTTTACATTACTTTTAACTCCCAAGCAATCCCAAATCCCTTTAAGAGTAGACAAAATGTTAGTTCTACATAAATAAATAAATGATGTAACCAATGAAATAGTTAAGCTGGTTTGGTTATGAGTTAAATAAACCACTATGGGCTGGTCCTAGAATCTAACCCTACTTTTGTAACAATGACTCTCATACATTGGTGTGTGTTCACATCGCATAGAAGCTTATCAAAATGCAGCTGCCCAGCCAGGCAGGGTGGCACACGCCTATAATCAAGGCTTACTCAGAGACCTGAGGCATTGAGGCCAGCCTGGACTACTTGGTCCCTGGACCCTGTCTCAAAATAAACTTTTTTTAAAAGAGCTTGAGGTATAGCTCAGTGGTAAAGCATTTGGCTGGCGTGAATAAGACCCTGGGTTCAATAACCACCACCACCAAAAAATAAAATAAAAAATATATATACACACATATATATATACACACACACACATATACTACCCTAAAAAATATTTGTAATAAGCTTCACAATTGAGTCCAATGTACATCAGCATGAGCAAGTTGCTCCTTTATGGCATTCATTTTTGGTTTTTTTTGAGACAGGGTCTTGCTATGTAATTCAGGTTGGCCTTGAACTCACAGTGATCCTCCTGCTTCAGACTCCCAAGAGCTGGGATTACAGGCGTGCGCCACCACAACTGGCTTATGACATTAATTCTGTGGAAAAAAAATTCTGAAACATACCTTATAAAATAATCTTAAAGTACACCCATTTATGAAGTCAGAATTACATGACTGAGATCAACTGAATTTATTAATTTCAATGTCCTCAAAACTAAGTAAAATTTCTGAGAAATTTCTATTCTGATTTTGAAAACTGCCATGAAGAGTAACAGTTCAATTAAAATTTTCCTCATTTCATAAAATAGATGCCCTCTATAAAATGGACATGTTTATTGTGCCTGAGGAAAAACATTTATCCACCTGATAATTATTTAGTGAAGAAAAATTCGAGATCAAAAAGTTAATTGTTCCTTTAAGCGTATTTATGAGCACTGGCCACTAACAAAAGCATTTCAAAATCATCACCATTTCATGGTTCTGCACTAAAAATAATTGTGATGAGCAGTTAAAATAGACCATGTTTTGCTTTTAATGCTAAGTGCCTAAGAGGCATGAAAGAATACTGGTTTCTCATCAGGAATCTAAAGAGTTTCCAAATTGGAGATTTAAGAAAAACATTAACTTCTTCAATATATGGGTGGTGGGGATCTTCTGAAAAACATTCATTATTTCACCATTTTTTCTTTGAAAATTATTTTAGTACCTCACCAATGTTATTTATGAGCAAAAAAGGAAGAGAGGGGAAGAGGAAGAAAAAGAATTAAGATGTGTTAGGTACATGTACCAACTCCCCACCATGAAAGTAATCATTATGTGCTATAAACATGCACTAATAACAAATTTTAAAAAATAAAATTTAAAAAGAAACTATTTTCAAGAAGGAAGAAGACAAAGCATTTACCAATATGAAGAATAGAAGTAATACCACTATAAGCCCCACAAAAATTTTGAAGGAAAATGGGAATCTTAGAAACAATTTTATTCCAATAAATTCTACAACTTTGATAAAATAAACTGACAAAATTGACGTAAGAAAAAAAATGGCCCTATATCTGGTATATAATTAAATAACCTAAAACATCCAACCCTCGCCCCAAATCTAGGCCTGTATCAGGCTTTATTTGTAGATTCTATCAAACGTCTGAGAGAAATGTCAGTGTCCCACAAACTCTTCCAGGAAACAGCACTGCTCAGTTCATTTTATGAGATCAGCGTAATGCTGACAGCAGATAGTCTTTACAAGAAAACTATCTCACAAACATACCTGCAAAAATCCTTAATAAAATATTGGAAGATCAAATGCAATTGTGGTTTAACAGTCTTTTTTTTTAACATTCTTTTTAAATCAGTATGATTCACTATATTAACAGAATTAAAGAGGAAAACCATATCGTTTCCAAAGATGCAGAAAAACATTTGACAACAACCAATCTTATTCCTCATTTTCAAAGAAAGAAAAACAAACAGAAAAACCTCTCAGTAAACAAGGAATAGAAGGGAATCTCTTCAACTGATAAAAGGCATTTCCCGAGAGCACCACCACAGATCATGAGGGGAGACGGGATGAAGCTTTCCCTCCAGCAAGGGCAAGGCAGGGTGCAGCTCCCACCCCTAACACTGAGCTGGGCATCCCGGACAGTGCAGTGAAGCAAGGACCAGAAATAAAGGCCCCCAAAAGGGAAAGGAAGAAGTAAAACTGTCTTGATTCATAAACAACATGATTTTGTACCGAATACAGAGATCCTAAGAAATCTACCACCCAAAATTCTGAGTTCAATAAAGTCACATCAGGGCCGGTGAGATGGCTCAGCGGCGTAAGCGCCTGCCTTGCAAGCGCGAGGGCCCGAGTTCGACTCCCGGAACCCACATACGAAAAAGGGGCTGGTGATATCGCTCAGTGGCACGGGTGCCTGTTGGCGCGCGAGGTCCTGAGGTCGTCCCCCTGGTACCCACAAAAAAAAAAAAAAAAAAAAGTCACATCATACAAAGTCAATACACACTTTAGAAAATTTCTACTGTATTCTACATACTAGCAACAAACTGCAAAGTAAAAATTTCAGGGCCGGTGAGATGGCTCAGTGGCGTAAGCGCCTGCCTTGCAAGCGCGAGGGCCCGAGTTCGACTCCCGGATCCCACATACGGAAAAGGGGCCGGTGATATCGCTCAGCGGCACGGGCGCCTGTTGGCGCGCGAGGTCCTGAGGTCGTCCCCCCGGTACCCACAAAAAAAAAAAAAAAAAAGTAAAAATTTCAAGAGCACCATGTAGTGCCATTGATAGCCTGAATGCCCACTGACAGACAAACCTATCGAGAAAACGTGGTACATATACACAATGGAATTTTATTAAAGAAGAATGAACGCACATCATTTGCAGGCAAATGGATGGATCCTGAGTCCATAACGTTAAATGAAATCAAACACAGAAAGTGAACTATCACATGGTTTCCCTGAGAAACCCAAAATATAAATAAATAAAAGAGTAAAATGAAGAGATGGTAGGAAATGAGGAGGCAGTTTCTAAAGTGAGGAAAGGGAGCGAGGAGGAGGAGGAAGGAAATGATCAAGATATAATACACATGCACACCAGTTCCCCCCAAATAAATGCGTAGATCATGCATCTCAAACATACAATAAAAAAGTTTAAAAAGAACAAAAATGAATATATTCAGGATAAATCCAAATAATATTTATTGTAATAATAAAGACTTACATAGCACTTACATCCCAGACTCTCCTCTAAGTGGTTTTAGAGAGTAACGCACTGGTACAATTTACTCTCTAAGTGGAAACCTGAGCACTGAGTGCAGTAACCAGACAGCATCGCACACCTGCTCAGCAGGAGGACTGGGACCTGAAATGCTCCACAGTCTGTGCTTGGAGACACTGTGTTCCACTGCTATTTTGTACTCAGCAGTCCTGAGTTCAAGGCTGGCTCTGTCACTTACTACCTGGGAAATCTTGGGAAAGTTACGTAAAATTCATTCAGCCTATTTTTACATCTTTAAAACTTGAATAATAAAAATAAGTATCTTGCAGGGTTACTGGGAAGATTATGAGAAACTGCATCTAACATATTAGCACAATCTCTGATACATAACAACAATGGCTAATTTAGCTACTAATTCTATATTCTGTAACAGCTTTAAATGAGGGATCTTCTGGGAATCAAACCCAGGGCCTCACACAAGCTAGACAAGCACTATAGCACTGAGCTACACTCCTGACCCCTAAATATTATCCTGAAAGAACTGCAGACTTAGGAAGTTGGGAATAAAACTTGAAAACAAACTCAGATCCACATATGGGCACAATATAAACACTTTTAAGAAAGTTCCTACCACTTTAGCTGGAGAACTTTTGGTTTTCTTAGGAGTTTTTTTCTCTCCTTTCAGTCCAACGGCATTTTCTTTTCTTTTTGAGGGCACAGGCTCTGCTTCTTTATAGAAACTCTCTTCTTTTGTTTTCATGAGTGCCAGTTCAGAACTAGCCTTTGGAGAAGAGGGTTCTCCTATTTTCTTAGCTGATGACTTGGAATGTTGTTGAGATTCTTTTGAGCTTTCACACTTAGTTTGCTTATTAGGACTGTAGCTCTTTCTGTTGTTTGAAAATTTTTCTGTTTTTACCAGGAAGAAAAGATGATGATTATTGTTTTTTGAGAATGATACAGAGTATCAACATTTTTTTTCACTTTTTTTTAAAGCAAGTGATCTCAGTAGCACAGTTTCATATGGTGATTTTAAAACATTAATATTTTAACTATTTAGCTTATATAACACTTTTTTTTTTTTAAGTTAAACATTTGTGTATCACTTGTTTTTTGGGGGGAGTTTTTTGCGATGCTAGGGATTACACCCAGGGCTTTATGCACGCAAGGCAAAAGCTCTGCCACTGAGCCACATCCCCAGCCCCTGTATAACCAGTTCAAATTAAGAGATGTGCCTGTCATTTAAATATAAACTAATCATGTCGCAATATAACACTGTAAACAACACTTAAAGAGAAGGGTTTTGTCTCACACAGAGATGTGCTGAAATTTACAGAGAAAATTACTGACTAGAATATGTCAGATATATTCTAGATAACTGTTAGATATACACCCTGAAAGCTCAAACTCTACATGGGTCAAGACCAAAAGGTACTATATAAACAGATTTACTTACAGGATTAAGACCATTTATACAGCCAGCCCTCAATATTCATAGATTCCACATTCATGGATTCAAAAACCACAAATTGAAATTTTTTTAAAAATTGGGTCTGTATAGAACATGTACAGATTTTTTGTCATCATTCTCTAAACAACACAGTATAATAACTATTTATGTAGCATTTATACTTTCTTAGGTATTACAAGTAATCTAGAGATGATTTAAAGTATACAGGTAGCTGAGCACAGCTTATATGCAAATTCAATGTCACTTTATATAAGAGGCTTGTTCTCTCCAGAGGTCCTGGAACCCATCCTCCACAGGTAACGAGGAAGAAGTGTACTAGCAGATGGTTCAGTCAGGACCATGAAAGACAGGCAGCTGAGGTGCTTCAGATGACCTAGACAACTACACAAGGGGTGATCAAAATATTGGTGAGGGCCGGAGAGATGGCTCAGTGGCATAAGCGCCTGCCCGGCAAGCATGAGTTCCTGAGTTCGACTCCCGGTACCCACATACAAAAAAAGGGCCAGTGATATCGCTCAGCGGCACGGGTGCCTGCTGGCGCATGAGGTCCTGAGGTCGACCCCCGGTGCCCACCAAAAAAAAAAAAAAAAGTGGTGAATGTTTAAATTTTTAAAATTATAAAAGATACAGTGCCATTAATTCTTCCAAAATACCCTCCTTCACTTTTGAACACATTTATCCCATCGTTCTTGTCACTTTCTGAAGCAGTTCAGGATGTTCTCTTTCATGAGTGTCTTTATGAGGTATGACCAAAAATATGGGCATGCTGCTGCTGAGTACCATCCAACAGAAAGGCAGCTCATAAAAACATTCCAGTGTGTGTCTTCATCCACCTTATTTACCAGATCTGGCAACGTTAAAACTTCTGGTTCTAACATCAAAATGACCATGAAAGGTCATATTTTGAATATTTTGAATGGATTCAGGATATGGAGGCAGCTACAATAGTGCAACTAAAAACATGAAAGAAGACTGCTAGAATTGCTTCAGAAAGTGGCAAGAATAATGTGTAAGTGTGTTCAAAGCAAGGGCGAGTATTTTGAGGGGGATTAACAGCGATGTGTTTTTTACTGTAATAATTTTTTAAAATTTAAACATTCACTGTATTTTTCATTCATATCTTTGTAAGTCGGCTCTATGAGACCGTCTCTAACATAACAAATTCAAACCATTAAGTTGTCTTCACATACTGAAGTCCACATGTTGCAGTACACTCAGAAATGAACACAATGCCAAGGGCCACAATACATTTCTCACAATCATAAAGCAGAAGGTCATTCTCCAGAAGTTAGTAACCAAACAGCTTTCAAAATATAGACAGTCCCCAACTTACGGTGGTTCAATTTATGATTTTTCAACTACAACAGTGAAAATATACTCAGTAAAAAACATACTTCCAATTCTGAATTTTGATCTTTCCCCCGGCTAGCAATATGTATGATGGTACTCCCTAGAGACAGTGGGCAGCAGCGGCGAGACACTGTACAGTGCACTGCACTGCTAAGCCATGATCAAGATGAGTGCACTCAATGTATTTTCCACTTACGTTATTTTCAATTTATGATAAGTTTATTGGAACATAACTCTATCACAAGTCTAGGAACAGCTATGTCTAAAGAGAACTTGATCTAATCATTTTATAAAATAATGTCCACTTAGAAATACAATTATCAAACAGAATGTTTAAACAAGGTTATTGAAAATACTATAAGGACAAGTGCTCTACCTTACTTTCCTCTGTTACTATTACCTTTTTGAGGATATTTATGCTTTTCTACTTTGCTTAAATTGGCTTGGACAGATGAAAATGTTTCTCCCTCTTCGGTGTCTTTTCGGGCCTAAACAAATTTAAAAATGTCAAATGTGACAAATAGCAGGAAAGCTATTACCATCACAAAATCAGTTGTCAAAACGGATTAAAGTTTTCAGCACAAGGGTCACCTTCCAAATTACCAACACAGTATAATAAACTGACATTCATTCATCCACAAAATTTCTACAGCAAATGAACCATGTTTTATTACTTCATTTTACAGAGCAGGAAACAGATGAAAGTTTATAAAAATACATCTATAAAAAATTATCTCATTTCATCCCAACTGTCATGCTGGAAATGGACACCTATTTTTGCCTCTTATATCAACTTCCACACTGTTAGCATTATGAAATTAAAAACTAAAATCTAACCAAAAAGACTAAAATGAATACAAACTGGATTTCTAAAGAATAATGAAAGAGCACTTTCTCAAAGGAGAAAGACGTCCAATCTCCATTGCTCCCACAAAACCTCACTTTATAAAGAGGTCACAAATTAGGGTATGTGACACAGTATGTAGTAATTATAATTAGAATATCTTTGGTAGGAGGAAGGGTTTTCAAATGACAAAGTCCCCATCACTCCCTACTGTCTTATAACTTTGTGCTTAGTCTTGATCCCTCGTAACACCTACGGTTATAAACTTCTCCTTTAAAGGAAAGAAGTAAAATCTCTTAAAATAATCACATATTGATACTGACCATTACATTAACACAATGTGTTCCACCAGAAATACAGCTAATTGGCTACTGTGTTCTTTCACAGTAATCCAAGCTGTAGAATGTACTTCTTTTCCTACTTTTACTTGGCCCAAATTTGCTCTGGAGAGCCTGTTTCTTTTCCTACCTTTAATAAATGAAAAACCTTGCTTCCACTAAGGCGGGGGATATAGCTTATTTACTGGAGAGCAAGTGCTTTTCAGATTTAAAAAAAAAATCTTTTATAGTCCCACCTACTCTGGAGGCTGAGACAAGAGGATCTCAAGTTCAAGACCAGCCTGGGCAACCTAGCACACCGCATCTCTAACTTAAAAAAAGAAAAACTTAATTTCAAAAATATATTTTTACAATACCTGTCTTAATTTCATATCTTAAAGTTAACTAACTAGAAATGTCAAAATTATACTTCCTGTAAAGATAGTAAAGACTTGTGTTTTATAGGAATTTTAAGCTTTATTCACTGAGCAAATATATAAGAACACCTTGTGATAAAAAGTACAGTTCACTGTTTTCTGAAGAAAGGTTCAAGTTTGAGTCTTGCAAACTTCTTTTAGAAAGAATAAGTTTTTCAATGAGTTTCCACAAAAACAATTTTATAATTAAAATAATTTATCTTTTTTCTGGAAGAGTTGCTCCAGGCGGTACCTCCAAAGCCTAGAATACACAGGTATGGAAAGGAACTCTGGTCTACATTGTATATTCAGAATGCAAACAGTCCAACAGAATGCCACCTTTTTGGTCTTGGGTTCCTCATCCAACATGGCTAATGTTCTCGCAAACTCTTCATCTTCATGCAACTGCCTCTCCAACTGTAGAAAGTATCAACGCAGTGAGATTGTTGTTGTTGTTTTCATAAATTAAGACTTTGTGAAAAAACTAAAGCATTTCCTAAAAAATTACCCTGACATTTTTCTACTGAACATTATTAACTGTCAAGCATCACAGGTTTGTTTCTGAAATATTAGATTTCAGAACATATATTTCTAGTTTTACAGGAATGAGAGAGAAATCCTGCTGTGTTTTTACAGTGGCATTTCTTTTTTTTTTTTTTTTTTTTTGTGGGTCCCGGGGGTCGACCTCAGGACCTTATGCGCCAGCGGACGCCCGTGCCGCTGAGCGATATCACCGGCCCTTTTTTCATATGTGGGTTCCAGGAGTCGAACTCGGGTCCTCACGCTTGCCAGGCAGGCACTTACGCTGCTGAGCCATCGTGGTATTTCTTATGAATGTCGAAGTCTATATTTTTCTCAGAATGGTCATAATGCAAATCTTACAGATCTTACTTACACATATTTTAAACTCTAGAAAGATCTCCAAAATAAAGTTCAATCTAACAGAAAAACCACCACCTGGAAGGTGCAGGAAAAGCAAATCTAAGAAGTCAAGAAAATTATACATTTTTTGGGGCCGGTGAGATGGCTCAATGGCGTAAGCGCCTGCCTGGCAAGTGCGAGGGCCTGAGTTCGACTCCCACGAACTCACATACGAAAAAAAAGGGGCCAGTGATATCGCTCAGCGGCACGGGCACCTACTGGTGCATGGGGTCCTGAGGTCAACCCCCGGTACCCACAAAAAAAAAAAAGAAAAGAAAATTATACATTTTCATTAAACACATAGTAAGCATATACAAATGTCACTGTTACTTATCGTCAAACCTGTTTTCAACTACTAAGTCAAATGCGGCTGTTCTGACTTTTGAAAGTTTAAGTCATCATGTTAGAAGTTTTCCTAACATGCTAATAAATAATAAAACACACAGACATTCTAGTTACCTCACTATTACTCCAAATATTTTCACTTTCAACAAAATGGAGCCCTTCCAGAAGGAAACCTGTAGCAACGGAATGTATTTCCCACTATAAACTTACTGGACTTACTCCCCTGGTTAAATGGCCTAACACAATATTCAGGGGAAAAAAAAGACCTTCCTTACATTATTCAAACAAAGGCAAAAATCCTCAAAATTCACCTAATCCAAAAGAAAAGGCTCAGAAGTGGACATAAGCTTGATGAGAGCACAGTAAGCAAGCCTTTTCCTGGTTATAAAATGAACTAATTAGAGTGTAGCTCAGTGGTGAACAGTATGCGCAAGGCCTTGGGTTCAATCCCTAGCATTAAAAACAACAACAACAACAAAACAAGCTAAGCTATAAGCAAGCAGGACAGAGACACATCAATACATTCTCTTTTACCTAATATTTTTTTTACCATAACTGAACTATATATCTAATTGCTAAAACACAAAAATCTTAGTCACAGAGATGTCCTGCAAATCCTAAACCACCAGTAGCCTTGTAAAGATTTATGGTTGAATCCTATGCTAGTTTCCAAAATTTCACACTACATAGTATGCTTCTAGTGGATTCTATACTTGGGAGGCTGAAGCAGGAGGATGACAAATTTGAGGCCAGTCTGAGCTGCGTAGCAAGACTCTGGCTCAAAAAAAAAAAAAAAAAAATTGTAGATGTTTCAGAAGGCAGAAAAATTGAAATATTTCCATGAGAAATTCATTATTGCTAATTACAGCATCATGTGATCAAGAGTTTTATACTTTAACACAATGTTTAACTTAGCTAAATGTAGCATTTAAAATACTGACTTGAGTATTAGATATTGGACACACATTTAATAAATAAATATAAAGACATAAAAATGAGGGGAAAGGAGAGGAACTTAGGGGGATAATTAGGAAAGATCTCATAAATCACTAATACTCTAAAAGATTAATTGATTACCCAAACCAGATTCTATAAGAACTTAATAAAAATGAGAAAACAGGATTATGTTACAAAACACTGCCCTTGATTTGGAAAGAACTGGGTAATCCTCCACTATTTGAGACAGGTCAGAAAAAGTCAGGTCCCTACTTCATAGTTCAACCTAGCCCCTTGTGCTACCTTGAGTCATACGGGTATCTGCAGATAATGTAATTCAGAGTGATCAAAAAAAGATTTTGAAAACACAAACTATAATCTGCCAAAGTAATAAAATGGAAACAATCACAACTGCAACCTGCTCTACGCCAGGCACTAAGATGCCACGACAGTTGTGAGATATCAATATCACTGGTGGGGGCAACAGGAGCCTACAGAGAGAACGCACGTGAATCACAATTACAATAAATGATAAGAGTAGCTGTAAGGAGCAAGTTCTAATACAGTTTGGCACAGAGTGTGAGAAAGTGATATTTAAGCTAGGAAACAGAAGAGGGATTCAAACCAGAGTTACCTAGGCCTGGAGCCTTGGATACAGATGAGCACGCCTTCTTGAAATACTTTCTTAATCCCACAAAACACCAAGATCTTCGGATTTTCCTCCTTCATTAGCCACTCTTTCTTAGTCTCTGTGTGAATCATCTTCCTCTTCCTGATCTCTAAATGTGAACAGTGCCCCAGCTCAGTCATGAGACCTTTTTCTTTTCAGTTTACTCTCTCCATGGTTTAATCCAGGTACATTAGTTCTAAATACCATTCAAACACTCAGAATTGCCATCCTTAGCAGACTTCTATCTACCCTGAGCTCCAGATGCCTCTATTCAACCACTTGCTCTGCATCTCTACTTGCAAGTCTATCAAACATCTCCAATTTAACCTGTCCAAAACAGAACTCCCGATTTCTCCGTACCAAACCTGTTCTGCATCCTGTGTTCCAGCCTCAGTAAATAACATCACCATCTGGCCAGTAAGGCAGGTTCAGATTATTACCACTTTTCACCACCTCTTCCATTGCCAACCTGGGACAAGCCAGGGTCTCCTCTCACCTGCCCTACAAGCTGCTCTGCTTTTGCTGTGGCCCCTCCATAGTCCATTAGCATCATGGAAGACCGCTTTTAAGATCCAACAAGTCTTGTCACTTCTCTATTCAAAACTCCAATGGCATCCCATCACACAGATCAAAATTCCAAGTCCTTACCATCCACTGTCCCCTTAGTTACTATTCAAGTCCTGTGTGTGTTAGAGAATGTGCTGCTGGCCACTTCGCCAGAACTCTCTCCTTCTCCATGGCTCTTCTTCTCCCCCCACTCTCCTTCTCCATGGCTCTTCTCTAGCTGTAAGGGTCACCTGAACACACGAAGTGCATTTCTGTCACCTGAACACACAAAGGACATTTCTAGCTCGGGATGCGTCCACCCCACTGTTTCTCTGCTCAGTGCACATCTTCCTCCCTACACGGCCAGCTCTCTATCACTTCATTTCTGCCACAATGCCACTTCTGCCGTGCAAGGCGCACCATGTGGGAACCCTGCACCACGGACGGTAAAATAACATACCCAGAGTCAAAAAGTAAGGAAAGTTAAGAGTTTACTGAAACGCGGCAAGACGCAGCAGGGAAGTTCCAGGAGAAGACTGCACCATTAGGGTGAAAGGCTGAGCTCTTTAGAAGGGTTTGAGGGTGGGAAATACATATATGGGGTGATCACACAAGGGCTCCAGGAAGGTTTCTTCAGGTCAGCCTGCACTCTGTTTATCTCATGGGAACATCTGCATTATGTCAATAGTTACACATTAAAGGAGCCAATCTGACACGGTCCACTACTTTTGTCCTCACAGAAGGCCCTTATAGCTCAAATTAAGGACAGCTATGTGCATCAACTCCAAGAAAAGGGTCACAGGCCAGTGGGATGAAATATGTGCATCCTCCATCTAAGACACACTTGCACTTTTGAGTGCGACTCAGCCTGTGCAGAAGGTGGTGGCCACTTGGCACACGCCGGCTCCGAGTAGCCTGACCAGGCAAGAGGAAAGGTTGGCTGTAACCGCACTGCCGCTCCACAGTTACCCGTTCTGCTGTTCAGCCTCCAAGCTTCCTCAGGGGATCTTTCTAACTGCTGCAGTAGAAACAGAACACTCATAACCCCACTTACCCTAGAACTATCCCTTCACTTTTCTTCATTGCACTAATAATTACTACCATTACATTTTCTTTTTTTTTTTTAACTTCAATACCTTTAATAACTAGAACAGTGCTAGGCACTTGGAGGTGCTCAATAAATAAATACCTGTTAAATTAATATATGGTTTTATGGCTCAAGAGAAACTGAACTGGAGACAGATTCAGTGATCATCGACATATATGTAGTAGATAAAGCCACGGGAATGGGTGAGGTTGCTCATAGAGAACATAAAAGAGCTATGAGCACATTAAATCACTTTAAATATACTACAGGAGCCTCCCATTCAAAGAACTCTAAAGGTAAATCTTTAGTAAATGATTATCCCTGAGTCTCACCATCTTTTGTAGAAATTTAGATTTTTCATATATTTATTTTACACATAACTTTCAATAAGGTTCAATTCAAAATTAGACTGGAACGATCTTGATGGTTTGCCTGGCTAAACTAATGAACAACTCATAACACCAAGTTATTAACGATATCTAAGTGAAATGCCAATACCTCTGCATCTTCATCAAGTTGTAATTGCTTGGCGATGGCTTCATCATTTAATCTGGAATCATCTGTATTTTGTGAAGGCTATATTTCAAAGAAAATCAAGCAAGAACAGAATAAACCTTAAGTTAAAAATAAGATTTCTTTCTTGACTATACCTAATTAAATATACCAATGGGAGATAAGCGTACCCGTAATAGTTGCAATCCATACCAGGCAGAAAGTAAAGTTTATAACACTCCCTGACCACATTCCATTTCCTGAGCAAAGATCCTACAGCCAGATGGTTCTCACTCACTTCTACTGATGTGTTCAAAAGAAGTACATCCCCACAGACAAAAACCCTGAGATGAATGTCTTCACTTGAAAAGTAGCCCAGAGCATTGGCAAACCAGTGAGTGAGAACAATGGCAATAATGAAACACACACACACACACACACACACACACACACACACACACACCGTTTGGCAGGCTGATCTAACTCCGGAGGCTACTCTCACTGTCATTTATCTCTGCTTCCTAAATGGCCAGAAAAAGATAGATCCACTAGCAGTCAAAGGAAGGTCAAAGGTATAGCATGGGTATGCTCTATCTATATGGAAAGCTACTTATATCTCATTTGGGAACAAATTTATTGGCTAATTTTATATGGCTGAGGTCAACAGTAAAATGAGCTTGCATTCTGAGAACTCAATTTAAATTCAAAGAATTACAACTTTTTCTTATGGTTCAAATAACTTTTCCTGCTTTCAAGTTTAACAAATTAAATATATTATAATTTCCTTTTCCTCTAAAGAAGAGCAATACATTTTATCCATAGTCTATGGAAAATTATTTTCATTATTAAAACAGGTGGACCTGTTTATAACATCCTAACTTCTCTTATTAATATCAGTGAGTATTAATCCTGAACTTTTTTTTTTGAGACAAGGTCTTACTATGTAGTCCAAGCTGGGCTCGAACTTGGCATCCTTCTGCCTCAGCCTCCAGAGTGCTGAGATTACAGGTATGCAGCAGCATGCCCAGCAATCTTCAACATTCTTGCCTGTGTAACAGAACACTTACCTCTTTTCTTTTGCTTGCCACCATTTTCTTATCTGATCTTTGGACACTTCCAGTTCCAAAATAATCCAGCACTGATGTGGGTGTGAGTTTTATTGGTGATAAAGGCTTATTCTTGTTCTTAGTGTTTTCTTCACTCTTCTTCATGTTCGATGTTCCAAGGTAAGTATTTGTAGATCCTCCGTTCTCTTTTGCTTTAGAGGCTGTCTTCTTACACATAAAGTCATCGTCTTCATCTTAAATGGAATATAACCAGATATTTTTTGGATAAACATCAACTCAAATTACATAAAGCAACCAATACTACCAGCTTTATAAAAAAAATATGTATGAGCTTTGGGATAATAATTTTCTTTCTCATATCCTAAATTCAGTAGTCAACCCTGTATTTACCAGTGCCAGGCCTGTAATACACTACCTTCCCCAGTTATCACCCAGAGTATGCAAATATTTACTGATTCCATACTAATGGAATTTACCAAATCCATACTAAGCACTGAGGATACAGCTGTGAATAAAAAAAGACAACAACTCTGTCCTCATGGAATTTTAAGTCTACAAGAGGAAACATACATAAACAAACACAATGTCAAGTATATGTGCAATGAAGAAAAGCTAAAACATGGGGAGAGAATTCAAGAGGGCATTGCTAAGCAGGAGAGAGCTTACCTAGCTCATGGGAGGCCCTAGGGGAAGTGGAAGACAGAAGGGGGGTACCAGCCTTAAAGTGAGTGTGCCAGGAGGTCACTGTGACTGCAGCCCAGTGAGGTCTACTTTGCAAGAGTACAGGTGACAGAGGCAGGAGTCAAGTCCTGTAGGACTTTCTAGGTCGCAGAAAGATTTTCAGGTTTTCTACAGAAATAGAACCCACTGGAGAAGTCCAAGCACAGCAGTGAGCAACGCCCCGAGTCCTGCCCTTGAGAGGACACTGTAGAGGGTGAGAGCAGGGAGACCGCTGAAAAGGCTGCTGTAAGAAGATGCTAGTGACAGACCAACCCCCGCGATGCATGGACTCATTATGTGCTCCAAACCTGGACTAATAAAAGTAATTTAAAAAAAGAAGCCACTGCAGTTCCAGATCAGACGCTGTCTAGGGTGGGTTTTACAGAGGTGGTTAACAAGTTGTTAGACTCTAGTTCACAATGAAGGTGGATTATCTACCAGCATCTAACCATTTATTTATTTATAACTTTAGACTGTCACATTTTATCTTTTTTAAAAGATTCCATAAACATTTGGTTTTAAGTCTTTCTACACATTCAGGGCAAGGCTTTCATAACTAGAAACCCTAAAAATGTATCTCAAAGGGACCTTGGTAAATTTTTGCTTGATTTCATGGTTTACAACAGAAAAGGCTTTTCAGTTTGGTGTGCTAACAAAAGAAACCCAGTAAAAAAGCCAAAGAGTCTCCATGAAGATGGGATCATCACAGGGAAAGGAGGGCTCACTGCACAAAGGTGGAACACAGGCCCACGTCTGAGGGGCTCATTTCCTCTCAGAGCCCCCCATGCAACCACAACATTCACCAAGGGCCTTATGCCCCAGGCTCTTTGCTACCCTGACTGGCTGCTGTCTAAAAAGAAAGTAACTGATGATACATTAAAATAAAATCAAAATTTCTAGGCCCTCTTCCCTATAAATAATAAAGTAGTTTCAAGTTACTCAACATAGGTTACTAGAAAGGTTAAGAGGTTTTTTGTTTATTTTGTTTTGGGTTTTGGTTTGGTTTGGTCTTGGGTGTTAGGTTTTGATTTGGGTTTTTTGAGATACAGTCTCACTAGGTAGCCCAGGTGAACCTCAAACCTTCAATGATCCTGCCTCATCCTCCACAGTGCTAGGACTACAGGCATGCACCACTACACCCCAATAAGATTACGTGTTAATAAAAGCCTAAGTGCCCAATATAGCACCCAGCTATGTTCAGACATTCAATAAATAATAAGTAGTATTCACTAGTGAAAACAACATTGAACCAAAAGTCTAGAAAACTAAACTTCTAATCTGTATTTGATTTACTATTTTTATTTTAATGATCTGAACTTCACTGTCTTTTCCTGTAAAAATATAAAGCCAGATAAACTTTAAGATTTTTCCTCGGTATAATTTTGAGATTCTATGAACAGCCACATAGATTTTATTATAGTCAATATTAATGAAAAGTGCTAAGCTTATAATAATACAAACACAATTATGAACATATAAACTAGCATGATTTTCTATTCTTTTTTGGGGGAGGGTCTTATTGAAACAGGGTTTTGCTATGCAGTTCAGGCTGGCCTTGAACTCACTTTGTAGCCCAAGCTGGCCTCAAACTCACAGCGATCCTCCTGCCTCAGCCTCCCAAGTACTGGTGTTACAGGCATGTGCCACTACATCCAGCCTACCATGACTTTTCTAGAGCGGAATTTGGAAAAACATACCTAAAACCTCAAAGAAGTTCACATCCTTTAAGCATAGTAATTCTTGGAGATATCACAGATAGTGTATGGGCAAATATTTATATACAAATATATTCTTATCATGAGAAACATGAAAAGGACAGACAACTGAAATACTCAAAACTGGGGAAAGCCTTAGATAAGCTGCGGTCTAACCATTCAATAAAGTCATGAAGACATTAAAAATTAAACCCAAATTTCAAGGCTCAAAAAACTGATGAAAACAATTAACAGCTATTGCTGTGAACAACCTCAAGGAAAATAAATACTTTACAATTCTACACACCATGTAGATATGAAACACTCCTCTTCTTCAGTATTTGCTCTTGTTTCCTACTAACCCTAAGTTTGTTTCTGCTTTGTCAGAAGTGAAAAGCAAGCTATGTTCTCTTCTCCCTGGAAACTTATAATAAAGTAATAAAAAATAGATCTAAGTCAAATTTCTGAGAACTAGTTGAAAATCATGAGCAAGTGAACACTTAAAATTTCCCTCCAGGATATTTGTCTCCTTATAAAAAACACCATTTATTTTTATTTATAGACAATATAATCTCAAATGTGGTAACAACAACCAAGTAAACTAGCATTATCCAACACACAGCAGAGGAATTGCCTGGGAGACAACATTATTTTGCTGCTCTGAGTGGCATGCATTCATTTATTTAGAAGGCTAACAAATGAAAGAAAGGAAATAATGTGCAGCTCCATACAGAAATCTATTCACAAGCCAAGAAGGAAAAAAATCTAATTCTGGATTTCATACTGCTCAGAGTTTGGCCTTTCCAAACGGATCTCTAAATACCCTAATTCTATGATTTTCCTTCCTTTGGCCTGGAACACAATAAAATCAAATTAATGGGGAGATCTCATTACAGAGATTAAAAATATATTAGCAACGAGTCAAAAACCAAAAAGGGAACCTGTGTGTTTAGAGAGCCTTTTTCTATGAAGTTCCTTTTCAGTACTTCCTTGAATCAAAAACCTGATCATGGTGGTCTTAAAAGTAGAAAAAAGTTCATGCATTTGTCAAGCCTCAGTAAGTACTGATTGATTAAGTGGGTGGAAGAGAAAATACACACACCATCTTTGCCCACTGAATTGGTGAATGAGACATTCTTGGCATCTCACCCTAATGAAATAAAACTTCTGAGATTGCTCTTTAGTCAAGAAACAAGAGACCTCATGATTCATTACCAATAAACCCTCTGAGGATCAAATGGAGTTAGTTATACTTCTAAAATAAAACTATTTTACAATTTGTGGTGGCTAGTGAGGTAGTTGGGTAAGGATAAATAAAAGAAAAAAATATTGGCTTAAAATAAGATGTTATCTACATACAGGGGCCAAGTCCACTGTACCTCGCTGAAAAAGAAAAATTAGGGAAAGGGTTTTTTTTTGTTTTTGTTTTTGTTTTTGTGGGTACCGGGGGGTCGACCTCAGGACCTCGCGCGCCAGCAGGCGCCCGTGCCGCTGAGCGATATCACCGGCCCCTTTTTCGTATGTGGGTTCCTGGAGTCGAACTCGGGCCCTCGCGCTTGCTGGGCAGGCGCTTACGCCGCTGAGCCATCTCACCGGCCCAGGGAAAGGGTTTTGACAACTGGCCAAAGTATACTACCCAGAAATGCTTACAGTTCTAAGGCATGACATGAACAACAGAAGGAAACCTGACTGGCCAGTGTCACATGGTGAGCAAGTAATTCCACACTGCTGTTTCCGAGGTCCTTCACCCACCCCTTCCCATGAGTAGGAGGGTGTGCGATGCTGGTCTCACATTAAAGCTGAGTACAAATCCCTTGGATACCACTTTATTAGTAGCTAATGACAATCATACTTTCTTGGCTTCTGGGACACAGTCCTGTGTCTCATAGCAAAGTACATGTCCTGAGTTGGGCTCTGTTTTGTGGGGGATGGTTTTTTTGAGACAAGGTTTCACTACGAAGTTCAGGCTGGCCATGAACTCACTATGTAGCCCAGATTGGCCTCGAACTCACAACGATCCTCCTGCCTCAGCCTCCCAAGTGCTGGGATCACAGGCGTGCGCCACCATACCCAGCCAGCTTATTCATTTTGAAAGATGGTTCAGAACCTCAAGAATCATTCTAGAGACCCTAGTGCTTCATTATTTGCAGTGCCTACTTTCAATTCTCTTCCCTCTCCATTGGCCACTTAATTTTCTTCAGATCTCATAATATGGACTAATAAAAGAAGACTGAAGAACAAATCAGCCAAAAAGATTTTTAAAAAGCATCTACCTCTCATGAACATGTAAATCTACACATAAATGTGCTAAAGCACTCCCAGTGGCCTTTGAGAAAAACGGAAGAAGTCCTTAAAGATTAATGAAGTAAGAGGCCAGGGATACAGCTCAGCGGCACAGCACCTGCCTGGCAAGCACAAGGTCATGAGTTCAATTCCCGGTACAAAAAAAAAAAAAAAAAAAGATTAAAGAAATGGAATCCTAATTGTCAAAAAGAGAAAAGGTAGATTCCTAGCTACAGAATTGTAGAAGAGGAAAGGTTTAGCAACAATGCTATGAAACGGTGTCACAAGCAGGTCAAACAGAGGCATAGGATGTTCAGTAGAAGTAGACAGATTCACTGAGAATACATGAAGGCCTAAGCCTTTGCTGAGTTACTAGACTAATAAATGAGATGGGTACTAAAAACACAGGCTATCTGAACTGAAACAAAATATCCACACACGGTAAGCTGAGTAATTCTTTGTGGTGGGGAGCTCTCCGTGTGGTGTGGGATGTGTAGTAGAATATCCAGCCTCTAGCAATTAGGTGCCATAGCATCTTCCAGCTGTAATAATCAAAAAGGTTATGGGGGAAAAAAAAAAAGATTCAAGTTATATCATGTACAGGTGCAAATTCTCTATGATGAATGTGATCATTAGGTATATCTAAAATGTACCAATAAGGTGGGGATACAGCTCAGTGGCACAGCCTGCCTGGCAAGCACAAGGTCCTGAGTTCGACTCCCGGTACCCACACATTAAAAAAAAAAAAAGATAACATATGGAATAATAAAAACTTTTGGAATTAACAGGCTTTTTAAACTGAGTCATTGGGGCCGGTGAGATGGCTCAGCGGCGTAAGCGCCTGCCTTGCAAGCGCGAGGGCCCGAGTTCGACTCCCGGAACCCACATATGAAAAAGGGGCCGGTGATATCGCTCAGTGGCACGGGTGCCTGTTGGCGCGCAAGGTCCTGAGGTCGTCCCCCTGGTACCCACAAAAAAAATAAATAAATAAATAAATAAATAAAAATAAACTGAGTCATTATATAATAGGTTTCTACAACATGTTCCAATCTCCAAACTACACAATTTTAGATTAGAATTTGTATTTTTAAACTATTTCCACAAATATTTTATTTAACCTTATACTAATATAATGTGAAAATATTTATTAAAAATTGCAGTTTTAGCTTAAAGAAAAAAATAAATAAAATTGTTTCAATAGCAAAGACTTTCCAGTAGAGTACTGATTTCAAGAGTTATACTTTTCTTTTTGGAAAGCCTTAATGTATTTATTTTATCACACTAATTTCATTGTGGACTTTTGAATAGTCTCATTCCCTTTCATGGAAGGAAGCAGGGCTTATCTTCTGCCCATTCACCTATCATCTCACAGAATGAAAAAGTACGCTCAAACAGCCAAGAAGAGAGTTAGTTTCTTTCACATATTTCAATTCTAAGGAAAAAAAGAGAATGCTGTATAATACTGAACAACACAGTAGATGGGTCCACTGTACTGTAAGATTTTTAGCCAAAACAAGGGCATAAGGCTTACTTTGACATGTACATGCCATCAGCAGATGAGACAAACATTGCCTAACAGTCATTAAAAGTTCAGATAAAAAGCTAGACCTATCTTCAGAAAATAACAATCAAAACATTCCTCTAAGCTGGGTGTGGCACATGCCTGTAATCCCAATACTCAGGAGGCTGAGGCAGCAGGATTGCTGTGAGTTCAAGGTCAGCCTGGTCTATATAGTTAATTCAAGGCCAGCCTGAACTACAAAAGCTGGACCTTTTCTCAAAAAAAAAAAAAAAAAGAAAAATCCTCTACTGAAATAAACAGTCCTGTGTTAAAGATCTGTGATCAAAGCTCAAACTGCCTGACCCCTTTGTGTGCTTAAAAATCACACGATAATGATGGCCTTGATCCACAGTTGAAGGCCATGATTGTCTGCATACTAACTTTGACATTTTCAGGATGTCACTGCAAAGCTTGATCACGCACCTTCAGTTACATAATAAACCTATTACCAGACTGCTTTCATTATCCCTCCCACACATTCAAACTTCAAAGGTGGCCAGATCTAAAACAGGGATAGGTCTCATAAACAAAGAGTTCATTTGTACAACATGCAGCACCGGAGCAGACATTCACCAATACAAAAAGGTTAAAAGTATTAATCTGCTATTTTCATAGCAAAGAAATGTATCAGTCTCCTAAAAATCTTCCAAAACATATATTCATAGCTTTTACATTTTTATCTTTAAATAATCTGAACAACTTCACCAATAAATATCTCATAGAGCCTATGAAGTTTATCCGCGGGCTTTTTTTGCTTTTCTGTTTTCCTTTTCACTGTCTACTAGTATATGTGCCGGGTACTGGGTAGGGCCTTTATGTACACATCGTCCCGCATGACCCTAGTTATGGTCTCTTCTAGGAGTTAACAATGCTAGAATCAAAATGACCTCACTGCTAACATTATTTAGGTTTCTCCCCACCCCATGACAATATAACTCCGAGATCCTCGGATCTATGAAACAATTATTTGTACTATGAAATCTTAAGACTAGTACACAATTACTTACAAATGTCTTTCACTCTTTAAACACTTTTAAGAGGGATCAGACTAAGTACAAAACAAGCTCTTTTTAAAAAGTCAATGCTTGGGCCTGGACGGAGGCGATTGGACGGTCTCGGTGAGCGGCGGGAGGACCGGCAGGCGGCGCTGCGCCTTGAGGGAGATGGCGAATCTGCAAGAAGCAGGCAGTGAACCTCTCCAAAAGCTGCCCTCCGGACACTGGAATATAGTGACTTGAGGAGGACAAGAAGGAGGGAAGTGGCTCCCCTGGACCCAGGAAAGATCTGAAGTGCAGTTCGGGGCACACGGAGAAAGTGAAGAGAGAAACCCCAACAAAGAAGAAGGAGGTGGCCACCAGCGCCTTTTCCCTGTGTCCGGAATCCCGGCGCGACAGAAGTGGTTCAAATCTGCGGACACGGGGTGACTGCCGGCGCCCCCGGGGGCCTCCCCGGGGCAACGTGAGAAGCGGCAGTGCAGAGAAGCAGCGGCCGTGAAGGACACACTGACTGGCGGTGAGTGCTGACGCCCGGCCGTCCCGCGCAAGAGAGCGACTAGCCGGGCGCCATTGTGGGGGGGCAGGAGCTGAACTCTGAACTCAGGGCGGCTGCTGCTCCAGCCACAGCTCCAGCGGCGGCCTCTGTGGAGGAACGCGAGAGGCCGGTACAGAGAAGCAGCGGCCGTGAAGGACACACTGACTGGCGGTGAGTGCTGACGCCCAGCCATCCCGCGCAAGAGAGCGAATAGCTGGGCGCCATTGTGGGGGGGCAGGAGCTGAACTCTGAACTCAGGGCGGCTGCTGCTCCAGCCACAGCTCCAGCGGGGCTCAGGCTGCGGAAAGCGCCCTGAGGGCAGCGGGTGAATGAATCTGGTCTCCGCCAGAGAGTGCAGGCTACTGCCCACCGCCCCGCCAAAGGGCTGCTACTGGTTTGCTGGGACAGATCTGCAAGGAACAGGACTCTGTCACCACAGGGTGCCTGCCTACAGCAGAGTCAAAACCTGGAAGTGAACTTTTTATTTATTTATTTTTTTTTTTCTTTTCCTCTCATTTGTTTTTTGTTCTAGGGGTGGTGTTTTGGGTTTTCTTTCTTCTTTTTTTTTTTTGTCTTTTTGTTTTTGTTTGTTATTCATTGTTTGATCTTGTTTTTATATGAGTGTAAACAGAGCCTCTAACCTCTTTGTGATTGTGGTTCTGATCTATTCTTCCTTTTATCCCTTCCGTCTCTTTTTCCCACCAGTCCTCTGCACCAGTTTCCCAATGTTAGCAGGATCCCTCTCTTTGTCCTCCAGCCTTACATCTAATTGCTTCCTCTTCTTCCAATTTGCTATTTCCTCCTTAACTTATTTTATATTTAAACTCCTGAGGGAAAACTTGACATATTAAGGAATTGTATAATGCATATAATTTTCTGGTTTCTTCTAGATTTTGTTATATAACCACAAATCTAATTTATACGGTTAAAAGTGGCAAATAACTGGTTAGCTCAGTCTGTTATGTTCTAGGCTGTGTTTGATGCTTTTGGTACCACTATAGCCAAAAGTGACATAAATGTTCTAAACAGCTTTTCTTCCTGGTGTTCCATGACTGAGATTGTCTAAAGATCACAGAAAATACTGTGGCACAGTACCAAAGAACCAAGGACCGAGCCAAACAGGCAGCAACTTATCTCCAACAAATTGAAGAGGTAGGATCTTATAGCAGGCTCAAAACCCAAAAAAAAGCTACACCTGGAAGATACCTCAGAGAAGTAGTCATCTCCTAAGAGTTTTAAATACTAGCAATAAAGCAACCTACCATAGGCAATTTACAAACAGCACCCCAGGAATTAAACTAAAGATAGAAAAGAAAATGAGACGACACTTAAACAAGATGCAACCCCACACATCCAGCTCACCAAAGGCAAATGCAGGGGGCAATGAGGTGGAACAAACCGAAAGCCACCCACCTGACATCTCTGAAGTGGTAACAACAAAGCAGTTGAATGAGGCTCTGGAAAAATTTAAATCAGAAATAATTTCTCAGATAACTGCAGAGAGAATGTCCACAATGAAGACCATGCTTAAGGATGCTAGAGCAGACACAGACAAAAAAATAGACGAGCTTAAGAAAATGATGGAAGCCATGAATGCTCAGCATAGGAAAGAAATGGACTCCATAAAGCAGATTCAAGCAGATATCCAGGAGAACAAAAATTCCATTGAAAGTATTTGTAGCAGATTAAGCCAATGTGAGGACAGGATCTCACATATAGAAGACAGGATTGCAATTAGTGATCATGAAAAGAAAGAATTCTTAAAAATAGCAAGGGACAATGAAAAATCACTCCAGCAGGGCCGGTGAGATGGCTCAGCGGCTTAAGCGCCTGCCCGGCAAGCGCGAGGGCCCGAGTTCGACTCCCGGAACCCACATACAAAAAAGGGGCCGGTGATATCGCTCAGTGGCACGGGTGCCTGCTGGCGCGCGAGGTCCTGAGGTCAACCCCCCGGTACCCACAAAAAAAAAAAAAAAAAAAAAAAAAAAAAATCACTCCAGCAGCTGCTAGATGATGCAAAGAATAACTTAAGATTGACTGGAGTCAATGAAAAAGCAGGAGATAGCATAAATGACATCAGAACACTGTTCACAGACATTATCACAGAAAATTTCCCTGGTAGAGAAAAAGAATTTGACGTTCAGATAAGTGAGGCTTTTAGAACTCCAATTAGCCACAATCAAAAAAATCTTCAGCCACGTATGTCATAGTCAAGATTCCAGAAATTCAGCGTAAGAGTAGAACCTTAAAAGCTGTTAAAGAAAAGAAACAAATTACCTATAAAGGAAAGCCCATCAGAATCACAGCTGACTTTTCAGCATAAACCCTCAAGTCAAGAGGAGCTTGGGGGCCAGTGAGATAGCTCAGCGGCATAAGCACCTGCCTGGCAAGCGCGAGGTCCTGAGTTCGACTCCCAGTACCCACATACGAAAAAAGGGCCAGGGATACCACTCAGTGGCACGGGCGCCTGCTGGCGCGTGAGGTTCTGAGTTTGACCCCCAGTAACCACAAAAAAAAAAAAAAAGAGCTTGAAATGATGTATTTCAAGTTCTAAAGGAAAATAACCTTCAACACAAATTGATGTACCTCGCAAAACTATCTTTCAAAACTGATGGAGAGGGGCCGGTGAGATGGCTCAGCGGCGTAAGCGCCTGCCTTGCAAGCGCGAGGGCCCGAGTTCGACTCCCAGATCCCATATATGAAAAAGGGGCCGGTGATATCGCTCAGCGGCACGGGTGCCTGTTGGTGCGCGAGGTCCTGAGGTCGACCCCCCAGTACCCACAAAAAAAAAAAAAAAAAAAACTGATGGAGAGGGCCGGTGAGATGGCTCAGTGGCTTAAGCGCCTGCCCGGCAAGCACAAGGGCCCAAGTTCGACTCCTGGATCCCACATACGAAAAAGGGGCCGGTGATATCGCTCAGCGGCACGGGCGCCTGCTGGCGCGCAAGGTCCTGAGGTTGACCCCCCGGTACCCACAAAAAAAAAAAAAAAAAAAAAAAACTGATGGAGAAATAAGATACTTCCATGACAAAGAACATCTGAGAAAATTTATAACCACCAAACCAGCACTCCAAAATGTTTTGAAGGACATTCTAGAAAGAGATAACAAGGACTACAACTCCAGGAACCCCAACAGAAGGAATCCACCAGGCAGGGCAAACAATTACACGGAGGGAAAAAAAAAAAAAAAAAAACAAGGAGCAAACAACAGGAAAATAACATGACAAGGGTAAGTCAATACTTATCAGTTTTAACCATCAATGTTAATGGTCTCAATTCACCAATCAAAAGGCACAGACTGGCAAATTGGATCAAGAACAAGATCCAACAATATGCTGTATACAAGAAACACATTTAATTCAAAAAGAAATTCATAGACTGAAAGTCAAAGGATGGAAAACAATACTCCATGCGACAGGAACCCAGAAAAAAGCAGGGGTAGCTATTCTTTTTGCAGACAAAGTGAATTTCAAGCCAAGAGTGATTCAGAGAGAAAAAGAAGGTCACTACATCCTTGTAAAGGGAACAATCCAAGAGGAAGAGATAACAGTCATAAATATATATGCAACAAATACCAGTGCACACAACTATATAAAACAAATATTAACGGACATGAAAAATCAAATAAGCACTAATACAACTGTATTGGGGGATCTCAATACCCCACTGACACGAAAAGACAGATCAACTAGACAAAAAATCAACAATGAAATATTAGAATTGAACCAAACTTTGGAACAAATGGACTTAGTAGATGACTACAGAGTGTTCCACCCCACAACATCAGAATACACATTCTTCTCAGCTGCACGTGGGACGTTCTCCAAAATAGACCACATACTAGCTCATAGAACCTGCTTAAGTAAATGCAAAGGAACTGAAAATATCCCATGCATATTATCAGACCACAGTGCAATGAAATTGGAAATCAACGGCAAAAGAAACCACAAGAACTTCCTAAACACATGGAAGTTAAATACCACCCTCCTGAACAACTAATGGGTCACAGATGAAATTAAAGAAGAAATTAGAAAGTTTCTACAACTGAATGATAATGACAGCACAACATACCAGAACTTATGGGATACAATGAAAGCAGTCCTAAGAGGGAAATTTATAGCATTAAATACCTATATCAAGAAAACAGAGCAAGCACAAATAAACAACCTAATGGTGAACTTCAAACTTCTAGAAAAGGAAGAGCAGGCTAAGCCAAAAGCTCATACAAGGGAGGAAATTATAAAGATCAGAGCAGATATTAACGTATTGGAGACTAAAAAGACAATACAAAGAATCAATGAATCAAAGAGTTGGTTCTTGAGAGATTAAATAAAATTGACAAACCCTTATCCAACCTTATTAAAAAAAGGAAAGAAAGTACTCAAATCCACACAATTAAGAATGAAAAGGGGGGCCGGTGAGATGGCTCAGCGGCTTAAGCGCCTGCCCGGCAAGCGCGAGGGCCCGAGTTCGACTCCCGGATCCCACATACGAAAAAGGGGCCGGTGATATCGCTCAGTGGCACGGGCGCCTGCTGGCGCGCGAGGTCCGAGGTCCTGAGGTCGACCCCCCGGTACCCACAAAAAAAAAAAAAAAAAAAAAAAAAAAAGAATGAAAAGGGTACTATCACAACGGACCCTGCAGAAATCCAGAAGACCATCTACACCTATTTTGAAAATTTGTATTCTAATAAGATGGAAAATGCAGAAGAAATGGACAGATTCCTAGATACATATGAATTACCAAAGCTGAATCAAGAACATATAAAAATCCTAAATAAACCAATAACAATCATTGAAATCGAAGATGTAATTAAAAACCTCCCAACAAAGAAAAACCCAGGCCCTGATGGATTCACTGCCGAATTCTACAAGAAATTTGGAGAAGACCTAACACCACTACTTCTCAAACTCTTTAATGAAATTGAAAGGGAAGCAATACTCCCAAATTCATTCCTGGAAGCAAGCATTACCCTGGTACCAAAACCAGAGAAGGACCCAACTAAGAAAGAGAACTACAGGCCAATCTCCCTAATGAACATAGATGCAAAAATCCTCAATAAGATACTGGCAAACAGAATCCAGTAAATCATCAAGAAGATTATATACCATGACCAAGTTGGATTCATCCCAGGGATGCAGGGATGGTTCAACATACGTAAATCAATAAATGTAATACACCATATTAACAGAACCAAGGACAAAAATCATATGATCATCTCAATAGATGCAGAAAAAGCTTTTGCCAAAGTCCAGCACCCATTCATGATAAAAACCCTACAGAAAATTGGAATAGATGGTCTTTATCTCAATCTGATAAAAGTATCTATGACAAACCAACAACAGTCAATATCATACTAAATGGACAAAAACTGAAAGCCTTCTCTCTAAAATCAGGAACAAGACAAGGATGTCCACTGTCTCCACTCTTATTGAACATAGTCCTGGAAACTTTAGCCAGAGCAATTAGGCAAGAGGAAAAAAATAAAAGGAATAATGATTGGAAAGGAAGAAATTAAATTATCATTATTTGCAGACAACATGATAATCTACATAGAAGACCCCAAAAACTCCACTAAAAAATTGCTAGATTTAATAAGCAAATTCAGTAGTGTACAGCTGGATACAAAGTCAATGCTCAAAAATCAATAGCCTTCCTGTACACAAATAATAAACTCACTGAAATAGAAATTAGGGAAACAACACCTTTCACAATAACATCCAAAAAAATGAAATACCTAGGAATCAATCTCACAAAGGATGTAAAAGACCTCTACACTGAAAATTACAGTACTCTGAAAAAAGAGATTGAAGAGGATATCAGAAAATGGAAAGATATCCCTTGTTCTTGGGTCGGAAGAACCAATATAGTGAAAATGGCCATACTTCCAAAATTGTTATACAGATTTAATGCAATTCCGATCAAAATTCCAACAACATATCTCACAGAATTAAAGAAAACAATCCTAAAATTCATCTGGAACCAGCAGAGACCTAGAATAGCAAAGGCAATTCTGGGCAACAAAGGCAAGGCAGGGGGCATCACAATCCCTGATTTGAAAGTATACTATAAAGCTACTGTGATAAAAATAGCGTGGTACTGGCAAAAAAACAGACCCAAAGATCAATAGAACAGACTAGAAGATGCAGAAACAACTCCAGACATACTAAGCCACCTTATCTTTGACAAAGGTGCCAAACACATTCACTGGAAGAAAGATAGCCTCTTTAATAAATGGTGCTTGAAAAACTGGCTCTACACATGCCGAAGATTAAAATTAGACCCATATCTTTCACCGTGCACTAAACTAAATTCAAAATGGATCAAAGATCTAAATATTAAAACAGAAACATTAAATCTCCTGGAAAATAGAATAGGTAAAACTCTTGAAGACAATGGTGTAGGCAAAGACTTTATGAATAAAACCTCAATGGCACAGGAAGTATCACAAAGAATCAACAACTGGAATCTCATTAAAAAGCTTTTGCACAGCAAGAGAAACCACCAACAGAGTGAAGAGACAACCCACAACGTGGGAAAAAATGTTTGCCAGCTGTTCCTCAGACAAAGGATTACTATCGAGAACATACAAAGAACTCAAAAAAAATCAGACCTCCCAAATTCAAAGACCCAATCCAAAAATGGGCATCTGAGATGAATAAAAACTTCTCAGATGAAGAAATACAAATGGCAAATAAATATATGAAAAAATGTTCAACATCACTAGTCATTAGACAGATGCAAATTAAAACAACACTGAGATTCCATCTCACCCCAGAAAGAATGGCTATTATCAAGAAATCAACTAATAACAAATGCTGGCGGGGCTGTAGGGAAAAAGAACCCTTCTCCACTGTTGGTGGGAGTGTGGACTGGTACAGCCACTGTGGAAATCGGTGTGAAGATTCCTCAAAAAACTAGGACTGGAGGTCCCATTTGATCCAGCTAGTCCCCTTCTGGCTATCTTCCCAGAAGAATTAAGAACATTGTACCACAGCGATATATGTGCACCCATGTTTATAGCAGCACAATTTGTAATAGCTAGATCGTGGAAATGCCCACAATCACCCAAATGCCCATTAACCGAGGAATGGGTAAAAAAGATGTGGTATTTTTATACAATGGAGTACTACTCAGCCATAAAGAAAGATAAACTGGAAACTTTTATAGGTAAATGGATGCAACTCGAGAAAATACTCATAAATGAAATAAACCGGATGCACATGTGTAAACATCGTATTGTCTCCCTAGTGTGAGAAACTGAAAGAGTAAATAAGATCCAAAATCTACAATAGACATGGTAAAACAGGAAGAAACTGTTCAAAAGGAAAAATATTGTTTAGACAATTGAATGCTGATAACTTGTAACCTGAGTAACTAATTTAAAGATAACAATATGGAATGTATTAACCATTGTTAGCCTCCTATTATATTGTTTTGAAATTTTGTTCTACTTTTTTCTCTTAACAAAAAAAAAAAAAAAAGTCAATGCTAGCAGTCAGGACACTAAGTCAGGAGGAAGAGAGTTTGAGCGCAGCCTGGGCCACATAGTGAGACCCTAGCTCAAAACACATCAACACTAAGTATTTAGGGTCAACAGAGAAACAGAGTTCAAGTCATACCTATGCTCAACTGTAAACCACAAGTAAGAATAATCACTATATACACTGAGATTATGGCTCTTCCACGCAAGATAAAAAATTTACATTAAAAAGTAATTTTAGGGGCTGGTGAGATGGCTCAGTGGCATAACCACCTGCCTGGCAAGCGTGAGGTCCTGAGTTCGACCCCCAGTACCCACATTAAAAAAAAAAAAAAAAATGTAATTTTAGAAGAAACCACAAATATTTTAGTACATGATTCAAGATAAAGCTTCAACATATATGACTCAATATTCAGCTATTTTAAAAATTCCCTTGTAACTGGCCTTTTGTTTTCATTCTTTTGCAGAACTGAGAGTTGAACCCAAGACCTGGTGCATGCTAGGTAAGCACTCTACCACTGAGCTACATTCCTAGCCCTTTTTAAAAACTTTTTAGAGACAGTATCTCACTAAGCTGGCGAGGCTGGCCTCTAACTTGAAATCTCCCTGACTCAGCCTCCTAAGTTGCTGGGATTATAGGCATGTGTCACCACTCCTGGCTGCAGCTGGCCTTTAAACCCACGGAAAATGCTATATCCTTCCCCTGATAATTCAAAAAAACAAAAAAAGGCAACAGAAATTCAATTCAGGTATGCGTAGACACAAATACCCAAGAACATAATACAAACTGTATCTGTCTCAAAATCTAAACATATTCAGTAACCTTACCTGTCTCTGAAATGTAGGTAACAGGATCCTGCCGTAAAATTTTACCAGGTTTAGACAATGGCAATTTTTCTGATTGTTTTTTGGCATTTTTTACCTGTACTGTTTCCTCTGCCTCTGAATCTGTATGTGAAAGGAAAACAAAATATTGAAAAGAAGTATTGTAACAGCATTTTTTTTCCTACCCCCCTCCACACACACTGGATATTGGGGATTGAACTCAGGGCTTCTCATTGCTCACTGAGATTCATCCCCAGCCCTTTTTTCACTCATTTTATTGACTTTCTTCAATTTTGAGACAGGGTTTGCTAAATTGCCCAGGCTGGGCTTGAACTTGTGATCTTCCTGCTTCAGCCTCCCAAGTGCTGGGATTACAGGCAGGGGCCACCACACCTAGCTCAGTACTTTTTTGTTTGTCCTTTGTTTTTTGTTTTTTCAGACAGGGTCTCGCTATGCAGTTCAGGCTGGCCTTGAACTCACAGCAATACTCCTGCCTCAGCTTCCCGAGTGCTGGGATCACAGGCATGGACTATCACACCTGGCAGGCTCAGTATATTTTTAAGTAGTTTTTACAAACCAGTTCCTCAAGGTCCCTTTCAAGGCACATACATCTCTTATGAACTTTACCCAAAGATATATTAGCTTCCTACTGCTGCTGTAACAAATCACCAAAAACTCAGTGACTTAAAACACAAATTTGGGGCCGGTGAGATGGCTCAGCAGCGTAAGCGCCTGCCTGGCAAGCGCGACGGCCCGAGTTTGACTCCCGGAACCCACATACGAAAAAAAGGCCGGTGATATCGCTCAGCGGCATGGGCGCCTGCTGGCACGCAAGGTCCTGAGGTCGACCCCCGGTACCCACAAAAAAAAAAAAAAAAACACCAATTTGTTATCTTAGCAGCTCTGGAGGTTAAAGTCTGATGGTGGTCTCGCCCTGTAAACATCAAGATGTCGCAGGGCTGTGCTCCTTACTAAATGCCCTGGGAGGAATCCACGCCCTTGACTTTTCCACTTGCTACCTCAGCAGCTGCCAGCACTCCCTCGGACACTGCCCCTTCCTCGTCCCAAGGCCAGCAGCATCAGGAAAGCCCTTGTGCTGCCATCTCTCCTCTCACCCCCCACAGATTGATCATCTCTCCAAAAGCTCTTCCACCTCCCTTCCCCTTGCACACACTGAGTCCACCTGAACAACCCAGAATAAGATCCCTTAATTTTAGTTTTAATTTTTTTCTTTTTTTATTTCAAGTGCAGCTTTTATTTCCTCTTACTCTGTAATGTGACATACGCACAGGCCCCAGGAGTTAGTCTGTAGATCTCTTGGGGGAGGGGTCAAGACTGCATAATTGCCCAGACTACTTAATACAAACCAGGACAAAGTGCAAGCACCAAGCATAGCTAGCACCTAGTATAAAACAGATGTTTTGCTGGGCATCGGGGCGCACACCTGTGATCCCAGCACCTAGAGGCTGACGCAGGAGGATTGGCACGAGTTCAAGACCAGCCTGGACTACACAGTGAGTTCAAAGCCTGAGCTATATAGCAAGACCCTGTCTCAAAAACCAAAAAAAACCCCAGGTGTTTCATAAATTTACTCTCCTTCTTCCTCTATACCATGCACTTCTAAGTCCTGTCTCACTGTTCTAAATTATAATGAACAATTAAACTGCCAGTTTTCCAATGTCAGGCATGGTGGCACACGCCTGTAATCCCAGCATTTAGAAGGCTGAGGCAGGAGGATCAAGGCCAGCCTGGGCTACACAGTAAGTTCAAGGCCAGCCTGAACTACATAGTAAGACCCTGTCTCAAAAAAACCAAAAAAATAAAAATTAAAATAATATTTTAAAATAAAAAATTAAGATGGATATAGTGGCTCACATCTGTATTCCCAGCTACTCAGGAGACTGAGGCAGGAAGATCACTTGAGTCCATGACTTCAAGGCCACCCTGGCTAATAAAGCAAAGCTTGGTCTCCAAAACTAAATATAGCTAGAGATGTAACTCACTCTAAATCACTTGTCTACCATGCATTCTTTCCCCAGTACCACACAATAAGTAAGTAAATAAACTAAAAATAAAAAATTAAGGAAAGAAAAATGTCATGGAAGATGGATCTTCTCCACAAAAACAAAAAGTGAAGCTTTCTGGACCAGCCTGTGCCTCATCAAAGGCATGAGCAGGAACTGGGTACAGTTCAGTGGCAGAGAACTGGCCTAGTGGTGGCCCTAGTCTTATCCCAAACACATAGAAAAATGAACAAATAAACCACATTCAAACTATATGCGACATGCTACATACTTTACCTCCCTCTAATAAATCTTTCACATGTTAATATATTCAGGTTCTAAGTACTCCCGTTAAATAAAATTGTTTTAAACTTTACTTGAGCTGTTAACATCACAGAGAGCTGTACGTCTCAAACATCAGTTTGGAAAATGATATCTAAGGTATATAAAAAGATTTTAAAACTTGAAAGGTCCTCAGAAGAAATATTACCTGAATCATAGATGATCCTCTTTTTCTTGTTTGGTTGCTTTTGTTTGGAGGCATCCTCTTTATAAGAACTATTTACCTATAAACATCATAGTACAATTAGAACACAAAACCAATACAGTTGGTCCCAATTTTTTTCCTCATTAGTTCTGGGCTTAGTGGTTCTCAACCTGGGGCAATTCTAGAGATATTTTTATCACAAGTAAGGGTAGAAGAAGGTTAATGACATACAAGAAGTAGACTGGGGGGCTGGTGAGACAGCTCAGCGGCATAAGCGCCTGCCTGGCAAGCGCAAGGTCCTGAATTCGACTCCCGGTACCCACATACGAAAAAAGGGCCGGTGATATCACTCAGCGGCACGGACGCCTGCTGGCACGCAAGGTCCTGAGGTCGACCCCCGGTACCCAAAAAAAGAAGTAGACTGGGGAAGCTACTGCACATCCTTCAAAGCACAGAGACAGCCCTCCCAACAAAGAGCTACCTAGCCCAAAATGTCAACGAAGCTCTTAGTGGACTAAAGAACAGTCTAGCTAATAATTACATCACGATGAGGGAAAAAAGTATAGAAAAGTTATATTATCATGCAGCTGCACTTCCACACAAACCTGTGTATAACAAAGGGTAGAAGGATATCAGACATTACCAAGTACTATCTTAGTGAACTTAGTGAAACCGTGTCTCAAAAAAAAAAGGGCTGGTGAGATGGCTCAGCGGCGTAAGCGCCTGCCTGGCAAGCGCGAGGGCCCGAGTTTGACTCCCGGAACCCACATACAAAAAAGGGGGCCGGTGATATCGCTCAGCGGCACGGGTGCCTATTGGCGCACGAGGTCCTGAGGTCGACCCCCCGGTACCCACAAAAAAAAAAAAAGTCAAAGGTCTGGGGATGCAGCTCAGTGCAAAGGTCCTCAGTTCAATCCCCAGTGCCTTTAAAAAAAAAAGGAGGGGGGTGGCACATACTTATAATCCCAGCACTCTGGGAGTCTAAAGCAAGAGAGTCACAAGGTCAGGCCCAGCTTTGGCAACTTACCAAGACTTTGTCTCAAAATAAAAAAATAAAGGGCTGAGGATATAGCTTAATGTGAAGGCCCTGAGTTCAATCCCCAGTACTGTTAAAAATAAATAAATAAATAAATAAAGCTAAGCTCATAACCCACAACTAACCAATGCCTATTGGAAAATTAAACCAAAGCAAAAGGTATTTACATTCTGTAGCTAAACATCACATTTCTAACACTCAATTTTTCCCAAAAAGCCTCAAAACCACAAAAACCTGATTGTAATCAACCAAAAGGTAAGAATATAAGATTTTTCTGTCCATTATATTAAAGCTTCAGAAACATAAGCTCAACCAGCTTGCAATAAAATAGAACAAATGAACCACTATAATTTATATACACCACTAGATTAGAGGACAGAGTTAGAGGCAACCACAGTAACTCAAAAATAACAGAAGACTATATTTCAAAAAGAAAAGAGCCATACAAAGAAAGAGACTCCCAAATTCTGCCTATACACTTTGGCCAAATCTCATGCTTTCTCCCACACTATGTATGGGGAATAATGGAATAACTCCTAGTGCTTAGCTAAGATTACCCCATGGGACATAACACTGGGTTACAACAACCCATCCCACACTTGTCTACTGTAAATCTGTACTTTAGCATAATGGTAGCCAGCTGTGCATCTCAGTAGCTGCACCTGCAGAATACGGGAAACAAGTCTTCCTATTTACTCACTTGGTATGCCAAACGGCAAGGTGCATGCATGTGTGCAAGTGTCAAACTGGCATTTTTACCCATATAATGCTCCAACAGATTTTGCATATGTTTACCTGAGCATTACAGAGGGTAAAATACACCCACACTACTCTTCTGTTCTGTAAACATGTATTTTACCATAAACAGAATGTGGGTGTGACTTACAGTAGCTGCACTGGGAGAAAGCAAAAACCCATTTGTGCATCCACCCACTTGGCAGAGAAACGTCAAGGTGTGTGCAGGAGATACAAAGCAGCAACAGGTGAGTTTTACTCATGAAATGCTCACTGCTAAATTTCTGTGCACTTAGGATTTGTTTTGTTTTTTGTTTGTTTGTTTGTTTGTTTTCTGGCACTGGGAACTGAACTCAGGACCTCACGCTTGCCAGGCAGGCTCCATGCTGCTGAGCTATAATCTCCGGCCCCCTTAGGATTTGTTTTTTAAAAACTTTTCTTTTGGTTTTTCAGGCAGAAGTAGTCCAATTCAGTGCAATGGTACATGAAAAACCAGATTTTCAAGTTTTGGAGGAGGCTGAAAGTGAATCATCAGATCATTCACGCATGGATGATGAAGATGATAATGATTTTGATGTTGGCCATGTGAGGCAAAGTTCCTGTGATGGTGACATGGAGCAAGAATTGACCAATATTGGGCCGGTGAGACGGTTCAGCGGCTTAAGCGCCTGCCTTGCAAGCGCGAAGGCCCGAGTTCGACTCCCGGAACCCACATACGAAAAAGGGGCCGGTGATATCGCTCAGCGGCACGGGTGCCTGTTGGCACATGAGGTCCTGAGGTCGTCCCCCCGGTACCCACAAAAAAAAAAAAAAAAAAAAAAAAAAAAAGAATTGACCAATATCAACATGGGAATGCAGACCTCCTTGATTCAGAGGACGAAGAAAACAGCAAGTATGTATTTAACTAGTAGAAATGGTACAAAATGGTCACGCAACCAAATGGAATGATCCAATGTTGGAACTAGGTCCAAAAATACAGTGAAGGTCTTGGTGGGGGTGAAATCTATTGGACAGAATGCCAGCACTGCCATTCAATGTTGGAAATCGTTTGTAACGGACAAAATGCTGCAAGATGTTGTGAAATACACAAATGCCAAAATACAAGTAAAACGTTCTATATAAACCAACTGCCATACTCAAAAATGTATTTATTATGACACCTCACTAGCTGAACTGAAAGCATTCATAAGCCTGCTATACTTAGCAAGGCTTTCTCATGGTAATCACAGGAATGTAAAAGACTTATAGAAAAGCGATAGGTGTGGGCTTGAGGTTTGTAAAATAACAATGACACTGAGATTTGTTTTTATTCAAATTGCCTGAGGTTTGATAACAAAACCATCCACCAAGAAAGAAAAAGAACTGGGCCAGGGATATAGCTCAGTGGCACAGCACCTGCCTGGCAAGCGAAAGGTCCTGAGTTCAATTCCCAGTACCACAAAAAAAAAAAAAAAAAAAAGAACTGATAATCTAGCTGCTATTTGCTTATGGTTTGAGAGATTCAACTATGTCAAGCACATCTTACAGCATTTCATGGTCACTGTAACTTCAGGCAGTATATTCCAAAATACCTTCAAAATATGGCATAAAGGGCCAGGGATATAGCTCAGCAGCACAGTGCCTGCCTGGCAAGCACAAGGTCCTGAGTTCAATTCCTGGTACCAAAATAAAGAAATATGGCATAAAAATTTATTCCCTAATAGATGTGAAGACTTATTATGCTTTCAATTTAGAAATTTATCCTGGAACTCAGCCACCAGGTCCTTATTTGTATAGTAATAAACCGAAGGATGTTGTGAACAGACCTGTTACTCCCATCTTCCAAACTAATCAGAATGTGACAGTCAACAATTGTTTTACCAGTTTCCAATTGATGTTACATTTACAAATGGAACACAAGTTGACCAGCGTAGGCACTATACACAGGAACAAAGCAGAAATTCCAAATGAAATGTTGCAATTTCAAAACAGAATCGTGTAGTACAATTTTTAGATTTCAGAAAGATTTACATTGGGCTCATATATGGCAAAGAAAAACAAACTGGTACTGCTGATGTCAACATTACACCATGATGGGACTATTAATAGGGAAACCTTGACAAAATGGAAGCCTGAGATGGTAACTTTCTACAACAAAACCAAAGGCGGAGAAGATGCTGATGAGTTATGCAGCAATTATGATGTCACTCAAAACACAAAGCATTAACCAATAGTTGTGTTTTACTCGATCCTAAACATATGTGGCGTAGTTTGATAGTTTACAAAGAAAATAACAAGCACAAAATATCACGGAGAAATTTTCCTAGAAGATTGGGACTGGAACTCATAAGAGATCATTTTACAGCAGAGGAAAAACAAAATGTTTCTGCCCAGGGAACTACACAAAAAAACTGTGGAGCTCACTGTCAGCTCAGGTGAACAGGTAGGCGCAGCATCACAAAGACCTACTACCACAACAGGAAAACAAAAAAGATGTCAACTGTGCCCTACAAGAAAGGACAGGAAAACAAAACATACATGCTATCAGTGTAAGCAATACTTATATGTGGAACATGCAGTTTTCACGTATGAAGACTGCCTTGGGTGTGACAGTTGAAGCAAAGATTATTTCTGTGGTGGACTTTTGTTTGAATTTACATTGTAGTTCACATAGGCTGGTCTTTCTGATGTTATCTTTTAGGTTTTGTAAGCAAGTAAACAGCTGATGTGAAAATGTTGATGTTTATTCTAAGAATTTATATTAAGAATTTAATTATTTTATTGATATTTTATGTTCCTGTTAACTACACATTGTATAACATGATAAGAACCTCCTAACAAAACAGCAAGACCAGTGAGACATCACGTATGTCCTACAAAAAGGCCAGGAAAGCAAAACACATGTGCTGTCAGTGTAAGCAGTACATGTGTATGGAACGTGCTGTTGTCATGTGGTAAGCCTGCCTTGGGTGTGATAATTGAAGTAAAGATTTTTTTGTGTATGGAGTTCTATTGGTATTTTCATTGTAGTTCATATAGAAATTTATTTCTGTTGGGTTTTTTTTGTGTGTGTGTGTCTGTATGTATGGGTACCGGGGGTCGACCTCAGGACCTCTGTGCCAGCAGGTGCCCGTGCCGCTGAACGATATCACCGGCCCTTTTTTCGTATGTGGGTACCGCGAGTTGAACTCGGGCCCTCACGCTTGCCAGGGAGGCGCTTACGCCACTGAGCCATCTCACCGGCCCCTCTGTTGTTATTTTTTAAACTTTGTATACCAAAAACCAGTCAATGTTGAAAATTTTAATGATTTTTTATAAACTCAATAAATATTAAAAATTCAAGGGCCGGTGAGATGGCTCAGCGGCTTAAGTGCCTGCCCGGCAAGCACGAGGGCCCGAGTTCGACTCCCGGAACCCACATACGAAAAAGGGGCCGGTGATATCGCTCAGCGGTACAGGCGCCTCCTGGTGCGCGAAGTCCTGAGGTCGACCCCCCGGTACCCACAAAAAAAGAAAAAAAATTCAATACTTTTTTTATATTTTTTCCTGTTAAGTACTCATTGTTTAATATAATAAAACTCATAAAATTAAAATTAATAATTTATCAATAGAAATATTCTAAGGAATAAACATGGGTATTACACACCCACAATGTTTATGACAAAATTGATCTTATGCCCCAGGGGCTACAAAAATTGAACTAAGATTTCAGCTGCCATCCATCACAGAAGAGGTAAGAACTTGGAGCTTGAGTTCAATCAAGTTAACAGCCTGGTAAACCAAAATAAAAAATGTGACGTATGGTAGTTAATTCTGTGTGTCAACTTGACAGGACCAGAAGGTGTCGGATACGTAGTTAAATGTGTTTCTGCGAGGGTACTTCAGCACGAGCTTAGTGTTTCAATCATTAGACTAAGTAGAGCAGATACCCCTCCCTGATGTATTTAAACCTCATTCAAGAAAGACATCATTTTAGGTGGCCATGGATGAAATTTAATGGCCTAAATGTTTGTCTCCAAAGTTCATACACTGAAACCCTAGCCCTCAGTGTGGCTGCATTTAGAGATCAGACCTCCAAGGAAGTAATTAGGGTTAAATGAGATCCTCAGGGTGAGGCCTTGATCTGACAGGATGTGCATCCTTACCGGAACAGACACCAGCATACTCAATCTCTCTTTCTCCTTGACAGCATGCACTGAGGAGAGGCTATGTAAGGACATGGGGAAAAGGCAGCCATCTGTGCAGGCCAGAAAGAGAGCCCTCACTTGAAACCAAATCACACAGAACTTTGACCATGGCCCCAAAACTGAGGCTAAATAAACTTGTATCGTTTAAGCCACCAGGTCCATGGTGTTAACTTTGTAATGGCAACCAGAACTTACACATGACCCATAGACAAGAGCAAAGACACTTAATGGAGACCAATCATGACACAATCCAGATATTACAATTAGCAGGCAGAAATTTTAAAGCAGCTACTATAACTATTCTCAAGAACACAAAACGTAGCCGTGCTAGTGATGCATGCCTGTAATCTCAACATGCTGGGAGTCTGAGGCATAAGGATTACAATTTCAACACCAGTCTGGGCAGTTTATTGACTTAGCAAGAATCGGCTCAAGTCCCCTACAACATTCTATCCTCAAAACCAGAACCAATTAATATGATCCTCTCCAACTGGATAAATGAACTTCCTGGTGGGCCTGCCTCTAGGTCCTGCCAGATTCTCATAATATCATGTACATAAGTATAGCTTCTCAAAGTGACTGACATTTATTTTAATTTTACTTTACTTTTGGTTTTTTTTTTTTTAACCTTCTCCCCTTATGTTGTGCTGTTCCTGATTCACTGGACACTCTGATGCCTGAGAGATTCCTGTTTGGGATTTAATTTCTAGGGCTGTGTTTACAGTAAAAGCAGGCAGTCCCTTTTAGTTTGTACTTTTTAAAAATCTTTTGAGATTCTTCATTTCAGGATTTAAAACCTAAGCAGTCCATCTTAAGGAAAGTGTAACAGCCATGGCCTCAAGTCTGCTAGCCGCACTTGAATGTTTTAACGGGGTTGTTTACAGTCCTTTCCACGTTCTGGACTTCTTGCTGAGACCATTTAACTTGAAGATTAAAGAAACTATTGCAAATGCCAGGGTATCAGAACCTAAGAGTGGTCAAATATTATGTGCAATTTTTTTGTAAAGAAATTTTAATTTATAATAAAGTTCAACAGTTTAAAGAACAACAACAGCTGGGAATACAGCTCAGAGCCACAGTGCCTGCCTGGCAAGCGCGAGGTCATGAGTTCAATTCCCGGAACCAAAAAAAAACAGAACGACAACAAAAAAAAGTCTGTCTCAAAATAAAAATATAGGTCTGCAGATGTAGCTCAGTGACAAGGCCCTGGGTTCAATCTTCAGTATCACAAAAAAAAAAAAAAGTAACACTATCAAAAAGGAGCCAAATAGAAGCTCTAGGATTGAAAAATAAAATAGTTAAAATAAAAACGTCATTAGATAGGATTAACAGAAAATCAGACATGAAAAACAAGTCAATAAACTTGAAGATTAAAAAAAAAGAGATATTAGGTAGTGATTCATGCCTGTAATCACAGCGCTGAGACTGAGAAAGGAGGCCAGCCTGGGTTACACAGTGAGATCCAGACCCCATCTCAAAAAGGAGAGACTCTGAAAGAGAAAGTAGCTGGTTGTGGTAGCCCATGCCCACAGTTCCCGCTATTTGGAAAGCTGAGGTAGGAAGATCACTTGAGGTCCGGGGATATAGCTCAGCGGCACAGTGCCTGCCTGGCAAGAGTGAGGTCCTGAGCTCGATTTCCAGTACCAAAAAAAAAAAAGGAAGATCACTTGAGCCCACAAGTTTAAGACCAGTCTAGCAAGACCCTGTCTCAAAAAAAAGGAATGATAAAAATGAACAACAAGCCTCAGTGATCTGTAAGACAGTATCAACAGTCTAACATATGGTTATCGTAATTTAGTAAGAAAGAATGAGGCAGAGAAAATATTTGAAGAAATAACAGCAAAAAGTTCCCAAACTTGATAATAGATACAAACAGATTCAAGCAGCTCAGAAACCCTAAACAGGAAAACAAACAACAAAAAAAACCCACACCCATGCATACCTTAGTCACACTCCTGAAAACCAAAGAAAGCTTTTAGGAAGATCTTTAAGATTTAAAATTGTGTTAATCTGTGAAAAACAGATTACAGAAGAGAAAACAATATGAAAGACTGCTAACATGTCAGCAAACTGGAGGCCAAAAGACAAGGTAACACCTTTCAAGGGCTGAAATAGAAAACTGTTATTATGGCTTGTGTCTAAATGTCCCCCCAAAGCATCATGCAGTCATAGGTGGGGCTTTTTCAGAGGTGGCTGGATCTAGAGTGTGTGACTGATTCATGGTCCAATTAAGGATTAAGGGAAAAAAAAAAAGGATTAAGGTTGGGTGATTACTATATCAGTGCACTGTTTGGTTTGGCACTGCCCTAATCCTGGTAGCCTGGATATAATAGAAGGGACAGAAAAAGGCTTGTCTTGTCCCTTGCTTGCTTTGCTACCTTCTGCCAACCATGAACTGTTTCTCCTCTGCAATGCCTGTCTGCCAAACCACCCTGTCTTAGAGCCACACAATTATGGACTGAAACCTCTACAAACTGTGAGCTAAATAAACCCTTCACCCTTTCACTTTGGATGTCAGGTGTTTTGTATCAGCAACAAGAGAAAAGTAACTAAGACAACTGTCAACCCAAAATTCCATACCCAATCAGACCATAATGCAATGAAATTGGAAATCAATGGCAAAAGAAACCACAAAAACTATATAAACACATGGAAATTAAATAACACCCTCCTGAACAACCAATGGGTCACAGATGAAATTAAAGAAGAAATCAGACAGTTTCTACAATTAAAGGATAATGTCGGGCAGTGATATAGCTCAGCGGCATAAGCGCCTGCGTAGCAAGCGCAAGGTCCTGAGTTCGACTCCCGGTACCTGCATAAAGGACAACGTCAATAAGACATACCAGAACTTATGGGATGCAATGAAAGCAGTCCAGTGAGGGAAATTTATAGCAGTAAATTCCCACATCAGAAAAACAGAGCAAGCTCAAATAAATAACCTAGTGTTGAACCTCAAGGTTCTGGAAAAAGAAGAGCAAGTCAAGCCCAAAGCTCATACAAGGGAGGAAATTATAAAGATCAGAGCAGAAATTAATGCAGTTGAGACTAAGAAAATAATACAGGGCCGGAGATATCGCTCAGCAGCACGGGTGCCTGTTGGCGCGCGAGGTCCTGAGGTCGACCCCCGGTACCCACAAAAAAAAAAAAAAAAAAGAAAGAAAGAAAATAATACAAAGAATCAATGAATCAGAGTTGGTTTTTTGAAACATTAAATAAAATAGACAAAACCTGAGCAAACCTTATCAAAAGAAGGAAAGAAAAGACTCAAATCCATGCAATTAGAAATGAAAAAGGTGGGCCGGTGAGATGGCTCAGCGGCTTAAGCGCCTGCCCAGCAAGCACGAGGGCCCAAGTTCGACTCCCAGAACCCACATACGAAAAAGGGGCCGGTGATATCGCTCAGCGGCACGGGCGCCTGCTGGCGCGCGAGGTCCTGAGGTCGACCCCCCGGTACCCACAAAAAAAAAAAAAAAAAAAAAAAAAGAAAGAAATGAAAAAGGTGATGGCCAGGGATATAGTTTAGCGGTGCAGCACCTGCCTGGTAAGCTCGAAGTCCTGAGTTCAATTCCCGGTACCAAAAGAGAAAAAAAAAAAAAATGAAAAGGGTGAAATCACATGGATCCAGCAGAAATCCAGAAGATTATCAATAACTACTTCGAGAACCTGTATCCTAATAAGATGGAAAACACACAAAAAAATGGACAGATTCCTAAATACATATGAATTACCAAAGCTGAATCAAGAAGATATTAAAATTCTAAATAAACCAAACATCAATCAATGAAATTAAAGATGTAATTAAAAACCTACCAACAAAGAAAAGCCCAGGCCCTGATGGATTCACTGCCGAATTCTACAAGTTTAGAGAAGACCTAATGCCACTACTTCTCAAAATTCCATATCCAGCAAGTGTCCTTCAAACATGAAGGCAATGGCCGGGTGTAGTGGCGCACACCTGTAATCCCAGCACTCAGAAGGCTGAGGCAAGAGGATTGCTGTGAGTTCGAGGCCAGCCTGAACTACATAGCAAGACACTCTATCAAAAAAAAAAAAAAAAAAAAGGCAAAATAAAGACATTTTCAGATAAATGAAAATACAGACTCCATCATCAGCAGAACCAGACTACAACAAATGCTAAAGAAAATCATTCCAGCTGAAAGAAAACGATATTAGATGAAAACCCATCTTCAGTGAGAAAGGAAGACCAGTGAAATGATTAACATGTAAGTACATTAACAAGAGAGCGTTTCCCTCTTTAAAACACACAAGCCTGGGGCCAGTGAGATGGCTCAGCGGCATAAGCGCCTGCCTGGCAAGCGCAAGGTCCTGAGTTCGACTCCCAGTACCCACATACGAAAAAAGGGCCGGTGATATCACTCAGTGGCACAGGCGCCTGCTGGCACGCGAGGTCCTGAGTTCGACCCCCGGTACCCACAAAAAAAAAAAAAAAAAAAAAAAAAACACACACAAACCTATCAACAGCAAACTCACACTGAACTGTGGAGGATGAACACATGCAGACGTAAATCATGAAACGCAAAGCACAGAGGGTGGAGCAGTGATAAGTGCGCTTGTGGAACGGTAAAGTCTGCACGTGTTACATAAAGTGGAACAACATTCTTTCGAATGCCTGCTTTCCACAGTGACTTCTAAGGCCCGAGGAGGAAGAGCAGGAGGCAAAGGAAGTAAAGCTTCCAGCCAAGGCCTCCCTCACAAGTCTAACAACTCTCACCTTCCTGAGCACTGGGGCTCACGGCTCTGTGAGCAACCTTGGTCTTAAAATGCAGAGTTCTAACAACTAAAAAGGATTCTAGCTCTATGTTAGGAAAACAGAAACAGGTTATGAATGTAGTGCTCTACATTTATTAGAAATAATACTTTTCTTCTGCTGCTGCTGCTGCTGCTGCTGCTGAGTTAAAATCTGCATTTACTTAAGGTTCCCAACATACTGAGTTTAGGAGCTAATGTCATTTAACATCTCACACAATTCAAAACTGCTTTTGGGAAACTGACCTTAATTTCCTTTATTCCTTTCTTTGCTTTCAAAGTTTCTGCAGCAGACTTCGTTTTCTCATTCTTCTTTACTGTTTCACTTACAACCTTCTTTTCACTTGGTACAACTCCAAAGAATTTCCGAATGTCCTATGAGCAAAAAAGACTCATAAATATTAACTGCATAAAATTCTAATTTCAACTACAGAGTAGGCCAGCTTTACCCACACGCTGTTTTATCCTGCATAATTTCTCCATATCAAGAGCTCTATATATGTAGCAGCATCATTTTTATGTATAAAAGCTACCTGAAAAAAATTATCTGAGTTAAAAAATAATTTGCCTAGCAAAAAATAGTATTAATTCTCAGAATATGGCAAAAAACAGGACAAAAATAAGCAAGCCGAATTCCTGTTAGTGACAGCACCACTATAAAGAGACAAGTCAGTCCTTACTGACCACACATGCACACAGATGACCCAGCACCCCCAGCACAGTGGGGCAAGACACAGAGTGGAGGAACATGACTCTTATCCATGGCATTCATACTTAACTCATTCTTAGTAACTAGGAGCCTTGAAATTATTTTCCTTTATCCCAAATTCTGAAGAAAAAAATTTGGTGCTTATTAAAATATGCTCTTTGGTGTTTTGTTATGCAGTACAAGCGATTGAACCCAAGAAGCACTGAGCTACACCCCCAGCCCTTTTCTTATTTTATGAGACAGGGTCTCAACAAAATGCCCACGCTAGCCTTAAATTTAAAATCCTCCTGTCTCAGCCTCTGGAGTAACTGGGATTACAGGTGTGGACCACCATGCCTGATACGCCTTTTCTGTTTCTAAAGGAGAGGTTTATTTGGCTCACAGATGAGTACTTTAATTATTGTACCTTCTATGTCAAACCACAGAATTCAAATTAATCAGCCGCCTCCACTCAGGAGGCTGAGGCAGAAGGATCACTGCAAGGCCAGCCTGGGCTACACAGTGAGTTCAAGGCCAGCTTACACCAGAGCAAGACCCTGTCTCAAAAAAAAAAAAAAAAAAAAAAAAAGATTTCAAATTAATCATACTGAAACTTTGCAAGGTAACTTACAATTAAAATCACTCACTTTTCTTATCTTTGATATACATACATATTCTTCCCTACCTTTCTAGAATTTATTTTTAATGAAACCATCGTATAAAAGAAAGGAACAGAGATGCCTCCCCGGGACCCAGAAAAGTTCTGAAGCGCAGCTTGGGACCCCCGGCACCAGTGAAGGGTACTTTTCAACAAAGATGGAGCAGACCCCGTGCGCGTGCACCTTCTACCATCCCAGGAATCACGGCGGGACAGAAGCTCAAAGCTGCGGACACACAGTGACAGCTGGCGCCCAGGGAGCCCCCACGGAGGATCGCGAGATAGCAGCGGGGCAGGGGAGCGGCGGAGAACGGCGCTGGCCGGCGGTGAGTGAGTGTCTCTCAGCCACAGCTGTCCCGCGCCAGAGAGCGACTGGCCGGGCGCCATTGTGGGGGGTGCGGCGAAAATCAGAGCGGCTCGAAAACTGCTCTGGGAACTTGTGCTCCGGACAGGGCAGCGCGGTGCCTCTCAGCCCCACGAAAGTGCGCTGAGGACGGCGGGTGAAGGAGACTGGTCTCTCAGCCACACCCGTCCCACGCCAGAGAGCGACTGGCCGGGCGCCATTGTGGGGGGCGTGGCAAAAATCAGAGCGGCGCGAAAGCAGTGCGCTGACAGCGGCGGGCGAAGGAGACCAGTCTCCGCCTGAAAGTCCACGCTCTGCTCACCGCCCGCCAGAGGGCGCTCCTGACTCGCTGGGACGCACCTGCACGGAACAGGACTCTGTCATCACACGGTGCCTGCCTACAGCAGAGTCAACACCTGAAACTGATTCTTTTTATTTTTTTTATATTTTTTAAATTTTTTTTCTCTCTCATTAGTTTTTTGTTCTGGTGAAGGGGTTTTTATTTTTGTTTTATTTTTATTTTCTTTTTATTTTGTTTTTATTTTTTTTCTTTTGTGGGGTTTTTTTTCTGTTTTATCTCTTTGCTTTGTTGTTCTTGTCTTCATTTTTGTTTCTGTTTGTCTATTTGCTCTTTCCTTCATTATTCTCTCTGGCTTTTATATGAATGTAAACAGCGCCTCTAACCTCTTTGGGACTGTGGTTGTGATCTGTTCTTCCTTTTATCCCTTCCTTCTCTTTTTCCCACCAGTCCTCTGCACCAGTGTCCCAATGTTAGTGGGATCCCTCTTGGTCCTCTAACCTTACATCTAATTCCTTCCTCTTCTCACAATACTCTATTTCCTCCTTAACTCATTTTAAATTTAAACTCCTGAGGGGAAATATTGACATACTAAGGACTTGTACACTGCATATAATTTTTCTGGTGTGTTTTAGATTTTGTTATATAACCGCAACTCTACTTTATACAGCTAAAAGTGGTAAATAACTGGTTAGCTCAGTCTGACATTTTCTAGGCTGTGTTTGATGCTTCAGTTACCATTATAGCCAAATGTAAAATAATTGTTCTAAACAGCTTTCCTTCCTGATATTTCATGATTGATATTGACTAAGGGACACAGAAAATACAGTGGCACAGTACCAAAGAATCAAGGACTGGGCCAAACAGGTAGCAACTTCCCACATCCAACGAATTGAAGAGGTAGGATCTGGCAGAAAGCTCAAAACCCAAAAGCAAGCTCCACTTGGAAGATACTGCAGAGAAGTAGTCATCTTCTAAGGATCTTGAACACTAGCAATAAAGTAACCTATCATAGGTAATTTACAAACATCACCCCAGGAATTAAAGAAAGAAAAGATGAGACGACACTTAAACAAGATGCAACCCCACACATCCAATTCACCAAAGGCAAACCTAGGGGGCAACGAGGTGGGACAATCCGAAAGCCACCCACCTGGCATATCTGAAGGGGTAACAACAAAACAATTGAATGAGGCTCTGGAAAAAATTAAAACAGAAATAATTTCACAGATAACTGCAGAGATAATGTCCACAATGAAGACTATGCTTAAGGACACTATAGCTGATACAGACGAAAAAAAAAAAAAAAAAAAAAAAAATAGATGAGCTTAAGAAAACTATAGAAACCATGAATGCTCAGCATAGGAAAGAAATGGAATCCATAAAGCAGATTCAAGCAGATATCCAAGAGAACAAAAATTCCATTGAAAGTATTTGTAGCAGATTAAGCCAATGTGAGGACAGGATCTCAGATATAGAAGACAGGCTTGCAATTAGTGATCATGAAAAGAAAGAATTCTTAAAAACAGCAAGGGACCATGAAAAATCAATTCAGCAGCTGCTAGATGACTCAAAGATAAACAAGTTAAGAATAATTGGAATATGGGCCGGTGAGATGGCTCAGTGGCTTAAGCGCCTGCCTGGCAAGCGTGAGGGCCCGAGTTCGACTCCCGGAACCCACATACGAAAAAGGGGCCGGTAATATCGCTCAACGGCACGGGCGCCTGCTGGCGCGCGAGGTCCTGAGGTCGACCCCCCGGTACCCACAAAAAAAAAAAAAAAAGAATAATTGGAATAAATGAAAAAGCAGGAGATAGCATAAATGACATCAAAACCTTGTTCAAAGACATTATCAGGGAGAACTTTCCTGGAAGAGAAAAAGAATTTGACCCCCCAATAAGTGAAGCTTTTAGAACACCAACTAGACATGATCAAAAAAAAACTTCAGCCAGACATATCATAGTCAAGATCCCAGAAATTCAACAGAAGGGCAGAATCTTAAAAGCTGTTAGGAAGAAGAGACAAATCACCTATGAAGGAAAACCCATCAGAATCACAGCTGACTTTTCAGCACAAACCCTCAAGTCAAGAAGAGCTTGGAATGATGTATTTCAAGCTCTAAAGGAAAATAATTTTCAACCCAGATTGATGTACCCTGCAAAACTATCTTTCAAAATTGATGGAGAAATAAAATACTTTCATGACAAAGAACATCTAAGAAAATTTATGACCACCAAACCAGCACTCCAAAATGTTCTGAAAGACATTCTAGAAAGAGATAGGAACCCCAACAGAAGGAATCCACCAGGCAGGGCAGATAATTAAATAGCAGGAAAGGGGAAAAACAAAGAGTGGGAACCAACAACAGGAAAATATCATGACAAGTATAAGTCAATACATATCAGTTTTAACCATCAATGTTAACGGTCTCAATTCACCAATCAAAAGGCACAGACTGGCAAAATGGATCAAGAAGCAAGATCCAACAATATGCTGTATACAAGAAACACATTTAATTCAGAAAGAAATTCATAGACTGAAAGTCAAAGGATGGAAAACAATACTCCATGCAACAGGAACCCAGAAAAAAGCAGGGGTAGCTATTCTTTTTGCAGACAAAGTGAATTTCAAGCCAAGAATGATTCAGAGAGATAAAGACGGTCATTACATCCTTGCAAAGGGAACAATCCAAGAGGAAGAGATAACGATCATAAATATATATGCATCAAATACCAATGCACCCAACTATATAAAACAAGTACTAAAGGACATGAAAAATCAAATAAGCACTAATACAATTATATTGGGAGATCTCAATACTCCACCGTCACAAAAGGACAGATCAACTAGACAGAAAATCAATAATGAAATAATAGAACTGAACCAAACTTTTGAACAAATGGACTTAGTAGATGTCTACAGAGTGTTCCACCCCACAACATCAGAATACACATTCTTCTCAGCTGCACATGGGATGTTCTCCAAAACAGACCACATACTAGCTCATAAAACCTGCTTAAGTAAATGCAAAGGAATTGAAATTATCCCACGCATATTATCAGACCATAGTGCAATGAAATTGGAAATCAATGGCAAAAGAAATCACAAATACTCCCTAAACACATGGAAATTAAACAGTACCCTCCTGAACAACCAATGGGTCACCAATGAAATTAAAGAAGAAATTAGACAATTTCTAGAACTGAATGATAATGACAGTACAACATACCGGAACTTATGGGATACAATGAAAGCAGTCCTAAGAGGGAAATTTATAGCATTAAATACTTATATTAGGAAAATAGAGCAAGCGCAAATAAACAACTCAATGGCGAACCTCGAACTTCTAGAAAAAGAAGAGCAGGTTAAGCCAAAAGCCCATACAAGGCAGGAAATTACAAAGATCAGAGCAGAAATTAATGTATTGGAGACTAAAAAAACAATACAAAGAATCAATGAAGCAAAAAGTTGGTTCTTTGAAAGAATAAATAAGATTGACAAACCCTTATCCAACCTTATTAAAAAAAGAAAAGAAAAGACTCAAATCCATGCAATTGAAAATGAAAAGGGTGATATCACGACGGACCCTGCAGAAATCCAGAAGATCATCTATACCTATTTTAAAAATCTGGGCCGGTGAGACGGCTCAGCGGCGTAAGCGCCTGCCTGGCAAGCGCGAGGGCCCGAGTTTGACTCCCGGAACCCACATACAAAAAAGGGGCCGGTGATATCGCTCAGCGGCACGGCGCCTGCTGGCGCGCGAGGTCCTGAGGTCGACCCCCCCGGTACCCAAAAAAAAAAAAAAAAAAATCTATATTCTACTAAGATGGAAAATGCAGAAGAAATGGACAGATTCCTAGATTCGTATGAATTACCAAAGCTGAATCAAGAAGATTTAAAAATCCTAAATAAACCAATATCAACCAATGAAATTGAAGATGTAATTAAAAACCTCCCAACAAAGAAAAGCCCAGGCCCTGATGGATTCACTGCCGAATTCTACAAGAAATTTAGAGAAGACCTAACGCCACTACTTCTCAAACTTTTTAATGAAATTGAAAGGGAAGCAATACTCCCAAATTCATTCCTGGAAGCAAGCATTACCCTGATACCAAAACCAGAGAAGGACCCAACTAAGAAAGAGAACTACAGGCCAATCTCCCTAATGAACATAGATGCAAAAATCCTTAATAAGATACTGGCAAACAGAATGCAGCAAATCATCAAGAAGATTATACACCATGACCAAGTTGGATTCATCCCAGGGATGCAGGGATGGTTCAACATACATAAATCAATAAATGTAATACACCATATTAACAGAACCAAAGACAAAAATCACATGATCATCTCAATAGATGCAGAAAAAGCTTTTGACAAAGTCCAGCACCTTTTCATGATAAAAACCCTACAGAAAATTGGAATAGAGGGTCTTTATCTCAACCTGGTAAAAGCTATCTATGACAAACCAACAGCCAATATTATACTAAATGGCCAAAAACTGAAAGCCTTCCCTCTAAAATCAGGAACAAGACAAGGATGTCCACTGTCCCCACTCTTATTCAACATAGTTCTGGAAACTTCAGCCAGAGCAATTAGACAAGAGAAAGAAATAAAGGGAATAATGATTGGAAAGGAAGAAGTTAAATTATCATTATTTGCAGATGACATGATACTCTACACAGAAGACCCCAAAAACTCCACTAAAAAACTGCTAGATTTAATAAGCAAATTCAGTAGTGTAGCTGGATACAAAGTCAATACTCAAAAGTCAATAGCCTTCCTGTACACAAATAACAAACTTACTGAAAGAGAAATTAGGGAAACAATACCTTTCACAATAACATCCAAAAAAATGAAATACCTAGGAATCAACCTCACAAAGGATGTAAAAGACCTATACACTGAAAACTACAGTACTCTGAAAAAGGAGATTGAAGAGGATATCAGAAAATGGAAAGATATCCCTTGCTCCTGGATAGGAAGAACCAATATAGTGAAAATGGCCATACTTCCAAAATTGTTATACAGATTTAATGCAATTCCAATCAAAATTCCAACAGCATATCTCACAGAATTAGAGAAAACAATCCTAAAATTCATTTGGAATCAGAAGAGACCTAGAATAGCAAAGGCAATTCTGGGCAACAAAGGCAAGGCAGGGGGCATCACTATCCCCGACTTGAAATTATACTATAAAGCTACTGTGATAAAAACAGTGTGGTACTGGCAAAAAAACAGACCTGAAGATCAATGGAACAGATTAGAAGATGCTGAAACAACCCCAGACATACTAAGCTACCTTATCTTTGACAAAGGTGCCAAACACATTCAGTGGAAGAAAGATAGCCTCTTTAATAAATGGTGCTGGAAAAACTGGCTCTACACATGCCGAAGATTAAAACTAGACCCATATCTTTCACCATGCACTAAACTAAATTCAAAATGGATCAGAGATCTAAATATTAAAACAGAAACATTAAATCTGCTGGAAGGTAGGATAGGTAAATCCCTTGAAGACATTGGTGTAGGCAAAGACTATGAATAAAAACTCAACCGCACGGGAACTATCCCAAAGAATCAATAACTGGGATCTCATCTTATTAAAAAGCTTTTGCACAGCAAGAGAAACCACCAACAGAGTGAAAAGACAACCCACAACGTGGGAAAAAATGTTTGCCAGCTGTTCCTCAGACAAAGGATTACTATCGAGAACATATAAAGAACTCAAAAAAATCAGACCTCCCAAATTTAAAGACCCACTCCAAAAATGCGCATCTGTGTGAATACACATTTCTCAGATGAAGAAATACTAATGGCAAATAAATATACAAAAAAATGTGCCACATCACTAGTCATTCGAGAGATGCAAATTAAAACAACACTGAGATACCATCTCACCCCAGAAAGAATGGCTACTATAAAGAAATCAACTAATAACAAATGCTGGAGGGGCTGTGGGGAAAAAGGAACCCTTCTCCACTGTTGGTGGGAGTGTCGACTGGTACAGCCACTGTGGAAGTCAGTGTGGAGATTCCTCAAAAAACTAGGGTTGGAGGTCCCATTTGAACCAGCTATTCCCCTTCTGGGCATCTTCCCAGAAGAATTAAAAACATCATACCACAGTGATATATGTGCACCCATGTTTATAGCAGCACAATTTGTAATAGCCAGATCTTGGAAACAACCCAAATGCCCATCAACTGAGGAATGGATAAGAAAGATGTGGTATTTTTATACAATGGAGTACTATTCAGCCATAAAGAAGGATAAACTGGAGACTTTTATAGGTAAATGGATGCAACTCGAGAAAATACTCATAAGTGAAATAAACCAGACGCACATGTGTAAGCATCGTATTGTCTCACTAGTATGAGAAACTGAAAGAGTAAATAAGATCCAAAATGTACAATAGACACGGTGAATAAAAAAGAAACTGGTCAATAAGAAAGAGAGACTGGAATGGGGAAAAGAAAGAAGGGAAAGGGAAAAAAAATCTGTATATGTATATAAGATGGTTAAGATAGATACACTACCAGTTTTACTTAGTTCATTGAAGAGGAAGGTTTGAGCCAATAATGTTTGGACAATTGAATGCTAATGTCTGGTATCCAGAATAACTAACGTAAAGATAATAATATGTAATGCATTGACCATTGTTACCCTCATATTATGTTGTTTTGAAAATTTGTTTTTTTGATTTGTTTTGTTTTTTCTTCTCTTTAAAATAAATAAAAAAAAAAAAAAAAAAAAAAAAAAGGGAACAGACCTAAGAATCAGGAAGCCTTGGTGTGAATCTGTGCTCTAGTGCTTTCTACCTGCATGATCTTGGGAAAGTCACTTTCTCTGTGTCTGTTTTCTCATAAGCAAATTGAGATTAATTATACCTGCTGCCCTTTTTGAGAATTAATGATGCATCTATCACAATTTTGGCTCAGCAAAAAGCTTCTCATTTCTAAACTGTTACCATTCACATCACTGAAATATCTCCATTTATAAACTGCTTACACCCAAGGGTACAAAGAACATAAAATGAGAACATAGGAACTTAATTTCAAAGAACAGGGTTGAAGAACCAGCTGAACCATTTTTCCTTTTCCTATCCTAAGTGTATAATCCTGAATTCCCAATACTTCCCTTACAAACTATCTTTTTGTTGTTGTTGTTGTTGGTACCGAGGGGTCGACCTCAGGACCTCACGCGCCAACAGGCACCCGTGCTGCTGAGCAATATCCCCGGCCCCTTTTTCGTATGTGGGATCCGGGAGTCGAACTCGGGCCCTCACGCTTGCCAGGCAGGCGCTTACGCTGCTGAGCCATCTCACCGGCCCACAAACTATCTTTTTATTGTTTGAGAAATGACTACAAAAGTACTTTGTGAAATATAAAAAAGTTAGCAATTATTTTTTTAGATCCTAGTAGTAATTGTAGGATCTAATGACTCTTACATTGTCAAAAATCCCAAACGAGTGTGTTACATCCACAAACACAAACAGCTTTGCGGCAAAGCCAATAAAAATAACAGACAAATGAAGTAATAGGGCACTTTAATTTTTTTTTTTTTGGTGGGTACTGGGGGTCAAACTCAGGACCTCGCGCGCCAGCAGGCGCCCGTGCCACTGAGCGATATCACCGGCCCTTTTTTTGTATGTGGGTTCCTGGAGCCGAACTCAGGACCTCACGCTTGCCGGGCAGGCGCTTATGCCGATGAGCTATCTCACCGGCCCCAGGCACGTTAATTTAGAAAGATAGAAATAGAGATTAAAGACTTCCTTGGAGGCTGGGGTACATGCACCTCGGTGGCAGAGCCAAGCAAGACCTTGGGTTTTATCCCCAGCATTTAAAAAAAAAAGATTCCCCTAGTTTTATAACCTCTTTTGTAAATCTCCTAATATAAAAAAGTTTAAAATCTGTAATTTAAATCTACAAAATACTGCTTACAGAAAGGCTACCTCAGCTACGAAACTGAAACACTTGTTGTCAGGCGCTAGAGAAAAAGGAAGTAAAAAAAGCCCTAGTCATCCTTGTTACTTACAAAGAATTGAGTTTGAGGCTGACAGCTACTTTATTGCTTCTGGAGGAAATGAGAGTTTAATATCAGTTTCACTTTTTTGAAATTTCCCCATGATACTTCACTTAAGTAGGGGTGATCATTTAAACACATATACAGAGAAGAAACAGGCAGAGAAAGAACAGGTGTACCACAGAAATAGCAAAGCTCCAATAAAGAAGTTAATAAAGCAAGCAGTGGTTCTCAACCTGTTTTTGGACCACAAAAGCTCAGAACTGCAAAGAGAAAGAAAACAAAATATAATTCAGGGAATAAAACAGCTGGTAACATGGAGTGCTGGGTTTTGCCTGTACAAAAACCTGTACTGTCATTCCTCAACACTGCTGCAGCCTTTTCTCCCTAACCCTTTCCACTCGTCTTGCCCATCTTTTCCTCTCTCTTTATTCTACCCTGCTCCCCCAGATGCCCTAGACTCTGATGGCAGCATAAGAGTTAAAGAAGCATCCTGAGTTAAGTTAAAGAGTTAAAGAAGTTAAAGACAGCATCCTGATCTACGAACCTAGTTTTAGAGAAGAATTTTCATCAGAATGCAAGCCATCAGACTTGTGTTTTTTAGGACAATGTCAGCAGCTGTCTTGTATAAACATCTAAGAGGCAAAGGTCAGCAATCCGGCTAAATAATTTAGAGATTGTGACTTCACCTTACTCTTGCAATGAACACTCCCTCTCTAGGATCACAGGTCTTTCAAGATTTCATGAAATCCAGAACAAGCTCAGTAGCTAATCATACAACCAAATGATGGATCTACACCCAATGAGTAGAAAAAGGAACAAATTTTTAAATTCACTTTTTATAATCTTAGCAATCAGAAGGGCTTCTAAGCAGAACATCAAGCGAGAAACCATAGTTTTTTTGGGGAAGAATGTCAAAAAAAGATTTGACTATTGAAAAATGCAACATATAAATGCATAAACAAAGTAAAAATACAGCTAATTTTAAAACATCTACAGCATGTATAACACATAAATCAGTTTCTATAAATTAATACAAGATAACCGATAGAAAAATGAATTAAAGCTATTAATAGGCGAATTATAAAAAGAATGTAATTAACCAACAAAATGTCCATACACCCTTTGTCCCAATTACTCCATTTTAAACTAAATGGTAAAAGAGCCCAGGCACATGTCTGTAATCCCTGCCCTCTGGGAGGCTGAAACAGGTAGACCACAAATTCGAGCCCAGCCTGGGAAGCTTAGTGACTTAGTGAGACCCTCACTCAAAATAAAAAAATATTAAAAGGCTGACAATGTAGCTCATGCAAAGGCCCTGGGTTCAACCCCTAGTACCACTAAAAATAATAATAAATGAATTTTTTTAGAAAGATATTTTGGCCGGGCGTGGTGATGCACACCTGTAATCCCAGCACTTGGGAGGCTGAGGCAGGATCACCATAAATTCGAGGCCAGCCTGGGCTACATAAGCAAGTTCAAGGCCAGCCTGCACTACATAGTGAGACCCTGCCTCAAAGAAAGTGATTTTGGGGAGGGGAACCAAAAAAGAGTGATTCTTTTTTTTTTCAATGATTATTAATTGAACAAACAGGTCAGTTTAAGTAGAGCAAAAGATTCAGGCAAAGTCACATAAAAATAAAAACAAGCCGAGTGTGGTGGCACACACCTTTAATCCAAGCACTCTGGGAGGCTGAGGCAGGAGAATCATGAATTTAAGCCCAGCCCTGCAAACTTAGCAGTTTAGCAACTCATCAAGACCCTGTCTCAAAATAAAAAAGGGCTGGGGATGTAGCTCAGCAAGAAGGCTTTGGGTTCAATTCCCAGTACTGCAACAACAACAAAAAATTTAGCAAAAGCAATTAATAATAAGTAAATTTTGCATGCTTTACTTACACTAACTAGACAGATTTATGTTTCTTGATAATCCTGTGAGGTAGACAGTACAAATACAATTAGGATACATCCCCATTTTAGAGATGAATACATGGAGCCATTAAGCCAGTCAAACACAAGCTTCCTGCGGTTTTGCCACCTACTGAGGGGCACCTGGAACGCGCTACTTCGTTTCTCTTCCCTCTGTCTCCTCAGGACCTCACTTGCTTCATAGGGTGCCAGTGAAGGTCAGAGGCAGCACCACAAAAACCTCCAGAAGGGAGACTGGTCCTCTAACTCCGTATCGCGCTCCTAGTTTCCAACTTGGCCATGATTGCGTCCTCAGCGTTCCTGTTAACAATGTGGGCTTCTCTCCCCAGACCCCGACACAGCCCATCCTGACATGCTCAGAGGCAGGCACAGCACCAGGGACTCGGATGCAAGCAGAGCCTCCCTTAGGAGAAAAATGTGCTCGGGAAGCCAGCTGGGAGACAGATCAGCACCGTGCCTAACGACAAACACAATGCTGTGCTGGGCCAGAGCTGCTGGCAAGGCCGTGAGAGCAGACACCCCTAACGCGGACCTCGGAAGCTGTCGCTCAACTGGCCCTTAACACCATTTGCAGGAGATACATGATACTCATAGAAATTTAACTTTAAGGACATTTCTGTGAATTCCATACAAGCAACAGAAGTTGCTTACCAGTGCATCTTACCACTTATATTAAATGAAGGTCTCCAGATAAGCAGACTCAGTATACTAGTGAACACATGAATGGTTATTCCTAAGTTCACTGATCTTCACAGCTGAGCTCAGAAAGAGAGGCTCTTGATTTTGTAAAATGAAATTGATAATAAGCTGTTTTTAAAGATAATGTCCTGGGTCGGGATCCATGGCACATGCCTGTAATCCAAGCACTATGGGAAGCTGAAGCAGGAGGATCACAAGTTCAAGCCCAGCTTAGGCAACTTAGCAAAATCCTGTCTCAAATTATTAAAAAAGGGGTGGGGATATAGCTCAGTATGAGGCCCTGGGTCCGAGGAAGGGAGGAAAGGAGAGGGGAAAGAAGGGCGAAGAGAGGAGCAGGAAGGGAGGGGGCTGTGTTGAGGCCATAGGCTCCTCAACCCATCCCTCAGCCTCCTGCCTTCTCCTGCCCAAGGACACCCCGCTCCCACAAAGTCAGCAATATCCAGCCCACTTGAACTTGAGCCTTCTGAAGAGAGGAAGTGATGGGGGAGGCGCAAGTGCCACCTGCCACTCATAAAGCTAAATCAGAAGAAAACAGGGCAGAAAAATCACAAGGCAAAAACATGTAGACAGCTCAGTCATCAAATAAGGAAAGTAATCTAGAAATTGACAGTGAAGGGGTAACTGAACCCTGCACAGAGAAAAGGGAGATGTAAACACAGAGCTAAGCGGGGAGATGATGGGCCAGGAAAGTGGAAAGGGGCTGCACTGTAGCCCAAAGGCTGATGAACTACGGAAAGCCGTTGGCCCGCTCTCAGAGGCCATCCATCTCCCTTGGCTGTTCCGCGTGCTCACAGAGCCAGCGTCTTCATCACACTACAGAATCAAATGTTACCATCTGTGACCGTGGCTGGGCCACTGAGATAAATCCTGATTAAGCTAGGCCTCACAAGTGGCAAGGAACAGCACACAGACTTCACCGGGAAGCAGCAGCCCACAGCTGCCCTTGTGAACTAGATTATGAGGAGGATGATAGTGCAATGATGAAACAATTTCAAGGGAGAACCCAGAAAACTGCCGAACACTGGAGAAAATACAAACAGTACAAATGGAAACAGGAGCAGAGATCGAGGAAAAAACAAAGACCAGAAAGAGTTAAGAAGGCTGGAGAGGCGCAGGGGAGTGCCCGGGGGGAAGAAGCCAGATGACAGAAGGCGCCTTTGCACAGGATCCTGGAGGAAAGCCTGGCAATTTTCCTGCAGGAATGCTGGGACAGGAAGGGGCTGCCTGGAATGGCAGGAATGCCACGCTCCATGAAATGCCTAGTGATCCAGTGGTTCTTGCAGCTATGCAGGATCTCATAGCTCCAGTGGCCTTCCAGGATACAGCCTAAAACCTGGCAAACGTCAAAATATGCGTCCAACCCAAAAGTTAAGGCTCTCATCAGCTTTACTCCTTTTGGAGGTAAAACATAATGATGTCTCTCTTTTTTTCGTTTCTTGAGACGGGGTCTCACAATGTAGTCCACGCTGGCCTTGAACTGGCTGTGTAACCCAGACTGGCCTCTAACTCGTGGCAATCCTCCTGCCTCAGCCTCCCAAGGGCTAGGATTACAGGCTTGAGCCATAATGCCCTTCTGACAAAGCCCTTACTAAAGGAAAAGAAACCTAGATCACCTAATAAACAGCACAGTAATACAAAACACTGCACCTCTGACAGGTCCTCAAGGCAGCTAATCTCCACCCCTCTGCACCAAATGCAGCTTTCTACAGTGATTTGTGATGAGGGCATTCATTCAGATCATGTTTTCCTACTACGAATTACAAGCTTTAAGCATTCTTTTAAACCTTAAAAAATATTTAAAACAAGCCGTGCATGGTGGCGCACATCTGTAATCCCAGCACTCAGGATGCTGAAGCAGAAAGATCGGCGTGAGTTCTAGGCCAGCCTGGGCTACATAGTGAGTTCAAGGCTAGCCTAAACTACATAGCAAGACCTTATCTCAAAAAAAAAAAAAAAAAAAAAAATTAAAACAGAGTAAAAGGATGTGTTGATTCCTAAATTAAAAAAAAAAAAAAAAAAGGCCAAGGATATAGCTCAGCGGCACAGTGCCTGGTCCTGAGTTCGATTCCTAGTACAAAAACAAAAAACAAAGACTGTACTAAAAGAATCTTTGGGCCGGTGAGATGGCTCAGCGGCATAAGCGCCTGCCTTGCAAGCGCGAGGGCCTGAGTTCGACTCCCGGATCCCACATATGAAAAAGGGGCCGGTGATATCGCTCAGCGGCACGGGCGCCTGCTGGCGCGCGAGGTCCTGAGGTCGACCCCCCGGTACCCACCAAAAAAAAAAAAAAAAAAAAAGAATCTTTAATTGGGATTAATTTTTCTGCTATGACTTTGATAGTTTTTAAGAAATTTTAAGAAGATATTAAACTATCACTTACTGTATATTATTTCTGAGCTAAATTACTGAAGTTGACTTTCTATTTGATCCTTATATTACTTGTCATATTATAATACTGTGGCTACAGAAAACAAAAAATATTTTCATTTGTAGTATAATACTTCCTCTTTTCATAATTTGTTTTTACTCAAATTACTTTTTTTTTTTGGAAACCAGAAATACCTTTACATACACGCTGATGTTACTGATACAGCGGAGTCTAGCATTGGCATCAGGAATGTCCCTGTGGAGGACACTGTGGGTGGACACAAGTGTGGGGTTTGGAAAATCTCAGGCCGATGACAGGCTCTAGGCAGGAAGACTTGTAAGGGCCACCATCTACTTCCGTCCTCAAATCCCTGATTTCTTCATTCACAAAATACTTACTGAGGGCCTACTGGGGCCAAGAACTATTCTTGGTGCTTGGAATAAACACAACAGGAAAAAAAAATCTCTGTTCTCATGGAGTTTCATTCTACTTTCTGCTCTTAATCTCTCTATGTTTAGAAAACGAAGCTAAGCATAGGAAATAAAAACCAGATGAAATAAAGCACAAGCCAGGAACAGAAAAGGAGACTAGAAAGTGCTCCCCCACGTTGTCTGCAATCTACTGAGCCTACCCAAGAGCTCCTTCCAGGACAACGGAAGGAGCCTTTCCATTCTTAGCAGTGTCTGAGGGATGCGAAACCTCCTCGAGTCACATCTAATATCCCTGGGCCTTAGACTGCTCTCCCAGTCCCATCTCACAGAAGTTGCAGATACCTCAGGCTTAAAAAATAAGTTCTTTCAGACTTGCAGAGCTGGGAGAAGTGAAGCATTTCAAACTGATCATGCCTGATCTAATGGTTTATTTCAGAATTTTGACATTTTTAACAGAGCTGACATACTCTGTGGTTTTATTCAGCCAAAAGTCAACTTTTTGTAACTCACTTCTATTCCAAAAAAATTCAAACTTAAACTACATGAATGAACATAAAAACTAAGTTCACACAAAAATAGACCTGCAACATAACACGGTAAAACACTGTATTTCTCTAGGCTACCTTATTCATTATCATGAAACATTTTAATAGCTTAGATATCAAATTATTCAGAAAAGATTAAAGAAGATGTTTTCATACTAGTTTTTTACCTTCTAGTTGATTTTTTATGGGAAATTCAAATTTTATTTGTACTTATTCACCAATCAAATATTTACAGAAAACAGCTAGACATGATGATACATGCCTATAATCCCAGCATTCTAGTAGGCTGAGGCAGGAGCAATGAAAGTTTGAGCCCAGCCTGCAACTTAGTGAGTTAGTAAGACCCTGTCTCAAAATAAAAAATAAAATACTTCTAGCGCAGTACTTTGGAGACAGTGTCTTCATCACATTACAGAATCAAATGCTATCGTCTGTGACTATGACCGGGCCACTAAAATAAATCCTGATTCAGCTCAGCCTTACAAGTGGCAAAGGACAACAGTACACTCTGTCCACTGTTCAACAACTTGCTGGCTTCTCCCTTGAAATTTTTTCAGCACTGACTATCATCCTCAGCATAATCTAGTTTACAAGGAAGAAGGATGTACTTCAGTGTAAAGGCCCTGGGTTCAATTCCCAATAGTGGAAAAAAAAATTCATGAAAAACATACCACATGCTACCTCTACCCTTGGCAGAGCTTACATCCCAGCAAAAAAAGCCATTGCTAGCAGGTCACCTCTTTATTAAAATATGCCACAGTGTCCCAAGGACACAAAACAGATGGGCAGTACCAGTAGTTTGTACACTTTCACAGAAATATGCAAATACATATGCATATGCAGAAATATGTAAAGTGCACATGCAGAAATAAACATGCACACGGAACGCCATATGTAAGGCTGGCATGTAGCTCAGAAGTATACCATTTGCCTATAAGTCCGAGGCTCTGGGTTCGATTCCCAGCACCACCAAAAAAAAAAAAAAAAAAGACACACACACACACACAACTTTTGTATGCAATTTTAGGAGTTTTCCTTAGAGGCCTACCATGAACCTCAAGTTAAACACTTCAGATCTTCAGGTCATGGTGGCACATGCCTGTGATCCTGGCACTTGAGAGGCTGAGACAGGAGGATTGCTCAATCCAGGCCAGCCTAGGCTACGTGGTGCGTTCAAAACCAGCCTGAATGACTGTATATAGAAAGACTATCTCAAAAAAAAAAAAAAAAAAAAAAAAAAACACTTCCGATCTGCACACTCACACTGTGTGAGCTAACACACATCCACTGAACCTCAGTACAACTGAGGTTAAACACACACTATTACCTCCAAAATCTTCCATGTCCACGCCAGACCTCCTCTGGGCTCGATATCCATATAGCTAAGTCTGCCAGACATAGCTCTGTCCAGCTGCCCAAAGGTGCCTCCAACTCGTAATGTCCACAATTAAGTGCATCTTCTGCTGGGATTTGTTTTTCTCCCTTCATTCCCAACTCCACACACAGCCCTGCCATTCACCAAAAACAAAACCATAGGCACTGCCTTTCGCCTCCCCAACCAGCCCCCGAGCACCTCCCCTGCCCACCTCCAGAATACCGCTGTCTTCTCCCTAATTCCACCTGCTTCATGGGAACAAAGCTTGACACCGGACTTCATTTATTCACTTCCTTATAGGACTTACTCTGTACTACCCCATGACTTAAGGCCTTTAAAACATCAACCCTATGAAGTTGTTAATCCCAATTCACAGATGAGAAACTTGAGAACACCAACAAGATATTCTCTAGTAAAAGTTCTAAAATTTAAGATGCTCTTAAATATAAGCAAAAAAAAAAAAAAAGAGAGAGAAGAAACTGCCATTTTTTTAAGTCTTTAGCCTTGACAAAAGTTTTCGACGTGGTGGATTGGTTGGACTCGATTAAGGCAAGTTAGAGAAAAAAAATTTTTGCAATAAATGCCTCTAAACCCATAAAAATCATGATGACCTTTAGCTTTAGAAGATAAAGTACAAAAGCTGATATATATTTGCTCTAAAGTACAACCAAATTATTGGTTATTTTTTTCTCTAGCTCTACTTTTTTTTTCCACTGGTAAGGGGCTTAACCAACATAGAAGTGACATTTGCCTATGCAAAATGTGAAGAAAGGGTGGGGGTGCAGCTCAGTGTAGAGCACTTGCCTCGCATGTGCAAAGCCCTGGCTCAACCTCAGCACTGCAAAACAAAAAGCAGCGCTCTCAGCACTAAACTATGATGTGAAAGGGAGCAAACGATGTCACCTGTTCACCTGCCTTTGCAGAAAGGGTGCAGGCTTTTATGCAAAATAAGTACCACAGTGCCCTGCAGAGTGACTGCCAAAATATTATATAATGGTTTTACTTCTCTATTTTGAGACTAACAAAGAAATACTATATAAATATTTGTTGAATATTTTTAAATAGCCCACCAAATTCATGAGCAGAAATCATCACTAACATACTTCACAAAATCTATCCAAATAGGGCCAGGGATATGCACAGCACCTGCCTGGCAAGCACAAGGTCCTGAGTTCAATTCCCCGTACCAAAAAAAAAAGTCTATCCAAATATAAAAATCTTTTGTCATGAAAGCCACTAAAATGGAAAACTGTTTTTTACTAATATATAGTGATGCAGCTAGTGGCAGCAAAACAAAAAAAAAATTATGATATAATTTTAACCAGGTAGCCAGGCGTGGCAGCGCACACCTATAATCCCAGCACCCAGGAGGCTGAGGCAGAAAGACTGCCATGAGTTCAAAGACAGCCTAGGCTACATAGTGAGTGCAAGGCCAGCCTAAGCTACACAGTGAGACCCTGTCTCCAAAAAAAAAATTTAATGATTTTAAAGTATTAAGACCTTGTACTTCAGAAGCAAAAAGTAAGCTCTTGGAAGTCTTTCCCCCTAAAACTAGGAAAAAGGATGTCTTTTGCCACTTGATTCAACATCATGGAGGTTACAGCAAAAGGAATTAGGTAAGAAAATGAAAATAAAAGGTACCTAGATTGGACAAGAAGTAAAACTGTCTCTTTTCATGGATGAAAAACATCTTAAATATAGGGGCTAGCTGTATAACTCAGTGGTAGAGCACTTGCCTAGCATGCACTTTAAAAAAAAAAAAAAAAAAAAAAAACTTACTGTTCCAGTTTGGGTCTGGCATCCCCAAGTCTCATGCATCAGTGCTACTGGGAAGCAGTGGAACTTGGAGAGCAGAGCCTAATGGGAGGAAGCCAGGTCCCGAGGGAGCACGCCCTTAGGAGAACACTGGACAGGCTGTCTATCCTCTCTGCTTCCCAGCTGCCAGGAAGTAAGCAGCTCTGCTGCACCCCACGTTCCCCACCTCCCCACCATGACATTCTGCCCCACAATGGCCCAAAGCAATGCCACCAGCCAACTATGGACTGAAACCAGGATGCAAAATAAATCCGTCTGCCTTATAGTTTGATTATCTTAGGTCTTTTTGCAGTGACAGAAACCTGACTTGTGGGCTGGGAATGTAGCTCAGTGGTAAAGTGCTTGCCTAGCATGTATAAGGCCTTGACTTTGATCCCCAGCACAGAAAGAAAAAAAGGAATCCTGGGGCCGGTGAGATGGCTCAGCGGCTTAAGCGCCTGCCCTGCAAGCACGAGGGCCCGAGTTCGACTCCCGGATCCCACATACGGAAAAAGGGCCGGTGATATCGCTCAGCGGCACGGGCGCCTGCTGGCGCGCGAGGTCCTGAGGTGGACCCCCGGTACCCACCAAAAAAAAAAAAAAGGAATCCAAATAAATAAATTCAGCAAGGATACAAGACCTATACACAAAAATCAACTGTATTTCTACACTCTTACAATGAATGATCCAAAAGTAAATTTTTTTTTAAACTTCTTCTAAAATATTATCAAGGTGAGCCAAATAAACCTCTCCTCCTTTAAAAATAAAAAAGTATTATCAAAAAGAATAAATTTCTTAGGAATATATTTAACAAAAGTATAAAGTCAGACAGGTGTGGCAGTACATGCATGTAAGCCCAGCACTCTGAGAAGCTGAGGTAGGAGGATCTCAAGCTGAAGGCCAGTCTGGGCTAAACAGCAAATTGAACACCAGCCTGGAACATGAGACCTTGTCTCAAAACAAAAAAAAAATTGTGTAAAATCCATACTCTGCAAACAATAAAAGTTTATAAAAATTAAAGAAGGCCTAACAAACGGAAAGACATATCATGTTCATGGATCAGAAGACTTAATATGAAAATGGTAACACTGCCCAAATTGATCTACACATTCGAGATATTTCCCATCAAAATCCCAGGTGATCTGGCTGATTCTAAAATGTATACGGAAATCCAAGAGACTGCACTAGTAAACGATCTTGAAAAAGAACAAAGCTGGAGGATTCATATTCCTGATTTCAAAATTAATTATAAAACCACAGTAAAAAAAAGACAGTGTACAGGAGCGTTAGGACAGATGTATAGACCAAAGGAACAGAATCCAGAATCCAGAAAATAATTCTCACATTTACAGTGAACTAGGTTTTCACAAGGGTACCAAGATAATTTAGTGGGGGCCAGGCATGGTGGCGCACCCCTGTAATCCCAGCACTCGGGAGGCTGAAGCAGGAGGATCACTGCGAGTTTAAAGCCAGCCTGGGCTACAAAGTGAGTTTAAGACCAGTCTGAACTGCATAATGAAATCTTGTCTCAAAAAGACAAAAAAAAAAAAAAAAAAAAGATAAATTAGTGGGGAATAAACAATCTTTTCAAAAAATGGTGCCAAGACAACTAGATATCCACTGCAAAAGTAGAAACTAAGACCTCTATACTTGACACCCCATAAAAAACAGGAAATGAGAGAGGTAAATAAGGGCCTCACAGGCCAAGTACTAATATAGACAGACAAATAGATCAATAGATGGACAGATACAGAGATATACCTGCACATATACATATATGCTAGGAGCTGTATTACTGTAGGGCCACAGCACTGTTCCAGGAGTGTTTAACATAACAAATATGATGTGAAAGGCACTCTCAGAGTGGGGCAATGAGGCAGCTCAGATCACAATGCAGTTAGATTGACCTGACAGATCTCAAAAAGATTGTCAAATAAATCTAATGTGTGTTAATTCAACTTTATGCATATTTTCAATAATTATACCAGCGAAGCCAGGCATGGTGCACGCCTGCAATCCCAGCACTTCGGAGGCTGAGGCAGGAGGATCACTGCGAGTTCAAGGCCAGCCTGGGCTACATAGTGAGTTCAAAACCCGCCTGAACTACACAGCAGAACCCTGTCTCAAAAAAAAAAAAAAAAAAAAAATTTGAAGTAAATAATTATACTAGCAAATTTGTTATACACGCTGATTTCTCTAAAATGATATCTTTCAGGGCCAGTGAGATAGCTCAGCGGCATAAGCACCTGCCTGGCAAGCGCGAAGTCCTGAGTTCGACTCCCAGTATCCACAAAAAAAAAAAAAAAAAGAAAAAAGATCTTTCAGGTTTTACTTACATTCTGAGAAATTAAATCTCATAGCAATCCAAATTGTTTACGTGGCTTCTTTACTCCTTTTTTCCTTTCATTTCTATTGTAGCAATAAGTAATATATTCGCACAGTTTCAAAATTCAGAAGGATAAAGTCTTCCTCCTACCCTGCCTCTCAGACACATATTTCCCATCTCTGAAGGCAGCAAATATCAGTTCCTTGTATATCTTTTCAAAAGAGAGTTTATATCTTGACAATTGCTCCATACCACGGTATAAAATTTTCTTTTTCTAATGGTTACACACAATTCACAATTCCACTGTGTATCCAGTATTTATCCCTTAATTGATAACTTTTGATTGGAAAGTATTTGGGGGGAAAATACTAACAGGGTAAAAGCTGTTAACCTTGTGTGTATGGATGGGCTTCAGAAGCTAGGTGAGGGGCTGGGTATTTAGCTCAATGGCGCAGCGCCTGCCTGGCAAGCATGAGGTCCTGAGTTGGATTCCCGGTAACCAAAAAAAAAAAAAAAAAATCAGAGGCAGCTAGGTGAGTCCAAGTGGTATTATGTCCTACATGCATTTTTCTGGGCAGAAAATTTGCAAGCAATTCACATTTATCATCAAGAACTGTGACCTAACTAGAAGAACTACTGTCCTGTAATGTTATTTCTACACAAGGGCTCAAAAAACATTTGTTAAATAGAATTGTAGTCTGGGGTTTTGCTAGATTTTTTTTTTTTTTTTTTTTTTTTTTGGTCTTTTTGAGACAGGGTCTCGCTATGCAGTTCAGGCTGGCCTTGAGCTCACTTTGTAGCCCAGGCTGGTCTCGAACTTGCAACGATCCTCCTACCTCAGCCTCCCAAGTGCTGGGATTACAGGCATGTGCCACCACACCCGGCTTGGACTTTTTTTTGTACTACAGAATAGAGGGCTTAGGTAAATACAACCAATATAATACAAATTTCTTATCTACTTTCTAGAACTTTTTCCAATAACAAAGAGTAAAACTGATCAATTTGACCTATTCCTTTTCTGCAAAGAGGTCTGCTTTACATCAGCACCATAAACAGGAATACTAAAGAAAAGAACCAAAATTAAAAAGTATCCAAGCCGGGTGTGGTGGAGCACACTTGTAATCCCAGCATTCGGGAGACGGAAGCAGGAGGATCCCCATGAATTTGTGGCCAGCCTGGGCTACATAGTGAGTTCAAGGCCAGCCTGGGCTACATAGCAAGACCGTGTCTCGAAATACCCAAAAACATAAAAAATAAATAAATAGGGCCGGTGAGATGGCTCAGCGGCGTAAGCGCCTGCCCGGCAAGCACGAGGGCCCGAGTTCGACTCCCGGAACCCACATACGAAAAAGGGGCTGGTGATATCGCTCAGCGGCATGGGCACCTGCTGGCGCGCGAGGTCCTGAGGTCGACCCCCCCGGTACCCACAAAAAAAATAAATAAATAAATAAATAAATAAATAAATAAATAATAAAAAGTATCTGAACGATCAAAAGTTGACATACAAGCTGTAATTCACCATAACTGACACCAATGACATCTGCAATCCTCCTTAAAATCCATGCTACTTTCCGCAGAGTCCTTTCTGAGAACCCAGGTCACTGGAAGTTGGGTAGGTGCATAATACATGCCAACCCATACAGAATTCAAAATTTTATATACTATTGTGTTTAATCCTCAAAACAAACATTTACAATATCTATCATTCTCCTGCCCCCCATTTTACAGGCAAGGAAACAGAAGCTAAGAGATTAAAGTTAAACTACTTACCCAAAACCTCATAACTATTAAACTACACTAATACACTAACGTAACTATAAACTATCAAACTAAAACACCACCCCATTCTTCATCATAAAGACTCCAAATCTCATCAACTTTCTGAAATACCTTGGGACCTGAATTCCAAAATGTAATGATGATCATTTTATGGAAACAGTACAATGTAGTGATTAAACATCTACCTTAAATTGTAATTCAAAATCATCTATTAGTTACATGACGAACTGTTTAACTTGTTCTGGATTAAAATGGAAAAAATGTATTTAAAGCAAACAGTTCAAGCTGGATATGGCAGTACATGCCTGTAATCCCAGCACTCGGGGAGGCTGAGGCAGGAGGATCCCAAATTCAGGCAACTTAGCAAGACCCTGTCTCAAATTTTTAAAAAGGCTGGGGATGCAGCTCAGTGCAAAGGCCCTGGGTTCAATCCCCAGTACCGGGGAAAATAAGTAAACAGTTCATAGGGAGATGGTTGGTTCAGGGTAGTTATTGTCAGTATTATTTCTTTTGAAATAAACAAATAGGTCTGCAAAATTTCCGAATTTGCCATAAAACTTTCCCTTGGAATGTTAGCATTCTGGCAAGCTGAAGAATGATTGGAAAAAAAAGGAAAACTACGCCTGATTAAATATCTTCTGGTTTATGAAACAACTTAATTTGTCCTTTAAAAATATTTCAATCCATATCCACTGCCATCGTGCCTTTTTTGCCAGCAGCTAATTATTTCACTCTCAATTTGTTTGAATGTTTTATACAAAATGATGCACTTAAGTTTTGAGGGCCCAAGTTTTTTTTTTTAACATTAAGTGATAAGACATGACAGCTGTCAAACATTACATGTTTCTACTCGCTATACTGTTCTTTTCCTAGTAAACTGTATTATCCGTTTAACTCCTACAATTTCATCTAACAAAACAAAACATCTTCCACACGCCATCCGGTCTGCACACGGCTGAGATGAGAGATTCGGGAAACTGCTGATGAAAGTCGAAGGCCTGAGGCAACTTACGCAAGAGAACAGAAAGTCTGCTATATTCTTCGTCCTTAGGGCCCAAAGCTTGAAATCTGCGCTTTAGGAAGCATTCAGCCTGAGGTTTGGGGCAACGCTGAACAGTAAAATAACTTTAATGCTGTCTCCCCAAACCATCATTAGTCTTTCTTCCTCCCTTCCCCCAGGAGTAGGAAAAAGAAAAGAAAAGGGGTCCGGCCCCACCGAAATCCCTGCACACGAGCTGCGGCCGGAGCTGGAGCTCGCGGTCCCGGGCAAGTTGTGTGCCCAGTGCCCGGTGTGCGACCCCTTCGAGCCTCCGCCCCCACCCTTCCCACCAGGAACGCCCCGTCCACACCCAAGCCCCCGACACCCACAGCCTGCCCCAGGGGCTCACCATCGCAGCCCCAGGAGGAGAGAGCAGACGGACAGGCCAGCGGGCTGGGCAATCCGTTAGCGGGACTCGGGAGCCATTGGCGCCAACAACTTCTCCCGCGAAGTGGAAGACGCGGGGGCGGCGGCGCGCGGCGATGACGTCAGGAGGCGCGCGCAGCCCTTGGGCCCCGCCCCGAGCGGGAGGCCGGCGCCACGCGGCGGTCACCGGGATTGCTGGACCGTGGTCTGTGCCTGGGTTTGCGTCCCGGGTTTTTGGCCGGACCACCCAAGTAAGGGATCTGAGATGATTGCTCGTAAAGCCTGGTACCAGGATCCTGCCGGCTGCACGTCTGGAGGGTGCTTGCCATGACGCGCAACGAGATAATTTTTTTTTTTTGAGACAGGGTCTCACTATGTAATACAGGCAGGCCTTGAACGCACTATGTAACGCAAGCTGGCCTCCAATGCACAGCGATCCTCCTGCTTCAGCCTCCCGAGTGCTGGGGTTACAAGCGCGCGCCTCCACGCGCGCCCGAGATAACATTTTTGGTGGTGTTTTTTGTTCGGTATTGGGGATTGAACCTAGGGCCTTTGCATTGAGCTGTATCTCCAGCCCCCCACCTTTTTTCCTCCTTTCCTTAACAGGGTCTCGCGCAGTCTATAAATTGCTCAGGCTGGCCTGAACTTGTGTTCCTCCTGCCTCAGCCTCCCAGAGTGCTCCAACACGCCCAGTTTGGTATGTATGTCCCAGCTTGGTGTGTATTTCACAAAGCCCATATAAATAGCTACTTTTCTTTTTGGTACGTTTGTAGTACATTAGTCGTGAGGAGTTGGTGCATGTACGTAACACTAAACAGCTATTCTGAAAGGATTTTATCCAAACAGTATTTTCCCTCTGTTTTTTTGTTTTGTTTTGTTTTTAATATTTAACCCACTAAATTGGTTGAGTTTTTTTGGTTTTGGTTTTGGTTTTTTGCCTGCTAATAAGAGGAAACCCAAAGTTTGATAACCACCAGGCTAAAAGACAATATTGTACAATTCCAGAGCAAAAAATACTTCAGTAAAATCATCTAGTAGCCATCACTCAGTTCATTTGACAAATGAAAATGTATACTGGACATAGTCATACACACCCGTAACCCAGCCTTCTGGGAGGCTGAGGCAGGAAGACCACAAGTTTGAGCCCAGCATTAGTGATTTATTGAAACCAGGTCTCAAAATAAAAAAAAGGGGCTGGGGATGTAGTCAGTGTGACGGCCCTGGGTTCCATTCCCAGTTCTGGAAAAATGATGGTGCTGTTAGTGATGAAGATGAAGCCCAAACAAGTTAAGACCTCTTTGTTCCAAAACTACCAGGCTAGGGGCCGGTGAGATGGCTCAGTGGCGTAAGCGCCTGCCCAGCAAGAGTGAGGGCCTGAGTTCGACTCCCAGAACCCACATACGAAAAAAGGGCCAGTGATATCGCTCAGCGGCACGGGTGCCTGCTGGCACACAAGGTCCTGAGGTCGACCCCTGGTACCCACAAAAAAAAAAAGAAACAAAACTACCAGGCTAAGCTACTTATTTATGTATTTATTTTTTAATTTATCATAATATCTACTTAATCTATACAGAATCAAGTAGATAAAATCAATTCACATTAGTGAATAATCTCTACAAAATGTCTTTGAAAAGCAAAAAGACACTGCCTTTTAACAATTCGTATCCTCATGTAGCCAGGCCTGGTGGCACAGAAATGTAATCCCAGCACTCGGGAGGCTGAGGCAAGAGGATCGCTTCAAGTTCAAGGCCACCCTAAGCTACATAGAGAGTTCAAGACCAGCCTGAACTACCTAGTGAGACCCTGTCTCAAAAAAACAAAACTTCATATCCCCATGAAAGACTAGGGCTGTAACAATAAAGCAGTGGGTTTAGCACAAAGTAGAGCTATCTGCATCATTTTTCACTTATTTCCATCTGCAGTCCGAAAGAGGTAGGTTTTTCTGCAGCATCTGAGAATTGAATTGTGATAACCAGGCAGTTGCATACTCGAGACCAAATACAAGTCAGGGTGAAATGGTCTGTTATCTATCCAAGATCCAAGTTCTACCCCGTGGGAACTACTGTCACTGTAAATAATGCACATGGAGATGGTGCAGCAAAGGCAATTGTCGTGATTTTGTCACTTTGACCTCTTCCAGGCTGAGCTAGTAGCCTTACAGTGTTCTAGAACAGGGAGACACAGGGCTGCTGAGAATCGCGTTAGAGAAGTGTGGTCCCATTTGTGTTTACTCAGAGGGAACAGAAGGAAAGATTCTGAATGCGTACCGGGCAGAATCCAGATCCTTGAAACACCATGGGAGCATCTAAATGTACATGGAAGTCAAAGCCAGGCCAGGCCATTTAGACCTCATCCCAACACCTGCAGTGCTGGGCTAAACCCCTAAAGGAGCCGAGCTGTGTCTGAAGTGAGGGGTGCAGCTCCAGATAAAAACTGATCCCAACCAGAGTAAACAAGTTTTCTATCAGTAGGTGGCGATGAATTGTGGAATAAAATGCAGTGTTTACATGCAGTTTTAGGAGAAATCATGAGACCATCAAAGACTTTAGTGGGGAAAGCCATACCTGGGTTTTAGCTGTAGACTCAAAACTTTCTGGGGCTGGTGAGATGGCTCAGCGGCTTAAGCGCCTGCCCAGCAAGCACGAGGGCCCGAGTTTGACTCCCAGAACCCACATACGAAAAAGGGGGCCGGTGATATCGCTCAGCGGCACGGGTGCCTGCTGGTGCGTGAGGTCCTGAGGTTGACCCCCGGTACCCACAAAAAAAAATAAATAAATAAATAAAATAAAAATCAAAATCACCCACCAGTGGTCAAAGCCTGTTCCAAACCATGGTAGCATGAACATAATAAAATAGTTGCTCTTTTAAGGTACTATTTGGGTGGTTTGTTGGAAAATTAATAGGTAACAAGAACAGAACTTTTAAGAAATCTTTTTAAAGATCCAAGATCAGCCAAGCATGGTAGTGCACACCAATAAACCCAACACTGGGAGGCTGAGGTAGGAGGATCATGAGTTTAAGCCCAGGCTGAGCAATTTAGTGACTTAGCAAGACCTTGTTTCAAAGTGAAAAATAAAAAAGGAAGAGGGATATAGCTCCATATGAAGGCTCTGGGTTTAATGCCCAGTACCTTTAAAAAAAAAAAAAAGACCCAAATAGAACCAAAAAATAAACATGAATGGAAAACTGAGTGTGTGCTTCCCTTTGTGATTTTTTTGGTGTGTGTGTGGGTACGAGGAGTCAAACTCAGGACCTCGCGCTTGCCAGCAGGCGCTTGTGCCACTGAGTGATATCACCGGCCCTTTTTTTCCTTTATGTGGGTACCAGGAGTCAAACTCAGGACCTCACACTTGCCAGGCAGGCGCTTATGCCACTGAGCCATGTCACCGGCCCCCCTTTGTGATTTTTATTGATGCATTCATTCAACAACTATTCACTGAGTATCTACTATCTGTCGGTACTTTTTATGTGCGTTCTGGGTACTCATAGCAAAAAAGATAGACTTCCCAGATTCCCTAAAGTTTATATTTTTGAGGAAAAGAGAAAAAAAAGTATACAAAAGTGATTTATTTACTTTCAGATAAGGATACCTACTATAAAGAAAATAAAGTAGCATAATGAGAGACAAGATGGTAGAGGAGGAAAATGTGAAAGTCCCGTAGATAAGTGATTCAAAAAAGCTCAAAGGAGGGGATATTGACCTGAGACATGAATGTTGAGAAGGCAACAGCAAGTATAAAAACCCCTGATATGCTGGGCATGATGGCACAGGACTGTAATCCGAAGGGAGGCTGAGGCAGGAGGATCACTGCAAGTTCAAGGCCAGCCTGGGGCTCCATAGTGAGTTCAAAACCACCCTAAACTACATAGTGAGATCCTGTCTCAAAAAAACAAAAAAAATTTTTTTGTGAAGTATAAAATCCCCTGACATGGGAACAGGTTAAACACATTTGAGGAACAAGAAGTCCAGTTTTATGACCAGGGCTCAGTTAACAGGTTGCAGTGATAAGAAATTAGGCTGGATGGAAGGACAAGGCGAGATCTTACTGACTCTCAGGCCACCAGCAAGGAAGTTTAATTTTACTCTAAGTATAATGAGAAGGGCTTACAAGATTTTAAACTAAGAGATTGCTATGAGCTCATCATTTTGCCTTTCTTTGGCAATGAGGATAAAATTGTAATAGATCATAACTACTTTTATGACCTAGTAATAATGGACTACAATTATGCATCTCCAGGAAATAAAAGATACACAAAGAATAAAACAATCTAGGGTTGCTGATTTTCAGATAATTTTTCAGAGAGGCAGAGAAAAGTCACTTATTGCTGATATAAAAATTAGCTAATGCATCCTTGCATGGTTTCCTACAAGTGTTTTGTTTTGTTTTGTTTATGTGGGTACCAGGAGTCGACCTCAGGACCTCATGCTTGCCAGCAAGCGCTTGTGCCGCTGAGCGATATCACCGGCCCTTTTTTTCCTTTATGTGGGTACCGGGAGTCAACCTCACGCTTGCCAGGCAGGTGCTTATGCCGCTGAGCTAGCTCACTGGCCCCCTACAAGTGTTTTGGCCAAAAGTTTTCCTTACATTTCTTAGTCATCAGTTTAGCTATTCTTAGTGTAAACATTTCTCAAGCTAATAAATACTTAAGTCTGATCATTGATTTGTAGACTCAAGTTGGTAAAAGATAATAGAATAATTGGATAAGCACTGAAGTTTCCAAAATTGACACCTATCCCAAAGCTTAAAATAGTTCTTAAAACTTTTTTTCTTTTAATAATGATTTGAGACCTAACACAGAAAAGATACATTTTAAGGGATGTATTGTATATTGGATCTGATTACATAGTGCTCACTGGCCTTGTCTTAATCCTTAGAAGAAAGGTCTTCGGGAAAACTTTAACTTTATCGACAAAGCCAATTTCATGTAAGCCCTACTTCCCTCCCGCACATCTGTTTAAGACTATATCACTGGCAGGAAAATTGTTTACGTTCTCTAGCCCAAAAATTAGAATATTGACATTAACATTCTTATTAGTAGGTTTCTAATCTTGTGAATGATTGGATTATGTTTAGAAGGGTCTCACTGTAATTCAGGCTGACCTTGGGTTCACTTTGTAGCCCAAGCTGGCCTCAAAATCCTGGCCTCGGGACTACAGGCACGCACCACCACACCCAGCTTTCTAGCAAAAGATAAATCACTGACCTAGATTGGCTGAAAACCGCCTGACAGTAAGAAAGTACATGATCTGAATTTGGGTTCTCCTTTATAATCTAACAACTACTGTGTGTAAATGGAGAAAAACTAAAATGATCAAAATAATGTCAATGTCACTACTTCTTAGTTAATTTATGTAAGAGACAGGATTAACTCTTGGAGCCATTTTGAAATCATTTTCAGAAACATAATAAGTCACATTGTCTTTCACTAGACTCTTAAATATCAACAGAAATCAATGGAATTTTCACTGTGCAACAACAAATGTGACCTTCTGCCCTCTGGATAAATATTAGCATGTCCTGCTTTATCAGGATTTATTGGAACATCGTCCTTATGGAAAACATTCTGTTAGGCAGTTTGTCCTTTTCTCTGTGATAACTACAGATCTTCACCCATGATGTTGATCCATTTAGGAACGTTATCATTAAATCATCACTCGTCACCATGCAAGTGCACATATTCTAATTTAGGAAATCAGGCTCTCACCATGTCAAGTACTTACAGTAGTTCCTTGATGATGTCCAGGTAACCTTAATATGATTATGCTTGAGTAATGGAGGTTTCTATAAACTTGCCTTATGGTTTTCATATCCTGCTAATAATAGAAAATTTCTGCCAAGTGAATCAGTACCTTCATTTAGGTGATAAGAAACATTTACACTCAAAACAATAACTTTTTTAAATGTATAAACTTTACTGGCCAAATGTGGAGGTGCACACCTATAATCCCAACACTCCAGAGGCTGAGGCAGGAGGATTGCTATAAATTCGAGGCCAGCCTCAACTATGCAGTGAGTTCAAGGATAGCCTGAACTACATAGCGAGACCCTGTCTCAAGAAAAAATAAATAAACTTTACTGTTGTTGTACACATTTGATTGTAATGTATCTCAAATTATGGGTTAGTTTCCTAAAATATTTGTTGGCAATTTCAAGGGTGAATATAGACAGGGCAACTGCAAGCAACAGCATTCTGTAGTAATGGTAGATTTTATGATTAGGATAATCTTTTACTCCAAGGCCTACAAGTCAAAGTAATGCCCAGATCTCTTTTACTGTTGTTTTTTCATAGAAATAACATGTGGCAGAGCAAATAAAGGAAGTTACCATCACTCACTTAGAACTACTGCTGTTGCCAGGCGTGGTAGTGCACGCCTATAATCCCAGCACTCGGGAAGCTGAGGCAGGAGGATCACCATGAGTTCGAGGGCAGCCTGAAACTACAGTGATTTCAAGGCCAGCTTTGTGAAAGATGGAAATCAGGCATGGCCCACGGGAACTGAAAAGAGACTTTATTAATCATACTTTATAATCATGGGAAGGGGACCACAAAATGCAGGGAGGAAAAAGAATTAAGATATGTTCTGTGCTCGGACCAGCTCCCGCAATGAATGTACTCATTCTGTCCTACGAACAGCCGGGGTAGGGAAGGGGGTGAGGGAGGCTGCACCACAGACTACGAGGTTCTGTACCGTTTCTACAAAAGCGCTGCCACCGTCACAGGAGGCCCCGACCACAAGGCGGAGATGCAGAAGCGAGAAGCCAGCCCCGCGCATGCCTGTGCGACTTGTGCTCGGGCCTCTTTTGTGCCTGCTCGTGCATAGTCCCCGCTCTGGGGTCACTTTTAGCACAGAAATGAGGGTCTCAGTCACCTGCACTGAAGTCGCTGGGACAAAATAAAATTATACCACCTCAGAGCCCTCCTGTTTTTTTTTTTTGTTTGTTTTTGTCTTTTTCAGAGGGTCTCACTATGTAGTTCAGGCTGGCCTTGAACTCACTTTGTAGCCCAGGCTGGCCTCAAACTTGTAGCAATCTTCCTACCTCAGCCTCCCAAGTGCTGGGATTACTAGGCGTGTGCCACCATGTCTGGCCTTCTGTTTTTCAGTTTGTTTGGTTGATTGGTTGGGTTTTTTTGAGACAGTCTCAATATGTAGTTTAGGCCGGTCTTGAACTCACTATGTAGCCCATGCTGGCCTTGAATTTAAGCCTCCAGAGTTGCTGGGATTGCAGGCGTGCACCCACCACACCCAGCACACTTTTGTGTTAAGGAAAGAATAAGGTGAAGGGCCAGTGAGATGGCTCAGCGGCATAAGCGCCTGCCTTGCAAGCGTGAGGGCCCGAGTTCGACTCCCGGATCCCACATACGAAAAAGGGGCCGGTGATATCGCTCAGTGGCACGGGTGCCTGTTGGCGCGCGAGGTCCTGAGGTCGACTCCCCGGTACCCACAAAAAAAAAAAGAATAGGGTGAAATATGATGAGACAGTCAAGTTTGAGACTTTTCTGTTTTTCCCTCAAACAATGAAATGGGGTGAAGTCGGTGTAATACTTGTTTGCCTCCAAAGAAATGTATTTTCTTCCTTCGACCACCAGCTGTTACACTATGTCATCAGCCTTCAAAGTTAACCCTATTTCTCCTGCCTCAGAATGACCATATACCTGGAAAAACCATAAGAATCTGAAATTCAGCTGGCCATTAAAGCACAGTCTGTAGTCCCAGCACCAGGGAGGCTGAGACAGGAGGATCCTTTGAACCCAGGAGTGGAAGACCTGGGCAACATAGAAGGATTCCATCTCAGAAGAAAAGGGAAGGGAAGAAGAGAGAGAGGAGAACCTGAAATTCTATCATAAGTTATCCTCAGAATCTTCATTCATACTTTATCAACATTTGCAAGAAAAAGCAATTTTGAACTTCCACGGAACCAGGCATAGTAGCACACACCAGTAATCCCAGCACTCGGGAGGCTGAGGCAGGAGGATCATTGTGAGTTCGAGGCCAGCCCGGACTACATAGGGAACTCAAGGCCAGCCTGCACTACACAGCGAGACCCTGTCTCAAAAAACAAAACAAGAACTTCCATGGAAATCTCACAGGTCATCTTTCTCGACATGAAGTTTAAATGGAATTGAATATGATTGTACTGTTATACAGAGTAATGTATATTATAAGTTTTTAAAATCTTGCAAATGGGCTATCATTTGTGGCAAAGCAGATGAGCCTGGAGGACATTACAGTAAGTGAAATAAACCAGGGACAGAAAGACAAGAACATGTTCTCACTTTTACAAGGTGTGATCAAAATATAGAATCAATGTTTAAATTTATAAATGTATTACAGTAAAAGACACATTGCCATTAATCCTCCTCAAAACATCCCTCACTTTAAACACACTTATCCCATCATTCTTGCCACTTTCTGAGGCAGTTCTGAAAGTCCTCTTTCCTGAGTGTCTTTATGAAATGTGATAAAAAATACGGGAATGCTGCTGCCGAGCGTCATCAAACAGAAAGGCAGCTCATAAAAACATTACACGGGGCCGGTGAGATGGCTCAGCGGCATAAGCGCCTGCCCGGCAAGCGCGAGGGCCTGAGTTCGACTCCCGGAACCCACATACGAAAAAGGGGCCGGTGATATCGCTCAGCGGCACGGGCGCCTGCTGGCGCGCAAAGTCCTGAGGTCGACCCCCCGGTACCCACAAAAAAAAAAATTAAAAAATTAAAAAAATAAAAAAATAAAAACATTACAGTGCGTCCTCATCCATCTTATTCACTGGATCTGGCACCATGCGACTTCTGGCTCTTCCTTAGACTCAAAACGACCATGAAAGGTAAATGTTTTGAATCCACTCAGCACACTGAGGCAGCCAGAATAGCACAATTAAAGACACTCATGAAAGAGGACTTCCAGAACTGCTTCAGAAAGTGGCAAGAATGATGGGATAAGTTGTTCAAAGCAAGGGAGGTGTATTTTTAGGGGTATTAATGACAATGTGTCTTTTAATGGGATATATTTTAAGTGCATATACTCATTGTATTTTTCAATCATACCTCATATGCGGAATATAAATAAATTATTCTCACAGAGGTAGAGAGTACTATAGTGCTTACCAGTGGTTGAGCAGGGTGGGTGAAAGGGAAGATTGGGTACAAAAATATAGTTAGAGGGCTGGGGATATAGCTGAGCAGCACAAGCACCTACCTGGCAAGTGTAAGGTCCTGAGTTCAATTCCCAGTATAAAAAAAAAAAAAAAATATATATATATATATATATATATATATATATATATATATATATATACAGTTAGGAGAAATAAGTTTTACTGTTATATAGCACAGTAACATGACATTACTTATCAATATTTTATATTTTATTTAAAATATTAATATTTTATTATTTATATTTCAAAATAGCTAGAGGAAAAGAGTTTGAATGTTCTCAATGCAAAGAAATAAATGAGATGATGGATATGCTAATTACTCTGGTTTGATCATCACACATTGTATACTGTATCAAAATATACATACGTGTATTTGTACCCCATAGATATGTATGACTACCATGTGTCAATCAAAATAAAAATAAAGCCAGGCATGGTGATGCACAGCTATAATCCCAGAACTCCGAGGCTAAGGCAGGAGAATCGCAAATTGGAGCCCAGTCTGGGCAACTTAAAGTCTCAAAATAAAAAATTAAAAATGGCTGGGAGGGGGGCCAGGGATATAGCTCAGCGGCACAGCGCCTGTCTGACAAGCACGAGGTCGTTAGTTCAATTCCCAGTACCAAAAAAATTAAAAATAAAAATGGCTGGAGATGTAGCTTAATGTGAAGGTCCTGTGTCCAATCCCTAGTACCTAATTAATTAATTAAAATTAAATTTAAAAAGCCAGAATCCAGCAATTCTCACTGCCTCATCACTACCCTACCAATCCGAACTACCATGGACATTTCCTTGGTTCTTTTTTCCCTGCCAATCCCCCTTTTTCTGCTTGGTTTCCTGCAGGGCACCGGACCATGGCATCCAGAGCGATGCTGGGCTAAAGTGAATGGCATCTCCGCTGGAAACTCCAGCGCCCCTGTGCAAAAGAACAAGAGTGCAAAAGAAACTTCTCCAAGTATCTACACCACCTGGTCCCACCGCCTCACTTCAACAGATGTATCAAACTGGACATTTAATGTCTTATGGGTAAAGAGTTACTTCTAATTCATTAGAAAAGATGCAAGAGTTGGGCATGGTAGCACACAGCTATCATCCCAGCACTCAGGAGCCTGAGGCAAGAGGATTGCAAATTGAAGGCCAGCCTGGGCAACTACGCGAGACTGTCTCAAAATAAAAAATACAGCTCTGGTGATGTAGCTCAGTGCGAAGGCCCTGGGTTCAATCGAAAGTACTGGGACAACATACACACATGAAATGAAGGACCATTAAAAATATGAAAAGATAAACAAACTCACTTGTAATCAGAAGAACTCATATGAATATGGAAGGGGAGTCTACCATTTTCCTCACCATACTGACCAAATTGGGCAGAGCTGGTAAAGAGGATGGAACTGGCTCTCCCTACACGAATGGTGGGAGCTTACGCGGCTCCTGCCTTTCTGCTGGCAGTCAAGGAACACCCAGGTGGCCGGGAGTGGTGGCACATGCCTGTAATCCCAGGACTCTGGAGGCTGAGGCAGGAGGATCGCTGTGAGTTCGAGGCCAGTCCGGGCAACAAAGTGAGTTCAAGGCCAGCTGAACTACATAGTGAGACCGTGACTCAAAAAGACAAAAAAAAAAAAAAAAAAAAAAAAAAAAAAGAAACACCCAGGAGCATGGAAAAGATGCACACCTTTCACCCACAAATGCCCATCTTCGCAGTCTCTTCAGTCTCTCACACAGGCAAAGCTACGAATCGGTTCAGCTGTCACAGAGAAAGTAGAAAACCCAGTGGTTAGTGAAGTGCTGCCTCTATACTGGTAATGTTATCCATCTGCTAAGAAAGACTGAGCCAGACCCATGAGTATCAATATAGAAACTCTTCTAAAGAAAATACTTCCCGGAACCCACATACGAAAAAGGGGCCGGTGATATCGCTCAGCGGCACGGGTGCCTGTTGGTGCGCGAGGTCCTGAGGTCGTCCCCCCGGTACCCACAAAAAAAAAAAAAAAAAAAAAAAAAAAAAAAAAAAAGAAAATACTAAGAGAAAAAAGCATGTCATGGGACACTGTGATTGCATTCATTTTTTAAAAATGTGTGTGTGTGTGTGTGTGTGTGTGTGTGTGTGTGTGTGTGTAAGAGAGAGAGAGAGAGAAAGAGAGAGAGAGAGAGAATACAGGCCAAATGTTAACACAGGGCCTTCAACTTTTGTTCCATATTCTTTTATTTTTCACTCTTATAAAACCACCCATTAGTAACTTGTTGCTTTGTATAGTTTTAAATATTGTGAATTCTAAAAAGAAACATATCATGTGTTACTTGAATCTACTGAATTAGTCTTCAGGGATAGAAATTATGTATACATTCTTTTTTTTTTTTTTGGTACTGGGAATTGAACTCAGGACCTTGTGCTTGCCAGGCAGGTGCTGTGCTGCTGAGCTATATCCCCGGCTCTAGAAATTATGTATGAATTTTTTTTTTTTTTGTGGGTACTGGGGGGTCGACCTCAGGACCTCGCGCGCCAGGAGGCGCCCATGCCGCTGAGTGATATCACCGGCCCCTTTTCGTATGTGGGTTCCGGGAGTCGAACTCGGGCCCTCGCGCTTGCCGGGCAGGCACTTAAGCCACTGAGCCATCTCACCGGCCCTGAAATTTTTTTAAATCAAGAGATGATTTAAAAGTGTGGCCGTGCACACCTATAATCCCAGCATGCAGGAGGCTGAGGCAGGAGGATCGCTGTGAGTTCAAGGCTAGCCTGGGCTACATAGTGAGTTCAAGGCCAGCCTGAACTACATAGTGAGACCCTGTCTCAAAAAAAAAAAAAAAAAAAGAGAGAGAGATAATTTAGATGCACAACAAGATATAAGATTGAAAAAGCAATATAGTAGCTCCTCAAAAAATTAAACATAGAATTAGCTTATGGCCCACTAATTTTACTTCTGGGTATATAGCCCAAAAATTGAAAGCAGAGAGCCAGTGAGATGGCTCAGCAGCCTAAGCCTAAGCCCAGCAAGCACGAGGTCCTGAATTCAACTCCCGGTACCCACATAAAGGAAAAAAAGGGGCTGGTGATATCGCTCAGTGGCACAAGCGCCTGCTGGCAAGCGCGAGGTCCTAAGTTTGACCCCCAATACCCACCTTAAAAAAAAAAAAATTGAAAGCAGAGACTCAGGTATTTGTACACCCATGTTCATAGCAGCATAATTTATAATAGTCAAAAGATTATAGCAATCCAAATATTCATCAATGGATAAACAAACTGGCATATACCTACAGTGGGATAGTATTTAGCCATAAAAGCAACAAGAACCACGTGCAACTGTTTGTTCCTATAGTCCCAGATACTCAGCAGTCTGAGGCAAGACTCTATCTCAAAACAAAAGCAAAAACAAACCCCCCCAAAAAAGGAATGAAATTCTGACATGTGCTTCTACATGGATCAACCTTGCAAACATCATACTAAGTGAAATGAACCATATACAAAAAGAACTGGGCTGGTGAGATAGCTCGGCGTCATAAGCACCTGCCCAGCAAGTGCGAGGTCCTGAGTTCGACCCCCAGTACCCACCAAAAAAAAAAAAAAAAAGGACTAATTCTCTATCATGCTACTTAAATATGGTAACTGTAGTAATCAAATTTATCAGCTGTCAAATAGAACAGTGGTTTCCAGGGGCTGGGAGGAGGAGGGAGTGGGGAATTACTTAATAGGTATAGATAATCAGTTTGAGATAAGGAAAGTTTTTGGAGATGGATGGTGGTGGTTCCTGGCTTAGATTTTTTTTCCTTGTGGTGCTGGGAATTGAACACAGGTTTTTGCACTGAGCTACATCCCCAGCCCTTGTTGTAGTTTTTATTTCAAGACAGGGTCTCACTAAGTTGCTAAATTGCCCAGGCTGAGTTTGAACTGTGATCCTGCTGCTTCAGGGATTAGTCAGGGTGCTATTCCCACTTTAACTAAGATTTTGACTGGGACTATACTGAATTTATAGATCAAGTTGTAAAGAAAAGCTTGATAATATTTACTTTTTCTACCCATGTATGTGAATATCTCTTTATAAATATATATCTTCTTTGATGTTTTTCATCAGTTTTATAGTTCACTTCTACAGATCTTGCTCATATTTTGTTATATTTATACCTAAATACTTCCTTTTTGGTTTTTTAATTTTTTTATTTTTGTTTTTAATTTGTGTGTGTGTGTGTGTGTGTGTGTGGGTACCGGGGGTCGACCTCAGGGACCTCATGCGCCAGCAGGCGCCCGTGCCTCTGAGCGATATCACCGGCCCTTTTTCGTATATGGGTACTAGGAGTCAAACTCAGGACCTCATGCTTGCCAGGCAGGTGCTTATGCTGCTGAGCTATCTCACCAGCCCATTTTTTTTTTTTTTGGGTGGGTACCCGGGTCGACCTCAGGACCTCGCATGCCAGGAGGCGCCCCTGCCGCTGAGCGATATCACCGGCCCTTTTTTTCCTATGCGGGTGCCGAATGTTGCACTCAGGTCCTTGCGCTTGCCAGGCAGGCGCTTACGCCACTGAGCCATCTCACCGGCCCCGGCCCTTGTTTTTTAATTTAAAAATCCATCCATTAGTAACAATAGGTAAATGATAATAGACTAACATAAATGATATGGTTTTTTATTTTCAATTTTAATATGCTAATATAAATGACATCCTTTTGATTTTTTTTTCAGTATTGGGGATGGAACCATGTGCAGCAAGCACTTTTACCACTGAGCTACATCTCAAGCCCTTAATTTCAAATTTTAATTGTTCATTGCTGGTATGTAAGAAAGCAATTAACTTTTGTGTATCAACTATGTAAGAAAGCAATTAACTTTTGTATATCAACCATGTAGTTTGCAACCTAACAATAGTTGCTTATTAGTGCCAGGATTTTTTTGGAGGGGGCGTTGATTCTTTGGGATTTTCTTTCTTTCTCTTTCTTTCTTTCTTTCGTTTTTGTTTTCGATTTGGTGGTTGTACAGGGGATTAAACCCAGGGCCTTTGCAACTGAGTTATATTCCCAGATCTTTTTTATTTTTTATTTTGAGACAGGGTCTCACTAAATCTCTAAGTTGGCCAGGCTGGGCTCAAACTTGCAGTTTTCTTGTTTCAATCTCCCAAAGTGCTGGGATACAGGCGTGTACCACTATACCTGGCTTCTTTGGGATGTCCGGTATAAACGATCATTATCATGTGTCAACAAACACATTTTGTTCCTTCCCAAGCTGTTTTACTTCCTTTTCTTGTCTTATTGCATTGGCTAAGACTTCCAGTGTGATTTGAGTAAAGTGATGACAAAAGACACCCTTGCCTTGTTCCTAATCTTAGAGGGAAACTTCTAGTTTCTCATCAATAAACTTTTACATCAAAAATAAATAAACTTTTACATCTAATATTGACATTTTTTCTTTTTATGGTCATTTTTGTTATTAAAGGTAAAAAATTAAGTATACAAAAAAAGGGAAATATTAAAACCCATAATTTGGCATCCAAACACAAATGGTACAATGTGGGTATTTTCCTATTCTTCTATATGTTCTATTCTGTTTTTATTACATCATTATTATCATACTGATTATTCAATTTATTGTCTTGATTATTTTCAGTAGTTTCTTTTTTCCTTTTTTTGAATTTTTTTATTTGAGACAGGGTCTCATTACATAGTTCAGGCTGGCCTTGAACTCACTATGTAGCCCAGGCTGGCCTAGAACTTGCAGTGATCCTCCTGCCTCAGCCTCCCAAGTGCTAGGGTTACAGGCGTGCACCACCATGCCCAGCTTCTCAAGTAGTTTCTTACTTTAAACATTTTTTTTTCCTTTTTGTGGGACTGGGGATTGAACCGAAGACCTCATGTATACTAAGCAAGCTCTCTATCACTGAGCTATTCCCCTAGCCCTATTTTAAGCCTCTTATTTTTTTATGTGTTTATTTATTTGGTACTGGGGATTTAACTAGGGCCTTAGCACTGAGCTACATTCCCAGCCCTTTTCATCTTTTATTTTGAGACAAGGTCTCACTAAGTTGCCCAGGCTGGGTTCAAACTTGCAATCCTCCTGCCTCAGTCTCCCAGAGTGCTCAGATTACAGTTGTGTGGCACCACACCTAATTCAAACTTTTTAATGTTACTACATATTCTTTTAAAATGAGGCTAGGGCCGATGAGATGGCTCAGCGGCATAAGCACCTGCCCGGCAAGCGCGAGGTCCTGAGTTCAACTCCCGGTACCCACATACGAAAAAAGGGCCAGTGATATCGCTCAGCGGCACGGGCACCTGCTGGCATGCGAGGTCCTGAGGTCGACCCCCGGTACCCACAAAAAATAAAATAAAATTAGGCTAAATACCGTCAAAGAAATAGATATTCAATGCTTTAGAAAATTATTTGCTCGATGGCTAGATCTTTAAATTACTTTTAACATTCCTGTTATAAGTAATGCTACTACAAAAATACATGTAACTGAGCGTGGTGACACACATCTGTAATCCCAGCAACTTGGAAGGCTGAAGCAGGAGTATGGCCTGGGCAACATAGTGAGTTCAGGTCAACCTGAACTGCATAGTGAGACCCAGTCTCAAAATAAACAAATATATAAATATATACATAGATAAATAAACATAAATAAAATGTTTTTGGAAGCTAAATATTCTAAATAATATTTCTTTCTCTTTATTCCAGAATCATACTGTTTAAATCCTTGTGGTCTTTTATCTGAAGATAGTCTATAACTTCACATTTTCTTTTTTCCTTCTTTCTTTTTTTTATAATTAATACCTATTTATCCTTCAAGTGAACTTTCTCAATAATTCTGTTAAACTAAAATTTGGAATTAAAAGATTTTGGTGAAAAGTGCCCTTATAAATTAAATTGGAAAGTATTCAGTGTTTCATCCAGAAACTGCTAGATTTCTTCGTTCCAATCCTCTTTCAAATCTATCAGTAGTTTTAGAATTTTCTTAAAATAGGGTACATTTACTAAGACATCACTGAGATAGGTTGTGATTTTTGTGGGTGTAAGGTCTTACGTTTCCTAATTCTTGATTATTGGGATGTAGGATGGTATTGATTGTATATAGGATTAGTTCTCCTGAAATGTAAGATAATAAAATTCCCATTCAAAAAACTCTAAAAATAGGGAAGGTATATACCTGATTCAATAATGTTCAAAAGATTTGCGTCAACATGCAAGGCCACACGCAAAATGCCATTTTTCTTCCTTGCTCGCATACGTCTTGGCGACACAGTCCAAGCCTTGTCCCTGGGGCATTTTCATCTCGTTTGTCCCCCGAGGAGGGAGGACGCGTCGTCGACGGCCACAGGGCCACCTCCCTCAAGTTACGTGGCTCTCCCGACCCATCCTAAGTCTCCCAGTTCGGGCTAATCATTGACAGAGCCTCGCGGTCCCGCGCCCGCGGAGGCGTCGATCAGAGCGGAGCGCGACGCCGGCGCGCGGGTCCGGAATGAATGGGCTCCCTCGGCGCCCGGGAGAGAAGCGCGCGCCGCGGCGAGGGGAAGATGCCCCGCGGGGCGCCGCCGAGGGCCGCCGTCCTGGCCGCGCTGCTCCTGCTCCCCGCCGCCGCGCTCCCCGGAGCGGGACGAGCTGTATGGTCTAGAGATCCCGGCGTGAGCCCGGTAAACGCGAGCCAGCTGTTTCTCTATGACACTTTCCCTAAAAACTTTTTCTGGGGTGTGGGCACCGGAGCGTTTCAAGTGGAAGGGAGTTGGAAGGAGGATGGGAAAGGAGCCTCTATCTGGGATCGCTTCGTCCACACGCGCCTTGCAAGTGTCAACGGCACGGGTGGTTCCAGTGACAGCTACATTTTTCTGGAAAAAGACTTGTCAGCTCTGGATTTTTTAGGAGTTTCTTTCTATCAGTTCTCAATTTCCTGGCCAAGGCTTTTCCCGGATGGAATAGTAGCAGTTGCCAATGCAAAAGGTCTCCAATACTACAATGCTCTTCTGGACGCGCTGGTACTGAGACACATCGAGCCTATAGTCACTTTATACCACTGGGATTTGCCTTCGGCGCTGCAAGAAAAATACGGGGGGTGGAAAAATGAATCCATGGTGGATATCTTCAATGCCTACGCCACATACTGTTTCCAGACCTTTGGGGACCGTGTCAAATATTGGATTACAATTCACAACCCGTACCTGGTTGCTTGGCATGGGTATGGAACAGGCATTCACGCTCCGGGCGAGAGGGAAGACGTAGCAACTGTATACACCGTGGGACACAACCTGATCAAGGTACTGTGCGTCTGGCTCCTTGGCATAGCTTCGGAATGTAGAAGGGGTTAAAAAGAAACACCAAGAAATGTACATGCTTCTCTTAGTCGAAACCAGCGCAGCTAATTTTAAGCTAATTCACAAGTTCTAGCCTCGTTTTATATTTAAAGTAGAGCATGTTTTATTTCTCTAGTTATTATTAATGTACTAATCCAATTAGTTTCCTCCAAAGTTGTACTTTGAGATCATTTTGAAATCTACAGTTATACATTAGAATGTGAGACTGTGAGTTCACTGTTATTCTGTGGGAACTCTTTCCTGACATGTCGTTTCAGAATTATGGGGAGACACAACCACTTCGAAGGTGTTTGTTCCTAGTATTGCTTTTCTCGGTGGTACTTAGCTATAGTAAGAGAAATAAATGTTAGCTGACATGTAGTACTAGATACAGAAATTGCAGTGAATCTACTCCATGCTTGGTTTTATTTGGCAGAAAAGATGAGATTAATGGTTCTAGAAGTTAAACAACTAATACAAATCCAGGGAAGAATATGCTCTACTATGTATTTTCAAGCAGTATATTTCAAAAGCTAGAGCTTATTTGGGGAAATGTCAAACTTCTCAAAACAACAATGAAAATCCAAGCAAAACAATAGCTAATATTTATCGAGTGTTTATTATGTAGCACAGCCTACATTAAGCCTTTTACATGCATTAACACATTTGATCCTCACAACACTATTATGAGCTGGGTCCTGGTGTTATTCCCATTTTAAAGACAAGGAAACTGAAGCTTAATGAGATTAAATAAGTTGTCCGAGGTTACAGAATAAAACACAGCCTCTGTGGACATGGGATTTATAAATGACAACATACTTAAATAATTTTTTTAAAGACAGTAATCTTTTGGAAGGTTTCGAGAAACATAGCCTCAGGTTGAGGATTACAAATGGAATAGATTTACCTTTTTGAGTCAAATATTTAGTTGTGAAAAATTATTCTGAATACCTGTTAGATTTTGAAAATGAAAAAATATTAATAGTATTAATATTTACTTGCTAGAAGAGGTAATTTAAGAATCAAATGTTAAACAAATATTGTACACAGAATGTACAAGAACATAGAAGTACTTCATTCTAACCCTTTTTGTCTATTTGTTTTTCTGGATTTTTATACATATGTGCCTAGGACTGTGGTTTCAGTCACTTTTACCCTTGTAAAACAGATTACAGTATGACTTCGAGGTCATTTTCTCATCTCTGAATAGAGTTATATAAAGAACATATTATTAAATGTTTGAGTATACTATTTTACAAAGTAAGACCTTAAATGGGAAAAAACTTTTAGCTATTTAATAGCTATCAAGATAATGCTTATGTTAGAAAAATATTAATTTTAATATTTCTCTTTTAATTATTAAAACAATCCATGCTCACGTAAAGTTGTTTAAATCAGATCATTCCAAAGATATAAATAAAAAGGTTAAATCCTTCTCTCACTCCACCTAACAATCCCAACAGAAGGAAATTACTGTTAATAGTGGCTTCTCATATATTCTATTAATAGTTTCCTATGCAAATGCATAGCATGTATATGTTGATTTAACCCTTGTGTAAGGAAAAAAACTCTAAATTATTGACAGGTGTCAGTTACCTGGAAAAATGCTAACAATTACAATTATCTTTAAAAAAAAATATGTCCTGATGATTAATTTAAAGACTTAAGGGCCGGGGATATAGCTCAGTGGCATAGCACCTGCCTGGCAAGCGCAAGGTAGTGAGTTCAATACCCGGTACAAAAAAAAAGGGGGGGGGACTTAACTGGTTATCTGATAAGAACAAACGGGAAAAAAGTTTTAATTAACAAATGGATACTGCTTCCAAACTTAGCTTATAAAATGTTTTCACATGTTTTGTATTTTCCTCTAATTTAAGATAACCTCTGCCTTTAACACAAAATTAGCACTGAGAGTGATAAACTTTATTGTTTTACATTGAGAGGGTCATTTTTAAATAACTGTGTTTTCCAAATCATTTCTTTTATCTACTTAAAATTTCTAAATCACCAGACTAAATAAATGGTGTGAGAGGTCCCTTGAAATCAGTCTGAAAATGAAATACACTGCATAACCCAATGACCTCTTAACCAGATCTTGCAATGATTTGGTGGCCTGAGGTGAATTGTTTCTCCACTTGTCCCCTCTGTACTTACTTTACACAGAAAAATCCTTACAGAGAAAAGAGTTATTTGATTTTTTGTTGTTCTTGTTGCAATGAAGTATTTTTCCTTACTGTTCCCCCTTCCAGCCCCTGAAGAAACATTCTTTAGGATTAGCTTTTAGTCCAAGAATGTTTATTGAGTTAAATAAACCTAACATAAACCAGGCATGGTAGTACACTCCTGTAATCCCAGCACTCTGGGAGGCTGAGGCAGGAGGATTGCGAGTTGGAACCCAGCCTGGGCAATTTAGCCACTTAGCTAGACCTTATCTCAAAACATAAAATTAACAAAAGAGCTGGGGATGTAGCTCAGTGACAAGACTCTGGTTTTAGTCCCTAGTAACACACACACACACACACACACACACACACACACTCCTAACATAAAACTCAATTCATAGGTGGTTACAGACTATTCCCTAATTCTCAGACGTTGAAAAAAATTCTGTAGTGGCTATTAGAATCCTTTTGGTTCTGGAATGATCTCAAATCCTATCTCAGTTTGAAATGTCCTGGTTTGGAGGGAACCTGACTGGTCTAGCAGCTGTCAGCGCTGACCAGGAATTTCCAACCCCATGTTTCTGTAGATCTAGTGATCACCTTAAAGCAAGTCTAAGCCTCTAGTAAAATTCTCATAATCCCACCCACTAACAGATGCTTGCTCTGCCTTTTTAACTGTTCGGAACAGAATGCGGGTGCATTTTTTGGCTTGGCTATCATCCCTTTAAATATTATCTATAATCTTGGCAGCAGCCTTGCCAGAAAACTATTATTATCCCACCTTATAGAGTGATGTTTTTAACGTGCAACACAGTGCCTCCCTGTGTAAATGTTAGCATGGCTCCCAGAACCTTTGGATAAAGTCCCATTTTTTTCACCAAGGCCTGCAAAACACACCCCCTTGACCCTCATTTAGGTTTTCTTTCTGGTCACTGTCCCCTCCCACTGCAGATGCCACCCCTTAGCCCTCGTGTTCCCCCATCATGCGCTGCTGGCCGTGTCCCCGATTTACCCTGTCACCCTCTGCACCAGCCCCGAGCCTGCTCCATCCAGCTGAATGCCCTTCTCAGTCCTGCTTTCCCCACGTTATGTCCTTTTAAAACAGTGACCACCTCTAAATTATTCTTGATCTCTTAGGATTAAATCCCCTCCTGTGAGCTCCCTTGAGACCTGCCAGTTTCATATAAATATTGGTGGAAACAGTGGTGTACGATTTCTCCTTCAAACTTAGTAATCGAAAGACTAACATCAGGTTCAATCTTCACATTTCATGACGTTATTACTAATTCTTAAAACATCAGCCGGACATGGTGGTGCATGCCTGTAATCCTAGCACTCAGGAGGCTGAGGCAGGAGGATCACCGTGAGTTCGAGGCCAGCCTGGGCTATATAAGTGAGTTAAGGCCAGCCTGAACTACATAGCAAGAAACCCTGTCTCAAAAAAACAAATGAACAGGGCCGGTGAGACGGCTCAGCGGCTTAAGCGCCTGCCTTGCAAGCGCGAAGGCCCGAGTTCGACTCCCGGATCCCACATACGAAAAAGGGGCCGGTGATATCGCTCAGCGGCACGGGTGCCTGTTGGCGCGCGAGGTCCTGAGGTCGTCCCCCCGGTACCCACAAAAAAAAAAAAAAAAAAAAATGAACAAGCAAACAAAAAGAGTAGCTGAAATATCATCTGTGCTAATCTAATGGTGCCCTAGTGAGGACTCTTTGGGTTGCAAGTGACAGATCTAACTCAAGGTGGCTGAAGCAAAAAGCAGCAACTTCCTGGCTCATTAAGCAGACAGCAGGGAAGAGGGGACTCAGTAACCAGGACACCCCCAGGCAGCCCCTTATCTTGGTCTCTGAGTCCCTTCTTCTTGCAGGTCTGTGTCATTTTCTCTTTTGGAGAGGAAAGATCTCTCCCTCTTAAATTCACATTTGAAAATTCCGTGGACAGCTCAGGGCGATTTGGGCCCTTATCTCTCACATCGGCAAAGCCCCCAGGGCTCACATTAGCCAAGACAGCAAGGATGCACATTTTCACTCTCTTTTTAAATCAAGAAATACGTGGGATGGTTGAAATTTGTAGATGCCATCCTTAAAATGGACCATTTGAGAGCCTCTGAGTGAACGGGGACGGAGGCTGGGGGAGATGAGCGTGCTCAGGAGACAGTAACTCCTGCAGCCCACACCCCCACCAAACCCTGCAGGCTCCATGAGGCTGGCGACCACTCCATGGCTCTAAAATCTCATCTTCCATAGATGTGTGCTGCCGACAGGGCACAAGGGATTCCCAGCCTCACCACTATTGACATTCGGAGCTGGATACTTCTTTTTTTTTTTTTAATATGCGGGTACCGGGAGTCGAACTCAGGACCTCATGCAGGTGCTTATGCAGCTGAGCAATATCACTGGCCCTTTTTTTTTTTTGAGACAGGGTCTCCCTATGTAGCCCAGGCTGGCCTGGAACTCACATCGATCCTCCTGCCTCAGCTTCCCGAGTGCTGGGATTACAGGCATGCTCCGCCATGCCCAGCTGGAGCTGGATAATTTTTGGCTATGGTGGGCTGTCCTGTACGCAAAGGGTGTGGAGCAGCTCCCCTGGTCTCCATCCCCTGGTGGGCCCCACCCCACCGTACCTCTTCAGGCCCTCACCCACACCACCCCTGCTTCCAAGGCTGCGATAACTAAAAATGTCTCCAGATATTATCTAATGTCCCCAGTGGTCGGATTCCTTCCCCTCCTTCCACCTCTTGAAAAACGCCGACTTACACTTACTGTAGACAGCTTGTTAAAGTTGTGAAGCATAAGAACAAGGGGGAAGCTAGGCATGGTGGTACACAACTGTAATCCAAGCAGTCTAGAGGGCTGAGGCAGGAGGATCAAAAGTTCGAGCCCAGTCTGGGCAACTTAGTAACTTGGTGAGATCCTGTCTCAAAATAAAAATTTTAAAAAGGAGCTGAGGATGTATGTAGCATAGTGCAAGGGCCCTAGGTTCATCACCAGTACCAAAAAACAAAACAAAAAACAGGAAGCATTGAAATATGACCAGTTTGAAGGGCATAAAATGATAATAATACTATAAAACAGCTTCAAGATTTTCACTAGATATATAAGCTGCATACATAAATTAAAAACTAATTTATACCCTATTCTATGTTTTTGTATTTTTTTTTTTTTTTGTGGGTACCAGGGGGACGACCTCAGGACCTCGCGCGCCAACAGGCACCCGTGCCACTGAGCGATATCACCGGCCCCTTTTTTGTATGTGGGTTCCGGGAGTCGAACTCGGGCCCTCGCGCTTGCAAGGCAGGCGCTTACGCCGCTGAGCCATCTCACCGGCCCTGTATTTTTTCTTTTTTGAGACAGGGTCTCCCTACATATGCGGCCCAGGTTGGCCTCGAACTTGCAGTGATCCTCCTGCCTCAGCCCCCAAAATTCTAGGATTGCAGGTGTGCACCATCATGCCCAGCTTGACTATTCTGTTTTTAGATAGCAAACAATGATTTCAAAAACATTAAAAGGAAATAATATGTTATCATCAACATGATTACATCTAGTTTGGCTTTTCACATAGCTCTGGCTTTGGGTTCAACATTTGTGAAACACTTGAAAAAGCGCCCCCACGCTATTTCTCTCATATTAAACATTAGTTATTTGTGAACAAAACATTAAATTTGCTTGTAAAAAACTTGTGCTGTTTGAAAAGCAAAATTCAGAAATTCAAACAAGATGTGACAAGCAATTTTTACTCCTTGTTGATGCTGAAACATCAAGTTTCACAAAGTTTGGGGTTTTGGTGTATCACTCCATGTTGGTTTTTTCTGGCTTTTTTGTTCAAGTATCACGTGTAATACTTACTAATATAGGTTTCTTTAAAAATGTGTTTTGAAGCCAGGTATGGTGGCACATGTCGATACTCCCGAGGCAGGAGGATCACAAGTTCAAGGCCAGCCTGGGCAATTTAGGGATCCCCGTCTCAATATAAAAAGGGCTGGGAATGTAGCTCAGGGGCAAAGGGCCTCCCCAGCATGTTCAAGGCCCTGAGTTTGACCCCCAGCATTGGAAAAAAACAAAAACTGTATTTTGTTTTTTGTTTTGTGTTTGTTTGTTTGTTTAACACAAGTTCCTCGCTATTAGTTCAGGCTGGCCTCGAACTCACTGTGTAGCCTAGGCTGGCCTCATCCTCCTGCCTCAGTCTCGAATACTGGGATTACAGGCATGCGGCATCACATCTGGCAGAACAAGTACTTCCAATACCCTTAAATATATTACTTTAAAATAAAAAACTCATTTTTGCTCCACCTAATATCACCTCCAATGTAAAAAGAGGAGTATCAGGCTTGGAAAGCAACAGGGATTGTGTAAAGTTTATTTAGCATGTTAGTGTAAACTTAGTCCTAAAGCCAAATCCTTTATGTCATTTTACAATATCTCATAAGGAAGGCCTGGTGGCACATGCTTGGAATCACAGCATTTGGGAGGCTGAGGCAGGAGGACTGAGAATTTGAGGACAGCCTGGGCTATGTAGCCAGATCCTGTTGGGAGAAAGAAAGGAAGGAAGAAAGGGAGGGAGAGGGAAGGAAATGAAAGAAAGAAAATACTTTACTTTCTCACATAAGTAAAAGAATCTTAAGTAAAGTGCATTATTTTGAGATGGAAAATGGCTATATTTATGTTTATGTATTAGCATTTTAACTATTCATAATTTACTGAATATTTTAAATTTATTTTAAATGAACTTTACAATCTTCAGTAACATAGACATATCAAATAAAACACACGTCAACACTTTTTTGTACACCACACACCAACAACGACAGGATTTCCTGAATTCCTCAGGACTTTCAGGGATGGCTCAGACTGAGAAGGGGCTGTCCGAGCGCCGGAGAGCCTGCGATAGGGCACGGCCGCACGGGACCCGGGAGAAGACCGGATTCCCCAGCTTTTCCGGGAAATTGGTCTTAGCGTTTCTTGGCACCTTTCTTTCAGAGAAGCTCACACAACGTGGACGTGAGTTAGGCATTTGACAGATAAGTAAACTGATTATTTTCAATTTGAGGAAGATCTGCCTTGTCCCTGCATTGGAATAGAAGTGGATTGCATGAGCACACACACACACACACACACACACACTGGCATTTATCTTTTCAACGCATGCAAATCAATTCTTTTTCTTTTTCTTTTTTTTTTTTTTTTTGTCTTTCTGAGACGGGGTCTTGCTATGCAGTTCAGGCTGGCCTTGAACTCACTAGGTCACCCAGGCCGGGCTCAAACTCGCAGAAATCCTCCTGCCTCAGCCTCCTGAGTGCTGGGATTACAGGCATGTGCTACCATGCCCAGCCACATGCAAAACAATTCCGTGTGCTTGTTTCTTTCTTTCTTTTTTTTTTTTTTTTTTAGAGACAGGGTTTCACTATGTAGTTCAGGCTAGCTTTGAACTTACTATGTAGCCCAAGTTGGCCTTGAACTCACGGTGATCCTCCTGCCTCAGCCTCCTGAGTGCTGGGATTAGAGGCGCTTGTTTTTATTAAAAAAAAAAAAAAGTTTTCATGGACATGATGTCTCACTTGCAATCATAACTTCTCAGCAGGCTGAGGCAGAAGTATCTCAAGTTTTATGCCAGCCTGGACAGTTTAAGAAGACCCTGTCTGAAAATATAAAAATAAAAATTTTTGAAGATAGCTGGGCATGTAGCTCTGTGAGAGGACTTGGGTTCAGTCTCCAATACTACGAAAACAAAAATAAAAACAAAAGAAACCTTGAAACAACCTGAAGTTTGATGACTGCTAAAGCTGAATGTCATGTTTATGGGGGTTCATTATATTGCTCTTTCATTTTTTGTGTATTATGACAATAAGAAGGTAAAGAGAATTTTTATAGATAAAAGTAATGGAAAATAAAACAAACATCTTTAGTCTGGCGTGGTGCTGCACACCTGTAATCCCAGCACTCAGGAAGCTGAGGCAGGAGGATCGCTGTGAGTTCAAGGCTAGCCTGAACTACATAGAAAGACTTTATCTCAAAAAACAAAACAAAACAAAAGAAGGAAAAAAATTAAAACAACCATCTTTATACAGTTATCTGCTTAAATGTTCCATCAAAATTCTTAAATAAAATTTAGTGTCACCACAGTAAAAACCACTGTGAAAGGGCCATACTCACATGATGAATAGCTAAACCTCCTTTGCCAACAAACTGCTGCAACTGCTTTCAGAAACATCCAGGCTGCAGAGTCCTCCAGGCACAAAAAGTGGATTAAATGTCATCTGCCGGACTCTTCCGGCCAACCCTGCGCTAGCGTCTTGAGGAGTAAGTATAATATTTGGAAATGAAAATACTTGCAAGAGTCTTTTTGGCTGGTTTTACTTATATGGAAGCAAAATCCTCAAAGATCTTAAGAAATAATTTTTTATTAAAAAATGAATTTTTTTTAAACTCTTTTTTGAGACAGGGTCTCGCTGTGTAGTCCAGGCTGGATTTGAACTCACTGTGTAGCCCAGGCTGGCCTTGAACTCGCAGCGATCCTCCGGCCTCAGCCTCCTGAGTGCTGGGATTACAGGTATGTGCCACGACAACTGGCTGCAAAAACTTCCTTTTTAAAATTGGGTTGCAAGGGGTCGGTGAGATAGCTCAGCAGCATAAGTGCCTGCCTGGCAAGCACAAGGTCCTGAGTTCCACTCCCAGTACCCACATAAAGGAAAAAAGGGCCGGTGATATCGCTCAGCGGCACACGCACTTGCTGGCAAGCGCAAGGTCCTGAGGTCAACTCCCGGTACCCACATAAAAAAAAAAAAAAATTGGGCTGCAAGAAAGTAACATATCAAAATTAATTTCTGCCAACCCTTATAGCTAAAAGGAACTAGTCAAGCTTTTCTATCAATAAAGGACAGAAAGACGAAGTTAAAACAAAATGAAACAAAACAAAAAATAGAAAAAAATCAGTTCTTTTCATCTGCAACTACCTTCTCTTCCCACATCCCCCCAAAAAAAAGAAAAGAAAAAAGGAAGAAGAAAAAAAAGAAAATGGGAGGAGGAGAAGAAAGGACAGAGGTTTTCATTCCCATAGGGAAGGACTGAGACAAATAGTACAGATATTTTTTACATTCTACCATACTATTTTTTATGCTGGGACTATGCATTGTCTCCCACAGGGTAAGCGCTGAACTACACCTCCAGTCCAATCATAAAAGGGATGTTTTACTGCACACCTATTGTAGTGTGAAAAACATACTAGGTACTTTTCATATATTCTTTAATTCTCAAATCAATTCTGCCAATAGGTGTTCTTAAATCCATTTTACAATTCATAAAATGAAAGCCAAGAGAAATTTGGCCAAGGTTACAGAGCTAAGTGTCAGAAACAAAATTCAAATCAGATCTGTCTGAATCCAAGTTAGCAAGATTTAATGAATCAACCACCTAATGTCAGTGAAAAAGAACAATTTACAACATCAAAACCCATGTCAGTCACTTGGGCTTGATACTAACTCAAAAGATATTCAACTTGACTTCGCCTATTAAAAAAACGAAACAAGCTGAGTGTGGTGGCGTACCCCTGTGATCCCAGCACTTGAGAGACTGAGGCGGGCGGATCTCTGCAATTTCAAGGCCAACCTGTACTACATAGTGAGACCCTGTCTAGAAATAAATATATGACCAACCAATCAATCCAACCAACCAACCAACCAACCAAAACATAGCTGGGTGTGGTGGCACATGCTGGTAATACCAGCACTCTGGGAGGCACTGCAGGAAGATTGCAAGTTTGAGACCACCCTGGGCAATTTAGTGATTAGTGAGGCCCTGTTTCAAAATAAAAATAAAAGTGCCTGGGAATGTAGCTCAGTGCAAAGGCCCTGGATTCAATTCCCAGTACACACACACACACACACACACACACACACACACTCACACACACACGACAAGCTTTATTTTGTAAAAAAAAAAAAAAAATCTATGAATTGTTTATTCCCTGACTTATATATTAAAATAGAGGTTTTTTTTTATTTGTCCCATGATTTCAATTTTTTGTTTGATCAAAATTTTAGTATCACAGTACATTAATATTACATCACATATATGTGCCTTTAACAATATCATTTAAAGTAAATTAGATACACAATTCATTTAATTAGCTAATACATAGTTACCACATGATAATCTCAACCCTTCTCCATTAGAACCTAAGACATCTCTAACAAAATACAGGAAATACTGACACGACAGAATGAGACTAGTATTCTTTTTTGTGTGTGTGTGGGTACTGGGGGTCAAACTCAGGACCGCGCGCGCCAGCAGGCACCCATGCCGCTGAGTGATATCACCGGCCTTTTTTTCATATATGGGTACCGGGAGTCGAACTCAGGACCTCACGCTTGCCAGGCAGGCGGTTATGCCGCTGAGCTATCTCACCGGCCCAAAACTAGTATTCTTATAGATGGTTTTAATCAAATTTGAATAAGTGATAGAAACTACTGATGGGGAATCATCAAAGAGTTTCCACAACTAGAATACCTTTGCTATCTGCAAGAGTCACATAAAAAAAAACCTATTTATAGGCTAAAAGTGATATTCTAAAACCTTCAAAAGAGCAATATTTACTTTTTCTAACCATTAAGTAGAAAAAGTTATACTTCAGTGAATGATTAACAAGAGTTTAAATAAATGTAATTACAAACACTCAGAGAATAATACTGGGATCCTATTTAAACAGCTTGATTTGATATGAACACTCTCATACAGGGAAAATTAGACCCAACTGGAAATCCAAAATATTGTTAAGTAACAGAAATGGTGCCAGATATGATAAAAGTATGAATTGAGGGAAACTTTACATTATTTTGTCATATAAGTCATTTAATTAAAGATTGAAAGACTGACTGAGAAAACTCAGCCAGACTATTAGAAAATAGTCCATGTTAAAAGAAAAATGTAATTAAAGCTACTGAACAGTAATGACAGTTCTGTTGCTTGGGCGATCTAATGGTGTCACTTGAAAATGTTTTGGGGGGCCGGTGAGATAGCTCAGCAGCATAAGCGCGTGCCTGGCAAGCGCGAGGTCCTGGGATCGACTCCTGGTACCCACACACACACATAAAAAAAAGAAAATGTTTTCGGGAATCCAGAGGTTGGTGAAACTGTGACCTGTTAGTATTTAAGGGACTTCGTTTAGTTTTCTTACTGTCCTATCTTGACCAGAGATTAGGTGACTAAGTCTGAAAGAAAGAGCAAGAGTTCGCTGTTATCGGTTCTTTCGTGTTAATCAACTATCTATTGTATGCCTCAGCCTTTTACCTTGTTTTGAACATTAACATATTGTTAAAGAGTAAAAACATTCTTGAGTACAAAATTGAACCCAGGATAGCTGAGCGTTATATGTACAAGACTGTTTTTAGCCTTTGAAAGCTTTAGAATTTGGGGAAAACTGAAGAGTGATAGCATAAAGTGGGTAAATTCACAGACAAAACTTTCTGTTTCAATCAATTCTCTTGATTTTTCTAAACTACAAAAATAATGTATTTGTATGACAAGGCAAACAAAACAGAAAGACATTAAGTTAGAAATGAAAGATCATCCAGGCATGGTGCCGCATGCTTGTAATCCCAGCTCTTGGGAGGATGAGGCAGGAGGATTGCCAATCGATAGAGGCCAGCCTGGGCCCCATAGTGAGTTCAAGGCCAGTCTAGACTGCACAGCAAGATCCTGTCTCAAAAAAAAGTCTCCTCTTTCATTATTCCTTAATCCCAAGTCCCAAAAGTTACCATTGCTAGCAGTTTTTTCTATATCTACATAAACATGTGTGCATAGTTGGATTTTTTTAACAAAATTTGAATCACTACATTTAGTTTCAGCCCTTATTTCTGATTAATCAAAATGTAAACTTATGCCACTATTATTCTACTTATTCCTGCACTTCTTTCTCCTCTTAGATGTCACAGGTCATCTGACGACAGGAGTTGTTTTGTTAATCTTTTTTCTCAGTAGCTACTGTGCTACCTTGTATTTATTAAATAAATGTTTGTAGACTTGAATTTAAGCAAATAATCAAAGTAAATGGACAAAGAGTGAAAAAAAAGCTAACATAAAATAACAGTCAGATGGGGAATTGAGCTGTAGCTCAGTGTTGCTCGGTAGTTCATGCTTGCCTGGTTCAATCCCCAGCGGCACAAATAGTAATAGTAACAGCCAGAGATCTTTCAAGAAATGAGTTCTCTAAACTTGCTTTTGCTGATGTGTATAACTGTTCTGTAAGGGGAAAAGAAAAAAAAAAGGCTGAGCATGCATAATCGCAGCTATTTGGGAGGCTGAAGCAGGAGGAATGAAAGTTCAAGCCCAGTCTGGGTAATTTAGTGAGACTCTAAACTAATAAATAAGTCTCTAAATAAATTAATAAATAAGTCTCAAAATAAATTAATAATGGGCCAGGGATGTAGCTCAGTGGCACAGCACCTGCCTGGCAAATGCGAGGTCCTGAGTTCAATTCCCAGTACCAAAAAATTTTTTTAATTAATTAATAAGTCTAGATAAATTAATAAATAAGTTAATAAATAAGTCTCTAAATAAATAAGTCTCTAGATAAATTAATAAATAAGTGCTGGGGGCATAGCTCAGTGCCCCCTGGATTCAATCTCCAACACTGAGAAAAAGAAAGAAAAGAGGAAGGAAAAGGAGAGAGACAGACAGACAGACTATAGCTCTCCATTTGCTCAAGGCAGCCCCCAGTTAGTGAAATGGGGTAAAGACATAATCATAAACCATGACCATGAACCCTTAAGGCCCTGGCTTTGATCCCCGCAAAACACACACACACACACACACATAAACACACAAAACTTCCTTGATTTTTGTTTGGGTTTTTTGGCAATGTTGGGGATGGAATCCAGGGCCTTGGGGCCTTTGAGGTAAGTGCTACACCCCAGCCTTAAAACCATGACTCTTGGTTACACCTTAGTTGTTTCTTTTTTTCTTATTTTTTTTTGAGACAGAGTCTCGCTATGTAGTGTAGGCTGACCTTGAACTCACTGTATCCCACCCTGGGCTCAAACTCTCAGCAATCCTCTTGCCTCAGCCTCCTGAGTGCTGGGATTACAGGCACCTTAGAGTGTTTCTTAGCAGCATTCTTGGTTTATGATCCCTTGTGTTTGTGCCGTGTCTGTTACATACCCCTGGCATTTCCACAATCTGTTCACTTTTGTTGTAAAAGTATATTCATAAGACTTGTAATTTAATTTCCATGATAGCTTGGAAATGGTAGTGAACCAGAAGGCTAAGAACTTAGTTTTCTTTTGTCTTTTTTATTCCCCCAATTTTTTTTTTTGTGGGTACCGGGGGGTCGACCTCAGGACCTTGCGTGCCAGCAGGCGCCTGTGCCGCTGAGCGATATCACCCGCCCCTTTTTCGTATGTGGGTTCCAGGAGTCGAACTTGGGCCCTCGCGCTTGCCAGGCAGGCGCTTAAGCCGCTGAGCCATCTCACCGGCCCCCATATTCCCCCAATTTTTTGAGACAGTGTCTTGCTTTATAGTTCAGGCTGGTCTTGACTTACTGTGTATCCCAGGCTGGCCTCAAATTCACAGCGATCCTCCTGCCTCAGCCTCCAGAGTACTGGGATTATAGGTGTGCACCACCGCATCTGGCTCAACATATTGTTTTTTTGTTTTTGTGTTTTTGTGTGGGTACCGGGAGTCGACCTCAGGACCTCGCACTTGCCAGCAAGTGCTTGTGCCACTGAGCGATATCACCGGCCCTTTTTTCCTATGTGGGTACCAGGAATCAAACTCAGGACCTTGTGCTTGCCAGGCAGGCACTTATGCCACTGAGCTATCTCACCAGCCCAATGCATTGTTTTAAAATGGCATTTTCTTTGCATTGTACTTGGCAATTAAAAGAACTAAAAATGTCCTAGGAGGGTGCCTTGCCCTATTTGTACATGCTGAAAAAATATATCTATTTATGTCTGGAATTCAGAACCATCTAGACAAGTCATGGAGCTCCTGGGGCACATTTGGGATGTCCTTCAGAGCACCATGTCACGGTCCAAGGGCTCTGCATAGCATGTGACATGGACGTGTGGGTCCCTGAGCCTTTTTCCTAGAGCCAGTAATGTTGGTGTTGGATAAATAAATAAATAAATAAATAAATAAATAAATAAAACCTGCTGTGACTCACATCAAAGAGCCTGTCCCCCACAGCTTCAAAATTTAGAACTGGCCAGACATAGAGAAAGTAGGAGGGTGCGGCAGAGTGACTGTTGAGGCCTCGCTTCAAATCCTGCCTCCACCCCTCTTCAGACTGGGAAGTTCAGTTTCTTCTCTAAAGCGGGACACATCAGACCAGCCTGGCCATGGCTCAGCCGGTCACTCCTGGCATCCACTCAGCAAGTCTTCTCTGCAGGCCCTTCCCTGGCAGCCGAGCCTACACCCGAGGACAAACAGACATAGACTTTGCATTTAAGACGCTCACAGGGCTGGACATGGTAGTGCACACCTGGAATCCCAGCCCTGGGAGGCTGAAGCAGGAGGATTGTGAGTTTAAACCAGCCTGGGCATTTAGCAGGCCCTGTCAGCAAAAGAAGGAGGAAGAACAAAGAGAATGAGAGGAAGAGGAAAAATAGGAAGAAGAAGAGGAAGGGAAGGGGAAGAGGGGGAAAGAGAAGGAGAGGAAGAAGAGGAAAAAAGGCTGGGCATAGTGGTGCATGCCTGTAATCCCAGCACTCAGGAGGCTGAGGCAGGAGGGTCACTGTGAGTTCAAGGCCAGCCTGGGCTAGATAATGAACTCAAGGCCAGCCTGCACTACATGGCGAGACCCTGTCTCAAAATAATAATAATAATAATAATAATAATAATAATAATAATAATAATTAAAGAAATAATTGAAGAAAACTTTTCAGAGCTAAGGAAGGACTGGAGTCTTGAGGTTGTCAGTGTTCTCCAGATCCCCATCATGGTCGATGAGAGAAGACTCACTCCTAGAGACATCTTGGTGACATTCTAGAGCTCCTGTGAGAAAGAGAGAATCCTGAAGGCTTCCTGAGAGAGAGAAGAAATCACCTACAGAGGAACAAGAGTCCAGCTTCTTGCTGGCAGACTTCTTGCTGAGCACGCTGGACACTAGAAGTCGGGGGCGATAACAGAACAGTGCTGCAGGAGGATGGCTTCCACCTGTCCAGCCAAACTGACATTTGATACTGAGGGAAAACAAGGACACTCTTTGATACTGGCGAATTCAGAAGATTCGTTTCCCAAGTACCCTCTTTGAAAGAAGTCCTAGAGAATGTCCTTTAGCAACCGAGGGTGGCTGTGACAAGTAACATGAGTGCTTCTCCCCACCAACACAGTCCAAAAAGTCAAGTGAATCATCCCATCTCTACCTGGAAGGTGGCAGAAGCAGCAGCTACCTCGGGGATGCGGGGAAGGGAACAGTACCATCTGGGTACTGTTAAAGGTTGTATTTTTCAAGATTTCATGAGGGCCATTGGAGCTTATATAGGAGGTTTATTTTTCTAATTTTTATTTTATTTTATTTTATTTTTGGTACTGGGAATCGACCTCAGGATCTTGTGCTTGCCAGGCAGGCTTGTGCTGCTGAGCTGTGTCCCCAGCCCTGGAGGTTTGTTTTTTTAACTGGAGAATGAACTCAGGGACTTTGGCCTGAGCTGTCTTCAGCTCTTTTTTATTTTTTATTTTGACACAGGTCTCACTAAGTTGCCCAGGCTGGGCTCAAACTTGTGATCCTCCTGTTTAGCCTCCTGAGTAGCTGAGCTCCCAACTCAAAAGGAGGGTGCATCATCGTGTGTCACAGTGGGAATCTTCACAACAAAGATTTTTCATTTGAAAAAAAAAGAAAAGAAAAAAAATACTTATGGAATGCAGGATGAATAAATGAATGTTAAGTGATCTGAAAGATACTAAAATAAGGAAATGGTAAATAGATGTAAAAATAGATCAGTATGAGATTACTCTCAGTTCAAAAGGACAATGAATAAAAATCAGCTGTAAATAATAAACGAGGAGGGCCGGCCATGGCGGCACATGCCTGTAATCCCAGCACTTGGGAGGCTGAGGCGGGAGGATCTCTGGGGGGTTCGAGACCAGCCTGGGCTACATAGTGAAACCCTGTCTCAAAAAACTAAAAAAAGGGCCAGTGAGATAGCTCAGTGGCATAAGAGCCTGCCTGGCAAGCTCAAGGTCCTGAGTTGACTCCCGGTACCTACATAAAGGAAAAAAAGAGCCAGTGATATTGCTTAGGGGCACAAGCACCTGCTGGCAAGTGCAAGGTCCTGAGGTCAACTCCCAGTACCCACATAAAAAACAAAAAAAAAAAAAAAAAAAAAAAAACAACAAACTAAAACTAGAACCCAGCTGTACCACCCCTCAATATATACCTGAAGGAACTGAGGTCAGCATACTAAAGGATACCTGCATATCCATGTTTATTGTGGCACAATTCATAATAGCCAAGTATGGAACCAGCCCAGGTTCCTACAGACAGATGAACGGATAAACAGAATGTGGTATGTACACAATGGGGTATTATTGAGCCAAAATAAGAATGAAGTTGTGTCTTTTTCAGGAAAATCCACAACCATAACAAATATTTTCATGCTTCTATGTTCCCATACAGCCTTTCCAAATATATTTACCAACTAAAATTAAACATTTTTCATCATTTTTTAGTCTTTATAATAATAATCATCATTATTTTGTAGTGCTGGGGATGGGATCCAGGGCCTTCAGCATGCTAGGTAAGCACTGTACCACTGAGCTACACTCCTAGCCCCCATAATTATGTTAGCAGTATGACAATTTGCTGATTTGATGAAATATGATTTACTTAGTCACCTCTCCCTTTTAAAAGAAATTAGCTGACTTCATTCTTTTTTTCTGTCATAAGCAATGCTGAAATAGCTCCCTTTGGGCATACAGCTTTTATCATTATTTTTTTATACAGCTTTTAGTTTATTTGAATTATTTCATTTTCATGATCCCAGGAATAGATTGCTTATTTAAAAAATTGTTGGGCCGGTGAGATGGCTCAGCGGCTTAAGCGCCTGCCTTGCAAGCGCGAGGGCCCGAGTTCGACTCCCGGATCCCACATACGAAAAAGGGGCCGGTGATATCGCTCAGCGGCACGGGCGCCTGCTGGCGCGCGAGGTCCTGAGGTCGTCCCCCTGGTACCCACAAAAAAAAAAAAAAAAAAAATTGTTTTAGGGCCGGTGAGATGGCTCAGCGGCGTAAGCGCCTGCCTTGCAAGCGCGAGGGCCCGAGTTCGACTCCCGGAACCCACATACGAAAAAGGGGCCGGTGATATCGCTCAGTGGCACGGGTGCCTGTTGGCGCGCGAGGTCCTGAGGTCGTCCCCCTGGTACCCACAAAAAAAAAAAAAAAAATTGTTTTAAATATTTCCAAATTGCTGGGCATGGTGGCACACATCTGTAATCCCAGTACTCGGGAGGCTGAGGCTGGAGGATCGCCACAAGGTCAAGACCAGCCTGGTCTACAAAGAGAGTTCAAGGCCAGCCTGAACTACATAGCAAGAACTTATCTCCAAAAAACAAAAAACAGGGCCGGTGAGATAGCTCAGCGGCATAAGCTCCTGCCTGGCAACTGCGAGGTCTTGAGTTCGACTCCCGGTACCCACATAAAGGAAAAAAAGAGTCAGTGATATCACTCAGTGGCACAAGTGCCTGCTGACAAGTGCGAGGTCCTGAGTTTGACTCCTGGTACCCACATTAAAAACAAAAAAACAAACAAAACAAAAGCAGGAGGCCTGGGCTCTAGCACTGGTTCTCCTAGTGTCCATGGTCTTGGACAAATTATTTCCCTTGAAAGAGGCTGTCTTCATTGCAACTGATCCCCTCAGGATTCTTCCCCTCTTTGAACACATCCCATTGTTCTTGCGACTTTCTGGGCAGTTCTGGAGGTCCTCTTTCCTGAGTGCCTAGTTGTACGGCCATGTCTGCCTCAATGTCCTGAATGAACTCAAAACATTTCCCTTTCATGGTCATTTTGACTTTGGGGAAGAGCCAGAAGTTGAAGGCCAGGTGTGGTGGCACACGCCTGTAATCCCAACACTGGGGAGGCTGAGGCAGGAGGATCACCGCGAGTTCGAGGTCAGCCTGGGCTACAAAGTGAGTTCAAGTCCAGCCTGAACTACATAATGAAACCCTGTCTCAAAAAAGACAAAAAGACAAAGTTGCACAGTGCCAGATCCAATCTATCGTGTTTTTACAAGCCCCCCTTTTTGTTGAATGGCACTCAACAGCAACATTCACATTTTTTTTTTTTTTTGTGGGTACCGGGGAGTCGACCTCAGGACCTCGCACGCCAGCAGGCGCCCGTGCCGCTGAGCGATATCACCGGCCCCTTTTTCGTATGTGGGTTCCGGGAGTCGAACTCGGGCCCTCGCGCTTGCCGGGCAGGCGCTTACGCCACTGAGCAGTCTCACTGGCCCCAACATTCACATTTTTTATCACACTCCATAAAGACACTCAGGAGGGAGAACTTCTGGAACTGCTTCAGAAAGTGGCAAGAATGATGGGATAAGTGTGTTTGAAACAAGGGGGGGGATTTTGATGGAGATTCCTGGCAATGTGTCTTTTACTGTTATAGTTTTAAAATTTAAACATTTACTATATATATATATATATATATATATATATATATTTTTTTTTTTTTTTTTTTTTTTGTACGGGGGGGGTCGACCTCAGGACCTCGCGCACCAGGAGGCACCCGTGCCGCTGAGCCATATCACTGGCCCCTTTTTCGTATGTGGGTTCCGGGAGTCGAACTTGGGCCCTCGTGCTTGCCGGGCAGGCGCTTAAGCCACTGAGCCATCTCACCGGCCCTCACCATATATTTTGACCATGGCTTGTATTTTACATCTTAAAGTGTCACATAAGTTAAAATTTGAGAAAGGATGAAATAAAAATAAAAACCTTAAAAAAAAAAAAAGAGGCTGTCTTTTTTCAAGTATATGTTTTTGGTCTCTGTCAAGAATCAGATGATTGGGACCAGTGAGATGGCTCAGCAGTGTAAGCACCTGCCTGGCAAGCACGAGGGCCCAAGTTCGACTCCCAGAACCCACATACGAAAAAAGGGCCGGTGATATCGCTCAGCAGCACGGGTGCCTGCTGGCGCACGAGGTCCTGAGGTCGACCCCCAGTACCCACAAAAAAAAAAAAAAAAAGGAATCAGATGATTATAGTTGCATTGGGTTTATTCTGTGTCCTCTATTCTACTCCATTGGGCTACATGTCTATTTTTGTACCAGTACCATGCTGTTTTTGTTACTATGGCTTTGTGGTATAATTTGAAATTAATTATTATGATGGTCCAGCCTTTCCTTTTTTGCTTAGGTTTGCTTTGGCTTTTCTGGTTTTCCCATATTTCCACATAAATTTTATTTTTTTTCCATATAAATTTTAGAATTTTTTTTCTAATTCTGGGAAGCATGTCATAGGAATTTTTTTGTGGGGGTTGAGACAGGATCTTGCTATGGAGTTTGGGCTGGGCTACTCACTATGTAGCCCAGGCTGACTCCAACCCAGCTGTCATTGGCATTTTGATGGGGATTGCACTGAGTCTGTAGGGCACTTTTGGTAACATGGACACTTTAACAATACTAATTCTGCCGATCCATGAACATGGCAGGGCTTTCCATTTTCTAGTGTCTCCTTCAATTTCTTTCATCAACATTCGATACTTTTTATCATAGAAGTCTTTCAGCTCCTTCATTAGGCTGATTCCTAGGTATTTCTTAAGCTACTGTGAATGGAACTGTTTCCCTGATCTCTTTCTCAGCCTACTCATTATTGGTGTACAGAAAGTTATTGAGTTTTTGATCATGATTCTGTATCTTGCTCCTTTATTGAATTTATCAGCTCTTAAAGTCTTTTGGTGGAGTCCTTACAGTCTTTTAAGTACAGGGTCATCTTAGCTGTAAATAAGGATAATTTGACTTCTCCTTTCCTATTTGGGTCCCCTTCATTTATTTATCTTGCCTAACCGATCTGGCTTAAATTTCAAGTCCTATCTTGAACAGGAGTTGTACTAGTGAACATCCTTGTCTCATTCCTGATTTTAGAGGAAACACTTTCAGTTTTTCCCCATTTGGTATGATGTTGGGATGTGGAGTTTTAAAATAAATGTTCTTTAACTGTATTTAAAACTGTATTAAATAGCTTTAACATCAGGCAAGTTTGCAATTTACAGAAGATACTTCAGCCAAAATCATACATAGATTTGAAAATGTAGCTTCTGACCAATGACTAGGGGACTCCTCAAATGCCCTGGGATGACGCGTTAGGTTTGTTCATGGTCTTCCCACCAGGACCGTGTGTCTGCCTGACCTCTACCTCCTCATCTCTCCTCCTGCCTTGGGCCTGCTATCTTATTTGCTTCCTATCATGCACAGAGTTTATCTGAGTACTGACTTCCAGGGATATCAAAGGGAGCAGCACATCATCGGCCTGCAGGGGACCGAATGAGATATTAGGCGCCCTGCTGTCTCTCAGTGACATGAGGCCCTGAGTGCTGCCTCAAGAGGAAAAAGCCGCTTTCTACCTGGTTGACCTACTGACTGGAAAGAACGAAGGTTGGTGCTCCCTAAACCAACCATCCCAAAGGTAGACGGCCTTGTGCAAGACAGAGAGGACCTTGGAAAAGTGTGGGATGGCTGTCATGCCAGGTTTCCCTACCAACCCCATTCCAGTGTCCCCACAGACCTTCTTTATGAGCATCATCGAGAACACCTGCAGCTACCCCATTTCATCACGATTTGTGTCAAACTCACTATCTCAGAGCAAAACGTTTTACTCTGTTACTTGGCAACTGAGTCATAGGACTGAGTCATAACCGTAAGCACCGCACAGGGACAGAGTCCCCCCTCCTGATCTCTGCGGAGAATGCAGTGCTGTCTTCAGCCCAAAGCAGAGATAACCTTAGATCCCTCGATAGGTGTGCAAATAGCAGCAAAGGTGAAAGAGACAGAGGGAGTGCGAAGGTCACCTTGGGCCATGACAAGACCTGTGTGCATGTATCCAGGTGTGCACAGCTAGTGCCCCTTAGCTGCACTCCTCTCATTCCATTGCCCATGTAAGCAAGACTCTATCACGACTCAGGTCCATGGACTCTCTGAGCTATGCAATGGAACATCGATTTTGAAGAAACTCTCTCACCCTGTTGGATTCCCTGTAGGCTGGTGAATGCCTATGAGGACTGAGCTAATACACTGATCCTGGTTCCACCTCCTGCTCCCTTTGGTGTCTGATGGCGTCCCATTCACTGGGCAGCAGCTCTGTGGCTCAGCTTGTACCAGGGTTCAGGGTCAGAGGTGCACAACCTTGCTGAAGAGCTGCCAATCAGTATGTCTTCTACAGCTGAAAACCGTAAAGCCATCCAGGGATCAAGTGACCAGTTAGAATAAAGCAAAGAACGCCCCCTTTGGGTCCTGATAATGCATGATTGCTTTTGTTTTGAATCAGAAAAAAAAAAAGGAAAAGAAAGAAAGAAGGAAAGAAGGAAGGAGGGAGGGATGGAGGGAAGAGAGGAAGGAATAAAGAGAAAGAAAGAAGAGGCTCTTTACCCAGCACTTGGGAGGCTGAGGCAGGAGGATTGCCACAAGTTTGAGGCCAGCCTGGGCTACATAGTGAGTTCAAGGCCAGCCTGAACTACAAAGAAAGACCCTGTCTCAAAAAACAAACAAAGCAGCTCTCAAGACTTTCTAATGTGATCGTAGCCCCCAGAAAAGCCCAGAAAGAGGCTGAGAGTATTCTTGACGCAGTCCAGCCTAAGCCTCTGTGACTCCTTGCAGCAGCTTAACTGCAGGGTGCTGGCAAGAGAGGGAGGTGCAGCTTGGACACTCCTCTTCAGGTGAAGCACATGTAATGATCCTTGGGGACAGTCAGGTGCTGAATGACTCTGGGAGCTGCCAATGAGAATAGAGTAAAGGACAGACATACAGACAAAGGTAATGTAAGGCCACTACTGTTACAGAAAATCTCTCAGGGAATGACTGAAATTAGCCTTTCCTGCATAAAGTGAGGTGGCACCAGTTTTGGGATCCTCAACCATTACATCAATGGCTACTTTCCCTGCTCTAACCAGATTTATGGAATGTTTTCAGATCCTCAGGATCTACTGGGTTAGAATTCACAGCTCAAAGCCAAATGCAGTGGTGCACCCCGTAATCCCAGCTACCCAGGAGGCTGAGGCAGGAGGATCAAAAGTTTGGGGCCAGCCACTTAGCAAAACCCTGACTCAAAATAAAAAATAAAAAGGGCTGGGATGTAGCTCAGTAACCCTAGGTTCAATTCCAAGTACAAAAAAAAAAAAAAAAGTCCACAGGCTTGGTTAGAGACCTCACCTAAACATGTAGGCTCCAAGGGCCTAGGCCTGGTAGCATCCATCTTGTGGTGGTATGGAGCTTCATGCATACATTAGCTCAACTGGGACAACCACTTCACAAAGGACATCAGGGTGACCGCTCTCACTCTTCTGCTGAGTGTGCCGAGGGCTCAGAAAGGCTGTGACGCAGGCCACGCAGTGAGCGCCCTCCCTGCGCTGACACAAAGCCGGCGCTGTCCACCACTCTCCTGCTCTGCACCTTCCATGCTAAGCCTAACGACAGCGAAGGCTCAGGTAGCACTACTCTAGGCCAGACACTGTCCTAAAGCCACTCATGTGACCTCATTCAACCCTCACAAGAGCTCTAGGGGTGGTTCCTCAGACCCATTCACAGGATCCGAAGCCTGCGCTGTCTCCGACTACCTAGTTGGGACCCCCGGGAGAGTGCGCAGACCTGTGAATCGTCCTGCCCTGTCTCTTCCTGCACAAGAGGACACCCTGTGGTCCACACGGTACCCACCTGGACCCTGCCTCAGGAGGGCCCGGAAGGGAGCAAGGCAGGGAGAAGTCAGACAGAACCTGGACCAGGGCCTGCAGGAGAATTCTAGATTGAAAGCACTGGGGAAGTCCATAGGGGTCTTCTACTTCACCTTATGCTTCATTAATTTTGTTTTGCTTTTTGGGACAGGATCTCACTATGTAACCCAGGCTGGCCTCAAACTCACAGCGATCCTCCTGCCTCAGCCTCCCAAGTGCTGGGATTACAGGCATGGGCCACCGTGTCCAGCTTCTGCTTCATTAATTTTGTCCACAAAACTAGGAGTGGTGGCCCATGCCTGTAATCCCAGCACTCTGGGAGTCTGAGGCAGGAAGGTCAAAAGTTCAGGCCCCGCGTGGGCAATTTAGCAGGGCCCTAAATTGCCTTGTAAATGTAAAAAAAAAAAAAAAAAAAAAAAAAACAGGCGTGGTGGCACATGCCTGTAATACCAGTACTGAGGCATGAGAGTGACGTGAGTTCAAGGCCAGTTTGGCCTAGGCAGGGAGAACCTGCCTCAAAAAGGGGGCGGCGGGCTGGGGATGTAGCTCGACCCTAGGTTCAGTTACAGTGCAGAAAAAAACCAGCGCGCGTCCCTGAGAAGTCTTCCCACGCGCGCCACGAGCCGGCGAGGGAGGCCGATGCGCACCAGTAACGCTCGTTTCCCCCTTCCCAGGCCCACGCGGAGGTCTGGCATAACTACGACAGGAACTTCCGCCCCCGCCAGAAGGGCTGGCTGTCCATCACGCTGGGCTCCCACTGGGTCGAGCCGAACCGGTCGGACACCCCGGCGGCCGTGCTGCGGTGCCAGCAGTCGGTGGCGGCCGTGCTCGGCTGGTTCGCCGGCCCGATCCACGGGCGCGGGGACTACCCGGCCGGCCTGCGGGAGGAGCTGCGCTCCGCGCTGCCGCGCTTCTCGGCGGCCGAGCAGCGCCAGGTGAGGGGCACAGCCGACTTCTTCGCCTTCTCCTTCGGCCCCAACAATTTCAAGCCCCCGAGCACCGTGCCTAAAATGGGGCAAAATGTGTCACTCAATCTGAGACAAGTGCTGAAGTGGATCAAGCTGGAATATGGCAACCCCCGGATCCTGATTGCCGAGAGCGGCTGGTTCACAGACAGCCACGTGACGACGGAAGACACCACGGCCATCTACATGATGAAGAACTTCCTCAACCAGGTTCTCCAAGGTCGGTTGTGCATGAGCTCACTTAGAAAGGAAAGACCGAGGCTTCACAGCTATTGAAAGTTACCCTTGAGCCGGGCACGGTGGCGCGCACCAGTAATCCCAGCGCTCTGGAAGGCTGAGGCAGAAGGATCCCACATTGGAGGCCAGCCTGGGCGATTCAGTGATTTAGCAAGACCCTGTCTCAAGACAAAAAAGGGATGGGGATATAGTTCAGTGAAGGCCCTGGGTTCAGTCCCCAGCCACACACACACACACACACACACACACACAGATATGTTTAAAGTTCCCTATCATGAGTCCTTTAAGATGCTTCTTGAAATTCTGATCCTTTTAGTCGGTACCATGACTTAGTGACGAAAATCCTAAAGGCAGAGCTGAGTCCTTTCTGTTGCTCCTGAAGATTTCTTCGGATCCCTGCCTATCTCCACCTCATTTCTTTTCCTCCACCCAAGCAGTGACACCTGCAGGTGGCTACTGGGAACAATGTAGCGGCAGATCAGCTCCACCCCGCAGAGCAGAACGGAGGAATTCCCTGGGATCTTCCTAAACTGTAGCTCCCTGTAGGGTCCCAAGTCTAAGTGACACTCCCGCTTCTGCAGGAGAGCAAGACTCAGCCCCAGTTCTGAGAAGGATCAGCCTGGGACAGAGCCACCCCGCCTTGGGCCACCTGCGCGCGGCTGGACGCCTAGGAGCCCAGGGCACCACCTACGGGCCTGGGTCAGGGCCGTGCGCCTGGCACAGTGTGCCCCTCCACCCCGCCTCGAGCCGGCACAGCCAAGGAGCTGAAGCCAGGCGGGATGAAGCACACTGACCTTCGGGAATCTCTGCCCAAGGATTCTCCACCTTTTAGGAAAGGAATGTCAGCGAGAAGCACCCCAAAGTGTACAGAACCGAGGCATTTCTAGGACAAATGAAAACTTTTAAGAAAAATGATCCAGAGGCGCATGCCTGTAATTGCAGCACTCAGGAGGCTGAGGCAGGAGGATTGCTGTGAGTTCAAGGCCAGCTTGGCCCACAAAGGCAGTTCAAGGCCAGCCTGAACTGCACAGTGAAACCCTGTCTCAAAAAAAAAAGATCTAGGACTAATTTGAGTATTTGTTCTTTTTTCTGCTGCTGTTGTATTTCATATTTCATTTTTACCCAGTTCCTACACATTATTGAGTGAGAGTTTTAAAGCTGAAACAGTCCTTAAAGATCATTTTGTCCAATATTTTCTATTTACAGATGAGCAAACTGAGGCTAAAACCATGGCTCTGGCAGCTTCCCCAGAACACAGGAGGGCAAGGCCTGGGCCCCTGCTGCTTCGATTCTCTTACATCACTTTGCCTCTTTTGCCTCCTTATAGCTACATTCATTTATGTTAATTCTAAGAGCTGATTTTTTTTTTTTTTTAGTCCCTGGAGGATAGGTTCATAGAATGGATAGAAATGGGAAGCAACCCAAACTTGAAACAAGAAACTCTTGGTTGCTAGCAGACATCTGTATTGGTCACAAAAGGTTCTGGAAATTATCATTCCCCCAACGCGGATTTTCACATTAAATCTCAAAAATATTTTTACTTATTTATATTCTTATTTTTTGTGAAATATTTTTATTTATTTATTTTCCCCATTAATCTTTTTGTAGTGCTGGGGATCAAACCCAGGGCCTTGCTGCACTAGGCAAGTACTGTACCACTGAGCTGCAACCTCAGACCTCAGGAATATTTTCTGGTTTTGGCTTTGGATTTTTTTTAAATTTTTTTTATTTTTTATTTTTTATTTTTGAGACAGGGTCTCACTGTTATAGTTCAGGCTGGCCTTGAACTCACTATGTAGCCCAGGCTGGCCTTGAACTTGAGGCGATCTGCCTGCCTCAGCCTCCCGAGTGCTGGGATTATAGACATGCACCACCATGCCAAGCCTGGTGGCATATATATATAATATTTTATATATATATAATATATATATATATATTTTTTTTTAGCGTGTATGTTTCCAGTTCTATTTTCTGTATGTCCTTATTTTTCTTAATTATATTGCAGGAATATTTTAAATTTGAACTTTAACTGTGTCATTCAGTTGCGGGTGGTAGTGTGTGTGTTAGGGGAGGGAGTATCCTTCTGGATACAAATAACTGCCATTTTTGAACTATAAACATGCATTTTCTGTAAGAGTCCTGCAATGTATGAAAAGGGTTGCTTTCACAGTGTGCTGTCCCCTGGCGTGTCACTGAAGTGGCAAACACGAGCTAGAGTGTTCAGCCCTCAGAGCATGTCTGGTCTCTCCTCTCTGCAGCCATAAAGTCTGATGAAATACAAGTGTTCGGTTACACGGCCTGGTCTCTCCTGGACGGCTTTGAATGGCAGGATGCTTACACCACCCGCCGAGGGCTATTCTATGTGGATTTTAATAGTAAACTGAAAGAAAGGAAACCCAAGTCCTCAGCATGGTACTACAAACAGATTATACAAGAAAATGGTTTTCCTTTAAAAGAGTCTACACCCGATATGCAGGGTCAGTTTCCCTGTGACTTCTCCTGGGGTGTCACCGAGTCTGTTCTTAAGGTAAGTGGCTACTTGCGAATTAACCGTTAGTGGGGAGAGTGCACGCTGTTCTGTGACATTTACATGGTGACAGCTAAGAGATATGGATATCATGGTTATTCCGAGGCTGTGAGGGGAACTGGCGCAAGGGGGAGGGGAGATAATGCTGGCTGAGATGCTGCCGTGGGCCAGAACACATGCCTGGCAGTGGAGAAGAGGCTGCCTCCTGGGTCTGGGTTCATGTGCACTGCTGGGCCCAGCGAGGAGTCAGCCTCTGTTGAGCCACTTGGACTAAGAATGAGGACAAATGGCCTGCCAAGAAATACTAGATTGCTCTTTGAAAAACCAGCCAGGCGTGGTGGCGCAGGGTATTCAGGAAGCTGAGGCAGGAGGATCACCATAAATTTGAGGCCAGCCTGGGCTACATAGTGAGTTCAAGGTTAACCAGGACTACATAGAGAACCTGTCTCAAAAAAAATAAAAATAAAATAAAAATAATAATAATAAAGAAAAAGAAAAAAAGCTAGCTCAGCCAGAGGATGCACAACTCGATGCTGAGTAGACAGAGGACTGGATGGCCTCTATGGGGAGACTGGCAAAGTGAAAGCACTGCACTGTAACATTTAACAATATTACGAGGTCGGGCCGGTGAGATGGCTCAGCGGCATAAGCGCCTGCCTGGCAAGCGCGAGGTCCCAAGTTCGACTCCCGGTACCCACATAGGAAAAAAGGGCTGGTGATATTGCTCAGTGGCACGGGTGCCTGCTGCCGCGCGAGGTCCCTGAGTTTGACCCCTGGTACCCACACAAAAATATATATATATATATATTACTAGATCAAACTGGATGTGGTGGTGCACGCTTGTAATCCCAGCACCTGGGAAGGCTGAGACAGGAGGATTGCCACAAGTTCAAGGCCAGTCTGACGTACATAGTGAGACTGTCTCAAAAAACCAAAATAAATAAATAAAATAAAATATTACTAGATCTATTCCCATATCTCTCTTTTCTAGTCTCTTAGTGTTTTCTCCTCCAATATTTTATTTTGAAAAATTTCAAACCTGTAAAATAAACATATTCCCTGCATCAAGACTGACCAACTGTTAACATGTGGCCACATCTGCTTTTCCTACCTCTCTTCTTATGAACCACTGATAAATTGCAGCCATCATTATACCACGCCCTGAAATATTTCAGATGTATCTGCTAAGAGCACAGACATTCTCCTGTATCATTACAATATCATGAAGGTATCCACAACATTTTTTTTTAATTTTAAGGAGAAAAAAATAGAACAAAATTTCAAAACAACATTATAGGAGGGTAACAATGGTTAGTACATTACATATTGTTATCTTTAAATTAGTTACTCAGGGTACAAGATATCAGTGTTCAATTATCCAAACAATATTAGCACAAACCTTTCTTGTCAATGAACTAAGCAAAATTAGTAGTATATCTATCTTAACTATCATATATATGATATATATATATATATATATATATATATACATACAATTTTTTTCTTTTCCCTTCTTTTCTCCATTCCCCCATCTCAGTTTCTCTTTCCTTTGGACCAGTTGCTTCCTGTTTTACCATATTTATTGTACATTTTTGGATCTTATTTACTCTTTCAGTTTCTCACACTAGGGAGACAATACGATTTTTACACATGTGCGTCCGGTTTATTTCACTTACGAGTATTTTCTCGAGTTGCATTCATTTACCTATAAAAGACTCCAGTTTATCTTTCTTTATGGCTGAGTAGTACTCCATTGTATAAAAAGACCACATCTTTTTTATCCATTCCTCAGTTGATGGGCATTTGGGTTGTTTCCAAGATCTGGCTATTACAAATTGTGCGGCTATAAACATGGGTGCACATATATCGCACCCACAAAATTTTTAAAAATTTTATTTCATTTTATTTTTAAATTTTGAGACTAAGTTACTAAATTGCCCAGGCAGGGCTCAAACTTGTGATCCTCCTGCCTCAGCCTCCCAGAGTGCTGGGATCACAGGCATGTGCCACCAGGCCAGCCGAAATTTTTACTTAAGCTGGGCACACAGTAGCATGTGCCCAGGAGAGTCACTTGAGCCCACAAGTTTAAGACCAGCCAGGACAACATAGCAAGACCCTGTCTTAGGAAAAAAAAAAAAAAAGAAGAAGAAGAAGTAATTTGATGATAATACCTCGAGATCATATGAATATCCTGTTCCCCAGCAATTTATCCAATGGTTTTAACATAAATTCATGAAATTTGCTTTTTTTTTTTCTGTGGGTACGGGGGTCGATCTCAGGACCTTGCACGCCAGCAGGCGCCCGTGCCACTGAGCGATATCACTGGCCCTTTTTTCGTATGTGGGTTCTGGGAGTCGAACTCGGGCCCTCGCGCTTGCCAGGCAGGCGCTTACGCCGCTGAGCCATCTCACCGGCCCATGAAATTTGCTTTAATTGTTACTTTCTAGGCCATAAAAAGAGGAAGTTTTAATTACATTATTCCTTCCACATTTATTCTCTGGAATTTTTTTTTTTTTTTTTTTTTTCTGAGACAATGTCTCACTATGTAGCCCAGGCTGGCCTTGAACTCCCAGCAATCCTCTGCCTCAGCCTCCCGAGTGCTGGGATTACAGGTGTGTGCCACCATACCTTGCTGTTCCCCTCAGTTTTTTAGTACTTTCTTAGTTTTCTGGCACAAGACATCCCAGTATCACCTTATTCTTTTCTTGGCCCAGACCTGGAAAATACCATTTCTCAAAGGATCCTGGAGTCCCCTTAGTGCAGAACAGAATTTTAGAAATTCTGGGAGCTGGGGCTGGATTTGGGGTACATCATCTTTACCTAGATCCCTTGGCAAGTTAATTACAACTAGTTGTCTACAACTAATGCTTTCTGGAGATTTTTAAAAGTAAAACAAAGCCAGGCGTGGTGGCAAATGCCTATAATCCCCAGCACTCAGGAGGCTGAGGCAGGATGATCGCCAAGAATGTGAGGCCAGCCTGGGCTACACAGTAAGTTCAAGGCCAGTCTGAACTACATAGTGAGACCCTGTCTCAAAAACACAAAACTTGGGCCGGTGAGATAGCTCAGCGGCTTAAGCGCCTGCCCGGCAAGCACGAGGGCCCGAGTTCGACTGCCGGAACCCACATACGAAAAAGGGGCCGGTGATATCGCTCAGCGGCACGGGCGCCTGCTGGCGCACGAGGTCCTGAGGTCAACCCCCCGGTACCCACAAAAAAAAAAAAAAAAAACACACAAAACTAAAAAAAGTAAACAGATTTGATTTGATCTTGCCTTGTGTCATAGCAAGATTGCCTTTTGTAAATACCCTTTTCAATACCATGCTGACGTGAGCTTTTTAAAACACTGTAAAATCAGCTAGGAGGATTTTACTCAAACAATTAATTATATCCAGATTTAACTTCATGCTCACATGATCAATGTTCTCTCCGTTTAATGTCCTAGATAACCGGCTGGCAGATGGCAAGGGGGCAGTAATATGGTTTTGCAATTAGGCTATGAAAGATGACACATGAGAAAACAATTAGAGGGAAAAGATTTACCAAAGCTTAATTATCATTTTTCCTGGTGCATTTAAATTCAGTCAGGAGGAGAAACAGTATTTTAAAATAAGAAGAAAACTTTTGCTTGTCCTTATTAATCTTGAATTGGGAAATATTTTTCTTAAGCTCTTTTAGTTTAGACTCAAGGGCCTAACAGACTATTCATTGCAACCAGGGAAAACTAAACCCAAGTCATGACTACCTTCTATTTTATATGACACTTTAGAGTTACCAGGGATCTGCACACCCGGGAGGCGGGTGCGACAGTTCAGCACTATATAGTGGCCTAGCCCGAGGGTCAGAGGGTCAGACCACCTCAGGAGTCTGGGCTTTCTGTGTTAGAGTTAACCTTGGGGGTTTTGGAGGGTATCTTACTGCCCTGGGGTAGAGACAGCAATCAGTACTCTCTTGTTGGGTGAATAAATGTTTTGTTCTCCTGGGGCAGGATATACTGGATGCAAAAGTGACATTACTTGGACTTCTGAAATAGGAAGAGTTGAAAGTTGCATTTTTTAGCAAATGCAAGCAGCCTTAGCCCACCCCCACCCCACCAAGGAACCTCTTGTAGGAACTGTAGCTAGGGTCCCCCAGCCTGCTCTAATCCCAAGGGCTGACTTCAGGGACCTCCTCCCATTTTACCTTTGCCTTCACTTTATGACAGGGCTTAGAATGCATCTTTCCTGATCACTTTTAACTGAGGGTACCAAGCCAATTTCCGGATGCATTTCAACAGAATCACGCCTGACTCCACCATATAACCTGGGTTCGAAGTTCAAATGAGCTGGAAAATGGCTTCTCAGTCTTTTCTTGTTTTCCAAACCAAGGCCTGAATGTGCTTCCTTCCCTGTTTCCTGGTCTCCCTGGAGATTCTGAGGGCTGGCAAGGAGGGTAATTCAGCAGGCGAGCAGCCGGAACACACAGGTCATCAGGAAGGATGCGTGCATAGTTTATTTTCTGTCTCCTAGCGAGAGGCAGCGTCTTTCTCTCAAAGGATGCATAGGAAGAGCCTCCTGGCCAGCACAAGCTTCACTCGGGTGTGCTTCTTTTCTCAGCCGGAGCTGATGGCTTCCTCCCCGCAGTTCACCGACCCCGGCCTGTACGTGTGGAATGCCACGGGCAACAGACGGCTGCACCGAGTCACAGGAGTAAAGCTGAAAACACGGAAGGCTCAATGCACAGATTTCATCAGCATCAAAAAGCAATTGGAGATGCTGGCCAGAATGAAAGTCACCCACTTCCGGTTCGCTCTAGACTGGGCCTCCGTCCTCCCCAGCGGCAACCTGACCTCGGTTAACCGACAGGTTCTAAGGTACTACAGGTGTGTGGTCAGCGAAGGCCTGAAGTTCAACGTCTCCCCGATGGTCACCCTGTACTACCCCACGCACGCCCACCTGGGCCTCCCCAGGCCGCTGCTGCACAGCGGGGGTTGGCTCAACCCATCCACGGCCCAGGCCTTCCAGGATTACGCAGGGCTGTGCTTCCGGGAGCTGGGGGACTTGGTGCGGCTCTGGATCACTATCAATGAGCCCAACCGGCTGAGCGACATCTACAACCGCACCGGAAACGACACCTACCAGGCGGCGCACAACCTGCTGATGGCCCACGCGCTGGCCTGGCACCTCTACGACCAGCGCTACCGGGCGTCCCAGCGCGGGGCCGTATCCCTGTCCCTGCACTCGGACTGGGCGGAACCCGCCAACCCCTTCGTGGACTCGCACTGGAAGGCGGCGGAGCGCTTCCTGCAGTTCGAGATCGCCTGGTTCGCAGAGCCGCTCTTCGGGACCGGGGACTACCCACGGGCCATGCGGGAGCACCTGGCCTCCCGAAACCGGCGCGGGCTGTCGGCCTCCGCGCTGCCCCGCTTCACCGAGGCCGAGCGCAGGCTGGTCAAGGGCGCCGCCGACTTCTACGCCCTGAACCACTTCACCACCAGGTTCGTGATGCACGAGCAGCAGAGGGGCAGCAGCTACGACGCAGACCGGGACGTGCAGTTCCTGCAGGATATCACCCGCCTGAGCTCGCCCACGCGCCTGGCCGTGCTGCCCTGGGGCGCGCGCAAGCTGCTGCGCTGGATCCGCGGCCACTACGGGGACGTGGACATCTACATCACAGCCAGCGGCATCGACGACCAGGCGCGGGAGAACGACCGGCTCCGCAAGTACTACCTGGAGAAGTACGTCCAGGAGGCTCTGAAAGGTGAGGCTGGGCCCTCCCGGCTGCGGTGAGTAGGGACCAGGACACGACAGAGTAGAAAGGCCTAGTAGTGACAGTGTCAGACTTGTGGCACCCAAGTAATTTTAATCTTAAGGGTAACAATCTCATTATGGAAAATTTGGCATATTTTTCTAAAAAGCATTTGAAAATTTACCCCCCAAGACAAGCACTGTCAATATTTTGGATTACTTCTTTCCAGCATTTTTTTTTGTTTGTTTGTTTTGTTTTGTTAATGTGGGTACCGGGAGTCAAACTCAGGACCTCGCGCTTGCCAGGCAGGCGCTTATGCCCCTGAGCCATCTCACGGGCCCTCATTTTCATTTTTGACACAGGGTCTCACTATGTAGTGCAGGCTGGCCTTGAACTCACTATGTAGCCCAGGAGGGTCTGGAACTCGTGGAGATCGTCCTGCCTCAGCCTCCCGATGCTAGGTATCTTTAATACAATTGACCCGTCTCAAAAAAACCAGTTTTGTATCCAACTTTTACCCCCCAGTACTGGAAATCGAACCCAGTGCTTCCCATGTGGCTCTATCACAGCCCCAATCCTCAGCTTCAACTACTTTTTCTTGTGTTGTCGATCAAACCCAGGGCCTCATGCATGCTAGATAAGCATTCTCACTAAGCAAGAAACATTTTCCTTAAAATCACGTTATAGCTGGGGATACAGCTCAGCGGCACAGCACCTGCCTGGCAAGTACAAGGTTCTGAGTTTGATTTCCAGTACCCCCCCCAAAAAAAAAATCACATTATAAATAAATAGTCCATGTCAGAAAAAAATCTCATAAGCTTTTTTTTTTTTGTGGGTACCAGGGGTCAAACTCAGGACCTCTCGCGCCAGCAGGCATCTGTGCCGCTGAGCGATATCACCGGCCCCTCATAAGCTTTTTGTTAATGATTGCTTAATATTGTATGCTTTATTAACATACCTTCACATACTTAACCTTTCCTCTGTTTGATGTTTAGGGTTTTATTTTCCCCCAAAGTAAGTATCTAGTGTTTTGATATTTTGGATTTTTCTTTTTTTGGTATAGATTCCTTGTCTTCATTACTAATTACCTCCTTTAGGGTGAGTTGCCCATTACATAATTATGGGGTAAAATGTTCTCAACAGCAGTGTATCAGACTGCTGATCTCACATACCATTCCCAACGCTGAGGCTTAGAACTCTTTTTTTTGTTGTCTTGTTTTGAGATGGGGTGTCACTATGTAGTTCAGGCTGGCCTTGAATTTACTATGTCACCCAGGCTGGCTTCAAACTCTCCATGATCCTCCCGACCCAGCCTCCCAAGTGCTGGGATTACAGGCATGCGCCACCATGCCCATTTTAAAAATCTTATGTTGGTTTATTTACTTTGTTTTTTTGAGACAGGGACTCGTTATGTAGTTCAGACTGGCCTTGAACTCACTATGTAGCCCAGGCTGGCCTCAAATTTGCAGTGATCCTCCTGCCTCAGCTTCCCAAGTGCTTGGATTACAGGCGTGTGCCACCACGCCTGCCAGATTTTCATTTTTTTGGCTTGTTTTCTGACACCTACAAGTTAAAGGTGAGGTTTACTTTGACTCTCAGTTTGTAGAGGTTTCAGTCCATAGTTGGCTGGCTCCAAGGCAGGGTGGCAGGGCAGAGGAGAGTTCGACTGGCAGACAGGAAGCAGGGAGCACTGGAGGCAGGAGGGAAATATACATATATCCAGGCCACATCTCCAGTGACCCCTCTTCCGGCCAGGCTGCACCTCCCAGTGTCACACCCAGCCATAAACCCATCAGTGACTAATCCAGTGTCACACACCCAAGATCCAGTCACCTCCCCAAAGGCCCACTATGAGCACATGAGGCTTGGGGGGACATCTAGATATAAGCAGAAGGGAAAAGGGTACCCAGGGTGAGGAAGAGCAGCTATAACCCTAAAGCCACAGCTCTTACACTGGCCTACTCAGTCCTAGTCTGTCCCTTCCCTTCCCACTTTGACCTCATCTCTGCTTTTTTCATTCACTCTTCTGCAGCCGCTGACCTCAGTCCTGACCCTGGCACAGGCCAGGCCCACGCCCGCATTAAACATTAGTACTCTGTACTTGCTGTTCCTTCACCCACAACACTCCTTTCTTGGATAGCTGTTGCTGCTTTTTGTTTTGAGACAGGATCTCCCTCTGTGGTCCAGGCTGGCAAGGCCAGAATTCTCCGCCCTGCATGCTTTTCCATTTTTCTCCATAGAACTTTTTACCTCTGATATTGTGTCTTCCCTACTCTTTGATTTTTACCCCATAAAAATGTGGGCTCAAGAATGTCCCGAGGGGGCCGGTGAGACGGCTCAGCGGCTTAAGCGCCTGCCTTGCAAGCGCAAAGGCCCGAGTTCGACTCCCGGAACCCACATACGAAAAAGGGGCCGGTGATATCGCTCAGTGGCACGGGCGCCTGTTGGCGCGCGAGGTCCTGAGGTCGTCCCCCCGGTACCCACAAAAAAAAAAAAAAAAAAAAAGAATGTCCCGAGGGCGTATTTAAAACAGGAGGCTGGATAAACCTACTAAGACTACAAGCTTAAAGGCGGCTGAGCCTGGGACATGTCCATATTCAGAGGCCAGAAAGATGAGAAACGGGTGAAAAAGGCTGAATAGAAGCAGGCGCTGTAAAAGCTAGCTAGCTGAGGGGATGTGCTGGAGGGAGAGTTTTGTTTTTATTAAGATGGCATAAGTTACAGTATCTTTACGTAAGTTACAGCCACAAAGCCCTGTCCCCGAGGCAGCAGAGGACTGGCTGTGCAGGAGCCCTGGAAGCAGGAGGGAAGGCAGAGCAGGTGCGGACGCCAGAAGGGAGCTGTGATCGCAGGACAGGAAGGTGTTCTCCGATTGAGCCAGGATGCAAGTTTATCCCTCAGTGCAGGGTCAGCACTGGGGGGACGGAGGGTGTGAGGCTGACTGGGAGAGGAGGGGAGACGAGGTGAAAGTCAACGTGGCTCCTGGGGAGTGCCCAGGGCTCATCTGAGGTCCACCACCAGGATAGAGGCCAGACTTTTCTGCCGGTGACATTTAGCACAATATGCTAAGTACTTTCACCTTCAGGGCTCTGCTTCTTAAATTTGCTTTTCCCCCAAGTGTTTCTGTATTACTTGCAGATCAAAATTTTATTTGTTTTTTTAAACCTATACACATTTCTACCCTCTTTCCATGGGCCATAGACTTTTAATGAGAGCCATGTCTTTTTCCATGGACACGACTTGAGCTTGTCTCACTGAGAACTAAACCCTCACCCACAAACTTCAGTGTCACTTGTGAGTCATGTTGTTGCTTTCCGGTGTTTTTCAGCATACCTGATTGACAAAGTCAAAATCAGAGGCTATTACGCGTTCAAACTGACTGAAGAAAAATCTAAACCCAGATTTGGATTCTTCACATCTGATTTCAAAGCCAAATCTTCAGTAAAGTTTTATAACCAATTGATCAGCAGCAGCGGCTTCCCTTCTGAGAACAGCAGTCCTGTGTGCAGTCAGGCGCAGAGGGACAGAGAGTGCACTATATGCTCGTTGCTCCTGCAGAAGAAGCCGCTGATATTCTTTGGTTGTTGCTTATTCTCCACCCTGGTTCTGCTATTATCAATAATCATTTTTCACCAGCGAAGGAGAAGAAAATTTTGGAAAGCAAAGAACTTACAAAACATACCATTAAAAAAAGGCCACAAGAGAGTTCTTAGCTAAACCCATCTTATTTCTGTCATGATAGCTTAGAAATGCACTCCAGTCCCACGCACTGAGAACTTACAGAACACGGATGTGTACTGCAGAGAGAATTTGAGACTCGGCAGCACCCAAGTTAAGTGGTAACACTTGTCTCTGCAGCAAGGTTCAAATGAATTTTCCCTCAGGTGTGGACAGCAGTGAGTTCAATTTTTGCAGCTGAAGAATAAGGCTTCACCCTGAGATCTGAGGCTTCCCTGATCTGCTGATGCAGGAAACATGATGAGTGGTTTCCTATCCTTTTTCTCTGGACTTCGTCCCCAAATATCAATAGCTACTTATGGCAAAGAAATTATTTTTAAGAAGTGAAAATCTGTCTTAAGACGCCACAGCAGAGATTTCTGTCACTTCTAACAAGGTGTTTTTAGGTCAGGGTGGTCCTCAAATGGAAAGCAAAAACCACAATACGGTAAGCTATGTTGTCTGTGGCCAGTTCCAGCAGACTCTAAAACACATCAATCTCAACTTTTCTCAAAAAAAGAATTAAGGGCCGGTGATATGGCTCAGCGGCATAAGCACCTGCCTGGCTAGCACGAGGTCCTGAGTTCGACTCCCAGTACCCACATTAAAAAAAAAAAAAAAGAATTACACATTTCTAAGACATCTTTGTTGTGAGCTTTCTCTTATTAGATTTGTTTTTTAAAAACTGTAACTCCCACGATTCACCTTGTGGAAAGAGCCCAGGGCTAGGATTAAGAACGAGAGCCAACTGTGTGAAGACAAGGATGTTGCTCAACCTCATGACACCGTGGTTTCCCCTTAACTGGTCTCCTTTCTCCTCCCAATTCTTGTGATTTAGTAGACCTAGAAAATCTAAAAACTCTAAGCTTTACCACTCACCAGGAGTCATCACAGGACTACACTATTATTCCACAAGAATTACTCTTTCCCCTAAAGAGCTTTGCTGTTTTTCACATGAATACAAGTAGCTCTCAAGGTGCAGAATGGAGCCACATCTGCACCTAGCAACTGTGACTCTGGAGAAGTTCAGTATGTTGTTCTAAATGAGTTTAAACTGTTTTATAGGACACCTTTTAAAACTAAAATTCATAAATCTGAACTTGAATAGTCTAATGTTTTAAAATGAGCCTGGTAATGGTGCACACCAGTAATCCCAGCACTCAGGAGGCTGAGGCAGGAGGACTGCTGTGGGTTTGAGGCCAGCCTGAAGTACACAGTGAGACCCTGTCACAAAAAACAACAAAAAGAACTGTACTTAAGACTAGTTCACATTTAATTTTACACTGGAGACACAAAAACTTGCATGTACACCCATTTCTATATATTCGTCCTTCTGGATGGTCAACATTCAACCACACGTTATACATAGTAGCTACTCAGTGTCTGCCCAGGAATTTTAGACTTTCAAAGTCAAAGGAGCTAGGCATGGTGGCACGCACCTAAAATCTTAGTACTTGGGAGGTGGAGGCAGGAGGATCACTGCCAAGTTCCAGAACAGCCTGGGCTACCCAGTGAGTTTTAAGGCCAGGCTGAACTACATAGTGAGATCTTGTCTCAAAAAAAAAAAAAAAAAAAGGGCCGGTGAGATGGCTCAGCGGCGTAAGCGCCTGCCTTGCAAGCGCGAGGGCCCGAGTTCGACTCCCGGATCCCACATACGGAAAAGGGGCCGGTGATATCGCTCAGCGGCACAGGGGCCTGTTGGCGCTCGAGGTCCTGAGGTCGACCCCCCGGTACCCACAAAAAAAAAAAAAAAAAAAAACCAAAGTAAAAGGAAATAGATCCTCTCAAAAAGCCTTAATAGGAAATGACCCCAAAATTAGTTTTAATTGTATTCAGATTAGAAGACTAATTTAGTACATTAGGATTCTGATAATGAACAGCAGTTAAGTTTCAGTTAATTGATCAAGTGAATGCAAAAGTGATAGAAAATAAACCTGCCATTTGGCTGAATTCAAACAGCAAATCTGCTTTTCTCTTCTTACCCTAACACTCACTCCTCAAGCCCTAGCAGTTTTAAAGTATGCTTTGTCAAAAACTATTCTGTGAGAACTCAGTTCCTAACGCTATGCATTACAACTGGTCCACTGTTCTACTGTGCTGTGTAGAAGACACGCATTCGAAAGAATCACTTGGCTGTTCCTTTTCCCTTTGTGCTGGATTCACCCTGACCCAAAAGCTCTAGTGAAAACTCTTAAATGTCAATCGAACAACTCATTTCAACTTATCGCCTCTTTTAATAGCAAGCTCTTCAGGAAAAAAAAAAAGTATAGACAGCCAGAGACTCTAAATCAACCTTTCAGGTTTTGCTGCCTCTCTCTGAAAGTATCTTGCACTCAGTTTCCAAGCCCACTGACCACTATTTTTTTCAATAGCTGTGCTGGGGCCTGAATCTAGTTTTGAGCACACTAGGCAAGGGCTCTACTGCCGAGTCACACCCCGGTCCCTGTCTTCATGATTTCTTAATGTGTCCACATAGCAGATCGGGGGCACACGCCTATCCCAGCTATTCAAGAGGCTGAAGTACAATCAAGTCCAAGGTCAGCCCAGGCAATTTACCCAGGCCCTATCTCAAAAAGGGTTGAGAGATGCAGCTCGATGATGGGGAGCCCTGCACCCAATCGGGGGAAAATGAGAGAATGAAACAGAGACAATGAAGTTTAAATCTTGGTCCCCCCTTTTCAATCATGTTGCCTTGCCATTCACTACCCAAAATAGAAAAGCTCCTAGCCAAAATCTAAGTCCTCCTTTGCTGCCACTTGGGGATTTCTCTACTAGTTTCTATACCACAGTCATTTGAAAATCCTTAGGTAAGTTATTTAATCTGGCCCATGACTTACTACTTTAAGATCTTTAGGCTTTTCTGACAGTTTGCAGGGAAAAAAAAAAAAAAATCACCTTGAAACCTAACTTGTGTTACCTTTTGTTTTCAATACAACCAAGTCTTTCACTAAATCTTTGACATACGTGAATGTCACAACTGGTGTTCAGCCTCTGGAAAATGAGGCCAGTACGTTGCATCTGTCTAATTTTTAGTTATTCTAAATAAACTGGTTTCTGCTGATTATTTATATTCAACTCAGAATCTGGTTGACTGCAAGCCTTCAGAACATGCATGGATCTGGCACAGTACAGGGCCCTGCCCCTGTGGGGCATCTCCCTGTCTCCCAGCAATGTGCCGGGTGGACAAGTGACTTCTGGGGTGTTCTCATTCACAAATGTGGACAACTACACCGAACAGTTGGGGAAACACCCAAAGTTTCTCCACAGTAGGTGGGGAAAAGAAATCTTCCCTGGAGAACTAGACGCATGACACCCAAGTTTTTTTTTTTTGAGACAGGGTCTCACTGTGTAGTTCAGGGTGGCCTTGAACTCACCCCTGGGCTACGTGGACTAGCCTTGAACCAGAGGTGATCCTCCTGCCTCAGCCTCCCAAGTGCTGGGATTACAGCCGTGCACTATGCCCAGCCTACAACACCCAAGTTATATGGCAACCACTGCTTAGCTAAACGCAGCCTCCAACAGTTACCAGTGAAGCTCATGGCTTACCAACCAGTCCCTTCTTGGGGCAAGCTTCCTCCCACAGCACGCTGCTGCTCGCACTAACAGTCTCAGTATTAACATCCTGTCCTATACAACACTTCCATTTGTCACTGTCAATCATTTCGAAATCTCAACACTTTCTGTATCACTATTACTGAATCTCTGCAATCTTAGCGCCATCCGTTCAGAAGTACATGCCTAGATACCTGCAATGTCTCAGTGCACAGTATCAACCCTCACGGTTACATTCCAGCAGCATACGATTGATGCTCAACAAGAGAAACCATAAACATTGGTTATGGCCAGTTGCCGGGCATGGTGGCACATGGAAAGCTGAGGCAGGAAAAACTGCCATTAGTTCGAGGTCAGCCTGGGCTACACAGTGAGTTCAAAGCCAGCCTAAAAAGAAAAAAACCCTAAGTGCAATAGGTTTAGAAGATGAGAGGGGCATGAGGAGTGAATGCCATTCTTTTTAATAGGGTGATCAAGGCAGTCTTCATTGACTATACACCTAAAAGGAGCGAGTCGGCCACAGCTCAAAAAGCCTCCCAAAGGGAAGATAGCTCAGAGGCCTTAAGGCAGTGTGCCAGGTACCAAGGAACACAAAGGTCAGTTTGGCTCTCACAAGCAGTTTTAAAAACTGTTATAGGATTAGGAACACAGTGGTATGATCTGCTTCAAAAAGAGCATTCTGGCTAAGGGAAGAGCAGAGGCAGCCAGTTAAAAGCTATACAGGGGTACTCAGTGGTACAGTGGTCGCCTAGCATTTGCTAGGCTCTAGGTTCATTTCCTAACACTGCAAAGGAAAAAAGTTATATTTCACCCAGAACCTGTATTTGAAGCCTACCAAAACCCCACCCCTTATTTCACAGCAGAATTTATTAAAAACCCATCAGTTTTGGTACAGTCAGTTGGTGCACTTGAATCAGGCTCTAAGATCCAGTTTCCCACTGTTACCTCCATCTTAGAGCAAAATAGTGACTACCCACTTCCTGATGGAATTTACAGAAGGGGTCGATGTGATACTGGAGGGGTCTGGGCAATCACCATGCCAGGCTGAAGGACACAGAAGCTAATGGCTGAGGTATAGGACAAGAGATCTTGAACCCTGACAGCCATGTGTTCATCATAAACTAAAGGTAACTGCATTTTCCAGCCCGTACTGAGGCTGTGACATTGTTCCACTTCTCAGCCTTTTCACAAGTGACCAGGACACGCCTGCCTCACCTAATGTTCAGATTCCACCTTCAGGACCTCCCCAGCTTTACAGCCATATCACTGCTGCCTGTCACTGTACCACATTCCTCTTGCATGAAATATTCTTGCTATCCCTTCAAGAACCAGATGCAAGGCACTTGTTCCCATGAAGAAAAGCTAGGACGCTCCCGTTCTTTCAAAAGCACACGAGATCATTCAGCAAGCTGTGTACCTGCCAAGTAGTTTGAAAAGATTAAGAACAAGTCCCAAATCAATAAAGATCCTTTATTGTCTCATTAAAATATCAGATTGGTTTTACAATCCAGAAGCTTGTTTCTGTGGCTGGATAACTGCAAAAAGAAATGCAAACATCTGTAAATCGCCATCAATACCCTTGCCCAACAAAGTTCCATTCTAAAGGATTCAACATGAAGATTATAACTTATTGGTTCATAGTAAACCATAAGCACAGCAACATATGTCAATTCTATCTCATACTTTGCAAAATTTACTGTGTTCCAGAAAGCAATTCTCTATGCATCTCAACTCTAATTTAAGCCCCATCTAAAGCAGTAATAAAACTTTGAAACACTAAAAAACCTACCTCTTGGATCTTATTCATCTGGCTGCTGAACTGTTCCCTTTTCAGAAACATAGATACCATCCAAAAATTTTCTGATATCCTTGTTTTTGACTGTTGTGGCTTGCTGAATCAAAGCAGCTATAAGAGAAAAACAAACTCAATTACTTCAATATCATACTATACTTTTTAATCATTAGAGTGTACTCCTCCTCATAAAACATTAAATATGCCCCATCTTGCTGGCAGCTACCTTGTACACCCAGTATACCCCTCTCTTGATTGCGTCAAGGGGGCACAGCAAGTGACTGACCTGTACCACCTAGGGTTGTGTACACACTGTGATGTTCACGAGCTAACAAAACTGCCTAGAAGACACATTTCTCAGAATACATCCCTGTCCTTAAGTGACACATGCCTGTATTTTGTTATATGCTGTATTTATAATCTCAGAATCATTGGAATAGCTTTCCTCAAAATAATGGAGATTGAACCCAAACCTTCACAATGACTGCTTCTCCAGTCCTTTTTATTGAGATAGTCTTGTGCAGTCACTAGATTGCCCAGAATGGGCTCAAAATTGACATTCTCCTGCCTCAGCCTCCCAGAGGGCTGGGATGATAGGCGTGCACCACCACACCCAGCTTCAGGATAGCTTTTAAAACAGCAAATCAGGGGCCGGTGAGACAGCTCAGCGGCGCAAGCGCCTGCCTGGCAAGCGCAAGGGCTCGAGTTCGACTCCCGGAACCCACATACAAGAAAAAGGGCCGGTGATATCGCTCAGTGGCACAGATGCCTGCTGGCGCGCGAGGTCCTGAGGTCGACCCCCCCGTACCCACAAAAATAAAAATAAAAAAGCAAATCAAATTAAATGAATAAAATACCAAATATTTAATCACAAGATTTAGATAAAATTTTGTAGGTATAATTAGACACAGTAAACATACAAACCTGAATTTGAAACAAGCTCAATGTCATTTCCTTCAAGGATTAGTTCATCTTTCTGGGCTTGAGATACTGAGCAAGCAACACCTAAAAAATAGAAAAGAATATTAATAGTGTCTAATCGGATCTTAAAAAAAAAACTTACTTTCCAGTGCTAATTTCATTCCATGCAACAAACTAACCTTCTCTTGAATTTTTGGTTATACAGGGCATGGCTCATCTGGCCAGAAATTTTATTTGTGTTCTGGCTGGAATAACTCAGTCCCAGTGTGGTCACAGACTCAGCAATTCAATTATTCAGAATGTAATTTAGTTGTACCAAGTTCTGTATCAAGTCTTCTTCCTATGGTACGTGTTTAATACCATTCAAAAGTTATTTTTTTTACCTAAAGGTTGTCATGAAATGTTGCTGACCAGTCATTTCCTAAAGCTTCATTGTCTACTATGTATTAAGCAACCACTGTTTTAAATACTTTCCAAATTCAACTCATTTAATCATGAAATATTCCTTTTTACAGACCAGTAAAATAAGTTACAAAGAGACCTGCCCAAGTCTTAGGTAGATAGTAAGACCTAAACTTTGAACCTAAGCACAATCTTCTAAGTTCTGAAGCATTATTCAAAAGATTTTGGAGGATTTAATTTCTCCTTTTTGCAGCACTGGGGTTTGAACCCAGGGCCTTTGCACTGAGCTACATCCCCAGCCCTTTTTAAAATTCTGAGATTGGGTCTTGCTAAGTGGCCCAGGCTGGGCTCAAACTTGTAACCCTCCTACCTCAGCCACTCAGAGTGCTGAGAACTTAAAAGGTTTTCACCACGAAGCAATTAGTTTATAAAAAACAAAGAAGAAATTAGTTATGTGAGATGGACACTGATTAGCTTGATCATTCTATAAATGCATACATAAACCAAAGCATCACATTGCACCCCATAAATATACACAATTATTCACAGCAATCCTCCTGCCTCAGCCTCCTGAATGCTGGGACTACAGATGTTCACCACCAGGCCTGGCAAAGATCATCTTTTAAAAACAGCCAGGTCTGGGGGTACAGCTCAGTGGTAAAGCCCTTGCCTAGTGTGCATGAGGTTCAATCCCTAACATTGCCCTTCCCAAAAAAGCTACCATATTCTGTAAGCTAATTCAGTATGCAACCCTTCAGGAAAGATATAAACCTGTAACTAGCACCAAGAGTTTTGAGTGTAACCAAGAAACAATAAATATGGTTTTAGCCATAACTAACCAAAAACACCAGCCTTCAAAAAACTTAAGGAAAAATTTCTGGATCCTATCTGAAGGCATGCACATACCTGCTCTCATACGAACACGGCGAATGTATTTTTCACCCAAGAAATTCCGGATTTCGACAAGAGACCCATTCTCCTGAATAACGACGTTGATGGGGAAGTGAGCATACACAGACCTCATCTTGTAACGGAAACCCTATTAAGTAAACAAGTTTTGAGCAATGCTGAGAAATTTCAAAGAAGTCCAGTTTCAAAATTCTGTAGAATGCTTATTTTACAATTTAAAACATAACAGCCCTCACATGGCACTCATTATCAAGGTGCTCTAACAACTGTCAGCTGTACCAAGCCTCTCAAGTTAGCATCTTTATTACCATGCATCACAGGGACAATGTCTCCTGCCAGTAAAGGTCCTTAAGGAAGCATTTATTTTACTACCCTCTCTGCCATAGTAAACAGGGCTAATTTCTCTAAATGCAAATCCGAAGTTCCTCATCTTGGGCAAAATTGAGAGTATCAAGCCAGTAAGATAGGGCCTTTCTCTTCAAGGAACTTATGTCTGGAGACCAGAGTAGACAGGTGAAATATGATCCAGTAAGTTTATAACAGAGGTAAGTACAGGGTGCCATTATCAGGTATATTCTGTTTTTTTATTTTTTATTTTTTTTGGGTACCGGGGGGTCGACCTCAGGACCTTGCGCGCCAGCAGGCGCACGTGCGGCTGAGCGATATCACCGGCCCTTTTTTCCTATGTGGGATCCGGGAGTCGAACTCGGGCCCTCGCGCTTGACCGGCAGGCGCTTACACCGCTGAGCCATCTCACCGGCCCTATCAGGTATATTCTAGAAGGACTGAAGTTTTGATGAACAGTGATATCAAATGTATGTTTAGAAAAACAAGCAGGGAGCTGAAAGATTCCAGCTTTTCCCACCAGCACAAGGTATCCTAATAGTGGGTGGCACACCAACTACTCAAGTGTGCCCAGTGGCCTGCGGTTCTAACAGATTTTTTTTTTTTTTTTTTTTGGTGGGTACCGGGGGTCGACCTCAGGACCTCGCGCGCCAGCAAGCGCCCGTGCGGCTGAGCGATATCACCGGCCCTTTCTTCGTATGTGGGTTCCGGGAGTTGAACTCGGGCCCTCACGCTTGCCAGGCAGGTGCGTACGCCGCTGAGCCATCTCACCGGCCCCCTCCAACAGATTTTTATTAAACACCACCACCACCACCCCAAAATAAACCTGAAGGTATGAACTCTGAACTTTTTGTGACCTGCACCCATCTGATCTTTTCTCACATTCATCACTTAATTCTCAAGACAGGGATGCCTAGTCAAGTTCAGAGTTCACAGATCTCAACAAACTACATGCACAATCCATTTCCAACAGCAGACATTTATGTTGTGCACAAAAATACAACTGAAAAACCTCTCCCAGAGGGTTAAAAAAAAGGCTGATCGCTTGGCTTACCAGCGTAACACCCTTGATCATGTTCTGCACATGACTACAGATGGTGCGAACCGTAGCCAGTTCCTTTCTGTTTCCCCACCATTTGTCAACCCGGAGCTGTAACAGAATAAAACTTTTAGGAAAGTCTTCCCTGAAAGAAATATACTTGAAAGAGAATGGCTCATTTATCCACTGAACAGATTTAAAAAATTAATCCTAGTTAAAGCACACAATCCTCAATTAGGAAAATCCAATCCATCTAGAGCCTCCTAAAGTCGACAAATATTACTATATTACAATTTTTATGGTGGAATAACAACCTGAAACGTCAATTTTTTTTTTTTTTTTGTATAGGTTGCAACAAACGTCACTTCTGGAAAGCAAAAATACCACCTGCTTCCTATATAAGCAATGACAACAAAAATAAATCTAATTTGTAACTATTCCCTACCACTAGTGACAACTAGTTATTGAGCTTTACAACCTGTACTGAGAACTTGCTTCTCTAATTTCACTAAAACAAAATTAGCTCCACTTTTGGATGTCAAATTTTAAAGCTAAAACATCGAGCCTCAGTTGAAAAATTTCCAAGGTAACTACATTTAGTACTGTTATAAATCATTACCTTCCAAATTCAAGTGACCCCAAAAAACTCACCCTCTTCTTTTTCTTTCCGAGGAGACTGAGTTCTACATTGATGTGATTGAAGTCCCTCCGCAGGGTTCCTCTGGGGCCCTTCACAATAACTGTGCGTCCCTTCAGAGTGATGTCGACTAGAATAGGGAACGAATTCGTGAGGTCACAGAACAAAACTTAGAATACGAAAAGAGCTGAGAGAAAAACATCAAGCCTCGTACCATTTTCTGGAATGTCGACAGTCTGATTGCTGAGAATGGTCTTCATTCTGAAACACAAACACACTGGGGGTAAGAAGGTCGGAACAGAGAGGGACTTTTCCGCCAGACTAGACTGCACTCCACCGGAGACTGCCAGGCAAGCAGTCCGAGGAAGATCGAACAGAACCGACCGAGTGCGGCTTCCCGCGCTTATGGGCCTGGAAGGAGCAGCCCAACAACGGGTATCATGAAGCCCAGTGGGCTATGTCATGCTCCGTCCAACCCTAGAAGTTCCAACAGGCGCGCCGTACCGCAAAGACTCGGGGAGGGCGGGGTAGGCCTAAAAGGCCAGAACTGGACTCAAGTCTCCGCGCCGCCAGATCCATATGGCGCTCGCCGCATGGGAGACAAACAGGACAAGCATTCCAAGCGTCGGGGCCATACCGCTGGCTTTCCCAGAGCCGATGGCTTCAGATTCCCAGACCCCACAAGAGTACAGAAACCTCCTCACCTCGCAGGAGACGCGGCAAAGAAGGAGCGTCTTTCGTCATCACGTTCTTGTAGCCTGTAAGGACCCTGCCCGTCACGTCATGAGTACGCGACTCCATTCAGGCTGAAACAGCCAATCACAGAGTAGCTCGATTGGCTGTGATGCTTTGTCATAAACTGAGCGACAGTTTTCCGGACTGTCTTTTCTTGGGAATTAGTGATCGCATCATCCCGCGACCCTATTAGGCCTAGAGAGGGGATGTCTCTACGCTGCGGGGCTGCAGCCTGCACCCTGGTGCCCCGGGTGAGCGGCAGGGCGAGAAGGTTGCAAGCGTGGGGTGGGGGGTTCCGTTCCCTTCAATGAAGGCCAGCGCTTCTTGAGCGTTGTAACCAGGCAGTGTTCTAAGCGCTTTTTTCTGTTACTTAACTCTTAACATCTCCGTGAAGTAGCCTCTGGTATTGCTTTGTTTGAAGCGCTGTCTGGGCAGAGGCTGAGAGGTTTTTTGTTTTTAAGGTTTTGGGTTTCCCCTGCTTAGAGTGGTTGGTGTCCTGTATTTATTTTAGAACACTACAGTAAACACCCCAAATAACTACTCTGTATTGGGCCGTTACTGTGTATTAGACACCACCCTGACCGCTGAGAACATGAGCCGGTCCTCTAAGGTAAAGCTGTAGACATTGATAAGTGTACTCGCCACGGTGCAGCGCTATACTGAGGGCCTGTCATGTTCAAACCCAGAAACAATGTAACCTACAAAAATAAAATCACGTTAGGTTCGGTTTTCCTTCCAGTTCTTGAAACGAATCTAGCATTACTTCGCAGTTTTAACACTTACACTTATCCACACTAGAGATATTTATTGCCAATTTCCTTTTAAGCATCTCTGTCTCAGGCCGGGTGTGGTGGCACACTCCTGTAATCCCAGCACTCAGGAGGCTGAGGCAGGAGGATCGCTGTGAGTTTGAGGCCAGCCTGAACTGCATAGTGAAACCCTGTCTCAAAAAGACAAAAAATAAACATCTCTATCTCGTCAAAAATAGAAAACATATCTGTGTCAACGTCTCCAGTTATTGCAGCTTAAACAAACTTGTAGCACCTGTTAAGAAGTGTGACTTAAATTAGATAGGTTCTGAAATCCCAAATAGTTAACTCCTATTCTTTAGGTTTAATTATTTATTTTTTGAGACAGAGTCTCTGTATACAGTCCAGGCTGGCCTTGAACTCACTATGTAGCCCAGGCTGGCCTCCAACTCATGGCAATCCTCCTGCCTCAGCCTTCCAAGTGCTGGGATTACAGGCATGCGCCACTATGCCAGGCTTTAACGTAATTTCTGAATCAATTCTTTGGCTTTACGCTTCCTTTTAGATATTATAAGAGTTAAAACTACATTATTCCAGGCCCCACTAAATGAGTATCATAATGCACTCTTTTTTTAGGTGTTTGGAAGATGTTTACACAGCCCACTCAGAGCATTAACTTCCTTGTCGGATAAAAAAAAAGAATTTTTGCAGAATGGGCCAGATCTTCAAGATTTTGTATCAGGTGACCTTGCAGACAAGAGCAACTGGGATGAATATAAAGGAAACTTAAAACGCCAGAAAGGAGAAAGGTAATTGAAATTTTGAGACAATTATAATGTCCCATTCTTTTACTGCATTATTTTCAGATATAACCAAGCCTTAGAGTATGTTTTTTGTTTTCGTTTGTTTGTTTTTTGGTTTTTTGAGACAGAGTTTCACTGTGCAGTTCAGGCTGGCCTTGAATTCAGTTTGTAGCCCAGGCTGGCCTCGAACTCAAGGCAATCCTTCTGCCTCAGCCTCCCGAGTGCTGGGATTACAGGTGTGTACCACCACGCCCAGCTAATTTCAAACTTGTTAAACTTAGCTAAAAGTCATTAGAAGACGTGATAACAGACCTATATAGAACAGGTAAGTAAACGTTGTAATCTTTTTCTTCCTGTGGCCTTTGGCAGGTTTTCTTCATCTTTCCTAAAACTTAACAGTAAAACAACCATCTTCCCATTTTCTACCCAGCCACTGATTCTTAAGAAACTGAAGGTTATCACCTTGCTATTAATCTATTAGATTTTGATAATTTTTAAATTATAAGTGGATACTATGATCTGACTTGTTTCTTCTCCAAATTTACATATAACCTGTGGACACATTGCCTAAATTTAAAAAAATGGTGAGGATTTCATGCAAAGGGAAAATAGTTTTGAGGACTATTCCTCAACTTCCAGATCACAGGTGAGTGGAGTTGAGGCTGTATACTCTCCACTTCAAATTGTAGATTTTTTTTTCTATCTAGTAATAACCATTAGCTGGGTGTGGTGGTGCACACCTGTAATCTCAGTACTCAGGAGGCTGAGGCAGGAGAATCATTGTAAACTCAAGGCCAGCCTGGGCTACATAGTGAGTTCAAGGCTATCCTGAACTACATGTGAGACCATGTCTCAAAACAAACAAACAAAAATCCCTATAAAATCTACAATGTAGAGCAAATAATACCTGGTGGTTATCTCTTTTTAATCTGAATTAAAATGGGTGTAGTGGTGGACATCTGTAATCCCAGCACTCAGAAAGCTGAGCCAGGAGGATCGTCATGAGTTGAGGCCAGCCCTGGTGAGACCCTATCTTAAAAACAAAACACAAAAAAAGACAATCTGAGTTAATATAGTACTTTCGATAGTGTTTTTCATAGGGAATGAAATGTTCAAAGATTATTTTATTAGAATGGTGCAACTTTGTGCCTCTGCAGAAGGTAGACGTGAGCATAGTGCCTTGCTAGACTCCACCATCAGTGTTCTCTAAAGTGTTCTAAGCGAGCATAAATTTGAGTCTTTGTTCCCCCTCCTATGGCAGAAATTAGGAATCTAGGATTATGGAAAAAACTTTTAAGCAGGAATGGTAATAGAGTAAAATAATTTCAAAGCTGTGTGATTATTTTTCAGCTTATTTTTAAAGACAGTTATGTTTGGCTTTCCTTAGGTTAAGACTGCCTCCATGGCTAAAGACCGAGATTCCAATGGGGAAAAATTACAATAAACTGAAAAATACATTGCGGAATTTCAATCTCCATACAGTAAGTTCTCAGTGTTAACTGCCTAGTGTTAATCTGAACCTATGTTTCTATGTATTTGTTTTGTTTTGTTTGTTTGTTTCTATGTGTTTGTAACAAAATTAATAAATATATAAATGACAGCAAGGAAAGTAAATAATGATGTTAAATGATGCATTATTCCAGGAATTAAAAACACATTTAGGGCCTGAGGATGCAGTTCATTGAGGGCCTGGGTTCAGTCCCCAGCACTCCTTCCAAAAAATGCATTTAAAATCATTTTTTCAAGCCAAGTGTAGTGGCTTGGAAAACCCTAGCTATCAGGAGACTGAGGCAAGAGGATTGCAGAGTTGAGGCCACCCTGGGCAACTTTGCAAAACCCTGTCTCAAAATAAAAAAATTAAAAGGGCTGGGGGCTGTGGCTCAGTGGTTGAATGCTTGCACGCACACACACCAAAAAAATTCTACAAAAGAAACAAAGGTGATTATATTTCTTAACATCTCCAGATATTCCCTGAAACTTGGGAAGCAAGGTTTTTTTGTTGATTTGAGGTCTTTGTTGTTTTTGTGGATTTTTGAAACATGGTCTTGCTATGTAGCTCAGGCTGGCCTTGAACTCACTATGTGCCTGGTTGGCCTCAAACTCATGATCCTCCTGCCTCAGCCTCCTGAGTGCGTGTGCACCACCAGGCCTCCAGTTTGGGTTTTCATTTGTTTGTTTCGAGTTGGGGTCTTGCTATACTGTGCAGGCTGATCTCAAACTCCTGGACTCAAGTAATCTACTTCAGCCTTCGAAGTGGCTGAGACTACAGGCATATACCAGCAGGCCCGGCTTGTTCATTTTATCTTAGAATTAAGTACATGTCTGTTGGAAAGACTATAAAATACGTTGTGCTGGGCATGGCGGCGCATGCCTATAAGCCTAGCTATTCTGGAGGCTGAGGCAGGAGGATTCTGAGTTCAAGGCCAACCTGGACAACTTAGGATGACTGTGTCTAAAAGTAAAATTTTAAAAAGGGCTGGGTTTGCAGCTCAGTAGTAAAGAGTTTATCTGGGTGTAGGCCCAGAGTTTAATCTCCAGTACAGGAAAAAAACAAGAATTAAACAATGGGCAGCTTAAAGTATCTAATAATTGTTCAATGGGTTGGTATTTTCAACCTGACTTTATTTTGGTCCCTTTTACTGCCAGGTATGCGAGGAGGCTCGATGTCCCAATATTGGAGAGTGTTGGGGAGGTGGTGACTACGCCACTGCCACAGCCACAATCATGGTAAAACCAGCTCCGCCTCCATCGTTAGTGTAGAAATGGAGTAGCTCCCATCCTCCTCCTAAAAATGTGCAGCATGAACCTCTGCTCTCATCTTTCATGACAAATGAGTTTATGAGAAGTGTAAGGAGGTAACAGCTGACAGAGCATCTAACCTGTTTTGTATCACCTTCTCTGAATCAGCCCATTATTGCTTCTTGCATCTGTCTGATAGTTAACTGTGTGCTGCCTTGAGACACTTCTGTTCACTTCTGGAAACATTCTTCCTGATAACTTCCTGTGTGTTTCTGTCTTACCTATTTAACAAGAAGGAGCTGTGCCTTCCATTTAACTCTGACATAAATCCGCACGTTGATCTGTTGATCGGGGAGGGGACGGAAGGAGGAAGTTGAAACAGTGAAGATGTGTTGCGTACGTGTACTAATCCCCACGGTGGAGTAATCAGTGTGCACTGCAAACATGGGCTGATGAAAACAAATCATATTAATGAATAGATACAAGGAAATCTTTATACGTTATAAAGAATAACAGTACAACAGATACCCTGATACTCACCTCCAATTTAAGAGCAGAACATTAGCATTATTGTGAAAGTCCCCTATCTGTCCCCTAAATGTGTATTAGGATTCCATTTTTAAATTGAATTTTAAAATTTGGGTTGTGTGTCCCTTCCCAGGCCCTATCCCCTCTCCTTTTCCCTTAACACTATTAATTCTGGATTTGTCATTTCCTTTTCTTTCTAGTTTTACATGTTTATAACCCTTAACGATATACTCTGTGCATTTCAAATTTTTATAAATGGACTCAATCTGTTCATATTCTGTGCCGTTTGCTTTCAACATTCTGTTCCGGAGGCCGTCAGTCTGTCTGACTTGAGTCTCTATTCTAGCTGATGGGTGACACATGCACAAGAGGTTGCCGATTTTGTTCTGTGAAGACTGCAAGAAACCCACCTCCCTTGGACGCCAGTGAGCCCTACAACACCGCAAAGGCCATCACGGAGTGGGGCCTGGACTATGTTGTCCTGACGTCTGTAGATCGAGATGGTTAGTGTCGCCATGGCCTCTGCCCGCAGTTGGCTTTTCCTGGGTGGTGACATCACCTTGAGCAGTGCATTTTCTTTCTAGATATACCCGATGGGGGAGCCGAGCACATTGCAAAGACTGTGTCATACTTGAAGGAAAGGTACTTGGTTTTGAATTTGTTTGTATACTTTAAGGACCTTTGGGAACCCTGTGATTTCAGTTTAAGGCCTTCCCCTTAAAGCAGTGATTATTAACCTTGTAAGAGATTTCATCTTGCCAAAAATCTGCTGGAAAATCTCCAGAAAGAGCATGTTTGTGTACATAGATACATGCAGTATTTGCAGAAAATGTTAAGAGTTCAGTGGCATGGATATATCCTTGGACCATTAGTACACAGAGTCCCTTCCCCTGCTTCATATTTGAGTGTTAGTCTAAACTGAGTGCTGTGCTTTGCTTTGTTTTGCTTTGCTTTGCTTTGCTTTCTCTCTCTCTTTTTTTTTTTTAATATGCGGGTACCAGGAGTCGAACTCAGGACCTCGTGCTTGCCAGGCAGGCGCTTATGCCGCTGAGCTATATCACCAGCCCTGCTTTGCTTTCTTTTTTTTATGTGGGTACCATGAGTCGACCTCAGGACCTCACGCTTGCCAGCAAGCACTTGTGCCGCTGAGCGATATCACCGGCCTTTTTTTTCCTTTATGTGGGTTCTGGGAGTTGAACTCAGGACCTCGCGCTTGCCAGGCAGGCACTTATGCCACTGAGCTATCTCACCGGCCCCTGCTTTGCTTTCTTGAGACAGGGTCTTACTACACAGCCCAGCATGGCCTTGAACTCATGGTGATCCTCCTGCCTCAGCCTCCCAAATGCTGGGATTACAGGCGTGTGCCACCATGCCTGGCAAAAACTGAATGATTTCTTAAAAATTGTTAAACTGTGGTCTTCTTAGCACTGGTTTTGATAAATCATCATTTTAAAGTACTTAGAATGAGATAAACTCCCAACACTGTGAAAATATGTATTTCTTGATACCGGTTTCATCCATATTTATATGCCCTGGAGATTTTATCCATAATCCACATTTTTACTAATATTTTAATACTGTGTATTTAAAATAGCATTTAAAAAGGGACATGTGCCGAGACTGAGCAGCACAGCACCTGCCTGGCAAGCACAAGGTCGTGAGTTCAATTCCCGGTACCAAAAAAAAAAGGATATGCAAGCCAGGTGTGGTGGTGCTTGCCTGTAATCCCAGCACTCAGGAGGCTGAGACAGGAGGATTACTGGGAGTTCAAGGCCAGCCTAAACTGCACAGTGAGACTCTGTCTCAGAAAAAAAAAAAAAAAGAGAGAGAGAGAGATGCTCATTTCTTACAACTCATTGCTGGTGTATAACATCTAGCATACTTAGTAAATGTCTTTCCAATGATTTGCCATTATTTCCTATTTTCTTTATGATAGTTCATTTAAAAAAATATGTTTACAACCCACTGACTTTCTTTCACAAGCCATGAATGGGTCTCAACTTGCAGTTTTAAAAAAAACAGTGAAGAGCCGAGCATGTAGCTCAGCGGCAGTGCCTGCCTGGCAAGTGTGAGGCCCTGAATTCGATTCCCAGTTCCAAAAAAAAAACCCAAAAAACTGTGAAGCCAGTGTGGTGGGATACACCTGTAATCCCAGTTCTCAGGAGGCTGAGGCAGGAGGATCACAAGTTCCAGGCCAGCCTGGACACCTTAGCAACACTCTGTCTCAAAAAATCAAAAGGGCTGTGGACATAGCTCAATGTAGAGCATCTGCCTGGCATGCAGAAAACTGGGTTAAATCCCAAACAAACAGAGTTAAAGGATGTGCCCTTTCAGTATCTGCATTCACAAGAGGGTCTGTGTGTGTGGTCTCTTCTGTTTTCTCAGGGATACTTTTCTCTAGATACTTTGCCATTGGGTTTGTGAAAAAATTGGTCAACCCTGAATTATTTCTGCTCATTATCTTAAGAGAACAGCTCTGTGACCTAGTTGACATTGTAATGCTTCAGTGAGTAGACACAGCTACGATATAAATAAAAAGATTAATGTTTAGCTTGTACGTCTAAGCAAATTCATAATTCAGCAGCCCAGAAAAGTTTTTTTTAAAACCCATAGCACTTGTAAAATATTTGCCTAGACCCAGCCATGGTGGTGCATGCCTGTAATCCAAGCACTCGGGAAGCTAAGGCAGGAGAATTGCTGTGAGTTCAAGGCCAGCCTGGGGTACATAGTGAGTTCAAGACCAACCTGAACTACATAGTGAGACCCTATCTCAAAAAGAAAAAAAGAAAAAATTTGCCCAGACTACCTAATGAATTGTAAAATAAATCAGTTGGAGCAGTCGGGTAATATTTGCATTCACTTAAATGTCCCAATTTATTTTCTAAACAGAATTTTAGAATTTCAATATTTCATATTTTATTTCCTTTAAATGATTTTACTTTGTAACTGATTTTCATTTTTAAGCACTCAAATTAGGTTTAAAAGTCTGTACAATTTTAAACTGGGCGTGGTGGTGCACACCTGTAATCCTACCACTTTGGGAGGCTGAGAAAAGAGGATCTTAAATTCCATTCTCATCTGGGCAATTTAGTGAGATCTTGTTTCATAATAAAAAATACAAAAAGGGGCTGGACAGCACTCAAGAGGCTGAGGCAGGAGAATCACTGCAAGTTCGAGGCCAGCCTTGACTACATAATGAGTCAAGGCCAGTCTTAGGTACATAGTGAGACTGTGTCCCAAAAAAAACCTAATGAAGGGGGGCTGGGGATGTAGCTCTGTGGCAGAGCACCCCTGGGTTCAGTCCTCACTATCTCACACACACACACACACACACACACACACACACACACACACACACACACAAAAGTCTAGGTAATCTCAAATTGTATTCTGATTGCAAAAAAAAAGTTTTTATTCTGATTGTCTTTTGCATGCAAATGTACTTTAACCATTGTGTTTGTATGATTGATGCTTTTATTTTTTTGTATAATGGTTTGTATATGAACATTTGTATGCCCAGGCTTTGCTTAGCAAAGTTCGAAGGATCAGGGTGTTGTCACTGATACTGGATGAATACTGATAATTTGTTTCGAGTAACAGCGCTGCCAGTTCTTTTCCTCAGTTTGATACTTCTCTCATTTTTCCCTCTAGGAATCCAAAAATTCTTGTGGAATGCCTCACCCCTGATTTCCGAGGAGATCTTAAAGCAATAGAAAAGGTCGCCCTGTCAGGATTAGATGTTTACGCGCATAATGTGGAAACGGTTCCGGAATTACAGATGTGAGTTTGTGTACAGCCACGCCAGGAAGCTGGGAAAGCTACGCTATTCTAATGTCTTCTCACTTTTCAGTGCCAAACTTTGCAACCAACTTTTCCAAAGTAAACTCACTTCCTTCTTCCTTCTTTCTCCTTCCCTCTCTCCTTTCCTTCTTTCCACTTTTCCTTTCTTCCTTCCTTTTTCTGTTATAGAAAAATCAGAAAATATAACAAAACCAACATAAATATCACCCATTTTTCTACCTAGGAATATCAGTTACTGCCACCTCAGTGTTTATACACGTAAATGCATACACTAAGGTGGTAGTGAGTGATATCATTAACTGTATATTTTGATGAATATCTTTTTTCTCTTTTTTAAAAATAGTATCCCACTGCATGTGGTGGTGCACACCTGTAATCCCAGCACTCGGGAGGCTGAGACAGGAGGATCACTGCAAGTTTGAGGCCAGCCTGGGCTATATAGCAAGACCCTGTCTCAAAAAAGTAACATATTACAAATGCCAATGGGTATTTCTTTTTTCAAAGAACAGTTTTCAAATGAAAAAAAAAGTATACTAAAACAATTGCTTTGGCTGTAATTACAAAGAAAGAGTTTAAAATACATTTGGGGATTGGGGGTGTAGCTCAGTAGTAGAACACTTGCCAAGTATGTGCAAGATTCTGGGTTCTAAGCTGGGCATGGTCGCACACACTTGTAATCCCAGCACTCAGGAGCTGAGGCAGGAGGATTGCTGTGAGTTCGAGGCCAGCCTGAACTGCATAGCAAAACCCTGTCTCAAAAAAAAAAAAAAAAAAAAGATTCTGGGTTCTATCCTCAGCGTTCAAAAAAAAGACACACACATACAGGGGTGATCAAAATATATACAATGAATGTTTAAATTTTAAAATATTTACTACAGTAAAAGACATTGCCATTCATTCTTTCCCAAAATACTCCCCCTCACTTTGAACACACTTATCCCATCCTTCTTACAACTTTCTGAAGCAGTTCTGGAAATCCTTTCGTGAGTGTCTTTATGAGGTGTGATCAAAAATACAGTGAATACTGCTGCAAAGTGCCTCCAACAGAAAGGTAGGCTTGTAAAAAGACTACAGTGTGTCCTCATCCACCTTATGTATCGGATCTGGCACCATGTGACTTCTGGCTCTTTCCAAAGTCAACATGACCATGAAAAGTAAATGTTTTTAATTCATTCAGGATATGGAGACAGCCATAACAGCGCAACTAAAGACAAGAAAGAGGACTTCCAGAGTGCTTCAGAAAGTGCCAAGAATGATGAGATAAGTGTATTCAAAGTGAGAAGTATTTTGAGGGGGATTAACGGTGATGTACTACAATAAACTTTTAAACTTTTAAAATTTAAAATTCACCATAGTTTCAATTATACCTCATAGACTGTATCTCATATAATGTATCTGTATACCTATAATATATATGGCGCTAACATATATATAGTAAATGAGGCAGCAGAAAAACTGATATTGTTCAGGTGTATTTTAAATTTCCCTTAGAAAGCAGACACTATTTCTTTAGTCTTCCTAGTAATTTTAGTAATTAGGAATAAGGATTGTTATTCCACATAATGACTATATTCAAATTTTTTTTTATCTTCTATGCTATACAATTTTATTTATTTTTTTTTTTTTTAAAGACAACAAGTAAACATTCTTATGTGTTAATAAACTCAAGCATTAGAGAATGTACAAATACCTTTTGGAGAAAAATATTACTCAGTATAAGATTAAGCCATGTAAAAGCTAGGTAAAAATAGACTAAGGAATGGAATAGTCACAGTGAAATTGCATTTTCATACTAGGGAGACAATACGATGTTTACAAATGTGCATCCGGTTTATTTCGCTTGTGAGTATTTTCTCGAGTTGCATCCATTTACCTATAAAAGTTTCCAGTTTATCTTTCTTTATGGCTGAGTAGTACTCCATTGTGTAGAAATACCACATCTTTTTTATCCATTCCTCGGTTAATGGGCATTTGGGTTGTTTCCACGATCTAGCTATTACAAATTGTGTTGCTATAAAGATGGGTGCACATATATCGTCAAATTTTTAAAACATGAAAATCATTATAAATCTCAGGCAAGACTAATATTGTTCATTTCCTTTAACTTTTTTTTTTTTTGGTACTGGGAATTGAACTCATAACCTCATGCTAGCCAGGCAGGCACTGTGCTGCTAAGCTATATCCCCGGCTCCTTTAACTTCAGAAAAGTATTTGGCTGTGATTTTATTAGCTTCTATACATTATTCTGTGCATAAAACATAAAGTTATGAATAAACAGTAATAAGCATTTCTAGAATCGCAAGCATTATAGAACATAAATTCAGTGGAGAAATACTTTTAAGGGCCGGTGAGATGGCTCAGTGGCATAAGCGCCTGCCTGGCAAGCGCAAGGTCCTGAGTTCGACTCCTGGAACCCACATACAAAAAAAGGGCCAGTGATATCACTCAGCAGCACGGGCGCCTGCTGGCGTGCGAGGTCCTGAGGTGGACCCCTGGTACCCACAAAAAAAAAAAAAAAAAAAAAAAAAAAAACTTTTAAAAAGTAATAACTTTTTTTTTTTTTTTTTTTTTTTTTTTTGCTTTTTTTGAGACAGGGTCTCGCTATGTAGTTCAGGCTGGCTTTGAACTTACTATGTAGCCCAGGCTGACCTCGAACTCACAGTGATCCTCCTGCCTCAGCCTCTCGGGTGCTAGGATTACAGGCATGTGCCACCACACCCGGCTTAGAAAGTAATAACGTTTTATACTGTTGGTTTTGTGGTTATTTTTAAATTTATGCATTTTTTTCTTCCAGTCTCTGATTTTAAAAAGCAACAACAAATTGATTACAGGAAATAAAGCTGCATTAGAATTCAGTTGAATGCTGGTTTAACATCAGCAATTTCGTGGCCTTTTGGCTTTCTCCCCCCAGAAGCCAGGGTGGTTTGGCCTTTGTTGAAGTCTGGCCCTGCCCTGGTATGGCCAGCAGTGGGTGCCAAATGCCCTGGTTTCCGTTAAGAAGCATCATCATTTCCAGTGAAAATTCCAGAACCATGTAGTGTGGCATCCTCACCAGCAGAGGGCGGCTGATGCATTAGGGAAGAAAGGAGCATAAGTTTCAGCCCTCTGAACGTGGTTTCGGGTTTGTTTTTCTTTGTTCAATATGGAGATTGTCTTACTTTTGCCCCTTTTCTCTTGTCTTTCTACTGTCCCTGATAGTCCATTAAATTTGAGCTTCAGAATTCTCATTTAAAATGACTTCTTCTATTCTAATTTCTCTGCCCTGAAGAAAGCTTAAATGTTGGCAGAGCTAGGAAGGCCACAGAAGCCTTATTTTCTTTCCTAAAGTAACAGGAATTTGTGAAAAAGTGCTAGGCTGAACTGTGGAAGGACGAGTACGGCAACGTGCACACCATGCTCTGCTGGCATTGGGTTGCCTCCTTGACCGCGGACGTGCTTGAACTCGCCACTCTCGCTGACCACGGCCCCACTGTTTTCCAGGAAAGTTCGCGATCCTCGGGCCAACTTCGACCAGTCTCTGTGTGTGCTCAGACACGCCAAGGAGGTCCAGCCGGCCATTATTTCAAAAACATCAATAATGTTGGGTTTGGGCGAGAATGATGAGCAAGTGTATGCAACAATGAAAGGTAAAGAAGCTAAGAAATGAAAAATGTTTGCATTTAATTGGAGTTATAGGGGCCGGGGAGCTGGCTCAGCGGCATAAGCGCCTGCCTTGCAAGCGCGAGGGCCCGAGTTCGACTCCCGGATCCCACATACGAAAAAGGGGCTGGTGATATCGCTCAGCGGCACGGGTGCCTGCTGGCGCGCGAGGTCCTGAGGTCGACCCCCCCCGGTACCCACAAAAAAAAATAAAAATAATTGGAGTTATAGCAGGAGCCCCACTCTGAAGGCCCTGTTCGATTTGTGCCTCCCTGGGCTGGGAGCGCAGGCCCTGGACCCAGCTTGCCTGGCACACGTGAGGCCCTGGGTTTGGTTCCCGGCACCAGAAAAAAGTATGTATTGCAAATTCAACATGAAAGACAAGTATGCTTTCTTACAACTTCATGGAATGACGTACATGAAGCTCAGGGTAGGAAGTTTATGTCCCATTTTGTGGGGTTGGGACAGTGGAGATTAAACATCCACGCTAAGCAAGCACTCTGAGTGAGCCACCTCCCCAGCCCTTTGTTAAAATTTTATCTCGAGACAAGCTCTTGCTGAGCGGCCCAGGCAGGACTGGAATTGCCGACCCTCTCTGCTCAGTCTCCCCAGTGCCAGGGTTACAGGGGTGCACCACCGGACCCGCTCCAAGCCCCACACCACCAGCACTGGCTTTCAGCGCCCACCCTTGCACATCCTAGGCAGATAGCTACCACTGAGCTACATCCCCTGCCCTGACCTCCAGCTTTCCCTCCTCCTGCCTTGGCCTCCTAAGTAGCTAGGATTCCAACATCCACCACCATAGCTGACTGAAGTTTGTATCCCATTTTACTCCTCATCCATTCAGGCAGTGAAAAATTATTTCATCCACTTCTCTCTTTCTCTCTCTCTCTCACTCTCCTTTCTCTCTTTATTTTTCATGGTACTGGGGCCTGAACCCAAGGCCTTCACACTGAACTAGATCCCCAGGCCTTTTCAATTTTTATTTTGGTACAGGGTCTTGCTAAATCGCTAAGCTGCCCAGTCTGGGCTTGCATTTACAGTTCTCCTGCCTCAGCCTCAGAGTACTGAGATTCCAGGCGTGTGCCACCAGGCCTGGCTCATGCATCTTTTTCACTGGACAGTTTTTGAGAACCAGCCAAGTATCAGGCATTGACAATTCACAGATGACTAAGACCAATCCAGGCCTTTGAGGAGCGCTTATGTGTAGCGTTGTTGTGTAACATGGAGTGCTTTGGACCTCGCTGAACCTCCTTCCCATAAGTCCATTTGCTTTGTGATTCTTGGCCTTTTCTTTTCCTTTCTCTTCTCTTCTTGTTGTTTTGTTTTTTTGAGACAGAGTCTTGGATGTAGCCCAGGCTGGCCTTGAACTCACTATGTAGCCCAGGCTAGCCTCAAACTTGCAATGATCCTCCTGCCTCAGGCTCCCAAGTGCTGGGATTACAGGCATGCACTACCACAACCAGCCTCTTAGTCTTTTTTTTTTTTAATGTGGGTACCGGGAGTTGAACTCAGGACCTCGCTTTTGCCAGCAGGCACTTGTGCCACTGAGCGATATCACTGGCCCTTTTTTTCCTTTATGTGGATACTGGGAGTTGAACTCAGGACCTCACGCTTGCCAGGCAGGCACTTATGCCGCTGAGCTATCTCACCGGCCCCTCTTAGTCTTTTTAAACTTTGATTTTGTTCTTTTTTTTTTTTTTTTTTTGGTACTGGGAATCAAACTCAGGACCTTGTGCTTGCCAGGCAGGCGCTGCGCCGCTGAGCTACATCCCCAGCCCTCTTTTTAAACTTTGAAATATAAAAGTTTTTATTTTCTTTGAGGGCCTTTGGCTTACTTATAGTCATTAGTAGTTCAAAAATGAGTAAGTTCAAATGGTTAATTAAAAGCTCCTCTTTACTACAATGGACGTGGTTCTTAGGAAGATTCTGATATGTCAGGAGTTGAATCACATCCTGGAGCGCCTACCTTGTCCACTGAGTAGAAGCCTAATACGGCAGCTTTGGCCTGTAATACGGTGTTTTTGGACTTTTCCATACACTGCTCCCTTCACCTTCCCTGCCTAAAAGACCCCTGCCCTAAACACTTGTGACTCCTGCCCTGGCACTGGTCCACAGTATTAGGGGCACTCGTCCTTACATCTGTCGGCCCCCCATGCTTGTGTTAATCATTCCTGCATGTTCAGTGCTTGTCCTAGGCCCTGGCACAGAAATACCTTTGAAAGACTGGTATAATCTTCTTCCATCATGGGGATTATAGACGAGCATGTCCACCCTTGCGAAACACTTTGATCTATGGCTGCTAATAGAATTTTTGCTTATTTTCCTGCAGCACTTCGTGAAGCAGATGTGGACTGTTTAACCCTGGGGCAGTATATGCAGCCCACAAAGCGCCACCTTAAGGTACAGAGATCTTGAATTGCCAAATGTTTCTTGGTAATTTGAATTATATCTTCATCGTCTCCAGGTAAAAATAAGAAATTACTGGCTTTTTAGTATAACGTTCCATGTATGAGTCTCAGTTTCCATTTTATTATCTGCATAAAGCAGCTACTCTAGCACTTATTTGCTGCTATGCAAATTGTATAACTCAAGTGCACTGACAGAAAAAGGATAATCACATGGGGAAATTGCACTGAGTGACACTTGGTGACCCTGTGACTTGTTTGAGTTATGTGAGGAGCCAAAGCGGAAATAAGAAAGAGAAGCCAGTATGGCTATTTCTAGAAGCTGGTGTCGAGTAGTGACCGTGTGGCAGTGAGAATGCCGCACAGAAGATCTAAGGTGAATAAGACGGCTTTGTCCTCAGGAATCATAGATGCCCGACTAATCCCGGACTCTACATGTTAATCAGTGCAGGCGAATACAGAGAAATTCTCTCTGTAGATAATCTCATCTTCGCCCGTGGAATGCCTAAGGTAGTACGAGACAGCTGTGTCCCCCTTCCGACTCCCTGTGAGAGCGGCCCGCGGCCTGACAGAGCGGCCAGCAGGGTGCTGCGGGTGGGCCGGGGTGGGGAGGGGCCTGGCAAATGACTCTGAGTTCAGGGGTGCAGACTTTCTGTAGAATCCGGATCGGCGCTCCAGGGCGCAGTCGGTTGGTGCGTATCACACAGAATCAGAATCACTTAGGGGAATTCTGGAATCTGATCTGAAGCGATTCTTTAAATCTAGGTTGAAGAATATATTACTCCTGAAAAGTTTAAATACTGGGAAAAAGTAGGAAGTGAACTTGGATTTCATTACACCGCAAGCGGCCCTCTGGTGCGTTCTTCGTATAAAGCAGGTGAGCTGGGCCGCTTGTAGTAGGGCCCTTGCTTTGCTTCTCATTTGGACGCGCCACGGACACGTATGTGCTCCCCACGACTGCAAACACGCTGTAAAAACACAGTAAACGTTAGGCGTTCAGTTCCACCCACGTCACAGAAGCCGTAAGGCGGATTGGAACAGCTGAGGTGGTCTTTTGTCAGAGAAAGGTTTGCCGGAGCGGCCTGTGCAGCTTTCCCCGCAGAGGCCAAGGCCACGGTTCTCTGCCACCGTTTGTTCCTTAAACACCCCACTACACACACATAGGATGTGTCAGCCCCTGTAGGGAAAGCAGGGACACTTAGTTTATTCCAGTGCCCTGCGTGTGGGTTTTGGCAGTGGATTATACAGAAATGACAAAGCCTGTCAAGCATGTAATAAAGGTTTTCTGGGAAATGTGTATCACTTGCAAATGATACCAGCTGCATCCCCAGACTCCCAGTTTGAGATCAATTTAAGCACTGAAATTTGATAGCAGTGCTGCTCACACTGTTAATTTCTTTGTATTTTTCCCCTAGAGGTAACAGAAAAAAATTAGCTACGATGCAATTTTTCACTTCTGGAATTCAGCTCTTGTCTTGATCAGTTGCTTGAGCTGATTTATGAAAGTAAAAACATTTTTTCCAAGGGATTAAAAAAAAAAGTTGATAATGGCCACCAGAAAGTCCATGAGAACATACCTGAAGACTGAATTTAATCTAAAACATGTGGATTTCTTTTTTTCCCTGTCGGTTGGACTTAACAATTATGATGAAGAATAAAGAGCTAGGTCTTTTTGGATATGTCTAAAATATGTGATTATTATTGTGGCACTAGGGATTGAATCCAAGGCCTTCTCACTGAACCTCAGCCCTCAACCTTTTGTTTTGAGACAGGGTCTCACTAAGTCACTTAAATGGCATAGGCTGGGCTCAAACTTATGATCCTCCTGCCTCAGTCTCCAAGAGTGATTACAGGTGTGTGCCACCATGCCTGGCTGGTATTATTATCAATGAATGATTTCTTATATATTGGGGTCTAAACCATAGATGTTTAAATTAAGCATGAATTATATTTGAAAAATTAATGTGCAAGTATTAGTAATAGTAGGTGTGTTCCTATAAAGAAATTTAAGCCGGGCATGGTGGCGCACATCTGTAATCCCAACACTCAGGAGGCTGAGGCACTAGGATTGCCATAAGTTCGAGGACAGCTTGAACTACAAAGCTAGAGCCTGTCTCAAAAAAAATAAAATAAAATTTAAGACTTTGTTTATGCTAGTTATAAAACCCAAGGATTTGATTCAACGCTGACTGACACAAGTAGTAATTACAGGTGACTTAGTCTTCAAGCAGGGCTACTGGCAAACTGAAAGTAAAGGATGAACCAATAGCAGCTTCTAGAGAGGTTGATATAGAGTAACCTCATTTGAAACAAACTTTTTTTTAAAGAAAAGTTTCTAACACATGTAAGGAAGTGAATTGTGAATTTGTAATGCTTTTTACAACTTACCAGTAAGTAAGTGAATAAATAAATAAAGCATATTACCAGTAAAAGACTGGATTCTGACTGGAGTCTTAGACTGAGATGGGTGATTCGAGTCTGATGATGGTTCTGCTCTGGTGGCAGAGCCGCACAGGTCACTTGGCTGGGTCGAGTCCTGGGACTCTTGGCGACTGTGTTTGGATGCAGTTGCCGCAGTTCTACCATGTGTGTGAGCTGACGGAGCCACGTGCCAGACCCCTCGTAAGATCAGATCAGGCCCGTGGTAAGCATTGAGCTGGGCTCAGACTTCCTGATGGCCGAGGATGCCCTGTGCCCGGGGGGTTGGGGAGCTGCCCGGCCCGTGCAGAGTCCCCTTCCCTGCAGGGAGGCGCTGAGCGGCCCCCATCAGTGGAGCCTGAGGGCCAGTGAGGTGTTTCACAGACGCAGATCCAGGCAATCGTGTGGCACAATTGCTCTGTGAAACGGCTTCTGCTAACAGCAGGACTCTCGGTGATGAGGAAGAATAGTACCCGTAGAGTGGAGAAATCCGCAGAGGCAGCCTTAGAGCTAAAGTAGGGCCACCCTTGTCCTGCTGCGTAGTGTGTTACAAAGAATAATAGTTGAGACTGGAGTGATAAAATTTTTAAGAGAAGAACAGTGGAGAAAAGGGCCAAAGGAACAGGAAATATTTAGAAAAATACTGTCTTTGAGATTTGAGGAGAAATGCCGGTAAGTACAGAAGTCTTCCTAAGGAAAATATTGAAGCATAATTCTGAAATAGTAGCACTGTTACGTTCTTTAAACTCATATTAATGTACTTTCATTTTTCCCAAACAGGTGAATTTTTCCTGAAAAATCTAGTGGCTAAAAGAAAAACAAAATCCCTCTAAAACTTAGACCAGACCTTCAAGAGCACGGGAGGTGGCCATTCTGCTGCTGGCTGGTCCGGAGGCGTCCAGGACGGCCGGGCACAGCGGGTGTGCTCCCGCTTATTTTGTGCCAAGAGAAATGTCAGTAAGCCGGGCACTTTTAACTACAGTCATTCGTTTGGCTTTGTCTAATAAATAACTGTGTTATGTAATCATGAAACATCTTTGTAAGAATTTACTGTTAACATTATAATTAATTACAATTTAACATTAAAACTTCCAGGAGATTTTGCAAGTCACTGTTACCTGTATATCAATGTTACGTTTCATTTATGAGGATAAAAAAAAAAGCCCAGGCGTGGTGGTGCACGCCTGTAATACCAGCACTTGGGAGGCTGAGGCAGGAGGAACAAAAGTTCAAGCCTAGCCTGGGCAACTTAGTGATTTAGTGAGACGTTGCCTCAAAATAAAAAGGGCTGAGGATGTAGCTCAGTTAAAGAGCATGGAGTTCAATCCTCACTACTGAACAAAATATCTTGCAATATCAAGATATTTTCCAATTAAATTTAAACTTGAAAGACAAGCAGGAAATGCTAGATTAAAAATGGACTTGCAGGTAGCCTTGTTTTGATTTATCATGTACTTAGTATTGCATAGCTGACTGTTATACCAGGACCACAAGTGGATGAGCAGATGCCCATCCCGCCAGCCACGTGGAAGCAGCGGACGTGTGCTGTAGAGCCATGCTCCCTTCCGCGAGGTGACAAGAGCAGTTAAAATGGAGTTTTATTTTGCTTTTGTTTCCTGAGACAAGGTCTCGCCATGTAGTTCATGCTGTCCTTGAACTAAGTATTCCAGGCCAGCCTCGAACTTGTGATTCTTCCGCCTCAGCTTCCCCAGTGCTGGGATCACAGGTGTGCACCACCATGCCAAACTGGAATTTTAGAAGGCCAGGGCAGAGCCTTTGATCTTCTAAACAAGTGTGTGTTTATAAGAAGTGCATCTCGGGCCGGTGAGATGGCTCAGCGGCTTAAGCGCCTGCCCAGCAAGCGCGAGGGCCCGAGTTCGACTCCCGGAACCCACATACGAAAAAGGGGCCGGTGATATCGCTCAGCAGCACGGGCGCCTGCTGGCGCGCGAGGTCCTGAGGTCGACCCCCCGGTACCCACAAAAAAAAAAAAAAAAAAAAGGAGTTCATCTAAATCATAGACATGGCAAGAAGTCTTCAGAAATCTAGAGCCGGACATGCCTGTAATCCCAGCACTCTGGGAGGATGAGGCAGGAGGGTCACAAGTTTGAACCCAGCCTGGGCAACTCAGACCCTGTTTCAAAATAAAAAGGGAAAAGGAGCTGGGGATGCAGCTCTGTGAGAAGGCCCTGCGTTCAATCCCCAGAACTGGGGAAAAAATTAGCAGCACAGGTTACTACTGCATCAATGGTCTCCTGTATTAAAATTGAGTATTTGGCGTATTTCAGTGCGTGTGCTTTCTCTGTGCAGAACGATGGCCTTTGTTTTTTAAAGATGAAAGCGATAAACCCACACGGTTTTCTAAAACTGTGATGCAGAACAATATTCATTGCTGCAGTTCTCCCCATAGTTTACTCTATTTCTTTAGAGAAGTGCACGCCTTGCTACGTTGCTTCTTTGAGTGTGCGCGTGTGTGGACGTGCGGTTGTGTGGTGCTGGGGCTGAATCCAGGGCCTTTGCCTCCCCACTTTTTATGGGGGTGGGAAACAGGTTCCCGCTCAATTGCCCAGGCTGGGTTCAAACTTGCAGTCCTCCTGCCTCAGCCTCCAAAAGTGCTAGGATTACAGGCGTGTGCCTCAGCACCTGGCTCCTTGGTGCCTTTTCCCTCTTAGTCCTTGGGCTGGGAGGGGGACTTGGTGGGTCAGGCTGCTTGTCGTGTGGCCTCTTGGCAGCTGAGCCCCAGGTGTGTGGTGCCCCCTTGGGGCAGAGCCGCGGTGTTGTGGGCAGCTCGTCCCCACTGAGCTCGCCATTGTCCAGAGCGCAGTGTCCTCTGCTCCTCTCTTCAGTCAGGACACAGACACAACCTGAGCTTTCCCGAGGCCCCTTCAAATCACACTTTTCCCCTACGCTGCTCCTCACTGTCATTGTTCCCCTAAAGGGAACAATGTGCCGTACACACGTGTGCTCGGCATTCCATGCTGACCAAGAACCCTGTGTGTTTGCTGCCTTTTTTTAAGGCAGGTGTCACTAAATTGCTCAGTTGCCCACGTTGGGCTCAAACTTGAAGTCCTCCTGCCTCAGCCTCCCAGAATGCTGGGATTATAGGTATGTTCCACAGCACCTGGATCTGTTGTCTTTTAAATAATAGCTTTGTAGATAGTTTTGCACCTATATTATACTGTATATGTGTCACATATATTTATGTATGCACACACATATGTATTTACTTACATTTAAATCAGTCATTTGCAGGGGTGGGGAAGCACCTCTATAGAGATGGCTTGGTGACAACTGAAAATCATTGCCAGCAAACAGAAGACGCTTATGTTTTGCTTCATACCTGTACATTTTGCCAGCATGTAGGCTTGGTCATTAATCTTAGAAAAACTAACATCCCTGGTAATTGCCTAGCTTTAGGTCAATAATTAAAATATGTCACTCACTACTATGTTACTTTAACTCCATTCATTCATGTACAACCTGCATACTTTTTTAATCCACATGAGAACTTCAGTATATATATAGTTTTTTTGTTTTGTTTTGTTTTGTTTTGTTTGTGGGTACCAGGGGTCGACCTCAGGTCCTTACGCTTGCCAGGCAGGCGCTTATGCCACTGAGCAATCTCACCGGCCCTATATTCTTTTTTATTTGTTTTTTTTTTTTTTTTTGTGGGTACCGGGGGTGAACCTCAGGACCTCATGCGCCAGCAGGCGCCCGTGCTGCTGAGTGATATCATCGGCCCTTTTTTTGTATGTGGGTTCCGGGAGTCGAACTCGGGCCCTCACGCTTGCCAGGCAGGCGCTTATGCTGCTGAGCTATCTCGGCCCTGTTTTGTTTTTTTTTTAAGACATGGTCTTGCTCTGTAGTTCAGGCTGGCCTCAAACTTGCAGCAATCCTCCTGCCTCAGCCTTCCAAGTGCTGGAATGACGGACTTGAGCCACCATGCCTGGCTTTTTTTTTAAATGCTGCACCAGGGATTGAAGCCAGGGCCTTGTACATACTAGGCTGGTGATCTACCCCTGAGCTACACCCTCTCTTTTTAATTTTGTGTTTTGAGCCAGGTGTTGTTTGAGGCCTTGTCCAGCCTGAACTACATAGGGAGACCCTGTCTCAAAAACAAAAAAAGTTTTTTTTAAATAAATGAATTTGTGAGCTAGGGTCTCACAAAGCTTCCTAGGCTGACCTTAAATTTGCAACCCTCCTGCTTTAGCCTCCCAGCTAGCTGGGAGTATGGTGTGTGCCACCACACCGGGTTTATTTATTTTTTTAACGATTAACACTGGGTGTGATGGTACATGCCTGTAATCCCAGCACTTGGAGGGCGGAGGCAGGAGTATTGCCTTGACTTCAAGGCCAACCTGAACTACATAGACCCTGTCTCAAAAAAACAAAAACAAACAAACAAAAAAATTAAGGAAGATATATATTCACCTGAAAACCTCCCAAGTTACTAGGGGTACATTGTAAAATACAGAACCTTCTGAGTGGTTTCTTTTATCTGTGTTCAGAAAAAAAGAATGGGAGCAGGGTCACTCTGAAGTAATGGCCCTGCATGGTGTCTTGTTTTGAGAGGCTCTGGCGCCGTTTCTTCCCAGGTTTCTAGCCTCACTGTTGATCACTGTCCATATGTGGTAGCATTATCGAGTTTCTGGCTACATGGCCTTCAAGGCTAGGATGACTCTACTATGACTAACAAAAGCCAGGTCTTTTTATTTTTTTATTTTTATTTTTATATTTTTTTTATTTTTTTTTTTTTGTGGGTACCGGGGGGGTCAACCTCAGGACCTCGCGCGCCAGCAGGCGCCCGTGCCGCTGAGCGATATCACCGGCCCCTTTTTTGTATGTGGGATCCGGGAGTCGAACTCGGGCCCTCGCGCTTGCAAGGCAGGCGCTTAAGCCGCTGAGGTCTTTTTAAAATTTTTTGTTTTGTTTTGTTTTTGAGATAGTCTTGCTATGCAGTTCAGGCTGGCCTCAAATTCACAGTGATCTTCCTGCCTCAGCCTCCTAAGTGCTAGGATTACAGGCGTGTGCCATCATGCCTGGCCCAGGTCTTTTTTTAAAGAAAGTGACATGTTTTAAAGCGGGACTGAGGTGCAGCCGAGTGGCAGAGCGTTTGCCTAGCATGTGTGAGGCCCTGGGCTCTATCCCCAGAACTGGGGAAAACAAACATTTACTGTTGCAAAGTGTACAACTCAGGCGCATCAAGTACATTCAGAACCTTGTGCAGTCATCAGTGTCTCCATTTGACAACTCAAGCCACGAATGAAAGCCTTTCATGGCTGTCCCCCCAGTCCTAGCCACTCTTCCACATGGTCCCCTTTTCCCAGAACTGACTGGGACTTCTGCCCCTGCCCTCCTTCCCAGTGATCTGCCAAGATGTCTCTAACCTCAGGTGCTGCCCTCCTCCCAGAAGCCTCCTGTTTTCCTTGGCCTCAGGTCCCACACAGCATCTTTGTTCTCATCACGTATGACGGTTTTCCTATGTGGAGAGTCACGGGTGTACAGGCCTCAGCTTCTCTCAAGATGCTCTCATTTACCCCACCCCCACCCCTATACCCAGGGCCTTTTCAACAAACTATATCCCTAGCACATTTTATTTTTCACGTTGAGACAGGGTCTTGGTAAGTTGCTAAATCTCCCATGCTGGGCTTGAACTGGGATCCTCCTGCCTTAGCACCTCACTGGATCTGCCTTAAGAGCAGGTGGAGACACCCACTGTGAAACACTTTTACTTGCAGTGCTGGGGATCACCACAGACGCTTGTGCATGTTCAGTGAATGCTCTACCACACCCCCGGGCCTGAAATACTTTAGCTAGGATTAGCTAAACTGGGGGTAATTGGTAACAGATTCAAACTGTCATTGCCGTAACAATTCATTCAGTTAGGAATCATCTGTTGAAGCCAAAACCAGTGGGTGAAAGTTTGTCCTTTTCTTGTTTTTTTTTTTTGAGGCAGGGTCTCACTACGTAGTGCAGGCTGGCCTTGAACTCACTTATGTAGCCCAGTCCGGCCTCAAACGCACAGCGATCCTCCTGCCTCAGCCTCCTGAGTGCTGGGATTACAGGCACGCACCACAAGGCCTGGCTGAGTATCTGAAGAGTAACAGTTCTCCCTAGCAGAGATGTAATTATGAAGGGAAAAATAACTCCCAGCAGAGCGACCCGCCAGATACCACCGCAGCTCAGTGGTGAGGTAGCGGTCGCAGTAAAGGGACCCTGACCTCACGCCCCCTGTGACAGGTGCACTCATGTGCAGTCCCTGCTAGAAACGTACAGTAACTATGACCTAATCCCAAGCAAGCATCAGGCAAACCTGAACTGGAACACTACAAGGTAACTGGCCTGTAGTTGGTAAAAGTGCCAACATTAGAACTACGTTCGTGTGTGTGTGTGTGTGTGTGTGTGTGTGTGTGTACTTTATTTCCTAGAATTATGAGAGAAAAGTGACTAAGAAAGAATAGAGTCGTAATGTAGGAGGCAGAGGCACAGCAACCATGGCCGGTGCAGCTGGGTGTGACCTGCCAGCTGAGGAGACTTAAGAACCACGGGCACAGAGCAGCAGCACCTGAGCCTGACACAGACCAGCCAGCCCTGCACTCGGTGACAATCTCCCCACACGAGGACGGCCGAGCCTGCGCCTGGTGCCGATCTGCTAGCGCGAGCTCAGGTGGGACCGCCTGGGACAACTGTCAGAGACAAGGCCGGCAGCAGCTGATGGTGCCGCTGCCCTCCGGTTCTCGCAGGGTCCCTTCTGCTTGCAGGATGTAGCTTCCCCTTCTTCTTCAAAGCACCCTTTTCTCCATAAGCACCTCTTTTGCACTTCTCATTTTTCTTTTTTCTTATTTCTGCACCAAAATAAGTGGTAATCTCTCACATCTACCACTTGTCCAGACCAGTTCATTGATCAGGACAAATAACCTGGAAACAGAGCTGCCCCTGCCCCACCTGACGATCCGGGGTGCACCTTCTAAGACTTCCTGTTGCTGTTTTGAGACGGTCTCACATGTAGCCCAGGCTGGCTTCAAACTCCCATGTAGCCTCTCGGGAGTGCTGGGATTATTAGGGCAGTGCCACCATGCCTGGGATTTTGGTTTTGGCTATAAAGGACACAATTGGGACAATCAGTAAAATCTGAATGAACTCTGTAGATGATGATATTGTTTTGTTTTTTTGAAAAAGGGTCTCACTATGTAGTTCAGGCTGACCTTGAACTCACTATATAGCCCAGGCTGACCTCAAACTCGCAGCAATCCTCCTGCCTCAGTCTTCCAAATCTGGGGATGACAGGTGTATGCCACCACGCCTGGCCAGCTGGGGTGACAGTCTGAAATCTAGTTCTGCCACATATTAATGTGTGACCCCAAGCAAGCTACTTAACAATTTTGTCCTTCTGCTCTTCATCTGAAAACAGGAACTTACCTCAAAGGACCTGTGTGAAGAATAGATAAGCAAATGCACCTAACGGGCCTAGATGCACACAATGGCCAATGTTAATCACTATACAGAGTGAGCGGGGTATAGGGGTGCACATGCCTGTAATCCTAGCACTCTGGAAGGCTGAGACAGAAGGACACAAGTTCCAGTCCATGTTGCTCAAGCAACATTTAGTGAAATGGTGGAACTTGGTCTCAGATAAAAAATTAAGGGCTGGGGGTGTAGTTCCGTGAGAAGGCCCTGGGTTCCCAATCCCAGAGCCTGTTCGTGGCTCTGGTGCAGTGGGACCAGCTTGTTCGAGTGCCTAATGGTGTGCCTGCCTGCCAGCCATGGGCCTAAGATCTTGTGTAAACAGGGCTCTTGCACAATCCTCCTGCCACCTCTGCATTAGAGGGATCACCTCCATTTACAGATGGGAGAATAAAGCTTTCACATAATTTAGCCAAGACACCACATGCTAGGAGGTTGAGTTAGGACTGAAAGCTAGAAGACTTACGTGGAATAACAAGTAATTTCCAGAGAACAAATTATGGGAGAGAGGTTTCTTTTTTTTTTTTTTTTTTTTTTGTACTACAAGAGTGCACCACCATACCCAGCTAAGATTTTATTTTATACATCCTCTGAAAAATCCATTTGAATGTCTTTACCATGTCCGTGTATTTTCAATTTTAACTATTAGTTAATAATCTCATGGATATCCATCACTCCCCCCCCACCCCCAAAATAGTAGCTAGCAAACAGAGACTAACTTTTTAAAAAAATCATGCTCCTGGCTGGGTGTGTGTGCACACCTGTAATCCCAGCACTCAGGAGGCTGAGGCAGGAGGATCATCACAAGTTCAAGGCCAGCCTGGGCTACATAGTGAGTTTGAGGCCAGCCTGGACTACATAGCAAGACCCTGTCACAAAAAAAAAAAAAAAAAAAAAAAGGGCTGGTGAGATGGCTCAGCGGCGTAAGTGCCTGCCTGGCAAGCGTGAGGTCCTGAGGTCGACTCCTGGTACCCACATTAAAAAAACAAACAAACAAAAAAATCATCTTATGGTCCTCAAACTCCTCTGATGTTTGTCTCAACAGCCTGCAAATTTTTTCTTAAAGGTCCAGATAACAAATATTTTTATATCTCTCAGGCCAAGAGGCAAAACTGAGGGTGTTATGTAGGGACTGGATAACCATGTGAAATGTAACACATGAGATCAAAACCATTCTCAGCTCCCATGTGGCTGGCCAGACCCAGCCCGGGGGCAGCAGTTGTCAAGGCCTGGCTACTTGCTGAATTTAAAGTCCCTTCTTTTCTTGATCATTTGAAAGAATAATGCAAAGCCTTTTTCTCTAGAGAGTGGGCAGTTTTTCTTCCCACCTACTGGAGCACCATGACAAAATAGCATGCACACAGCTGCTGACACATGTTTGACTTATGTATTTGTTATCTATGTCGATGTCTCTGGCCTCATCTTCACAGCCGACTCCCTTTTCTTACTGAGCCACAACATCCCTAACCTACAAGGCCCTATGTGGTTAGTGAAGGCTGTGCACTCGGCAGAACCGAGACCAAAGGGCAGCTGACGCATTCAACAGTGACCAGCCACAAGCCAAAACCACCACTGCAAATGGAAGTCAACAAGAGACATAAGAAAAAAGCAGAAGGGCTTACACACAAAAATTCTTACTTTAGAATAGTGCCATATCTCATTTGTAAAGCCTTGTAGTTTATGTATAAGATTATATTGGTTTTCTTAAAGGAAACATTACAATGAATAGAAATAAAAATGTAATATAAAGGTAGCACATTTTTGACTCTTAAGACTACCAAAGAAGTAACTGATGAGGAAAGCTCTGAAATAGCAAACCAGACCATACTACTGATTTTCTCTTTGTGTTAAATTTTTTTTTGAGACAGGGTCTTGCTATGTAGCCCAGGCTGCCCTTGAACTCACAGCAATCCTTCTGCCTCAGCCTCCCAAGTGCTGGGATTACAGGTGTGTGACACCACACCCAGCTAAATATTTTTTTCAAAAGGGAGCACTGGTCGGGTTAGAGTGGTTGGAAATGCAGTGACAATCTTTTTGGGCTAAGAAATCAATGGCACACTGCATTAAAATGAGAAGAACAAAGAACTTTAACGAGGCCATACTTGTAAAGGCCACTTAGCATAGTAATTTCATGGCTTCAAAATACATACTTAATAACAAGCAAATAAACTAGTAACAAAGAAAACCAAAATGCCTTTCCCTTTATAATGTGACATTAAAGTGCTGCCTGTGGAGAATTTTTAAAGTAAAAGTGTTTTTAAGTTTCATTTTTATTTTACAAAAACCAACATGATTAAAACCAACATGATTATTTTCTATCCATCCAATAACTGTGCTAATTATATAAAAATATGTAAAAATATTCTAGATTCATAATTATCAGATATGCTAATAGCCATATAGCTAGTATAAACTTGATGATTAAAAAAATAATTGTTTCCTTAAAAACAACTTGGTTCATTTACCTATTTTCATATCAGATATCTGCTACCCTGAAGTAGCGAAGCAGTCATAAATAAAAACCCCGCATTCTACACTTTGGGCTTCTTGTTCGGTGGGTCCTGAAGGCTGAACTTCGGCATCTCACCAGAAGCAGCATATGGGATTCTCTTTGAAGATACCTTTTTGCCAATGGTTTCAATCTGGAGAGGAAAAAAATTTAATGAGAACTACTAACGATTACAACACACAAGTGTGAGAACTATAACGTAGTGTAGCAAGGCGGGAAATCAAACTTTTTTTTCACAAGCAGAAGTTACTCAGGTTTTCTGAGTTGCTATGGGAGATCCTGAGTTCCTTTTTTATTTTCTGTTTCTAATTGCATATTGGTGTCCAGACACTGTCTCTCCTGCCATTCTCCAACAAGCCCCTCACACGTCGGAGTGGACAATCCTATGTCCTAAGGTTCTCTGAGCCGTGCAGGAAAGCGATGTATAGAGCACGTTCCAGTAGCTCACACTGCTGCTTGCTCTATTCTCATTTCCATTTTCCTTACACTAAAACTTGCAGGTCAGCTGGCCATGGATTGAAACCTCTGAAACTGTGACCTAAAATAAACCTCACCTCTTAAAAGAAAAAGAAAAGAAAAGCCAGGTGTGGAGGAGTCCACTTGTAATCCCAGCACTCGGGAGGCTGAGGCAGGAGGATCACCATAAGTTCAAGGCCAGCCTGGGCTACACAGTATAATCCTGTCTCAAAAAACCATAGAAGAATACCAAGATTGCTAGACAGAGAGCTGGTGAGAGAGAGAGAGAGAGAGAGAAAGTGAGGGGGGAGGGAAAGAAGAACGAAAGAAAGATAAGAAAATGTTAAAAAGATAAAGATGGGTAAAGAGAAAGAAGAAAATTTAAAAAAGAAAACGAATGACAGAAGGTTCCCAGCACTCGGGAGGCTGAGGCAGGAGGACTGCTGTGAGTTCATGGCCAGCCTGAACTACACAGCAAGACACTGTCTCAAAAAAAAAAAAAAAAAAAAAAAAAAAGGGCCAGTGAGATGGCTCAGCGGCGTAAGCGCTTGCCTGGCAAGTGCGAGGGCCTGAGTTCAACTCCCAGAACCCACATACGAAAAAAGGGCCGGTGATATCGTTCAGTGGCACGGGCGCCTGCTGGCAAGTGCAAGGTCCTAAGGTCGACTCCCAGTACACACCAAAAAAAAAAAAAAACAGCAGGAATGACAGAAAAAAAAAAGCCATGCGTGGTGGTGCATGTCAGCCTGGACTACATGGCGAGACCCTGTCTCAAAAAAAAGGTAAGAAAAGAAAAAGGAAGAGGAAGAGAAAGTTGCAGAAGTTGTAATAGCACAGTTCTTAACAGTGCCAGTTTCAGAGTCTGAAAGGCCCCAGCTGGAATCTAGACAGAAACTTACTATTTTATCTGAATTCTCAAGGGCTTTTTCACTTACCTACCTCAAAAGGTTGCGGCAAGAATTATATTACAGTGCTTAGCATACAACAAGCCAGCCTTCAATAAATGATAATATATTTTTATATTGTATATTAACATTTTTCATATATTAAAAAATCATTAATCTTTTTAAAAAGACACTACTTCCTTAATAGTCCACATGGAGATTTTTGGCTTTGAGACAGGGTCTCACCCTGTAGTCAGGCTGGTCTCAAAGTCACTATGTACCCCAGGCTGACTTCAAACTTGCCATCCTCCTGCCTCTGCCTCCCCAGTGCTTGGATTACACGTATGGACCACCACACCCTGCTAAGAGTCCTAAATTTTATCTTCCCTCCACAGCAGAGATAAATACACCACTCTGCTTTCCTATCTTATAATTGAAAATTCTTAACTCTGACCTGTAGTACAAAGGGCTCTGCTCTGTATTAAGCTGTTATCTTATTTAGTGACTTACAGCTCCCTTTATGAGTCCACTCCTAATTGTCTTTTTAATCCTTACTAGAGAAGTTAACGTTCAGAAGAACTCAAAGTCACTTTATATATGTATCTTTCTATGTCACTTCCCACTAGATGAGTAAGACAGGAGTGAGGGGGAAGGTGTCTGTTGGAAAAAAACCCGTTAAAAATAACATTCCTGCCAGATGTTGTGGCACATGCCTGTAATCCCAGCACTCAGGAGGCTGAGGCAGGAGGATCACCATGAGTTCAAGGCCAGCCTGGGTTACATAAGCAAGTTCAAGGCCAGCCTGCACCTAGTGAGACCCTGATTCAAAACAAAACAAAAATAAATAAATAAATAACATTCCAGAGTTTAAATCACAACTGGGAGAAAAAGTCATGCTGGGTGGGACACAGGGATCTTCGAGGCCCTCTAGGGATGAGTGAACAGACAAGGACATCATCTGCTTCTGCTGTGACTCACAGATGAGAAATGGGCACTGAATTCCAAGTACAAAGGACCTCCGACAAACTGGTGAGAAGTTAAAGGAGATCTGGTGGGGGTTTTGGTTTTTGTGGTACTGGAGATTAAACCCAGGGACTGCGGAGCTACAACCCTAGCCTGCTTTTTAATATTTTAGGACAGGGTCTTGCTAAATGCACAGGCTGGCCTCGAACTTGCGATATTCCTCTCCAGGAATACTCTCAAGGGAATACTACACGGGCACTGGCCCAACTAGAATAGTAATGAACACAACAATGATACTGTATGATAACCACGGTGCATCTTGCAGTTTGGAAAATACATTCAAGGATTTTCTACATGATCGTCTGAGAGATCTGATGAGATAAGGTGGGGGACTCTTTATGACAGGCAACTGACACCCTCGTAGATGCTATGTAAGGGAGACCAACACTAAATTTTGTGTCACAAACAGGAGGGGCTGGGTGTGGTGGCACACACCTGTAATCCCAGGACTCAAAAGGCTGAGGCAGGAGGATCACCCCAAGTTCAAGGCCAGCCTGGGCTACATAGTGAGTTCAGGACCAGCCTGAACTACACAGCGAGACCCTCTCTCAAAATAAAAACTTAAGAGGGAATAGAATTGTTACATAAATCACAGACACTTCCCAGAGAACTAACGTCTTGTCCCAAAGTGATCTTATTGCTAAGTGAGAAAATATGAGAATTCTAAAACCCACACAGTGGGTTTAAAAAGAAAAGGACCAAACATGAGAGCCCAGAGTCATGAGCACCTGGAATCCAATGGTCTGCAGCTCGCTATGAAGCCCGTCCAGGACGCGGCGCCCGTCGAAGATAAAGGCTGGCTTGAGCATTTTTTTATGAATGCGTTCGTAGTCCAGCTCCTGTGGAGACACACCGCAGGGGCAATCAGAGGACAGCGCACACTCCCGCGTACACGCACACACACACCCACACACACACACCAGCCTCTAGCATCCTCCTCCATAACACTGCTGTCGCCTCACCTTAAACATGTCCCACTCAGTACAAATCACAACAGCATGGGCCCCGTCACACGCTTCGTAGGGATCCTTGGAAATGGTCACAAGTCGGGTCACTACATCACGAGCAGCAATGAAAAGCCAGAAACAAGAAAGGAGTTAGGGACGTTCACTGGCCCAGCTCTCACCTGACCGCCTCAGAGGTGAAGATGAGAGGTCTCATTTTAGAGAACCGAGGTTGAAGAGAGAGCACACCAATGAGATACAGGATAAAAATGTTGAGGTTTCTAGAAGGCTCCTAGAAAAGGTTTCTAGAAAACAGGTTGGGGGGGTCTGTAAGCAAGATGATTCGTGAGACTCAAAGCCTTACCTTGGTCATCCTGTGAAACCCCTGGATGAGAAAGATCCACGACTATTTGTTCCCTGGGCACTTTCGGATCATATATATGGAGGTGTGCACCTTCGTCCATCAGATATTTGCTAATGTAGATACTGGAGGATTCTCTGAAGGAAAACAAGTCAGTGTTGCTTTTAATGCCATTACGACCTAATACACGGGAACTGAAGATACAGGTAAGATGCTATTAAGCTGAGCAGTGAGAAGGCAGCTATTTTTATTATTTATTCTTTATACTATGTGTACATATAGAGAGAGACACTCACATGTGTTTCACACACACACACCCACGATCGAGAGGTCATAACGAGAGGTCTGAAACACTTTAAAGAACTGATACCTTGTATCGCCAGTGTCCTTTTTAAATGCGAAGCCCAGGATAGCTATCTTCTTGTCAGTGACGGTGTTGAACAGGCTGTCAATGATCCGGGACGCAAACCTCCTCCTCTGGTAGTCGTTCATGTCTATGACCTGAAATGCACGCATGGTGTACGATACTCGCTAACAGAACTGCAGCCTCTGACACACATTACTCAGAGTTTATATAAAAACCAAAAGAACCACCATATCCTTCCTTAAAGCCCTCCTGATCATTTTGATTTTCACTGGGTTGATTTGCACGCATCGGTCTGGGGTGGATGCAAAGACGGTGCACAGTTGAGCTTTAACTCAGATCCGGCGCTGAAGCCAGCTAAGCGAGGCACAGGGGAAATGGCACTGTCCATAGCTGACGTCCCCAAGCCCTGGGACAGAAGGCTGTCAGCATCAGGTCTCAGGGTGCTCCGTATCTGCTTACACCGCCCCAGCCACCAAGTTTAGCGTAAGAAGAAGATGGATGGGGGAGGGAGCCATCCAAAGAATGAAGACGTGCTATGTGCATGTGCCAACTCCCCATGATGAACGTAATCACTGCGGACTGCAAACGGGGACTAATAAAAATGTAACGAGAAAACGGTCCGGTAACAGTCAGACAACATGCTGAGTCACAGCCACCTCTGGATCCGAGCCCTAATACCACAAATATTCCAATACTCGACAAAGGTTTTAGCTAAGAAAGAGTCTCTGATCAACAGTCTTCACTCTTAAGTTTAGGTTGGTGACAGGATGAACGTACAGAAAGAGACCTTTTCTCAGGCTCTATGCCAGTTTCAACCTTCAGAGCCTGCGAAACGAGGCCAAAGTATTAGAAAAGCACGTGGCACACAGTGAATGGTAAGATAAAGCTACCGATGGACTGAGTGAAAGGACAGGAAGTGTTTCCCTAAAAAGTGAACATTTCCTTAGATTCCCTCCCACGTCTACTGCTGAAATGTGAAAAAATATGAACTCAGGAAAAATATTTGGGAAGGACACATATACTGGTTAGTACATCTGAAAATTACTTAAAATCTCTGTCAATTCCATTATCTAAAAATGGGGGGCTGCCAGGCATGGCAATCCATGCCTGTAATCCCAGCACCCAGGAGGCTGAGACAGGAGGATTGACAATAGTTCCAGGCCAGCCTAGACTACATGGTGAGTTCAACGTCAGCTTGAATTACATAGTAAGGCTCTCTCTCAAAAAAACATCCATCCACCCACCCACCCACCCATCCATCCATCCATCCATAAATGGGATAATGTTAGTGTGAGGACAAAATGAGATACTGTATTAAGTGCCCCAAAGAGTTAGCGGGAGAGGGCAAGTATTCAAGCCATGTTCATTCAATGTTTCCTGTTTGAGAAGGGTTTCTCATTTTAGCTCTGACAATCTGAAAGGGACAAAACAAGTATCAACTGATGCAAACCACCTGAAAGATTATAGTACGGGTTTTTCCTTGATTTTATGCCATTCAGGATAGAGAAGAATTATAAATGAGGATAATATTAGCTCTCAATTTACTCTGAGAACAAATTTAGTTGTACAACTAGAAGAAATACTGATTTATCAGAAATTTCCACTCCAGTTGATCAGCAAAAAAATCCAAAAGCACAGATGCTCAATAAATAAACCTAAAACAAGTAAACTGACTGAGTACCCGGAATGAATTCCTTCAAAAACATTTCACATAAGTGACAGGCTTTAATTATAATCTAATCAGCAGTTACTGACTATAGAGTAATACCTGCTGCCAATAACGAGCTACTTCAGGCAAATTCAGAGCCTCACAGAGATAAACCAAATTCAGAACATCTTTTTGGAAGCAGCTCCCACCAAAACCTGGGGGAAGAAAAATGATATTTTCATATAAGAACCAGAAACCAAATCATGTGACAAGTTTTACACATGTATATCTGGGGGCCTACACTAAGATTTTAAGTAATAAAACTTAGAAAGTTAGTGGGTTTATAAACTGTGTGAAATTTATAGCCAACTAATCAACTCTTCGAGTGATTGCCCAATGATTCCCTAACAAAAGTTTCATTATGGCTGTATTTTGACTTTTTTTTTTTTTTTTTTTTTTTTTTTGTGGGTACTGGGAGTCGACCTCAGGACCTCGCGCGCCAGCAGGCGCCCGTGCCACTGAGCGATATCACCAGCCCTTTTTTCGTATGTGGGTTCCGGGAGTCGAACTCGGGCCCTCGCGCTTGCCAGGCAGGCGCTTACACCGCTGAGCCATCTCACCGGCCCTGTTTTCTTTTTTTGAACAGAGTCTCGCTATGTAGTTCAGGCTGGCCTTGAACTCACTATGTAGCCCAGGCTGGCCTGAAACTAGTAGCAATCCTGCCTCAGCCTCCCAAGTGCTGGGATTATAGGCGTGCGCCACCACACCTGGCTGTTTTCTTATCTTTTTTCTCTCAATTTTCGGTATGAGTGCCTTACATCTCTTACTCTACTGTAGGTTCAGCAAATTTTTATGGTAAAGGGCCAGAGAGTAAATATTTCAATCATCTTTAAAAGAGATAACAGCACTTCCCTATCATGTTATAAAGAGAAAATGAGATGTATGAAGTGCTGGTATACAACCTGATGCATAATACGACTTCAGTAAATAGTACCTATTTTTGTTAAATTATAACTAGAAGAAAACAGCCAAAAGTATAAGCTATAAAAGGCCAGGGAATGCGGTTTTGGAAATGAAACAGAGCTCTAGAAACACTAGCAAGTCTTTCTGTGGACCCATCTGCAGAATATTCTATTGCCTATTACACCATTGCATTGACTCATATCCAAAACTACAGTCAGTTCTCATGATTTGTGGAAGCTATGATCTGCGTCACCCCAAACACTGAGTCCACGAATACTGAAGCCCTGCTCCCGAGCACAGCACGGGTTAGGCTCCCGCAGGTTCCTGCTCACACTGTGGTCAAGAGACGGACACAGAGCTTTGTCTCGCGTGTGCTTCTACTGACACACACATTCAATTTACTGTAATTCCTGCTTCACTAATACTGAGGTTGTGGCCAGCAGTTCTATAACTCATGCCTGAACGAAGCTCGTCTGGGGCTGCTGTCTTCCTACACTTCAGCTCTCGGCTTGGGGCCATTTTAAATGGAAAAGTCTGTACCCAAAAGCAGGAAAGTGTGGGGCCGGTGAGATGGCTCAGTGGCTTAAGCGCCTGCCCGGCAAGCGCGAGGGCCCGAGTTCGACTCCCGGATCCCACATACGAAAAAGGGGCCGGTGATATCGCTCAGTGACACGGGTGCCTGCTGGCGTGCGAGGTCCTGAGGTCGTCCCCCCGGTACCCACAAAAAAAAAAAAAAAAAAAAAAAAAAAAGCAGGAAAGTGTGAAAAAGACAGCACTAAACGCATCACAAGAAGGCCCCTTAGTGACAGGATGAGAGCTGGGGCACCAAGGCGAAGTGATGCCTTGCGCAAGCCGGGCTGGCTCAGACGCGCATCCACTGTTCTGCTCGTCGGAGAACGACACAGTACCACGAGTATGCACCTCGCGGGGTCAGTGAGTCTTAGCAGGGAGGCAAACCACAAACATGAGGACTGACTACATTTCACCAATGAAATATTTATTAGTAGGAAGAACAAACAATAGGAAGTTTATTTCCTACTTGCTTAAACAAGTTGTTAACTTATTTCCTACATGGTTTCCCAAAACACGGAACGATGTTTATGCCACTAATAGTGAAAACACCATTTTCCTCTGAAACACGGAGCTACATGTCCTGATCCACCGGTCGCCATTAAACAATAGAAGGGGTTATCGCCTGACATTGTCCCTGCTAGGATAAGGACACAGTGTAACAATCTTTCTTGTTGTCTTTGTGTTCTTAAGGGTGAGAAGAAGACTTCTTAAAAGTTAGGGACCCAGCTAAATGAAGCCACTTCATGTACAGAGAGCATCTATTTACCAACACTGGCTTTCAGGAACTTATTTCCAATTCTCTGGTCCATTCCAATGGCTGTTGCTACTTCTTCCACATCCGCTCCGGTTGCTTCACACAGGGCACTTATGGAGTTAATACTGCTGATTCTCTGGGCGAGAAAAGCATTTGCTGCCTTTACAAAAAAGAGGGGGAGAAGTATGATGAGCCGAAATAGCAATTTTGTGCATCACTTTTGTATTCAATAGAGCTGATGCAAATTACTGAGGAGATACAATAAATATACTGATGGAGACAGTGGATGGTCTGGTAAGGGAGTATATTTTATTTATTTTTTTTTTGTGTGTGGGTACCGGGGGTCGAACTCAGGACCTCGCGCGCCAACAGGCATCCGTGCCGCTGAGCGTTATCACTGGCCCTTTTTTCATATGTGGGTACCGGGAGTTGAACTCAGGACCTCGTGCTTGCCAGGCAGGAACTTATGTCACTGAGCTATCTCACCAGCCCAGGGAGTATATTTTAAATTAGGAAGATGGATGACTAAAAGGAAGTTAAAGGCAGAGAAAGGGTGATAAAAGACAAAATTATGATGATGGATGTGGTGGTGCACACCTGTAATTCTAGTGCCTGGGAGGCCAAAGCAGGAGGACCACTGCAAATTCAAGGCCAACCAGGGCTACAGAGTGAGGTCAAGGCCAGCCTGGACTACACAGTGAGCTCCTGTCTCAAAAAACCAAAAACCAAAACAAAACAAAAAGACAATTTCGAGTCCAGTCTAGGCAATTTAGCAAGACTCTGTCTCAAAATGAAAAAATAAAAAAAGACTGGGATATAGCTCAGTGCAAAGGTCCTGGGTTCAATCCCCAGTGTCACAAAGCAAAAACAAACCCAAAAACCATATATAGTGCTGGGGATATAGCTCAGCGGCACAGCACCTGCCTGGCAAGCACATGGTCATGAGTTCGACTCCTGGTACCAAAAAAATAAATAAAAAATTAAAAACCACATATATATGCACACTTATAAGACTTAAGGGAAACACTTGGCTTTAAATTTAGTGGAAAGCATGCAGGGCATAGTAACATCTGCCCATACCAGTAGTCCCATGTAACCAGGGGCTGAGACAAGAAGATACTTGAGCCCTGGAGTTCAAGGCCAGCCTGGACAACACAGTGAGACCCTGTCTCAAACACCACCACACGTAAAGGAGGGTTGGAACTACGAGCTCACCAGTTTGGAAAGCTCTGAAGACCACGTATTTGTGGTGAGGATCTTTTCTCTGGGAACCCAGTGCTCGTACACAGCACACAGGGCCTGCACAGCCTTCTGGCCCTCCGGCGTCTCATCCCCTCCAATCAGCACTCGGTCCGGGTTCTTCAGGTCCTTAATAGCCGTTCCCTCAGCCAAGAACTCAGGGTTGGACAGCACCTGGAACCCCAGTGCAAGGAAAGTGGAAGCTAAATTCACGAAGGGCAACTTGAAGACGTTAACAGTTACGTAACAAGAGCCGGATTCTAATGCCTCATATTTTTATACCTGTAAATTCAAGTTGGGCTTTGTGTTTGCGTCAAATATGTGACGGATACTTTCTGCTGCCCGCACTGGAACTGTGCTTTTCTCGGTCACGATTTTGTACCCGTTGGAGTTTTGCACGATGCGTCTGGCACAGGCTTCAATGTACTTGAGGTCAGCGGCCCGGCCTTTCCCCATGCCGTAGGTTTTGGTTGGCGTGTTCACCTGAGGGAGGAACAGCGGGGCCGGACTGGAGTTTACCTAGTCAAGCAGAACTGACGAGCCCAGCACCTCACCCTCTCTCACTTCCACAGAAAGACACGTTTTACAAATAGAACCACTAGAACAAACACCCTGAACCATCGGAGGAATGCATTCAATGGTGTTTCACTAAGAAGCTACTGCATATGGGCCAGGCACCACGGCGGGCAGGTTCCAAGGTGAGCCCTGGAGATTTAAATAAATAAGAGCTCCTCTAAAGGAGCTTATGGTCTGAAATGAAATGTAAGTTTTCTTCTCTTTATTTATTGTATGTAATATATTATGGACTTTAAAAATAAATGTTAAACTCTTTTTTTTTTTTTTTTTCTTTTTTGGAGACAGGGTCTCACCATGTAGTTCAGGCTGGCCTCGAACCTGTAGTGATCTTCCTGCCTCAGCCTCCCAAGTGCTGAGATTAGACCACCATACCTGGCTTAAACTCTTTCTTTATTCCCTGCTTTTATGACCTCATATCAACCTCTAAAAAATGTTTGCAGTTATCGTTCACAGATGCTTTCTTACTTCATTAAAGTTGGATATTTCCTGGGATCCTCAGGACACAGAATACTATGTGCACAAATACTTTCAAATGGAAATAAAAACAAATTATAGCCCAGAGTCTAAGCATTCAGTCTTGGCTTTGAGGCTGCATCACCCTGAGGAAGTGTGGCTGCCTCTGCCTCCATGACCTCATTGGAAAATGAGGATAACACACTCTCTAAAAACAAACAGGCGCTACACTGCTGACAAAAATGAGTGCTCCAAAAAGTCTAAAACTTAATGAGAACAGGAATAAGTTTTGAACAAGCACTAAGCAGCACTAACTCTCTTCTCTAAGTTTATGACCTATTGGGAGACTACAGAAAGGAACCAAATGAAATAAATCAAAGCATGAAAACTTGAGATGTGAAAAGCAGCTAGAGAAAGTTGCTTAATGTGTTTTCATTTTTGCATAAGTTTAGTATTTGCCATGATGAAAAGTGTTCAAAAATAAAGCAAACAAACAAAAAGGGGCCGAGGATATAGCTCAGTGGTACAAGCACCTGCCTGGCAAGCACAAGGTCCTCAGTTCAATTCCCTGTACCAAAAAAAAAAAAAAAGAAGAAAACAAACAAACAAAAAATGACCTAGAGAATAAAGGCAGCTAAAATGTAGATTGTGAGTTACACAGTAACAAATTCACCTAACAGGCAAAAAATAATAGCTTAGAAAGACTCCAGTCAGCTCAGGCTGAATCCGTGGAGAATCAAGTGTGAAATCAGCTATTTCTGCCAGGCCACCCTAGGAAAGGAGTCTGACACCTAGAACAGATTTTTTTTTTGTACCAGGAATCAAACTCAGGACCTTGCGCTTACCAGGCAGGCGCTGTGCTGCTGAGCTATATCCCCGGCCCCAGATTATTATTATTTTTTTTTTTTGTGGGTACCGGGGGTCGACCTCAGGACCTCACGCACCAGCAGGTGCCCTTGCCGCTGAGCAATATCATCGGCCCTTTTTTTGTATGAGGGTTCCGGGAGTAGAACTTGGGCCCTCACTCTTGCCAGGCAGGCGCGTACACCACTGAGCCATCTTGCCGGCCCCAGATTATTTTTAAATGCCTTTTTCACAGAAAATTCCCCTATTTTCACTGCAGGCTCTGGTCATCCAAAAGCTGGACTAAGGTAGCTTCTTGATTTTCTCGAAGAATCTAGTTGCTGTAAAATACTTTCTCTTCTGCTTAAATAAAGAATGGGTAGGTAAATCACAGGCACTAGATCAGGTTCTCTGAAGTGATTAAGGCCAGAAATAGACTGACTTCCTAACACAGCTCACACACCCTTGCAGCACTGCCCTGGTCTCAGTGGTCACAATCTACATAACCAACCCGACGGCTCCTGCCTTCCTGGGTCCCCAGTGTTTCTTTGCTTCACCCCAGGGGCTCTGTCCAATCTCACACTGTCCTCTTTGTTTTCCAAGGCCATGAGGTCTGGATTCAAGAAACACCATAGATCAGCTGCCAACTGTGACAGCCACCCCATCACACAGAGAATCTGAGGAGGGATGACTAGGGCAGCAAGACACGGGCTGCCTTGGTTCAAATACTGGGAGCTGGGTGTAGTGGCACATGCCTGTAATCCCAGTACTCGGGAAGCTGAGGCAGGAGGACTGCTGCGAGTTCGAGGCTAGCCTGAGCTACAAAGTGAATTCAAGGCCACCCTGAATTACACAGTGAGACCCTGTCTCAAAAAATAAACAAGAAAACAACAAAAAGTTTTTTTTGAGACATGGTCTTCCTATGTAGTTCAGGCTGGCCCTGAACTCACTATGTAGCCCAAACTGGCCTCCAACTTGCAAGAATCAGCCTCCTGAGTGCTGGGATTATAGGTGTATGTATCTCACAAGGCTATGACTTTTAAAACATACTTAAGGGGCCGGTGAGATGGCTCAGCGGTGTAAGCGCCTGCCTTGCAAGCGCGAGGGCCCGAGTTCGACTCCCGGATCCCACATAGGAAAGGGGGGCCGGTGATATCGCTCAGCGGCACGGGTGCCTGTTGGCGCGCGAGGTCCTGAGGTCGACCCCCCGGTACCCACAAAAAAAAAAAAAAAAAAAAAAAAAAAACATACTTAAGCTCTTATTGCTTTTGCTGTCTTCTGCCACCATGAACTGCTGCCTCTCTGCCATATGCCACCCTGCCTTGGAGCTAGCCCATTATGGACTGAAACCTCTACAAACTGTGAGCTAAATAAACCTTTCCTCCCTTAAAAATAAAATAAAATAAAATAAAAAATAAAAATACTTCATTTTGAGAAGTGAATCATATTTCCCCATGAAGTCAACACTGAACCTAACCATTAAATTTGATTCAGTTCTTGTCCAATTCAGTTTGTGACCAGAATCATGGAGTTAGTTTATGAATTGAGGTACCACTGTATATACTATCATGATATGTGCTCATGTGCTACCACTATTTCCTGGTTCTAGAGCCCAGATTACAACTTGCTCTCAGTTAAGTTGTTCAATGACTTGAAATTATATACCCGACCAGATGATTATAGGGTTTGCTCAAAGTGACAGTCCAAATTAAACTGGACATCTCTGTACTAAGCCATGGTATGGCTTAATAGCAAGTTAAAATACAATGAAAACTTTTAGATAGATAAGAATACACTACAATTCACGTAGCAAAGGAAACTACTTACAGAAATAAATACCAGATCAGCTTCTTTGATGGCATCGTCAATATTGGTAGAAAAAAATAGATTTTTTCCTCGACAGGATTCTACTACTTCTTTTAGTCCTGGCTAGGAAAAAAAAAGAAAAGGAGTTGTACGTAGGATATGAACTAACAGTATAATATTTGTTAAAAGGAAAGGTTAAACTGTAATTTAAAGACCTAGATTTGCTCTTTTTTTTTTTTTTTTTTTTTGTGGGTACCGGGGGGTCGACCTCAGGACCTCGCGCACCAGCAGGTGCCCGTGCCGCTGAGCAATATCACCGGCCCCTTTTTCGTATGTGGATTCCGGGAGTCGAACTCGGGCCCTTGCGCTTGCCGGGCAGGCACTTAAGCCGCTGAGCCATCTCACTGGCCCTAGATTTGCTCTTAAATAGACGCTTTATAGAAAAGACAAGGATCCTACACAAAATGCCTCAAGTGCATATTATATATCCTCACCAAATAAAGCAAACTTGAACTTGCACAACCAGCAGTAGCTCTAAAACACTTCATCACTGTTTACTGTGTACCTGATTGCTTCATAAAAGTTAGCTATTAACTCTTATCAACTCACTTTTCAAGAAACTCAAGGCCCTCCGACTTTAAGTAAATAGATTTTGCACTGTCATTATGAATACACAGTTTTACTCTCAATTCAGGCCACACACTGGCTGTGAAAGTTAATGCTTTATCTGTACATACATATATAAGTCTTACTGTAAGAAACCCCTGTTGAAGGCCAGGCGTGGTGGCTCACTCCTGTAATCACAGCACTTGAGAGCCTGAGGCAGGAGGATTGCCATGAGTTCAAGGCCAGCCTGGGCTACATAGCAAGACCCCATCTCCAAAAAACAAAAAAAAAAACATAAAAAAAATCTTAGGCCAAGAAGTAATAAAAGTTTTCAACAATGTCTGTCTGTCTGTCTGTCTTTCTTTCTTTCTTTTGGACTGAAAGTCAAAGGATAGAAAACAATACTCCATGCCACAGGAACCTGGAAAAAAGCAGGGGTAGCTATTCTATTTGCAGAAAAAATGGATTTCAAGCCAAGAGAGACAAAGAAGGTCACTACATCCTTGTAAAGGGACCAATCCAAGAGGAAGAGAACAATCATAAATATATATGCACCAAATACCAGTGCACCCAACTATATAAAACAATTATTGACATGAAAAATCAAAGAAGCACTAATACAATGTAACACGGAACCTCAATACCTTACTGTCACAAATAGACAGATCAACTAGGCAAAAAATCAACAATGAAATATCAGAACTGAACCAAACTTTTTTTTTTTTTTTTTTGGTGGGTACCAGGGTCAAACTCAGGACCTCACGCGCCAGTAGGCACCAATGCCGCTGAGTGATATCACCGGCCCTTTTTTCGTATGTGGGTACCAGGAGTCGAACTCAGTACCTCGTGCTTGCCAGGCAGGAGCTTACGCCGCTGAGCCATATCACCAGCCCCCACCACTCTTATTCAATATAGCTCTAGAAACATTAGCCAGAGCAATTAGACAAGAGAAAGAAATAAAAGGAATAACAATAGGAAAGGAAGAAGTTAAACTATGATTATTTGCAGATGACATGATGCTCTACATAGAAAACCCCAAAAACTCCAACAAAAGACTTCTAGATTTAAAAAACAAATTTAGTCACATAGCTAGATACAAAGTCAACACTCAAAAATCAACAGCCTTCCTGTACACAAATAGCAAACTCACTGAGAGAGAAATTAGGGAAACCACACCTTTCACAATAGCATCCAAAAAAATGAAATACCTAGGAATTGATCTAACAAAGGAAGTAAAAGACCTTTACATTTAAAATTACAGTACTCTGAAAAAGGGGATGGAAGAGGATATCAGAAAATGGAAAGAGGGGCCGGTGAGATGGCTCAGTGGCATAAGCGCCTGCCTGGCAAGCGAAAGGGCCCGAGTTCAACTCCCGGAACCCACATACGAAAAAAGGGCCGGTGATATCGCTCAGTGGCACGGGCGCCTGCTGGCGCGCGAGGTCCTGAGGTCGACCCCTGGTACCCGCAAAAAAAAAAAAAAAAAAAAAAAAGAAAATGGGAAGATATCCCTTGCTCTTAGGTGGGAAGAACCAACATAGTGAAATGGCCATACTTCCAAAACTGTTACACAGATTTAATGCAATTTTGATCAAAACTCCAGCAGCATATCTCACAGAATTAGAGAAAACAATCCTAAAATTCATTTGGAACCAGAAGAAACCTAGAACAGCAAAAGCAATTCTGGGCAACAAAGGCAAGGCAGGGGCATCACAATCCCTGACTTGAAACTATAATACAAAGCTACTATGATAAAAACAGCATGGTACCGGCAAGAGAAATAGACCTGCAGATCAGTGGAACAGATTAGAAGATGCTGAAACAACTCCAAATGCACTCAGTCACCTTATCTTTGACAAAGGAGTCAAAAACTTTCATTGGAAGAAAGATAGTCTCTTTTATAAATGGTGGTGGAGGTGCTCGTGGTGGTGCATACCTATGATCCCAGAATTCAGGAGGCTGGGACAGGAAGATCGCTGAGAGTTTGAGGCCAGCCTGGTCTACAAAATGAGTTCAAGGCCAGCCTGAACTGCATAGTAAGACACTGTCTCAAAAAGACCGAAAAAATAAATAAATGGTGCTGGAAAAACTCTTTTTCCACATGCCAAAAAGTAAAACTAGACCCACATCTTTTTTTTTTTTTTTGGTGGGTACCAGGGGTCGAACTCAGGACCTCAGGCACCAGTAGGTGCCCGTGCTGCTGAGCGATATCACCGGCCCTTTTTTCCGTATGTGGGTACCGGGAGTTGAACTCAGGACCTCGTGCTTGCCAGGCAGGCGCTTATGCCGCTGAGCTATCTCACCAGCCCCTAGACCCACATCTTTCACCATGCACTGAACTAAAATCGAAATGGATCAAAGATCTAAATGTTAAAACAGAAACATGAAATCTGCTGGAAGATAGAACAGGTAGAACTCTTGAAGACATTGGTGTAGGCAAAGACTTTATGAACAAAACCCTGATCACACAGGAAGTATCACAAAGAATCAACAACTGGGATCTCACCTTATTAAAAAAGCTTTTGCACAGCAAAAGAAACCACCAACAGAGTGAAGAGACAATGCACGACACAGAAAAAATTTTGCCAGTTGTTCCTTAGACCAAGAATTACTATGTATAATATATAAAGAACTCAAAAAAATCAGAACCCCCCAAATTTAAAGACCCAACCCCAAAATGGGTAACTGAAATGAACAGACACTTCTCAGATGAAGAAGTAGAAACAGCAGATAAATATATGAACAAATGTTCAACATCACCAGTCATTTGAGAGACGCAAATTAAAACAATGCTGAGATTCCATCTTGCTCCAGAAAGAATGGCTATTATCAAGAAATCAACCAGGGCTGAGGATATAGCTCAGCGGCACAAGAGCCTGTCTGGCAAGCGCAAGGTCATGAGTTCGATTCCTGGTACCAAAAAAAGAAAAAAAAGAGATCAACTAATAAATGCTGGAGGGGCTGTGGGGATAAAGGAACACTTCTCCACTGTTGGTGGGTGTGTAGACTAGTGCAACCAGTGAGGAAATCTGTGTGGAGATTCCTCAAAAAATCAAAACTAGAGGTTCCATTTGACCTAGAAGAGGAATCTCTTCTTTATATTTTCCCAAAAGAATTAAAAGCATCATACCACAGCGATACATGCAAAGACAAGTTTATAGTGACAGTCTGTAATAGCTAAATCTTGGAAACAGCCCAAATGCCCATCAACTGACGAATGGATAAAGAAGATGTTGGGGTTTTTTTAATATAATGGAGTACTACTCTGCCATAATTAAGGATAAGCTTGAGACATTTCTAGCTAAATGGATGCACTGAGACCATACTCTTAAGTGAAATAAACTGGACACACATATGTAAATATGATATGGTTTCTCTGGTGTGAGAAACCAAAAGTGCAAATAAGGACCAAAATGTGTAATAGATACTGGGAAATGGGAAGAAAATGTTCAAATGAGAAGGGTAACAAGGCAGGGGGAAGGGGAAAAGGAAGGAAGGGACCAAAAAAAAAAAAAAAAAAAAAAAAAAAAGAACAGAAGGAAAAAATGTAAACAAAGCTTTTGTAAATAAGGAGGGGAAAGTCGGGTGTGGTGGTGCACCCCTGTATTCCCAGCACTCAGGAGGCTGAGTCAGGAGGATCGCTGTGAGTTTGAGCCCAGCCTTGGGTACACAGTGAGTTCAAGGCCAGCCTGAACTACACAGTGAGACCCAGTCTCGAAAAAAAAGGAAGGGAAGAGGGGTTGAAGGGAGGGGAGGGGAATGGGAAAAAGAAGCAGCAAGATATATCATGTACAGGCACAAATTCCCCATGATGAATGTGATCATTATGTATATCTGAAATGTACCAATAAAAGAAAAAAAGAAAGGATGACAAAAAAAAAAAAAGAAAAGAAAACAAGAGCACAAGAGCAAAATGTTGTTTAATACGTTTACCTCATAAATAGGAAGGGTAGGAGAATTCCACGCATTGATTCTTAACTCATTGACATCCACAACCGTCACCTTGATTTCAGGGCACATCTGAGCAATGACACTGCAGGTGGGTCCCCCGACGTAGCCTGCACCGATGCAACAGATCTTCTTAATTTCAAACATGACTGCACTAGAAGGGAAACATAAGAATGCTCTAGTACTGGAACAGAAAACTTCAAGAAACATGTGGTATATTCATCCCACTTCATAAAAACTGCCAAAGTGAAAGGAATCTGGAAAGCTTTCCTGGATTCACCCATATGAATTATGAAAATAACGTTCACAAAAACTAACATTGCTGCTGGATTACCTGGCCTGCACTCAGCCGCACTAGCACACAGCAGATGGAAAAAATTAAGAGTAATGGATATTAGGAGAAAAGCAGCACAACTTATAGTGACCCAGTCTTCAGAAAGTTAAGAAGCAAAAGAAAGCCTTACTTAGGCCTCTAATAAACAAAGACAAGTGGGCTGCAGGCAGTCCCAGCATTGTGGGAAGCTGAAGCAGGAGGACTGAATATTCTAGACCAACTTGGGCAACTTAGCAAGACCCTGTCTCAAAAAATTTTAAAAGGATTGAGGTATAGCTCAGTGCAAAGGCTGTTGGTTCCACCCGTGTCCCTCTTACACATCACACACACACACACACACACACACACACAGGGCAGCTTTGCTGGTGGAAAGTTGCAGGGGAAATTTACACAGCAGTGCAATCCTTGCTTCAACTGCAATTCTTGTGCGACTCTTTGCTGGTGCACAAAGGTGGGTTTTACTACAGGTTTAGACTAACATGACAGATATTAAACTGGTTCCACAGTCCAGAACTGAGATCCCAATCCCTGCTGTGCTTCTGAACATGTCCCCAGAAAAGCTTGTGCTAGAAGCTAAATGCCAACACCTCGCGCTGGGCAGTGGGCGGTGGGGCCAGGAGGCGTTCACCTCAGGAAGGCCGTGCCCTCACCTGTGGATTAGCGACTATTATAACTGGGCTTCAGGTTGCAACTGTGATCTCCTGCTCTCCTAGCCCTTCCTCCAGGGAATGACACAGCAGAAAAACCCTTGCCAGATGCCAGCCCCTGCACCTTAGATCGCCCCCACCCAGAACCATGAGCTAAGACAGACTGAACCCAGGGCATTGGACATGTCAGGCAAGCCTTTCCAATACCTGGCTGGAGCTGGGCACTGGGTGGAAGAGGACAACCACGTCCACAGAAGAGAAGTGTTTCCTCCATCAAGGGTATAGGATAGCTGCGCTCCCCTTCTCTAGAACCTCCAAACACGCTCTCATAGTCCATTTGAAATACAGTCTTGCTAAGTTGCCCAGATTGGCCTTGACTTTGCAATCCTCCTGCCTCAGCCTCTCAAACAGCTGGGGTTACAGGCATGGACCATTACACCCTGCTCCCACCCCTCCCTTTTAATAGTTGCACTCTATTCCATTGCATGGATGTAGTTACCAGGAAATATTAAAACCATGCTAAATCTAGTAAATTCTCTCCTACATAAGTGAACTAGTAGTTCTCCACTATTACTTGTGAAGCCATAAAAATATAATATTCCTATTAAACCTTGAGGGTTCCATGATTCACCTCAGTGAAAATACCAAGCCAATCCACCACCACACCCAGCTCCAGCCTGCCACATCTACTGCCAGCAATCACGCTCTCTCCTTGCTTCACCCACCTTTTACTTTTCGGTTAATCTTTCCCACTTTCCAGGCCTCATGTGCTGTATACTTGGAAAAAGAGTCTACATACCTAGGTGGAAAAGACCACACTAGAAGCACGGATTGGGTAAAGCCCAAGGGAATATTCTGATGCTCCCACAGTGGCTGGGACAGTTGGGCTTGGGCAAGCTTGCCAAAGCTGTCCCTGCCTCTGCAATAGCAAGGGCATGGCTTCTGCTCTCAGCAAAGTTCGGTCACCTTATCCAGCCCCATACCCTTCTCCCTCATGAAAAAAAGTTATCATCTCCAGTTTAAGAGCGTGCACAAAATTTGGCCATATAGAAATACAGGTCCTGGGCCGGTGAGATGGCTCAGCGGCTTAAGCGCCTGCCCGGCAAGCGCGAGGGCCCGAGTTCGACTCCCGGAACCCACATACGCAAAAGGGGCCGGTGATATCGCTCAGCGGCACGGGCGCCTGCTGGCGCGCGAGGTCCTGAGGTCGACCCCCCCGGTACCCACAAAAAAAAAAAAAAAAAAAAGAAATACAGGTCCTGAGCCAGGCATGGTGGCGCATGGCTGAGGCTGAGGCAGGAAGATCACTGCAAGATTGAGGCCAGCCTGAGCTACACAGTGAGTTCATGGCCAGCCTGGACTATATAGTAAGACCCTGTCTCCAAAAAAAAAAGGAATTTTATTTTTTTATTTTTTTGAAACAGGGTCTCACTATATAGTTCAGGTTGGGCTTGAACTCACTAGGTAGCCCACATTGGCTTTAAACTTACCATTCTACTGCTTCAGCCTCCTGAGTGCTGGGATTACAGGTATGCACCATAATGCCCAGCTTCAAAATTTTTTTCCAAAAAAAGAAAAAAGGCTGGACATTTTGCTCATTGCACAGGCTCTGGATTCAATCCCCAGAGCTAGAGGGGGGGAAAAAAAAGTCATGAGAAGTAATAACTGTCTCCCAGTATGGAACTGATTGTAAGTAACTTAACCTTCAACGTCCTTCTCATGAAGCATAACTGTAACAATCCATAAGACTGTAAATTACAACTTAATGTAACAGAGCTGAATGTAACCATAATAATCAACTGCATTAATGTAGCTAAAAGCTACTCTGGCTGAAATGGCAGGGGAAAGTGTTCAAAACAGAATTATAAACCTGGAAATTGGAAAGGGGGAGTTAAGAACAAATACAACACAGTATTTTGTGCAATATTTATTTTAAACTGGGTGTGGTGGTGCACACCTGTAATCTCAGCACTCTGGGAGGCTAAGGTAGGAAGATTGCCAGTTCAAGCCCAGCCTGGGTAACTTAGTGATTTAGCAAGATTTATTTGAAAATAAAAATTTAAAAAGGGCCAGGGATATAGCTCAGTTCACAGGCCTTGGGTTCAATCCCTAACACTGTTTAAGTAATTCTGGACCAGAGGCTTTTTCAGTGTTACCACCTAATCCCACAGCCAAGAGATTAGCAGGGTGTAAGGCAGCCAGAACAGGTTCTGGTAACAATCGAATAATAAACCTGACTAAACGTCTACTTGGTGCAACTCCTGGGTTTAAGGAGTTCGTAGTTTAACAGGGGACACCAAGGCCAGCAGTTCTTACTGCTGCTGTTCATGGCTACCTCCTCAGTACCCAGAACGGTAGCCCCTTGATAAATATTCATTGAATAACTGAATAACAACTCTCCACCGGGCAGCTTGAGTTAAGGCTTCTGATTCCAGAGCTTTAGTTCAGAGGGCTGATCACAGGATTGTACAGTGAGCAACCAGAATGCTGCCATTCTTCTTTGCTCTAGCCACCTAAAGAGCACCTGTATGTCTCCCAGAGTTACTTATCTCCCTTGACTGAGTCCACCCATGTCTCAGCTACCCTTACATGACACAGCTGGAGTAACTTTTGATGGCTAGTGGACCTGTGTGATAGAACTGGGTGTGTTTTAGAACATAATTTTGGGTACCCTTGCTTTGCTATTTCAGGTGAAGTGTGGTTTGTAGATGACAATGAGAAAATTACTGAAGAAAACTGAATATACAACCTGTACAAATCAAAATAAACAGTCACTGGGAAGTTTCAATAAAATTGTCAGTACACTTGAATATGAAGCTTGATACAGTCTTAGTATTGATACTTTGCATAATATAAGTGTTTTCTGATTTCATTTCCTATTTCTACTTTTACATATTCTCTGGCCTCTATTTTGCCATCACAAATAGAAATATTTGCTTACTGAATAGGTCATTTTGAAATGAGTTTTCACTTCTGTATTTTGGGAATCACAATGAACCAGGACATTCCAAAAGTACTCATGTAAAATTCCATAAATTCTGATTAACATTTCGACCCTGAAGATGCCACTAACAAATGATATCCTAGAATACAATCCAAACAACTCTCTTCAGTATACTCTTCCTAGGAACCCAGCAACTAAGCAATGGGCATTAGGGTTGTATACAGCAACTCCACATATCATTTTAGCTATTTCCAGAATCTAAATATTAAAAGATGCCTGATCCAATTAAATATTCAATATGAATATATATATATATATATATATATATATATTTTTTTTTTTTTTTTCCCCCAAACCCAGGGCTTCATACTTGCTAGGCAATTGCTTTAGGACTGAGTACATCCCCAGCACCGCCACCCCCTTCTTGAGACAGGGTCTTGCTAAATTGCCCAAACTGGCCTCAATCTTGCAATCCTCCTGACTCAACCTTCCACAGTGCTGGGATTACAGGTGTGTGCCACCATGCCTGGCTCCCAGCCTTTGTCAGGGGGGGCAGTCTTACCCTAAATTGCTAAGTTGCCCAGGCTGGCCTCAAACTTATGATCCTCCTGGTTCAAACAGCCAGGGTTACAAATGTGTACCATCACACCTGGCCAAGAAAAATATTTCCCCAGTGAGAAAGAGGATGTTCGTTTTCTACCTAGAGGGAATTCTATAAAGCTGTGGAAAGAGCAAGAGGTAAGATGGAGCACGCTTATCAGTAATAGATCTTGTGTTGGAGATAGGAGCACAGCAATGAAAGAAAAGATGGGATCCTTTCGGGGGTTGTCTAGCACTTACTTTAAACTAGATGCTGGGTACTAAAAGGCACATCTCCGAGTAGACAGACAGCTCTTTCAGTTCCAGAACCCTTCTGAAGAAACAAACCACACTACTGTCCTACATTTCTTAGGGCAGTTAAAGAAACTGAAAGACTCTGTGTCTTCGGGACCAGTCGATGGACAGCCACTTCTCTGTATCTGTGAATAGCTCCCTCCCAGTGGAGCCTTCTTTGCTCTATACCAGAATTCCCAACCCTACTTAACTATATCCTATGTAGACAGTCAATGTGTCAAGATTTCACACAAATGGTCTCCTGAAACACCCAAGATCGGCCTCCCCTGACATAACAGGGTGTAGCGTCCAACAACAGACAGCAGGGCAGCCCCGACAGAAATCACTTCAGAGCCAAGATTCCACCCTGCAAAGGGCTTTCCGGATTCCTTTGCTCTGTGGTTTCCCAAAGAGGGGGGGCGGGGTCCAGAGAAAAGCAGCGACCCCGGGCAAAGGAGACTCTAAGAAAAAACAAAAGACCAGAACTCCGAGGACCGCTTCCTCCGGGGGGCGGTGGGGAAGCCGCGGCTGCTTCAGTCCCGACAACGCTGAGCGCAGGCGAGGGGCGCCCCGACGCGCGAGCGCGGTACGCAGAGCCCAGGCCGCCCATCCGCAGGGCCGCAATCCAAGCGCGGCTCCCCTCAAGCGCAGCCCCCAACCCGAGGGCGCCGAGGCCGGGCGCGCTCACCCACGTCCACGTCCACGTCCACGCCCCGCGCGGCCGCCGCTCTGCTCCCGGACGCTCGCACCGCTCCTTCCTCCGCAGCGCGCAGCTCCGCCGGATTCCCCCTCAGCGAACGCCCCACCCTCAGGCCGCCGAGCGCCGCGCCCCGCGTCCCGGGCCCGCGCCCGTATTTAAAGGCGTCTGCCCGCGAAGGCGGAGGCTTCATTCCCCCGCAGCCAGGCCCTCCCGGACTCTGCCCCAGCCGCTTCCCCGCTCCACCTCCCGCAGCACAGGCCCAAGTTTCCTCCAGAGGCGGGGGCGGGGCCGGGGCGGGGCCGCGGCCTGAGGCCCCGCCCCGGACCGAGCAGGGTGAATCAGCTCGCTCCAGCTCAGCGGCCCCGCCCCCGCCGCCAGGGACGCAGAGCGCTCCTGCGGGCCGTAAGTCCGCTAGGCGGGGAGCTGGGCTCGGAGGGAGTGTAGGCTGCCTTCAGGGCCCTCCGGGAGTTGAGGGTCGAGACTCGCGGTCCTGCCAGCCCCCTGGCTGCTGCCCCTTCCTAGCTGGCTGTGGGCGCTGAGGCGCCTCGCGAGCGCGTTAGGTCCCCTGGGCTCGGGTTGCGGGCCGAGGCGACCGGAAGGCCCCGCGCCGTTTCCGGTCTCCAGCCCCCTGGAGTGCGGGCCAAGGCGTCACTCGCAGACCCTGCGGGCGGGTTCCCTGGGTGGGTCGCACCCACCCGGGCCCGCGGCCCAGGGTTTAGTCACCACCTGCTGGGCCGGCGCGTCTGGGAAGGACGCTGAGTTCCATCAGGACTGGGCCTGTGGGCGTCCCCGCCCTGTCCCTGGCGGGAGAAGCGCGACACCACGCCCTGCGAGCGTATTTTGTAGGCATTCTCCGGCGACGGGATCTGGGCTGTCGGTGTGATACACAGTAGGGAATAAGTAACATACGTGTCTGATGAGTAAAATTGACGGGTGCAGCCTGCCTACCTTGCAAACAAATATGGTCTAGTTATGTGGGCGAGGTCTTGAACTGGCGATCTTGCAGGGATTCAGGCGTCACCATGCTGGGCTGGACCCTGCCCACTTCTAATGTGAAGGGCAGTTGTGTTTTTTCCTCCACTTCCAGGTCATTTTAAGCCTCAAATCTAAGAAAAAGCCTGGCACGGTCATGGCTTTTTATTTCCGTAATTAAATGAATTGCATCAGATGACATAATCTGTATTTGGAGTCAAAAGTAGTTGTTTCTAACTAGTCATGCGTCCTCCAGTCCTCTCAATTTCTGAGAAATGTGCTAGGAGATTACAGCGTTGCATGAACATCATAGTGTTATTCAAGGAACTGAGCTAGCTACAGGGTCAGTAACATCTTAGGGAGAGCCATCATATTTGCCATCAGGCCTTTGCCAAATGAGTTAGTGTGGTGCATGACTGTTCCTCCTGAGGAAATTATTAGGAAGCCACATTAAAATACTATATATGGATTATTTTCCTGACAGGATCTTGATGGCAACTTTAGGAAAATTGTTGGATGTTGATTATGGCTTGCTCTTGACTATAGAAAGTGTAATAGACTTTGAACATGCAACACAGTTCATTCCTCTAACAAAGTTTTAACTATTTGTGTCAGACATTATCCTAGAGAGGGAAGATGCAAAATGGGTTAAGGCTTAATCCCAGCGCTCTGGAAGGCTGAGGCAGGAGGAATGCATATTCGAAAAAAGCCTGGGCCACTTGGCAATTTATCAAAACCCTGTCTCAGAAGAAGGGGACGAGGGGGATTTAGCTCAGTGCATCCCTCCTGAATTCAATCCCTAGTTCCCCAAATAACAAGAATAAAATAAAATAGACTCTGTACTTTCCAAAACTCCAGCCCTTCTTACCTTTATTTATTTATTTATTTATTTTGTGGGTACTGGGGGTCGACCTCAGGACCTTGCGCGCCAGAAGGCGCCCGTGCCACTCAGCGATATCACCAGCCCTTTTTTCGTATGTGGGTTCCAGGAGTTGAACTGGGGCCCTCGCGCGCTTGCCAGGCAAGCGCTTACGCTGCTGAGCCATCTCACTGGCCCCTTTACCTTTATTTTGAATTCAACATTTTTCTGCATATTTCCCCCCATATTCTTCGTTGATATTTTAATAATATTCTTCAGCACAATCAATAGGATCTCAGAAATTAGAGTATCAGTGCTAACTAGAATGGACCATTGGATCTAGGACATCAATTCTCAAACTGTAAGCTGGGGACCTCTAACTGTTCCTGAGGCTCTTTCAGGAAATCTGTGTGGTCAAAACATCTTCAGGACAGTATGTTACTTGCTTTTGCTCTCGTCTCACAAGTATGAGAATACAGTGGGATTTCCCAGAGGCTATGTTGTGATATTGTAACAGATTGAATTCAGAGGCATACATGAAAATCCAGCTTAGAGATTTACCAAAAAAAATTTTTTTAAAACTCACACATAAAATAATGTCAATCTTCTTACTAATTTTTATTTGGAAAATAGTAATTTTGCATAAAAAATTATGCATGTATGTTATATAGATTTGTTTTCAATTTAAAGGAATTAATTTTTTGGAATTAATAATTTTCATAATTTATCACTTCTTGTTCTTAATATGGTAAGTATCAATAGATATAAACCCTACAAGAAAACTTTTTAGAGTCTTTAATTTTTAAACATGCAAAAGGACCCTAAGTCCAAACCATCTGAGGACTTACGTAGAATCAAATGCGTGGCCTCATGCTTGCTGAGCTACTAAGCACATGCACTGCAGCTGACCTACAGCTGTGGCCCAAAGCCAAAATTATTTTCAAATTGCATTTCATGGAACCCTGAATTTCTCTGGTGGTGTCAGAGTTTGTTAGAAAAGAGAATGGGGGGGCCGGTGAGATGGCTCAGCGGCATAAGCGCCTGCCTTGCAAGCGCGAGGGCCCGAGTTCGACTCCCGGATCCCACATACGAAAAAGGGGCCGGTGATATCGCTCAGCGGCACGGGCGCCTGCTGGCGCGCGAGGTCCTGAGGTCGACCCCCCGGTACCCACAAAAAAAAAAAAAGAAAAGAGAATGGGGGGTGGGGGATGTGGCCTGAGTCTGCCACTTGTCCCTGTCCCTGTAACCAGAGCTGTTCTACTTTTATCTGCTTTGTATATAAACCTTCCATGTAGGGTTTCAGTTTATAAGTGGACTCTTCTTATATAAAGTTTAAAAGCCATTGACAAATTCATTCAAGAAGTATTTCCCCCAAATGTTTACTACAGGATAGGGTTATGCTAGTCACTAGGCCCTTTTTTTTTTTTCCTCCCGAGGTCAAATAGTGAGTAATGTTGACATCCAAGAAAGTAAAACAGTCACCTCTGCAGCAGCTCGTTAACTGGTAACACAGAGGCTGATGTTCCAGAGCTTTAAAAAAAGGTTTCTCTCTGAACAACTGAGGTTTCTCTCACTATAGGATGGGGTATTATTACCAATGATAGTCATCCCAAGAAATGCAGTAGCCACATCTACCCTTCTTCAGGGGACAGATCCACTATACTTGTCAGATCCGCTACATTGTTACTGGAGACCCAGACCCAGCCATCCTTCTGTACATGGTAGAGGTTGACTGAACCTCCTGAGTAAGCATCTTTGTAGGTGGCTTGGTAGATGGCTCGATGGGCTGGGTCATAGGCCTCCTCCACTTCCAGGTCATAGGAGTAACCTCAATCCATGACCCCGTAAGCATACACAGAGCCAGAACCCACAGAGAAGGTGGCCCTGGAGATCCGGCTCCCTTCACTGTCCGCATAGTAGAGGCCAGGGCCTCTCTTATCCCAGTCACAAATCACGGTGCCCGTGGACAGCCCATGCCTTTGTACTGAGAGACCATGTTGGCAAGCAGCTTGGCTGCTACTGAGATGTGTTCCTTATCTTGTAGCTAGTAGATTTGACATTGCCGAGTCAACAGCTGCTCCTAGAAGCTGCAATCAGCTGCCCCCCAGCCGTGGTGCCCAAAAGGTACGGATTGATCTCTCTGACCTTCTTCCCCGTCTGGGATGTGATATAAGCACCTGTGGTGGCCCAGGAGTCAGCTGCAACAATGACTCCATGGCAAAACTTGAAGGCCCGGGTGGTGGTTCCGTAAAGCATTTCGATTTGTGGCTCCTCTGGAGCACCCCAGCTGGGCGTGGCCATGCTCAGCCCAATGCTGGGACTCCCTGGACCCAGGTCCAGTAGACCTGCATGACCCCGAAGTCTGAAAACCCCACGCCCGTTTGCTGGTAGCGGCCTCTCCAACACGCTGGCCATATCTAATAAGGGCAAAAGGAACAAACTCCCTAGGACCATATTTGTGAGTAAAGACTGATTCATTCCCTGCCTTTGTAAATTTTCTAAAGGGGAACATCAGCTTGTCACATGATAATGGCAACTTTATTTTAAAAAGATACATTTTTTATTTATTTATTTTTTAAACCGGGAATATGAACTCAGGACCTCGCGCTTGCCAGGCTGACGCTGTGCCCCTTGAGCTATATCCCCGGCTAAAAACATACATTTTTATGAGAGTATATGAGTACATATGCAGCTTAGTAGGTCATGAATACCTCCTCCAGTTGTGATAATTTACCTCCTAAAGGAAGTACAGACATAAACTAGAAAAAAATGGAGAGAACAGAGGAATAAAAGAATGCGGGGAGATCAATTCAGAGAAAAATTACTGTCATCTAGAATGGAAAGCATGTCCAGGATGCTACAGTTGCCAGTAAGTTGCACGTGGCAACTTACTGTAGTGATAATCGAAATTAAAACAGGCTGGGAGTGGTGACGCACGCCTGTAATTCCAGCACTTGGGAGGCTGAGGCAGGAGGATCACTGTGAGTTTGAGACCGCCCTGAGCTCTGTAGTGGGTTTAAGGCCAGACTGAACTGCATAGCGAGACCCTATCTCAAAAAAAAAAAAAAAAAAAAAAAAAAAAATTCCAAAATTAAAACGGAAGCAACAGCTGGGGAAAGTACTTTAAGTCGAAGAGCCAATGGGAGCACAGAGCAGATCAGATTGATCTGTTCACGAAAGACCTGGACTAGAGCTGATACAGGACGGGTAACTTTCCGCTGGGTCAGGAGTACAGCGCTTTTCGGAGACTTCTTTCTCCTGTTTTAGAGCTCTGCTGTTTTCAGCTCTGGAGGTAACATGCGCCCCTTTTTGCTGCAACAGTGTGCCTGGTCCTTGTAATAAGAGTAGGAAGATAAGGGAGGATGAATTCCAGGCATTGTTAACAAGGCAGAGTCAGAGAAAAGAACTTATTTTCACCTCCAGTGGGTGACAGGGCAGGGATGAAGTTCAGAGAACCCGCCCTCTCCAGTCCCGCCGTCCCCATGGGGGTACCTATTCTACATCTCAGGGTAATAGACATAGAGATTCCAAAATTCAAAGAAATAGGATTCAAGAGATAACCAGGGAGCAAGTGTAACAACACAGTCAAGAGATGGTTGAGGGACTGAAAAGTTTCATAATATCCCTCCTCTCTCTTCCACTCAAAAGAGGACTATCCTGACTAGGAACAGTAAAGGTTAGTTTTGCTTTGGACAAATACATTTAGAAACACCACTTTCCAGCTTTTCAAATTCCACAGGTAACTCTTTTCTCAAATTGATGTGCATGAGAACCCACATCACAAAAGGAAAGCTTACTTTCTTATAAACCAACGAAATCGTATGAAGACTCTTTACCCAGGTGAAAATTTTTGCCAGAGAAAATACACTGTCTCCTATAGTAATTATTGAAAAAACCAGAAATATGGTCCTTGTATTTTACACATATAAAACTATAGCACTACAGTAAAACCCAATAAAGCTTTGCAGTCACAACGTTCACATACACAACGCATACTTTTTCTTTTAAACAGTTATTATTGGCCCTGCTAAAAAAAATGCAAGGTTTTAAAAATTGCATTAGACTCAGAATTGCTCCTCTCCACAGAAATCCTTAGTAAAAAGCAAAAGATTTATACAATCTGAAGAGAAACCAAAATGTAAGTTGACTTATTACATATAATTTTTGGGTAACTATAACTCCTATGTCAGCAATGGTCACTATTTACCCAAGCCAGCTGATGACTCCTGTTTTTATCTCTGACAATTCTGTTAAAACAATCTGACTTTTAAGGAAAAAAAAAATGAAAAAGAGGAGTCTGCCCAAAGGAGAAAGCGTCCTTTGTGCAATGAATTGTGGGTATGTAAATAATGTTTTAAAAAATGGTGCTGGGGACATGGGGCTTCTCGCATGCTAGGCAAGCATTCTACACCGAGCTATACTCCCAGCCTTTAAGTCTTACAATGAACCATTTTCCCCACTTGTTTTCATCTTATACAGTGTTTAGTATTTTCTATTTTTTTCTTAACAAAATTAGATTTATCCTGGATGGGCACGGTAGAACACTCCTGTAATCTCAGCACTTAGGCTGACGCAGGAGGATTGCAAGTTAGAGCGCAGCCTAGGCAATTTATTAAGACTCTGTCTCAAAGTAAAAATTTTTTTTTTTTTTTTTTTTTTTTTTAATGTGGGTACCGGGAGTCGACCTCAGGACCTCGCGCTTGCCAGGTAGGCGCTTACTCTGCAGAGCCATCTCACCGGCCCTCAAAGTAAAAATTTGAAAATAAAGAGTTGGGAATGTGATTCAGTTAGGAAGTCCTGGGTAAAATCTTTCCAGCGCTGAAAATAAACAAACAAACATCTCTAGAAAAATAGGGGCCGGTGAGATGGCTCAGCGGCGTAAGCGCCTGCCTTGCAAGCGCGAGGGCCCGAGTTCGACTCCCGGATCCCACATACGAAAAAGGGGCCGGTGATATCGCTCAGCGGCACGGGCGCCTGTTGGCATGCGAGGTCCTGAGGTCGACCCCCCGGTACCCACAAAAAAAAAAAAAAAAGAAAAATAGTAAATGTCAAAACCTAAAATGTGTAAACTGAAGTCAGAACCATTGTCCAAAAATTTGAAGCTCTTTAATCACACTCATCCTGGCACTCTTTTTTTCTTGTTTTTGTTTGTTTGTTGGTTGGTTTTTGGAGACAGCGTCTTGCTATGTAGCCCAGGCTGGCCTTGAACTCATGGCGATCCTCCTGCCTCAGCCTCCCAAGTGCTGGGATCACAGGCACGCACCACTATATCTGCTCATCGTGGCACTCTGAACAATAGCTCAGATGGTAGTAAACTTTTTTGTAGTTATCTTTATACTTTGAGCTATCCAATTTTTGTCTGCAATTCTTGTAAAACTTCTTGTGGTTTCTGCATTATGATTCTACTGTCATTAGTGGCTTTGCCCCAAGATTATATTAAAACAAATGGAGGTGATTGGTTTGTTCATAGATGGTGTAAAGTTTAGGTGAAAAGAATGAGTCAAAGCTTGGACCTCTGTGGGCCAGGCATGGTAGCCGGCTCCTGTAATCACAGCACTCCAGGAGACTGAGGCAGGAGGATTGTAAATTCAAGGCCAGCCTGGGCTACATAGTGAGTTCAAGACCAGCCTGCACTACATGGCAAGACCCTGTCTCGAAAAAAAAAAAGTGAAAAAATAATGTAGAAGGCAGTATATAGTTCTCTGCAGTTCTTTTAGGAGTATATGATGTATGATAATATGGTGGATATTTAAATTTTAAAACACATTCCTGCTAATCCCCCTCCAAATACTACTCACCTCCAACTACTTATCCCACTGTTCTTGCCACTTTCTGAAGCAGTTCTAGAAAAGACACTCTTTCACGAGTGCTGTTGCGGCTGCCACGATGTCCTAAATCAGTTCAAAACATTTACCTTTCACAGTCATTTTGACTTTGGGGAAGAGCCAAAGGTCACACAGTGCCAGATCAGGCAAATATGGTGAATGAGAGCTGGGCACTAAGGAGGCTGAGGCAGGAGGATTGCTTTGAGTTTGAGGCCAGCCTGAACTAGATGGCAAGACCTTGTGGGGACAGGGGCGGTGGATTTTCAAGCCTGGCTTTCTGTACGATGGCACTCAGCTCAGCATTCACTGTATTTTTTTTTTAATTACACCTTGTAGAGATAAAGGAGGACTTCCACAATCACTTCAGAAAGTGGCAAGAATGATAGGATAAATATGTTTGAAGCAGAGGAGAATATTTTGAGGTGGATTCATGGCAATGTGCCTTTCAGTGTAACCATTTTAAAAAATTTAAACATTCACTGTATATTTCTTTCACATCTCACTCAAGTAAAAATGTCAAAAATGAGAAGTGTAGGATATCCCAATGGGAGTGGATAGCTGCATCTGTGCAGAAACAAGGTTATTGGGGGAGCAGTCCGGGGCTGGGCACAGAAGGATCGTCCAGCTGGGTGCTGTCACCTAGTGTGACAGTAGGAAGAGTGCTGAAAGCCACCAGTCTGGTGCTAAATCAGAAGAAATGGGGAGGGGCGTCCGGGAGCCTGCAGGTGATAGGTGACAGCTGAGGACAGCGCTGTGCCATGGGATACTCCGTTCTGAGGAAGGAGAGAGAAGTCATAGCCTGGCAGCTGGTGAGAACTGGAAGGGGGCCTGCTCCTCCTTCCACTCTGGCTCGAGGGTCAGGGGCAGACACCAGCTCCCTCATGAGAGGTCACAGGGAAGTCAGTGGGCAGGGAGAGGCCAGGGTTTAGGGAAGGCAGCAATCAGGGAAGAAGTTATAGGGCTTTTGCTGATGATGGCCCTTGAGTTTGGGAGGTTTGCGGTGTAGGGATGGGTATGAGATTGAATGAGTTTTAGGGATGTGTGAGATTTTGTAGAAAAGCCAAATATGCTGGGGGTGGTAGTCCATATCTGTAACACTAGCACAGAGGGAGGGTGAGGCAGGAGGATCCCAAATTCAAGGCCAGACTAGGTAAATTAGCAAGACTGTTTCAAAATAAAAACTAAGGCTGGGTGTGGTGGCGCATGCTTGTAATCCCAGCACTCTGGAGGCTGAGGCAGGAGGATCGCTGCAAGTTTGAGGCCAACCTGGACTACATAGTGAATTCAAGGGCAGCCTGGGCTACACAGTGAGACCCTGTCTCAAAGAGCTAAAACAAAACAAAACAAAACAACTTCTGTGGTTTTTTCTCTCTTTCACTGGCTCCTTAGTCTACTTTGTGGACTCCTCTGCCCAACCACAGTTCTAATTCAGCACTCCGGGTCCTAGGCTCAAGATTTCTTCTCCTTGTTGTCATTATTCTGTCCCTAAGTGATTTTACCCAGTTCCAAAAGATTCAAATACTGTGTTTTGTTTTTTTTTTTTTTTTTTTTTTTTTTTTTGGGTACCAGGGGGTCGACCTCAGGACCTCGCGCGCCAACAGGCACCCGTGCCACTGAGCGATATCACCGGCCCCTTTTTCATATGTGGGATCCGGGAGTCGAACTCTGGCCCTCGCGCTTGCAAGGCAGGCGCTTACGCCGCTGAGCCATCTCACCGGCCCTGTGTTTTGTTTTTTGAGACAGGGTCTTGCTATGGATGGCCATAGGATGGCCAGGATGGCCTCAAACTCACAGGAATCCTCCTGCCTCAGCCTCCTGAGTGCTGGTATTACAGGCGTGCACCACCACGCCCGGCCATACACTGAATTACGTTTCCTGTCTGTTGTAGTGGCTTCTAGTTGGCCCCATCAGGCACACTTTCCTTCATTAGTAGTAGATTTCCCAAATTTTCACTGGGCAGATGTTGCCAGAACGAGGCTGACATCGTGCAGCCTCCTCTGGGTACGATGTAAAGTTCTAAGTCCTGGCTGAGGGGCTAGGAGTGGAAGGGATATGTGCACGTTCCAGGTCACACCCTGAAACAATGAGGCAGGCCTCCAGGTGCCCTATCCCTCACCCTCTGGCTGGACTCTGACTCTGCCAGAGGCTGACGACCCGCTCTGACCCAGCACCACAGGGCAACACTGCGTGAACCACAGCCTGGCCTCTGCATGGCCCTGTGGTGGGGCTGGGCAGGAGCAACAGCATGGAGTTGGGAAAACCTAAAGCCAGGGGTCAGCCTTAGACCACTCACATTCTTCCACTGTCACGTGGAAAGGACTGAATTCCATCCTCTCTAAGCCACTGGGCCTCTCGATTCCCGCAAGCGCACCTGTGTCCTAACTGCTCATTCTCTGCCATAAACCTCCCCATCTCAGTTGTGCCATGCCCCGCTCAGCGGCTCAGGCCTCCAGACTCCGTCTTGTTCTTCTGTTCTTTCTTTTGATTCATCAGCAGGCCCTCATTGTGACCTATTGGTTGCCTCCAAAGTGTATCTCAAACCTGATCTTATAATTCATACTGCCATAAGCTTCATCACAGCTGCTCACACCTTTGCTCTGAATGCTGATGGCTATTAGTTTCCAGTCTCTGTTTTTTTTTCTTTTTTAGGAGGTGGGTAGATGTTGGGAATTGAATTCAGGGCCTTACATATATGCTAAGCACACACCATACCTCTGAGGTGTACCCTCAGCCCTGTCCTTCCTTCTTGAGACACAACTGGAGTGAGATTTTCTTTCTTTTTTCTTTTCTTTTCTTTCTTTCTTTCTTTCTTTCTTTCTTTCTTTCTTTCTTTCTTTCTTTCTTTCTTTCTTTCTTTCTTTCTTTTCTTCCTTCCTTTCTTTTTCTTTCTTTCTTCCTTTCTCTTCCTTCCTTCCTTCCTTTCTTTTTCTTTTTCTTTCTTTCTTTTTTTTTTTTGAGATAGCATCTTGCTATGCAGTGCAGGCTGGTGTTGAACTCACTATGTGCCCAGGCTAGCCTCAAACTCTCAGCAATGCTCCTGCCTCAGCCTCCCAAATGCTCGGATTACAGGCATGCACCGCCACGCCCTGCTTGGAGTGATACTGTAAAATCACAAATCAGGGCCGGTGAGATAGCTCAGCAGCATAAGCGCCTGCCTGGCAAGCACGAGGTCCTAAGTTTGACTCCCGGAACCACATAAAGGAAAAAAGGGGCCGGTGATATCACTCAGTGGCACAAGCGCTTGCTGTCAAGCGTGAGGTCCTCAGGTCGACTCCTGGTACCCACATAAAAAATAAAAAATAAAATAAAAATAAATAAAATAAAATAAAATCACAAATCAGATCATATCATCTTCACCTCCCTGCATCAATGGATTTTTAAATTTTTTTTGGAAACTTTTCTCTTGGGCCACTGAGATGGCTCAGTGGCATTAGCACCTGCCTGGCAAGCGTGAGGGCCCAAGTTCGACTCCCAGAACCCACATACGAGGGCCGGTGATATCGCTCAGTGGCATGGGCGCCTGCTGGCGTGCGAGGTCCTGAGGTCGACCCCCGGTACCCACAAAAAAAAAAAAAAGTCTAGAACTATGATGGCTCTTGCCTTGCCCTTGTTGCCTAGAATAGCTTTGCTATTCTGGGTCTCTTCTGGTTCCATATGGATTTTAGGATTGCTTTCTCTAGTTCTATGAGGAATGCTATTGGTATTTTGATTGGAATTGTTAAATCTGTAGAACAGCTTTAAGAGTATGGCCATTTTCACTACATTGGCCCTGCCTATCCAGGAACAGGGGACATCTTCCATTTTCTGATGTCCTCTTTAATCCCCCTCTTCAGAGAGCTGTAGTTTTCATTGTAGAGGTCTTTCACTTCCCTGCTTAGGTTAATTCCTAAGTATTTCATTTTGCTTCATGCCATTGTGAAAGGGTTTGTTTCCCCAATTTCTCAGTGGGTTAATTGTTGGTGTACAGGAGCGCTATTGATTTTTGAGGGCTGACTTTGAGTCATTGTACTCTACTGAATTTGGTTGTTCATTCTAGGAGTCTTTTGGTGGAGTTTTGGGGCTTCTGAGTATCATGTCATCTGCAAATCATGAAAATTTAACTTCTTATTTTCCTATTCATATCTCTTTTATTTCTTTCTCATGCTTGATTGCTCTGGCTAATGTTTTGAGAACTATACTGCTTTTTTTCTCCTGTTTTGTCTTGTTTTGTTTAAGACAGAGCCATGCTATGTAGTTCAGGCTGGCCTTGAACTCACTATGTGGCCTAGGCTGGCCTTGAACTCATTAAAATCCTCCTGCCTCAGCCTCCTGAGTGCTGGGATTACAGGTGTGCATCACCTCACATGTCTTTGAGAACTATATTGAATAGGAGTAGTGATAGTGGACATTCTTGTCTTGTTCCTGATTTTAGAGGTAAAGCTTTCAGCTTTTCTCCATTTAACATAATGTTGGCTGTTGGTTTGTCATAGATGGGTTTTATCAGAATGAGATATAGATCTTCTATACCTATTTTCTTCAGGGTATGATCATGAATGGATGTTGCATTTTGTCGAATGCTTTTTCTGTGACTACTGAGATGATCATGTGATTTTTTTTTTTTTTGTCCTTCTGTTTATGGGGTGCATTACATTTATTGATCTGTGTATGTTGAACCATCCCTGGGTCCCTGGAATGAATTCTACTTGGTAACAATATGTGAAGTTTTTGATGATTTACTATATTCTGTTTGTTAGTATCATATTTGAGGAATTTTCCGACAGTGCTCATTAAAGACATTGACCTGTAATTCTTTCCTGGTTGGGTCCTTTTCTGGCCTTGAAATCAGGGTAACACTTTCTCCCAGGAATTACTTTGGATGTACTGCTTCCCTTTAGATTTCATAAAAAGTTTGAGGCATATTGGTGTTAGAACTTCTCCAAAGTTCTTGTAGAATTTAGCAATGAATCTGTCAGGATTTGGGCTTTTCTTAGTTGGTGAATTTTGGATTTTTTTTTTTTTTAGTTTTTTAGGTCTGTTTTTTCTACTTTTTAAATTTCATTCACTGATATGAACTATTCAGGATTTTTATATCTTCTTGGGTGAGCTTTGGTAGTTCATATGTAACTAGGAATCTCCGTTTCTTCTGAATTTTCTGTTTTATTAGAGTAGTTTCTCAAAGTAGTTTCTAATAATCTTATGGATTTTGGCAGAATTCATTGTGATTTTGCCTTTTTTCATTTCTAATTGTATATAATTTTTTTGGCTCAATTTCATTAATTTCTGCTCTGATCTTTATAATTTCCTTCATCATGTTAGCTTTAGATTTGGATTCTTCTGAGTTTGTAGGAGCCTGAGGTGCATCCTTAGGTCGTTTATTTGAGCTTGCTCTGCTTGTCTGATGTGGCCATTCAGCACTGTACCCTTCTCTCTTAGCACTGTGTTCATTGTGCCCCATAGGTTCTGGTATGTTGTACTGACATTATCGTTTGATTCTAGAAACTATCTAATTTCTTCTTTAATTTCTTCCGAGAGCCACTGATGATTCAAAAGCACATTGTTTAATTTCCATGTGTTTGCATGGTTTCTTTTGCCACTGATTTCTAGTTGCATTGCACTATGATCTTATGTGTGGAATAATTCTGATTCTTTTGCTTTTACTTAAGCATGCTTTGTGGGCTATTGTGTTTCCACAATAGTTTGGAAAGTCTCATGTGCTGCCGAGAGGAATGTGTATTCTGATGCTGTTGGGTGGAATACTCTGTAGATATCTATTAAGTCCATTTGTTCAAATGTTTTGCTCGACTCTGACATTTCTTTGTTGATTTTTTTGTCTAGTCAATCTATTTGTGACAGTGGGGTATTGAGGTCTCCCATTACAATTTTATTGGTGCTCGTATGACTTTTCATGTCCATTAGTGTTTGTTTTATGAAGTTGGGTACACTGGCATTTTGTGCATATTTGTTTATAACTCTTATCTCATCTTGTTGAATTGTTCCCTTAATTAATATATAGTGACCTTCTTTATCTCTTACGATGAATTTTGGCTTGAAACCCAGTTTGTCTGAAATTTAGATAGCTGCTCCTGGTTTATTCTGGGGTTCCATTGCATGGAATATTGTTTTCCACCCTTTGAATTCTTTTTTCTTTTTGCATTTTAAAAATTTTATTGGTACATTTTAGATGTACATAATAATAACATTAATCCTAGGAAAATTGTACCTGCACATGGTATATCTTACTGGTTCTTTTTTTCCCATTCCCCTCTCCTCCCTTCAACCCCTCTTCCCCTCCTTATTTACAGAAGATTTGTTTCCATTTTTCCTTCTATTCTTTTTTCTTATCCCTTCTTTCCTTTCCCCCTCCGCCTCCCTTGTGCCCCTTCTCATTTGAATATTTTCTTCCCATTTCCTAATATCTATTGTACATTTTGGTCCTTATTTACACTTTTGGCTTTTCACATCAGAGAAACATTGTAATATTTAAACATGTGTGTCATTTATTTCACTTAAGAGTATGGTCTCAAGGTGCATCCATTTAGCTAGAAATGGCTCAAGTTTATCCTTAATTATGGCAGAGTAGTACTCCACTGTATAAAAAAAACTCACATCTTCTTTATCCATTCATCGGTCAATGGGCTGTTTCCAAGATTTAGTTATTACAGACTGTCACTATAAACATGGGTGTGCAAGTTTCACTGTGGTATGATGCTTTTAATTCTTTTGGGAAGATACCAAGAAGGGAAATAGCTGGGTTGAATGGAACCTCTAGTTTTAGTTTTTTGAGGAATCTCCCCACTGATTTCCACAGTGGTTGCACCAGTCTACACTCCCACCAACAGTGGAGAAGGGTTCCTTTTTCCCCATAGCTCTGCCAGTATTTTTTTTTTAATTTTTAATTTATTTTTTTAAAAGACAACAAGTAAACATTCTCATGTATTAACAAACTCAAGCATTAGAAAATGTACAAATACCTTTTAGAGAAAAATATTACTCAGTATAACATTAAGCCATGTAAAAGCTAGGTAAAAATAGAAGACTAAGGAATGGAATAGTCACAGTGAAATTGCATTTTCATACTAGGGAGACAATACGATGTTTACAAATGTGCGTCCGGTTTGTTTCACTTGTGAGTATTTTCTCGAGTTGCATCCATTTACCTATAAAAGTTTCCAGTTTATCTTTCTTTATGGCTGAGTAGTACTCCATTGTGTAGAAATACCACATCTTTTTTATCCATTCCTCGGTTAATGGACATTTGGGTTGTTTCCACGATCTAGCTATTACAAATTGTGCTGCTATAAACATGGATGCACATATATCGCTGTGGTACGATGTTTTTAATTCTTCTGGGAAGATGCCCAGAAGGGGAATAGCTGGGTCAAATGGGACCTCCAACCCTAGTTTTTTGAGGAATCTCCACACTGATTTCCACAGTGGCTGTACCAGTCAACACTCCCACCAACAGTGGAGAAGGGTTCCTTTTTCCCCACAGCCCCTCCAGCATTTGTTCTTAGTTGACTTCTTGATAATAGCCATTCTTTCTGGGGTGAGATGGAATCTCAGTGTTGTTTTAATTTGCATCTCTCGAATGACCAGTGATGTTGAACATTTATTCATATATTTATTTGCCATTTGTATTTCTTCATCTGAGAAGTGTTTATTCATCTCATATGCCCATTTTTGGATAGGGTCTTTAAATTTGGGAGGTCTGATTTTTTTGAGTTCTTTGTATGTTCTTGATAGTAATCACTTGTCTGAGGAATAGCTGGCAAACATTTTTTCCCACGTTGTGGGTTGTCTCTTCACTCTGTTGGTGGTTTCTCTTGCTGTGCAAAAGCTTTTTAATAAGATGAGATCCCAGTTGTTGATTCTTTGTGATAGTTCCTGTGCAATGGGGGTTTTATTCATAAAGTCTTTGCCTACACCAGTGTCTTCAAGAGTTTTACCTATTCTATTTTCCAGGAGATTTAATGTTTCTGTTTTAATATTTAGTTCTTTGATCCATTTTGAATTTAGTTTAGTGCATGGTGAAAGATATGGGTCTAATTTTAATCTTCAGGATGTGTAGAGCCAATTTTTCCAGCACCATTTATTAAAGAGGCTATCTTTCTTCCAGTGAATGTGTTTGGCACCTTTGTCAAAGATAAGGTGGCTTAGTATGTCTGGAGTTGTTTCTGCATCTTCTAATCTGTTCCATTGATCTTCGGGTCTGCTTTTTTGCCAATACCACGCTATTTTTAGCTTTATAGTATACTTTCAAATCAGGGATTGTGATGCCCCCTGCCTTGCCTTTGTTGCCCAGAATTGCTTTTGCTATTCTAGATCTCTTCCGGTTCCAAATGAATTTTAGGATTGTTTTCTCTAATTCTGTGAGATCTGTTGTTGGAATTTTGATCGGAATTGCATTAAATCTATATAACAGTTTTGGAAGTATGGCCATTTTCACTATATTGGTTCTTCCTACCCAAGAGCAAGGGATATCTTTCCACTTTCTGATATCCTCTTCAATCTCCTTTTTCAGAGTACTGTAGTTTTCAGTGTAGAAGTCTTTTACTTCCTTCGTGAGATTGATTCCTAGGTATTTCATTTTTTTGGATGTTATCGTGAAAGGTGTTGTTTCCCTAATTTCTTTCTCAGTGAGTTTGTTATTGGTGTACAGGAAGGCTATTGATTTTTGAGTGTTGACTTTGTATCCAGCTACACTACTGAATTTGCTTATTAAATCTAGCAATTTTTTAGTGGAGTTTTTGGGGTCTTCTATGTAGAGTATCATGTCATCTGCAAATAATGATAATTTAACTTCTTCCTTTCCAATCATTATTCCTTTTATTTCTTTCTCTTGTCTAATTGCTCTGGCTAAAGTTTCCAGGACTGTGTTGAATAAGAGTGGGGACAGTGGACATCCTTGTCTTGTTCCTGATTTTAGAGAGAAGGCTTTCAGTTTTTGTCCATTTAGTATGATATTGGCTGTTGGTTTGTCATAGATACTTTTATCAGATTGAGATAAAGACCATCTATTCCAATTTTCTGTAGGTTTTTATCATGAATGGGTGCTGGGCTTTGTCAAAAGCTTTTTCTGCATCTATTGAGATGATTGTATGATTTTTGTCCTGGTACTGTTAATATGGTATATTACATTTATTGATTTACGTATATTGAACCATCCCTGCATCCCTGGGATGAATCCAACTTGGTCATGGTGTATAATCTTCTTGATGATTTGCTGCATTCTGTTTGCCAGTATCTTATTGAGAATTTTTGCATCTATGTCCATTACGGAGATCGGTCTGTAGTTCTCTTTCTTAGTTGGATCCTTCTCTGGTTTTGGTACCAGGGTAATGCTTGCTTCCAGGAATGAATTTGGGAGTATTGCTTCCTTTTCGATTTCATTAAAGAGTTTGAGAAGTAGTGGTGTTAGGTCTTCTCTAAATTTCTTGTAGAATTCGGCAGTGAATCCATCAGGGCCTGGGTTTTTCTTTGTTGGGAGGTTTTTAATTACATCTTCAATTTCATTGATTGTTATTGGTTTATTTAGGATTTTTATATCTTCTTGGTTGAGCTTTGGTAATTCATATGTATCTAGGAATCTGTCTATTTCTTCTGCATTTTCCATCTTATTAGAATACAAGTTTTCAAAGTAGGTATAGATGATCTACTGGATTTCTGCAGGGTCCGTTGTGATATCACCCTTTTCATTCTTAATTGCGTGGATTTGAGTACTTTCTTTCCTTTTTTTAATAAGGTTGGATAAGGGTTTGTCGATTTTTTAATCTTTCAAAGAACCAACTCTTTGATTCGTTGAATTTTTGTATTTTTTTTAGTCTCCAGTACATTAATTTCTGCTCTGATCTTTATAATTTCCTCCCTTGTACGAGCTTTTGGCTTAGCCTGCTCTTCTTTTTCTAGAAGTTTGAGGTTCACCATTAGGTTGTTTATTTGTGCTTGCTCTGTTTTCCTGATATAGGAATTTTTTTTTTTTTTTGTGGGTACCGGGGGGTCGACCTCAGGACCTCACGCGCCAGCAGGCGCCCAAGCCGCTGAGTGATATCACCGGCCCCTTTTTCGTATGTGGGTTCCGGGAGTCGAACTCGGGCCCTCGCGCTTGCTGGGCAGGTGCTTAAGCCGCTGAGCCATCTCACCAGCCCCTGATATAGGAATTTAATGCTATAAATTTCCCTCTTAGGACTGCTTTCATTGTATCCCATAAGGTCCGGTATGTTGTACTGTCGTTATCATTCAGTTGTAGAAACTGTCTAATTTCTTCTTTAATTTCATCTGTGACCCATTGGTTGTTCAGTAGGGTGCTATTTAATTTCCATGTGTTTAGGAAGTTCTTGTGGTTTCTTTTGCCATTGATTTTCAATTTCATTGCACTATGATCTCATAGTATACATGGGATAATTTCAATTCCTTTGCATTTACTTAAGCAGGTTCTATGAGCTAGTATGTGGTCTATTTTGGAGAATGTCCCACATGCAGCTGAGAAGTATGTGTATTCTGATGTTGTGGGGTGGAACACTCTGTAGACATCTACTAAGTCCATTTGTTCCAAAGTTTGGTTCAGTTGTAATATTTCATTGTTGATTTTTTGTCTAGTTGATCTGTCTTTTTGTGACAGTGTGGTATTGAGATCCCCCAATACAATGGTATTATTGGTTATTTGATTTTTCATGTCCATTAATATTTGTTTTATATAGTTGTGTGCACTGGTATTTGTTGAATATATATTTATGATTGTTATCTCTTCCTCTTGGATTGTTCCCTTTACAAGGATGTAGTGACCTTCTTTATCTCTCTAAATCATTCTTGGCTTGAAATTCACTTTGTCTGCAAGAAGAATAGCTACCCCTGCTTTTTTCTGGGTTCCTGTCACATGGAGTATTGTTTTCTATCCTTTGACTTTCCGTCTATGAATTTCTTTTTGGATTAAATGTGGTTCTTGTATACAGCATATTGTTGGATCTTGCTTCTTGATCCAATTTGCCAGTCTGTGCCTTTTGATTGGTGAATTGAGACCATTAACATTGATGGTTAAAACTGATATGTATTGACTTATCGTTGTCATGTTATTTTCTTGTTGTTGGCTCCCCCTCTTTTAATTTTTATTTTTCCCTCCCTCTCTTTAATCATTTACTCTGCCTGGTGGATTCCTTCTGTTGGGGTTTCTGGAGTTGTAGTCCTTGTTATCCCTTTCTAGAATGTCCTTCAAAACGTTTTGGAGTGCTGGTTTGGTAGTTATAAATTTTCTCAGATGTTCTTTGTCATGGAAGTATTGTATTTCTCCGTCAGTTTTGAAAGATAGTTTTGCGGGGTACATCAATCTAGGTTGAAGGTTATTTTCCTTTCGAACTTGAAATACATCATTCCAAGCTCTTCTTGACTTGAGGGTTTGTGCTGAAAAGTCCGCTGTGACTCTAATGGGCTTTCCTTTATAGGTGATTTGTTTCTTTTCTCTAACAGCTTTTAAGATTCTACTCTTATGTTGAATTTCTGGAATCTTGACTATGATATGCCTGGCTGAAGATTTTTTTTTTTAATCTTGGCTAATTGGAGTTCTATAAGCCTCACTTATCTGAATGTCAAATTCTTTTTCTCTACCAGGGAAATTTTTCTGTGATAATGTCTATGAACAGTGTTCTGATGTCATTTAAGCTATCTTCTGCTTTTTCATTGACTCCAATCAATCTTAAGTTATTCTTCTTTGCATCATCTAGCAGCTGCTGGATTGATTTTTCATTGTCCCTTGCTATTTTTAAGAATTCTTTCTTTTCATGATCACTAATTGCAATCCTGTCTTCTATATGTGAGATCCTGTCCTCACATTGGCTTAATCTGCTATAAATACTTTCAATGGAATTTTTGTTCTCCTGGATATCTGCTTGAATCTGCTTTATGGAGTCCATTTCTTTCCTATGCTGAGCACTCATGGCTTCCATCATTTTCTTAAGCTCGTCTATTTTTTTGTCTGTGTCTGCTCTAGTGTCCTTAAGCATGGTCTTCATTGTGGACATTCTCTCTGCAGTTATCTGAGAAATTATTTCTGATTTATATTTTTCCAGAGCCTCATTCAACTGCTTTGTTGTTACCACTTCAGAGATGTCAGGTGGGTGGCTTTTGGTTTGTCCCACCTCACTGCCCCCTGGGTTTGCCTTTGGTGAACTGGATGTGTGGGGTTGTTTAAGTGTCGTCTCATTTTCTTTTCTTTCTTTAGTTTAATTCCTGGGTTGCTGTTTGTAAATTGCCTATGGTAGGTTGCTTTATTGCTAGTATTTCAAACTCTTAGGAGATGGCTACTTCTCTGAGGTATCTTCCAGGTGTAGCTTATTTTTGGGTTTTGAGCCTGCTGCAATATCCTACCTCTTTAATTTGTTGGAGATAAGAAGTTGCTGCCTGTTTGGCCCAGTCCTTGGTTCTTTGGTACTGTGCCACAGTATTTTCTGTGCTCCTTAGACAATCTCAGTCTTGGAATACCAGGAAGAAAAGCGCCAGTCAGTGCGTCCCTCTCGGCTGGTGCTTCTCTGTACCACGGCATCTCGCGTTACTCCGCGGAGGTTCCCACTGGAGCCGTGGATGGAGTGGCGGCCGCCCTGAGTTCTGAGCTCAGCTGCTGCCTCCCCCACAATGGCGCCCGGCTAGTGGCTTTCTTGCGCGCCTAATGGCTGGGTGTCAGCACTCACCGCCAGTCAGTTTGTCCTTCACAGCCACCGCTTCTCTGTACTACGGCGTCTCACGTTACTCTGCAGAGGTCCCCGCTGGAGCCATGGATGGAGTGGCGGCCGCCCTGAGTTCAGAGTTCAGCTCCTGCCCCACACAATGGCGCCCGGCTAGTTGCTCTCTCACGCAGGATGGCTGGGCCTCAGCACTCACTGACAGTCAGTGTGTCCTTCACTGCTGCTGCTTCTCTGCACCGCCGCTTCTGGTGTTCCTCTGCGGAGGCCCCCGGGAGCGCCGGCAGTCGCAGCGTGTCTCTGTGGCTGTCCAGAAGTAAAGTTCTATGCCAAGACCCTCAACTGCGCACTCCAACTGTTTCGGTGCCCTGTGTAAAATCTGGTCCCGCCAGTATTTGTTATTGGTTGATTTCTTGATGATAGCCATTCTTTCTGGAGTGAGATGGAATCTCAGTGTTGTTTTAATTTGCATCTCTCAAATGACCAGTGATGTTGAACATTTTTTTCATATACTGACATTTCTACTTCTTCCTCTGAAAAGTGTCTATTCATTTCAGATACCCATTTTTGAATTGGGTCTTTAAATTTGGGGGGTCTGATTTTTTTTGAGTTCTTTACATGTTCTATTAGTATTCTACCACATATTGTACTCTTTACATATTCATATTAGGCCTCTGTCTGAGGAACATCTGGTGGGTTGTCTCTTCACTCTGTTGGTGGTTTCCCTTGCTGTGCAAAAGCTTTTTAATAAGATGAGATCCCAGTTGTTGATTCTTTATGGTATTTCCTCTGTGATCATTGTTTTGTTCATAACGTCTTTGCCTACACCAATGTCTTCAAGAGTTCTACCTATTCTATCTTCCAGCAGATTGTTTCTGTTTTAATATTTATTTATTTATTTATTTATTTATTTATTTATTTATTTATTTTTGGTACCAGGAATCAAACTTAGGACATTGTGCTTGCCAAGCAGGCGCTTATGTTGCTGAGCTGTATCCCCGGCCCTGTTTTAATATTTAGACCTTTGATCCATTTTGATTTAAGTTTAGTGCATCCAACCTTTGATTTTTAATCTGTGAATTTTTTTTTTTTTATGCGGGTACTGGGAGTCAGGACCTCATGCTTGCCAGGCTGGCGCTTATGCCGCTGAGCTATCTCACCAGCCCTCTGTGAATGTTTTGAATTAAATGTGTTTCTTGTACACTGCACATCATTGAGGTTTTTTTTCCTTGATCCATTCTGCCAATCTGTGTCTTTTGACTGAGGGAATGAGACCATCCACATTAAGAGTTATTATTGAGAGTTATTGATTTATTCCCGTTATTGCACAATTTTCCTGTTGCTGATTTCCTTGTTATTTTTCTTTTGCATAGCTGCTCATCCTGCCAGGTGTATTCATTCTTTTTTAACATACTAGCATTGTTGGCTTCATTGCCTTTTTCTAGGACATCCTTGAAATTTTTTTTGAAAGCTGGTTTGGTGGTCATGAATTTCTTGAGGTATTCCTTATTATGGAAATATCTTCTTTAAAGGAAAGTTTTGCAGGATATATAAGTAGGGGTTGGAAGTCATTAATATTTTAAGGCTTCACTGCAAGCCTTCCTGGCCTTTATGGTTTGTGTTGAGAAGTCTGTTGTAATTCTCATGGGTTTACTTTTATATATGATTTGCTGCTTTTGTCTAACACTTTTAAGATTTTGTCCCTGTGATGGTCTTCTCATACTTTGAGTATTATGTTGCATGGGGAAGTTATCTTTTGGTCTTGGCTATTTAGGGTTCCGTATGACTCATTTATCTGTATGTTTATTTCTTTCCCTATAATTGGGAAGTTTTCTTCCAATGTTTCTTTTCTTTTCTTTTTTTTTTTTTTTTTACGTGGGTACCAGGAGTCAACCTCAGGACCTCACGCGCTTGCCAGCAAGCGCTTGTGCCGCTGAGCAATATCATCAGCCATTTTTTTCCTTTATGTGGGTTCCAGGAGTCGAACTCAGGACCTCACACTTGCCAGGCAGGCACTTATGCCGCTGAGCTATCTCACCGGCCCTCCTCCAATATTTCTATTAACAGTTTTTTTTTTAATGCCATTTGTGCTGCCTTCTGAATTTTCACTTATTCAATTACTTGTAGATTAGTCCTCTTTGCATCATCTAGCAGCCACTGGATCCATTATTCATGTTCTCTTGTTGCCTTTAAGGTGTCTTTGAGTAGTTGGTCTTTGAAGGCATCATTGTCTTCCAGCTCTGAAATTCTGTCTTTACGTTAGTTGTTTCTGCTGCTCATATTTTAAATGAAATTTTAATCTCCTGGATTTCTTTTTTCTTTTTTCTTTTTTTTTATGTGGGTACCAGGAGTTGACCTCAGGACCTTGCGCTTGCCAACAGGTGCTTGTGCTGCTGAGCGATATCACCAGCCCTTTGTTTCCTTTATGTGGGTTCTGGGAGTCAAACTCAGGACCTCGTGCTTGCCAGGCAGGCACTTATGCTGCTGAGCTATCTCACTGGCCCCTTCTCCTGGATTTCTGATTGAAACCTTTTCATGGACTCTAATTCTTTGCTAAACTAGTCATTCATGTTTTTATCATTTTGTTTAGCTCAGCTAGCTATTTATTTGTGTCTTCTGAAAGTTCCTAGATTGGTGATGGTGAACCTTTTGGAGCTTTCAATGATACAAATAGCCCACTGTGGCATGTGTGCCATAGGTTTGCCACCACTGTCCTAGATCATTTTGATTATTACTTCCATTATCTGTTTAGTTAAATCTTCTGTGATCCTGCTGAGTACTTCTTTGATCTGTTTTCTAACCTCCTCTGTTATCCTTTTGAGTAATTTGGGTGTGTGTCTTATGCTACTCTCCCTGTGGATGCCCCACTGGATTGGCTTTGGGGAGCTGGAAGTTTTGGGAGGCATTTTGATGCCTTGGTGTCTCCTGTTTCTATTGTGTTTGTTTGTTTGTTTGGTGTTATGCTGAAGTTTGTGGATGCTTATAGTGTAAAGACTTTGTTCCTAATGTAGAGATCTCTAGAGTTGCTTTTCAGTGATGTACTTTAGGTGTGGTTAACTGCAGTCCTTTGCCTGTGTGCCAAGATCTGACCACCTTGGCTTAATTTGGGAGGGGAGGATGCAGTGTAGTTGGCCCAACACTGAGTTCTCTGGGCATGTACCCTAACATTGTTAATGTCACAAAAGGTAATGTGGGTGTTGGTTTTCAGAGAAAACCATTAAGAGCAACAATTATGCAAAACTGGTAATATCAAGCAAATCAGCTGCAGTAGTATTTTCTTTTTTGTCATTTTTTAAAATAATTTTTTCTTGAGACAGGGTCTCGCTATGCAGTTCAGGCTGGCCTTGAACTCGCTAGGTAGCCAAGACTGGCCTTGAACTGGCAGTGATACTCCTGCCTCAGCCTCTTGAGTGCTAGAATTGCAGGCATGTGCCACCATGCCCAGCTGCAGTACTATTGTCCAAGACAAACTGGATAGTAACATACCATAAGAACCAATTATGTACCACCCTCAACCCTAGAGAAGAAATCCACAATTATATTATAAATGAATCAGACTTACGAATGTTCTCCCAGAACAGAACTCATTCGTAAGTTGGGGACTTACTGTATTACTGGTCTAGTACCTCTTTTTTGTTTTGATTTTTGCTTTTTTTTTGAGACAGGGTCTCACTATGTACAGTGAGCCCTCCTGGTCCTTGTCACAGTTCAGGAAATTTATATTTGTAATCCCATGGAAAAGTTATTGGAAATCTAGTGAGTTTAATTCTGATCTATCACTTCCAGGGCAACCCACAGCAAGAATAAAGACACTAAGGCATATTTATAGTTGTGGGGAGCCAAGGGGGTCCTACGTCCAGCCATGGTGGTGGTTACAGGAACAAAGGCCTCCATCCAGGGCCGAACCCAGGTTTTATTAATTCCTGAGGAGGGGAGTGGCTCGGGGATGAGTGACTGTGAGAGTGGCGGGAAGTCCACGAGTACCATGAGCTGGGCTAGGTAGGTGGCCTGAAATCACCTTTGCAATATGCGGAGGGAAGGAATATGCAGAAGGAGTAATCTGCATAACACAATTCAAGATAGTATCTAATGTTTTGGGGTCAGTGCTTCAGCTCTGATGTGTAATCTTCTAGGCCCTGGGAAGTCATAGCCTCTTATCTCGAGGCTCGATCCCAGCCTACGGCATGGAGCAGGGCTCTCCTTCCCACCCAGCTCACACATGTTTTTTGGGAGTTATGGAGGTGGGGAAACACTGACCTGTTGCCTTGCTTCAAAGACTACACATCAGCACCTCGGCTAAACTGATTTGCATTGCTTAAATTTAAGGGATAAGGAAAAGTCCTAGCCAGCTCTGTACATATCAGTACATAGAAATAGGGCCAGGTTCAGCCAAGATGGAGATAATTGCTCTTCTTTCAAGGACAGTCACCCAGGTGGTCCTCCGCACTATGTATTAGACAGGCCTTGAACTCACGATGATCCTACTGCCTCATCCTCCTGAGTGCTGGGATTAGAGTCATGCATCACCATGTCTGGCTCCTCTTCAGCTTTTCTTTCAATGGATTTATTCACCCATTAATTAAAATGAGACATAGCTGAACTATGAACTGTGTTAACAGGCAGAGAGGGGGGCCGGTGAGATGGCTCAGCAGCTTAAGCGCCTGCCCGGCAAGCGCAAGGGCCCGAGTTCGACTCCCGGAACCCACATACGAAAAAGGGGCCGGTGATATCGCTCAGTGGCACGGGCGCCTGCTGGCGCGCAAGGTCCTGAGGTCGACCCCCCGGTACCCACAAAAAAAAAAAAAAAAAAACAGGCAGAGAGGGTACATCTAAAGATTTATACTCTTGGAGGGTGTATCAGTTACTTCCTTGTTGCTGGGACAAATTACCTGACACCCATGAGTTAAAGGAGAAAAGGTTTATTTTAGCTCAAGTTCAAAGAGGTTTCAGTTCATAGTAGGCTGGCTCCAAGAGAGGGCGGAATAGCAGAGGAGAAATAGCCCATGGTAGGGCAGGCGGGAGGTAGGAAGCAGCAGAAAGCAGTAGCAGTGGCAGCAGCAGCAGCAGCAGCAGCCAATCTCCCTTCCCTTTTTATTCCATCCAGGCTACCAGCCTATTGGTTGGTGTCACCCACACCCAGGGTGGGTCTTCCCATTATCCAGAACTATGCTAAACCAATCAGTGGATTAATTTAGTTATCACACAGTCAATCCATATTCACACACCCTAGACCCAGCCACCTCTGAAAAGCCCCACCTAAGACCACATGAGGCTTTGGAGGACATCTAGACACAAGCCATAACAGAAGGTTTGAGGTTCTTACTCAGTGATAGAGCACATGCTTAGCATATGCAAGACACTGGGTTCAATCCCCAGCTCCAAAAGTGAAAACTCAGAACAGGCAAAAAAAGAATTATGTTGTTAGAGTTAGCTACAATTTGAAAATCGAGGTTACGTTCAACCCCAAATAGAGTAATATCTGAAACTCTCTCATTTCCTTGAATTTCTTCCCTTCCTGTTCACTGAGCTATGTAGACCCTCCAAATGTTGGCCCATTTAATTTTACCATACCTGTGGGATACATTCTTAGCTTGTGCAAAAAATATTTATTATTCTACACACCAGGCACTGACCCAAAGGTGTCATTGTTCATTCCAAGTAAGGTAAATTCTTAACATGAGAACTTGATGTAAGTGTCTTGAATTGAGTTTCTGTGCAGTTTGGGTTTTGAAAATGAAGCATGTGGGCCAGTGAGATGGCTCAGTGGCATAAGCGCCTGCCTGGCAAGCATGAGGTCCTGAGTTCGACTTCCGGTACCCACATACGAAAAAAGGGCTGGTGATATCGCTCAGTGGCACAGGTGCCTGCTGGCATGCAAGGTCCTGAGCTCGACCCCCGGTATCCACCAAAAAAAAAAAAAAAAAAAAGAGGAAGAAGCATGTGTGTATATGTGTTAGGATGGTAAACCCCCTATTTGACAATATTTATGGTAGGACTTTGCAAAGCATTTTTTTTTTTTTTTTGGGTACTGGGGATTGAACTCAGGGCCTTGTGCATGCTAGGCAAGCACTCTACCACTGAGCTACATCCCCAGCCCTGCAAAACATTCTTATCAACACTTCATTTGATTTTACTCCAGCTATACTGTAAAGTAGCTTACATGTGCTTGTGTTTTTGAGTCAAAGCCTAGGTTGCTCAAAATATCATTAGTCGGGCCGGTGAGATGGCTCAGCGGCTTAAGCGCCTGCCCGGCAAGCGCAAGGGCCCGAGTTCGACTCCCGGATCCCACATACGAAAAAGGGGCCGGTGATATCGCTCAGCGGCACGGGCGCCTGCTGGCGCGCGAGGTCCTGAGGTCGACCCCCCGGTACCCACAAAAAAAAAAAAAAAATCATTAGTCTTAGGCAATATAATGAAAATAATATTGAAGTTGGGCATAGTGGCCCGTCTGTAATCCCAGCACTCTGGGAGGCTGAGGCAGGAGGATGGCAGCTTTGACCCCTGCCTGGGCAACACAGAGACTATGTCTCAAAAAATAAAAAGGGTTGGACATTTAGCTCTGTGTGAAGACCCTGAATTTAATCCCTAATTCTCCAAGAATAATATATATATATATGATAATGATATATATATATATATATATATATATACACATATATATATATTTACCCTTTCAGTTTTTAAATCATTTTTATTAGTACATATTTGTCATATATATTGATCATATTAATCATGGGAATTTGTACCTGTACATAGTATCTTGATTCTTCTTTTTTCCCATTTCCTTCCCACCTCACTTCAACCCTTCTTCCCCTCTCCATTTACAAAAGCTTTGTTTCCATTTTTTCCCCTTTCCCTTCCTCCCCCAACTTGTTCCCCTTTCCATTTGAACATGTTCTTCCTAGTTCCCAATATCTATCCTCCATTATGCTCCTTATTTACCCTCTGCATTTCTCAAACAAGAGAAAAAATGCAATACTGAAACTTGTGTGTCTGATTTATTTCACTTAAGATTATGGTTTCCAGGTGAATCCATTTCCCTAAAAATAACTCAAGCTTATCCTTCTTTATGGCAGAGTAGTACTCCACTGTATATAAGTACCACATTTTCTTCATCCCTTCGTCTGTTGATGGACCTAAGGAGTGTTTCCAAGATTGAGCTATTATAAACTGTGCTGCTATAAGCATTGGAATGCATATGTATCATTAAGGTATGATGCTTTTAACTCTTTTGGGAAGACACCTAGGAGGGGAACAGCTGGGTCAAATGGGACCTCAAATCCTAGTTTTTTGAGGAATCTCCACACTGATTTCCACAATGGTTACACCAGTCTGCACTCCCACCAACAGTGGAGAAGCATTCCTTTTTCCCCACAGCCCCACCAACATTTGTTATTGGTTGATTTCTTGAAGATAGCCATTCTTTCTGGAGTGGAATGGAATCTCAGTGTTGTTTTAATTTACATTTCTCAAATGACTAGTGATGTTGAACATTTTTTCATTTATTAATTGCGTGTTTGTACTTCATCTGTGAAGTGTCTATTCACTTCAGATGCCCATTTTGGGTTGGGTTTTTTAATTTGAGGGGTCTGATTTCTTTAAGTTCTTTACGTATTCCAGATGTTAGTCCTTTGTCTGAGGAGTAACTCATAAAAACATTTTTCTGCCCAGCGTGGTGGTGCACACCTGTAATTCCAGCACTCAGGAAGCTGAGGCAGGAGGGTTGCTGTGAGTTCAAGGCCAACCTGGGCTACATAGTGAGTTCAGGACCAACTGAATTACATAGCAAGACCCTGTCTCAAAAAACCAAAACAAATTTTTTTCTCCCCATTCTGTGGGTTGTCTCTTCACTCTGTTGGTGATTTCTTTTGTTGTGCAAAAGCTTTTTAATTTGATGTGGTCCCAGGTGTTGATACTTTGTAATATTTCTTGTGCGATAGGAGTTTTGTTCATAAAATCTTTGCCTACACCTATTTCAACAGTTTCAAATATTCTATCTCCCAGCAGATTTAGTGTTTCTGTTTTATTTATTTATTTATTTATTTATTTATTTATTTATTTTTTTTTGTGGGCACTGGGTGTCGACCTCAGGACCTCGCGTGCCAGCAGGCCCCCATACCGCTGAGCGGTATCACCTTTTCTTGTATGTGGGTTCTGGGAGTCGAACTCGGGCCCTCGCGCTTGTCAGGCAGGTGCTTACACCGCTGAGCCATCTCACCGACCCTAGTGTTTCTGTTTTAATATTTAATCTTTGATCTGTTTTGATTTTAGTTTAGTGCATGGCAATAGACATGGATCTAGTTTTAGTCTTTGGCATGTGGAAAGCCAGTTTTCCCAGCACCATTTATTAAAGAAGGTATCTTTCTTCCAGTGAACGTGTTTGGCCCCTTTGTCAACGAAAAGGTGGCTGAATGTGTTTGGTGTTGTTTCTTCATCTTCTATTCTGTTCCACTGAGCTTCAGGTCTGTTTTTTTGCTGGTACCATGCTGTTTTTATCGCAGTAACTTTGTAGTATAACTTCAAATTGGGGACTGTGATGCCCCCTGCACTGCCTTTGTTGCCCAGAATTGATTTTTGTTTTGTTTTTTCAAGACGGGGCTCTCTATGTAATTCAGGGTGGCCTTGAACTCACTATATAACCCCAGGCTGGCCTCCAACACGTGTTGATCCTCCTGCCTCAGCCTCCCAAGTGGTGGGATTACAGGAGTGCACCACCACACCTGGCTCCTTCAGTTATGGAATACAAATATATAAATAGTTTCAACATACTGAAGAAATAGAAATGATTACCCAGCTTATAGTAAGCCAGACATCTGCAAAACTGTGAAGCAGTGCCACTCTTATCTTTCATGAAAAATATTAACAAGTATTGTTTTGTTATTTTAAATTACTAATACTTTTTAAATATTCTCAGTTTTAATTCTGATAGCAGTAAACATTGATAGATATAACTCATATAAACAAAAGCTCTTTGGGAAACAAAACCAAAATGTTTGAGAACCACTGTGCTATGTAGACTCTGACACACACATACGAGAGTACACACCCGTATTGTTTACATAGACATGTTTATATGTTTGTATATGTGTATATATATGTACATATATACATATACACACACACATATATATATATATATATATTTTTTTTTTTTTTTTTTTTTTTGTACCGGGAATTGAACTCATGACCTCAAGCTTGCCAGGCAGGTGCAGTGCTGCTGAGCTATATCCCTGGCCCCCAGCCCGTTTTTTTTTTTGAGACAGGGTCTCGCTATGTAGCTCAGGCTCTCTTCTCTTCAAACTCACTGTGTAGCCCAGGGTGGCCTGGAACTCGAGGCAATCCTGCCTCAGCTTCCCAAGTACTGGGATTACAGGCATGCACCACCATGCCCAACTTATATGTGTATATGTAAATATGAACATATATATAATTTTTTTTTTCACTAATGGGAATTAAACCTAGTGCTTCACACCTGCTAGGTAAGCACTTTACCACTGAGCTTTACCTGCAGGCCTTCTTGGTATATTATTTAGTTACTAAAGAAGTTAAAAACCTGGATGAATTGTTTACTTCAGCAATGAAGCCTGGACCACACAACTAACTTATTTGGCATTTCTCTCCTGTAGCTAACATAACTGACATTACTAAGTGTCTTTTTTTTTGTGTGTGTGTGTGTGGTTTTTTTTTTTTCCTGTGGGTACTGGGGGGTCGACCTCAGGACCTTGCGCGCCAGCAGGCGCCCGTGCCGCTGAGCGATATCACTGGCCCCTTTTTCGTATGTGGGTTCCGGGAGTTGAACTCGGGCCCTCGCGCTTGCCGGGCAGGCGCTTAAGCCACTGAGCCATCTCACCGGCCCTTGTGTGGTATTTTTTATGATAGGGTTTCACTATGCAGTTCAGGCTGGCCTTGAACTCACTTTGTAGCCCAGGCTGGCCCTGAACTTGCAGCGATCCTCCTGCCTCAGCCTCCTGTGTGCTGGGATTACAGGCATGTGCCACCACGCCCAGCTGACATTACTAAGTATCTTAATACACAGGACAAGATCGCTACAATGAAAACAGAAGTTTGAGAACTGGATGAAGAGTTGATCACAGGGACTGTGAGTTACCATGTCAGGACATTTATGTTATAAAAATTACAGCATGGATAAAGAATATTAGCCAGTAGCTCCCTTTCTTCAACCAAAAACTCCTGGAATATCTTTAATGCTTTCAGAGATGAGCAGCAGAAAACCTAAAAGAGATCACAAGGGATGCAACTGAGCTGTTTCTAGGTGACTTGAGTTCTTGAAATACTGTATTGTGTACAATGAGAACATCCTTGGAGGCTGTAGAGGGAGAAAATTGTGTTAACCAATCTTTAATAGAGAAACTAATTTTCAATAATGCCCACATTTTTTTTTTTAGTCTTGTCTTTTCTTATTTATTTAATGTTTAGGGGTGTCGTGGATTGCATTCAGTGTCTCAGGCAATCTAAGCACGCACATAGCTATACCAGCTTCCCTGCACCCTCCCACCTTTTCTGGTTTTTTGACCACAGGGTCTCACTGTGTAGTTCAGGCTGGCCTTGAACTCACTATGTAGACCAGGGTGGCTTCAAACTCATGGCGATCCTCCTGCCTCAGCCTCCCGAGTGCTGGGATTATAGGCACGCGCCACTACGCCTGGCTTCTCTTAGCCTTTTATCTTAATGTAGCTTTGGCAGACAGAATCATGCTTGAAGCTTGAGGCTGCGAGCTTTCAACTGGTAGTTGTTAGTGAAACTTTAGTACAATGAGGATAAGATGTTGTTGACATAGGTGTAATGTGAAATAAAACAGTAAAGTGTAGTCTTTTTTCTTTTTTTCTTTTAGACAGTCTCACTCTGTAGTCTAGGCTGGCCTGGAAGTTGCTATGTTGTTCAAGCTGGTCTCAAACTCAAGTTCCTCCTGCCTCAGCTTTCCCAACTGCTGGAATTATAGGCATGCAGCCTTAAAATGTGGTTGGAAACCAGGCATGGTGGTATATACCTATAATCCCAGGACTCTGGGAGGCTAAGGCACGAGGGTCATAAATTCAAGCCCAGCTCAAAACAAAAAATTAAAAACGAGCTGGCAATGTAGCTCAGTGCAAAGGCCCTGGGTTGAATCCCCCAGTTTAAAAAAAACAGTTGGCTAAAAATGAAGATTGACATTTATAACGGATATAAATTTTAACCCTTTTTTTTTTGAGTACAGATTCCTGTTTCAGATTTACATCTATCTTATACCTTATAACCTCAGAATTGTCCTGGATTAATGGTAATGAATCCCCCTTAAGACATCCAAAGTCTAATGTATTCCTATGAATTGTCACAGACAGCTACCTTCAGCCTAGGGCCTGTGATGACTTTTGTTTTGTTTTTTACTTTTGTATATAAAGCACCTATCCGTTTGACATTGACTAATGAAGGTATATGTGTCAGATTCTTTTTTTTTTTTTTTAATGTGGGTACCGGGGGTCGAACTCAGGACCTCGCGCTTGCCAGTAGGCGCTTGTGCTGCTGAGCAATATCACAGTCCCTTTTTTTTCTTTTTATGTGGGTACTGTAAGTCAAACTCAGGACCTCGCGCTTGCCAAGCAGGTGCTTATGCTGCTGAGCTATCTCACCGGCCCTCAGATTCTTTTTTTTGGGGGGGATACCGGGGCTCAAACTCAGGACCTCGCGTGCCAGCAGGCACCCGTGCCGCTGAGCGATATCACTGGCCCTTTTTTCATATGTAAGTACTGGGAGTTGAACTCAGGACCTCACGCTTGCCAGGCAGGCGCTTATGCCACTGAGCTATCTCATCAGCCCTACTCAGATTCATTTTTTAAAGAATAGCACAAGAAGCTGGGTGCTATGGTGTGTGTCTAGATGTCCCCCAAAGTCTCATGTGGTCATGGAGCTTTTTCAGAGTTGGCCGAATCTAGAGTGTGTGATGCTGGGATAAGGGTTTGATTAGTAAATCAGTCCACTGATTGATTTGGCATAGTTCTGGCTAGGACTAAAGGTGTGAGTGCTACACCTGCTCTAGGGCGGGTGGCCTGCATACAATACAAGGGACAGAGTCTTGTCTCTCCGTTGTTGTTTTTGCTGTCTTCTGCCACCATGAATGGTTGCCCCTCTGCCTTGTGCCACCCTGCCTTGGAACCAGCTGACTGTGGACTGAAACTTCCACAAACTGTGAGTTAAATAAACCTTTCCCCCTTTAACTTAGGGTGTTGGGTATTTTGTCTCAGGAATGAGAGAAAAGTAACTAAGACACTGCACATGGTGGCACATGCCTGTAATCCTAGCTACTCAAGTGGTTGAGGCATGACTGCAAATTCAAGATAGCTTGGGCAATTTATTAAGTCCCTGTTTTCAAAATTATAAAAAGGGCTTAGCATATAGCTCAGTGGTAGAGTACTTGCCTAGCATGCATAAGGCTCTTAAAAAAAAAGACTTTTTACAATGCTAAACCTGCTGTATGATATTTGAGCTACTTTATTCTGCTTACTTTTTCAGAATAGAAACAATGCAATTCAACAACCATTAACCATCAAGGCAGACTCTGAGAGTCTGAGGTTTTGTGCAGTGTAGTGTATTGCTATGAAAGTTGTCTTTTCGTTTGAGACATTATGAAGGTCTACAAATGAGAGTCTCATTATGTAGCCCAGGCTGCCTTGAGCTCTTGGTGATCCTCCTGCCTCGGCCTCCTAAGTGCTGGAATTAGAGGCCTGTGCCACCACACCCAGTATCATCCTTACATAGTTCTTGCCTCTCAGCCATCTCTTCACCTCTGCAGCAGACATTTTAATTTGGCTTGTGATATTTTAAAATCGCTTCTGTAATTTAATCCTGAATAACATTTATTTTAAGCATAAAGAGTTAAGCAATAAACACAAATATGTGTTAAAATGTTTGATATTTAACTCATTTGTTTGGGGAAAAAAAAAACAGTAAAGTTCCCTACAAATCAAGTAATTTGGAAAGATCACACTGCTACTCCGTCTTTAAAAATCTGACAGTGAAAGAGAATTACGGTTGGTATTTACGAGGTATATTTTGAGAGGGGGAAAAAAAAAAAAAAGCAAAAAACTGAACAGCCCAACTCTACTGTCTGCTTTGTTTTTTGAGAAGGGTGACACTGTGTCCAGTTCCAAATTGAAATCCAGCAGTGAGGAAATCAAGTGAAATGGCAAGAACCAAAAACTTTTATTTGAATTCCATTTTCTAGGGGAAAACCAGGATTTCAAGGCCATTTAATGAAACTTGACAGCTTTACCACAGATTGAGATATGCACTGACAGGGACGTGGCAAACTTCAGGCTGACATTACTGTCTCCAGGAAATCATATATTCCACAAATGCTGTCATTTAAATAACACTGGACACACTGCAGATGCTGACCCTGGTATCACGTCAGAAGTCACTGTTTCTATATTTGGACATTATAATCTTTAGAGTCTGGGTTGGAGCAAAAGCAAATTTTCCTATTTGTATATTTTTCGGTATAGCTGCATGTCTACTTTCTTTTGGGTAATACACATCTGCTCAAATTGCACCACTGGATATTACTCCCTCAAAGCAAATGTCTGTTTGACTTCATGTTCTAGACACAGGGGAAAAAAAAAAAAAAAAAACCAAAGAAATAAAATAAAATCTAATTTCCTAGAGATTCTCTGAACCTCTTCTGAATACTGGCCTCATACTGCTATTACACATTTTTAAAAAATAACTTAAAAAATAACTCTCTTAAAAATGTCTTTAGTTATGGATAAGAAGTCTTACAAAGAAACATAAGGTAGGATGTTAACATTCTACTAAGCAAAAGATGCTTGTTTCCCTTCTTACAAAAGCCAAACATAAAACAGTGTTATTAACATTTTCTATTTATTCATTAATAAAAAGTGCATAGTACAAGCCCTTTATCCCAATCCAAGTACTCAGTAAAAGATTAACAATAAATCCTGGATGGCACAGACATGATTTGTTTGGCATGATTTTAACATTTAAAAACAGCAATTTTACATTTAGTTCATCACATGACTTTTGCTTTTTAACAAAGTAATCATCAGACATGGTAACAAATACATATGATTTTTCAGTTAGAAATATAATAAGACTAATCCTACTATTGCAACAAGATTTAACCATTAACTGTAAACACTTTTCATTATTTCTTCTTTATGTTGCTAGTTTGTATCTTAAACTAAGCCAGTCAAATGCTAGCACATAATGTACTCATTTTGAGTGACAGACTTTCTCCAGAGTGAGGGACTTCCAACGTTCCTTCAAAAATGTAAGATATTGGTAATTCCATCAACACTATCACATCACATACCACAAAGACATTTTAAAAAACCATGGAATGAGCGCTACTCAAAATTACTGCTGAAAAATCTCTGCCATTTGTGAAATATGACCCCAACTATTTGATAGTGCTTTGATACATGGTAAAAATCTTTTACTATAAACAGTTCCGATGTTCACCTTTTCCTTATGGAAAGCAAAACAAAAACAAAACTACCATTATTTTGAATAAAATAACTTTAAATGGCCCAAAGACAAGCTTTTTTTGAGGGGGGCTGGGTATTGAACCCAGGGCCTTGTGCATGCTAGGCAAGTGCTCTATCACTGAGCTACATCTCCAGCATTTGTGGAATGTTTCAAGAACCCAAAAGGATAACAATGTAAGCTTTATCTTTCTCTTACCCAGATAACTTGAAAAGGAGTACAGGATAGCTACAGTTCAAATGAATGCTGAGAAGTTGAGTAATGATTTAAGAATGGACTCAAGGCCACATGGAGAAGCTTTAAGAATTAAGTAGAATACAAATTACTAGTTAGGTTAATAAGAACACTATGTGCAGCACACTGTCTTTTAAGCAATGCAGAAAATTAAACAAGCAAAAAACTGCAGAACTAAATACTTCACTAAGAACTTCTGTTGCCGATGTAATAGAAGGTGCATAAGAAGAAAAGGATGATACATATTTTTTCTTTACACATAGTGCGTCTAGCTGCTCCATTTTCCTTTCCTTTCCTCTCCCCTCTGGTCCTGTTTCTCCCACCTCCAAATCCCTTTCCTATCCTTTCAATGAACCAACTCTTTGAGTCACTGATCCTTTGTATTGTTTTATCAGTCTCAATTTCATTGATTTCTGATCTTTATAATTTCTTTCCTATTAGTTTTAGATTTGTTCTTTTCTCTGACCTTGAGATGTACTGTTAGTTATTAATTTGAGATCACCTCTCTTTATGTAAGCATTTACAGCTATAAACAGCCCTCTTAGAACTGCTTTCATTGTGTCCCATTCCTTTGGTATGTTGTGCTTCCATTGACATTTGATGCTAGGAATTTTTTATTTCTTCCCCCATATACTGATTATTCAACAATGTATTACTTAATCATCATGTGTTTGTGTAGTTTCTGTGGCTTATTTTGCTGTTGATTTCTGACTTCATTTCTAACTTCATTATGACCTGATAGTACGCAGAGAATTATTTCAATTCTTTTGTATTTATTTAAGCATGCTTTATGGCCTAAGATACATTTTATTTTGGAAAAAGTTGTGTGTGCTGCTGAGAAAAATGTACATTCTGTTGCTGGATGAAACACTGGATATGGTCAGCCCATTTGTTCAGTGGTGTGCTTTACCTCTGCTGTTTTTGTCTGGATGACCTATTGGGAGAGTGGGGTATTAAAGCCCCCACCCCCGTGACTATACTGGTATCTGTCCTTTTAAGTCCAGAAATGTGCTGTGAAATTCAGGGCATGGACTTCACACCTGGACTCTCTTCCTGTACCAGTATGTAGCGGCCATCTGTGTCCCTTCTGATCCGTTCTGGCTTGAGGTCTGCTGTGTCTGGAAATAAGATGGCCACTCCTGCCTGTTTTGGGGCTCCGGGTAGATGGAGTATCATTTTCCATTCTTTCACATTCAATCTATATACTTCCTTTTGAATGAGGTGTGTCTCCTACAGGTAATAAATATATGGTTGCATTTTTAAAAATCTAATCTGCCAGCCTGTGTCTTTTGACTGGGGAGCTGAGAGACCATTGACATTGGGCATTATTATTGTAAGGTGTTTGTTGAATCACGTCATTGCATTCTTCTCCTGGTGCTAATTCTTTTTTTTTCCTTTTGTGTAACTACTCTCCCAGGTAAAAGTGTGCTTTCCTTTGGGTTCTTTGGTGCTGATAGCCTCCCTATCCATCTGAGGCTCCCCTAAATATGTTCTGCAATGCTGCTTTAGTGGTCACGTAAAGTCTTTACTTTTCCATCAATTCTAAAGGCTGATTTTGTGGGCAATAAAAGTTGGGGTTGACAATTCTTTTGTGTTAGGGTTTGAAAAACTTTGCTCCAAACTCTCCTGGCCTTTGAGGCTTGTGCTGAGAAATGTGCAGTTATTCTTATGTGCTTGCCTTTATAGGTTACTTGCTGTCTTTCTCTAATAGCTTTTAGTATTCTCTCCTTTTGTTAAATTTCTGGAATTTTGATTATGATGTGTCACAAAGAGGTTCTTTCATGGTCATAGCTATTTGGGTTCTATAAGCCTCTTGTACTTCAATATTGAACTATTTCCCTAGATTTGGAAAAATTTCTTCAATGATTTCAGTGCATAAATCTTTTATACCCTTGAGTCATCTTCTAATTTTTCCTTTATTCCTATAATTTTTAGGGTTTTTGTTTTGGTTTTTTGATAATCTAGCAACCGCTGGATCCAACTTGCATGGTGTCTTGTCCTTTTTAGGCTGTCCCTGAGTTTATGATGTACTGCGTCCACTTTGTCTTCTGTTTCTCATTCTGTCCACATACTGGTCAGGGTCTGCTACCTGTGCTTTCCATGGGATTTTTCATATCACCTATCCATGCTGCTTTCTTCTCATAGTTTCCAATTCTTTTCCATAGTGGTCATTCATGTACTGTATTTTATTCCTTAACTTGATTAGTTTATTGTTTCTTCTTTAAGCTTGTCAAAGAAGCTTTTTATTGGTAAAACTTTCTCTAATTAAATCCTCTTTAAGCTCACTAAACATCTTATGCATTTACTTATGTTTCTTCTTTTATCTCTTTAAACATTTAGACCACTTGCTTTTGAGTTGTCTGTAGCTTCCTTTGCTTCAGTGCCTGAGAGATCAGATTTTGGGGAGCTAGTTTTGTTTTGTTTTTTGTGGGTACCAGGAGTTGAACTCAGGACCTTGTGCTTGCCAGGCAGGCGCTTATGCCTCTGAGCTATCTCACCGGCCCAAGCTAGTTTTGGAGGCACCTCACTGCTTTGCTTTCTCACCTTCCTACTGTTTTTGCACAGTTAGGGTGGAAAAACTCTGTTACTACTGTGGAGATCTTAGGTTCAGTCTCCCTGTGATGTGTCCTTCGGACTATGTTTTGGGGTTTATACCCCTCTTCAACCTATGCAGCGTATCTGAACGTCTTCCTAGTGTCCAACCTTCACCACCACTTAAGAGAGGAGAAAGCAAGCCACAGTAATGTTGACAATAAAAGACAAACCAGATACGTATTGGCATACAGTGAAAACCAATTAAAAGCAACAACTATGCTACCATTAATAGAAAAGAATTCAGCAACAGTAACACAGTCACCCAAATAGCTAAAAAGTAGTAAGGCTCAAGAGTAATAATAATAAAAATGGAGAGAATGAATGAAGGATGAAAGAAAACAAGTAAAATTTGGAAAAGAAAAGGAAGATAAGAAAAGTGGGATAAAAACTCCAATTAAAGAATAAAAGCAAGTTAAAATTCCTTTGTGTACCTGGGCAAGTGGTTCTTTCCAGGGCCTGTAGCACTGAAATCCACCAGATCTGGATGGGGGAGAGTGAGTCAGGCCGCAGCTTATCTTATCTCCACACCCACTTCTTGAATGTGAATGCCGGGTCCTGCCCCTCCTCTCCTGCTGGGCAGATCAGTCCCAGGTGTGTTGTCCCTCAGGCCTGCATCCACTCCATGGCTCCCAGGGTCTGTACCCTTCTGTGACCCCAAAGCTCTGTTTTCTCTGGCTCGCTTGTGGTATGGCTAGGGGCTCGTGAGGCGCCTCCCTTGTTCCAGAGTTCCCTCTGTCCATATATTCCCGGATGTGTCACCTGTCCAAGCTTAGGCGAATCCCTGACCACAATGGCAGGTGGGCAAAGCAAAGAGACTCTGAGCTGTGCTGGAAGTGGGCAGCCAAGCATTCCCCTGGACTTAATGTCAGCATTTTCAGATCCAGTCCCTCAAAACCGCTCCACTGGCCTGGCTTCTCTCCATGGAGGGTGGGACCACGACGTCCTTCACAACCTGAGCACACCACTGCTTAAACTTCTCAGGGCATCTGCAACTAGTCCGTCCCTTCTCCAAGACTGCCTCGAGGCTTCTTTCACTCAGTCAGCTCTGAAGTAAAGTGATTCAGTGACTTCTGATTCCTGGAGTAGCTTTGTCTTAAGCAATAAACCCCTCCCCCAAATGGCTTCTGATTCTGTCAGTCCCAAGTACCACAGACAGGGCAGTGACTTTCTTCTCCAACCCCAGCTGTGTTTGCCGCTTAGATCCTGGGTGCTTTTCTGGGGGCCAGCACTGTGGATCTGCTGCTTCTCCTGGGGGCTGCCCACGACTCCCTCCGGGCTGACCTGGGGTTTGTGGAGACAGGACCTCCCCTCTGGGAGCCGGCGCTGGCATCTCAGACTGCTTCTTTCTTTCCTCTGTGTTGTCTTCAGTTTCTCTGTAGTTTCTAGTTTTCCTGGAGCTCTACTTTTTTTCCTAAGTTATTTTCCAGATGTCTCAATTTCAGGGCCCAGAGAGGCTATATTTTGCAACGATTTTTTTTTTTTTAATGGGTACCGGGGGTCGACCTCAGGACCCCGCGCACCAGCAGGTGCCTGTGCCGCTGAGCGATATCACCGGCCCTTTCTTCGTATGTGGGTTCCGGGAGTCGAACTCGGGCCCTTGTGCTTGCCAGGCAGGCATGTATGCTGCTGAGCCATCTCACCAGCCCTTGCAACGATTTTTTGAAGCTAATATATTTAGATGTAATGTCAATTGAGTTTGTGACAGAAATGAAGAACTATGAACAAGAATCCAAATTTTCAGGTCTCTACTCTTAAACATTCTGTATTCATTTTTTAGCCACTTCTTTAAACAAAACCAATTCTCAGTGATTTGTTAGCCACATATTCTGTAAATTGGAGTAGAGCAGTATCTCTACCAGGGATTGGCTTTCTAGCAGGTCACAGAAGAGACTGTTTGGAAATATGGACAACATGTCAAAATCCAACAGGTAGGCTGGGGATATAGCTCAGTAGTACAACACCTGCCTGGCAAGTGCAAGGGCCTGAGTTCAATTCCTGGCACAAAAAAAAAAAAAAATCCAATGGGTAAGGGCAAGAAAAGGACTGCCAGAGGGATTCGACTACATGGTATGCCATTCCAGCCCCATCTGCTTAAACACTTTACCAGCTGGAGAGCTGGGAAGGCTGCCAGTAGGCCACAGCAAGAGGAGAAATCTTTACTCTGTGGTGTTCATTTAGCCAAGATTTAAATTACTTGTGCAATGCTACTCTTTTATTAGCACAAGTAATACAGATTTGCTTATATTATTTCAGGAAATTGAACACAAAGCCAAGATAAAATGCACATGAAAGAATGCAAGCAGTCAGTAGTGGATTATGTAAAGAAATAATGCCCTTACAATGCTTCTGGCCTATAATGTAGTCATAATAAAGGGAAAAAATAAAAGTGTCACACAACCGTATTAGAGACTAACCAGTATAATGATATAGAGAAGTTTATTGAATTCACAGAAATGATTTCTCAGATCTACACTGTACAGAGAAAAGCTAGAGTGACCTATAGGAGAAATCCTTACAACGATAGGAAAATATCTTCTAGCCCCCATAAATCAACTGAAATCACTTGCTAGGGAAAAATTCCAAAACCACATGGGTCATGCAGACATTTAAAAATGCCATTTGTATTCACCTTTCGTTCCTGAACTGAGCATAACAATGAGCCCTTCTCCTTTTTTATATACCTCAAAATCTCACTTACATTAATATTCCTTCCCACCCCAATCCACCCCTTTAAAAACAGGAATGAGGTTAAGGGGTAAGAAAAAGATTCTACATTATTTCTTATTTTCCTCATTTTTCTCTTGGAATAAACCAAGACTTTATTTAAAAAATTTTAAAGTCATAAGGAGAACAAAAGCTTTAATTTTTTCTTCAAATAAAAGAGTGAATAATGGGCATTCAAATGTCAGTAACCCAACAGGGCCCATACAGATATAAATAAGATAGTTTCATTTTAACAGGGAAATGTTAGAAAAGAAGCTTCCTGAGAGGCACTCATTTTAAAAATAAATTATAGCTTAAGTTATTACTGAATAGATTCTACCTGGCAAAGGCAGAAAGCGTGAATTTTTCCCCTCTTTTCATGAACCTTGTAAGGCTAGTGTAATGGCCTGTAAATGTTACATAATGGACTGTTAATCATCTGCCATACCGATCAACCATGTTTATTTACAGTATTCTTTTTTTTTTTTTGGTGGGTACCGGGGCTCGACCTCAGGACCTCACCCGCCAGCAGGCGCCTGTGCCGCTGAGCGATATCACCGGCCCTTTTTTTCGTATGTGGGTACCGGGAGTCGAACTCGGGCCGTCGTGCTTGCAAGGCAGGCGCTTATGCCGCTGAGCCATCTCACCGGCCCCTATTTACAGTATTCTTAACATTAGACATTTTAATGGGAATAAAAAATCAGTAAACAACCATTTCACTGCTCTCCTCTTATTGTAGCCATATCAACCAACTGTGACAAGTGATACAGATTTCATCTTACTTTGTAGAACATTCTAAGAGCTGCCGCAGTCCAGAACTAGAGAAAACTTTTGCCCACAAATAAACTACAGGTAAATGTAAATACAACCATGGTTCTCATTTTTCTTTTATACAGTCCCAGATAATCCCAAATAACTTTATAAATACCTTATGGAAAAAAAAATTTAAAAAATTTATCAAAACTATTTAAAATATTAAAATGCAGAAATCTCAAATTTCCTTCAATCAGGTCAGAAATCACCACAAAATTAATGATCATAGTTACAAACAGAATGAGTGGAATGTTTAAGTTGAGGACAACCAAAAATGTTCCATGTAACTTTTTTCTTTTTAATATAATCATTTACTCAAACATACTGTAAATAGGAATGGTGATAGCACAGGAAGCAAAAATAAGTTTGCAAGTGAAGTTTCTAGAAGCTCATGGAAACGATACCATCCCACGTTGCAGACGCCAAAGGGAAACTCGTCTCGTGGGTTAAGATCATCACTCCGGTCATCTCTGTTCATTTGGTCGTGCAAGGTGTTAGCTATTTTCGCTTCCCGTATCACGAAGTTAGTCCACAGGAGGAGCTGGCGGATCCTGTCCCTGGCATTAAAAAGAAATAAGCATGAATGTAACCACTATTTGCTGCACGCATGTATAATAAAAATTAAAAAAGAAAAGAAATTCTTTAAGTGACTTACTTCTTCAATCCCAGTGCAACCAATCTAACATATAATAAGAAACGAGTAGCAATGCCCCAATCCTCCAACTCGAACTATGTTTATTTGGACTTTTCGTATGTTTTTACACACAGGAACATAGGGTTAAACACTGACTCTGCAATTTGTCTCACACTTCCCTGGGGCATGCGGATTTTCCTCCAGCTTAGGGAGTGATCTTCCTCCTGGCTGAAGTGATTGGCTGAGCATTCATGGTGAAGCCAGGGCCTTTTGTTTCTCACAGAATGTCCACGAGGACACATGTGGCTGCAGCTGCCTCTGTAAGGCATTCTATAACTGCGAGGGATGCAAACCTGGCAGTGAAACTGGTGGTAAGAGGAGAGAAATCTGGTCTCTTATGACACTGTTAAACTTTCTAAACTGAAGTCTGTGATCCCAGCACTTGGGAGGCTGAGGCAGGAGTATCGCAATGAGTTTGTGGCCAGCCTGGACTATGTAGTGAGACCCTGTCTCAAAAAAACAAAAGACCCCAAAACAAACAAAATTTCTAAGCACTGAACCTACCTTTAAGGGTTTTTTAAATGTGTAAACTAATAAAGCCACTTACATAAACCACTTTAAATTGGTTTTTGTCGCTTGCAATAGGAAGCATGTGAACTGAAAAGATCAGGTCTTCAGGATCTTCAAGAAGATTTAATTTACTTACACTGACATGTTCTGTTAGGGCTCAGCTAAGGGTGATCAATATTTCTACTTGGAATTAAACTCAGTCTTTTTTCTTGCTTAGTCCCAGGGCAAAGGGACTATTCCTAGAAGCTCTGCCTACAATGAACCTTAGTCTGTGGGTGTGTCACTTTTAATTACTTCTAGGTCTGGTTATTAAGTTGGAATTCTTAAACTGTAAACATTGAGGAAGTTGCTCTTTGACATGAAAGTAATAAAGCTGTATACGGTGTAAGAAAAAGGGGTAAGGAAGAAACACCTCATCAAGACAATATGGGGCCGGGGATATAGCTCAGCGGCAAAGTGCCTGCCTGGCAAGTGTGAAGTCATGAGTTTGATTCCCGGTACCAAAAAAAAGTACAATATGCAATCTGTTTTATGAATATTCCCCTCTTTCAAGGAAAACCAAAAGTAAATTTAAGTTTTTTCTATGTGCTAATAATGCCTTCTTTCACAATTGAAGTCACCATGCAACATTATCTAAACAGTTTTTTTTTTCTTTGAGACAGGGTTTTGCTATGTAGTTCAGGCTAGCCTCTAACTGGTGGCGATCTTTTTGCCTCAGCCTCCCAAGTGCTGGGATTACAGGTGTGTGCCACCACACCTGGCCAGTATACCTTGTTTATACAACACTGTAATTTCTGCTGATTGTACAGTACAGTACTGAAGTTTTATGTTCTGTTGTTCACAGTACTGCATGTAAGAGTTGTGCAAATAAAAGCAAAGTCACCAAGCTGGAGTTTCCTTTGACCATTTCTTTGTTCTGAATATTGTACATACTATATACAATTCCTCACTTAGTGACCAATTCATTCAAGGATCTAGGTGCAGAAATGGAACTCGGTCATTAAATGAGGACCATCTGTATATCAAATTAAAAAGCTTCTGTACAGCAAAGGAAACAACCAACAGTGAAGAGACAACCTAGAGAATAGGAAAATTTTGCAACATTCCTCAGAGGACTAATATCAAGAATATATAGGGCTGGTGAGATGGCTCAGCGGCGTAAGCGCCTGCCCGGAAAGTGCGAGGGCCCGAGTTCGACTCCCGGATCCCACATATGAAAAAGGGGCCGGTGATATCGCTCAGCGGCACGGGCGCCTGCTGGTGTGTGAGGTCCTGAGGTCAACCCCCGGTACCCACAAGAAAAAAAAGAATATATAAATAACTCAAAAAAAGTAGACACCCCAAAAAAAGACCCAATCAAAAAACGGGTAACTAAAATGAATGGACACTTCCCAGAAGAAGAAAAAATGGCCAATAAATACATGAAAAAATGTTCAACATTTCTGGCTGTTAGAGAAATCCAGAAAGAATGACTATCATCTATAGCTCAAAAATAACAAATGTTGTGAGGGGGTGGGGAAAAAGGAACGCTTCTACATAGTTGGTAGGATGTAAACTAGTACAATCACTATGGAAATCAGTGTGGAAATTCCTCAAAAAACTGAAACTAGAAATTCCGTTTGACCCAGCTATTCTCCTTCTAGGTCTCTTCCCCAAAGAGTTAAAGACATCATATTACAGTGATACATGCACACCTGTGATTATAGCAGCACAACTCATAATAGCTAAATCTCGGAAGCAGCCTATGTGTCTGTCAACAGATGAATGGAAGAAGAAAAAGTGGTGTTTACACACAATAGAGTACATACTACTCTGTCACAAAAAAGGATACACAGTACGTGAGTCATTTGCAGGAAGGTAGGTGCACCTTGAGACCATAATGTGTAAGTGAAATAAATCAGCCATGTGAGCTTAAATATCACACAGGAAACAGGGATATAGATCATATGCAAATGGAAAGGGGACCAAGAGAGGACGTGAGGGGCAGGGAGGTTGGGGAGGGCATGTAAAAAGCATGAAGATATGTCATGCACAGGTACCAACTCCCCATGAGGAATGTAATCATTATGTGCTGCAAATATATACTCCTACATTTTTTTCAACTTAAAAAAAAAAAAAAAAAAAAGAAATGGAAAATCAATCTGAGAGAAATAGGATGGGAAAACAAGATAAAAACAGAATTTAGCCAGCTAGGCTCATTCTTTACGTGTACTGAATTTAAAAGCTCAGACAGAAAGGCTAAGACACTGAACTGAAGCTCCTAAGGATGCTTGAGGGGTGCAGCAGAGACACGAGCGGCAAGGGCCCAGCTGTGAGTGGGACGGGGGAGGGGCAGTGGAGGACGGGGGTTCCAGTTGTGTTCTGAGCTGGATCTTCATTCATGTTTCTTGTGAGTAAAGACTGGAATTCACTTTTAAATTACTGGACCACTCGTCTGTGCTGTTTTCTATGGTTACCTGCAAGATTTACCAGGACTACACAGCAAGGACTCATTGCATGAGTTAAGCTTCCTCCTTCTAATTTAGATACCACATTTCAGTCAAAATACGCTCCCCCCTTCCCCAGGCCACAGAAGCACACCCGCTCCCCGAACAGTCACAACCCACAGCACTTACATTGTGGGGGCTGCTTGGCTTTCCTGGCAGGTTGGATCCTCTTAGATTGGGAGGTCTCAGTAGGAACAAGATCACTGCAATAACCATCCAGGCCATCAAAATCATGGTAATACTGATGCCACTGTCACCAGAGGGTCCTGGTACTAAAGACAAACAAAAAATGTACTGTAGCCAAACTGTACCCTGACTATAATGTTGTTAGATAAATGTAAAAATTTCTATCGTTTAAATGTCAGCTTCAAATATTGTATCAATATTAAAAAACTATTCCAATTTAGAGATTACAGCTGTGGAGTACTACATCTTCAACTGCCCTTTCAGTGAGAAAAACAATTTTTTTTTTTTTAAAGGCAGGATCTCAATATGTAATCCGGGCTGGCTTTAAACTCTCACTCCTCCTGCCTCAGCCTCTGCATGCTGGGATTACAGGCATGTGCCACCATGCCTGGTGGAAAATCTACATGGTAAATCATGTTAAATAGGCATAAAAATTATAATAAGGAAAAATTTTAAATAGTTTACAACCCAGAGGACAGGGTCCAGCTGAGCTGGCCCAAGAGTAGACTAGATAGGAATGCAGTCAACCCCAGTCACTTAACTAAGGGACAGCCGATACAGTACTCCTTATCACATAATGCATCAACATTGTTTTCCTTATAGCTCTTTCCTTGTTCTCATTACACTAAACTTGCCCACCTTCATAACTACAACCAATTTTTTCCATCTGAGCTTTGTACATTATATGCTTCCCCATATATTCAACACCCCCTTCTCCTCTGGAATTATCCTGTAATCTTTTTTTTTTTTTCCTGTGGGTACCGGGGGTCGACCTCAGGACCTCGCGCACCAGCAGGCGCCCGTGCCGCTGAGCGATATCACCGGCCCTTTTTTCGTATGTGGGTTCCGGGAGTCGAACTCGGGCCCTCGCGCTTGCCAGGCAGGTGCTTATGCCGCTGAGCTATCTCACTGGCCCTTTTTTTTTTTTTTTTGAGACAGGGTCTCACTTTGTCTCACTTTGTCATTCAGGCTGGCCTTGGACTGACTAAATAGCCCAGGGTGGCCTCAACTTCTGGCAATCCCCCTGCCTCAGCTTCACAGTGCTAGGATTATAGTTGTGTGCCAGCACCCCCAGCTTTTTTTTTTTACTACTGAGGATTGAACACAGGGAGACTGAGCCAGACCCCCCAACCCCCACCTTTTTTTTTTTTTTTTTTGAGACAGTCTTATTAATTGCCTGGAGTGACCTCCAATTTTTAATCCTCCTGCCTCAGCCTCCTGAGTAGCTGGCATTGCAGGCACGTACCACCACTGCTAGCATCACACCTAAATTTAAACCCTGCCTCACTGATTCCAACATTCAACTACTTATCTATGTCAATAGTTCCCTATTTTTTTTTCTTCTTTATATCAACAGTTCTTAAGTTGGGGAATGCATTAGAGTCATTTGGCAGCAGCTTAAAAATGCAAAAATCCCACCTGCACCTCATACACTAGATACACTAAAATCTTTTTTTTTTTTTCTTTTTTTTTTTTGTGGGTACCGGGGGGTCAACCTCAGGACCTCGCGCGCCAGCAGGCGCCCGTGCCACTGAGCGATATCACCGGCCCCTTTTTCGTATGTGGGTTCTGGGAGTCGAACTCGGGCCCTCACGCTTGCCGGGTAGACGCTTAAGCCGCTGAGCCATCTCACCGGCCCAATACACTAAAATCTTGAGCATCCCACTGCGCCTCCCCACCCTCTACCAAACTGGGTCTCTGTTCATCCAGCTGCACAGACTGGGGACCTAAGAGAACACCTCTGTTCTCTCTCCACAGCCCCCACTTAACCCATCCTGAGGTTTCTGTCCATTCCGCTTCCTAAGTATCACTCAAATCTGCCCACATGTAGCTGGCCTCCCCCGACCAGATGAAACTATCACAGCCTCTTGTCTGGTCGACTGCAGAGGCCTCTGACCCCATCCCCTCATAGCCGTGCCTCTTCAGCTCTCTGCACTATTGCCAGAGTTATGTTTGTTTTGTTTTGTTTTGTTTTGGAGACAGGGTTTCACTATGTAGTTCTGGCTGGCCTCCAATTTGTGGTGATCCTCCTACCTCAGCCTCTGAGTATATACTGGGATTAGAGAGATGTGTCACTACGCTTGGCTCAGAGTTACAGTTTTTGTTTTTGTTTTTGTTTTTGGTTTTTTTGAGACAGGGTGTCACTATGTAGTTCAGGCTTGCCTTAAATTCGCTATGTAGCCCAGGCTGACCTCGAACTCATGGTGATTCTCCTGCCTCAGCTTCCCAAGAGCTGGGATTACAGGTATGCACCACTATGCCCAGCAGAGTTATGTGTTTTTATTTTTATTTTTGTAGGTACCGGGGGGTCGACCTCAGGACCTCGCGCGCCAGCAGGCGCCCGTGCCGCTGAGCGATATCACCGGCCCCTTTTTCGTATGTGGGTTCCGGGAGTAGAACTCGGGCCCTCGCGCTTGCTGGGCAGGCGCTTAAGCCGCTGAGCCATCTCACCGGCCCCGAGTTATGTGTTTTTAAAAAGTAAATACTATTATTTTTATTATTAAAAACAGCTGAAAAAAAAAAAAACAGCTGAGACTTGATTGGTCACTGTGAACTAGGCATTATCTCTTAATTCTTTAAGTAATCTTACTATATAATAGTTTCTATTACATCTTCATTTTATAGATGAAACTGGGAAAGATGGAACTGAATCCCAATGTCACACAGCAGTATGTGGCAAAGACGGGATTAAGATACAGGTGGTGGCTGGGCATGGTGGTGCATGCCTGTAATCCCAGCACTTGGGAGGCAGAGGCAGGAGGATTTCAAGTTTGAGGCCAGCCTAGACTACGTAGTGAATTCAAGGCCTGCCTGAACTACATAGCAAGACACTGTCTCAAACCACCCCCTCAAGAAAAGATACAGGTGGTCACATTATTTGTTGGGGTGGTTCTTTGTTTTTGGAGACAAAGTCTGATTATGCAGTCCAGGCTGGCCTTGACCTTGTGATCTTCCTGCCTCAGCCTCTTGAGCGGTGGTTACAATGGTCTCATTTTGGAGCCTGTGTTCTTAACTCTTTGTACCTGGCAGTGTCTTTATCTCAAAATAGAAATAGTGCCATCACCCTTGGCTAGTACATGATGGCACCATGTGACAGAACAGCATGGTGCTGGAAGAAGCGGCCGCAGTCTCGGAGCTGAGCTGCTTTTGGGGTGAGGATTTGTTCCAGGCTTCTGCATGCTGAGTAGTGCTCTACCACTGCGTGACACCTCCAGCTGACATCTACTTTTCTTTTCTCTTTTTTCTTTCTTTCTTTTTTTTTTTAGGCAGGGTCTCATTCTGTAGTCCAGGTTGGCCTTGAACTCACTATGTAGCCTAGGCTGGCCTTGAACTCAAGGCAGTTCCTCCTGCCTCAGCCTCCCGAGTGCTAGGATTACAAGCATACATCACCATGCCCAGCTGCTTATCTTTTAAAAATGGAGAAGCAGAAGAACAGTGAAAGGAAGTGGGGGCACATGTATATGTATGTTTCATACATGAACAAAAAGCTCTGGCAAGGTAGAGGAAGAAAGCTGGTAACACACAGAGAGGACCTGAGTTGCTGGAGACTATAAGTAGGGAGCCAGCTTTTCACTGTACACTGGACACATTCTTTTCTTTTTTGTGTGTGGTCTTTTTTTTTTTTTTTGTCCTTTTGAGACAGGGTCTTGCTATGTAGTCCAGGCCGGCCTTGAACTCACTATGTGGCCCAGGCTGGCCTCAAACGCACAGCGATCTTCTTGCCCCAGCCTCCCCAGTGCTGGGATTACAGACATGTGCCACTACATCCGGCCACTGACCATAGTCTTGATTTTTGAACCATTTGTACAAAAATAAAGTAAAATGAATTAACAAGAGGAAAAACTAGCCTACAATATTCTGGGGTTGAAGACACTGAGCACTTGAACTGACTTTGACTCTTTGAATATTTAGGAGTGGGGTGTGAACAGGGCCACTGCAGGTTCTGTGCCAAATTCCCGCCCCTTAGATGACCCATGGCCCCAAATCAGACTGGGAAACTAGCAACCAGGCCTGGAGAAAGGCGCTACTCAAACTCCCCGACATTACAGGCAACGAGCAAACACAAACACCAGAAGCGCCTCTTTAAATTCAGGAGAGAGGGCCGGTGAGATAGCTTAGAGGCATAAGCGCCTGCCTGGCAAGCGCAAGGTTCTGAGTTCAACTCCCTGTACCCACATAAAGGAAAAAAAGGGCCAGTGATATCACTCAGTGGCACAAGCGCCTGCTGGCAAGCGTGAGGTCCTGAAGTCGACTCCCGGTACCCACATAAAAAAATAATAAATAAAAAATAAAGTCAGGAGAGACAGGTGAATGGGCCTTTCAACAATCTGGCCACTGTATACTGGGAGAACCTTCTGGCACTTGAAAGCATTAAGATCACAATCACATGGGGGATATAAAATCTGTCCCCTCCCTCGGAATCCCTGTGAATTAAAGTTATAGGACTTAACTACAAATACTCTATGGTCTGGGAAGGTATCAAATCATAAAACCACAGAGGGACTCTGGACAGTTTCACTGTCTGCGCTGCACGATGTAAGCACTCAGTTGCGGTTACAAGCAAATATGAGCAGAGCTGATGGTCGGAGATGTCCCACTGAAGCCGGTAGCTGGACAGTAGGAAGGGGGAAGAGCAGGGAGGGAGGTCCTAGCAGCCGCAGGGCCTGGGGGTTCTCACTGCAAACCTCCCTGGGTTTCCAGCGGGAAAAGCAACAAAAGTGGACACACACCCGGGGCTCTACTCCTGTCAATTTTGGTCATATAATCATGTTACCCTCAGCTCAGGTTTTCAACCTCATTAATCACAGAGCTGTCTCTGAACAACATCTGTTTTTGTTTTTGTTTTTTTGGTGGGTACCGGGGGTCAACCTCAGGACCTTGCGCACCAGCAGGCGCCCGTGCCGCTGAGCGATATCACCGGCCCCTTTTTCGTATGTGGGATCCGGGAGTTGAACTCGGGCCCTCGTGCTTGCCAGGCAGGCACGTACGCTGCTGAGCCATCTCACCGGCCCTGAACAACATCTGAAATGCAGTCTGTAAAAAATAAAAAACAATTTTCTATTTTTAAATTCTTTGTATCTCTTTACTTCGCTTTTGCAGTGTGGGGATAGGACTTTGTGAGTGCCAGAAGAGCACTCCACCAACTGAGCTACACTTGCAGCCTGAAATGCAGCCTTATGGAAGAGGGAGCAGACTGGTTATACACTTTTCTGGAGAGCAACTGTGGGCAGACACCACAACCAAAACGGGATTTAGCTCAACATGAGGAGGAATCATGAGACAACTAGATCTGCTAACAGTGGACCTGCTACCGCATGAAAGAACAAACTCTCTAGTCACTTAAACCAACTCTAACACCCGCACACACAACAGCAAGGACAAAGGGTACAAGTGCAAGTGGACCTCGACCTTCGACAAACTCCAAGTCTGAAAGGCAGCAATCACCAGTGACTGCCCCATCTCAGCCGAGCCTTGAAGATGATCAGGCGTTAGTGTGCCACAGCTTTGTGAAGGGTTGGAGAGGCGATGGGGGAGGAGCAAAGGCTGAGGCCTGCTGCACACTGAGGATGTCATCAGCACATGGGGCAGATGTGACAAGTGGTGGAAGTGACACTGGACTACGAAAACTCTTAAATGTCATGTTAAATCAGAACTACCCAGGCTGAGCGTGTTGGCGCATACCTGTAATGTAATCCCAGCCTTGGGAGGCTGAGGCAGGAGGATTTCTGTGAGTTTGAGGCCAGCCTGTGCTACATAGAGAGTTCAAGGCCAGCCTAAACTACATAGTTAGACCCTGTCTCAAAACAAAAAAAGCAAAACTAACAAAATCCCACCAAAAGTCAGAACTGCCTGAACAGGTGATGGGGAGGGGGTGGTGCTGAAGGCTCTACCTGACGGGATGTCATACTCTGGTTTGAACTGCACAAAGGTAATTAGGTGCCACTGCGGAGAGAAGTGAACTTAGAAGCTAGACCAGGTAAGGTTCTACAGGCACAGCTAAAACAGCAGATGCGGAGGACATAATTACAGGATCGCCAGCAGAGATAGAGATGTATAGAATATTTAGATGTTAAAAATACAAAATTGAAAGGATTTGAGCAAGAGTCAGTGGTGATCTCCACAGTTCCTTAATGTAGATGTGCTATGCTACTACGTTCACATTGTGTTCTGTGAGGGCACCCAGGGTTTAATTTCAGTTTAGTGGACTTTAGGGAAAGATAGGCTGAATGAAAAGCATCCCTTCCTTTGTTTCAAAGGTTTTATTAAAAAAAGAAAAAAAGAGCCAGGCATGGTGGTGAATGCCTGTGATCCCAGCACTCAGAAGGCTGAGGCAGGAGGACTGCCACAAGTTTGACACCATCCTAGACTATATAGTGAGTTCAAGGCAAGCTGGAACTACATAGTGAGACCCTGTCTAAAAAAAAAAAAAATCTAAATAAATAAATTATAAGAAAAAGAAAGGAAGGAAGAAAGGTAGGTGGGTGGGCTGGGGATGCAGCTCACTGGTAGAGGGACCTCTGTTCAATCCCCAAAATCACCACAAACAAAAGCCTCCCCCTTCCCCAAAAAGAGAAAAAACTAAATGAAAAATAAATCTGAATATCATTAACATCTCTCCTAACTTTAAGATTTTATGAAAAGAGCCAGGCATGGTGGTGCATGCCTGTAAATCCCAGCACTCTGAGAGGCTGGGGCAGGATGATCACAAGTTGAAGCCCAGCCTGGATAATTCAGCAGTTTAACAAGACCCTGTGCCACAATAATTAAAAAAAAAAAAAAAAAGATTCTGTGAAAAGAAGGGGGTGTGGCTCGGTGTTGGAGTGCTTGCTTAGCATGAACAAGACCCTGGGTTTAATCCCCAGAAAAAAATTTTTTCTACGAAACCCTAAAAGTGTATTTCATGTTTACACCACTGTGTGTATTTTCGTTTGTTTTTGTTGGTTTGAGACAGGCTCTTGCTATGTAGTGGACACTGGCCTCGATCTCCCATGATTCTCCTGTCTCAGCTGCTCAGAGTGCTGGAGAACAGCCCTGTGCTACCACGCCTGGCTCACCGCAGGGGCTTATATGGTTAATGTTTATATCCTGCTTATCTAAAGATCCAAATTAATACTGATCTTTTCAATATTTGTTTCAACATTTACATTGTTTAAAAAGATTAAAGTTGTTATTAAAATTTCTAAGCTTATTAGGAACTTTAATTACAGGTTAAACCAGTTTTCTGGTTATTGCAAATAATGTTGTAATAAACAGTAAGTCAGACTTTAGTAGAGGAGATAGTGAAGTATGTCCTTAGATATTTGTTTTCTTTCTTTTTATTTTAATAAGCGGGTACCGGGAGTCGAACTCAGGACCTCGCGCTTGGCAGGCAGGCGCTTATGCCGCTGAGCTATGTCACCAGCCCCCCCACTTTTTTTTTTTTTTTTTTTTGAGACAGGGTCTCGCTATGTAGTGCAGGTTGGCCTTCAACTTGTTTATGTAGCCCAGGCTGACTTCGAACTCACGGTGATCCTCCTGCCTCAGCCTCCCCAGTGCTGGGATCACAGGCATGTGCCACCATACCCGGCTTTTTTTGTTTTTTTTCAAACAGGGTCTCATTATGTAGTGCAGGCTAGCCTTGAACTCTCGGTGATCCTCCTGCCTCAGTCTCTCAAGTGCTGGGATCACAGGCGTGTGCCACCACACCTGGCTAGATATTTGTTTTCTGTGGTGCTGGGATAGAACCAAGGGCCTTGTGTGTGCCATGCACGCACTAAACTGCGGAGCCACACGGTGCCTCCGAAAGGCTGCACCATGCTTCTGAAAGGTTGTTCTGTGAGAGGCACAGAGATGCTTTTCAGATGGCTGCTTCCCACAAAGAGCAAATATGATAACAAGAGAATGTGGCAACCACTGTAAGGTGTAAGAGAGTCAGGAAGGAGATGTTAAAGGATGCAAGGTTTGGACCTATGATTTGGAAACTACCAACAGAAATAGGGAAATAGGGAATTATGCCTTGGTGCTAGAGATGCAGAAGATAATTAAAAAAGGATACCACTCAGCTCTGGGCATTTTTGCTCTCAAGGAGCTTACAATGGGGGTTGATGTAGGATAAGTATGTAAAATATACAGGTGCTAAACAGAGAAGGACAAAGAAAGGGGATGGGGTGGGAAAGAACAGACATTTTAGATGCAGGGCTAAAGGGGTCTTACTGAGAAGGCGACTCTGGAGCAAAGATGTAATAAGTGAACTGTGGGTATCAGACAGCACATCCAGACAGGGGAGCCCGAGTGCTCCTGATGCAGGAGTCTGTGCAAGCTCATGGAAGCCAACAGTGTCAGCATGGACTGAATGGGGTTCAGTTGTGGGCTGGGTTTGGGAAATAAAATAAGATTAAACCAGAAGAGTAACTTGAGCTAGATCATGTAAGCCTTATAGGTCATAATAAGGATTTTGACTCTATTATGCATTGAATAGAAAACCCTTGAAGTGTTTTTGGCAGGAAAGAGTAACTCTCACTTTGACAGGTGTTTGAGAAAGGAGGAACAGGTAGACATTTAAGAACCTACAGGAGACTGTACAACCTACAGGAGACGGTGATGAAACAGAACTGAGAGGAGGCAGGGGGTAGTGACAGTGGCAGAATTTCTGATGTATCTTGATGGTAGGACTTGCTAACAGATGGCTACCAAGTCCAAGGAAAAGAGGAGTCAAAGATGCCTCTCCAAAGGAAGAGCTGCATTACCTGTTAGGAGAAAGACTGCAAGAGGACAAGCTGCGTGGATGCTATGAGGAGCTCAGTTCTGCAGATGCTGAGGCTGTGAAGCTGGGAGACATCCCGGTGAGGCGCCCAGAAGGCAGGCAGGGGCCTCCGCAGAATGAGCCAGGAGGCCTGTGGCAGGGGCGGTGTGAGCGGGGGAGGGTCAGGAGGAGGACGGGGCGGGATCACAGCAGGAGAGCCCTGCCTAGCAGTGCAAGGCCCTGAGTTTCTTTCTTTTTTTTTTTGGTACCAGGAATCGAACTCAAGGCCTTGTGCTAGCAGGCCCTGAGTTTCAATAAAAGGGTCAGAAGGACAGAAAAGCACCAGAAAGAAGACAGGAGTTGCAAAGCTGGAACTAGAGGAGAAATAAAGGCCAGATATAAGTTTGGGAAGAACTGATAAGACTGAGTTATTAAATGTTAAGAATTAATTCTCACACTAACATTATTTAGAAGCAGCACAAGGCAAAAAATTGTGTGCCAAGTATTAGAAGCATCAAAGGTAGAGGTTTAATGAAAGGAATAATCGACATATAAGTACTAGAGAATTATCAAAGGGAGTAACTACTGGATGCCATTAGCAATCACCCAATCAAAATAAAATTACAATTTTAAAAACCCAAATCAGCCAGGCGTGGTGGCGCATGCCCGTCATCCCAACACTAAGGAGGCTGAGGGAGGAGGATTGCCATGAGTTTGAGGCCAGCCTGGGCTACACAGTGAGTTCAAGGCCAGCCTAAACTACATAGTGAGACCCTGTCTTGAAAACAAAACAAACAAACAAACAAAACCCAACCTAAACCATATTTAATGCCCAGTGCTAAAGCCCGTTATTAGATTCTATAAATAAGGACACACATTTCGGGCCAGGAATATAGCTCAGCAGCACAAGCGCCTGCCTGGCAAGCGCAAAGGCCTGAGTTCGATTCAAGGTACCAAAAAACAAAACAACAAAACAAAAAAACCAACTCACATTTCTCCAACATCTACCCTTTGGCTTCTGTTTTAATAACTTTAAATCTATCTAGCAGTTGGTTCTATGAACAAATGACATTTCTCATATCACAATAAATGTTGTTTCACGACAATGAGACATACACAAAAAGGTATGGAGATTATAAATGGAAGGCAGAAAAAAAACAAAAAACATTTTTTTTTTTTTAAGTCAGGACAGGAGAATAGAACATACATTCATTTCAAGGCTTATTTCAATTATTATGAAGCCTGAAATTCCCATAACTCTAAAACATATGTCATTTAATTTTTAAATATATTTGTTCTGGTTGAAAGGATTTTCACCAAGTGCTACAGGAATGTTAGGGGGTAAAATAACTTGTCAATATGGCTAACTTAGTAGTCAAGCTCTAGAGTTTAGCTTTTCTATTTAGAGGAAGGAAGTGACATTTTACCCACAAGAGTAAGAGGATATTTGGCCTCTGTGTAGGGCTGCCTCAAGAGTCATAAATACCGCGCACATGTAATAAACACTTATTTAAGGGATTCAAGATTTTCAACTAGAAAAGCAGGTTTGAACTCTACCTGCTGAGGTGGATATTGAAGCTGCACTCTAGATTAATGAATGTTACTGGAGAAGCAACACAGAGAAATCTGGAGCTGGGAAGAACGACCACCCTTTGTCCTAACATATGAACTCTGACCTCTGCTTCCGTGGGCACGTTACCACTGTCTTTTTATACAATATGTTACTACCAGTGATGGGCAAAATTCACTGTCCTAACTAGTTCCTAGGAAAAAATTGTTTGTCCTTCCTGTCATGTGCATACAAGAGGTCGTGAGTTCTATTCCCGGTACAAAAACAAACAAACAAACAAACAAAAACAAAACAAAGAATATTTGTTCAAGTAGTGGTTGTAACAGCAAAAAATATCTCAGCAACCTAAGATTCCAACAAAAAGAGAATCATTAAACACTGGCACATCCCCACAGTGAATTATTATTATTTAGTCAACATATGTCTTGGTTTTTGGTGGTACTGGGAATAGAAGCCAGGGCCTGTGTGTGCCTGTTGGGCAAGTGCTCTACCACTGAGCTACACCCCTAGTCCAATAAATATTTTTAAGATACACAAATCTGTCTATATTACAGTTGTGAAAAACAACCCAGAGCGAGTCTATTTCTGTAAGTGCATATGAAACCTAGTTGTGGGCTAGGGTGTAGCTCAGTGGTAGAGCACTTGCCTAGCATGTATGAGGTCCTAACTTCTATCCCCAGAACTGCAAAAAATGTTTAAAAAATTTTTTTTAAAAAATAAATCTAATTGTGCCAGATGGCACCATCCTGTTAATGTCATACCTTCCTTTTCTTTTTTTTTTTTGAGCCAAGGTCTCACTATGTAGTTCAGGCTGGCCTGGAACCACTATGTAGGTCAGACTGGTGGCTCTCCTGCCTCAGCCTCAGCCACAGTACTGGGATTTCAGGCGCACACCACCATGCCCAGCTCTCACACTTCCCTTCTCACAGTCTTAGAGAACAAGATTAGATTGGCTTAAATGCGAGTCTCTTAGTTCCCCTGAGGCATCCTTAAAGCTATTTCTCAGTATCATGGGAGCGGACATCAGGCAAGGGGCACCAAATCTCAACTACATTTACCACGGAGGATTCACCTTCCTGGTTCGATTCAAACCTGACCATCACCTCTGCCCATAAAGCTGTGTGGAGAAACCTCCTCACCGCCATACTCCCCTGGAAATGCTAATGTAGAGCCAAGGGAGTTAACTCTATGGTCCCCAGAGCCTCCAAACCCAGGAAAGAAAAGCCCTCCCCCCTCACAAGTTCCCCAGCCGCCAGTGGATAAAGACTGGGAGAGGGGATGGGACATGAACACCGAATTCATGCCAGCTGCTCCAGTTAACCCACTGTGCCCTGCTACCAATGTATTTGCCAAGACAATGGTCTGGGAGGGTATACACAGGTGGTCAACAGTGGTTATCCTGTAGTATGCTGCAAATTTTTACTTTCTTATCTGTGATTTTATGTTCTTCAATGACATGGTTTGTTTCTGAAGCAGGAAAAAATAAATTTTAATTTAAAAATGAAATATTTGGGCCGGTGAGATGGCTCAGCGGCGTAAGCGCCTGCCTGGCAAACGCAAGGGCCCAAGTTCGACTCCCGGATCCCACATACGAAAAAAGGGGCTGGTGATATCGCTCAGTGGCACAGGCGCCTGCTGGCGCGCGAGGTCCTGAGGTCGACCCCCCGGTACCCACAAAAAAAAAAAAAAAAAAGAAATATTTAAGTAGCAAATACATTACTGAGAGCCACTTCCTTCAAGAGCAAACACTCAGCCTCTAATTCTGCCCCCAAGGCCAACCCTTTGGCGTTCTGTGGGTACTTACGTTCCTGAAGACACTCTGTGTCGGTGCAGTAGGACTGTGACTGCCGCAACTGCAGTGAAGAAGAAAGGAAAGTGAGCTATCGGATTTAAGCAAAAGTGGATGATAATTACTAGAAAGACAGCGGGGCACGGTGGTGCATGCCTTTAAGTCCAGCACTCAGGAGGCTGAGGCAGGAGGATCGTTGCAAGTTCTAGGCTACACAGTGGGTTCAAGGCCAGCCTGAACTACAGAGCAAGACCCTGTCTCAAAGAAAAAAAAAAGAAAGATCATGTCTTGGGTGGGAGTGTACTTCAGCGGTAGGGTACAGAAGGCCCCAGATTGGATCCCAGCATAGGAAGGAGGAAGGAAGAAAAGTGAGGGAGGGAGGGAGGGATTTTTTTTCTTAGTAAGGGGATCAAACCCAGGAGTGCTCTACCATTGAGCTACATCCTTTTCTTTCTCCATCTTCAACTCTACAACACACATACATATAAAAAAATAAATACCTATGTTTCATTGCTGTGAAACAGGAACTTTCTCATTACATAATACTTGATAAAAATATGTGGGGGGGGCATGTGGGTATGTGTTTTATTTATATACATATATTTTGGCAGCACTTGGTATTCAACTCAGGCCCTTTGCATTCAGCTGCATCCCCAGCCCTTTTTCCATTTCTTTTTTGAGACAGGGTTTTGCTACTTATCAGTTTCCTAGTCTGGACTTGAACTATTCATCTTCCTGCCTCAGCCTCCCAGAGTGCTACACTATAGGCACACACCACCATGTTCAGCTAAGATATAGATATATTCATACAGATATAGATATCTTTTATGGTGGGTGTGATGGCACATCCTTGTAATACCAGCACTTGAGAGAATGAAGCAAGAAAACTGCCCTAAGTTCAAGTTTTGAGGCCAGTCTGAACTACACTTTTTTTGTTGTTGTTCTTTGAGACAGGGTCTTGCTATGTAGTTCAGGCTGGCCTTGAACTCATGGTGATCCTCCTACTTCAGCCTCCCAAATGCTGGGATTACACGCATGTGCCACTGTGTTGGGCTCAGCCTCAACTACATAGTGAGACCCCCGTCTCAAAAATAAGTAAATAAATAAATAACAAAAATAAGTACACACACACACACACACACACACATATATATATATATATATATATATATATATATATATATCTACATACTAAAATTTACACACACACACACACACAATCAGGAATGTGAGAAATTACTCCTCTGGAGACTAAGTGCAGCAACATCTCAGATCAAGATATGGCGAGTCTTTGGAACATCTTATCAAGGGTGGTAGTAAGTCCTGATGACTTATGGGTTCCTGGCTATGATCTTTATTTATTATTATTATTATTGGGTTTTTTTCTGAGATAGGGTCTCGTTATATAGTTCAGGCTGGCCTTGAGCTCACAATGCTCCTGCTGCCTCAGTCTCCTGAGTTCTGGGATTACAGGTGTGTATCATTACTACACCTGGCACAAATTTATCCCTTCTAATTATTTTACTGTCATCTGTTTTTATTTTTTCTTCCTTTGCTACTGGGAATTGAACTCCGGGCTTCATTCATGCTAGGCAAGTGCTCCACCACTGAGCTGTATCCCCATCCCCTATTTTTATGTGTTGGACCTGGGGATTGAACCTAGAGCCTTGCACAGGCCAGCCAACTGCTCTACAGGTGAGCTACACCCCTAAACCCCAATCTACACTCAATTCACAAGCAGGCTATCCTGCAGACTTTGAATAACAAGATGCCAGAGTATCAGGGCCACATTCCCTATGCAGGACGTAGGTTTTTTTTTTTTCCCAAACCAGAATTGTGTGGGAATGTATATTTTAATGTATCAGATTCAAACACCAATGATTAGTAAGTAAGTCTTTTAAAGAACCCAAAAGCCATGTATTAAGTAATGGGAGAAGCTCGCTGTTGTGCTGGAATTGTTAAGCAAGGAGGCCTAACTTAACAATGCATCTCAGTTTTTCTCACTTATTTGGGAAATACAATGGACTACTGAGGCCAATTCTGGCTGCTCCAAAGGAAAACCATTTAAAAAACAATAATTAGAGGAAAACCAAGGATAATATATACTGTGAAGCAAATAGGCACAGCAGTATCCACAGGACAGAACCAGAGATCTGAAGTACCCTCTGCATTGTGGGATGCGGAGTCGAGTTTGAGGCCAGCCTGGGCTACATAGTGAGTTCAAGGCCAATGTGAACTGCATAGTGAGACCCTGTCTCAAAAAATCAATGAATGAATGAATGGATAGTGCTGCTGCCTGCATGTTATAGGTTCTCTCCCTGCAAGATAAGATGGCAAGACCCAAACCTTCCCCTTCCCCTGACAGCCTGAGGGAGCGTGATGTCACTGATAGTCAGACCCACCCCCTTGACTAGCTCCAGTGTCTTGCTGTCACCTCTGCTGCCACCCTCCAGGCTGCTGCTCTTCCCGCTGCCCTGAGGAGGCTGGGACACAGTCCCCTCCACTCCGGTGCTGCTACTGCCTCTCTGAGGAGCATCTGAGAATTGCACCTGAAGGCTCAAACAACAAGAAATGGAATGGAATGGAATAGGGAATAGAATGAACAGGGGCTGTCACCCTCATCCACAGATCCTACTGGGCCATGGGCCACACTGCTGCTCTCCTGGACACTGCTGAAAGCCATGGCAGTAGCAATTTCAGCCCTGCAGCTTCTGTTCCAACAGCAGAAGTCAATCAAGAAGCTGCTTCTGCAGTTCCACGGAGATGTCACCTGACATCAAAGATGACCTCCTATGCTCTGAGAGATACTTGCTTTGGCTGCAACAGGTTTCAGGCATGGGCCTTTCCCAAATGACTGCACCCTCTCCAGAGGACCCTGCCCCCTCTACTACTACTTCCAAAGTCACAAAACTGGCCCGCAAGCCGCAGAAGACTGCACATGGCTGGGCCACTCCTCCCCTGCATCAGCAGTGCTTGCTCCTGCGCACAGCCCCCCTTGCTGTATACAGGTCACAGCACAGCTTCCCTTGGGGATCACACTGCCTACTCAGGATTTCTGTCTCGGCTAGAGAGGTGTGGGCAGGTTGCACTAAAAAGGAGCCAGTAACACCAAGGCCTACTGGCCCTGAGTGCGATTGGCAGCCACAGTGCGCTCAGTTGCTCCACAGACCTGCACAGACCTGTGGCACAGATGCAGAGAGGAGCAAGAAGCTGCTGTAGAGCTCCAGAAAGCTACTGAGAGTGCTACAAGCTCTGGCTGCCAGGTGGGGTGGCAGGGTGGTAGGGAGCCACTAGGATAGTAACACTAAGAGCTAAAAGGTGCTGGCACTCAAGGCCTGGAGCCACTAACATCAAGGGAGCAGCAGTTGCCAATTTGTGAATCTGCTGGAATTAAGAATCTGAGGCTGACTGGAAACTTCTTGAAAGTCAGTAGCAGCGCTGGAGAAGACAGACAACTGTGATGCTTATGAACAGGTGGCAGGACCAGCCTACATCTGATCTCCATCTCACATGTAGCTAAAAATCCACACTAGCTCGTGACACTTCTTCATCTGCACTTGGGGTGGATGCTTGCCATTTACATTAGTTTCCTTTCCATTGCTGGGACAAATATACCTAACATACACAAAAGGCTTGCTTTGGCTCATGGTTTCAGAGATTTCAGTCCATGGTCAGCTGGCTCTAAGGACAAACGTGATGGCAGGAGGGCATGCCAGAGGAAAGTATTCAACTCATGGCAGCCAGGAAGCAGAGAGCCAGGAAGAGCCAAAGAGGAAGGGGCTGGGGACCAGATATGGTCCCCAAGGTCACACCCTCATCACTCAATTGGGTATACCTGGAAATTCTCTTTATTAATCACCTAAGGCAAGCCAAGCAAGCTGATGATCAAGGTTAAATGTCATGAGCAGGCATGGTGATGCACGCCTGTAATCCCAGTAGTTTGGAAGAAGGTAGGAGGATTACAAGTTTGAGCCCAACTTGGGCAATGCAGTGAAACCCTGACTCAAAATAAAACAAAACAATACTATGGACTGGGGATGCAGGTCACATGAAGACCCTGGGTTCAATCCCCAATACTGTAAAAAAAAAGTAAAATTAAAAAAAAAAAATTGTAAGTACACCCCTTGCTCTTGGAAACAAGCTGCTCTGCTGTGAAGAAGCCAAGCCATAAAAAGACATTCTAGTAGCCTTAGCCATTTGCTAGCAACAACTGCCAGCGAATGAGCAAGCCCTGGATGACTTCTGCCCCAGCTCTGAGTCTTCCAGCCAAGAATGCAGACGCTGCACAGATGAGCTGTGGGAAGTACATCTGCACAGTCTGTAAGCTTAATACATGATTATTTTGTCCTAAGTTCTGGGGTCATTTGTTATACAGCCACACAACAAGAGCAATATACAAGAAGCTCTTAATGTTTATTCAGTCAAGTTATAATTAGGGTTTGGTGAACAAAGGCAGATTTTTACTTTTCTTTTTCTACCCTCGGTACTGCTTGAATTTTATGCCAGGAGAACATGAAACAGTTATTTCATCTTTTTTATTTTCCTTATTTTTTATTAGTACATTTTGCAATACATAATGATCACATTCATCATAGGGAATTTGTACCTGTATAGAATATATCTTAATTCTTTTTTTTCCATTCCCCTCACCTCACTTTGACCCTTCTTCCTTTCCCATTTACAAAAGCTTTGTTTCCATTGTTTCCTTCCATTCTTTTTTTTTTTTTTTTTTTGGCTGTCTTTTTTTTTTTTTTTTTTTTTTTTTTTATTTTATTTTAAAGAGAAGAAAAAACAAAGCAAATCAAAAGAAGAACAAATTTTCAAAACAACATAATAGGAGGGTAAGAATGGTTAATACATTGCGTATTACTATCTTTAAGTTAGTTATTCAGGACACCAGTCATTAGCATTTAATTATCCAAACATTATTGGCACAAACCTTCCTTCCCTTTCCCCACCCACCTCCCTTGTTCTCCTTTCCACTTGAAAATGTCCTTCCTACTTCCTAATATCTATCCTCCATTTTGCTTCCTTATTTACCCTTTCGGTTTCTCACACAAGAGAAACAATACACTATTTAAACATGTGTACCCAATTTATTTCACTTGAGTATGGTCTCAAGGTACATCCATTTTCCTACAAATGGCTCAAGTTTATCCTTCATGGCAGAGTAGTACTCCACTATATATAAATACCACATGTTCTTTATCCATTCATCTGTTGATGGGCATTGTGCTGCTATAAACATGAGTATGTATATATCACTGTGGTATGATGCTTTTATTTATTTATATATATATTTTATATATATATTTTTTGGTCTTTTTGAGACGGTTTTGCTATGCAGTTCAGGCTGGCCTTGAACTCACTTTGTAGCCCAGGCTGGCCTCAAACTTGCAGCAATCCTCCTGCCTCAGCCTCCAGAGTGCCGGGATTACAGGCATGACCACACCTGGCCCATTTTTGGATTAAGTCTTTAAATTTGGGAGATCTGATTTTTTTGAGTTCTTTATATATTCTAGATATTAGTCCTTTGCCTGAGGAGTAGCTGGTAAAAATCTTTGCCCATTCTGTGGGTTGTCTCTTCACTCAGTAGTTTCTTTTGCTGTGCAAAAGCTTTTTAATTTGATGTGATCCCATTTGTTGATTCTCTGTAATATTTCCTGTGTGGTCTGGATTTTGTTCATAAAGTCTTTGCCTACTCCTAAGTCTTTATTGCTTGTGTCTAGATGTCCTCCCAAACCCTCATGTGGTCATAGGTGGGGCTTTTTGGAGGTGGTTGGATCTAGGGTGTGTGATGCTGGGATTAAGGGTGCCCCACCCTAGATGAAATATAAGGGACAGAAAGAAGGCTTGCTGTTGCTGCTGCAGCTTCTGCTTCTCCTGCTGCTGCTACTATTTTGCTGCCTTCTGCCTGCCCTGCTTTGCCACAGACTGTTTCTCCTCTGTGATTCATTCCCCTTGGCCATGCCACCCTGCCTCGGAGCCAGCCAGCTATGGACTGAAACTTCTACAAACTGTAAGCTGAAATAAACCTTTCCTCCTTTAACTTTGGATGTTGGGTATTTTGTCTCAGAAATGAGAAAAGTAACTAAGACGATCTCTAACGTAGAATACCCATCTACTTTTCCAGTGTCTGGAAGATATAGATAAAAAAATAAGGCCGGTGAGATGGCTCAGCGGCTTAAGCGCCTGCCCTGCAAGCGCGAGGGCCCGAGTTCGACTCCCGGAACCCACATACGAAAAAGGGGCCGGTGATATCGCTCAGTGGCACAGGCGCCTGCTGGCGCGCGAGGTCCTGAGGTCGACCCCCCGGTACCCACCAAAAAAAAAAAAAAAAAAAAAAAAAAAAAAATGTGAAATGAATCCACTAGGGCCAGGTGTGGTAGCACACACCTGTAATCCCAGCACTCAGGAGGCTGAGGCAGGAGGATCACTGCAAGTTCAAGGACAGCCTGGGCTCCATAGTGAGTTCAAAACCAGTCTGAACTACATAGTGAGACCCTGTCTCAAAAAAATAGAAATGAATCCACTAGAATTCCCTTTGACTAAAATAAAACCCAAAAGTTAATTGCATGATTAAAAAGGCTTTATAACAAAATAGAAAATGCTAAATATTAGAGGAAATATTGCTATTTCACAGTATCTAAAAACATGTGTTAGAAAGATCTGGAAAGCTATATACCAAATTCACCTAGGAAAGTAGGGAATATGCCATGTAGGGAGAAACAGGTAGGGAGTTTAGTTTACTTTCATTTTTTATTATTTATTTTGGTTTTCTGAGACAGGGACTCTCTATGTAGTTCAGGCTGGCTTTGAACTCACTATGTAGCCCACGGTGGCCTCAGACTCATGGCAATCCTCCTGCCTTAGCCTCTCAAGTGCTGGGATTACAGGCGTGAGCCACCATACCCAGGTAGTCTCCTTTTTTTTTTTAAATTAATTTATTATTTTTTTAAAGACAACAAGTAAACATTCTCATGTATTAACAAACTCAAGCATTAGAGAATGTACAAATACCTTTTGGAGAGAAACATTACTCAGTATAAGATTAAGCCATGTAAAAGCTAGGTAAAAATAGAAGACTAAGGAATGGAATAGTCACAGTGAAATTGCATTTTCATACTAGGGAGACAATACGATGTTTACAAATGTGCGTCCGGTTTATTTCGCTTGTGAGTATTTTCTCGAGTTGCATCCATTTACCTATAAAAGTTTCCAGTTTATCTTTCTTTATGGCTGAGTAGTACTCCATTGTGTAGAAATACCACATCTTTTTTATCCATTCCTCGGTTAATGGGCATTTGGGCTGTTTCCATGATCTAGCTATTACAAATTATGTTGCTATAAACATGGGTGCACATATATCGCTGTGGTACGATGTTTTTAATTCTTCTGGGAAGACACCCAGAAGGGGCAGGTAGTCTACTTTTAATGGAATGATTTTTTTCAAAGAAAATATTCATATCATTTATATAAGTAATTAAGTATTTTAGTAAATTTTAAAGAATATGGGCCAGGGATATAGCTCAGTGGCATAAGTGCCTGCCTGGCAAGCGCAAGGTCCTGAGTTCAATTCCCAGTACCAAAAACAACAACAACAACAAAAAATACCTAGCAAAACTACATTTGCTGGGTAAAGAGGTTTCTCAAGGAACTTCACACATATTTTTCTTACAAAGGAGGTCCAGTAGATCTTAGTGTGACTTATTTAGATATACTAGACATCAGTCATAATTCACAAGGCCTTCAGACCTATAAAGAGGAATCTAAGCACAGGTTTCCCAGATTAAATGCTTCTAATATGGGCCGGTGAGATGGCTCAGCGGCGTAAGCACCTGCCTTGCAAGCGCGAAGGCCCGAGTTCGACTCCCGGATCCCACATACGAAAAAGGGGCCGGTGATATCGCTCAGTGGCACGGGTGCCTGTTGGCGCGCGAGGTCCTGAGGTCGTCCCCCCGGTACCCACAAAAAAAAAAAAAAAAAAAAAAAAATGCTTCTAATACAGTAATACAGAAAGTAAAAAATTTTTTCAGCAAATTAAAGTTGCTGAAATATCAGTTATGCTGTTAACTGAAATACAGAACTCAATAATTTAAAAGACATTTTTAATAAAAGGCTTACCTACATTCCAAATCTTAGGTTACACAAGAGAAGAGGAAAAACAACAGTACATCAAATTCACACTTCTAATCTGTTCTCTCTGGAATATATACCATTAACAGAAGGGACCTATATATCAAGAGACAGAACAGGAGGAGGAGAAAGTAGGTAAAAAGGGAGTAGTAGGTGCACACCTGTAAACCCAGCACTCAGGTAACTGTACCAGGAAGATTGCCACAAGTTTGAGGCCAGCCTAAACTACATAGTGAGACCAAGAGAGTGAAACCAGAATAAGTCTACAAATGATTTCAATGGAAACAGAAAAGGCTTTTTTTCCCAGGTTGTTTTCATGGTTGTAAGGGAATGAATTTTTTTTTTTTAAAGAATACTAGACAACTTAAAAGAATAATCTATGATTAGATTGTAGTTTGATGCTCTGGTGTTTTTCTTCACATGTAGTGGTGTTCTGCTACTGTATGACTAAAAATCCTTGTATCACTGGGCATAGCCCATAGTAAATAAAACAGTTATACATAACATGATAGGAAATTTGATTTTAACTGAAAAGGATCTGCTGTATATCTATGCTTATCTACCTCTTTGGGTCACTTTAGACAATATTTAACAAGTTAAGCTTTAAAACTAAAGTATTAGAGTAGGAAAGAAAAATGTATATGGTGAGATAACAGCTCCATTTTTTACTGTTTCTAATCATTCCTGAAGCAAACAAGTGTACATGCCCCTGGCAAAGTCCGAGTGCACTAGGAATAATCCAGGGCTCATGAAACTCAAGGGTATGAGTAAATCACAGGAAGGGCACGTGCTAAATCAGGGAAGCCTTGCCACGAGCACCCCCAAATGGGCATTCTCCATACTACAGTCACACCGCCTTGAACTTACACAGTGAGTTGGCAAAGCAGACTTTAAAACACTCCTGCCATCAACAAGAAATGGTCATTTGCTTTACAGTCTGTAGTGAGACAGATAATAAAATGAATGAGCCAGGTTGGTGGTGCACGTCTGTAATCAAGCTACTTGAGAGGCTCAAGGGCTGGGTTTGTGTAGCTCAGCAGTGCAGCACTTGCCTAGCACATGTGAAGCCCGGGGTTCAATTCCCACTGCTACAAAAAGTAGATGGAAGGGAAGGATGGAAGAACAAAGAGCCATTTGCTCTCCAAAACAAATACAAATGAACAAGTTTATATTCTTTGTTTTTTTTTGTTTTTTTGAGACAGGGTCTCACTATGCAGTTCAGACTGGCCTTGAACTCACTACGTAGCCGAGACTGGCCTTGAATTTGCAGTGATCCTCCTGCCTCAGCCTCTCAAGTGCTGGAATTACACGCATGCACCACCACACTCAGCTCAAATTTATATTCTTTGTGCTAAGTTATATGAGCACTGATGATGCAGTGATAAAGACAAATCTGAACTGCTGTTTGCATCCATAAAGCCTTAAGGGCCAGACCAGTTTTTTTCCACTCCTTCTGCAATTATTAATTTTTATATAGCACTATACTATTATAATGCTTATCCTATTATATAATAGTGTATTTAAAATATGCTATCATAAAGTATTATTTTAGGTTAGTTAATGCAATTACACAGTTCCAAAATGTAAAGTTTCCCTCCTGCTCCTTCTACTCCATTCATCCTTGATTACAGAGTTTTAAGGCACTAGGAGGAGACCAACAGCAGCAGAGCAAAACATGACAGCAAACAAATGACACAGGGCCTATCATGAAACTGCCAGTGTTGAACGGCTCTGCCATTTTGCAGTCAGCTCCAGTACCTGGGTTAATAACTGAACCACTGCACCTCAGCCTCAGCTATAAAGAAAACGTCGGCTGACACTGAAGGTTTTCTGGGTAAGGCCCTTCAGTCCCTCCCCATGGGAACCGCTGTCTCAGGTACCCTCCTCCTTTCAGTTCAGGTACACACTGGCAAGTGCGGAACTGACCGGCACACACACCTCCGAGGCTTCTCTCGCGTTCTCTCAACACTTCTCTGATAGTTCTAGAGTACTGCATCAGTTTCTCACGAGGTGTGGTGGCGCACACCTGTTGTAGTCAGGGTTTGCAAGGAAAACAGTTTAATACAGGACACACAATTTATAGGATTATTTTATAATAGTCACCCAAAGAGTCAAATACAGAAGAGTACAAGAAATCTGTCCACACACTAAAGTCTCAAAGAATCCAGCTGAGGGCCTGGATTCCACAGCAATGTCCTGCATGAGTCCAGCTGAAGACCTAGAACCCATGGCAATGCCCCCCATGAGTCCAGCTGGAGGCCCAGAGCCCACAACAATGTCTCATGCAAGTCTGTTTCAGGGATCTGCGCTGGGAAGGCCTAAAGGTCAGTGGTGGAAGCTAGAAAGTCTGCACCTGCGGGATGAAGGATCTGTGCCAGCAGACTGAGGAATCTGCACTGGAGCCAGGAAGCGATGCTCAAGGAAAGGTCTAGAGCTCCCCCAAAAAGAACCACAGCCTTCCTCAGCGACAATGAGGTCCTGAGCTCCTCCTATGATGAGAACAGCCAAGTTCATATCAGGAAAACCAGAGTGACACGCTTCTCCAGGAGAACCAAAAGTACCACCTCTTCCCCTCCAGTTCTCTTTTTGTGCTGTTGCCAACAATCATCAGGTGGGCCTTCCACACCCAGAACAACGCTGATTCAGTTCAGCTGGGAGTTACAAGTTGACCACCAGTTGTCAATCCACCACAACACCTGTAATCCCAACGCTCTGGAAGGCCAAGCCAGGAAGATTACAAGTTCGAACCCAATCCAGGCAATTTAGTGACAGCGAGACCCTATCTCAATGTAAGAACTTTTAAAAGGGCTGGGGATGTAGCTCAGTACAAAGGCCTTGGGTTCACCCTCTAGTGCTCTCCCTCCCATAAACAAGAAAAAAACCATTTTCCCATTACACATCTAATAATTTTTATAGTCTTGTTCAAGACATAAAAGTTTTACAGGGCTGGTGAGATAGCTCAGCAGCATAAGCGCCTGCCTGGCAAGCGCGAGGTCCTGAGTTTGACTCCTGGAACCCATATATGGAAAAAAAAAGGGCCGGTGATATCACTCAACGGCACGGGCACTTGCTGGCGCGCAAGGTCCTGAGGTCAACTCCCGGTACCCACAAAAAAAAAAAAAAAAAAAAAAAAGTTTTACACCCCCACCCCCACCCCGCATTAGGGATTGAACCCAGGAGCTACTGAGCTATATTATTTTTGAGACAGTCTCGCTAAACTGCCCAGGCTGGCCTCAAGTTTGCTATCCTTCTCCTCCTGAGTAGCAGGGATTACAGGTATATGCTACTGTGCCTAGCTTCTTTTTTTTTTTTTTGTGGGTACCAGGGGTCGACCTCGCGCGCCAGCAGGTGCCCGTGCCACTGAGCCATATCACCGGCCCTATTTTCGTATGTGGGTTCCAGGAGTCGAACTTGGGCCCTCGCGCTTGCCAGGCAGGCGCTTATGCTGCTGAGCCATCTCACCGGCCCGCCTAGCTTCTTCTTGATGGATTCTTTTTTTTTCTTTTCTTTTTAGGGGGCAGAGGATGGGGGGTACTAGGAATCTAACCCAGGGCCTTCACACTAAGCTATGTCTATATCCCCAGAAATTCAACACAAGAATAGAATCTTTAAAGCTGTTAGGGAAAAGAAACAAATCACTATAAAGGAAAGCCCATCAGAATCACAGCTGAATTCTCAGCACAAACCCTCAAGTCAAGGAGAGCTTGAAGTGAAGTATTTCAAGCTCTAAAGGAAAAACAACCTTCAACCCAGACTGATGTACCCTGCAAAACTATCTTTCAAAAATGATGGAGAGGGGGCCGGTGAGATGGCTCAGCGGCTTAAGCGCCTGCCCGGCAAGCGCGAGGGCCCGAGTTCGACTCCCGGAACCCACATACAGAAAAAGGGGCCGGTGATATTGCTCAGCGGCACGGGCACCTGCTGGCACGCGAGGTCCTGAGGTCGACCCCCCGGTACCCACAAAAAAAAAAAAAAAAAAGATGGAGAGGGCCGGTGAGATAGCTCAACGGCCTAAGTGCCTGCCTGGCAAGCGTGAGGTCCTGAGTTCGACTCCCAGTACCTACATAAAGGAAAAAAAGGGGCCGGTGATACCACTCAGCAGCACAAGCGCCTGCTGGCAAGTGCGAGGTCCTGAGTTCGACTCCCAGTACCCACAAAAAAAAAAAAAAAAAAAAAAAAACTGATGGAGAAATAAGATACTTCCATGACAAAGAACAGCTGAGGAAATTTATGACTACCAAACCAGCACTCCAAAATGTTTTGAAGGACATTCTAGAAAGAGATAACAAGGACTACAGCTCCATGAACCCCAACAGAAGGAATCCACCAGGCAAGGCAAACAATTGAACAGAGGGGGGAAAGAGAAGGAGGGAGCCAACAATAGGAAAATAACATGACAAGGATAAGTCAATACACCAGTTATAACCATCAATGTTAATGGTCTCAATTCACCAATCAGAAGGCACAGATTGGCAGAATGGATCAAGAAGCAAGATCCAGCAATATGCTGCATACAAGAAACACATTTAATTCAAAAAGAAATTCATAGACTGAAAGTCAAAGGATGGAAAACAATACTCCATAGGACAGGAACCCAGAAAAAAGCAGGGGTAGCTATTCTATTTGCAGAATTTCAAGCCAAAAATGATCAAAAGAGACAAAGAAGGTCACTACATCCTTGTAAAGGGAACAATCCAAGAAGAAGAGATAACAATCATAAATACATATGCAACAAATACCAGTGCACACAACTATATAAAACAAATATTAACAGATATGAAAAATCAAATAAGCACTAATACAACTGTATTGAGGAATCTCAATATCCCACTGTCACAAAAAGACAGATCAACTAGACAAAAAAATCAACAATGAAATATTACAACTAAACCAAACTTTGGAAGAAATGGACTTAGTAGATGTCTACAGAGTGTTCCACCCCACAACATCAGAATACACATTCTTCTCAGCTGCACATGGGACGTTCTCCAAAACAGACCACATACTAGCTCATAGAACATGCTTAAGTAAATGCAAAGGAATTGAAATTATCCCATGCATATTATCAGACCACAGTGCAATAAAATTAGAAATCAATGGCAAAAGAAACCACAAGAACTTCCTAAACACATGGAAATTAAATAGCACCCTGCTGAACAACCAATAGGTCACAGATGAAATTAAAGAAGAAATTAGACAGTTCCTACAATTAAATGAAAAAAAAAAAAAAGAAAAAAGAAAAAAGAAAAAAGAAATACAATTAAATGATAATGCCAATACACCATACAGGAACTTATGGGACACAAGGAAAGCAGTCCTACAAGGGAAATTTATAGCAGTGAATTCTTGTATCAGAACAGAGCGAGCTAAAATACACAATCTAATGTTAAACCTCAAGCTTCTAGAAAAAGAAAAGCAGACTAAGCCAAAAGCTTGTACAAAGGAGGAAATTATAAAGATCAGAGCAGAAATTAATGCACTGGAGACTAAGAAAACAATACAAAGAACCAATGAATCAAAGAGTTAGTTGTTTGAAAGATTAAATAAAATCGACAAATCCTTAGTCAACCTTATCAAAAAAAGGAAAGCAAAGACTCAAATCCAGGCAATTAGGAATGAAAAGGGTGAAATCATGACAGACCCTGCAGAAATCCAGAAGATCATCAATGCCTACTACTTTGAGAACTTGTGTTCTAGAAAGATGGAAAATGAAGAAGAAATGGACAGAGTCCTAAATACATATGAATTACCAAAGCTGAATCAAGAAGATATAAAAATCCTAAATAAACCAATATCAACCAATGAAATTGAAGATGTAATTAAAAACTAACCAACAAAGAAATTCCAGGCCCTGAGAGATTCACCGCTGAATTCTACAAGAAATTTAGAGAAGACCTAATACGCTAATTCTCAAACTTTTTAACAAAACTCAAAGGGAAGCAATACTTCCGAATTCACTCCTGGACGCAAGCATTACCTTGATACCAAAACCAGAAAAGGATCCAACCAAAAAAGAAAACTACAGGCCAATCTCCCTAATAAACATAGATGCAAAAGTCCTCAATAAGTTACTGGCAAACAGAATGCAGCAAATCATCAGGAAGATTATATACACCATGATTATACACCAAGTAGGATTCATCCCAGGGATGCAGGGATGGTTCAACATATGCAAATCAATAAATGTAATACACCATATTAACAGAGCCAAGGACAAAAACCATATGATCATCTCAATAGATGCAGAAAAAGCATCTGACAAAGTCCAGCACCCATTCATGATAAAAACCATATGGAAAATTGGAATAGATGGTCTTCATATCAATGTGATAAAAGCCATCTATGATAAACCAACAGCAAACATCAAACTAAATGGACAAAAACTGAAAGCTTTCACTCTAATATCAGGAACAAGACAAGGATGTCCACTGTCACCATTCTTATTCAACATAGTCCTGGAAACTTTAGCCAGAGCAATTAGCCAAGAGAAAGAAATAAAAGGAATAACAATAGGAAAGGAAGAAGTTAAATTATCATTATTTGTGGATGACACGATATTCTACATAGAAGACCCCAAAAACTCCAACAAAAGACTTCTAAATTTAAAAACAAATTTAGTCACATAGCTGGATACAAAGTCAACACTCAAAAATCAATAACAAACTCAATGAGAGAGAAATTAGGGAAAGCACACCTTTCACAATAGCATCTAAAAAAAAAAAAAATGAAATATCTAGGAATCAATCTCACAAAGGATGTAAATGACCTCTACTACAGTACTCTGAAAAAGGAGATTGAAGAGGATATCAGAAAATGGAAAGATATCTCACAGAATTAAAGAAAACAATCCTAAAATTCATTTGGAACCAGGAGAGACCTAGAACAGCAAAAGCAATTCTGGGCAACAAAGGCAAGGCAGGGGGCATCACAACCCCTGACCTGAAATTATACTATAAAGCTACTGTAATGAAAACAATGTGGTACTGGCTAAAGAACAGACCCAAAGATCAATGGAATAGATTAGAAGATACAGAAACAACTCCAGACATACTAAGCCACCTTATCTTTGACAAAGGGGCCAAACACATTCACTGGAAGAAAGCCTCTTTAATAAATGGTGCTGGAAAAACTGGCTCTAAACATGCCTAAGATTAAAATTGGACCCATATCTTTCACCATGCACTAAACTAAATTCGAAATGCATCAAAGATCTAAATATTAAAACAGAAATATTAAATCTGCTGGAAGATAGAATAGGTAAAACTCTTCAAGACACTGGTGTAGACAAAGACTTTATTTTTTATTTTTTTTGAGGGTACCAGGGGTCAAACTCAGGACCTCGCGCGCCAACAGGCGCCCATGCCGCTGAGCCATATCACCGGCCCTTTTTACGTATGTGAGTACCGGGAGTCGAACTCAGGACCTCGCGCTTGCCAGGCAGGCGCTTATGCCGCTGAGCTATCTCACCGGCCCGACAAAGACTTTATGAATAAAGCCCTGAATGTGCAGGAATTATCACAAAGAATCAACAACTGGGATATCATTAAAAAGCTTTTGCACAGCAAGAGAAACCACCAACAGAGTGAAGAGACAACCCACAACGTGGGAAAAAATGTTTGCCAGCTGTTCCTCAGACAAAGGATTACTATCGAGAACATATAAAGAACTCAAAAAAATCAGACCTCCCAAATTTAAAGACCCAATCCAAAAATGGACATCTGAGATGAATATACACCTCTCTGATGAAGAAATACAAACAGCAAATAAATATATGAAAGAAATGTTCAACATCACTGGTCATTCAAGAGATGCAAATAAAAGAACACTGAGATTTCATCTCACCCCAGAAAGAATGGCTATTATCAAGAAATCAACCAATAACAAATGCTGGAGGGGCTGTGGGGAAAAAGGAAACCTTCTCCACTGATGGTGGCAGTGTCAACTGGTGCAACCACTGTGGAAATCAGTGTGGAGATTCCTCGAAAAACTAGGATTAGAGGTCCCATTTGACCCACTTATTCCCCTTCTGGGTATCTTCCCAGAAGATTTAAAAACATCGTACCACAGCGATATATGTGTACCCATTTTTATAGCAGCACAATTGGTAATAGCTAGATCTTTGAAACAACCCAAATACTCATCAACCAAGGAATGGATTAAAAAGATGTGGTATTTCTATACAATGGAGTACTACTCAGCCACAAAGAAGGATAAACTGGAGACTTTTATAGGTAAATGGATGCAACTTGAGACCATACTTATAAGTGATATAAACCAGACTCACATGTGTAAACATACTGTCTCTCTAGTGTGAGAAGCTGAAAGAGCAAATAAGATCCAAAATGTACAATAGATATTGTAAAATGGGAAGAAACTGTTCAAAAGGAAAGAGAAACTGGGATCGGGGAAAGGGGAAAAGAAGGAAGGGAAAAAGCAAAACCCCCCCCCCAAAACCAAAAAAACCCCCCACTATATATCTATATCTATATATATATATATACACACACACAAGATAGTTAAGATAGTTATACTACTAATTTCTCTTAGTTCACTGAAAAGAAAGGTTTGTGCTAATATAGTTTGGATAATTAAATGCCTATATCTTGTACTCTGAGTAACTAATTTAAAGATAACAATACACACAATGTATTAACCATTGTTACTCTATTATCTGGTTTTGAAATTTTGTTTTTTTTCTCTTTAAAAAAAAAAAAAAAGGCTGAGACAGGAGCACATCAAGCTCACAGTTAGCCTTAAACCAGGTCTTGCTGGCAACACAGCAAGAGCCAGTCTCAAAAACAAAATGAAACAAAACAAAACAAAACAGACTCTCTCCTGAAACTCATCCCTATTTACTGTGGGGGACCACCTGGACAGCTCTCCTTAAAAGAGCAATTATCTCCATCTTGGCTGAACCTGGCCCTATTTCCACCTATTGATATGTACAGAGCTGGCTAGGACTTTTCCTTATCTCTTTAATTAGCTTTAGGCAATGCAAATCGGTCCAGCCGAGGTCCTGATAGGTAGTCTTTGAAGCAAGGCGACAGGCCTGTTTCCCCGCCCCTTTGCTCCCAATACATGGTTGAGCCTGGCGGGATGGAGAGCCGTGCTCCACGCTGTCGGCTGCTCCACGCTGTCGGCTGCTCCACGCTGTCGGCTGCTCCACGCTGTCGGCTGGGATGAGCCTCGAGAAAGAGGCTATGACTTCCCAGGGCATAAAAGATTACACATCAGAGCTGAAGCACCGACCCCAAAACATTAGATACTATCTTAAATTGTGTTATGCAGATTACTCCTTCTGCATATCCTTCCCTCTGCATTTGCAAAGGTGATTTCAGGCCTAGACCAGCTCAGGAGACTCACGTACTTCCCGCCACTCTCACAGTCACTCATCCCCGTGCCACTCCCCTCCTTCAGAATTAATAAAACCCGGGTTTGGCCCTGGGTCGAGGCCTTTGTTCCAGTAGCCACCATCTTGGCTGGACTTAGGACCCCTTTGGCTAAGTACATATTTTATACTTTTCCCTTTGAGGCATTCTTTAGGATCATTAAATCCTAATGCATGCTGACTCTAAAAGATGTATCATTCACAAAAAAACACACATTGGACACATGTTGCTGCACACCTGTAATCCTGGCACTTTGGGAGGCCAAGACAGGAGAACCAAAAGTTCAAGCCCAGGCTGGGCAACTAAGCAATTTAACAAGACCCTGTCTCAAAATTTTAAAAAGGGCTGAGTACCCCTTTGGTAGTTCAGTACCAAGGCCCTGGATTCAATACCTAGTACCAAACATAACAAGAAAAAAAAAATACCCACACTTCTAATCATTCTATACAGAAACACTGAGTCCACTGAAAACTTGTTTATTAATTACCAACAATTCAAATATTTGAATAAATGTTTTCCCTGATTTTATTAAGTGGCCCATTCAAATATATTCCTGTCTAAAAGTATTTTAAAAACAACAAAGCATTATTATAATGGTTAATAGAACATACTTTTTTTTTTCTTTTTGGTACCGGGAATCTAACTCAGGACTTTGCGCTTGACAGGCAGGCACTTGTGCCGCTGAGCTATATCCCCGGCCCAATAGAACATACTTTGGCTGGAGCTATAATACTCAGAGTGTAGAGCACTTGCCTAGCATGTACAAGGCCCTGGGTTCAATCCCTGGTAATGGCCAAATTTCTCCTTTTGCACTAAAAAGTATAGTGTGTAATATTTAAGCTTATAAACCAACTCAAATCTTAAAAAGTCTAATTTAATTTCTAAGTATATATTTTATCCTTTTCCCTTTGAGGCATTCTTAAAAACTCCTTATAATTTAAATCTGACTGCAATGGATTCAGTGAGACTACCCAAATACTGTTGTTCAGAAATCTACTTCTGTCGAATAATTTGTTTACGTTTGGAAACATTTTTACTATTGTGCAAGATGTCGGAGAATGATTTGAAGTGAAAACATAGCAGTTTAGCAAGCAAACAAGCTCCATATAACTAAAAACAATTTTTTAGTAGTAATATAGAGTAGAAAAGGCTATACACAAATCGATTTTCTACCCATGATGGCAAATTTTGGGGGGTTTTTCTGAGACAAGGTCTCAGTATGTAGTTCAGGCTGGCCTCAAATTTGTGTCAATCTTCCTGCCTCAGCCTCCCAAGTGCTGGGATTATAGGTGTGCCACCATGCCAGGCTGATGCCAAATTTTATAAATAGCTATGAGGTTTGATTTTTTTATTTAAAAAATCAGGCTGATGACAAATTAATTTTATTGGTAAAATAACACTTCTGACATACATAATGATCATATTCATCATAGGGAATTTGTACTTGTATATAATATATCTTAATCCTTTTTTTTTCCCATTCCCTTCCTTTCAATCTTATTTCTCTCTCCCTTTACAAAACTTTGTTTCTAACGTTTTCCTTCCATTCTTTTTTATTTTTTTAATTCCCCTTCCCTCCTCCCCCTTCCCTCCTTCCTTGTTCCCCTTCCTCTTTGAACATTTTCTTCCTACTTCCCAATATCTACTCTATTTTGGTCCTTACTTACCCTTTGGGTTTCTTGCACAAGAGAAACAATGTGGTATTTAAACATATGAGTCCGATTTGTTTCACTTAAAATTGTCTCAAGGTGCAATGATGGCAAATTTTATCAACATAAATCTACATAAAAATAGTAACTGGACTTTATTTACAATAAAAGAAGGCTGGCAAATACTTTATGACTTAATCCACTGTGGAATTTTACTACAAAATACTTTTTTAGTGACCATCAGATGAAAATCCTCCAGTGCCTAACAGTCTCAGAAAAACAGGACAGAAGGATCACGGCTCAGCTCTCCACAGGACCGTGCTGTTCCTCTTACCAGATTGATCAGCCTTCTCATCGCATGTTCATGAGAGCAAACACATTCGCAGGGATCGAATCCTCCTTCTGCCATGATTGCCCAGTTTGATTTTACTTGACTGTTTAAATCTATGAGGAAGGGAAAAATAATGTAAGACTCCTATTCAGTTACTCTTTCTCTTGAGCTATGAAAAATTCATATATTGTATAGATTCTTAACAGTTCTTTTAACTATGTATATTCATATTTATTAATGACCTATACAGTACCTATGAATGTACTACTGATCCGCTGTGAAATATGAATTTATCAAATGAATTGTGAATCTATGAATGGCTACCCCTTCTGCCATCAGACCAATTTTCTATAAATGCAAATGTCTTCAGATGCTATTAACTGGCCGCATTTATGATGAAGATCCCTGAGAGACTGGGAAAACAAATGAAGTCAGCGCTATGACTGAACCAGTTTACTGACCAGAGGAATTTTTACACCAAAGTGCAGGGAGAATGGTGTGGAGTGAGAACAGAGAGGTCAGGAACCAAGGCTACGTATGGTCTCCCCTGCCCCTCAGACTGGGGACTGAACCCAGGATTTCCACACTGAGCTCTATTAACAGCCCCACTTTGCCTTTTTCTTGAGACAGGGTCTCACTGTTGCTAAGTTGTCCAAGGTGGGCTTGAACTTATGATCCTCCTGCCTCAGCTTCCAGAGTGCTAGAATTACATGCGCGCATCACTGCACCCAGCTCACACACACACAGGGTCTTCCTAATCCATGTTAAGGATTAGGTCTTTACCCAAGGAGCAATGTGAAGCCCATGAAGAGTTTTATCCAGATGTTTTCTGAAAAGATCATCTTGGCTGCTCTATGGCAAACTGACAGGAAGCCAGAGTAAATAAAAGAACCTAGTTAAAATGTTCAACAGGTCAGTGGTAATGGTGCATTTGTAGAACTCTGCAACCCAGTAGCAGAACCACCTTGGGTTTCCCAATATCACACACTCACTCACACACACACACACACCAAAACATGTGTATGCGTGTGTATATCAGGGCTAATTTCCTTAATTTACAGAAAACTCTGATTCTGAAAAATCAACATGAAGGGGGGATGTAGTTCAGAGGGAGTGCTTGCCTAGCATGCACAAGACCCTAGATTCAATTCTCAGTACTGCCAAAAAAAAAAAAAAAAAAATCAATACCAATGTAACAAAAAGTGAGCAAAGATCACATTCACAGGAATATACAAAGTCAAGAACCAAACCAAAAATGGGAGTGTAAATCAAAATAATATCACTTAGCCAGGCATGGTGGTACATGCCTGTAATCTCAGTACTCAGAAGGCTGAGGCAGGAGGATCACTGCAAGTTCAAGGCTAGCCTGGGCTATCCAGTGAACAAGGCCAGCCTGAACTACATAGCAAGACCTGTCTCAAAAAAAACAAACAAACAAAAAAAAGTATCCTTTTCATGTATCTTAGATAATTTGGACATCCATGTCCAAATAAATATGTGATTATTTTGGTGCTAGGAATAAAGCCCAGGGCTTTGCATTCTACCACTGAGCCCCACTGCTGCTCAGTCCCAAAGTATGCAAAACTATTATACAAGGATGTTCACTGGAATATCATAACAGCAAAAAAGGGCCAGGTGGCACATGCCTGTAATCCCAGCACTGGGGAGGCAGAGACAGGAGGACTGCCATGAGTTCCAGCCCAGCCTGAGCTACATAGTGAGTTCAAGACAAGCCTGCACTACAAAGTAAGACCCTGTCTCAAAAAAAAAAAAAAAAAAGAAAAGAAAAGAAAAGAAAAAGAAAAATTTAAAAAAGGAGGCCAGGCACAGTGGGGCACTCATAGAATCCCTGCACTCTGGTAGGCTGAAGAGGAGGATCACAAATTCAAGCCCAGTCTGAGCAACTTATGAGAACTTGTTTGTTTTTGTTTTTGTTTTTTTATTAAAGAAAGGGGGGCCGGTGAGATGGCTCAGCGGCATAAGCGCCTGCCTTGCAAGCGCGAGGGCCCGAGTTCGACTCCCGGATCCCACATACGAAAAAGGGGCCGGTGATATCGCTCAGCGGCATGGGCGCCTGTTGGCGCGCAAGGTCCTGAGGTCGACCCCCGGCACCCACAAAAAAAAAAAAAAAAAAAAAAAAAAAAAAGAAAGGGGGCTGAGGATGTAGCTTGGAGTGAAGGTCTTGGGTTTAATTCCCAGTACCCCCACCCCCCCAAAAAAGTGTTCACCGGTGTGGTTCCAATGAAATAAATGATACTACTGAATATACGAAATCCTACACAGCTGCTAGAAAGAATTAGATTCCTACTGGTGATTTGGGGAATTACCATTAAGAGGGAAGGGAAGAGAAGGTAAGGAGGGAGATGAAGGGAAGGGTGATGGAGGTGCTGGGGACCCCAGCAGCTAGGAAACACCACATACAAATACTGACCAGCTCACATTCTTGTCTGAGACCACTCTGTGTCCCATATATTTTCTGTTTAATGGATTAGCCTATTAGTGAACTGAGTATACACATCCAACAGAGAAAACCCTGCAAGTAAATATAAGCTACTTTTAAAAGTAAGTAAAATTCACCCTTGCAATCCTGTTTCTCAACGGGGCTGGGACTGTGCTGGTGTGGGCATAATCAAGTGTCTACTAACAATACTGGCCCTCACCCTCCCTATCTGTATCCCACTGGGCCAATGAAGTGTTCATTGAAATTAAAAGGTACTTTACCAAGATTAAAAAAAAAAAAATGCAAATACCAAAATGTTCAACACTTATCTGCTTGTGTAGCCTGTGAACAAGAAAATGTTAGACTTTTTAAAAAACACAGCTGCTTTCAAGTCTCTTTTTAATCCATTTGATTTAAGAAAATGAGATATCACCTCCTCTCCCCAGAATACAGTTTAAGAACAGAAACCTCTCTTAGTCACTCATCTCCGAACACCTCCCTCACTGCTTTGGCCCTGGCACTCACTGCATAAATATTTACTGAATCCATGGCAATGTTTATCTTCTCTGTATCTATACATGCTGGAACATGTAAATGAACTACAATTTTAAATTATACTCTAGTCTTGATTAGCCTCTAGTAAATGAAGCTATGCTTCTGTGGAACTTCCTTGTGTATACTTGAGCTCTTTTTAAGTAGTACTCAGTTTTCAGTTAACAGTTTCTATTTTAAAATCACTTTAAAGAATAACCACATGGGGCCAGTGAGATGGCTCAGCGGCATAAGTGCCTGTCTGGCAAGCGTGAGGTCCTGAGTTCGACTCCCGGCACCCACATATGAAAAAAGGGCCGGTGACATCGCTCAGCGGCACGGGTGCCTACTGGCGTGCGAGGTCCTGAGGTCGACCCCCGGTACCCACAAAAAAAAAAAAAAAAAAAAGAATAACCGCATGTACCCCATTGATTAGGACCCAGACCAAGTGTCCAATGTACACCAGCAGCTAAAGCCCCGAGCAAAAAGAACCTTCACCCGATCCGGCCCCACATGGATCGCCCTTGGTCTCCAGGGTCAGTAGGAAGCTGCTCGTCCTGGACAGGCCAGAACAGGGTCACTGAATCAGAGCTCTGACAAAACCACTTCAAAGAGGCCTTTGATAGAAAGTAATTTAGAACAACACTTTTGCCTTTCCTGTTTCACAGAGTTGCTCACTTCCTCTATATTCCTAATTTTAGAGAACGGTTCTAACATCAAAGTCATGAGCTTGACCTTTGAAGACAACTAGCATCACTACTTGTTTCTTAAAAATGCACAATAGGAGCCAGGCGTGGAGGCACGAGTCTGTGATCCCAGCACTCGGAGGGTGAGGGTGGAGGATCGCAGCAAGTTCAAGGCCAGCCTGAGCTACCTAGTGAGTTCAAGGCCAGCCTGCGCTATAAAGCGAGACCCTGTCTCAAAAAAAAAAAAAAAAAAAAAAAAGCCAGGAAGTCACCAAAGTCCTAAGTCATGAAACCATGAATATGCACTAAAAAAGCTCAAAAATAATTCTGAGGGGGCTGGAGCTGTGGAGATGTAGCTAAGCAGCAGAGCATGTGCCTAGCATTCACGAGGCCCTGGGTTTGATCCCCCAGCACAGCAAAACAGCGATCAACATCACAGGGGGACTGAGGAAAGTAGATACAGGCTTAGAATAAATGACACTGGCTATGAGTTGATGACATTGGATGACAGGGACTGAAGAGTTCTTACACTTTTGAATGTTTTTATATTTCTAAATTTTCTGTAACATTTATGTGAGCATTTTCCTAATTAATATTTATAACAGCAATCTGACTAGGTATATTAAACAACACCATTTACAGTGACTTTATGGGGCATTAAGGGTAAACTAAGTACATATTTCTAAAGATCTCAAAGCCATCCATTCCTAAACCATTTGTAGCCAAGAAAGTCAGCAAAATGATGTACTCTGCACGTGGAGAAGGCAGAGAGCAATTCCCCTATCTCGCAGATCCAGCTCATTTCCTCCCTCCTCTGCAACTAATACCACCTTTCCTGGTAGTAAGTACTGGCAACAATAAATCAGTTAAGTCCTCCTGTTTCTTTACATGGAGAGGGAATTTTTCAGAGCTCTTAACCAATTTATCATCACCTGTTAGAGCCTTACATACTCCAGTTTAGCTGTGCACGCCCGTAATCCCAGCACTCTGGAGAATAGAGGAGGACTGCAAATTCCAATCCAGCATGGGTAATTTAGCAATTTAGCAAGACCCTGTCTTAAAATAAAAGGGGTTGAAATGTAGTTCAGTGGGAAGTCCCTGGGTTCAATCCCCAGTGCAGCAAAAAATACTGCTGCCGCTGCCACCATCACCACCACAAAAAACTCCAGCTCATCTAGGCGTTTTTACATTACCTAATCTCACCTTTGGGGGGGTCAAATTTAATTGCCTGCTTACAACTCCGGAAAAGGTTAAAAAAGAAATATTGTAGTTCTACTACAATGTGCTTTTTATAGAATTGTAGAATTATGCTTACAGGTAGGATTGGAGTCCTTAAAAGCAGCTCACAATTAGGCCAAATACTTAGCAGCAAATGGTGACAACAGCAATTATCAGCCATATGTATATACAGGTTCTATGAGATATTATACATGTTCCATAACTTGCTTTTTTGAAACATAAACATGTTAGAGCACTTTTATTTCAATATACAAAGCTCTACTATATATTTTTTTTTGAGGCAGTGTCTGGCTATGTAGCCCAGGCTGATCTTGAAGTCTCAGTTATTCTCCTGCCACACTCAGCTTTACTTCATACTTTATAATGGCTATATAATACCATAAAACATGAATGAATAACTTTAGCATTCCTTTATTACAGACTAAGTACTCCAGCATTTCCAATTTTTTAAAATAATATTGTAATAACCATCTTCCAGCAGGGATTTTTGTAGGACGGTACTAAAAATGAAAACTCTAGGCTTAAGGGCATGCATTAAAAGGCTTTATCAGTTTGTGGGGAGGGGTAAAGGGGAAGAAACAAGTCTTCCAGGGGCAAATGTTCCTAAAATAATTCCAAATAATAAAAGTAGATTCCCCCACCCTGCCCAAGTCAGGCTTAACCTCCTACTGTTACCCTGAGTGTCGCCTGGACTTAGTGCCTCACTTCCAAGTAACACCACACAGAAAGGAAAGATAATTTCACAGTGTAGAAATAAGCAAGTGGAACCTATGCTGTGAGACCCTGTCTCAAAAAAAAAGGGAGGCTGAGGCAGGATGCTGTTCATGAGTTCGAGGCCAGCCTATAACACACAGTGAGTCCAGGCCAGCCTGTATTACTCAGCAAGACCCTCAAAAAAAAAACCCCAACAACAAAAAAACCCCAACGCAAATACTAGTAAATAAGAAGCTACAGTATTAACCAAAAGAACATTGTACTGTGTAGTAATAATATATACAGCAGAACCATCTTTTGCTAACAGTGTTTCTAGAATCGATTTGGCTCCTTATATGCTAGCCCACTGAAGACAAGAAATTGACACCCCCAAAAGGGTTGTACATTCTCAGTTCTAATCTCCAGGAAACTGGACTTGGAAGGTGGGGTAAGGGTCCCTAAAAAATTACTCAAAGCAAACAATGAAAGGGGTGGGGTCTCTGCACACCTCTAGGTGGCTCCAATCCCATATTTTTTAAATCAGTCATCTATGAAAACCAAACAACTGGGCAAAGAAGATGAACAGATAACTATGAAGCAGAATCCAGCAAAGACTAAACATGTCTTGCTCCTCCTAGATCTCAGAATGAACCTCTACATATAATTAAAGTGTATCGCGTTAATTTTCTCAGAGTCAACATCTGACTTAAGCTACAAATCTTTAATTATCTATAATTACAAGTGAATTTTAAAGTAGACCGTGACCATGAAAACTGAACCCTTAGCTTTAGAATACTCTCTGCGGGTAACAGGCACGGTGGCACATGCCTGCAGTTCCAGCTACTTGAGAAGCTGAGGCAAGAGGACCACTTGAGAAGCTGGTCAAGAGCCCAGGAGTGCGAGACCAGCCCAGGCAGCACAGCAAGACTCTGTTTTTTTGTGTGTTTTTTTTTGTTGTTTTTGAGACAGGGTCTCACTATGCAGTCCAGACTGGCCTCAAACTCACTTTGTAGCCCAAGCTGGATTGAACTTGTGGCGATCCTTCTGCCTCAACCTCCTGAGTGCTGCAATTACAGGTGTGCACAACCACGCCTGCCCCAAGACCCTGTCTTAAAGAGGGAAAAAAAAAAAAAAAAAAAAAGCCAGCCAGCCAGGCATGGTGGCCTACACCTGTACTCCCAGCACTTTTGAGGGGCTAAGGCAAGAGGATCACAAATCCAAATCCCACCCAGATAACTTAGCAAGACCCTGTCTCAAAAATAGTTGGAGATATAGCTCAGTGTAAGTGTCCCTGGGTTCAATTCTCAGTCAGAGGTAGACAGATACAGATACACACACACACACACACACACACACACACCCCAAAACTTTTTTTTCTGATGGAAGTATACTGTTTTTACAATGAAAAATAAACTTACTCCAGTAAGAGGAAAAGGTCTATAAATTAAGTGGAAAAAGCATACTACAGCAGACTACAAAATGGCACATACACTATAATTAAATTTGAAAACAGCATTAAAAGAGAAGCTGGAAAGAACTATGTACTAACAGCTTTATGCTCATGAAAAAGTTCATCACAGGAAACTGCACTGAACACCAGGAAAATGTATGGGAAAATAGGGTTAGAACATTAGTTTCAGGTGATCTTAGGAAATTCCTTATACGGGATAAAAAGAAAAGTTTTGTTACTGACACTTTGCTTATCTTAAAATTAATAATAATGGGTAATATGCATCCACTATTATCCACTGATTTTCAGGAACTTTTTGGTATCACCCTTTCTGTGGTTCTATCAGGAAAGCCTACAAATTAATTGACTCAAGGCCACGTGCCATCTGGCAGGCATTCTTGTTCCCACCCCAATATTCGATCCCTGTGCATTTTCTGACTCAGAGGCTCTGCCCTGACGCTCATTCTCCAGGCTGGCACCAGATACAAACTGCAAGTGTGACTCGGAGAGTGTTATCTGTTCTTTCCCCTTTAAGTAACTCCTCCCGGGCACCCTCATCAAAACGACAGAATCTCATTGTCAGAAGCTCCTCTTGACATCTTAGATCCATTTCTTATTTTAAAAACAGAAAAGGAGGTCTGGGAGCAGAGCTCAGTGGTACAACTCGGCCTCAGCTCACTTTTTTTTTGTGGGTACCGGGGGGTCGACCTCAGGACCTCGCGCGCCAGGAGGCGCCCGTGCCGCTGAGCGATATCACCGGCCCTTTTTTCGTATGTGGGTTCCGGGAGTCGAACTCGGGCCCTCGCACTTGCCAGGCAGGCGCTTATGCCGCTGAGCCATCTCACCAGCCCCTGGCCTCAGCACACTTAAAAGCCCTGGGTTCATATAATCATCTCAATAGATACAGACAAAGCGTTTGACAAAGTCCAACACTCATTCATGACAAAAACACTACAGAAAATTGGAATAGATGGTCTTTATCTCAATCTGATAAAAGCCATCTATGACAAACCAACAGCCAACATCTTACTAAATGGTCAAAAACTGAAAGCTTTCACTCTAATATCAGGAACAAGACAAGGATGTCCACTGTCACCACTCTTATTCAATATAGTTCTGGAACATTAGCCAAAGCAATTAGAGAAGAGAAAGAAATAAAAGGAATAAAGATGGGAAAGGAAAAAGTTAAATTATCATTATTTGTGGATGACACGATACACTACATAGAAGATCCCAAAAACTCCACCAGAAGACTTCTCAATTTAATAACCAAATTCAGTAGCATAGCTGGATACAAAGTCAACACTCAAAAATCATTAGCCTTCCTGTACACAAACAACAAACTCACTGAGAGAGAAATTAGGGAAACCACACCCTTCACAATAGCATCCAAAAAAATTAAATACAACCCCCCCCAAAAAAAATTAAAAAAAACACCTAGGAATCAATCTAATGAAGAAAGTAAAAGACCTTTATAATGAAAACTATTTGGCCAGGTGTGGTAGTGCATGCCTGTAATCCCAGCACCCAGGAGGCTGAGGCAGGAGGACTGCTTGGGAGTTCAAAGCCAGCCTGGGCTACATAGTGAGTTCAGGACCAGCCTGAACTACATAGCAAGATTCTGTTTCAAAAAAAAAAAAAAAAAAAAAGGAAAAACTAGGACTAGAGGTTCCATTTGATCCAGCTATTCCCCTTTGTTGGTATCTTCCCAAAAGAATTAAAAGCATCATACCACAGAAATACATGCACACCCACGCTTATAGCGGCAGTTTCTAATAGCTAAATCTTGGAAACAACCCAAATGCCCATCAACCAATGAATGGATAAAGAAGTACTACTCTGCATAAAGAAGGATAAGCTTGAGCCATTTCTACCTAAATGGATGCACCTTGAGACCACACGTTTAAATACTGCATTGTTTCTCTACTGTCAGTAGCCAAAAGTGTAAATAAGGACCAAAATGTATAATATATATTGGAAAATGGGAAGAAAATGTTCAAATGAGAAGGAGAACAAGGGGGGGGGAGGAAAGAAGGGACAAGAAAAAAAATGCAAGGAAAAAATGGAAACAAAGCTTTTGTAAATAAGGAGAGGAAAAGGGGTTGGCGGGAAGGGAGGGGAATTGGGAAAAAAAGCAGCAGCAAAATATATCATGTACAGGTACAAATTCCCTATGATGAACATGATCATTATATACATCTAAAATGTACCAATAAAATTTTTAAAAACTGCAAAAAAAAAAAAAAAAAAAAAAAAAAAGCAAAGCCCTGGGTTCAATCTCCAGCACTGAATAATAAATAAGCTAAGAAAAGCAGTCAGTTCTAAGGACACAAAATCATCACAACTTCTTGGATTTTTCCTTAATTCTTCTTGAGGCTATATTACAAAAATTCATACCTTTATCTAATTTAACTCTTCCCCCATCCGTAATTTCCTTTCTTCTTCAATAAAGGTCACTCCCCGCAGGCTGGTGAGATGGCTCAGTGGCATAAGCACCTGCCCAGCAAGCGCGAGGTCCTGAGGTCAACTCCCGGAACCCACATAAAGAAAAAAAAAAAGGGCCGGTGATATCGCTCAGTGGCACAAGCGCTTGCCTGGCAAGCGCGAGGTCCTGAGGTCAACTCCCAGTACCCACAAAAAAAAAAAAAAAAAAAAAGGTTACTCTCCTGCTCCCTCTTCCAAGAACAACATTACTCAAAGAACTACATTTCCTTCAGAAGAAATAAGTTACAAATCCAGCATGCTTAATGAAATTCTTGTGGTTAAGAGCTTTAAAAAGTATGTAGAATTACTATATTCTCAGCATTTATATTTGAGAATTATTCTACCTCAGAATAGCTATTAAGGTGATCAGATAATTTTTTGTTTTCTACGCATTTTACTTTTCAAATCAAATTACTGACATATCGATATATGTTTATATATGTATAAATTTACACATATATGTAAACAGAATCCAAAATAAAAATCAAATGCTGATATCAAAACTCCCTTTCAGCCAGGTGTGGTGGTGCATACTTGTAATCCCAGCACTAGGGTGGTTGAGGCCAGTTTGAGGCCAGCCTGGGCTACATAGCGAGTTCAAAGCCAACCTGTCTCAAAAAAAACCAAAAACAAAAACTTCCATACATTAATAACAAAAGGATACCGTATATATCTACAGAGCAATACATACAAATTCCAAAATCTTTAGAATTTAGAGGGTTTTTGTTTTGAAATAGGGCCTTAAAATACTGGTCAGTTTTCTTTTTTGAGCCACAGACCATAATTTTTTGGAGTTTGAATTACAACAGCAAAACACAAATTTTTTTCTTTTACAATTTCAGAGATTCATTCTTTTTTTTTTTTTTTTTTTTGTGGGTACCGGGGGGTCGACCTCAGGACCTCGCGTGCCAACAGGCACCCATGCCGCTGAGCGATATCACCGGCCCCTTTTTCATATGTGGGATCCGGGAGTCGAACTCGGGCCCTCGCGCTTGCCAGGCAGGCGCTTACGCCGCTGAGCCATCTCACCGGCCCAGAGATTCATTCTTTACACAGATCTTAGCAACTTTTTTTTTTTTTTTTTTTTTTAAGACAGGGTCTCACTATGTAGTTCAGGCTGGACTTGAACGCACTATGGAGCCCAGGCTGGCCTTGAAATCAAAGTGATCCTCCTGCCTCAGCCTCCCAAGTGCTGGGATTACAGGCATGCACCACTATACCTGGCAGCAACCCTTTTCTTTAAGTACAGAACTCCACCCTTTCACTTAAAGGAACACTGTACAGCTTCTCTGGCATTTTCTACTTGCCACCATCCCTACTCTCATGCTTCAGTGCTATTATTAAGTAAATAAAAGTTACTGGAACACAAGCACCACTTCTTCCTGTCCAGCCCCAGCCAGCTGGGGAGTAACTGACTAACAGATGGGTAGCGTGTACAGCATGGATCTGCTGGTACAAAGCAGGGGTTCACTTCCTGGGTGGGGCAGAGCAGGGAAGCATAAGACTCCATTACCCTACTCAGAACAGTATACAACACATGTTTTCACTGTTTACTTGGGGAAAACAATTCTTCCCTTTAATATTTTCAGACCTCAGTTGCCTGCAGGTATGGGGGAACTTACCTGCAGTGAGATTGAAATATACAGTTACTATTTACATTTTAAATTTCATGGGCCGGTGAGATGGCTCAGCGGCTTAAGCGCCTGCCTGGCAAGCGCAAGGGCCCGAGTTCGACTCCCGGATCCCACATACGAAAAAGGGGCCGGTGATATCGCTCAGCGGCACGGGCGCCTGCTGGCGCATGAGGTCCTGAGGTCGACCCCCGGTACCCACAAAAAAAAAAAAAAAAAAAAAAAATACATTTTAAATTTCATTACCAAAAAAGACACATTGCCATTAACCGCCCTCAAAATACCCCCCTCATTTGAAACACTTATCCCACTGTTCTTGCCACTTTCTGAAGCAGTTCTGGAAATCCTCTTTCCTGAGTGTCTTTATGAGGTGTGATCAAAAGTACAATGAACGCTGCTGCAGAGTGCCATCCAACAGAAAGGCAGCCCATAAAAACATTAGCATGTGTCCTCATCTATGTTATTCACCAGATCTGGCACTGTGTGACTTCTAACTTCCCCAAATGACTGTGCAAGGTAAATATTTTGAGTCCACTCAGGACATCAAGGCAGCTGCAACAGTGCAACACAGACACTTTTTTGATCATATCTCATATCTAATGGAAGGGGTTCTAATTCTGTAAGTAAATTTGTTACTAAATGAACCAAATTCCTTCAATGAAGAAATTATAAAGTGTGTGTGTGTGTATATATATATATATATATGTATATGTCATATATATCTTACATATATATCTTACAATGAACATTCCTAAAATCAGCTTTTGACCTAAACCTGAGGCAATCATTCTTTGCAAAATCAGACTTCTAAGTTTACCTTTCCCTTCCATACTCACTTTCTGGTAGAAGCTTTAACAATTAAGAGAAACAAAAGCCAGACATGTAATCCCAGCCCTCTGAGAGGAGGTTGAGATGTAATGATCACAAGTTTGAGCCCAGCCTGGGCAAATTAACAATTTAGTGAGACCCTGCCTCAAAAGAAAAGTTAAGAAAGGGCTAGAGATGTAGCTCAACAACACAGAGGCCCTGGTTCAATCCCCAGTACCTCAAAAAATAATAATGAAATAAAATAGGATTGGAAGCCTACCCCTGTGGTAGAACACTTGCCTAACATGTATAAGATCCCGTGTTCCAAACCCAGAACTTCATAAACAAAAGAAAAAGACAAAAATACAGAACTCAGAAGTATTCTATGCATTTTTATCCAAGAAAAAGCAAAAATTCATTGATTAAAGCTCCAGTTTTAAAACTAAAAGTAAAGCATATGCCAGAAACTGTTACAACTGTCACATGGATGTTCAGGAAGCCTACACTTGAGTTTGCTTTCTTTCCTTTTTGCTTTTGCCGTGGTGAGGACTGAAACCCAAGGTCTCATGCATGCTAGGCAAGCACACTACTCCTCAGCCATATCCCTAGTGTGTGTGCATCATGTGTGCAAGTAATTGCCAGCGTTGGGGGTTGAACACAGAGCCTTCACACTGAGCTACATTCCCGGCCCTTATTTTTACTTTCAAGACAGGGGCTCACTACATTGTTAAGTTGTCCAGGCTGGGGGCTTGAACTTTCGATCCCTCCCCAAGTGGTGGGATTACAGGTATGAGCAACCATGTTCAGTTTCCATTCTTAACTTTATCCCAATTTATATCACAAAAGTATACATCTTTAACCCTAGCTCAGCCCATGCCTGTAATCCAAGCATTCTGGGAGGCTGAGGCAGGAGTATTCTAAATTCAAATCCAGCCTGGGCAACTTGGCAAGACCATGTATCCAAAAAAAAAAGGGGGGGGGGTGGCGGGGGGTGATGTACCCCACTGTGAAGGCCCTGGTACTAGGAAAAAAACAAAAAGCCTTTTAAAAAAAAATACAGTTCTATTGCTGGGCATGGTGGCACATGCCTATAATCCCAGCCCTCAGGAGGCTGAGACAGGAGGACTGCCCCAAGTTGAAGCCATCTTGGACTACTCCATGAGTTCAAAACCAGCCTAAACTATACAGTGAGATCCTGTCTCAAAAAAACAAAGTAGTATCTCTCTGGCCCAACTTTTATCCAGTACTTCACCCAGTAGCTAATTAGAAAAGTGATCAACCAGTTGAGCAGAACTATCTCAAAACTCTGGGTACCTCTCATTAATAAACAGGAAGAACAAGATATCAATTCTAGTGATGCTATTATTATACTATGCATTAATATGGTATTATAGAATAGTTGGAGTGACATCAGATTACTCAGTCTCAAGCCCACTCATACATAATACTTTTTGCAATGTATTAAACTGATTGCTTTAGTCTTTTATCACAAATTGGTCTCAACCATATACATACACACACACACACACACACACACACACACACACACACACACAGATATATAGTTAGTTTTGGGGGGTTTTTTGGGACAAGGTGTCATTTTGTAATTTAGGCCAGCCTTGAACTCACTATGTAGCCCAGGCTGGCCTTGAACTCACAGTGATCCTCCTGCCTCAGCCTCCTGAAGGCTAGGATTATAGGCGTGTACCAGCATACCTGGCTCAACCAAATACAGACAAGCCTAATAGTTTATATTAGAATGTAGCTTTACTAATTACTTTCACATCTCATCATGACCCCTTCTGATAACATCAAAACAGGACAATATTCTATTTTACTCTATTGTGTGGGACTGGGGATTGAACCCAGGACCTGCCACTAAACTACATCCCTAGCCTTTTTTCCTTGAGACAGACTCTCACTGAATCACCGACTTGCTCAGGTTGGGTTCAAATTTATGATTCTCCTGCCTCAGCCTAGAGTGCTGAGATTAAAGCCTTGTGCCACCACACTATACTTTGGATTTTTGAGACAAGGGATTGCTACATAGCCCAGACTAGCCTTGAATTGCAGCCCAGACTGGTCTCAAACCAGTGATACTCCTGCCTCAGCCAGGCAAGGGCTGACATTACAGGAATATGCCACCATACCCTGCTAAACAAAATTACCAGTTCTAAAATAAGAATAGGTTTAAATAGGCTAGCAGCATAGCCATGATCATATATCTAGCATGTGATAGATTGTGGACAGGAAGTCAAGTCACAGTGTGAACTGCTAGCCAGGTCTCATTCCACATCTGCCATACATGACCAATCATGCTCATTATGCTTATTTCACCCTTACAAAGACAAATTTAGAGCAAGATAGAATTACAAACTATCAACTGACTTCCTTTCACTTCTTATAGTTTTTTTTTTATTTTTGTTTTTTCTTTAAACTATTTAACTGGGGCCAGTGAGATGGCTCAGCGGTGTAAGCACCTGCCTGGCAAGCGCGAGGGCCCGAGTTCGACTCCCGGATCCCACATACAAAAAAGGGGCCGGTGATATCGCTCAGCGGCACGGGCGCCTGCTGGCGCGCGAGGTCTTGAGGTCGACCCCCGGTACCCACACAAAAAAAAGGAAAACTATTTAACTGAAATGCTACACATTCCCTTGCACTTACTCTGCTACATCTTCCTCCCATGGTGATTCAGAGGATCTTCCAGTCAATATAAATGTTTCGTAAGAGTTTGGCCATTTGAGTATATACCTGCACACTACCTCACATCTTTCAGCAAGAAACACTCCAGAGTGAAGACCTGACACAACTAACTAGGTACAGTGATAATCTGCTCCAAACATCTGTTTCTCTGAGGTAAGGGCACCACACACCTGTTCAACGAAGAAAATCACCCTCACAATTCAGGATGCCTTTTATTTCTAAGGCGCTTATTCGGTGCTGCACAGGAGGGCTACGCACCTCAGCTCATGCCACTCAGAGCGAACAGTTTCCAGCAGCTCAGGCACCTTACCATTGGCACTCACAGAGTAAGATGTTGGCCCAGGGCAGCCTGCTCTTCCTTTGAACCCAGGTACCATTCTCTTTGGCTTTGTTTTTTTTCTGATCATTTTCCTCGATGTGTTTCAGGAAGCTATCTTGACCCTTAGGGTGCTTAATATGCTCAATACACACATTACTTCTCTTGGCAAATATCTTGCTTTTTTTTTTTTTTTTTTGAGACAGGGTCTCGCTGTGCAGTTCAGGCTGGCCTAACCTTGAACTCATGGCAATCCTCCTGCCTCAGCCTCCTGAGTACTGGGATTATAGGCATGCGCCACTACACCCAGCTTCTTGCCCTTAACTTGCTTATTTACAATGCCCACAGAATGCTGGGTAACACTGTAGACTCTTCCAAGTTTGCCATGTTAACATTTATGTGGCCTTTTTGAACAGTACCTATTCCCTCCATGTCTACGATAGCATCCTTTTTGTAGATTCACATATAGGTGACCAAAGGAACAACTCCATCTTTCCTAAAAGGCCTAGAGAACATATACCAGGTTCTTTTCCTCTTTCCCTTTGTGTTCATTTTGGCTAATTACTTAAAGATGGTGGTTCCAGCTGAAAGGCTAATTATTTTTTTAAAGACAGTGTCTTTTTATGTTGCCTGGGCTGTTCTTTTTTTTGTGTGTGTGGGTACCGGGGGTCACCCTCAGGACCTCGTGCGCCAGCAGGTGCCCGTGCCGCTGATCAACATCACTGGCCCTTTTTTCATATGTGGGTTCTGGGAGTCAAACTCGGGCCCTCGCGCTTGCCAGGCAGGCGCGTATGCCGCTGAGCCATCTCACTGGCCCTGGGCTGTTCTTGAACTCATGATCCTCCTGTCTCAGCTTCATGAGAAGAGCTGGGATTACAGGAATGCACACTCAGTTCCTATTACTTCTTCATAATGATATACTTTTTTTTTTTTTTTTGAGACAGGGGTCTCACTCTATAGTTCAGGCTGGCCTCAAACTCAAACTCATGGCAACCTTCCTGCCTCAGCCTCCCAAGTGCTGGGATTATAGGTGTGTGGCACTATGCCTGGCACAATAATGATATACTTTTTTAAAAAATGATATACTTTTAAGCTACATTTGCATCTCTGATAGGAAATAAGCAAGGAAAGGATATGGACTCATATTCAAATGGGATCAATTACTGTTCATTAAAAATTCTGCTAAAGCTCTAACTGCCTAGACAAAGTTAGACATTTAAAAAGTTTAAATGTTGAAATACATTACGTTTCCTAAATATCACAATTCTTCGTGCCTAGGTGTTAAAGCTCCCTGGACTCTATCATGACAAATAATTTGAGTTTAGAGCAATGAGCTAGACATGGTGGCTCACACCTGTAATTCCAACTAATCTAGAGATGGAGGCAGGAGGACTAAAGTTTGAGGCCAGCCTGGCAACTTAGCAAAACCCTGTCTCAAAATTTAATAAAGAGGGTGGGGTGGGGATGTAGTTCAGTGTAGAGCACTTGCCTAGCATACAGCAGGCCCTGGGTTCCATCCCCAGTACCATACACACACAAAATCAAATAGCCAAACCATTAAAGTTAAAAATTACTTATAATACCCCCTATATTAGGGTTACAGTATAGCTAGTGTTTCTTACAAGAGCAAAATAGACTAAAAAAATCTACGTCTGAAATTCTTGTATTTTTAGAGCCAGGCATGGTCGCATATGCCTATAATCTCAGCACTTGGAAGCCTGAGGCAAGAGGAAGGCAGTGAATTTGAGGCCAGCCTAGACTACACAGTGAGACCCTGTCTCAACACCCTCCCCGAAAAAAGATATTTTTAAAAGAACACAAAAAGCTTGAAGAGGGCTGGTGAGATGGCTGAGCGGCGTAAGCGCCTGCCTGGCAAGCGCGAGGGTCCGAGTTTGACTCCTGGAACTCACATATGAAAAAAGGGCCGGTGATATCGCTCAGCGGCACGGGCGCCTGCTGGCGCGCAAGGTCCTGAGGGCGACCCCCGGTACCCACCCCAAAAAAAAAAAAGCTTGAAGATACCCTTTCCAAGAGCATACTTTTCTCCGAAGGAAGAGACTAAAGCCAGCTGGAAAGAACAAAATAATATTCTCCACAGAGTGGAATGGGAATATTTAGAAGCCAGGTGAGCAAGGCCAGCAGGGCTGTGCAAGATACTCCTGCAGAGACGAGGATGCGAAGTGCTCATTACTGACCCTGTGCAGCACAACACAACCTCACAAGCGGCACTATTACAACTCAGAAGATGCAGCCGCTCCCACCTGCTCAGTAGAGGAAGAACTGAGCCCAGCGAGCTTTGGGACTGCATGAAGCCATGCCATCTGCAGAGGGGGGGATTCAAAACCAAGTCTTCTTTCACTTCCTCCTTCCTGAAAAGGATTCATCTAACAAGTCCTCAGGGACTAAGTGACAGGCAGAGAAGTTTAGAGGCAAATACAGAAGAAACGAAAGGCAGCCCCTTACCACTGAGGGTTTAATTATTAATTTATTCAATATAATAACTACACACCAGAATATAATTAACAGCCAAAATAAATATTACAAATTACATTGGTGATTACCTCCCTGCAAAAAGCTAATTCAGAAAAAGCAAAGTACTTCTTGCCACTGGCTGAGGCAGGAGGACGGCAGTGAGTTCAAGGCCAGCCTGAACTACAAGGCAAGACCCTGTCTCAAAAAAACCAAAACAGGGCCGGTGAGATGGCTCAGCGGCTTAAGCGCCTGCCCGGCAAGCGCAAGGGCCCGAGTTCGACTCCCGGAACCCACATACAAAAAGGGGCCGGTGATATCGCTCAGTGGCACGGGAGCCTGCTGGCGCGCGAGGTCCTGAGGTCGACCCCCCAGTACCCACAAAAAAAAAAAAAACCAAAACAGCTTTCCAGCCTCAGCCTCGGCCCAAACAGCCATCGTGATGTTGATGCCCAAGAAGAACCAGATTGCCTTTTACGAACTCCTTTTAAGGAGGGGGAGATGGTGGCCAAGAAAGACGTCCACATGCCCAAGCACCCAGAGCTGGCAGACAAAAATGTATGCAACCTTCACAGCACGAAGGCCACGCAGTCTCTCAAGTCCCGAGGCTACGTGAAGGGACAGTTTGCCTGGAGACACTTCCACTGGTACCTTACCAACAAGGGCATCCCGTATCTCCACGACTACCTCCACCTGCCCTGAGACTGTGCCTGCCACTCTGCAGACTGGCAGACCCCGGGCCGAAGGTGTGGAGGGGGAGTGACCCATGAGACTCACGAGAGGGGAGGCTGACAGACACCTACACATGGAGAACCATGGCCCCTGGTGCTGACAAGAAAGCCAAGGCAGGGCAGGGTCAGCCACCAAATTCCAGTTTAGACGTGGAGCTGGTTGTGGATGTGGTCAGCCACCTCAGTAAAGTCAGAGGACATTATTTTCTGTGGAATAAAAATGCAGCCAGAAAAATCTGTAAAAAAAAAAAGTCTCCCAGGTCATTCTTCCTTTTGTTTGCCTCAAACTACTGGGAACTGAATCTAGGAGCTTCATACTGAGCTACCCCTCAAACTTTTTTTGAGACAGGGTCTCAGCAGGTTGCTAAATTGCCAAGGCTGTGCTTGAACTTGAGCTTCTGCCTCAGCCTCGCTGAAATTATAGGTGTGCCACCATGCTTGGCTTTTTCCACTGTCCTGATAATTAGCACCTGGCTTTCTACTCCACACTAATTCTCTTATGAAAAGTTTACAGGGGGCTGGAGGTATAGTTGTAGATCAGCGGCAGAGCATAGATCAGTGGTGGCGAACCTGTGGCACGCACGCTGCAGTCAAGCACTCAGGTTTAACTGCAGTATTGGCACTTTCAATAAATAAGTGGATTTTAGTTTGGGCACTCAGTAACTAAAAGGTTTGCCATCACTGGCAAAGAGCACGTGCCTAGCATGCTATGGGGAAGACCCTGGGTATTTCAGTCCCCAAGACCACACCAAAAAAAATTTTTTTTTGCTTCTTGGCCACAAACCCTGTTCTCTCCTAAATACAAACACGCTTTCTCATTCCTCTCAACATGGTCAAGCTGAGAACCTTCCAAATGCATATATTCTTCTTCCTTTTTGATTAAAAAATTCACTCTTTAAATTGTCTCTCTGAAAGCCAGGAGTGGTGGTGCACACCTGTAATCCCAGCTTTTGGGAGGCTGAGGCAGGAGGATCACTGCAAGTTCAAGGCCAGCCTGGGCAACAGAGTGAGTTTAAAGCCAGCCTGAATTGCAGAGCAAGACCCTGTCTCAAACCGCCCCCCCCCAAAAAAGGAAAAAAGTAGGACTTGGGATGTAGCTCAGCGCTAGCCTAGCAAGCACCAGTTCAATCTTCAATATCACAAAAATAGTTTCTCATTACATTTTACTGTAAGCATTCCAAAGAAAGCAAGCCACACATTCGATACTTAGTTTAGAAATTTCAGCCAAGTATCATTTCATTGTTACAAGTTTCATCTTCCACAGAACACTAGAACTTGAGCATAATTTGGCCAAGTTCTTTGTGACTTTGAAAGATGTTTCCTCTACTTTCCCATGTCTTCCACCTGAGACCTCATGAGAATGGCCCTTACAGACCTATTTCCACCAACATTCTCTTCAGGGCTACGTGGGTGCTCGCTAAGATACAGGCTTTGACTACAGCTCTCTCAGCCCTCACCAAAATCACCTGTCAGGGTCCACTCATAGGAATGCAGGCATCAGCTAGGATATACTCTAAAACTCTTCCAGGTACTACCACTGGCTCAGGTCCAAAGCCACTACATTTTTAGATGCTTGTTGAGCCAGGCATGGTGGTACACACCTGTAATCCCAGCACTCAGGAGGCTGAGGCAGGAGGATCACCATGAGTTCAACCTTGGCTACATAGTCAGTTCAGGACCAGCCTGTACTATATAAGGAGACTGTCAAAAAATAAACAAACCAACATAAAACAGATCCTTGTTACAGCAACATACTACTCCTGGTTCCAGTTTGCCTTGGTCCATTTGGGCTGGTACATTGAAACACTACAGACTGAGTAGCTTATAAAAACAAATTTATTTCTCACACTTTTTTTTTTTTTTTTTTTGAGACAGGGTCTCATTAAGTAATTCAGGCCGGCCTTGAACTATGCAGCCCAGGCTGGCCTCGAACTCGAGGTGATCCTTCTGCCTCAGCCTCCCAAGTGCTGGGATTAAAGGTGTGCACCACCTCACCTACTTCCCCAAGCTGGGAAACCCAGAATCCCTCAATGTCTGGTGACAGCCTGCTTTCGGATTCACAGGTGGTGCCTTCTCACTGTGTCCTCGCAGGGGGAAGGAGGCAAGGCGGCTCTCTACAGTCTTTCACTGGGCACTGGTCCTAAGATTCATGAGGTGGCCTCGTGATCTAGTCACCTCCAGGAGTCCTTGCCCTCCTAACACTGCCAAGCTGCAGGGCATGAGGAGTCAAACACTTAGACCTAGCACTGTCTTAGACATCACCTTCCCTTCCGTGGCAATACTTTTGATCCTTTCTGTTTAGACAGCATTATGGGACAGCTGAAAGAATATGCCTTAGATAAAAGACTCCAGTTGTACCACTACTGGGAAACGGAGAAATCACTGAGCCTGTGATGTGGGTTTTCCAAACAGGAGCGATAAGTGAAACCGTTCATTTTAAGGGTTGTGTGAGGATCCAGTGAGAATTTGTAAGACTGCTTTATAAACTGGGAATGAACTGGGCCAACTCAAATCTCAGGTATCTTTCACCTTTAGCCACACACTGCTTTGAAGTGTTCTTGATTCCCTGGGGCCACAGCTATAGTTCTGCAGAAAAGGGAACACAAAGAAAGAAGTCTATTCTGAAGCTCAGTCCCTCACCTACTACTAATTTCTCATGCTTTTCTGTCTGTTCTTTACCCCTGAACAATCCCCAAGACCTGGCCAAAGTCCAGAGGTAATGTTTACCACAAATGCTCAAATTAAACTCAATTCACTCTTCATTTATATCCAATATCATTAACCAAAAGTTTCCGATTCTGAAAATATTTGCTGCAATTCCTACTTGAGAGTATTATCAGGCTGAGGGCGTGCACAGGGCCTAGGCTTAATCCTTAATACTGGTGAGTTTTGAAGTTGTGAGGGATAACGAAAGCTGTGTCACTGATCTGTGCCTGACTTACAGCATTCAAATGAATCGGAGCAGAATCAAGACTTTTTTCATGGGCCGGTAAGATGGCTCAGCGGCGTAAGCGCCTGCCTGGCAAGCGCGAGGGCCCGAGTTCGACTCCCAGAACCCACATACGAAAAAGGGGCCGGTGATATCGCTCAGCAGCACGGGCGCCTGCTGGCGTGCGAGGTCCTGAGGTCGATCCCCAGTACCCACAAAGAAAAAAAAAAAAAAGACTTTTTCTCAGTATCCATCTCCGTGCTTGCTTCCATGATTTTTCTGAGCAAAAAACAGCAGTTATGGCTACTGCTTTCTAAATTCATGCAATGCATGGCTTCTTTCATGCACTTACAGCCAAGAGAACATGTGCACAGAGCACATGAGTGTCATTCATGCTGGCAGGAAAAATGCTTACAACCACTGTGATAAAGAAAGCAATGTTATTAATAAATAAAACTTGAATAAGCATCATAGATTAGGAAAAAACCTGTTCAAAATTTCAAGCAAGTTAGTTTCTTCTCTATTATCTTTGCTATATGTTTAAACTCATCAAAGTATATATAGTAGATACTCCCCATCTGTGGGTCCAACATCTTGGGAAAATACTTGGGGAGCCATGCATGGTGGCGCACACCTATACTCCCAGCACTTGGGAGGCCGAGGCAGAAGGATCACTGCAAGTTTGAGGCCAGTCTGGGTTACACAGTGAGTTCAAGACCAGCCTGCACTACAAAGCAAGACCCTATCTCAAAAAACAAAACCGTGGGGTAAAAATACAAGTCTATACTGAACATGTACAGACTTTTTCATTATTCCCTAAATAATAAACTATAACAATTGCTTACGTGGCATTCACACTATACATGTTTAGGTATTAATTATAAATCATCAAGGGCTGAGTGTACAGATCAGTGGTAGAGCACATGCTTAGCATGTGTGAAGTCCTGGCTTCTATCCCCAGCACTGCAAAAAACAATCTAGAGATGACTTAAAATATACCAGAGTAAACTATACCAGAGTTGGTTAAGTTCAAGACCAGCTTGAACAGCAAGACCCTGTCTCAAAAAACCGAAATAAATAAATAAAATAAAATGAAATGGGGCCAGGGATATAGCTCAGTGGCACAAGTGCCTGCCTGGCAAGCACAAGGCCTTGAGTTTGATTCTTGGTACCAAAAAAAAAAAAAAAGAAAAAAAGAAATGAAATATCTGAGACTGGCTGGTGGTGCAGTTCAGTGGTAGAGCACTTGTTTTTTGCGTGGGGGCGTGGTGAGGGTATACTCAGGTTATATCCAAGCACAGTATTGTGCCCTTTTATATCTAAGAGACTTGAGCACCTAGGACATCGGTGTTGGGGGGCGTCCCCAAAACCAACAGACTGTATACACTGTGTAAAGAATAACCTGTGTTTAGACAAAACACACAAGCAGCCAGAACACTGACCTCTTGCTCTGGTGTACACACCATACAGAGGCTTACTCAAAGGCTCACTTGATTCAAAGCACCTTTATTAGGTGTTAAATTCTGGAATTTCTACACTTGTAATACTGGCCAGTAAGTGCAGGCAAGCATAAACCAGACTCCTTCTGTACTTTCACAAAAGTGACTCACATCTGTGCTCTGACCTAAACTTAAAGAAAAAGGGGAAACGAGAATTCAATATGAAAATAAGCAACAAGGAAACTTTCTCCAAAATAAAACACTGGAGTTTAAGATGCTATTAAATACATGTAAGCCCTACTATGCCCCTAAATACTAATTTTTAGAAAATACAGTTTTCCAAAGAGGTGATTCTTGTTTTTTTTTTGTTGTCGTTTTTTTGAGATAGGGTCTCTCTATGCTATTCAGACTGGACTTGAACGCACTACGTAGCCCAGGCTAGCCTTTAACTTGCAGTGATTCTCCTGCCTCAGCCTCTTGAGTGCTGGGATTACAGGCATGCACCATCACGTCTGGCTAGAGTTGATTATTTTAAAGCAATACACAATTCATATTAAAATTTTCAAATACCCCCCACCCCAAAAGCCAAAGAAAAAAGTGAAAGGTACTCTCCTTTCCCCAGCACCTCTACTAGAAACTTTCACATAGCCAGGCACAGTGGCACTTGCCTGTAATCCCAGTTACTCAGCAGACTGAGGCAGGACTGCAAGTTCAAGGCCAGCCTGGGTGACTTAGTAAGACCCGGTCTCAAAATGAAAAATACAAAGGGCAGGAGCTGGGTGTGATGGCACATGCTTGTAATCCCACACACTGGGAGGATGAGGCAGAAGGATCTCAAATTTGACCCCTGCCTGGGCAAGTTAGCCACTTCGTGAGATCATCTCAAAATAAGAAATGAAAAAGGGCAGGGATGAAGCTCAGCACTGAGGTCCTGGGTTCAATTACCAGCACTACCACCCAACCAAAAAACACAAGGGATGGGGAATGTAATTCAGTGATAAGGGGGCCCCAAGACTCAATCCACAGTACCCCCAAAAAAAGAAAACAAAGGAGGGGGTTCCGAGGATGTAGCTCAGCATTCCCTGGCTCAATTCCCTGTAGGGGAGAGAAAAAGAATAATAAAATGGAGAGGGAGGAGGAGGGAAAAGAAGCTAAATTTTCTAGGCACACTGAAGTATACGTACATTGTATATACTGGTTGATTAAAATCACTTCATTTGGTTTTTGGGGTTTTTTTTTGAGTCAGGGTCTCACTGTGTAGTTCAGGCTAGCCTCAAACTCACTATGTAGTCCAGACTGACCTTGAACTCGAGGTGATCCTCCTGCCTCAGACTCCCAAATGCTAGAATTAAAGGTGCGCACCATGATGTCCAGTTTCCTCATTTTATATTATTAAAATGTCTTCAAACTGAGCATGGTAGCATATGCCTGTAATCTCAACACTCTGGGAGGCTGAGGCAGGAAGATAACAAGTTTAAGCCCAGCTGAGGCAATTAAGCAACTCATCAAGACCCTGATGAAGGCATGAGCTGTCAATCATAGAGATTCAGGACACATGCACAGAAAAACAGTTTCCAAGCCCTGCAACTGGGACCAAGCAGAAAGTGCTATCTTTAATTCGTCTGGCGGGAAGTCAAGCAGGTTTTTGATATGATGGCCTAGATTTGACGTCAGCTTGAAAAATGGGGGTATAAAAGACAGCCCCATTAACCTCGTGGCCACTGTGAGCTTTCTCAGTGGCCTGCTCTCATCTGCAGAGCATACTACTTTTCCTTTAATAAATGTAAAACCTTGCTACCTTGTGTGTAGGTCTTGTCCAATTATTTGTTCAAGACAAGAACCTAAGAAGAATCTCTGGAAAGAGCCTACAACATTCCAGAACTCAGTAACACTACCTCGAAATAACAAACAAAAAAGGGGCTGGGAATGCAGCTCAGTACAAGGTCCTGGGTCCAATCCCTAGTACAAAAAAAAAAAAAAAAAAAAGGCTTTAATATGGCTTATTTTACAATTAGTCTACTTGCTATACTGTAATTCTTTAGAGCATGGACTACCTAAAGTCATGATTCATCACATTATTTGTCGTAATGAAAAACTAGAAATTACATGCATGTCTAACACAAACTGAAAACTTCAGGTAAATCAGCTTATTACAAATATAGCCAGGCATGCTGGCACATGCCTGTAATCTCAGCACTCGAGAAGCTGAGGCAAGTTCAAGGCCACCCTGGGCTACATAGTGAGACCCTGTCTCAAAAAAAAAAAAAAAGACAAAAAAATATATATATATCCGTTTTAGGTGGGCTAGGAATGTTGTTCAGTGGTATAGTACTTGCCTAGCATACACAAGGCCCTGGGTTTGATCCTTAGCATGCACACACGAAAAATTCATATTTGGTATAAGAGATACAATATCCACATTCATACCCTAAGTACTGTGTACAGTTCCAAAGCAGTATACAGGGACGAAAACTACACACCCAGGTTCAAATTTAAGTTTGTGGGCTGGTGAGATAGCTCAGCAGCATAAGCGCCTGCCTGGCAAGCGCGAGGTCCTGAGTTCGACTCCCGGTACCCACATATGAAAAAAGGGCCAGTGATATCGCACAGCAGCACAGGCACCTGCTGGCGCGCAAGGTCCTGAGTTTGACCCCCAGTACCCACAAAAAAAAAAATTTTTTTTTAATTAATTTGTGTCACTTACTATGTTGTCAGTAGCTTTTCTTTAAACCAGTAATGTGATTGAATGAAGGTCTTTGCACTAAGCTATATCCCCAGCCCTTTTATTTTAAATCTTTTGAGACAGAGTCTTGCTGTCATTAAGTTGCCCAGGCTGGGCTTGAACTTGCAGTCCTCATACCTCCACCTCCCAGAATGCTGGACTACCAGGCCTTGCTTCTTCACTTGTACAGTGAAAGCAGGAATACCTGCAACTAGGCTGCTCTGCAGTTAAATGAAAACTACCTGAGAGTAATTTTTATTTATTTATTTTGGTGCGTGTGTGTGTGTGGGTACCAGGGTTGACCTCAGGACCTCGCGCGCCAGCAGGCGCCCGTGCCACTGAGTGATATCACCGGCCCTTTTTTCATATGTGGGTACCGGGAATCGAACTCAGGACCTCGCGCTTGCCACGCAGGCGCTTATGCCGCTGAGCCATCTCACCTGCCCTGAGAGTAATTTTTAGCATAGCACTTGACACACATAGTGTTAAAAAAATAATAATAATAGCTACCATTACCACTATAAAGCCAGAAGCAATCTCCCAGGGAAAAAACCATTAAAATACTGAGACATTCTCAAACCATTAACGTGCATTAAAATCACCTGAGGGGTGTGATGAAAATGTAGATTCAGGGGACCGATTTCTCCAGGATTTCTCCAGGGCTTAATTCCGTAGGACTGAAGTAGAAAGGGAGTACTCTATCCCAAATATCCAGGAAGGACAAGGGAGGGAGCTCTGGAGTACAGTGCTGCCCTACCATGCCTAAGGCCCTGATTTTGATCCCCAGCACCACAAAAAAAGAAAAAGAATTATTGAAGTAAGAGAATTAAAGTCGGGCATAGTGGCGCACACCTGTAATTCCAGCACCCAGGAGGCCAATAAGATTGCTTTGAGTTCAAGGCCAGTCTGAACTACATAGTGAGACCATGTCTCAAATACATAAATAAATAAATAAATAAATAAATAAATAAATAAATAAATAAATAAATAAATAAAGGCACTATCTTTTTTTTTTTTTTTTTGGTACTGGGAGTGGAACTCAGGACCTTGCGCTTGCCGGGCAGGCGCTGTGCCACTGAGCTATATCCCTGGCCCTCAAGCAGGAATATGAGCATTCATTCAGCCAACTCCCTGAACACCCACTCTGCTGTGCAAATGACAAAAGTCCCCATTCTTGAAGAACTGATTTTGACACAATAAGCAGACTGCAGGTAGTGATGAATGTTGTAAAGGAAGTCAAAGAGAATGGAGATACAGAGTAATCTCTTTGAAAAGCCAACGCCTGAACTGTGAGCTGTATGACGTGGTGGAAACAGCCAAAGCCTTCGCAAAACCCTGAAACCACAGGGCACAGCAAGCGCAAAGGCTCTTAGGTAAGAGCTAGCTCGGCAGGTTCCAGGGAAAACAGTGCTAGCGGAGCTCAAACACGGAAGCCACTCATGTGGCCAAGCTCCTGGGTAATGAACTAGGCAGAGGGATATGATGAAAGAGAGGAAGGCAAAGGCAAAATGCAAAGCCTTCCCTAGGAGTTTGTTTTCCATTCTGAATGGGGATGGCACAAACTTACATTTTTAATCACCTCTCAGGCTGTGGTAAGAATGCACCCTAAAAAGCCAAAGTGGAAGCAGGGAGACCAGGCGTTTGCTGGAGTAGATCAGGAAAGATGGTGGCAGTGGGGACAGGAAGAAGTAATACATACTGAACACTTGGAGGGAAATCGAAGGAAAAAACCTAGTTATATAACGAATATTAAAAATGAGGGGCCGGTAATATGGCTTAGCAGCATAAGCGCCTGCTGGCAAGCGTGAGATCCTGAGTTTGACTCCCAGTACCCAAATAAAAAAAAAATAAAATAAATAAATAAAAAATAAAAATGAGATTTGTAAACTTTAGGTAAATTTATGAAAAATCGACCCTAAATGGGTTGTTAGCAGATTTAGGATACTTCACAGTACTTATTCTTTGAAATTGAAGTGAAAAGGACATTTCCTTCCATAGTAAGCTCTTTTGGTGCCAACGGTAAAAAATAGGATTACATGGGCACATACCTAAGACCCAGTGTTAATAAAGCACATTAACTGTGATGTGTGAAGTAAAATTTATCAGGACTTTACTGGTGGAGTCCTGAAATGCATAGTATAACTAAGCTTAACCTGAATAAAACCACTAAATAAACAAAAACTTTAAACTTCCATAATGTCTACTTAGGCTGTACCTGTTCTCCCAAAAGTTAAGCAAGCTAACAATGTCACTTCAGAGACCCGGGAGAAAAACTTTCAAACCCTTGATTTTAGTAATTATGGTTTTCCAATCCAGTGAATAGTCCCTAAAAGTTAAAAATCCAGAGCTGGGAGTGGTGGTGCACACCTGTAATCCCAGCACTTGGGAGGCTGAGGCAGAAGGCCAGTACTACATAGAGAGACCCTGTCTCCAAAAAAAAAAAAAAAAAAAAAAAAATCATTTCAAATAAAAATATTTAGTCCCGGGTTAGCATAAAAGGTAAAAATCTGAAAAAGATTTTCAAAGACCTTGAAAGTAATTTCCTAACAATAAAAAAGACCAAAAAATGAAAAGAAAAAAAAAACAGAAAGACGCCAGACCCCCAAAAATATGAAAAGAAAATTTCCTTCATCTACAGTAGAATTCCAACCCTGATAAAATAAAAATCAAACCTCAGTGGCACAGAAAGATCTGAGAGGTCCACGTCCTACCACAACAAGGACATACCCTTCAAGGAAGTACAGTAATAGCAATGCCTAAGAACTCTTCCAGGATTTGAGAGGGCGAACGAGTATTTTTGTTCTTTCTTGCAGGTTACCACAGGAACACTTCAACTGAATTCTGAAGGGGAAAATGCTCTTTTTAAAAAGCAAGAAGGCCAGAGAAGTTTGCTTTTCTGGTCTCCCTGCCGTGGAGGGAAGCAGGCTGGACGCAGGCTACACTAAAGGCACCCGCGGGTGCCATCATCTCGAGGGGAGGGGACCCGAGCCTCGGGCCAACGCCACAGCCCTGGGCAGCACGAACGCCGCCGAGGGTCTCAAGACTAAAATGCCTGAAAGGGGCCTTGCGTTTCCAATGGGTTTCCAAATTTGTGCATGGATAGCTGCCAAGGGTTTCGGTCAACGCGACCCTTCCACTGAAGGTCTCTCCTACAAAGGGACCAGCGCGTGAAGCTCACCCGACTCCAGATGCCAAAACTATGACATTCTTTTATTAAGGCCACATCCTCGATTTTGCCAACCGGGACAACTGAAAACATCCTACCGATTCTCCACGGCTGACAAATACGACCTTGGCTAAAATCCTAACGTTCTTATAAAGCCAGTCTGGAAAACTTTGGCTTTCAACAACACGAGACTCTCAGTCCTCCAATAAAGGGCGCTGCTATCTCCTGACCATCAGCCCTGGTTCCACTTACTTAACAGGAAAAAGGGAATATTCCTTTACATTCGCAACCCAAGCGGGCTGAAAAGCTCTCGCTTTCAGGATGGCAGCTTTCCTGTATCATCAATCACAACAAAGGACGCATCCCGGTGACTTCACCAGCCCCAGGAAGAGGTGACACAGACGGGCAGACGAGACAGTGTGTACATCGCAGGGTTGTGGAGTTTCTCCTTTCCAGCTGCGACTCTTCACTCCATCAGACGCCTCCGCCCGTGTGGACGATATGGCCCTAAACATAAAACCTCCCGTGGCTCGCGTTCACTTTCCAGCCCAGCCCCAGCGCCCTGCACGGAAAGCCCGGCCGCGAGCCGCCAGCCCGGCGACCTGAGCAGCAGCCCGCTCTGCCGCAGTCCCCGGCCGCCTGAGGCGCCCCCGGGAACAGCTGGGGCGAAGGGAAGGTGGGCCGGCGAGTAGCGGAGGAAGAAGGGAAGACACTCACCCGCCCAGACAACAACCGACGGGGCGGGGAGGGTGGGGACCGGGACCCAGTCTAGGCAGAAAGACAGCCTGGGTCTTCCAGAAGGCTGCGGCTGCTCCGGACGCCGTTACCGCTGCCACTCCCGGCCGCCGACCTCCTCCCCCAGCTCTGTTTGGATTCGGTTGACCACGTCACTCTTAGCCACGAGACCCGGATCTGCCGGCTCCAGCGGGCGGCGGCGCAACAGATTGCAGCGCCTGGAGACCCCGGCTGCCCCGCCTCCCGAGCATGCGCGCCGCGCTCGTCTGCCCTGGCAGTCCGGGCGGGGAGGGAAGGGGCGGGCGCGAGCTACGTCACGCCGTGCGTCGGGGCGCGGGAGCAGTTCCGGCTGGGAGGGGTGGGGCTGAGGACCGCGGAGGAGGCAGGGTAAGGTCCCGCATTTGTTCAATTATCCCGCGTCGCCTCTGTGTAGTGTTCGGTGGACAAGGTCTCATGTGTGTTTCCTATTGCTGAGCTAGTGGCTTCCCTCGGCCGTCCTGTTTAGAGTGCCGGGGTGGCAGCCGGGCATGGCGATGCAGGCCTGTAACCCCAGCACTGTGGGAGGCTGAGACGGGATCGCAAATTCGAGCCCAGCTTCGGCGATTTAGCGATTTTACTAGACTCTGTTTCAAAATAAAAGATAAAGAAGGTGTGGGGATGTAGTTCATTGGGTTCAGTCTACCAAAAATAAGCCGCCGGGTAGAGGTGGGCACAAACTGCTGAGACTGAGTATACCTGTGTAGATGGTGCGGTGTTGATTGAGGCCCAGATAAAATTTGAACTTTGAAGATTACGAAAGTATATCGAGTGTAGAATTATGGGTTCCCGTTACTGTCCCTTATGTTTTGCACTGGAAAACTAAGATTAAGTTCGATTGGCACTTTTAAAAAAGAATGTGTGTCCAAAAGTGTGACCTGCCTGCCAGGAGGCGGCGGGGAGGGGACGCTGTTAGCAGCCCAAGTCTTGGTTTGAGGGGTTTGCAGTAAGGATGCTGTTTCTGAATTAAGAACTTCATTCTTTTAGACTAAGTTGGTCGTTCCTACTCTCACCCTGAGAGAATTTCTCAAGGAATGGCCCAACTTGGCAAAATTTAGGAATACTCTATTATTCTTAAATCTGTGAATTGACAAACTAATTAAAATGCAATCGGTGCTAGCTAGTCTTTAGCCCAGAAGTTCCTGACCAGGTTGTGCAGCGCAGGGAGGCTCTGTTCTCCCCGCTCCTGCCACCCCAGCCCTCTCGTGGGACCAGCGCTGAAGTGTTAGTCCCAGAAGTTTTACAGAGGTGCCTCTGGGCCTTTTCTGCAGAAGAAGTGAAAGCTGTAAAACTTCATCTTTTCACCTATGCTGACTTCTACCTTAGCTAGTTGGCTAATTACCCCTCTGCAAGCTGAGTCACCTTCGGCAAATTGCATAATCTGCGAGTTTTTAATTAAAGTGGATATTGGGGCCGGTGAGATGGCTCAGCGGCGTAAGCGCCTGCCTTGCAAGCGCGAGGGCCCGAGTTCGACTCCCGGATCCCACATACGAAAAAGGGGCCGGTGATATCGCTCAGCGGCACGGGTGCCTGTTGGCGCCCGAGGTCCTGAGGTCGACCCCCCGGTACCCACAAAAAAAAAATAAATAAATAAATAAAGTGGATATTGAACGCAGGTGAAGTTTTCTAGAAAATTAAAGATTTCTGGTAAAACTCAAAAGTGTATCCTAGTTAACAGTGATTACAGGTTGGCACTTGGGAGGCTGAGACAGGAGGGTCCCTGTGAGTTCGAGGCCAGCCTGGGCTACTTAGTGAACTCAAGGCCAGCCTGAACTGTATAGTGAGACCCTGTCTCAAAAAAACAAACAAACAAACAAACAAAAAAAACAGATTGAGCCAGGCATAGTGGCACATGTCTGTAATCTCAGCACTAAGGAAGCTCAGGCAGGAGGATTGCTTTGAGTTCAAGACCAGCCTGGGCTACATAGTTGGGACCCTATCTCAAAAAATTGTAACAAGATTTTTTTTTTGCTACATTAGGAGAATATTTTAAAATGGGAATATATCAGTACTGTTTGTATTATAGACTGCTAAATTATTTATAAATATTCTAGGCAGGCAGACAGGGTGAGGCCCTCGAGAGGTCAGTGCAGAAGACAACTATGGGTGGAGGCGCATTCACTGAAGGTCAGATGAGGAGGAACGATTACACCCATATACTGCCCCTAGGGATGAACAGCAGAGATCGATATTCTCAATAGGCATCAATCACCTTGTGTGAGGGACTGAAACCTCCTTAACCCACCCCTTTTAGGAAAGTCCTTGTTCCTCCGTGTGTGCTTGATATGTGACTTGCTTTCCCATTTGATCCCCATTTAATATTAACCTAAGCGACCATACTCGTACTCTTACTGGTTGACCATAATTTTGTCCTACCTCATGCCCACCTCGTGATTTCCCATTGGATCAGTATTACCTAAACGACTATACTTGTAATCTTTTTTTTTTTTTTTTTTTTTTTTTTTTGTGGGTACCGGGGGGACGACCTCAGGACCTCGCGCGCCAACAGGCACCCGTGCCGCTGAGCGATATCACCGGCCCCTTTTTCGTATGTGGGATCCGGGAGTCGAACTCGGGCCTTCGCGCTTGCAAGGCAGGCGCTTACGCCGCTGAGCCATCTCACCGGCCCTATACTTGTAATCTTATTAACTGCAGTTTTGTCCCACCTTACACCCACCTCACCTCGTGGTTTTACCCTATAAAACTCCCTTGAGAAAAGGGTTCCCAGGGCCACCCACTCGGGACCCCCTTCTGTCCCTCTTAGAAGCTTTCTTAATAAATACTTCCTACTCTTAACCAACGTTCCTAGAATTCATTCTTCGATTTTAGAGAACATGAACTCAGAGTATCAGACATCTAGCAGGTTGGGAGTTATATTTCCTTATATTATTTGGAAGTCCTATATTATCCCTATATCATATCCCCTGTATCATTAGCACTACTGATAAGAAATGTAAATTGACGGGTATTTTTTTGGAAATCAATTTGGCAATATTTTAAGTACCATAAAAATATCCATATCCATTTTCTTAGTTTCACTATTAGGAACTTATCCTAATGGAATAATTTGTTTGTTTGTTTTTTGTGGGTACCGGGGGGTCGACCTCAGGACCTCGCGCGCCAGCAGGTGCCCGTGCCGCTGAGCGATATCACCGGCCCCTTTTTCGTATGTGGGTTCCGGGAGTCGAACTTGGGCCCTCGCGCTTGCCGGGCAGGCGCTTAAGCCGCTGAGCCATCTCACCGGCCCCTGTTTGTTTGTTTTTTGAGACAGGATTTCACTATGTAATTCAGGCTGGCCTTGCATGCACTATATAGGCCAGGCTGGCCTCAAACTTGTGTGGCAATCCTCCTGCCTCAGCCTCCCAAGTGCTGGAATCACAGGTGTGTGCCATAATGCCCAGTGTTTTTGAGACAGTGTCTTACTATGTAGACCAAGCTGGCCTCAAACTCATGGTGACCGCCCTGCCTCAGCCTCCTGAGTGTTGGGATTACAGGCGTTTGACACCATACCCAACTTCTAATGAAATAATTTCAAATACAGTATTTCAAAATTTAAAAGGAGCTGGGAAATACCTCAGTGCAAAGGCCCTGAGTTCACTCCCCAGTACAGGGGAAAGAAACAAAAAATAACAATAAAAAAACAGCTGACACTTGAAGTCTGAAAGGAAGTGGCCAGGAAAAAAGGAAGGTGAAATTCTAGGCAGAGGTCACAGGAAATTCTAAGACTGGGAAAGTTAAAAGCAAGGTCAATGTGACTGCAGCAGGAGCCCTAGGGAAGAAAGTTGAGAAACTGTAACAGCCCTGGGATGGTTTCTGGGATCCAAGCAAAGGATTCCTGACTTTATCTCAAGTGAAGAGAACCAGTCATCAGATAACCAGCATCTTCAGCATCTGGGACACAGCAACACCTCTGCTCTCCCCAGGTCCTTGGGCTGGGAGAGGATGGGGCAGTGCTTGAGGACCTTTGCTTCTGTCTGAGACAAAGGAGTTTTAAAAATATGCATACTCTTTTTTTTTTTTTGGTTTTTTGATACAAGGTCTCACTAGGTAGTTCAGGCTGGCCCTGTACTCATTATGTAGCCCAGGCTAGCTTTGAACTCACAGTGATCCTCCTGCCTCAGCCTCCTGAGTGCTGAGATTACAGGCATATGCTTGCCACTTCGCCCAGCTACATACTCTTTTATTTTCATTGATACATAGTAATCACACATATTTATAGGGCACAGTATGATATTTCAATACAATAAAATGATCAGATTCCATCCCTTCAAAAATCTAGATAAAGCAGGGCTTGGTGGGGCATGCCTGTAATCCTGGCACTCTGGAAGGCTGAGGCAGGAAGATCACGAATTCCGGGTCATAATGCACAATTTAGTGACTCAGGGAGATCCTGACTCAAAAATTTTAAAAGGCTGAGAAGGTAGCTCAGTGCAAGGCCCTGGGCTCACTCCCTAGTAACACCCCCCTACCTCCCCACCTCCCCACCTTTATGTTGGGAAGATCCAAAGTGTGGGAGACCAGAGGAGAATTGAGGCCTAATTGGCCTCCTCTGTAAGCAGAACGGAAAAATTAATACAGCTGAGATCAGGTTGTTTACCTGGGCATGTACTTTAGAAGGAGATGAATCTTGTGTTACTTTAATTGCTTGTACCCGTGTTTGAGTGAATAAAAGCAGGATGAGCCACACGCTTGGGGCTCCTCTACTTACTAAGAGGCAAGCAATCCTGGCTGCCCTTATGCTAGACTGACTCTGTGACCCTTTGTCTTTCACACACAGACACACCCCACCCCAGGGTGACAAACTAGCAAGACTAGGTCCCTACCAGTAGGCTGGTTCCCCATGGGTGGACCTGTGACCAGCAGGTAGGCCGGCTAGACTTTGCTACACCAAAGTCTTCTTTATGAGCTATTTTGAAATAGACAATCAATAGAGATGAATGTGGCCCACCCCCCCCCCCACAGTCCCAGCACGCAGAGACTGAAGCAGGAGGATCAAGAATTCCAGGCCAGCCTGGGCTCCATAGACAGACCATCTCAAAAAAAGAAGTGTACATTTAATCGATGTCAACCATAGTTACCCTACCATGTTATAGGACACTGGCAGTTACTCCTTTTATCAAACTGCATCTCTTAGGGTTTTTCTGTTTTTTGTTTGTTTGTTTGTTTGAGACAGGGTCTCGCTATGTAGTGCAGGCTGGCCTTGAACTCACTATGGAGCCCAGGCTGGCCTCCAACTCACAGTGATCCTCCTGCCTCAGCCTTCCGAGTGCTGGGATTACAGGTGTGAACCACCGAGTTTGGCTTTTTATATGTTTGTTTTTGGACAGTCTTACTGGGTAGTGCAGACCAGCCTTGAACTTCCTTCCAATCCTCCAGCCTCAGCCTCCCAAGTGTTAGGATTACAGGTGTGCAATGCCATGCCAGGCTTCAGATCTGCATTTTTATCAGTTGGGTTTTTTAGGCAACCAGACAAGGCATAGATTGTAGAGAAGCAGGGAGATTAGGTGGTCAGAGATAAGGGTGGCTTAATGAGCTTACGTTGAGTGAATGACTGAACTTTCGAACCAAAGGACAGGACATGGGGCCTAGGAGTTCCCCAGAAATCCATGTATCTTGTATATCTCAGTTCACTTAGGAAGCCAAGTCCCAGACTGGCCCCAAGAATGATTTGCTTTACTGCTTATTCATAGCAGAGCTAGGACGACAAACCAGTTGTGCATGTTTTTTCTTTTCTTTTCTTTTCTTTTTTGAGACAGGGTTTCACTATGCAGTTCAGGCTGGCCTTGAATTCACTTTGTAGCCCAGGCTGGCCTCAAACTGATAGCGATCCTCCTGACTCTGCCTCCCGAGTGCTAGGATTATAGGCGTGCACCACCACGCCTGGCAGTCGTGCATGTTTTCTTTTTCCTTTTTTTTTCCCTTAAATGGATGTTCTCATATTGCCTCAGTTACTTTTTTTTATTAATTTATTTTTTTGAGATGGAGTCTTCTATGTTGCCCAGGCTGGTGTTGAACTCCTGGTTTCAAATGATCTCCTGCTTTAGCCTCCTGAGTACTTGAATAGTGGTGTATAGGTTTGTCATCACCTGACCTTGTTTTTTAATTTAAAAAACCAGTGCCTTACTAAGTGATGGATATATGGACTTCATTACACTATTCTCTCTGCCCTGACGTTGGGAAATGTTGATAGTTTTTATAAGAAGCAACATTAGCCAGGCATAGTGGCACACACCTGTAATCCCAGTACTTGGTAGGCTGAGGCAGGAGGATCAACACAAATTCGAGGCCATCCTGGGCTATACAGTGAGTTCAAGGCCAGCCTGGACTACATAGCCATGCCTATCTGGTGCCCTCTAATTCCTAATTGACAGGCCCAGCTGCTTAGGGCTTGGAGGATGAGGTCACAGCCATGCACAGTGTCACACTGCTGGACTCCGTGGTGTGGCCCAAGACAGGTCACATAACCTCTCTGGCTCTGTACCGCGGAGTCTGTACCCATCACACACAGAATCTGTGAGACCCAAGTGAGCTGAAGTCCCTGATCAATGAATGCTACTTGTTTTCTTTTACCTTTTTCTTGAAACTGAGTGATCAGTGTCACCACAGCCATGCATAAACCATTAAGAGTGACCAAATAGTCTTCTATTCATGAGTTTTGTTTTGTTTTGGAGATAGGGTCTCCAGATGTAGTTCAGGCTGGCCTTCAGCTCACTATGCTGGGATTACAGGCATGCACTACCACACCTAGCTTCTATTCATGATGTATATCACATGTCAAACTTAAGGAAGGTGTGGGATTTTAAAATTTATTTGTCTGGGCAGTGTTACCCACTCACAGCAAGTAAAGATAACAGTGTCTTTAACCAAAGCAATCAAGGAAGCTGGGGAAACATGGGGGAATCTTTTTGCTTTCAGTCTGAAATCTGAGTGTTGGAGGCTGTAGTTGACAGCTAAAGGGATTCATTTAAATTCTTAATCTCTGCCAGGCATGGTAACACGCGCTTCTAATCCCAGCACTTGGGGGGCTGAGGCAGGAGGATTGCTGTCAATTCAAGGCCAGCCTGGGCTACATAGTGAAACCCTGTCTCAAAAAGACCAAAATAAATAAATTCTTGATCTCACTATGTAGCTCAGGCTAACCTTGAACTTGCTATCCTCCAGCCTCAGCCTCCTAATGCTGGGATTTTAAGCATGCAGCACTGTGCTTGGCTAGGAGTATGCCTAGATGGTAGAAGTATTTTAGGGCTGGGGACGTAGTTTAGTGGTAGAGCACTTGCCTAGTATGTGCTACGGCCCTAGGTTCAATCCCCACCATCACAAAAAAAAAAAAAAAAGGTATTTTGACCACTAGCTGAATTTTTCTTGTTTTATGTTTTGTTTTTCGAGACAGGGTCTTGCTATGTAGTTCAGGCTAGTCTCAAACTAGCAATCCTCTTGCCTCAGCCTCTGAGTGCTGGAATTACATTTACAGGAGGCTGAGGCAGGAGGATATCTTGAGCCCAATAGTCAGAGGCCAGCCTGGGCAACATAATGAGATCCCAGTCTCAAAGCAACAACAATTACAAACTCAAAAATCAAAAAACAATGTTGTATATCTGAAATTCAAAGTTAGCTGGGTCCCTGTATATGTCAGTTACCCCCTAAGAGACATTTGCTAATGTCTGGGATCACACCTAAGAGAGGGTAGTGCTAGTGCATCTTGTGAGTAGAGACTAGGATGCTGTTCACATCCCATAATGCAAGGAGTCTCTACACAGTCTAGATCAAGAATTATCCAGCCCAAAGCCAGGTGTGGTGGCACACACCTGTAATCCTGCCACTTGGGAGGTTGAGGCAGGCAGGTTGCTGTGAGTTCAAGCCCAGGCTGGGCTACATAGTGAGTACAAGGCCAGCCTGAACTGCATAGTGGGACCCTGTCTTAAATATAAATACATACATACATACAAATTGTGTGTGTGTGTTTGAACAACTATGCCCAAAATTAGTTTCTTACTAAGGGACATTTGGGCTGATCCACTTGTTTGTTTGAGGTGGACTCTCACTATATAGTACAGGCTGGCATAGAATTTACCACATAGCCCAGGCAGGCCTCAAACTGGTCTCAAACTTGCAGTCATCTGTCTCAGCCTCCTGAGAGCTGTGATTACAGGTGTGCAACACTGTGCCCGGCTCAGTTTTTTTTCTTTCTTTTTTTTTTAAATATGTGGGTACCGGGAGTCGAACTTGGGACCTCGCGCTTGCCAGGCAGACGCTTATGCTGCTGAGCTATATCACCAGCCCCTGGCTCAGTTTTAAATTATCATAGTTAATACAGCATAATATTTTGTCTTCTGCTTTCCTCATTTATCATTGTATTGTAAGGCTGGGATGCAGCTCATGGGGACAGCAAGTGCTCAGCACTTGCAAGGCACTTTGGGGTTTGCACCCAGCACCACCAGGAGAAAGAAGGGCCAGAAGAAAGCAGCAGTAGAGCAAGAGCGTGCGGGAGGCCGGATTTGACTCTCAGCACTGAAAAATAAGATTCTTTTTAATCATTATCATGTTTACTGACTGGTACGATGTTTGTCTTGTTAATGTACCATGACTTTTCAATCTGATCCTTTAATGTGTGTTTTTTGTTTGCCATGAGTACTAGAACTAAATTACTTTCTTTTCCCTCTGCAAAGTGATTTTGTGAACAGACACACTCTCTTCTTCTTGTGCTACACAATTCTGGAATCAGCCAAAAATAACTTGGCTATTTGTTCTACAAAATTCTTTTTTATTCTTGTGCTTTTGTGATACTGAGGATTGAGTCCAAGGCCTTCAGAGCCTGAGCTACACTGAGCTACATCCTTATCCCTTTACTTTTTTTTTTTTTAATGTGGGTACCGGGAGTCGAACTCAGGACCTCGCGCTTGCCAGCAGGCGCTTGTGCTGCTAAGCAATATCACTGGCCCTTTTTATGTGGGTACTGGGAGTCAAACTCAGGACCTCGCACTTGCCAGGCAGGCACTTATGTGGCTGAGCCATATCACCCGCCCTCCCTTTACTTTAAAAAAAAATTTTTTTTTTTTTTTTATGTTGAGACTGGATCTCACTAAATTGTTAAATTTTTCAGGCTGGGCTCCAATTTATGATCCTCCTGCTTCAGCCTCCCAGAATTCTGGGATCTCAGGCATGCACCACCATACCAGGCAAACCTAGCCATTTTATTATTTTATCTATAAATATATCATTTATCTATATGTTGTAATTAGGGTTTGCAAGGGAAACAATTTAATACAGAACACATAATTTATAGGATTATTTTATAATAGTCACCCAAAGAGTCAAATGCAGAAGATCTGTCCACACACTAGGGACCCAAAGAATCCACCTGAGGACCTGGATCCTACAGCATTGTCCTCCACGAGTCCAGCTGGAGGCCCAGAGCCCACAGCAATCTCTCATGCAAGTCTGTTTCATGGATCTGCACTGGGAAGGCCCAAAGGTCAATGGTGTAAGCTAAAAAGTCTGCGCCAGTGGGATGAAGGATCTGTGCCAGCAGGCTGAGGGATCTGCACTGGAGCTAGGAAGCGATCCTCAAGGTAAGGACCAGAGCTCCTCCCTGAAGAGAACTGCAGCCACCCTCAGTGACAGCGAGGACCCAAGCTCCTCCAAAGATGAGAACAACTAAGTTCATATAAAAACCAGCATGACAGTCTTCTCCAGGAGAATCAACAGCACACCATCTCCCCTCCAGTTCTCCTTTTATGTTGTTGGCAACAATCCTCAAGTGGCCCTTCCACACCCAGCACCACATTGATTCAGTTCAGCTGGGTGTTACAAGTTGACCATTAGCTAATCCACCACAAAGGCTAACCTGGGGTAATTTATTAAGACCATGTCTCAAAACGAAAAGTAAAACACAAAAAAACAACTAAAACGAGCTGTGGAGGTAGCTCAGTGGCAGAGCACCCAGGGTTCAATCCTCAGTACCAAAAACAAGCAAACACACAAAAAGATTTCTGTATCACCTAAACCACTTGTGGTGGGTTTGTTGGTAATCCCAGTGTTCTGAGGGGCTGAGCACCCAGTGGCAGAGCACCCAGGGTTCAATCCTCAGTACCAAAAACAAGCAAACACGCAAAAAGATTTCTGTATCACCTAAACCACTTGTTGTGGGTTTGCTGGTAATCCCAGTATTCTAAGGGGCTGAGGCTGGAGGATGGCAAGTTCAAGCCCAGCCTGGGCAATTTAGCAATCTAGAGACTGTTGCAGATTATATCTAGATGTACCCAGAAAGCCTCATGTGATCATAGGTGGGGCTTTGGGGAGGTGACTGGATAATGGGCCTCATGGCTGACTTGCTATGGGGGGTCTGCTGGGAAGAGGTGGGTCACTGGGGGTGTGGCCTGGAAAGCTACATCTCCCCAGTTCCTCCCTTCACTCTCTGCTTCCTGTTGCCATGAGCACCCCACCCTCTGCCCCCTGGCCCTCTGCGTGCCACCTTGCCTTGGAGCCAGTGGACCATGGACTGAAATCTCTACGAACTGTGAGCTAAAATAAACCACCTTCTTCCTCTTCTCCTCCTCCTCCTCCTTTTTTAGACAGTGTCTCACTGTGTAGTCCAGGCTGGCTTCCAACTCACAGTGATCCTCCTCCCTCAGTCTCCCTGGGATTACAGGCCTCTGCCACCATGCCTGACAAATTTCTTCCTTCAGTTGTGTCAGGTATTGTGTCTCAGTGACAAGAAAGTAAGAGACCCTGTCTCAAAATTTTAAAACTTTTTAAAATGAAAGATGTGGCTTAATAAGAAGACCCTGGATTCAGTTCCCAGTACGGGGGCAAGAGCAGAAGGCACTGGGAACCTTCCATGGAGTTCTGCTCTTTGGAAATCTGAGAATCCCAAGTGGGAAGCGAACTGGGAAGTGTTGCTGCTCATGGAAGCAGCCCTGTGCGACATCAGAAGATGACTGGAGTCGGCACATTGAGTCCCTAGTTTGGGCTCTTGAAGTGGGGACGCAGGTCCGTGACCTAGGCTGACATGGAGGAGCTCAGGCCACACAGCAGTGGATCTGATGCTGACTATAGCAGTGGCCTGCAAGGAAGTGCAAATCACTAATAGTAATTATTCTGTTTCTGGTGCATTGTGCACACCTGTAACCCAGCACCCAGGAGGCTGAGGCAAGGCACAGTGCTGACATCAGCAGGGACCAACCTAGGGATGGGGGACAGGCAGCTCCTGGCCTTTGCCTGCTGCTCATTAAAAGTATGCCTTGTGTTTCCTCTAGGACATCCTGGGCCTTTCAAGCCATTTTTGCTATGAACCATGGCTGCACCTGGGCCTGCAGATACCAAATAGGGAGTAAAAGGAGAGCGAAGCCTGACCTTGTGTTGTGTCCTTTGGGTCAGATTTCAGCTTCTCAGACAGGCAGTGTCTGTCTAGGAGCTGCCAGGCAGGGTGGATCAGGCCTGAATTTATAAGATCTCATCCCCCTTGATTGCTGAAAAGACAAGATAAGGGACATTCAGCTACATCCATATGTTTCCAGCCATTGTCCTAACCTAGTGGTCACCAGATTCCAGGAAAGATGGAGCCCTACACAGCTGAGAACCTCACAGAGAGAGACCATCCCTACCTGGGAAAAGAACCATCCCTGGGCCAAGAGAATTCCAGACCTATGACACCATAACTGAGATATTAGTCAATGGGACCCCAGCTGCAATGGGCATGGTGGCATACCCCTGTAGTCCCAGCATTCAGGAGGCTGAGGCAGGAGGATCGCTGAGAATTCCAGTCCAGCCTGGGCTACATAGTGAGACCCCATCTCAACTAAGTAAATAAATATGTGGGATGTGGTGGCACATACCTGTAATCCCAGCACTCAGATGCTGAGGTAAGAGAATTGCCCCACGTTTGAGGCCAGCCTGGGCTACATAGTCAGTTCAAGTATCCTGAACTATGAAGCAAGACCCTGCCTCAAAAAAACAAAATAAAAAAATAGATTAGCTTTTCAAAAAAAAAAAAAAAAGCTTTACTTTGCAAAATTGCTCCTTTAAAATCATTCTTCTTGCCCTTGTTGCTTTGCTACCTTCTGCCCACCATGAACTGTTTCTCCTCTGTGATGCCTCACTGTCATGCCACTCTGCCTTGGAGCCAGCTGGTTATGGACTGAAACCTCCACACACTATCATTTGGCATCTGTTTTCTTTTTTTCTTTTTTTTTTTTAATGTGGGTACCGGGAGTCGACCTCAGGATCTCACGCTTGCCAGCAAGCGCTTATGCCGCTGAGCGATATCACCGGCCCCTTTTTTTCTTTATATGGGTTCCAGGAGTCAAACTCAGGACCTCGCGCCTGCCAGGTAGGCGCTTATGCTGCTGAGCTATTTCACTGGCCCTTGGCATCTGTTTTCTGTTCAAATGAGCTGTCCTAACTGCATCAGGCCTCTTTAATGTAATTGTCTGAAAAGCCAGGGAGATGTGTAAAAATCACCAAGGAAGATTCAATATCCTTGGCCAAGAAGGTCACTGGCCAAGGTCTTACTTTTGCAATGAAACCTGGACCTCTGGTTGACCAGCAGTTTGTTGACAAAATGCAGACACAGAAGCAAAAGTAAAAACCTTTCCCAGGTTATAATTTCCCTGAGATAAGATGTATCCAAAAGAGGCCTTGTGGACCGAAACATCTCCAGCTCAAGTTTCTGCACAATACCTTGCAATAACATTACTGCAAAAAAGACTTTCAGTTCATGATTGCCAGTGTCTTTCCATTTATCCATTTGTGAAAATTCTTTCAAAGATGGCTTGGAAGCTAACAAGGCAGTTTGGGCATTTGTTTTGCTGGTAATTTTCAAAACTAATTCCTCAGTAAGAACAGTTCAAAATGCTGCAGTGGTTTCACTGACATCAACTTTGCTGCTAGATATGTGGAGATGAAGTCACACGACTGATGTGGCGTAATAACATGAGTTGAACATTTCAGGGCGCAGCTCAACTCCACTGATAAAGGGCCATTTCCATTAGATTCCAGATCTGCTGGAGCCCTGACCATACAGTCTTCCAAAGCACTATCTAAAAAATCATTAGAATCTTCTATTTCAGAAAAACCAGAGGTGTCAAATGATTATATATCCTACACGTTTCAGAACAATGTTAACATTGTGCATAGGAATACTGTTTTCTAGGATCTGACATTTTCAATGATTAAGAATGTTATGGCTTGTGTCTAGATGTCCCCCCAAAACCTCATGTGGTCACAGGTGGGGCTTTTCGGAGGTGGCTGGATCTAGCGTGTGTGCTGCTGGGATCAAGGTTGTGATGTGGGATTGGTTCATGGTGTGATGCTGGAATTAAGCGTGCCCCATCCTGAGTGTGAGCGCTACCTGCCGTAAGGGTGGGTAGCCTGGATAAGATAAAAGGGACAGAAAGAGGGTCACTGCTTGTCGCTTGCTGTTTCTTTGCTGCTTTGCTGCCTTCTGCCAGCCAAGAACTCTTTCTCTTCTGTGATGGCCCTCTGCCATGCCACCCTGCCTTGGAGCCAGCCAGCTATGAACTGAAACCTCTACAAACTGTAAGCCAAATAAACCTTTCCTCCTTTAGAAAAAATAAAAATCATTATTGCTACGTTTGGTGGTACACACCTATAATCCCAGTACTTGGGAGGCTGAGGCAGGAGCATTGCTGTGAGTTGGAGGCCAGCCTGGGCTACATAGTGAGATCCTGTCTCAAAAAAAAAAGTGCTGAGAATGCAGTTTAGTGTGAAGGCCATGGGTTCAATCCCCAGAACCACAATAATTAATCAATTAAAAATAAAAAAATCAGGCTGGTGAGATAGCTCAGCGGCATAAGCACCTGCCCGGCAAGTGCAAGGTCCTGAGTTGGACTCCCAGAACCCACATAAAGGAAAAAGAAGGGCAAGTGATATAGCTCAGCAGCACAAGCGTTTGCTGGCAAGTGCGAGGTCCTGAGTTCGACTCCCAGAACCCACATAAAGGAAAAAGAAGGGCTGGTGATACAGCTCAGCAGCGCAAGCGTTTGCTGGCAAGTGCAAGGTCCTGAGGTCGACTCCCAGTACCCACATAAAAAAATAAATAAAAATTAAAAATCGGGGCTGGGGATATAGCTCAGCAGCATGGTGCCTACCTGGCAAGTGCAAGGTCCTGAATTCAATACCCAGTTCAAAAAAAAAAAAAAAAAATCTATCATTAATGAAGCCTGAATTTGCTTAAGCAGTTCTTCCCAATAAGGATGGCATTTTGGGCAAAGGAGAGCCATATTCCCATTTTTCTGTGTGGTCCCCTGAATCAGGAATTAGGAGGGTGTGGACCACTCGGGGGAGGAGTTTTGCTTTGTTTCTGCGCAGCATCCCACCCCACCCCTGTGGGGATTGAACCCAGGGTTTGGGTTCACTGTGTCACTGAGCTGCACCCTGCCCATAGCTCAGTTCTTGGCTGTCAGTCCTTCTCAGTGGACATCTGAGTCCAAGCTGGAACAAAACATTCTTTCATTCTGAGCTTGTAAATTCCACCAAAATGGTTGGATTTTTCCATTTATAAACCCATTTCTTACCCAGGGGAAGTGGCACATGCTTGTAACCCCAGCGCTCCTTGCCACAAAATGCAAGGAGGCAGGAGGGTTGCAAATTTTTTTTTTTTTTGTGGGTACCGGGGGGCCGACCTCAGGACCTCGTACGCCAACAGGCACCCGTGCCACTGAGCGATATCACCGGCCCCTTTTTCGTATGTGGGATCCGGGAGTCGAACTCGGGCCCTCGCGCTTGCAAGGCAGGCGCTTACGCCGCTGAGCCATCTCACCAGCCCGGAGGGTTGCAAATTTGAGTCTAGCTTGGGCAACTTAGTGAGACTGTGTCTTGAAGTAAAAAATAAAAAAAAGCTGGGTGTGGTGGTGCACACCTGTAATCCCAGCACTCAGAAGGCTAAGGCAGGAGGATCACTGAGTTCCAGGCCAGTCTGAACTACATAGTGAGACCCTGTGTCAAAAAACAAAAAATTGTCTATTAATCTACTACCCTGGAAATGATAAATATGATGTCAAGCCCACTGAATGTGATTTTCCCTACCATTCTTATGCCCTTACCATGTGAGCAGAGAAATGAATGCCTTTATCTAAGGAAATCTAACTTGGAGGGCCAATGTACAATGCTTTTATGTACACTATTTTTGTTGCAGCTTTTTTGGGGGGGCAGTACTTGGGATTGAATTCAGGGGCACTCTACTACTGAGCTACATTCCCAGTCCTTTTTATTTTTTATTTTGAGACACTGTCTTGCTAAATTGCACAGGCTGGGCTTGAATTTGCAATCCTTTGGCTTCAGGCTACCAAGTGCTGGGATTACAGGCGTGCTGCATCTCGCCAGGCAGTGCATGTCTAGACTCTAATTTATATATGCATTTTGTTTGTAAGTCAAGAAATTTTTTGGCCTAGTGAAGAATAATTGCTTTGTCATGTAAAGTCTTTGGCCTCAGCCCAGGACGGTGCTGTGACAGTCCTAGTCCCCGGGCCTGGAATAAGCCTGTACCCTTTTGCTGCTGCTCCTGAGCTGCCCTGAGTTCCAGGCACCGCGTGAGACATTTGATGAACCACATGGCACTGCAATGGGGTTGGGAGCTCGCGCTGCTATGGCGCCCTCCACCTGTCTGCATGATTAGTAACATCGGTGAGACAGAGGCCGCGCACCCGGCTTTAGCTCTGCCCTGGAACCGGGTCATTAAGCAGGAATACGCCCTCGTGGCCACAGAACACAAAGTGCCAGCCAGGACTCCAGGTCTGTGAGCTAAGTATTCTGTGTCTCCTGGTCCGAGGGAAACCGCATCTCAGCTAGGTCCTGGCAGGAGCAGACAGAGGAGCTGCTCCGGCTGGGAGCAGCCTGTGCCGGGATGCGTGTCTTTACTTTGGCCTCGTGGATCTGTTCTTTTCCCATGGGAAGCTGCACTTCGTAAAGCACTGTCCTTTTGAGTCCGGTGTTGTTGCTTTAGTTAGGACCTGGAATATCCTTCAGAGTTTCAGGGGTTAAAGCTTAGTCCCCAGCCTGGCACTTTTAGGAGGCGGTGGGATTTTTTAAGAGGTGGGGCCTAGCCAGGCATGGTGGTCACCCATCCTCAACGCACAAAGGTTTATTTGAAATTAAAATATTTGATCATCAACATTTGGGAAGCTGAGGCAGGAGGATAACTGTGAGTTCGAGGCCAGTCTGAGCTACATAGTGAGTCCAGGCCAGCCTAAACTATATAGTGAGAACCTGTCTCAAAAATAAATAAATTAAATTAAAAAAATACTTGATCACTTGGGAGGCTGAGGCAGGAGGATTGCTTTAGCCCAGGTATTCAAAGCCAGCCTTGGCAACATAGCAAGACATCCCCCCCCAAAAAAAAAGTGGGGGGATACAGTGGCATACTCCTGTAATCCCAGCTACCTTGAAGACTAAGACGAGGATTGAAAGTTCAAGGCCAGGGCCGGTGAGATGGCTCAGCGGCGTAAGCGCCTGCCTTGCAAGCGCGAAGGCCCGAGTTCGACTCCCGGATCCCACATACCAAAAAGGGGCCGGTGATATCGCTCAGCGGCACGGGTGCCTGTTGGCGCGCGAGGTCCTGAGGTCGTCCCCCCGGTACCCACAAAAAAAAAAAAAAAAAAAAAAAAAAAGAAAGTTCAAGGCCAGTATGGGCAATTTAGCTAGATCCTGTCTCAAAAAGGACTAAGTCTGACATGGTGAACACACCTGTAATCCCAGCACTCGGGGGGCTGAGGCATGAGGATCGCCTCAAATTCAAGGCCAGCCTGGGCTACATAGTGAGACTCTGTCTCAAAAAACCAGATACATGCATACATATGTATTGGGGATGTGGCTCAGTGGTAGGATGGCCCTGGATTTAAGTCCCCAGTGCCAAAAACAAGCTTGCCTGAACTTTCATTTGCTGTGATAGCACAGTGCAGTTGGCCAAGAGACAGGTCAGATTCCAGCAAGTGATGTTATATTTAGACAGAATCCAAGGTTTCCCCTTATGCCAAGCAAAGAATGTCATGGTTCCCATTCAAAACAAGCCTGTGAGAAAATCTGAGTAGAGAGGTTTGTGCGTATACTGGTATGTTTTATGAAATATTTTGGTTTTTGTGACTTGTTTGCTTGTTGTTTGCAGTGCTGGGGAACAAACCCAGGACACTGTATGTGCTAGGAAATCACTCCACCCCCGAGCTACACCTGCGGCCTTTTGTGAACTAATTTGTAGTAACTAACATGCATTGAAATGGGAATAAATTAGAAACGAAAGACCTCCTATGGAAGAATTTTCATTTTTTTTAACATAAGTTTACTAGGGCCAGGGCAAAAGTTTTGGGAGAGCATAACATCCATTGAATCCAGCAGATAGGAACCAAAAAGAGATGGAATTTGGCAATAGTTTAAAGGCACACTGTAAAAGCAAACGGTGCCCTAAAATTATAGAAAACATGGTATCTGTATTTGAAGTGCAGGCAAAGTCTAAGACAAAGATTTCTGGATGTGATGATTTATATGGGTGGAGGCCTGCTTTTCCTACTAGAGGATGGAGAAACATAAATTAAGGGCAGATAACATTTTCAACCATTAAATCATAGAACTACTGAGAAGTAGAAGACCAAAGGCAAACACTGGCTGAGGGATTGAATAAACATGACCTAGAAACAGGACACACAGTCCTTGGCCTCAGTCAGTATTCTCCACCCAAATGCTGGATTACATCAGGCAACAACACTGTTAAGCCGTGGGTGACTCCGTCTACCAGCTGCTTGTAGCCAGAGTGGACAGCTCACCACGGACAGAAAGCAAGCAGGCACTGGGCAAGCAATAGGTGAACATTTTCAGTGTGCCAGTCTTGTTCTGTGTGGTAGGTATCGTATATAATTCTCCCAACAGTACTATTAACGACACTATTATTAGCTTTTATAGAAGAGGAAACAAGGCGGGCAGGGTGCCACACACCTGTGATACTAGCATACGGGAGGCTGAAGCAAGAAGATTGCCATGAGTTCGAGGTCAGCCTGGGCTACATAGTAAGATCTGAATATGTAGCAAGACCCTATCTAAAAAAAAGAAAAAAGAAGAGGGAACTGAGGAAAGTCATCTCAGCTGTGACTTCAGAGCCAGTGCTCTTAATCACTGTCCTCTAAAACTCTGGTCTCTACAGGCCAATGTTTAATGACCTATGCAGGGTGGTTAGCGGTGGCATGGAGAAAGCATTTTTTAAAGTAGAAAAGCAGTTCATGAGACTTTATTTATTTGGTTTTTTTGAGACACGGTCTTGCCATGTAGTTCAGGCTGCCCTCAGGCTCACAGCAATCCTCCTGCCTCAGCCTCCCGAGTGCTGGGGTTACAGGCATGCGCCACCACACCTGGCTTCATGAGACTTTAAAAGAGATTACAACTTCAAATGAAATCGTCATTGTAAATTATCATATCTCTTTGTTTTTGTGGTCCTGGGGTTTTAACCCAGGGTCTCACGCTTGCTAACCAAGCACTTGGCCACTGAGCTACATCTCCAGCCTTTTTTTGTTGTTCTTTTGAGACAGGGCTTCACTATGTAGTCCAGGCTGGCCTTGAACTCACTGTGTAGCCCAAGCTGGCCTCGAATTCACAGTGAGCCTCCTGCCTCAGCCTCCCGAGTACTGGGATTACAGGTGTGCACCACCAAACCCGGCTCTTCAGCTTTTTGTTCTTGTTCCTTCCTGGCCTGCTCTTCAGCTCTTTTTTTTTTTTTTTTTAATTTTCCCAGTTCTGCAAGAAGAGCTGCAGTATTGTGTCATCATTCTCCTCTTCAAAATCTTAATTTTCTCAGCTGTTAGAGGATCATCCGCATCAAGGTTGCAGTAGGAATCTGGTCTGACTGAGGCTTCTTTGACACTGAAGAGCAGGTCGTGTGTTCAAGGGTTGGAAAATCCCTATTTTTTTCTCTTGCAGCGGTTCTCTCTCTCTGTCCTCCAGTTCTCTCCTAAAGTCATAATTAGGAACCTCTTCAGGGCATCCCGAGCCAAATTCGTTTGGATCTTTATGAGAGGGAAGGTCCCTGCTTGAATATTGCTTTGCGAGTTGGCTCAATTCACCTTTTCCTTTTCTTCTTCCACCTCTGGCGTGCTCAAAGTTGGCCTGGCCGCTGTTGTCATTTTTTATGAATGGCCGCCTGCAGAGTCAGGTGTGGAAGAGGGCAAGGGCCGTGTGCGCTGGAGATTGGAAGAGTCCGGGGAAGGCCTGAAGCTCAGTGTAGTGTCCCCTGCGTGTCCGAACGGTCTGCGACGGAAGCCAGGAGACGACGTCCAAGGCAAAGGTGAAGATTTCAGCCTCTCCGGTAAAATAGAAGTGAGCCTTCCTTCTATGCTTCCAGGCAACGAGCCGCCCGCAGGTGAGCCTTCTGTCCTCAGTAAATCCCCTCCGCCACACCCAGAACCTTGCCTATCCCATCTAGTTGGGCGTTTCTTACTCAAATTGACACAAGCAGTTAACTATCACATATGGGTTATATTTAATTTACATAAATTTATATTTCTATATACATGTGTTTCTGCATGCTTAGAAAACAGGAATCTCAACCCCAAAGGATCCTAATAACCATAAAGAAGGAACTCATTCTTCGTGTTACTTTCAGGTTTCAGCAACCAAAACAACTTCGCCTGGAACATGCGACTACTAAATTCCCTTAGTGTTGTGAAAAAAAGTGAATGGAGTGGGTGGAGAAATGGGATTTAAAAATATATATATAATTATCAGAAAGGGTATGGCAGTGTATCCAGAGGGGGAAACATGGCTTTTCTCCTGCTAGGGCGCGGCCTCCCGCGACATTGGCCCGCCCTGGGGCTGTCACGTGGACTCGCTGCCCTTCCACAGTGGCGCCTGGGTGGTGGGAGCAACGCAGGTGGAGTGGACCCCCGCCGCCCTTCCGGACCCACTCACCCCCGCCGAAGGAGCGACTGCCATCCTCCTGCCGCTCACTTTGGCTCAGGTAGGAAGCAGGAGCCTCCGAAGATCACGGAAACACCACTGCAACTCCCGGCTCCCAGAATCCTTCCCGAGTGGCTTTGTACCTCTTTCTTATGCAAATGAACTTACTTTGGCTTTGCACTGTCTCAGACTCCTCTTCCTCTTCCAGTGGAGAGAGAAGCTGAGCCGGGAAAGCTGGGGGGGTCCGCTGAAGACCACCCCACAGCCCCTACAGCAAACTCCTCCCGCTTGAGCCCGGGTGGTACACAAATAACTTCTAATAAATATTTTATTTCTAGGGTTGGGTGTAGCTTGGTGGTGTAGTTTATGCCTAGCATGCATGGAACTCTGAGCACCACCCCAATCTCCCCCCCACGCCCAGTGGTGTTAAGGATTTAACTTAGGGCCTTATGTACATAATACAGGTACTCTAACACTGAGCTACGTCTCCAACTGCCCCAAAATTTATTTTATTTATTTTTGTTGGGTTTTTTTGTTTTGTTTTTTGAGATAGGGTCTTGCTATGTATTTCAGGCTGGCCTTGAACTCACTATGTAGCCTAAGCTGGCCTCGAACCCATGGAGATCCTCCTGTCTCAGCCTCTCAAGTGTTGGGATAACAGGCATGCACCACCACACCTGGTTTCCCAAAACTTTCTTTTTAAAAAATTTAAAATTTTAAATAAATTGAAAAATAAATAAAAATTAAAATTTTATTTGATAAATATATCAATATTTGAACTTAAGATCCAGAGTTCTAGCCATATGTAATGGTACATGCCTGTAGACCCATCTAATTGGGAGGCTGAGGCAGGAGGATCTCTTGAGCCCAGGAGTTTGAGACCAGCCTGAGCAACCTAAGATCTCATTTTTAAAAAAAGAAAGAGGGCCGGTGATATAGCTCAGTGGCATAAGCACCTGCCTGGCAAGCGTGAGGTCCTGAGTTCAACTCCCGGTACCCACATATTAAAAAAAAGCAAAAGAGGGCCGGTGAGATGGCTCAGCGGCATAAGCGCCTGCCTTGCAAGCGCGAGGGCCCGAGTTCGACTCCCGGATCCCACATACGAAAAAGGGGCCGGTGATATCGCTCAGCGGCACGGGCGCCTGTTGGTGCGCGAGGTCCTGAGGTCGACCCCCCGGTACCCACAAAAAAAAAAAAAAAAAAGAAAATAGACTCTTTAAGTATCCTTGCTTTGGGTTACACTTTTCCCAATGCATTCATACAGTGCACATTCTTGATCGAATTTCCCATCACCATCACTGGGATAATCACTGAGCATTTGCCATGTACGGAAACCTTTGAAGGACATTGTGATAGAGAAAGATAAATGGCCAGTCGTTTGTCCTTGAGGAAGCACACTGAGTTGAGAGGTAGGAAAAACAAATGAAACATGAACTCTAAGCCCTCACACTGCGGCTTCAGACACAGTAGGTTGCGGTGACTGCCCTGCTTCACAAATCCTGCTCTCAGCCCATCTCACGTCATTGACGGCTCCAGTCCCTCCACACTGGCCCTTCAGTGTGACTCCTCGATGTCCTTTTGTCCTTTTCACAATCCACCGTCGTCCTAACGTCCTAAGTAATTGCAGATCCTCCCCAGTCTTCAACTTGATGTCCACGCCAATGACTCCCACCCCTCTACCCTTCGTGCTCTGGAATCAACTGCCACCTGCCTGCTAGGCTGGCCCTAGCGGACCCCGGGGTTGTCTTTTCCACGCCTATTATACCCTTGCTAGAGGGGCAACGCTCCACAGGCCTGTGCATCCTGCCCAGCACTTTTTTTTTTTTTTTTTTTGGTTTGTCGAGGCAGGGTCTTGGTACCGTATTTCCCCAAAATAAAACCTCACTGGAAAATAAGCCCAAGCATGATTTTTCAGGATGCTTATCAGAGAAGTCCTACCCCAAAAATAAGCCCCAGTTGAGATTGTCAGCCAGACAGATGCATTTGGTATGCCTGTTGCAACACACAATGGACATATTGAATTATAATATTTAATTACATATAAATATTCCTGACATTAATACTTACAATAAATAATAATATAAATTGTAATTAAGTATTTATAAATACCCAAGAAGGCATCTTGAGATGAGAGGTAAACACCTATGTAAACAGATGAACCGGAGACTTACTGCCAAATGACCAGAGTACAGACACAATGCATGGATAATGTGCCCACTTGGTAGCAAATGGACATGGTTGTGTCTAATATGAATCTTCATAATCCGTAGCACCTCAGTTCACAAACTTAATTCTGCCCGTGATTCAGGAAACTGGGGACACTCTAGGTCAACTCTAAAGCCCACTCCACAGATTTCTAATTTGAGAGTTTAATATTGTCCTTCATGTTTCAGCCAATCTGAGTAGGTGGTTTTGCTGCTTTTACTCAGAAGCATACTAACTGGTCAGGTGTGGTAATACATACCTGTAATCCCAGCACTTGAGAGGCTGAGGCAGGAGGGTCATAACCGAATTGTAGGAGAATCAGATCAAATTTCCCCATAAAGTCATCTTTGAACCTAACCAATGAATTTGATTTGGTTCTCATCCAATTCAGTTTGCAACCAGAATTGTGGAAAGAATTACATTCGTGAACCAAGGTAGCACTGTACCTCATGCATTGTGAACATACTAAATGCACTTATGTGAAATAAACGTATTCTGAATTTTGGTGCCTGCAATTTTTTGTTGCTTTTGTATGAATCGCCATTTTTTTTTTTTTTTTTTTTTTTTCTGGTGAGACAGGGACTCACTGTGTAGCTCAGACTGGCCTCGAACTCACAGCGATCCTCCTGCCTCAGGCTCCTGAGTGCTGGGTTTACAGGCATATGCCACCATGCCCGGCAAAATGTAGATTTTTGTACATGAATAAATAAGACATCCCTTGAAAATAAGCCCTAACGTGTCTTTTGGAGCACAAACTAAAATAAGACCCAGTCTTATTTTCAGGGAAATATGGTATGTAGTTCAGGCTGGATTTGAACTCACTATGTAGCCCAGGCTGGCCTCAAACTTGCTGTGATCTTCCTGCCTGAGCCTCCTGAGTGCTGGTATTCGAGGCATGCGCCATTATACTGGGGCTTTTCCTATGCAGTGCTCTCACTGCATTGGAAAAAATGGTTTAAATGGTTTAAATGATACTTCCTGGCCTCAGGCACTGGTTTAGTGCTGAGCTAACTGAGATCCAGTGTACCTATTGGCAGGGAAAGAGACCTATAAAAAGAGGTGACCTCTCTTTTCTCCAGTATAGCCATGTGCAGATGAGAGCCCAGAAAAGTGGTAGTGTCCTTAAACACCAGCCTAAGGGAGAAGCTGACCTGGGATGAAAAGCACAGCCCAGAGACTCACTGGGAAAGGAAAGAGACACAATCTGTGTCAACTCTAAAGCCCACTCCACAGATTTCAAATTTGAGAGTTTAATATTGTGCTTCACATTTCAGCCAATCTGAGTAGGGGGTTTTGCTGCTTTTTGTTCAGAAGCATACTAATTGGCCAGGCATAGTAATACATACCTGTAGTCCCAGCACTTGGGAGGCTGAGGCAGGAGGGTCATAAATTCAAGTACAACCTGGGGAAATTATCGAGACCCTTTCTAAAAAGGGGGGAGGGTAGGGGAAGAAAAGGAAGAAATGCTAAACTAGGCATAGTAGCCCATGCCTCTAATCCCAGCATTGAAGAGGCTGAGTCAGAAGGATCATAAATTCAAGGCCAGCCTGGACAATATAGCAAATGGAAGCCTGGCTTGGACTACAAAGCCAGATGCTGTCTCAAACAAACAAACAAATCCCACATTTGTGCCATACAACTGTGATCCCAGCACTCAGGAGGCTGAGGCAGGAGGATCACCATGAGTTCGAGGACGTCTGGGCTACAAGATCCAGTCTCAAAACATTTAAAAAAGAAAAAATTTTTTTAGAGCTGGGCCTACAGGCGCACACAAAGCACAGAGATGAGCACCCGCAAACCGAACTGTAACACAGCGCCGCGTGTCTGGCGCTCCCGTGCCCTCCTCGCCCACATCGTGACCCTGCAGCCCCCTGCACTCTGCCCACTGCCCGCGGCCTCGCGGCAGGGTCCACAGCCGCCTTCCCGGCTGGGTCTGGATCTTTTCCTGGAGGACAGATGAACTTCAGGTTCTTCTGGGGTGAAGACCTTGGCGAGCCCGTCTCGGGGCAGCAAAGCGCGCCTGTCACGGGGGCAGGGCGGTGTGTGACAGCGGGACCCAGCGGAGCAGGCGCTCGCCCGCCCCGGCACGCCCGCCCCGAACCCTCCGCGGCCTGATCCTCGTCGCAGTCCACACTGGGGGGTCACGGGCCCGCTGCGAGTTCGGGCCGCGTGTTCGCTCCCTCATGTGAGACTCGCGTGGCCGGCGGTCCCGAGCATGTGTCCCCGCCTCAGGTGTCCGCAGCTGGCACCTGCGCCACGCGTGCAGCGGCCCTGGGCGGGCTCTGGCCCCGGGGTGAGGACCCTCGAGGGTGTGCTTGGAAGTCCCCAGGGGCGTCTCCTCGGGGTTTGCTCTGCACGGATCACTTCCCCTTTAGGAAACTCAATTCCTCTGCATCATCCAAACTGCAAAACATGAAACCCGAAGCACGGGGCCTGCACTCCCCAGGGGAGCCCTTGGGGTGACTTGGGCTTCGGCAGCCCCGGCCTCCGCCTCCAGGCCGGCCCTGCTTTTCAGACCACAGCGCCAGAGGCTTTGCCAACAGTACCTGCAGTCCTCCTCCTCAGAGGCTTTCCTCTGTGCGCCTTTCCCTGAAAGAATTAACAGTCCAGAAAGGGAGAGGAGAGAGATCGAGTTATATATATGGAGAGACAGACAGACAGAAGTTGTGGAACCTTTATTCCCGTAAAGTTTAATAGCCCAGGCTAGGCCAGTCTAGTTTTCTATCCAGTCTACTTTTCTATCACTCAAAAATCCCTTCAATTTTTTTTTTTTTTTTTCCTTTCTTTTTGGTTTTTGACACAGGGTCCCATAATGTAGCCCCGGCTGGCACTGTGAAACCTCCTGCCTCAGCCTCCGGAATGCTGGAATTACAGGCATGCGCTGCTATGCCTGACATCAATCCCTTAAATAAATGTCTCACTTAAAAAAAATGTTCAGACACAGTCATGTAAGGAAGGATAAGTAGGACGTTTGTCTACCTTCCTTCCTGCCACCCAATGCTATCAAAATTGCTTTGCATTTCCATTGTAACTCCAAGCCCCTCATTCTTGTCTTTCTCCCTGGGACCCCCCAATACATTCCCAACGTTCCCCTCCCCTCCCCATCCCCATAAGCTACCCTGGAGAAGCTGGACGAGAGATCGGAAACAAGGAGGCAGTGCAGAGCTAGAGAACCACTGGTTAGTTATAAATTCACGTTTTTCAATATACGACGAAGACCTATTACAGGGAGAACACTTTCCATATTTCTGTTGTGTGAAAGAAATTTGCTTTGACTTCATTTTCTTTTCCTCATCCCCGTCTTCATTGCTCTTTGCAGCTTTCTTTCTCTTCATTGTATTGGCTTTACAGTTTTCAATTCCTTATCTCACTAGTCTGCCTCTCCATTTTTCTTTATACTGCTTAGTGCACTGTAGTAATGTACTTTTAAAAGATTTGTCATAAAGTACTTTTTGTTCTGGGTCTTGAATAAAAATTGGGCCATAGGAGTTTAAGATACAAGAAATTTCTGCCTCTGTAGAGAAATAGTGCCTTCTAGTGTTTGCAGTGACATTTTGTATTTGTGCAATTTCCATTCATCTGAAAACTAAAATTATAAACATTTTTAGAAAAACAACGTTTTATGCTTTTTGTAATTGTTATATTTATTAAATGTATGCTCATCTTTTTTACTTTTTTTAATTGTACATCTTTGCAGTTCATGCAGTTTACATCATTTTGGAGAGTGGTCACAGGTACAGATCATAGCTTGCTTCTTTTTTTAATCCCCTCCCCTTCCTTCCCCCTCCCTGCTTCCCTCCTCCTCCAATTCTCCTATCCCGATTTCCATTCTTGTTGATATTATTAATCTTAGCTTTTTTATGGCCTGTAATGTTTACATTCATTGAGATTGTTAGGTTCCTGTACATGGCACATCTTTTTTTTTTTTTTTTTTTTTTTTTTTTTTTGGGGTACCGGGAATCGAACTCATGACCTTGAGCTTGCCAGGTAGGCGCATTGCAGCTGAGCTATGTCCCTGGCTCCAACACATCTTAATTCTACTTGTTTCCCCTTCCCCTCCTCCTCACCCCTCGCCCTTGCTCCCTTGGACCACTTCCCTATTGCAAGAGATCCGTGCCCTTGTCCCCTTCTATCCACCCTTTATTATTCTCCTTGTGCTTTGCCTCATTCAAATGAGAGATACCATATGGCATTGAAGCTTGTGTGTCTGGTTTATTTCGCTCAACATTATATTTTCTAGGTGCAACCATTTTCCTACAAATGTCTCAACCTGTCCTTCTTTATAGCCAAATAATATTCCATTATATATAGATATCACATCTGCTTTATCCAGTCATCTGGTGATGGGTACACAGGCTGCTTCCAGGATTTAGCTATTATGAGTTGTGCTGCTATAAACATTGGTATGATCTGAGCAACTTCTTTGAAGATAACCATACACAATGTATTAACCATTGTTAATCTATTATCTTGTCTTGAAATTCTGTATCAGTTTTTTTCTCTTTAAAATAAAAAAACAAAAACAAAAACAAAAACAAAATAATTTGTATGTGTGTATTGCTGTAGTAATGATGTCTTAAACTCTTTGAGGAAGACACCTAGCAAGGGGATCACTGGGTCACATGGAATTTCTAATTTCAGTTCTTTCAGAAATCTGCATACTGATTTCCTTAATGGTTGTAACAGTTTACATTCCCACCAACAACGAAGGAGGGTTCCTTTTTCACCACAGCCTTGCCAGCATTTGTTCTGATGGGTTTTTTGTTGTTTGGTTTGGATTTTTTTGAGACAGGGTCTCTCCGTGTAGTGCAGGCTGGCCTCAAACTCTTGGTGATCCTCCTGCCTCAGCTCCTGAGTGCCGGGATTACAAACACGCGCCACCACACCTGGCCATCACCGGCATTTGTTACTATTTGATTTCCTAATGCTTGCCATTCTTTCCAGAGTAAGATGGGATCTTAGCATTGTTTTAATTTTTTTTTTTAAACTGGGAATCAAACTCAGGACCTTGCACTTGCCACACAGGTGCTATGCCACTGAGCTATATCCCTGGCCCCCTTAATTTTCAACTCTATAATGGCCAGAGATGTTGAACACTTCTTAATATATTTTGTATTTCTTCCTTTGTGAAGTGTCTGTTCATTTCTCTTGCCCATTTCTTTTTTTTTTTTTTTTTGGGTACCGGGGGGACGACCTCAGGACCTTGCACGCCAACAGGCACCCGTGCCGCTGAGCGATATCACCGGCCCCTTTTTCGTATGTGGGTTCCGGGAGTCGAACTCAGGCCTTTGCGCTTGCAAGGCAGGCGCTTACGCCGCTGAGCCATCTCACCGGACCACTTGCCCATTTCTTGACTGGATCATTTATTTAGGTGGTTTAATTTTTGTGTGTTCTTCGTATATTCTAGGTATTAATCCTCTATCTAAGGAGTAGCTGGCAAGATGTTTTTTCCCATTCTGTAGATTCTCTTCACTTACTAATTGATTCATTTGCTGTACCAAAGCATTTTAGTCTGATGTAATCACATTTGTCGATTCTTGCTGTTATTTCTTGTACAATTGAGGTTCTGTTTAGAAAATCCTTTCCTACACCTATGTCTTCAAGGGTTTTACCTATTTTATTTTCCAGTAGGTTTAATGTTTCTGTTTTAATGTTTAGATCTTTGATCCATTTTGATTTTAATTTAGTGTATGTGAACAATAAGGGGCCAGTTTTGGTCTTCTCCAAACAGATAACCAGTTTTCCCAGCACCACTTGTTGACTAGGTTATCTTTCTTCCAACACAAGCTTTTGGCTCCTCTGTCAAAGATGAAACAGTTGCATGTGTCTGAGGAAGTGTCTGTATCCTCAATTCTGTTCCACTGATCCCTGTGTCTATTTTTGTTCCAGTACCATGCCATTTTTATCACTATTGCTTTGTAGTATAGCTTGAAGTCAGGTATTGCTATGCCTCCATCTTTGCTCTTGTTACCAAAAATTACTTTTGCTATTCTGGATCTCTTCTGGCTCCATATGAATTTTAGGATTGTTTTCTCTAGATCTTCGAAGTATGCTATTGGTATTTTGATTGGGACTGTCACCTTGGTGAGCATCTTTTTCATCATATTTGTTTGGTGTTCTGTAACTGTCGCTTAATTGTATTTTAAACTCTTTTCTTAAATTTGGGAAATTTTCCTCTATGATTTTTGTAAGCATGTTAGTAAATCCATCTGTGCTATCTTCTAATTTTTCTCTAACTCCAATTAGCCTTAGACTGGTCTTCTTATTTTCATCTAGTAGCTGCTGAATAATCTTCTCTTGTTCTCTTACTTCCTTTTTGGCTTCTTTGAGCTCTTCATTGTAATTCACCGTTTTGTCCTCAGTATTAGACTGTCTTCACATTGGTCATTTCTGCAATCTATTAATTCTTTATGGTTTTTCCCCCAGGTTATTTCTGTCTACATCTTTTTGAGGATTCCATATCCTTGTTGAACCTGTCCTTCAATTTTGAACCGTTTCGGTTACCTGGTCCCGTTTTTTACCTATTTCTCTGAAATTCACTGTGGGCCTATTGAATGAGATTGCTGTGGACTTTGGGTTCGTCTCTTCTTTGAACTCATCTATTTTCCTCATCCGTTCTATGAGCTTTTCATAGATTTCTGCTACCTGGTATTTGTTTGCCCCTCCCCTTGTGAGCACTTGTTCTGCGTTGGGAGTTGGGAGAATTCAGGGATCCTCTGTTCCCCTGCTTCCCCGTGCTCCTGCATGTATCTGTGCTGCCCCTCTCTTTTTTCCCATCTTTGGGGGGTTACTGCTGGTTGAGGACTAGAAAAATGAAGAGAGTTTGTGGCTTATACGGAGTTTAACTTTGTGTTCCCATGAGTAATTTTCAGCTTTGTATGTCCAGCATTAGTGTTTATTCCTTCTGTTACTTACTTTAACACCGTCCCTATGTTTTGCCCAAAGAATTACTGCTGGCTATCACCGCACCCCCAGATTCGCTTTTATGACTCTTCTATATGGAAGTCCTTGCAGGTGCATGTTCCCCCTTTGTCCTCTGTGCACACTGTGACAGTTTATTGTTGTGTTTGCTCCACAATGAGGCAGGTGAGGTGGGGTGGGGAGAATGAGGGTGGTTGGATGAGGGGTGTTCAACACTAAGGGGGAGGTTTGTAGAGGGGATAGTGACATGAGAAGAAAAAGGGTGCTGTAAGGTCTGACTCTGTTGGGGTACTTTTAGTTGGGTTGAAGTGTTAGTATTGGGAGTTTTCAGAGGATACTTGTAGGGGCGAGGGTGAGATATGGGAGAAAGGAGGTTTACTTTGTGATTGAGGAAAGCTATGTGCTTTCCTGCTGATAGGGAGGACAGTCAGCTAGGTAAAATATGGATGAGCCAAAGGCTTAGGATGGGGAGGATCGAGAGTTAGTACTAAAGAAGATAGGAGTGACTCTGAGGGAGCTAAGTATGGAAAATTTAAAACTTGAGAGAGGAGTTTATGTGTTTGGAAAAAGAATATGTCGGGCATGGTGGCGCAGGCCTGTAATCCCAGCACATAGGAGGCTGAGGCAGGAGGATCACCATGAGTTTGAGGCCAGCCTGGGCTACATAGTGAGTTCAAGGCCAGCCTGAAATACAAAGTGAGACTCTGTCTCAAAACAAAACAAAACAAAACAACAACGAAATATGTTAGTAATATTGTTTCAGGGGTTTGAGGCAAAGAAACTAGATAGGGAGCTGAGACAAGGGAGAGAACCTAGGTACCTATTAGATCAGAGCTGATGAAAGAACAAATACACAAAAGTAACTACCTAATAAGCACAGGAAACCATAAAAGAACATAACATAACCCCACATTACTAAATAAATCAAGAAACAAACAAAAACTTAAACCTGTAAGGTGTCCGATGGGAACGCAGATTAAATATCCACTGAGACATTCAGTATGTGACTCCCAAGTGGCTTCTTTGCCAGAGTCTGAGTGCTCGCGCCCCGGTAACTCCTCTGACTCCTCCACCGAGATAGGGAGGCTGACTCAGAGCCAGGACCTCTTTCCTCCAGGTTGCAGGTATTTTTGCGGAGTCTGATCCAGTCCGAGTTCTTGAGTTAGGAACTCTTGCTGTCCCTCTCCCTGGGCGTGATGGTGGAATTGGCAGATTCACTGGCATTAAGTTGTCCACTGAGTCAGGATTATTCCTATGCAATCAAATCGGCTACAGTAGTAACGTCTAATCCGTCACAGTGATATCTTTCAGGGCTAGTTGAGAAATAACGTACCATGAGATCCTGTCTTGGGTCTCCTTTTAGCCTAGAGAAAAGGTCCACAGTCATAGTGGACTAACATAATAGTCCAAGTGTTGACCCACAGTTAAACACACTCAATGCAATGGCTGTGTCTCCTCTAATGGCGAAAAACAGCATTTAACAGTAATTTTATAGAATCAGTTATCTAAAGTCCAGGGCGTTTGGGACCGGGTAATGTTGGGGGGGGCGTTTTGTGATTCTTTAAAGTCTTCTGTTACATGGTATGGGAAGGAGGAAATAGGAGGAGAACAAAGGATCCTAATGGTGGTAAAGCTATGTTATATATTTAGATAGGGCTAAGAGGAAAAACAGGGCATAAAATTGGTAGTGAGAAATGGGGATGGGAAAAGATTCTATGAGTGATATAAATATTAGAGAAAAAGTTGAGAGACAAATGAAAAGGGGTAGAAAAAGAAAAGAGGGCCAAGGATATAGCTCAGTGGCAAGGCGCCTGCCTGGCAAACTTGAGGTCCTGAGTTAGATTCCTGGTACCAAAAAAAAAAAAAAAAAAAAAAAAAAAAAAAAATCGAGAAAGAGTAAGAAACAGGAAAAAGAACTCAGGCAAAAGATATGGATAGGGCTGTTGAGATGGCTCAGCGGCATAAGCGCCTGCCTGGCAAGCGCGAGGGCCCGATTTCAACTCCCAGAACCCACATACAAAAAAAGGGCCAGTGATATCGCTCAGCAGCACAGGCGCCTGCTGGCGCATGAGGTCCTGAGGTCGACCCCCAGTACCCACAAAAAAAAAAAAAAAAAAAGATATGGATAAAAGTAAGAGGGATGTAGAGGAAGAAGGGAGAATTTTCATACCCTCTATAAACTATATTAGAAGAAAAAGACAAGAGGAAGAGAAATGCACACACATGCACACGCATGTGCATGCACTCACACACACTCATAAAAGAAAAAAGGGAGAAATGATACAATAAAAATTGGGGGGGCTGGGCGTGGTGGTGCACTCCTGCTATCCCAATGCTCGGGAGGCTGAGGCAGGAGGATCACTGCGAGTTCAAGGCCAGCCTGGGCTACATAGTAAGTTCAAGGCCATCCTGAACTGCATAGTGAAACATGGTGTCAAAAAGACAGAAAAGAGGGAGGGGATTGAATAGGAGGAGGAAAGCAGCAAAAGAAAAAAATTAAAAAGTAAAATAAAAATTTAAAAAATAAGGAGGCTGGGCAGTGAAGACAGTCTCTAGAGTTTGGCCCTATTGAGCGGGGAGTGAAGTGGAGGTTATTGGAAGCAGGAAAGGCAAGGCACTGAAGTTCAGGTGTCGGATGGGCCCTTCAGAAGGGTATTTGTTTTGCCCAAACTGATGGTGAGACTGAAGTGGGAGGAAAGTGGCGAATCTGGGGCTGAGGCTGTCCAAAGCTGCATGTAGGTGATAATTTGAGTCACTTCTGTAATAACTCAAGCTTACTCTGGATAAAGGATGGATTGAAGACAACCCTGCCCATGTAACAAAGCTTACCTGCTGGTAACAGAGCTATCTCTCTTAACAGTGAAGCAGTTATGGAAGGAACGGACCCATGTTGTATGTGATTCCTCAATTGGTTTATGAGATATGAACTCTGAACTTGTACTTTTTCAGGGAAAAAAATTATCAATACATAAACAATTTCTACCTGTTAGCTGCTGCACTAAAAACTTGCTTAACCTCAAAAATAGTTCTGCACTCCAGAGGCTGAGGCAGGAAGATCACTGTGAGTTTGAGGCCATCCTTGGCTACATAAGCAAATTCAAGGCCACCTGCACTACATAGTGAGACCTTGCCTCAAAAACAAACAAAAAGTAATTCTAACTTGTTGGAGAGTAAGAGTAGTAGAAGTTTTTAAAGGGTTGAATTATTACAGATTAAGATCCTTTTTTTTTTTTTTTTTTTTTTTTTTTTGAGACAGGTTCTTGTTATGTAGCTCTGCCTGGTCTCGAACTTGCGGCAGTCCTCCTGCCTCAGCCTCCTGAGTGCTGGGATTATAGGCATGTGCAACCATGCCTGGCTGAGATCACTTTTAATATGACCAAAAGAGTTCAAAGTCTTTCATAATAATGAATAATTATGTCCCCTGAAAAGCATTTTCAGGGCTCTAGATCTGTCTTTGTGAATCCTGTTGCAATCTTTAGTAACTTTTGTTAGATCTTGTCAACTATTGTTTCCAAGGGCAAAGCAAAGATCTTAAAACTTTGATGAGATTTATAGCCTAAACCCAAGCCATAAATGATGCATAAGAGGTCTTAGACATTTTGTCTGTACAATGTTTTTATTTTTATTTTCATTTTAGACTTCCTCAAAGCAAAGAAACAAACCAAATCAGTAGATTATAAGCCTGTTATTGATGAAGCTAGACGTTGCCAAATTAATATCATTGAAAATAGCACCACTTTCTTAGCCTGGGATCTAGATGATTCTCACACCAACGTTAAACCTATTTATTGGACACTGAATACTCTACACTGTTTTGTGGGAAAGGGCAAGGTATTCTGAAGATAAAAGCATACCTAGGGCCGGTGAGATGGCTCAGCGGCATAAGCGCCTGCCTTGCAAGCGCGAGGGCCCGAGTTCGACTCCCGGATCCCACATACGAAAAAGGGGCCGGTGATATCGCTCAGAGGCACGGGCTCCTGCTGGTGCGCGAGGTCCTGAGGTCGACCCCCCGGTACCCACAAAAAAAAAAAAAAAAAAAAAAAAAAAGCATACCTAGAGAGACAATCTGATTCAAGGATCAAAAAATTTAAATCTGTTGGTGTTTGTAATGTGTTGAATATTGGTCCCACCCAAAAGACCCAACCAAAAGACCATTTAAGGGGTGGTGGCCCCACCCTGTAAGTACGTCTGCGAAAACGTCACACTATCTGCAATTATAGAGTTCATTTAGTGAAAGACTTTGATCTCTTTTGGTGATGTTAGAAAGGGATCTCAATCTTACCTTCAGTAACTCATCATTATGAAAAGTCTGCCGCTGCCCTGCAGCAGTCCCGGATCATTGTGTATGCAGGCAGATCAAAGATTTTGACGTGAGCAAATAAAATGATTCCAACAATGCTAACATTCTGATTGCACCTAAATGCACTGCTTGTTCAATAATTCTTTGTAGACTAAAAGATATTTAATTAAAGAATGAGAACCAAAAAATAATACAATAGAATAAAAAATAATAAAAGAAAGTTTTCTGTTGCTTTGGACATGTGGCTCTTCTCCACAGCCTAGGACTAATGAGCAGAGCTCAAGCCATGACCTGTCTGTTGACAGCGGAAGTCTAAGGTGGCAGTTGGCCCCCAGTGGTTCTGGGTGCAGACCTCAGTATGCAGCGGGAACAGGGCACAATGTGCACTTCCAGTCCTGTGTAACTCGGGCTGAACGTGGCCTCTGACGGCAGAAGCCAGGGCTGTGCTCGCCAGTCCCAGCCCCGCAGCTGGATTCCCTCAGCCTGCTCTCCAGTTGCCGGCTGTCTTCCACAGCTGTCTTTCCCTTATCTGTTCTAGGCACTGGACAGTGTGGAGCGTGGCTTGGAGCCAAGGGGCTGCTCTGGGACCCAGCCATAGAGAGGATCACTGTGAGTTCCAGGCCACCCTAGGCTACAAAGTGAGTACAAGACCAGCCTGAACTACATAGCAAGACCCTGTCTCCAAAAAAAAAAAAAAAAGAAAGAAAAAGAAAAAGAAAAAGAAAGAAGAAGTGACACAAACAATGGGGTAAATGTGTTTGAAGCAAGGGAGAGTATTTATTTTGAGGGAGGTTAATGTGATGTGTCTTTTACTATAATACATTTTTTTTGGGGGGTACCGGGGGGTCGACCTCAGGACCTCGTGCGCCAGCAGGCGCCCGTGCCACTGAGCGATATCACCGGCCCCTTTTTTGTATGTGGGTTCCGGGAGTCGAACTCGGGCCCTCGCGCTTGCCGGGCAGGCGCTTAAACCGCTGAGCCATCTCACTGGCCCCTATAATACATTTTTTAACTTAAGCACTCACCATAGTTTCAGATCACAACTCATATGTGTATGTTTATATCCATAGTATTATATTAGGGTTAAAAAAAATAGCCAATAGGGTGTGTGTGTGTGAGAATCCATACATGTGCAGGCTGGGGTGTAGCTCAGTGGTAGTGTGTGTGCTTAGCAAGCATGAGGCTGTGGACAGATCCATGCACTGCACTGCACAAAACAAAAAACTCTTAAGGGAGCATAGACATATACATACCTTATATGTATATGTGTGTGGAGCTAGAGTGGAGATAGATGGAGATGGACATGGAGATGGAGGTGGAGGTGGAGATAGAGTGGAGATAGATGGAGATGGAGGTGGAGGTGGAGGTGGAGATGGAGGTGGAGTTGCCTTACGTAATTATGGAGGCTGGCAAATCCCACGAGCCTCAGGGTGGCTGGCAAACTGGAGATCCAAGAGAGTGGTGTATTTCCAGTCTTAGTCTGAGTCTGAGAATCACGAAAGTGGTTTCAGATTGAGTCCAAAGGGAGGAAAAATTCTCCCTTACTCAAGGAAGGGTCAGCATTTTCTTCTACTTACACCTTCTGCAGGCTAGACCTTACAGAGGGCTGTCAGCTGTGCCTGGCCCACCATTTCAACAGTAATTTCATCCAGACCTTTACACACACACCCAGAATGTTTGACCAAATATCTGGGCACTCTGTGGCACAATCAAGTTGACACATAAAATTAACTATTACAAACTGGGCATGGTGGTGCACACCTAAAATCCCAGCGCTCAGGAGGCTGAGGCAGGAGGATCGCCATGAGTTTGAGGCCAGTCTGGGCTACATGAGAGAGTTCAAGGCCAGCCTGCAGTATGTACATAGCGAGACCCTGTCTCAAAAAAAAAAAAAAAATTAGCTATTGCAGGTATTATCAACATATACAAACTGAAAAAAATACACGTTTCTTTGTTTTGCATATTTGTTAAACTTTACAGCACCATTGTTCTAAAATATGGGTATCTCAGGGTGTGGTGGTGCACACCTGTTATCCCAGCACTGGGGAGGCTGAGGCAGGGGGATCACTGTGAGTTCAAGGCCAGCCTGGGCTACAAAGTGAGTTCAAGGCCAGCTTCAACTGCATAGTGAAACCCTGTCTCAAGAAGACAAAAAATAAATAAATAAACAAGGGTATCATTTCAATACTTGTTATTTGAGTCTTATGAATTTCTTTCTTCAAAATAGTACACTTCATGTGTGAAGCTCTGGATTTAATCCCCAACAACATAAAAACAAATATAAACAAAACCCACTATACGAAGCAATCAATAAATGAATTATTTTGTTTTATTTTTTTGTGGGTACCAGGGGTCGACCTCAGGACCTCTCGTGCCAGCAGGTGCCCGTGCCGCTGAGCGATATCACTGGCCCCTTTTTTCTTATGTGGGTTCCAGGGGTCAAACTCGGGCCCTCGCGCTTGCCAGGCAGGTGCTTACGCCGCTGAGCCATCTCACTGGCCCAGTGAATTATTTTAGACAGTGGCTTTGTTTTACAAATAACTAGAGTATGGAGAAAACATGTATTGAACCCCAACCATCTATTAGGGACTAGATACGTGTTGGGGTATTTTTGTTTGTTTTTTTGTTTTTTGTTTTTTCTTTTTGAGACATAGAGTCTTGCTCGGTAGTTCAGGCTGGACTTGAACTCACTGTGTAGCCCAGGCTGGCCTTAAACTCAGGCAATTCTCCTGTTTCAGCCTCCTGAGGGCTAGGATCACAGGCATGTGCCACCATGCCTGGCTAGATTACTGTCATTTTAGAGATGGAGAAACTGAGACAGAAGTTAGCTTGTCCCCAAGTTGCACAACTAGGAAGTAGTGAAGCCAGTGCATGATTCTAAAAATGTTTGATTTTATAAGTCCTAAATTGGGTATAGTGTGGCACGCCTGTAGTCCCAGCTACACAGGAGGATTAAGCTCAGAATTATAGGGCAGCCTGGGCAACGTAGCAAGATCTCATCTCAAAGAAACAAAAACCAGGTGTGGTGGTGCTCAACTGTAATCCTATCAACTTAGGAGGCTGAGGCAGAAGGATCATGAGTTCAAGGCCCATCTGGACAACTTTGTGAGACCCTGTCTCAAATAAGTTAAAAAGGGATGCAGCTCAATGGTAGAGTACTTGCTTAGTATGCACAGGGCAATGCCCAATACCAAAAACACAAGAACAAAAGGAATTTTCCTGAATACAGGGAAAGGTACCTCATTGAATAAATTCAAGGGGAAAAAAAAAAAAAAAAAAAGCTTGCCCTGGTGGGCAGGCCTGTAATCCCAGCACTCTGGGAGACTAAGGGAGGAGGGTCACAAGTTTGAGCCCAACCTGGGCAATTTAGTGACTCTCAAGATCCCTGTCTCAAATTATGAATAATTTAAAAAGCACTGGGGCCAGGGATATAGCTCAGTGGCACAGTGCCTGACTGGCAAGCGTGAGGTCCTGAGTTCGATTCCCATACCAAAAAAAAAATAAATAAATAAAGCACTGGGGATATAGTTCAGTGCAAAGGTCCTGGGCTCAATTTCCAGTAACACACACACACACACAGAGCACACACACACACGTGCACATGTGCAAAGCCCCTTTCAGGCCAAAGTTAAATTCCTCTAATCTGGACCCCACAGCCTACCGTAGGTATTACACTGGTCTCCTCCTTGTTTCCCACACACACAGCCCTTTTGTGCACCACGTTCTGGGTGCCCAGATGCCCTCCTGCCTCGCCCCTTGTATAACTGTTCATCCCTCCAGATCTGCTGGTCGCACCGCTGGCCGGTGTCTGCTCTCACTGTCAGGCGAGGGTCAGCGGCTCAGGCTGGAGCGCTCTTCCGCGCCTCACTGATGTGGCGCCTTCCTGGTGGGCTGCTGAACTGAGTTAAAACCCCTGCCACACCAAGAGACCCAAGAAAGGCAGAAAAGAGATGAAACACTAAAAATGCCAGGCAGAAACTTGCAGTGGCTGGATTTTTAAAAATTTATTTATTCATTTATTTATTTATTCTTGCAGTACTAGAGATTGTACCCAGGGTTTTCACACTGAGCTGCATCCCCAGCCCTTTTGTATTTTTTAGACAGGGTCTCGCTAAGTTGCCCAGGCTGGGTTTGAATGTCTGATGTCCTCTTCAGTTTCCTTATTCTATAGTTTTCACTGTAGAGGTCTTTTACTTCCTTAGGTTAATTCTGAAGCATTTAATTTTTCTTAGTACTATTGTGAATGGTATTTTCCCCTAATTTCTTTTTCAGTGGGTCAATTATTAGTGTACAGGAATGCTGCTGATTTTGTGTGTGCTGGGTTTTTTGTTTTCTTTTGTTTTGTTTGAGACAGGGTCTCTCTTTGTAGACCAGGCTGGCATAGAACTCTTGGCTATCCTCCTGCCTCAGCCTCCCAAATGCTGGGATTACAGGTGCGCGCCACCATGCCCAGTTGTGTGTGTTGATTTTGTATCCTGCTACATTATCGAATTTAGTTATTGATTCTAAGAGACTATAGGTGGAATTTTTTTTGGTCTTCTATGTAAAGGATCGTGTCATCTGCAAATAATGATAATTGGACTTCTTCCTTTCATATATATATATGAATATAAATAATATATATATGTATATATATACCTTCCATTTGTTTTTCTTTCCTAATTGCTCTTGCTAATATTTCAAGTACTAAGTTGAACGGGAGTGGTGATAGTGGACATCCTTATCTTGTTCAGGCTTACTTTATCTATTTATTCATTTTTGGTTTTTTGAGCCAGGGTCTCACAATGATCCTCCTGCTTCAGCCTCCTGAGTGCTGGGAATACAGCTGTGTACCACCTTGCCCACCTAGATTGAGATAAATACTTCTGTACCTATTTTCTGCATCTGTTGAGATGATCATGTGATTTTTTTTTTTTTTTTTGAGAGACAGGGTCTCACTATGTAGTCTAGATTGGCTTTGAACTCTTGGTGATCTTCCTGCTTCAGCCTCCCAAGTGCTGGGATTACACATGTGCCATCACATCTAGTGGTCATGTGACTTCTGTCGTTGCTTAGTTTTTTGTGATAAATTACAGTGGACCCTCAAGTTACAACTTCAACGGCAAACCAAAACACCAAAATGTCACCCAGGATTTGGAGGCAGATTTATTTAACGTTGGACAGACACTGACAAGGAATCAATCCTTATAAAAATGTCAGGCCTCAAAGGCTCAGGGAGGAAGGTTTTTATGGGGTTGCAAGCAAGAAGCAGAGTACTTGGCTATCTTTGATTGGTTCTTACAATATGCATCATACTGACCAGCTATGCATCACAGTGACCAGCCGTTCCTAAGAGACAGAAGTAACAGGAACTGTAACAGGAGCTATTACCTGGGCAACTGAAGTATAGTAGCTGGGGGGACATTTTCTGCTACAAAACCATACCTGTATATGGGCAATTTGGTTTATGACCAGAATGTTATGTTTATCTTATGACTAAAGTCTTGAGTTACGACCCAAATGCTGGCTGCCTGTGCAATTGTAAACAAAGACTTGTGATGTCAGAAAAGCGTATGTAAGCATACATAAGCATCAGTGTGAGCCCAGATGTGTGTGTTTGTGGATGTGATTTTGGTCAGTGGTTTATGTAAGCACTAGAATTACTGCTATCAAAATGGCCCCAAAGAACAAGAGCGAGGGGAGGGGGAAAGGAAAGAAGGGAAAAGTAAAAAAAAAAAAAAAAAAGTTGAGAAAAGAAGGAAAAATGGAAACAAAGCTTTTGTAAATGGGGAAGGGAGGAGGCGTTGAAGGGAGGGTAGGGGAATGGGGAAAAAAAACCCAAGTTATATCATGTACAGGTACAAATTCTCTATGACGAATGTGATTGTTATGTATATCTAAAATGTACCAATAAAATATAATATAACCCCCCCAAAATGGCCCCAAAAATGCTAGAAAAGAAGCTAAGGAAGGAAGGGAAGGTAAAGAAAGCAATCACAATAAAAAAAGAATAGTGCTAAAGAACGTAGACCAATTTTTAGCTCTGAAAAGGCTGAGAGCTAGTGAGCCAGAAGCAGGTCCTAGTGGGCTACAGACTCTGCCAAGGAGAGAAAGGACAGCAGGGCGGCGGATTCCTGAGGTTCTTCTGGAAGGGGACTCCCCTTCCCAACAGTAACACCTTCCATTTCTTCCTCCCTTCCTGCAAGCCAAGGGTGTCAACTTGAATGGTGATAACAGTATGAAATTGTTGTTTCTGGTAAACTAGGCACATTTTATAACTTTATGGTGCATATACTAGGAAAATTGTTGGTGTCTGGTAAATTATGCACATTGTACAACCCTTTTTTATTATGAAAAGGTTATTTAAGGGATGCTTTAGGAGTTTTGGAACACATGGGCATTTCCATTATTTCTTATGGGAAAAATAGTCTTGACTTAATGACAAGCTTGAGTTATAGCCAGCCCTCACAAACGGAAGGAATTGAGTCTGCAAGTCAAGGGTCCACTGAATGTGTATGGAATTGCATATTTCAAACCATCCTTGAATTTCTGGGATGAAGACTCCTTGGTCATGATGTATGATCTTTTTAATGATTCACTGCATTCTGTTTGACAGTATCTTGTTGAAGATTTTTTTTTTTTTTTTTTTGTAGTGAAGGTTGGCCTTAAACTCACTGTATAGCCCAGGCTGGCCTCGAACTCACAGCTATCCTCCTGTTTCAGCTCCCTGAGTGCTGGGATCCCGGCCATGTGCCACCATGCTGAGGATTTTTGAATCTGTACTCATTGAAGAGACTGGTCTTTTATTTATTTATTTATTTATTTATTTATTTATTTATTTATTTTTATGTGGGCACCGGGGGTCGACCTCAGGACCTTGTGCTTGCCAGCAAGCGCTTGTGCCGCTGAGCGATATCACCGGCCTCTTTTTTCCTTTATGTGGGTTCCGGGAGTCAAACTCAGGACCTTGCGCTTGCCAGGCAGGTGCTTATGCCGCTGAGCTATCTCACTGGCTCTGAGACTGGTCTTTTAAAATAAGAGTTTTCTTCTATTTTTTTGGAGTCTGTTTGTTTTTGTTTTGTTGTTGTTGTTTTGTTTCAAGACAGGGTCTTGGTATGTAGTTAAGTCTGGCCGTGAGCTCCCTACGTAGCACAGGCTGGCCTTGCACTTGAGGAGATCCTCCGACTCCGCCTTCCTAGTGCTGGGATTATAGGCATGTGCCTCCATGCCTAGCTATAACATGTTTTTCTGAAAATAAGACTTGGCCTTATATTTATTTTTGCTCCAAAAAACACAACAGGGCTTATTTTCAGGGTCTCACTACGTAGCAGGCTGGCCTTGAACTCACGGTGATCCTCCTGCCTCAGCTTCCTGAATGCTGGGATTACAGGCATGCACCACTACCCCTTGCGATCTATTGAATTTTGAAGATTAATATTAGACACAAGCACGTCCATCCGTTACCAAGTGCTCACACTGTGTGTGTGTTGTGTCTGTACTCCTTTTGGTCATTTGGCAATAAGTCTCCAGTTTATCTGTTTACATAGGCATTTACCTCTTGTCCCAGGGTCCCATTTGGGTATTTATAAATACTTAAATACAATTTATATTATCATTTATTTTAAGTATTAATGGCAATAATATTTATTTATTTTTAATTATATATTAATATTATTGTCTTATAATTCAATATGCCCATCATGTATTGCAACAGACATACTAAATGGAATCTTTGCTGGTTGATGATCTTAACTGGGGCTTATTTTTGGGTTAGGGCTTATATTATGAGCATCCTGAGAAATCATACTAGGGTTATTTTCCAGTTAGAGCTTATTCTTGGGGAAATATAGTAGTTCTATGTTTTGTCTGGATCTTTGTCTGACTTTTAGAATCAGGATAATGGTAGCTTTCATGAATGACTTTGGGAGTTCTAATTCCCTTCCAATTTTATCAAAGATCTTGGAGTACTGGTGTTACAAAACCTTTCCTGAAGGTTTTGTAGAATTCATTAGTGAAACCATCAGGACCTGGGCTTGTGTTAATTGATAGGTTTTTCATTACTGCTTCAATTTCATTTCCTGTTAGTGGATTATTCAGGGTTTTTAAATCTTTTTGGTTCAGTTTTGGTAATTCATATGTACCTAGGGACCTATCCATTTATTCTGTGTTCTCCAATTCATTGGCATACAGGTTGGCGAAGTACTGTAGTTGTTAATATTCTTTTTTATTTTGGCACTGTCCATTGTGATTTCACATTTTCCTCTTTCTTTCTTTCTTTCTTTCTTTCTTTCTTTCTTTCTTTCTTTCTTTCTTTCTTTCTTTCTGTCTGTCTGTCAGTCTTTCCTTCCTTTCTTTCTTTCTTTCTTTCTTTCTTTCTTTCTTTCTTTCTTTCTTTCTTTCTTTCTTTCTTTCTTTCTTTCTTTCTTCTTTCTGTCTTTTGAATTCTCACTATGCAATTCAGGCTGGCCTTGACCATATCATGTAGCTCCAGTATGGCCTTGAACTGGCAGAAATCCTCCTGCCTCAGCCTCCCAAGTGCTGGAATTACAGGCATACATCACCATGACTGGCATCTTTTTCATTTCAAGTTGCCTTGATTTGGGTCTTTTCTCTCTCTTTTTGGGTTAGATTGGCTAATAGTTTGTCTATTTTGTTTATTCTTTCAAAGATGTAAGTCTGGGCCGGTGAGATGGCTCAGCGGCATAAGCGCCTGCCTTGCAAGTGCGAGGGCCCGAGTTCGACTCCTGGATCCCACATATGAAAAAGGGGCCGGTGATATCGCTCAGCGGCATGGGTGCCTGTTGGCGCGCGAGGTCCTGAGGTCGACCCCCGGTACCCACAAAAAAAAAAAAAAAAATGTAAGTCTTCATTGATTCTTTGTAGTTTATTTTTTGGTCTCAATTTAAAAGATTTCTGTTCTGATCATTATAATTTCCTTCCTCGTACTAGCTTTGGGTTTGGATTGTTCTTGTTTTTCTAGAACCTTGAATGCGTTGTTAGATTATTTATTTGGGCTGTTTTTGTGATGTGGGCACTCACAGCTATAAACCTCCCTCTTTAGGACTGCTTTCACTGTGTCTCCTAAATTCTGGTATGTTGTACTGGAATTATTGATTAGTTCTAGGGTCTGCCTTATTTCTTCCTTGATTTCCTCTGTAAGCCATTTTTTATTTAAGAGTGTATAGTTAGCCAGGTGTGATGGTGCATGTCTGGAATCCCAGCACGTGGGATTACCAAAAGAAAAAAAAAAGGAGTATATTGTTTAGTTTGCATGTATTGCACATTTTCTGAGTTTTCTTTTGTCATTGATTTCTAGTTTCATTGGACTAAATTTGATAATATGTGTGGTATAATTTCAATTCTTTTATATTTACTTGTGATTTTTCATTGGCTAGTATGTGGTTTATTTTGGAGAAAGTCCCATGTGCCGTTGAGAAGAATGTGTATTCTGTTTTTGTTGGGTGGAACACTCTGTAGGTATATATTAAAAGTCCATTTGTTCAAAGGTTTGGTTCAACTCATATTTCTTCGTTGACTTGTTGTCTAGATGTCTATTTGTGATAGTGGGGTATTGAGGTCTCCCACTATAATTGTGTTTATCTGTTCTTTTATGTCCAGTAGTACTTGTTTTATGTAGTTGGGTGTGCCACTGTTAGGTGCATATGTGTTGATAATTGTTATCTCTTCCTGTTGGATTGTTTGCTTGACCAATTTGTGGTGGCCTTCTGTGCCTCTTTTGATCAGTTTTGGTTTGAAGTTCACTTTGTTTGAAGATAAGATAGCTACACTTGCTTTTTTTTCAGGTTCCCATTGCATGGAAAATTGTTTTCCATCATTTGATTTTTAGTTTGAGTTTGTTTTGGGGTTAAAATGTGTTTCTTGTATGCAGCATACCACTGGATTTTGTTTATTGACCCATTTTGCCAGTCTGTGTCTTCTGATTGTGGAATTGAGACCATTCACATTTATTACTGTTAGGTATTAACTTATTCCTGTCATTGCCTTGTTTTCCTGTTGCTGATTCCCTATCTTTCCCTTCTACTTAACTGCCCACCCTACATCATATACTTGTTCTTTTAGATCTTTTGGAATTATTAGCTTCACTGTGTCTTTCCAAGGTGTTCTTGAGATTTTTTTGGAGTGCTGCTTTGGTAGTCATGAGTTTCTTTACCCTTATCTTATATCTTATTTCCTCATTAATTATAAAAGATATGCACAGCAAAAGAAATCACCAGCAAGCCAGGTGTGGTGGTGCATGCCTGTAATCCCAGCACTCAGAAGGCTGAGGCAGGAATATTTAGGTGAGTTTGAGGCTAACCTGGGTTACATAGGGAGTTCAAGTCCAGCCTGAACTGCATAGTGAGACCCTATCTCAAAAAAACCCAAAAAAAACAAAAAAACAAAACCTAACAGAGAAGAGACAGCCAGTTGTCCCTCAGACAAAGGACTAATATCTCAAATATATAAAAACTCAAAAAAATCAGATCCCCCAATTTAAAGACCCAATCCAAAAATGGGCATCTGAAATGAATAGACACTTCTCAGGAAAGAAGTAGAAATGGCAAATAAATATATGAAATAATGTTCATCATCAGTGGTCATTTGAGGAATGCAAATTAAAACAACGCTGAGATTCCATCTCACTCCAGAAAGGGTGGCTATTATCAAGAAATCAACCAATAACCAACACTGGAGGGGCTGTGAGGAAAAAGGAACCTTCTCCACTGTTGGTGGGTGTGTAGACTGGTGCAACCATTGTGGAAATCAGTGTGGAGATTTCTCAAAAAACTAGCACCAGATGTTCAGTTTGACCCAGCTATTCCTCTTCTTGGTATCTTCCCAAAATAATTAAAAGCATCATACCACAGTGATATATGCATACCCATGTTTATAGTGGCACAGTTTGTAATAGATAAATCTTGGAAACAGCCCAGATGCCCATCAACCAATGAAAGGATAAAGAAGATGTGGGGGTTTTTTAATACAATGGAGTACTCCTCTGTCATAAAGAAGGATAAGCTTGAGACATTTCTAGCTAAATTGATGCACCTTGAGACCATGCTCTTTTTTTTTTTTTTTTTTTTTTTTAATGTGGGTACCAGGAGTCGACCTCAGGACCTTGCACTTGCCAGCAAATGCTTGTGCTGCTGAGCGATATCACTGGCCCCACTTTTTTCTTTATGTGGGTTCCAGGAGTTGAACTCAGGACCCCGCGCTTGCCAGGCACGCAGGCGCTTATGCCGATGAGCTATCTCACTGGCCCTCTTTTTTTTTTTTTTTAAACAAGGTCTTGCTCTGTAGTTCGGGCTATCCTTGAACTCACTGTAACTCAGGATGGCCTCGAACTCACGGCAAGCCTCCTGCCTCAGCTTCCCCAGTGCTAGGATTATAGGTGTGTACCACCATGCCCAGTGAGACCATACTTTTAAGTGAGATAAATCAGACACACATGTTTAAATAGTGCATTGTTTCTCTGGTGTGAGAAACCAAAAGTGTAAATAAGGACAAAAATGTATAATAGATATTGGGAAATGTTTAAATGAGAAGGGGAGCAAGGGAGGGAGGAGGGGAAAAGGAAGGAAGGGACAAGAAAAAAAGAGAATAGAAGGAAAAAAATGGATATAAAGCTTCTATAAATAAGGAGGGGAAGAGGGGTTGAAGAGAGGGGAGGGGAATGGGAAAAAAGAAGCATCAAGATATATCATGTACAGGTACAAATTCCCTATGATGAATGTCATCACTATGTATATCTAAAATGTACCAATAAAATTTAAAAAAGAAAATGTACCAATTAAAAAAAAGTGACTGCCAGACAAGTTTAACTTTATTATAACCTATCTGCATGCCAAATGACTGCCCTCCCCAGGGCCCTGACAGCTGAGACTTTCCATGACAATGAACCGAAAGAACTATAAAAGGAACAGAAAAGAGGTGGCACCCAAATTCCTGGAAAATCTCTGCCCATTCCACGAAAAGACATCACTATTCCTGCCCTTTGCTAGGCTCTTCCCCCCTCTTTCACCCTATGTCTGTAACCCTCAGTGGCTGAGAAGTCAATTCGCGAGTGCTTTCCCACTTCAGTCCCTGGGCGAGGACAAGGCTCCGTCACTGCTCGGTCAGTGCTCAGTCTTATTATTGATTCAGCAATTCTTAGAGGGAAAAAGTGCCCAGTCTGGGGTCAGAAAACGGTAACTAACCTGGGGACTTGTGCATACTAAGCACATACTTTAGCACTGAGGTAAATCTAGCCCCTGTGGGTTTTTTGTTTTGTTTTGTTTTTGTCTTGTTTTTGAGATAGGGTCTCACTATGTAGTTCAGGCTGGCCTTGAACTCACTCTGGTAGCCAGGGCTGCCCTCAAACTCAGGGCAATCCTCCTGCCTCAGCCTCCCAAGTGCTGGGATTATAAGTGTGTGCCACCATGCCCAGTGCCCCACATTATTAATACCCCCACAACCCTCAAAAGGAGAATAGAATGTATTTGTACTACCAGGTATCATGGCACACACCTGTAATGGCAGTGTTACTGGGCATTGGAGTGCTAGAGTCTCTTTCTAGAGGTGATTTCTAGGTTTTTTTCATCCTGAGCAAAGAATCGGTCAAGACAAGTGTAAACAGTAGCAAAGTTTTATTAAAGGTAGGAAAGGAAACAAGTTCTATAGAGCAAGTTTGGGCCAAGTAAAAGTAGGAAAAGAAGTGCACCCTGCAGTGTGAGGGTGCTCACCATGCAAGAGTGAACACAGTGGCCGGTGAGATGGCTCAGCGGCTTAAACGCCTGCCCGGCAAGCGCGAGGGCCCGAGTTCGACTCCCGGAACCCACATACGAAAAAGGGGCCGGTGATATCGCTCAGCGGCATGGGCGCCTGCTGGCGCGCGAGGTCCTGAGGTCGTTCCCCCGGTACCCACCAAAAAAAAAAAAAAAAAAGAGTGAACACAGTGGCAAAAATTTAATGGTGACTGTCCTTTCTGTATCATCCACTTCTCAGGCTGATGTCAGATCCAGGCCATCCTATCTAGAACCTGCTTGAGTTCTCATGAGAAGTTCACATGCAGGGCTTTGGGAACCATTTTATCTATGTGTGCCACAGTTCATGACCATGGCATGGCGCAAAGGATGAAAGATTACTCGGAGTCAGGCCACATTCCAAGAGGGCCCAGAGGGGCTGCCGTTAACTGGAACCCCTCAACGTGAGAGAGTCTGATAAGGACAGCCCCAAATGGAAGCCTCTGTAGCTATGTATTGATAGAACCAGGAGGCAAGGATAAAGGACAAAGGAAGGAAAACATCTGTGTAGGAATTCATATAGGGGAGAGGGGAAGGACAAGGGAAGGTCAGGGTGGTCTGTTACATGATAAATGATAAATCTAAACAATAAATTGGAGTACGGGGAGGACCAGGGCCAGAGCATTCATTCCTTAAGGCAGTGTGTTTGATCCTACTTGGACTTGTGGCCCTGTAGGCTATCTTTCAATCTCTAACCATGCATTCAGGAGGTTTGGGGTGTGTGGCTCCAAAAGGCCCTTACCTCTGCATATCCATCTCATACATACCTCTGGCCTATGCCCCCACACATGTGTCCTGGGATTTTGTAATTAACAGTCACACCTACTTCCCCAACCAGCTTTGTCACACCCTAAACTCCTGTCTCATTTTCCCCTGGGAGACATGCATCCCCATAATTCTTTCTTGGGTGCTGAGGGAATGGAGGTCTGTCTCTTCTATAGCTTCTTCTGGCTGGAAGGGGCTGCAGACCTTACCTACTGGGGAGTGCGTGCCCTCCAACTACCTTGGGGTGCTGTGGCTCACAGGCTGCACTGAAGGAAAAACCTATCAGAAGACAATGAGAAAAGAGTTAGTGACTATTGAACTCTCTGTTCCATGGGAGAAAGAAAGTAAATTTACTATTATGTTATGGATGTAGAACAGGTCAAATTTCCACGCTTCTTGTGGAGGACAAAGTATGGTTCGTTTGTTTGGTTGGTTTTTGAGACAGGGTCTCACTTTGTAGTTCAGCCTGGACTTGAACTCACTTTGGAGACCTGGCTGGCCTCGAACTCACAGCAATCCTCCTGCCTCAGCCTCCCGGGTGCTGGGATTACAGGTGTGTGCCACCAAATCTGGCTCAAAGTATGGTAAAGAGGGCAGTTAGGTAAATTACTGAGAACTGGAGAGCCTTAGCAAGATTACCCATGTAATGGATCTAATTAAAAATGGGAGGCTCGGTATAGGTGTCCATTTAAGATGTGGAGAATTAGTCATTAATGAATGATTCCACTTGTCTGCACCAGGAGTGGTGGACTCTTGCTCTCCAAAGAGGATCTTTGGGTCTTCCAGAGGTTCTCAAGAATAACTTTTTTCTTAGTTTATAGAATTTCCTTTTTGTGTTTTATAGATGATGGCTTATGAGCCAGCAAGCCCCTTCTTTCCATGTAGCACCAGAAAGGCGTATTTGGAGTCTGTATAGGTATATAGCTTCTTGCCTTTTCCTAATATCGATACCCAAGTAAGAGCTATTAGCTCTGCCTTTCAAGCAGAGGTCCCAGGGGGAAGTTGGTCTCAGTGACCTATTGTGCACTGACAACTGGATAACCTCCCTTTTCATGTCCTTCTTGGACAAAGCTACTCCCATCAGTGAACCACATTTCCTCAGGGTCTTGTAGGGGCAGTCACTGGTATCCTGCCTGGTTGCTAGGTCTGGGAGATCACTCATTCACAAGAGTGGCTAACTTCTGGGCCTGTAGGCATCAGAGAGGCAGGATTAAGAGTAGTGCAAGTTTTTATGGGCCGGTGAGATGGCTCAGCGGCTTAAGCGCCTGCCTGGCAAGCGCAAGGGCCCGAGTTCGACTCCCGGAACCCACATACGAAAAAGGGGCCGGTGATATCGCTCAGTGGCACGGGTGCCTGCTGGCGCACGAGGTCCTGAGGTCGACCCCCCGGTACCCACAAAAAAAAAAAAAAAGAGTAGTGCAAGTTTTTATAATAACCTCAGGGGTGTCTAAGAGATTGCCTGATACTTGCCAAGCTATTCGCCTATTAACCACAAATAACCTTTGGTCTCAAGTTCACTGTGACCAAATGGGGAGTGAGGACTTCTAGTTTCTGTCCTAAAGTTAGTGTTGCAGCTTCCTCTGTTAGCATGGCTGTAGATGTTATTGCTCTCAGGCAGCCTGGCCATCAAGCAGCCACCCCATCTAACTTTTTTTTTTTTTGAGACAGGGTTTTACTATGTAGTTCAAGGTGGCCTTGAACTTACTTTGTAGCCCAGGCTGGCCTCAAACTCATGGCAATCCTCCTGCCTCAGCCTCCCCTGAGTGCTGGGATTACAGGTATGCGCCACCACACCAGGCCCATCCAACTTATTGGAAAGTAAGCCACTAATCAGAGTTCTTGTCCTAGCCTTTGGTTCAAGACACCCAAAGCAATTCCTCTCTTTTCTGATATGTAGAAGAAGGGTTTTCTTTTATTTTTTAATTAAGTTTATTGGTACATTTTAGATATGCATAATGATCATATTCATCATAGGGAATTTGTACTTGTACATGATATATTTTGATTCCTGTTTTTCTCCCAATCTCCTCTCCTACCTTCAACTCCTCTTCCCCTCCCTCTTCAAAGCTTTGTTTCCATTTTATCCTTTTATTAAATCATTTTCTTTCTTTTCCTTTCCTTCCTTTCCCCCTCCCCCATCCTAGTTCCTCTTTCCTTTTGAACAATTTCTTTCCATTTCACAATATCTGTTGTACATTTTGGCCCTTATTTGCTGTTTCAGTTTCTCACACCAGGGAAACAATGTGATATTTACACATGTGAGTCTGATTTATTTCACTTAAGAGTATCGTCTCAAATTGCATCCATTTACTTAGAAATGTCTCAAGTCTATCCTTCTTTATGGTAGAGTAGTACTCCATTGTATAAAAAAAATCCCACATCTTCTTTATTCATTTCTTGGTTGATGGGCATTTGGGTTGTTTCCAAGATTTAGCAATTACAAACTGTGCTGCTATAAACATGGGTATTCATATATCACTGTGGTATGATGCTTTTTTTTTTTTTAATGTGGGTACTGGGGGTCGAACTCAGGACCTCATGCTTGCCAGCAGGCACTTGTGCCACTGAGCGATATCACCAGCCCTTTTTTCCTTTTTTATGTGGGTACCGGAAGTCGAACTCAGGACCTCATGCTTGCCAGGCAGGTGCTTATGCCGCTAAGCCATCTCACTGGCCCTGGTATGATGCTTTTAATTCTTCTGGGAAGATACCCAGAAGGGGAGTAGCTGGGTCAAACGGGACCTCCAATCCTAGTTTTTTGAGGAGTCTCCACACTGATTTCCACAGTGGTTGCACCACTCTACATTCCCACCAACAGCAGAAAAGTGTTCTTTTTTCCCCACCACACACCAGCATTTTTTACTGGATGATTTTTCTTAATGATAGCCAGTCTTTCTTGAGATGGAATCTCAGCATTATTTTAATTTGCATCTCTCTAATAACCAGTGATGTTGCACATTTTTTTCATATATTTATTTGCTCCTTGTATTTCTTTATCTGAGAAGTGTGTATTCATCTCAGATGCCCATTTTTGGGTTGGGTCTTTAAATTTGGGGGGCCTGATTTTTTTTAATTTTTTATATGTTCTAGATATAAGTCCTTTGTCTGAAGGATAACTGGCTAAAAATTTTTCCCACTCTGTGGGTTGTCTTTTCACTCTGTTGATGATTTCTTTTGCTGCGCAAAAGATTTTAATAAGATGAGGTCCCAGTTGTTGATTCTTTGTATTATTTTCTGTGTGATCCGGGTTTTGTTCATGAAGTCTTTGGCTATACCTATGTCTTCAAGAGTTTTACCTATTCTCTCTTCTAGAAGATTTAGTGTTTCTGTTTTAATGTTTAGATGATCTCTGATCCATTTTGATTTTAGTTTAGTGCATGGTGATAGACATGGGTCTAGTTTTAGTCTTTGGCATGTGGAAAGCCAGTTTTTCCAGCACCATTTATTAAAGAGGCTATCTTTCTTCCAGGAAATGTGTTTGGCCCCTTTGTCAAAGATAAGGTGGCTGAGTGTGTTTGGAGTTGTTTCTCCATCTTCTAATTTGTTTCACTGATCCTCTGGTCTGATTGGTTTTTTGTTGTTGTTGTTGTTTTTTGGTTTTTTTTTTTTGCCAGTACCATGCTGTTTTTATCATAGCTTTGTAGTATAATCTCAAGTCAGGTATTATAATGTCCCCTGCCTTGCATTTGTTGCCAAGAATGTTTTTGCTATTCTAGGTCTCTTCTGTTTCCAACTGAATTTTAGGAATGTTTTCTCTAGTTCTGTAAGGTATGCTAATGGTATTTTGATTGGAATTGCATTAAATCTGTACAACAATTTTGGGAGTATGGCCATTTTTATTATGGTGGTTCTTCCTATCCATGAGCAAGAGATATCTTTCCATTTTCTGATATCCTCTTCGATCTCCTTTTTCATAGTATTATAATTTTCAATGTATAGGTCTTTTACTTCCTTTGTTAGATTGATTCCAAAGTATTTCATTTTTTTGGATGCTATTGTGAAGGGTATGGTTTCCCTAATTTCTCTCTCAGTGAGTTTGTTATTTGTGTACAGGAATGCTAGTGATTTTTGAGTGTTGACTTTGTATGCAGCTATGCTATTGAATTTGCTTATTAAATCTACAAGTCTTTTGGTGTAGTTTTTGGGGTCTTCTATCTAAAGTATCATATCATCTGCAAATAATGATAATTTAACTTCTTCCTTTCCTATCCTTATTCCTTTTATTTCTTTCTCTTATCTAATTGCTGTAGCTAATGTTTCCAGTACTATATTGAATAAGAGTGGTGATATTGGATATCCTTGCCTTGTTCCTGATTTTAGAGTGAAAGCTTTCAGTTTTTGACCATTTAGTACAAGGTTGGCCTTTGGTTTATCATAAATGGCTTTTATCAAATTGAGGTAAAGCCCATCTATTCCAATTTTCTATAGGGTTTTTGTTATGAAAGGGTACTGGACTTTGTCAAATGCTTTTTCTGCATCTATTGAGATGATCATGTGATTTTTGTCTTTGGCTCTGTTAATATGGTGTATTACATTTATTGATTTACATATGTTGAACCATCCCTGCATCCCTGGGATGAATCCCATTTGTTCATGGTGTATAATCTTCCTGATGATTTGCTGCATCCTGTTTGCCAGTATCTTATTGAGGATTTTTTTTAATGTGGGTACCAGGAGTTGAACTCAGGACCTCGCGCTTGTCAGCAGCTGCTTGTGCTGCTGAGTGATATCACTGGTCATTTTATTCCTTTATGTGGGTACTGGGAGTCGAACTCGGGACCTTGCGCTTGCCAGGCAGGTGCTTATGCCGCTGAGCTATCTCACCGGCCCTTATTGAGGATTTTTGCATCTATGTTCATTAGGGAGATTGGCCTGTAGTTTTCTTTTTTGGTTGGGTCCTTCTCTGGTTTTGGTATCAGGGTAATACTTGCTTCCAGGAATGATTTTGGAAGTGTTGCTTCCCTTTCAATATCATTAAAGAGTTTCAGCATTAGTGGCATTAGATCATCTCTAAATTTCTTGTAGAATTTAACAGTGAATCCATCAGGGCCTCGACTTTTTTTCTTGGTAAGTTTTTAACTACATTTTCAATTTCATTGACTGATATTGGGTTATTTAGATTTTTTTTTTTTTTTTTTTTGGTACCAGGAATCAAACTCAGGACCTTGAGTTTGCCAGGCAGACGCTTGTGCCTCTGAGCTATATCCCTGGCTATTTAGAATTTTTATATCTCCTTGATTCAGTTTTGGCAATTCATATGTGTCTAGGAATCTGTCCATTTCTTCTGTGTTTTCCATCTTATCAGAGTATACAGGTTCTTGAAGTATGAATAGATGATCTTCTGGATTTCTGTAGGATCTGATGTGATTTCACCCTTTTCATTCCTAATTGCTTAAATTTGGGTCTTTTCTTTCCTCTTTTTGATAAGGGTGGCCTGGGGTTATCAATTTTATTTAATCTTTCAAAGAACCAACTCGTTGATTCATTGATTCTTTGTATTGTTTTCTTAGTCTCAATTGCATTAATTTCTGCTCTGATCTTTATAACTTCCTCTCCCACACAAGCTTTGGGTTTGATTTGTTCTTTTTCTAGAAGTTTGAGGTTCCACATTAAGTTGTTTATTTGAGCTCATTCTGTTTTCCTGATGTAAGAATTCACTGCTATAAATTGCCCTCGTAGGACTGCTTTCATTGTGTCCCATAAGTTCCAATATGTTGTATTGGCATTATCGTTTTATTGTAGATACTGTTTAATTTCTTCTTTAATTTTCTCTGTGACCTGTTGGTTGTCCAGGAGGGTGTTGTTTAATTTCCATGTGTCTATGTAGTTTTTGTGGTTTCTTTTACTGTTGATTTCCAATTTCATTGTCAGATGATATGCATGGGATAATTTAAATTCCTCTACATTTACTTAAGCATGTTCTATGGGCTAATATGTGGTGTGCTAATTTTGGAGAACATCCCATGTGCAGCTGAGAAGAATGTGTATTTTGATGTTGGGTAGAACACTCTGTAGACATCTACTAAGTGCATTTGTTCTCAGGTTTGTTTTAATTCTGATATTTCTTTGTTGATTTTTTTGTCTAGTTGATCTATCTAATTGTGAGAGTGGGGTATTAAGGTCCCCCATTGCAATTGTGTTAGTGCTTATTTGATTTTTCATGTCCATTAATATTTGTTTTGGCCGGTGAGATGGCTCAGCGGCTTAAGCGCCTGCCTTGCAAGCGCGAAGGCCCGAGTTCGACTCCCGGAACCCACATACGAAAAAGGGGCCGGTGATATCGCTCAGTGGCACGGGTGCCTGTTGGCGCGTGAGGTCCTGAGGTCGTCCCCCCGGTACCCACAAAAAAAAAAAAAAAAAATTTGTTTTATGTAGTTGGGTGCACCAGTATTTGGTGCATATATATTTATGATTGTAATCTCTTCTTCTTAGAGTCTTCCCTTAACAGGTATGTAGTGACGTTCTTTGTCTCTTTTGGTCAGTTTTGGCTTGAAGTTCACATTGTCTGCAAATAGAAGAGCTCCCCCTGCTTTTTTCTGGGATCCTGTCATATTGAGTATTGTTTTCCATCCTTTCACTTTCAGTCTATGAATTTCTTTTTGAGTTAAATGTGTTTCTTGCATGCAGCATATTGTTGGATCTGGTTTCTTGACCCATTCTGCCAGTCTGTTTCTTTTGACTGGTGAATTGAGACCATTTACATTGCTGGTTATAACATATGTATTGGCTTATTTTTCTCATATTATGTTCCTGGTTGGTACCCTGTCTTTCCCCTGTGTTTAATTGCTTGTCCTGCTTGGTGGCTTCTTTCTATTGGTGTCTTTGTGCTTGTGGTCTTCGTTTTCTCTTTCTAATATATCAAGAAGTGTTTTCTTAAGTCAGGTATTTCATTATACCATGCAGCAGGATCCACCTGTTGGCTAATTAAGTCAGGGGACCTGGCATAGTCCCAATCAGGTAAAATTTATCTTGGCCCTGTCAGAATTTGAGATTTGCTCCTATTTTGCTGGTAAATCTCTTCCTAGCAAGTGCGTAGGACACTGTGCAACAATTGGAAACTCATCATTAAACACTGATTTAATTCAGAGTGACACATCAGAGCAGGAGTAAAGAATCTCTGACTAGTGGTCTCCTCAACTCCAACTATGGCTACAGATCTAGAGGAGGGTTTTCCAGAGAAGGAAGTCAAAACAGAATGAAGTAATTGAATTGGCTCACCCATGACACCCAGCATTACCGAGGGTTCCTCATAGGAGAGGGTAATGTCCATGGACAGGGCATTGTAGGTTCCGTTGGGCCTCTTCAGAGCAGGAAACAAGGGTTTTGGTTGGCCTAGCCCTTCTCCGAGAGCAGGGACAGTCAGTCCTCCAGTGCTATGACTCAGGCATATTGGCTGCCTCACACTCAGAGCAGGGCCCAGGCAGTGGCTTGGTGTAGGTACATGCCCAGTGTCCAGACTTCTTGCACTTGATCACCCTTGAGTTTTCCCTTAGATGATTTGGGTGAGTTTAAAGCATTGCCAATTGCAACAGCTGTAATTCTAGTTTTTCTCTTTCGATCCTCCTCCAGGTCTGATTGTTGAACATAGAAAAGGCCATGTCCAGCAACTGGGTCATAGGTGTCTGAGGTCACATCTGAAGTTTCTTCATTAAACAGATGGTAGAGACCCATATACCCCTGAGAGACAGGTGGGAATCCGAGGACAGGATCACCAAAGATATCTCTCTTTTTCTCAGGGGCCACTCTAAATACCATAGTTTCCGGGCTTTTCCTGAGATAAAGGGTCACAAAAGTATGAACATAAGGAATTTCATTCTACCCTCTATGTTTTAAGCAAAAACAGTTTAGATGAAAAATAGTCTCATAATTTAAACCGTCCTCCAGTGCCCATCCCTTGCCATTTCCTAGTTCATATTGAACCCAGACTGCACTGCAATAGTAGGTAAGATATTCCTTTTTAAATTGTCAGAATCAAACCTTTCCCACTGATCAAGTGGCAAAGTCAGTGAAATCTGAAGGGCATGGATCATGAGGTTTCCCATGGCTCATCTTGGGTCCTATAGAGACAGCTAGGTCTCAGGTCCTTAAGATGGCATTGCGTGCAGAAGAAGGAGACCCAATGAGCCACAAAGCGTCTCTCACAAGACTCAAGTATTCACTAGACAGATGTCTCTGTCCACAGCTAGGATGATGCTAGCATCTTTCATAGAAGCATAGTAGAAAGCCCTACTGAGGACTTTTTGTCTCCATATTGGGGCCCACTAATCCTTAGGGAGGGGGGTTGAGCCACTTGATAGCTCTACTTAGCCTCTTGAAACTCCCATGAGATCAGGGTGGAGTCTCTCCCCACTGAAACTCCCTTAGCCATGTGGAGCCACTTGAGAAATAATATCTCCGGCATTTACCCTAATAGTAAAAACCTTGGTACTTTAAGGCAGTAGAGAAAGAAACCTCTTTTTTTTTTTTTTTTTTTTTAAAGAAAAAGCCTTTAAAAATTCTAAGAATGACTCACAATCACTTGAGTTAAGCTTTACTGGCTGTTCTTTTGTTCTGCTCAGGCTGTCAGGCATGTTTCTAAATAATCTGCACTTCGGCTGCTGCTTGCTGCTTCCTGCCTGCCCTGCCATGGACTGTCTCTCTGCCGTCCCTCTGCCACGCTGCCTGGCCTTGGAGCCAGCCAGCTACGGACTGAAACCTCTACAAACAGTGAGCTGAAGTACTATAAAGTTTTCTTCCTTTAACTGAGCTTCCATGAACATCTGTGTGAAATGTTCCATGAACATTTTTGTGTGAAACAAGTTTCTATTTCTCTGGGATAAATGCTAAGAAGAGCGATTGCTGGGTCATACTGACCTTTTTGAACGAGCCATCCTGTGCAACATCCTCATGTGGAGCTGTGCTATGACGGGTAGCCTAGAACTGACATATCAGGAAGCACTTGAGTCAGAAGAAAAAGCAAGACAGAATCTTCAGAGTTTTCCAGAACCACTGCTTATTCCAGTTTTGAAATTTGTGATGATAGCTTTGCATACATCAAGGGTCGATACTTTGTTGAAGAAACTGTGGAAGTCATTAGGAACAACGGTGCAAGGTTACAGTGTAGAATTTTGGAAGTCCTGCCTTTGACACATCAAAATGGTTTGTTGTGGACGTGTTAGCTGTGCAGGTGGAGAAACTATTATCATCAGTGATAGTGATGATTCAGGAACAGAATAGTTCTTTTCAAATGGAAAGAAATAAAAAGATGCAATTGATCCATCATTGTTCAAGTACAAGGTGCAAACCACTAAAAAGAAATTATATGAATCTGCCACTGTTAAAGCAACACAAATCAGCCAGAGAAAACACCTACTTTCTCATGAAAAACTAAAGCTTTTTCTGAGGCAACACTGTGAACCACAAGGTGGAATCATTAAAATTAAGGCATCACCTCCTTCAACATATAAAATACTACAACAAGGTTCTTCTTATTTCTTCCCTGATGATCCACCTATATTTATCTTCAGTCCTGCTAACAGACGAAGAGGAAGACTTCCCAAAAGAGTATCTGTTAGTCTGGAAGGCCCCATTGCTAATAAACAGACTATTGCAGGTTATAGGAACAAAGCTACTGAAGAAAGAGACAAACTTTTGAAACAAGAAGAAATGAAGATATTGGCTTTTTTTTTTTTTTTTTATGTGGGTACCGGGAGTCAACTTCAGGACCTCACGCTTGCCAGCAAGTGCTTGTGCCACTGAGTGATATCACCGGCCCTTTTTCTCCTTTATGTGGGCTCCGGGAGTTGAACTCAGGATCTCGCACTTGCCAGGCAGGCGCTTATGCTGCTGAGCTATCTCACTGGCCCAGATATTGGCTTTTGAAAAGGCCAAATTAAAAAGAGAAAAAGGAGATGCCCTAGAAGCCAAGAAAAAAGAAAAGGAAGATAAAGAGAAAAAGAGGAAAGAACTGAAGAAAATTGTTGAAGAGAGACTAAAGAAAAAAGAAGAAAAAGAGGTTTAAAATAGAAAGTGGAAAGAGAGAAATTATGTGAAGAAAAGCAAAAATATATGAAATACTTTAAACAGTGGAATAAACCCAGAGAAGATATGGAATGTGATGATTTCAAGGAATTTCCAGAACCAACTGCAGTGCAAACTAGACCACTTCCTGAACTCTCTGGTGATGCTCTGATAGTTTTGGAGATCCTCAATGCATTCGGGGAACTTTTTGATCTCAAGGTGAGTTTCCTGAGGAGTAACCCTAGAAGTGCTAGGAGATGCTCTTGTAGGAAATGATGGTGAAGGCCTACTGTGTGAATTGCTCTGTTTTCTTCTTCCTGATGGCAATCTTCCAGGTGATAGTGGAAGAAGAAGAAATAGCCAAAGAGCAAATAACTGATGCTGACACCGAAGAGGCTTTGGATGAAGATACAGACACCACAAAATCTGTACTACTGCAGTTACATCTTTGGCAGCTGCATGGCCACAGTTACACCAGGGCGCTGTTTGAAAAGCTTGGATCTTGATAGCTGCACTCTTTCTGAAATTCTCAGACTGCACATCTTAGCTTCAGGCGCTGATGTAACATCAGCAAATGCAAAATACAGGTATCAGAAAAGAGGAGGATTTGATGTTACAGATGATGGCTGTATTGAGCTTCGTTTGAGCAATCCCAGTCTACTGAAGAAACCGTCAAGCACTTCAGTGTATGATGATACCAGGAGGAAAAATGAAGATCCTTCATAGTCCCTGTGGGAAGCTACTGACCCTAGTTTCTACTAGGGATTTCATTGAACAGTATGCTGATATATTACGACAGGCAAAGTAGGAGTTCCAGGAGTTAAAAGCAGAACATCAAAAAGAGAGGGAAGAAGCAGCTGCTAGAATTCATAAAAGGAAGGAAGAAAAACTTAAAGAACAAGAACAAAAAATGAAAGAGAAACAAGAAAAAATAAAGGAGGACAAACAAAGAAATTCAACTGCAGATGTACCTATAGGTGAGGAAGAAAGGCCAGGTTTTGGTACCAGCACTAAGAGCAAAGAAATAGAGTTCCTTGGTCAAAAAGGAACTTGACCAAGATATGGTCACTGAATAAAAATTAAAAAAAATAAAGATATGGTCACTGGCCAGGTGTGGTGGCACACACGTGTAATCTCAGCAATCAGGAGGCTGAGGCAGGAGGATCACCATGAGTTTGAGGCCAGCCTGGGCTACATAAGTGAGTTCAAGACCAGCCTACACTACATAGCAAGACCCTGTCTCAAAAAAAAAAAAAAAAAATTAAAAAAGAAAAAAAAAGATATGGTCACCAAAGATGAAGATGACCTAGGGTCACATAAAAGAAGCAGAAGGGGCAGAAGAGGACAAGATGGATTTAAAGAATTGACAAGGCAAGTTAAGATCATTTGTGTAACGCAAGAGCCTCTTACTGCTGATGAGGAAGAAGCTTTCAAATAGGAACAGCAATGAAAAGAGAAAGAGGTCGGAAAAATCCAACATGCAGTAGCATGTACCAATATTTTTCCCTTGTTCCATGACCGCATGGATAGGTGCTACTGGATTTTCCCTTCTATTCCTGGATTGTTTATTGAAGAAGATTATTCTGGTCTCACTGAAGACATGCTGTTGCCTAGACATTCATCATTTCAGAATAATGTACAGTCTCAAGATCCTTCGGTACCTATTAAAACTGGAGAGTCTTTGATGTCTGAATCTACCTCCAATGAGGACCAAGGTCCATGGACAGTTCTTTACAGCCGCCAAAATCAGTGCCTAAGCCAAATCTGTAGCGCTTTTACAGGCCTTGTGAATAGCTAGACCAGTTTTTCGAAGCTCTTAATTCTAGAAGATACAGAGAAAGTGCCTTAAAAGAAACCTTGTTGTTGGGCCGGTGAGATGGCTCAGCGGCATAAGCGCCTGCCTTGCAAGCGCGAGGGCCTGAGTTCGACTCCCGGATCCCACATACGAAAAAGGGGCCGGTGATATCGCTCAGCGGCACGGGTGCCTGTTGGCGCGCGAGGTCCTGAGGTCGACCCCCCGGTACCCACAAAAAAAAAAAAAAAAAAAAAAAGAAACCTTGTTGCAAGAGAAAAGCAGAATATGTGCACAGCTAGCCTGATTTTCTCAAGAAAAATTTCATTTTTCAGATAAACCTCAAACCAATAGCAAACCTGCCTGTACTCAGGGAAGAAACTCCAGTGCATGTGACCCATCTCAGATGTCAGCAGAAAGGCAGCTTCACCTGAGGCTGAGAGTTCCTTCTGGATCCCGAAGACAGAATCTACCAAGGAACGTTGGGAGCAATCAAGGTTACAGACCTACACATGTGGAGATCAGTCTTAAAAAGTGGGCAGTATGAGCTGTTAAGTGAGGAAAATAAGAAAAATGGAATAATCAAAACTGTGAATGAGCTGGGTGTGGTGGCGCACACCTGGAATCCCAGCACTTGGGAGGCTGAGGCAGGAGGATTGCTGTGAGTTTGAGGCTAGCCTGGACTACATATGAGTTCAAGGCCAGCCTGAACTACAAAGCTAGACCCTGTCTCAAAATAAAAACAAAAACAAAAAAAAAAAACAAAACAAAACTGTAAATAAAGATATAGAAGAGGAACAAGCAAGGGTGATTGTGAAAGACAGATTTTTGGGGATAAAAACAGAAACTTCAAGTACTGTCTCAACTAAATGCAAGTACACCACAATCAGTGAGCAATGTGGTTCATTACCTGGCAGTGGCACTCTTTAAGATAGAACAGGGCATTGAGTGGCGTCTTCTCGAAGCTCCACTTTATGCCAGTGACAGTGGGCATTCTTATAAAACAGTCCTGGACCGCTGGAGAGAGTCATTCCTTTCCTCTGCTAGCCTGTCCCAAGTCTTCCTTCACTTAGCCACTTGGATCGCAGTGTGGTTTGGTCTAAATCTATACTGAATGCTCATTGCAAGCTATGCCATAAGAAGGGGCATGCTGATAATGTGGTGCTTTGCAATGGCTGAGATGGAGGTGTTCGAGCAAAGCTCAAGACTGTGCCTGAAGGAGATTGGTTTTGTCCCAAACGTCGACCAAAGCAACATTCTAGAAGAATCCTTTTTAGACAGACACCATCCTTGGGAAGTGATGAAGAAATCAGAGAGAGTTCGGAGGGTGGGGAGGATGAAGTCGATGATGAAGAGTGTCAAAGTGACGAGGAAGAATACGAGGGAGAACAAAACAAAGATGACTCAAGAAGAGGAAGTACTCAGCCCGCCAAAACGAGGAAGAGCACAAGTTAGATTGCCAGTTAAGACAAGAGGGAGACTTAGCTCTTTCTCAAGTCGTGGCCAGGCACGAGATCCTAGAAAATACCCTTCAAGGAGTCAGCAGAGTACACCCAAAATGACTGTTTCTTCTAGAACTACTGCTAGAAACCTAAGAAAGATAAGGCCTGCTCTTCCTGCAGAAACTAAATCTTCAAGAATTGTCAGTCGTTCTACTTGCCACAGTCATGGCACAGAGCAAGCAGATGTATTTGTGGAACTCCTTAGTCCTCACAGAAAATGCAGAGGCAGAAGTGCCTATAATACACCAGAAAACAGTCCCAGCTTCCCTAATGTCAGAGTTATCCCCACAAAGTCAAGTGAAGCGGCAAGATCTTTAAATGTTGCTTCAAGACTTTGTCTCCAGGATAGTGAATCCAAGAGAAGAAGCAGGAAAAGACAAGCTATGCAGTCATCCCTGATGTCACAGAATTGAAGGAGCTCTAGCTGACAGGGGGAAGTTCTCGAATTGTCTGCTTTTGAGCAACTTGTGGAATTAGTACAGCATGGTCACAACTGGCCTTTTTTTTTTTTTTTTGTGGGTACCGGGGGTCGACCTCAGGACCTTGCACGCCAGCAGGCGCCCGTGCCGCTGAGCAATATCACCGGCCCTTTTTTCATACGTGGGTTCCAGGAGTCGAACTCGGGCCCTCGCGCTTGCCAGGCAGGCGCTTACGCCGCTGAGCCATCTCACCAGCCCCAGCTGGCCTTATTTGAAACTGGTCTCTAAAATTCAGGTACCAGACTACAATGACATCATTAAAAAGCCCATTGCCCTAAATATAAGGTGTGAAAAAGCAAATAAATGTGAATATAAATTAGCATCTGAGTTTATTGATGATATTGAATTAATGCTTTGAGTACAACCCTCATAACACGAGTAAAGCAAAAGCTGGAACCACGCTTCAAGCATTTTTTCATATTCAGGCTCAAAAGCTTGGACTCCACATCACACCCAGTAATGTGGACCATGATAGCACACCACCAACTGCAAAAAAGTCATGAATCTAATTTCTGTCCTTCTAAAGGATATATTTCAGGGAAAAAAAAATTGTTCATGAAGATGGAACATTAAATCATTCTCTAAAGCAGTTGTATGTATAAAGAAATAACAACTGATTGGCCACTTGAAGTGTGGCTTGCACTAGTCTCAATTTTAATATTAAGCACTCAGGAGAATGTAGGAAAGATTCCCTTTGCTAGAATTTTGTTCAGTATCTAATAAGTTTGATAAATGTATGGATTCAGTACTGGTTTACAGAGGTTTTTGTACATTTTGAGATCATTCATTTGTACACATATCTTGGAAAATATTTTTTACCCTATGATTTATTTTGTCATTGATTTTTTAGAAGTTGTGGTATTATGGGAGAAATATCTACACAGATGGGTCTTCTGCTATTAACACACTTTAGAAAAATGTCTACATGTCTTAAGAATTGTTTAATGAGTATATTCTTTCAACACTACACATGAATGGATCAAATTTTATATCCCTTGAAGTGCTGTGTCAGTGCAGCATGGACATGTTAAGTCTGAGTTTATTAACTAGATATTTATTTAGCATTCAGAGTAATTTGTGAACTTGTTTTGTATTTATAAAATTTATACTTGGAAAATGTTAATTTTTAAACATTTTTCTGTTTTTGTTTTATTTCTTTAATCTCCTCAGTGTTCAAAAATTTCACCCTCCTTTCCCCTGACAGTTTTTCAGTTTTACAGAACTGTTTTACAAGTTTCTATGTATAACTTTTTAAGTGTACCAGCAAAATGACATTTTTTTCAAGTTAAAAAAATCTGGGGCCGGTGAGATGGCTCAGCGGCTTAAGCGCCTGCCTGGCAAGCGCGAGGGCCCGAGTTCGACTCCCGGAACCCACATACGAAAAAGGGGCCGGTGATATCGCTCAGCGGCACGGGCGCCTGCTGGCACACGAGGTCCTGAGGTCGACCCCCCGGTACCCACAAAAAAAAAAAAAAAAAAAAAAAAAAAAAAAAAAAATCTGGATTTTTTAGAAGAAACAGGAAGGGCTCTAGAAACAAACATGGCAGTGCCTAATCCAAAACAGCACCTAGTCATGTGACAAGACAAGATGGCAGCCAGTCATGTGATGACCCTAAGACAGCACCTTGAGAAGGAAATGCCTGTCTAGGGAAATAGCACAGACGAGAGTTTAAGAGCAAAAAGGAGTAAACTGGGGTAGGTAGCTACTCAGGCAGCCTGCCAAGTTACCAACAGCTACTTTTCCCCAAAAGAGTGAGAAAGTTGAGCAAAATATCATGTAGAACAGAGACATGAGGTCAAAAAGGCATACTAAACTCTAGGTTGCATACATGGTACTTGAATGATTTATTCTGCAACTAGGTTAATAATAGGCTCTCTAGTTGTTCTTTTTTTATTTTATTTTATTTATTTATTTTTTGGACAGGGTCTTGCTATGCAGCCCAGGCTGGCCTTGAATTCACTATGTAGCCCAGGCTGGCCTTGTACTCACAGTGATCCTCCTGCCTCAGCTCCCAAGTGCTGGGATTACAGGCGTGCACCACCACTCCTGGCTCTCTGGCTGTTCTTTACCGACTTGTATCTGCAATGAGTGACCAAAAATGGGCGAGAGAAGAAAGAGATAAACTTCAAGCAGGCCTGTAAATTTCCCACAGGTGGAAGAAAAACACAGAGGCCATGTATTCCCCTCCCCCTCCTCCACATAGTGGAAAAGCAGGAAACAATTCCCAGTGCTATGATAAGAGTCTCTTGAGTTCCCCAACCTAAGGGAGAGGTGGGAACAGAAGGGAAAAAAAAAAAAAAATCTTTGTGGCATTTTAGAGAGAACAAATTAAAAAATGTGCCCAAGGGCCTTACCTGTTCTCCTGGCTGGCTTGCCAAATACGTTACTAGGTTTTGGGGTGCTGAAGTCTCTTTCTAGAGATGATTTCTAGGTACTTTCTGTCCTGAGCAAAGAATTGGTCAAGACAAGTGCAAATAGTAACAAAGTTTTATTAAAGGTAAGAAAGGAAACAAGTTCTACAGAGCAAGTTTGGGCCAAGTAAAAGTAGGAAAAGAAGTGCACCTTGCAGTGTGAGGGTGGCCACCATGCAAGAGTGAACACAGTGGCAAAAATTCAATGGCGACTGTTCTTTTCGTATCATCCACTCCTCAGGCTGATGTCGGGTCTAGCCCATCCCATCTAAAACCTGCCTGAGTTCTTGTGAGAAGTCTACATGCAGGATTTTGGGAGCCATTCCGCTCATGTGTTGTGGGATTTTATAATTAACTAGTCATACCTTCTTCCCCAGCCAGTGCTCACTTTGGCAGCATGTATACTACTTCCCCAGACAGCCTTGCCATACCCTAATCTCCTGTTCATCAGCACTCGGGAAGCTGAAGCAGGAAGATCACTAAGAGTTCAAGGCCATCTGGGCTACTTAGCCAGATCCTGTCTCAAAAAACAAAAACAAAAACAAAAACAAAAAAAGCAGTGTTTTTCCTGAGATGTTTATGGGAAAAGCATGTCTCCTGCTACTTTGGCTTATGACTTCATTTATAACTCTTCTATGCTTTGAAGCCCAGCTTTTGTAAGCTTGCTAACATCAGTGGGCAGAGGAGGAATTCTTTCTCATGTGTATCTTAAGTCTCTGGGAGGAAAGGAAAACTGGTTGGGCGTGGTGGCACAAGCCTGTAATCTCAGCACTCTTGAGGCTGAAGCAGGACAATTGCCATAAATTTGTGGCCAGCCTGGGATACAGAGTGAGTTCAAGGCCAGCCTGGACTGCGTAGCAAGCACCTGTCTCAAAAAAAAAAAAAAAAAAAAAAAATCAGGATTACGAGATCAAGGTCAAATTTCTCAAACAGTTCAGGTTCAATCGGCATGAAATCAAGTTCTCTCTCCCTTAATCCTTACCAAAAGAGAAACCCTAAGTAAGCTGAGTTCAACTAAGTCAGTTGGTTTTCTATTGTTCCTCTCTTCGTCCCCCACCTTAAAAGAAAAGTCATTTTGAAATGAGCAATTGATTTTTGGCTTTTATTTCTGCCTTTTTTCAGCCCTTTTTATAATAAAACCAACCTCTGCTCAGCTCATTGGAACACTTATTCTATCTTATGGAAGATGCGTTAACCAATTGTAGAATTGGTAATAAAGCTAAGTGAAATAATTATACGAGATTGTTGTAATTTTATTCTCTGATAGCAGGAAATAGAGTTAATGGGAAGAATTTGGTAAAGAGCATATTTACAAAAGTTAAAGATGACAAAAGCTATAGTAACAGCAGGAAACTCTTGGTATCTCCAGGTTGATGAGGTAAAGGGAGCAAGATAATGGAATGTAACTCTTGGGTGTGGTGGTTTATGCCTGTAATCCCAGCACTTGGAAGGCTGAGGCAGGAGGATTGCTGTGAGTTTGAGGCCAACCTGAACTGCATAGAGACCTTGTTAAAAAAAAAAATAAAAGAGTGAGAGAGAGAGAGAATAGTGGCATGCTAAAAATACTATAGCTGTAGCGAAATAGGAGAGATTTGGACAGGAATTGTGGCTTTTGCTAGAGCAATGTCATATTATTAATCTTAGCCTTGTCTCCTGCCAGAGCTCCCATCTGCTACACTCAACTGGATGTGGAATTTAAGGATGGAGCCTTATGGATATAGAGACTGCAGCATAAAGCATGCATCTAGCATCTCAGGCACAGAACAGAGAGGAAAAGCAAACAGTGAGAACAACTTCATAACACTTATATGATTGAGGAAAAACCTATGTTCTAAATGAATGATTGACATAACTGAGGGGTCCAATTGGTGGAGGCTAGTTGTGAACTTCAGTTAACAGGAAGTTCTCCTGCTGACAGTTCACAGCTTTTGAGGTGGCCCTAGGAGGAGGATTTTGAAGAGTGGCTTCCTGGTGCTTCTAGGCTCTGAAATAAAGGACTCTGTTTTAGAGGAGTGAAAGGAATTAACCAACTCAGCAGTGGCAGCTAGGCCAGTCCTCATGTGGCAGCCTGCTGGAAAGGTAACAGGGGTTTCGAGAGTGCAGTATAGACCCCCACTCATTGTTGCTTAGTTCTTGGCCAGAGGAATTATGAGATCCCTTACTAAAAATGCTCCACTTAAGAGTCCCAGTGTGGTAGATTAATTAATGGTCAACTTGCAACACCCAGCTAAACTGAATCAGGGTGGTGCTGGCTGGGGAAGGCCCACCTGAGGACTGTTGCCAACAGCATAAAAGGAGAACTAACTGGAGGGGAAGATGGGGTGCTGTTGATTGATGGTGTGATGGAAGAGCTTGTCACTCTGGCTTTCCTGATATGAACTCAGCTGTTCTCATTGTCAGAGGAGCTCACTGTCTTTGCTGTCGCTGAGGTTGGCTGCGGTTCGCTTTGGGGGAGCTCTGGTCCTTACCTTGAGCATCGCTTCCTGGCCCCAGTGCAGATCCCTCAGTCTGCTGGCACAGACCCTTCATCCCGCTGGCGTAGACTTTCCAGCTTCCACCACTGACCTTTGGGCCTTCCCAGTGCAGATCCCGAAACAGACTTGTGTGAGACGTTGTCGTGGGCTCTGGGCCTCCAGCTGGACTCGTGCAGGACACTGCCGTGGGATCCAGGCCCTGAGCTGGATTCTTTGGGTCCCTAGTGTGTGGACAGATCTCCTGCACTCTTCTGCATTTGACTTTTTGGGTGAATATTATAAAATAATCCTGTAAATTATGTGTCCTGTATTTACTCTTTTTTCTTGTAAAAAAGAGCATTCGCCACAACATCTGGCAACTGACGGAGGCCTGGGTAACTTAAGGAAGGATATTCTGTGATACGGAAATCAACTTTCCACTCTATGCTGCAGATATTTTGAAAACCACAGTGGTGACAGTTCTGATCTATTTTCTACATTTTGAAAAATATAGAGTGCATTACAATCAATACTGTGGTGCCCACTGGCCTGGAGCTAAGTACAGAAGTTGAGCTTTCTACCCTTGCTGGTAGAGCTCTTCATTCTGATTGAGAGGGAGGGGCAGGGAGAGGAGAGAAACAAGTGAAGAAGCCAAATGAAGTCAGAGTTGGGAAGTATATATATATATATATATATATATATATATTTTTTTTTTTTTTTTTTTTTTTTTTTTTTTTTGTCTTTTTGAGACAGGGTCTCACCATGCAGTTCAGGCTGGCCTTGAACTCACTTTATAGTGCAGGCTGGCCTTGAATTCACAATGATCCTCCTGCCTCAGCCTCCTGAGTGCTAGGATTACAGGCATTTGGCACCATGCCAGGCCAAGTGAGTTTTTGATAGGACAACCATCCCAATGCTTTATTTGCATGAGAAAGAAGCCAATCCAGGAATTCCAGACACAGAAGACGCCTTCCAATTATTCTTGGTGGGTGTGAGTTTGTCCACTGGCCCACTCTCCCTCTGCAGAGTGAACTCCTTTTCCATCATCAGTGAAGGTATATGCTGGCTACTTTTCCTGTGTGTCTTGACCAATTAATTCTTTGTTCAGAACACCAAGAACCTGGAAAAAATTTCCCCAGGACCCATCATCCTGTAACATCCTGAGTAGTAGGCATTACAGGCCCCCAATGGCTCTGGTTCTAGAAGTTTTGATGTGTTCAAGTAAAAAGACAAACACATACACAAACACACAAAAACAAAACCAAAAAAAAAAAAAGGAGCTAGGTAATGCCAGATACTTGGGGTGCTGAGGTATGAGGATCACAAGTTCGAAGGCAAACTGAGTAATTTAGCAAGATCTAGTCTCAAATTTGGAAAAAAAAAAAAAAAAAAAAAAAAAAAGGGAGCCCAGTATGGTGGTACATCTCTGTAATCCCACACTCTGGGAGGCCAAGGTGAAGAATCAAACATTCAAGCCCAGTTTAGAGATTTAGCAGAATAAAACAATTTAAAAAGGGGTCAGGAATTAGCTCAGTGTGAAGGCCCTAGGTCCATCCTCATTACCACAATAAACAACTTTTCTCCATTCAATGTAAAAGCAATTTTGCAACATTCACATAATGTTTATTATATAGTCTGAAAGTTTGTGACTTTTTTGGTCTAAGCCTCAATTTTGAAAAATTTTTGAACTTATAACGATTTATTATTTTTATTATTATTATTTACAGTAGTGGGGATTGAACCCAGGTCCTCACACTGAGCTACATTCCCAGCCTACTTTTTCTTTTGAGACAAGGTTTTGTTAAATTGCTAAATTGGTCCGGTGAGATAGCTCAGCGGCATAAGTGCCTGCCTGGCAAGTGCAAGGTCCTGAGTTCGACTCCAGGTACCCACATACCAAAAAAGGTCCAGTGATATCGCTCAGTGGCACGGGTGCCTGCTGGCATGCGAGGTCCTGAGTTCGATCCCTGGTACTCACAAAAAGAAAAAAAATGCTAAATTACCCAGGCTGGTCTTGAACTTGTGATCCTCCTGCTTTAGCTGTTCCGAGTGCTGGGATTATAGGCCTGCGCAACCAGGCCCACTCCTTAGCCCCTTTTACAATTTTTATTTTAAGATAGGGTCTTGCTGGGCCGGTGAGATGGCTCAGCGGCGTAAGCGCCTGCCTTGCAAGCGCGAGGGCCCGAGTTCGACTCCCGGATCCCACATACGAAAAAGGGGCCGGTGATATCGCTCAGTGGCACGGGTGCCTGTTGGCGCGCGAGGTCCTGAGGTCGACCCCCCGGTACCCACAAAAAAAAAAAAAAAAAAAAAAGATAGGGTCCTGCTAAATAGCCCTGGATGGCCTCGACTTTGGGATCCTCCTGCCATTTTAGTAGCTGGCATTGCTGGCATTTTGCCACTGCTTTTCACAGTGCTTTCCAAAAATGTGAACTTTTTTCTGAGTGTGATGTCATACTCTGTAATCCCAGATCTCCAGGAGGCTGAGGCAGGAAGATAGCAAACTGGAGCACAGCCTGGCCAATTTTACCCTGTCTCAAAATAAAACATTTTAAAAAAGGCCTGGGGATATAGCTCAGCACAAAGGCCCTGGTTCCAATCAGAAGTTTAAAAAATAAAAAAAAGGTAAGCTTTACTTCTTTTGGAATAATTTTAGATTTACAGGAATGAAAAGGTAGCACAGAGATCTTTGTGTACCCTTTACTCAACTTTCACTAATATTAACTCTTATATAACCATGGTGCTACCTCAAAATTCAGGAATTAATATTACTATAATACTATTAACTAAATTGTAGCATTGAGATTTCACTATTTATGTCCTTTTGCTTCTGGGATCCAATCCATGTTACCATACTGCATTTAGCATGGTGCTTTTTTTCATTTAAAATGTATTTTAAAGCTGGGCTTCATGGGGCATCCCTGTAATCCCAACATTTGGGAGGCAGAGACAGGAGGATCATGAGTTTGAGGCCAGCCTAAACTACACAGCCAGACCCTGTCTCAAAAAACAACAAAAGAAAGAAACAAGTGTATCTTTTTTTTTCTTTTTTCTTTTTTTGGTACTGGGGATTGAACCCAGGGACTTTACAATGAAGTTTTTTCCCTAGCCCTTTTTATTTTTTGAGACAGGGTCTTTGTAAATTGCTTAAAATGCCCAGGCTGGGTTTGAATTTGTGATCTTCCTGCCTTAGCTTCCCAGTGTGCTGGGATTATAGGCTAAACAAATGTATTTTGAAACTGGGTGGGGTGCTTCATGCCTGTAATCCCAGTTACTCCTGAGGCTGAGGCAGGGATTGCTATTCAAGGCTAGCCTGGGCAATTTAGGGAGACCCTTTCTCTAAATAAATAGGCCTGAGGATTTAGCTCCATGGTAAGGCCCTTGCCTAGCATGTCAAGACCCTGGTTGAATCCTCAGCATTACACATATTTCTTTTTCTTTTCTTTTTTTTTTTTTTTGGTACCAGGAATCGAACTCAGGACCTTGTGCTTGCTAGGCAGGCGCTTGTGCCGCTGAACTATATCCCCAGCCCCTCAGCGTTACAAACATTAAAATAAAATCAATAAATAAAAAGGACTGAACATGGCACATGCTTGTAATCCTGGCACTCTGGAGGCTGAGGCGAGAGGATTGCAAATTTGGGTTCCATGCAGGGCAATTTAGCAACCCCCACCAAGGGGCCTGGGGATATAGCTCAGTGTGAAGCCACAGGGTTCAATCCCTAGCACTGCAATAACTAACTAGCTAACTAAAATAAGATAATAAAAAGGGCTGGGATGTAGCTCAGCACTATAAATTCAATTGTGAATGGTGCAGAAAAGAAAAAGGAAAAAAACATATCTTAAAGATTGTCTCATATCATTTCATACCCAGTTATCTAATTCTCTGGGTTACAGAATGAATGAATTCTTAGAAGTGAAATTGCAGTTAATGATTATGTGCATCTAAAAATTACCAAACCCAGCGCGGGAGGTGTAGCTTAGCGGCGGAGCTCGTTCTTAGCATGCAAGAGGCCTTGGGTTCAGTCCCCAGTACAGGAAAAAAAAAAAATTACCTAACTCCTCTACCCATAGTATTGCCAGACCCTTCTACCTGGTACCCCTGTGATTGAGTATTGCATGTTTCTTCATGAAGTTCCAAGATTAGGATTGGGGGCTAAATGAGAGTGATAAATGTAAAGTATTTGCGAGTTTTTGCACACCACAAAACAATTCAAGGAACTGGTGCAAATACTACATAAAGCATTGCTTGATTTACATTCTGGCCGTACACTAATCATTGTAACCTGACCTATATGGTTGACCCCCCTTACGACCACTAGGGGTCTCTGCTAGAAGGGTTTTATAATTTACGTCAGTCCGCTTAAGGCAATGTTTTGGGATGATGCTTTAGAAAACTCTTAAAACTTGAAAGTGATGATCTAATCCAACTTCCTTACATCACAGATGAGGAAACGAAAGCTGGCCAAAAGAGCTAGTAGGGTAAAGGACTGGAATAAAAAATTCTCTCTTGGTTCTCGAGACAAGAGTACAAGAAATTCCCTTCTGTTACGTGTCTCCACTGAATGATTCACCTTCAGCGGCTATTTCTCTTCTCGTTGCCACAGTTTTAATTATTTTTGCTAAAATCATATATTTGTGATTTTTTTGGCTTCACATCTTTTATTAGTGCATATTGGTTCTACAGATTAATGGGTTTCATTTAGGAAGATTCGTACATGCACATCACAAACTTTGGTTGTTCTCACCCTCCCATCACACATTGTGGTTTTTTTATAATAGGATATTTTGTTGTTTGGTTAGATGAAGGAATTGCACGAACTTCTAAAATAACACCTTTATTACCTATTCCAAAATGTTCTATTCATCCAGGCATGGTGGCCCACGCCTGGAATCCCCCCACTTGGGAGGCTGAGGCAGGAGGATCGCTTTGAGTTCGAGGCCAGCCTGGGCTACAGTGAGTTCAAGGGCATCCTGGACTACACAGGGAGACCTTCTTTAAAAAATAAAATAAAATAAAATAAAATAAACATTTAAAAAATCTATTCAAATTCCTCTCGGCATCAAAACAGTATTACTTACTGTAAAACCTAGCAACTACTTTCCAACTGCCTTTCAAACCTCCTTTCCATTCAAAACACTTTACTCTTATCTTTACTCATTTATTCATTCAATATTTATTGAGTGCCTATTAGCGCCAGATACCTTTGTAGGTCCTAGGCTTACAGAAGTAAAGCGCCTCCCTCTCCCAACCCGCCCCCCCCAGATTCCTTTTCTTTTTTTTTTCTCTTGAAAATATACACATGCCTTTTAATTTCTGCGGTACTAAGTATGGTTCCTGAACTACCACCCGCAGTAGTAGCTGGGAGCTCATTAGAGATGCAAATTATTAGGCCCACCCCACACACTAGGGATGGGGCCCAGCAAAAAAAAAAAAAAGAAAAATAAATTTTTTTAACAAGCTCTCCAGGGATTCTGATGCACACTCAAGTTGGAAAACCAAGGTTTTAATTCCACAGCCCTAATTATCGAAATAGGTCAAAGATCAACATCTGGCTTCCAAACCCACCCCAAGCCGCTCCATGGAACATTTCTCTCAACCGCACCAGCTGCGATCCAACAATAACGGCCCTTAATAGTTTGTACCACCTGAGATGGTGGAATCGTAGTGGCATTATAATGGTTCCAGAACAAAAGCCACCGCGGTGGGTTTTCTGGGCATGTCCCGATCGACAGTGGGCCGGACCGAGTTCTTGGAGAGCGGCTCCCGACTCTAGAGTCAGCCTGGCACGTTGTGCCTCCGGCTCAGGGTCAGGCTGAGTCAGGACGGCCTCGGCCGAGTGGGCCGCGGGAAGGGGGTCAGGCTGGGCTGGAAACCTGGACCGTAGCACAGGGGTACAAAGAGGGCCGAAGGCGCAGGGGCGGACCCAGGAGGCCGGGGCTGGCTGGCGTGGAAGCCGCACCCTCGCCACTCCAGACGCCGACAGGGCGGAGCCACGCGGCCGTAGCTCCGGCTGAGACGCGCGGGGCGGCGCAGGCTCGCGGCGAGGCGTGTGGGGCTACAACGGGAGCGGCTGCGCCGCCCGGCCGGGAAGGAGCCGTGCGCATGCGCGGCCCCGGCGCCATTTTGGTGGCCGGGCGCGGAGGTGATTCCACACTAAGGAGAGCGCGGCGGCGGCGGCGGCAGCGGCAGCGGCAGCAGGGGCGGCAGTGGTAGCGTTCGTGTGCTCGGGTCTGAATCGCCGAGGGAGGAGGCGGTGGAGGAAGAGGTGGCGGCGGCGGCGGCGACGGTGGTCGTAGCGGTGGCGGAGGAGGCGGGTACGAATCAGCTGCGGGCGGAGACATGGCCAACATCGCGGTGCAGCGAATCAAGCGGGAGTTCAAGGAGGTGCTGAAGAGCGAGGAGGTCAGAAATGAACTCCCGGGCGTCCCCCACCACAGCCCGGGGCGGGAGGGCACCCCCCGGCGGCGACCCCAACGTCCCCGGCGGCCCCTAGTGGCCTTGGCCGCGCCGTCGCTGCGCCGGCCTGCGAGGGGCCGCCGCCCCCCTCCCCTCCGTCCCTCCCACCCATCGGCTCCCCTCCCTTCTTCCCTCTGCCTCCCGTCGCCTCCCCTCCGGGCCCGGGTCGGGTTTTCGCGGGCGGGCGGGTGGGGAGCGCGCTGCGGGGCGGGACGGCGCTCCCGGGGGCGCCCCAGGCTGCGGCCGCCTCTGGGAGAAAGGGAGGCGGCGGGTGGGGAGGGAGCAGGCCGAGCCCGAGAAAACCCGGGAAGTGGGATGGGGGAAGGGGAAAGGTAACCGGATCCGGGGAGCCGCGCGAGGGCCCGCACTTTTCAAGGGATTCTGGGTTATTGCTTGCCAGGCCTCTGCTGTCCTTAGGGAAGGGAAGGGAAGACTTGAACCCTTAGGTGTGGATGCAAAGAGGGGGGCAGGCAGTTACTCCCCGTTGTTGGGTGCTGGGAGACGAGGGGAGGCATAATGGGATAGCGCCGTATTGGGAGGCAGGGATAAGGGAATTTTCACCGGAGGTAGGAAATTAATTCCAAGTTAGATCATTATCTCCTTTCTTTCCACCCCCCCAGGCCTCTATATTGGCATCTAAAGCTTTTTGACTGGCCAAAGGCAAGTTGTTTGGTGTATTGAATATTTTTAGCTAAGAAAAAAAATAATGGAGTATTTGAGTAGCTTATTTCAAAACACTGTTGAAAAATAAGAGATCAGAGTCTTTCTCCTAAGACAATGCCTCTGTGACTCGTTGTGCTGTGAAACTTCATTATGATATTCCTCATAGGTGACTCTTACCTTTGAAAAATAGATCTGTTAAGAACAAGGGATTTTACCAGATAAATACATTGTTGTATATCATTATTAAGTAAGTTTGTGCTGCCCTGAAAGGTAGCACGACACAGTAGTATGGATTTTTTAAGAAAAATTTCTCCTGCTGCTTTTCAGTCTTGCAGAGTTTAGATACTGTGCCTTACTGCAGGCCACATTTATTAACGCAAAATATTCAAGATAGACTACTTATTTGACTGAAAACTATATATTAGTATAATTTTTCATACCAAAGTCAAGAATATCAGGTTGTTTTCTCGATTGAGTTTAATAGGATAATACTGAAAATGATTATTACTTTAGAGATTGACATTTATTGTTGAATACATCGTTATTTTTTTTTTTTTTTGTGGTTGGTGCTTTGATAATGTCAGTAATGATTTACGAAATTCACCATTCTAAATAAGTCCAGTAACACACTTTATTTGTGCCACTGAGTGTACTGTGTTTCTTTCCAAATACATATGGAGAAAACTATTTAAAATTCAAAATGACAGTTATTAGACCTACTGATTGTGATTAGTAGGTAATTAAATAGTACGTAAGTACTATTGATCCTTTTAACAGATCATGTGTATGAACTCTGAACTTCGCATTTGTTCATTTGCCAAAACTTGGAATGGAGGCATGACTTCGTATTTTTGTGGTACAGTGCAGAAGTAGTCATAAATGTTTATAGTGAAACACACTGTAACAGTAATTTTAATTTTTTTAGTAAGAAAATGTATTCTAGGATTCATAATTGAGATATATTCCTAATGAAAGATTGCAGCTATTGTTGCCATCAGCCTGAAACATTTCTTCTATAATGTGGTTGTGTGTGCCTGAAACTTAATAGATTTCTAGTGCCTTATTTTCTTCCACTTAAAAGTGGTAAACTACTGCTCAGATAATTCATATGGTCTCTTTGCTTTATGTAAAATGACTTTTCAGCATGGTATTCTTAGTGCTTAAGTTGAAGATCACCAGAAATTGTGTTGCTCTAGTAATGCATATTATTATACTAATATTACTGCTCTTTAAGGGCCACAGTAATTCAGAAGAAGAAAACACAAAATGCAAACAGACAGGTTATTTTTTAAGACTAGTGGCTTGTGCTGGAGGAATAGCTCAGAGGTGCAGCCCTTGCCTAGTATACATGAGGACCTGGGGTCAACCCCCAGCACTTTGAAAGAGAAAGAATAGTACCTTTATAAATCTGGAAGGAAATTTCTTCCAGGAAAGTAAGTTGCAAAGAACATTGAGGAGAGTGTCAGATAATTTAATCTTGGAATAAATATAAACAATAAGTAGCTTTATTTTCACCACTATTTCATTTCATTTATATTTTAATAGGCATAGTTCTGTAAGTAGATTATTTTCAACTCGTTGAAATACTTGTAGTGCCCATGTATTTCCTTAAGTGTGTAAATATATTTTGAATGATCGAATTATGAAATATTTTGTCATGTCATCTTATATGACTCTCTACCAAGATTTAATTCATATGCTTGTGTTCTCTAAAAGTACTTACTGGTTGATTTCAGGACCTTTGGTGGGCAAATCTTTTTTTTTGGTGGGTACAGGGGGTCGACCTTAGTACCTCGCGCGCCAGGAGGCGCCCGTGTCGCTGAGCGATATCACCGGCCCCTTTTTCGTGTGTGGGTATTGGGAGTCGAACTCAGACCCTCGCGCTTGCCAGGCAGGCGCTTACGCCGCTGAGCCACCTCACCGGCCCACAAATACCTTTTTAAAGATAGCTGGTGTGTGTTGAATACTGGTTGTAGAAGCTTCAAAGTGGCTATAGAGTATGTTGATTAAAACACAGCCTCTCACCCATGTAATCCAGCGCTCCTGAGGCTGAGGCAGAAGGATTGCTGTGAGTTCAAGGCCAACCTGGCTACATACTGAGTTCAAGGCCAACCTGAACTACATGGGAGATCTTGTATCAAAAATGAAACAAAACAAAATTAAAACCATATATAGTCTCCTATATAAATGTGAAAAGTGAGGTGCAGAGTGGTGTCGAGACCATCATTTATGTCAAAAGAAGGGAAATATGTCTGTCTGTCAATACAGGTGAAAGGATTCCTGAAAAATCTATAAAATTGTTTGCTTCTGTGTAGCGGAATTGGCTAAGTGGATTTTGAGTATAGCTCCCTTTTGAGTTTTGAGTGATGTCAGTGATTTTTACTCAAATGAAATTAACAAAGGCACCATCTAGACCTCTTTTCCATAAGACAGTGTTTGGAAGCCAATCTTTTGTCTGCCAGATAGTCTTTTTTTGTTTGTTTTGTACTTTGCTGTGTAGTCCAGGCTGACCTTGAACTTACTGTGGGGCCCAGGCTGGCCTCAACTCGGTTTCCTGCTTCAGCCTCCCAAGTCCAATACTGAGGTTACAGGCATGCATATCCACCAGAATTTTAAGTAATTGTTCAGAGTTGCTAGGAATGAAAAATTTATTAACAGTACATTTTATAGTTATTTTGAGTCAAGTAATATAGGTGAATTGTTGATTGTGAGGATGTAAATCCCTAATCTGTTTTATTCATGAATTGCGTTGTTATTTTACTACCAGTTATTGCTGCTAATAACTGCCATTTGTGGAATGCCTTTCATTATCATTGATTATACATTGTTGCTCATTCTTAAGAACAGGTCTTTGAAGTCCCAGCATGGTGGTGCACTGTAATCCCAGCACTGGAGGCTGAGGCAGGAGGATTGCTGTGAGTTTAAGGCCCGCCTGGGATACATAGACCCTGCCTCAAATGCTTCCCCCCCCAAAAAAAATAAGAACAGGTCTTTGAATTAGCTTTTCTATTTCGTAGGTGAGGAAATTGAGATTCAGAGAAGTTAAATTGTTTGCAAACATACAGCTTTGGAATTTGAATCTAGGTTTGCTTATGTTTATATTATACTTCACTGTCATGACTTGGTCAAAAATAGGCATATTTTAAGTATTTAACAATAATTTGCAGGTGCGGTGGCACACACCTATAATCCCAGCCCTTGGGAGGCTGAGGCAGAAGGATTGCCTCCAAATTAAAGGCCAGTCTGGGCTACATAGTGATTTCAAGGCCAGCCTGAACTACATAGCAAGACCCTGTCCCCCCCCAAAAAAAAAAATTAGCTTGGTTTATATTACTGGTTAAAGATTTTAAACACAGCTTAATTTAATGTTAGCTTAAATTCATTGAAATAAGTGGCACCTATAACTGAAAAGTTTACTTGGACTATATATGTATCTCTATATATGTATCTAGAGAGAGAGAGAGCGATTTTTTTTTTTTTTTTTTTTTTGAGACAGGGTCTCGCTGTGTAGCTCAGGCTAGCTTTGAACTTACTATGTAGCCCAGGTTGGCCCTGAACTTGAGAGGATCCTCCTGCCTCAGCTTCCCATGTGCTGGGATTACCGGCATGCGCCACCATGTGCAGTGGCTTTGGCATTTTGAACAGATAATAATATTCTATTCTGAGTGGCTCTCTTGTGCATTATAGCATGTTTAGCAACATCTCTGAGTCCTAATACTAGATACCTATACCACTGCCAGACCCTGACCTTGCCAGTTGTATCAGTTAAAACTGCTAAATACTGAGAACAACTACTGTGGTCCACACCCTTTAGAAGACTACGTAAGATTATTTTAAGATGTATAGAATTTATTTACAGGATAGACAAGGTCCAACAAATAATCTACTGGCTTTGAATGTTTTTTGATTTTAGAATTTTGTTTCCCCCTTTTAATGTTTTTCTTCTAAAGTTTCTCATACTCTCTGCTGGTTTGTTTTGTTTTGTTTTGTTTTGAGACGTGCTGGGGATGGAATCTAAGGCTTTAGTCCTGCTAAAAGCAAGTTTTGTTCTACCATTGAGCTTTGATCCCAGCCCCTTTGTTTTTGATAGATTGATTTTTTTTTTTTTTTTTTTTTTGTGGGTACCGGGGGGTCGACCTCAGGACCTCGCGCGCCAACAGGCACCCGTGCCGCTGAGCGATATCACCGGCCCCTTTTTCGTATGTGGGATCCAGGAGTCGAACTCGGGCCCTTGCGCTTGCAAGGCAGGCGCTTATGCCGCTGAGCCATCTCACCGGCCCGATTGGTTGGTTTTTGTTGAGACTGGGTCTTACTGTGTAGTTCATGCTGGCCTTGAACTCACTGTGTAACTCAGGCTGGCCTCATTTGTGGTGATCCTCCTGCCTCACCCTCCCCAGTGCTGGGATTACAGGTGTGCACCACCATGCCTGGCTTTGTTTTTGATTTAAAGAAAAAGATTTAAATTTGACCATTTTGATTTAAATTTACATACAAAACATAGGTGTAATATGAATTTGAACAAGTTTTTACGATGAAAAAAATTTTTGGAGCATGTGTATAAGTTACAGTTCTGTGTAGCTTATTTAAATAATGTGTCTTATGAAGTAGTGGGGTGGGTTAAGCACAGAAAGCTTACAGATAAGGTTAAAAAAAATCCAACAATTACTCCAGAACCTAAGGGATCAGAAGTTCAAGGCAAGCCTGGGCAACATAGCAAGACTTCGTCTCATAATTTAAAAATTGTATTTTACTTATTTATTTATTTTTCCTTTTTTCCTTTTTTATGTGTGTTTATTGGTACATTTTAGGTATGCATAATGATCACATTCATCACCGGGAATCTGTACCTGTATGTGATATATCTTGTTGCTGCTTTTTTCCCCATTGCCCTCCCCTCCCTTTCACTCTTTCCCCTCCTTATTTATAGAAGCTTTATATCCATTTTTTCCTTCTATTCTTTTTTTTTCCCTTGTCCTTTCCTTTTCCCTTTCCCCTCTCCCTTGTTCCCTTTCTCATTTGAACATTTTCTTCGCGTTTCCCAGTATCTGTTATACATTTTTGTCCTTACTTACACTTTGGTTCCTACACCAGAGAAACAAAGTGATATTTAAACATGTGTCCGATTTATTTCACTTAAGAGTATGGTCACAAAAGTACTTCAAAGAATCAAAAACTGGGGTCCCATCTTATTAAAAAAGTTTTTGCACGTCGAAAAAAATCAACAGTGAAAAGAAAAACCACAGATCAGGAAAAAATTTTAGCCAACTGTCCCTGAGACAAAGGACTTCCATCTAGAACATACAAACAATTGAAAAAAATCAGGCCCCCCAAATTGAAAGACCCAATCCAAAAATGGGCATCTGAGATGAATACGCAATTCTAAGATGAAATACAGATGGCACATAAATATATGAAAAATGTTCAACATTATTGTTCATTTGAGAAATGCAAATTAAAACAACACTGAGATTCCATCTCATCCCAGAAAGAATGGCTGTCATCAAGAAATCAACCAATAACAAATGCTGGAGGGGCTGTGGGGAAAAAGGAACCCTTCTCCACTGTTGGTGGGAGTGTAGATTGCTACAACCACTGGGGAAATCAGTGTGGACATTCCTCAAAAAACTAGGATTAGAGGTCCCATTGGACCCAGCTATTCCCCTTCTGGGTATTTTCCCAGAAGAATTAAAAACATCGTACCACAGCAATATATGTGCACCCATGTTTATAGCAGCACAATTTGTAATAGCTAGATCTTGGAAACAACCCAAACGTCCATCAACTCAGGAACGGATAAAAAAGATGTGTTATTTTTAAACAATGGAGTACTACACAGCTATAAAGAAGGATAAACTTGAGGCTTTTATAGGTGAATAGATGCAACTAGAGACCATACTCAAAAGTGAAATAAATGAGACTTGCATGTATTAAACATATTGTCTCCCTAGTGTAAGAAAATGAAAGAGTAAATAAGATCCAAAATCTACAGTAGATATTGTGAAAGGGAAAGAAACTGCTCAAAAGGAAAGAACAACTGAGTTGTGGGAAAGGAGAAAAGGAAGGGAAAAGAAAATTTTGTGTGTGTGTATATATTTATATGTATGTGTATATATTTATATGTATGTGTATATATTTATATGTATGTGTGTATATATATATGTATATATACACAGAAGATAGCTAAGATAATTATACTAATTTCTTTTAGTTCATTGAAAAGAATGGTTTGTGTTTATATTGTTTGATCAATTTTGATGCCTGTATCTTATAATCTGAGCCACTACTTTGAAGATAACAATCCATAATATATTAACCACTGTTGATTTCCTACTATTTTGTTTTGAAATCCTGTATCATTGTTTTTATTGTTGTTTTTTTTTTCTCTTTAAAATAATTTTAGGGCCGGGGGTATAGCTCAGCGGCACAAGCGCCTGCCTGACAAGTGCAAGGTCCTGAGTTTGATTCCTGGTACCAAAAAATAAATAAATAAAAATAAAAAATAAGAAAAGAGTATAGTCTCAAGGTGCATCCATTTAGCTAGAAATGCCTCAAGATTATCCTTCTTTATGGCAGAGTGGTACTCCATTGTATTAAAAAAAAACACATCTGTATCCATTCATCGGTTGAAGGGCTTTTGGGCTGTTTCGAGATCTAGCTGTTACGAACCGCGCTGCTATAAACATGGGTGTGCTGTGGTATGATGCTTTTAATTATTTTGGGATGAAACCAAGAAAAGGGGGATAGCTGGGTTGAATGGAACCTCTAGTTTTAGATTTGAGGACTCTCCACACTAATTTCCACAGTGGTTGTACCAGTCTACACTCCCACCAACAGTGGAGAATGGTTCCTTTTTCCCCACATCCTTGCCAGCTTTTGTTATTGGTTGATTTCTTGATGATAGCCGTTCTTTCTTGAGATGGAATCTCGTTGTTTTAATTTGCATCTCTTGAATGACCAGTGCTTTTGAACATTTTTTCATGTATTTACCATTTCTACGTTCTCTGAGAAGTGTCTATCCATTTCAGATGCCCATTTTTGGATTGGGTCTTCAAAGTTGGCGGGGGTCTCATTTTTTTGAGTTCTTTATATATTCTACATATTAGTCCTTTGAGGAACATCTGGAAAACTTTTTTCCCACACTGTGGGTTGTCTCTTCCCTCTGTTGGTGGTTTCTTTTGCTGTGCAAAAGCTTTTTAATAAGATGAGTTCTCAGTTGTTGGTTCTTTGTGATATTTCCTGTGCAATCAGGGTTTTGTTTATAGTCTTTGCCTACAGCAGTGTCTTCAAGAGTTCTACCTATTCTGTCTTCCAGCAGAGTTCGTGCTTCTGTTTTAATATTTAGATCTTTGATCCATTTCCCTTTTAGTTTAGTGCATGATGATAGATATGGGTCTAGTTTTAGTCTTTGACATGTGGAAAGCCAGTTTTTCCAGCACGTTTATTAAAGAGGCTATCTTTCTTCCAGTGAACATGTTTGGCTCCTTTGTCAAAGGTGGCTGAGTGTCTTTGGTGGTGTTGCTGCATCTTCTAATCTGTTCCATTAATCCTCAGGTCTGTTTTTTTGGCAGTACCATGTTGTTTTTATCACAGTAGCTTTGTAGTATAATTTCAAGTTAGGGATTGTGAGGCCCCTGCCTTCCCTTTGTTGCCCAGAGTTGCTTTTGCTATTCCAGGTCTCTTCTGGTTCCAAATGAATTTTAGGATTGTTTTCTCTAATTCTGTGAGATATGCTATTGGTATTTTGATCAGGATTGTGTTATATCTGTAGTAACAATTTTGGAAGTATGGCCATTTTCACTATATTGGTTCTTCCTATCCATGAGCAAGGGATATCTTTCCATTTTCTGATATCCATCTCCTTTTTCAGAGTACTGTAGTTTTCAGTGTATAGATCTTTTTTGTTTTCGTTTTTTTTTTTTTATTGGTGGGTATTGGGGGTTGACCTTAGGACCTCACGCGTCAGCAGGTGCCCGTGCCGCTGAGCGATGTCACCAGCCCTTTTTTCGTATGTGGGTTCTGGGAGTCGAACTTGGGCCCTCGCGCTTGCCAGGCAGGCACTTACGCCGCTGAGCCATCTCACCGGCCCCCTAGATCTTTTACTTCTTTTGTTAGATGGATTCCTAGGAATTTCTTTTTTTTTGGATGCTATTGTTAAAGATGTTGTTTCCCTAATTTCATTCTCAGTGAGTTTGTTGCTTGTGTACAGGAACGCTATTGACTTTTGAGTGTTGATTTTGTATCCAGCTACGCAACTGAATTTAGTTATTAAATCTAGAAATCTTCTGGTGGAGTTTTTGGGGTCTTCTATGTAGAGTATCATGTCATCCACAAATAATGATAATTTAACTTCTTCCTTTCCCATTCTTTTATTTCTCTAATTCTCTGGCTAATGTTTCTGTATTGAATAAGAATGGTAATAATGGACACCCTTGTCTTTTTCCTGATTTTAGAGCGAAAGCTTTTGGTTTTTGTCCATTTAGTATGATGTTTGTTATAGATGGGTTTTATGAAATTGAGATAAAGCCCATTTGTCCCAGTTTTCTGTAGGGTTCTTATGAATGGATGTTGGAATTCTTCAAACACTTTTTCTGCATCTATTGTGATGATCGTGTGGTTTCTGTCCTTGGTTCTGTTAATGTGGTGTATTACATTTACTGATTTGCATGTGTTGAACCATCCTTGCATGCCTGGGATGACTCCTACTTGGTCAGGGCGTATGATCTTTTTTTTTTTTTTTGGTGGGTACCGGGGGTCTACCTCAGGACCTCGCGTGCCAGCAGGTGCCTGTGCCGCTGAGCAATATCACCGGCCCTTTTTTCGTATGTGGGTTCCGGGAGTCGAACTCAGGACCTCTTGCTTGCCAGGCAGGTGCTTATGCTGCTGAGCTATATCACCAGCCCTTCTTGACGATTTTTGCATTTGTGTTCAGTAGAGAGATTGGCCTGTGGGTCCCTCTTTTTTTTTTTTTTTTTTTTTTTTTTTAATATGCGGGTACCAGGAGTTGAACTCAGGACCTTGCACTTGCCAGGCAGGCACTTATGCCGCTGAGCTATATCACCGGCCTGATTCCCCTTTTTGGTTGAATCCTTCCCTGGTTTTGTCATCAGGGTAATGCTTGCTTCTAGGAATTAGTTTGAGAGTATTGCTTCCTTTTCAGTTTCATTAAAGAGTTTGTGGAATAGTGGCATTAGATCTTCTCTAAATTTCTTATAGAATTCAGCAGTTAATGTGGTCTTCTCTTTGTTGGTATAAATTACATCTTCAATTTTATTGACTGATATTAGGTTATTTAGAATTTTTATGTCATCTTGATTCAGCTTTGGTAATTCATATGTATCTGGGAATGTGTCCATTTCTCTGAACATTCCGTCTTACTAGAATACAGGTTCTTGAAGCGCAGGTATTGATGATCTGGATTACTTCAGGATCTGCTGTGATTTCACCCTTTTCATTCCTAATTGCATGGATTTGGGTCTTTCCTTTTTTTTGATAAGGGTGGCTAAAGGTTTGTCAATTTGATTTAACCTTTCAAAGAAGCAACTCTGATTCATTGATTATTTGTATTTTCTTTTTTTTTTTTTTTTTTTTTTTTTTGTGGGTACCGGGGGGTGTCGACCTCAGGACCTCGCGCGCCAGCAGGCGCCCGTGCCGCTGAGCGATATCACCGGCCCCTTTTTCGTATGTGGGTTCCGGGAGTCGAACTCGGGCCCTCGCGCTTGCCGGGCAGGCGCTTAAGCTGCTGAGCCATCTCACCGGCCCTATTTGTATTTTCTTAGTCTCCATTGCATTAATTTCTGCTCTGATCTTTATAATTTTCTCCTTTGTATGAACTTTGGGCTTGATTTGCTCTTCTTTTTCTAGAAGTTTGAGCTTCAACAGTAGGTTGTTTTGAGTTCTCTCTTTTTCTGATGCAGGAATTCACTGCTATAAATTTCCCTCATAGGACTGCTTTCATTTTGTCACATAAGTTCTGGTATGTTGTATTGGCATTATCATTTAATTGTAGAAACTCTAATTTTGAGGGTATGTGTATGAAGAGAGGTTCTTGAGCTGGAGTCTAAAGGAAAATTCAGCCTGGCCTCAGATTTCAAAGAGCAAGTATTATTATAGGAGTCCAAAACTGATCTCTTCTGCGGGCACCTCGGGTGGAACTAGGGAGCAAAAGAATTGGTAAAATTAGCTAAATACATTCACATATTTAGGACAGAAAGGTTGCTCAGCTCTTATATCCAAACATGTATGTGGAATTATATTGCCTTAGTTTTAGGAATAAAACACATCTTTTTATATTAAAGTAAAATACACATTAAGTAGTGCATGACTGGCACCCAAATCAAGAAACAGAATGTTAACTAGCACCATAGGAACTCGCTCCAATTATTCTCTCTCTCTCTCTCTCCTTTTTTTTTTTTTATGTGGGTACCGGGAGTCGACCTCAAGACCTCACGCTTGCTATTGCTAGCAAGCGCTTGTGCCGCTGAGAGATATCACCGGCCCTTTTTTGCCTTTATGTGGGTTCCGGGAGTCGAACTCAGGACCTCGTGCTTGCCAGGCAGGCTCTTATTCTGCTGAGCTATCTCACCGGCCCTCCAGTTATTCTCTTAATTTCTAGTAGCACAGATTAGATTTGAGTATTCGTGAATAAAAAGGCTGTAACAATGTATACTAAGTGGTTATTTTAATTTTGAAAGTTTTTTTTTAAGGTGCCTTTCAGAATCTTAAGAGAATGTAATATTTTAAAGCTGGGTGTGGTGGCTCATTCCTGTAACCCTAGCAGTTGTGGAGACTGAGGTAGGATGCTGTCAGGAAAAAAAAGGCTGAGGATGTGGCCCTTTGCTAGGGGACTTTCCTACCATTTGTGAGGCCTAGGGTCCAATCCCTCTTTGTGTGTGTGCGTGTATTCATTCTTAGAAAATGGTATTGAATATTACAGTCAAAAAGGACCTAAAGTCTAGGCTAAATTCTTATCCATATTATCAGGAAACTGAGGTCTGAGGAGTTTGGTTGTTGCTCAGTCACACAGAGCTGGTTAATGGTGAACCCAGGCTTTGTCCATACCAGTCTAATTGAAGAATAATAAGTTGTTTTATGGGACTGTCCTGTTCATAAATAATGCTATAGAAGCTGGCTTTGTTTTGGTGGTGGTGGTTGTTTTGAGACAGGGTCTCCCTATGTAGTTCAGGCTGGCCTCAAATTGGCGATCCTCCACCCTCAGCCTCCCCAGGGCAGGGACTACAGGTATGTGCCACCATGGCCGGTTTATCAAGTAAATTTAATCTTGATTATTTGTTCTCTTAGTGTGAGAGTTTAAACTTGCCAGGAAGCAGAGATACTTAATTCTGGAAGCATAATGTAGTAAATTTAGTTTAGCGATTAAGAGTGTAGGCTTTGGAATTAGATTTTCTCTTTCATACTGGCTTTTCTACTTAATACCTGGAATACTGACTATCTCTCAGTTTTTTATCTGTAAAAATATGTGAAAATTAAATATTCATATTGCTTAGAGCAGTGCTTGGGATATAGTAAATATTCACTAAATGGATAGCTGTTAGGTACCCAAAATTAGCTATATTTTCATATTGTGCTTATTATTGTTCTTGGATCAGAAAGGTTTCCTTAAGTGGTTTGGAGGTGCTTTTATGTGAATTTGCCTCAAGAAAGGATTGGGGCTAAAGTACTTCTCATAGTGTTTCTTGGTCATCATTGTGCAAACATCCCCTGAGGCTAAATGGTCAGAGGGCTGTATGTGGGCCTTGTTTTCAAGGTGTTAATCTTTCTTTGTGTGAAAATATTACCCCGAACTGGGGATTGAATCCATAGAGCACCGACCTACATCCTCAGCCCTTTAAAAAAATGTTTTTTTATTTAAATTTTGAGGCAGGGTCTTGGTAAATTGCCTGGGCCAGTCTAAAATTTGTGATCCTCCTGCCTCAGCCGCCTAAGTATCTAGGATTACAGAAGTGATGAGCCATACCCAAGAAAATGTTATCTTTCTACAGAAAATGTATTTTAAATTTGGGAAATTTTCAAATAATGTAGATTTATGGGATTATTTTGGATTTTTTGACATGGCTCTGGAATTCAGTGTCTAATTCTGTGATGTGTAATCTTGGATCCTTTTGTAAATCCCTATTTCACAATTGGGTTTTGGAAGTGAGAATAGAAAGTAGGTGTTCACATTCATTTGACATCCCACTTTCTCTTATCTAATTTTGAAAAGATAGAAGACATTAATTTCATTCATAATCTTTTTGGGTCTGGGGGTGTGAGTCAGTGGTAGAGTGCTTGCCAGTCATACAGGAGTCCCTGGAGTCTGTCCCTGGCACTACTATGAAAAATAAATCCCTTTTCCTTTCTCTACCCTTCAGTTCTCTGGTTTTACAACAAATTTAAAGTAACTACTTATATAGTTGACTGCCTACTGTCTTATATTTTATATATATGATGGCTTTATGAAATTGATACTATTGCTCCTGTTTCAAAGATCAAAATCTTGGAGATCTGAAGCAATTAAATAACTTTCTCATTATGAGAACAAGGATTGTTGGTAGAACAAGGATTTGAAATCAGATCTTTTTTCCCAAATCATTATTGATACTCATATATGCTGCTTACTCCCTACTCTTAAAATTATTATTACTAATACTACTACTATTTATCACTGCTACTAGTATTATTTATAGTACTGGCGATTGAACCCAGGGCCTTTTCACTGAGCTACATTGCTCAGTGTAAAATTTTAAAAATCTTTTGTGCCAGGTGTAGTGGCACATGCTTATAATCCTAGCATTTGGGAGGCTGAGGCAGGAGGAGCATTGCTGTGAGTTCGAGTCCAGCCTGGGCTACATAGTGAGTTCATGCCCAGCCTGAACTACTTAGTGAGACCCTGTCTCAAAAAAAACTTTTTTTTTGGGCTGGGCTCAAACTTGTAGTCCTGTTGAGTGCTGGGATTACGGTATGTGCCATCAAGCCTTGCTTTTCTGTTTTCTTGAGACAGGGTCTTTCTACATAGTCCAGACCTGCCTTGAACTCACTGATGTAGCCCAGGTTGGCCTCAGATTCCCATCCTCCTACCTCAGCCTCTCAAGACTTGTGCTACAATGCCCAGCTTCCTTTAAAGCAAAACATACAGGCAGAGCTCAGTTTGTAACTTTTTCTTTATTCCATTTTTTCTTAGAAGTAACTACTATTCTGAAGTTGCTATATATCCATTCCTTTTGTGTATATAGTACACAAAAGTATATAGAGCTTGAAAGCCGGGCCTCCTATATGATAGGGAAGCCCTCTGCCACTTAGCTACATTCCTTGTCCATATCCTTCTAATTAATTTTTTGAAAATTTTATACCATATTTGGGTATAAAAATAATTTTATGCTCAATTTTTTAAAAGTTTAGAAAACTTTCCATAGGTAATTATGATACATCTGTAATTTTTCTTTAGAAATTTAGATTTATCTGTGTTAATGAATTTTTTTTTTTTTTTGGTAGTTGTTAGAATTGAATTTAGGGCCTTTGCCCTGAGCTACACCCCTAACCCTTTTTATGTATTTTTATTTTGAGATAGTGTCTTGCAGAGTTCTTAAATTGCCCCAGCTGGGTTGAACCTTGTGATCTTTCTGCCTCAGCCTCCCAATGGCTGGGATTACAGGCCTGCACCACTATGTCCAGTTGTTCGTTCTTAATTTTTGTCTGTTTATTTATTTATTTATTTTTTTGGTTTTCTTTTTTGTCACTTTGTTTGTTTTTAAGTTTTTTGAGACAGGGTCTCACTGTGTAATCCAGCTGGTTTTGAACGCATTATGTAGCCCTTGGACTCACAGCAGTCCTCCTACCTCAGCCTCCCAAGTGCTAGGATTACAGGCGTGTGCCACCAGCCCGGCTATTTTTGGGTTGGTTGCTTGTTTTGAGACAATCTCAAACTCATGGAGGTCCTCCATGTGGTTCCAGGGGGTTCCCGTCATTGCCACTATGCCTGGTTTATTTTTGGATTTTTGACACAGGGTCTCATTGTATAGTCCAGACTGGCCTCAAACTAAATAATCCTCCTCCCTCAGTCTCTTGAATGCTGGGATTATAGGCACTTTAACCTTTGTTTCTGTTTTTGTTTTTGGTGGTACTGGGAATTGAATCCAGGACCTTTTCACTAAAGTACATCCCCAGCCATTTTTTTATTGAGACAGAATTTCACTTAAATTGGCCAGATAGGACTCAAACTTGCAGTCTTTCTGTCTGAGCCTGCCAAAGTGTTGGGATTATAGGCAGGTACCACTCAACCCAACACCTTACCCATTTTTAAAAACATATAGTTCAAACTGGTGCACACCTGTAATCCCAGCACTCCAGGAGGCTGAGGCAGGAGAATTGCTGGGAGTTTGAAGCCAGCCTGCACTACAAAGCAGGACTGAAAAAACCAAAAAAGAAAAGTTAAAAATTAAAAAATAAAAAGCATATCATTCGGTGGTATTAAGTACATTCACATTGTTGTGTAGCTGCCACCACTGTCTCTCTCCAACTCTATTCGTTTTGTAATATTAAGACTCTACTCAACACTAATTCTGTACTCATCCTTTGACCCAGCCCCTGATAATTGCCAGTCTCCTTTCTGTGTGTATGAATTTGACTGTATTATTTGTGCTTTTATGACTTGCTCCACTTATTTATTTATATTGGCAACAGGGCCTTGCTATGTGGTCCAGGGTTGATTTGAATTTGTGTAGCCTAGATTAGGTTGGAACTCATTCATTATCACAGGTACACAGCACCATGCCCAACTTTATTCTACTTTTTTTCCTCACAGTACAGTAATGGGGATTGAAACTAGGGCCTTTGCACTGAGCTATATCCCCAGCCCTTTAAAATATTTTAAATTTTGAGATGCAGTTTTTTAAGTTCCACAGGCTGAACTGGAAGTTGGCAGGGTCTCACTATGTAGTGTGGAGGCTAGCCTTGAACTCACTTAAGTAGCCCAGGCTGGCCTTGAACTCTGGATTTAATTTTTAATTTCTATTTTTTATGTTTTTGGTGCTGAAGATTGAGCCCAGACTGACCTCATACTCACTTCGATCCCCCTGCCTCAGCTTCCTAAGTGCTGGGATTGCAGGCATGCGCCACCACACTCGGCCTATTGAGCTTTTCTTGAACCCTCATTTTTTTTTTTTAAATGTGGCTACCAGGAGTCGAACTCAGGACCTTGCGCTTGCCAGCAGGTGCTTGTGCTGCTGAGCAATATCACCAGCCCATTTTTCCTTTATGGGGGTACCGGGAGTCAAACTCAGGACCTCACGCTTGCCAGGCAGGCGCTTGTACCGCTGAGCCATATCACCGGCCCTTGAACCCTCATTTTACCTCTGCTTTCTAGTATCACCGTTCACCATATTAGAGCAGTTATATTATTGGTAATAGTACTTAGGACCTTCTGATAAACTATTAATCTCCTTGAAAACTCTTGGAGACAGGGCCTTCCCATACAGTCCAGGTTGGCTTTGAACTCACTGTACTGTATAGCCTGGCTTGCCTTGAGCCCACAGTGATCTGCCTCAGCCTCCCGAGTACTGGGATTACAGGCATGCACTACCACACTCAGCACCTTACATAAATGTAGTAAGCTTGATACTGTTTTAAAGTATCCTCCCCAATCTTTGAAAGATATCCAGTTTTCTGGAGCTGTTGCTGCTAAAAGTGCTGTTTGCAAAGTACTTTTAGGGTGGGCTTTTGTTACTTTCAGTCTTCATGTACTTTTTTTCTAAATTGGGTGATTTTCTTTTACACTTTTTTTTTTTTTTTTTTTTTTTGTGGGTACCGGGGGTCAACCTCAGGACCTTGCGCGCCAGCAGGCGCACGTGCTGCTGAGCGATATCACCGGCCCTTTTTTTGTATGTGGGTTCTGGGAATCGAACTCGGGCCCTCGCACTTGCCAGGCAGGTGCTTATGCCGCTGAGCCATCTCACCGGCCCTTCTTTTACACTTTTATTTCAAGTTACCATTCTCTCTGGATTGTCTTTCTCAATTGTGAGTTGTCTTGTCTAATGCAGTTGCTCTTCAGCTGCCAAGAAAAGAGTTTGTGGTTCCTTTTTCTTAAATTACTGGTTAGTTTTAGTTTCATCTTATGCATGCATTAGACATTTTGTTATCCTTTTTTGTTTTGGAGACAGTGTCTTACTGTATATAATTCAGGCTCTCCTTGAACTTGCTGGTAGCAAGGCTGTCCTGGAACTCATATCTTCCTGTCTCAGCCTCGTAAGTGCTGGGATTACAGGGATGTGTCACTATACCTGGCTATTTCCTGTTTCTTGCTGGTGTACATGTACAAAATTTTGGGTGTATGTGTGAGTGGTAGCATACTTTTTTTTGTTTGTTTCTTGGTACTAGGGGGTTGAACCCAGGGGCATTGCATTGATCTGTATCTCCAGGTGCCACTCCCACCCCCCACCTTTTTGAGACAGTCTCACAAAGTTGCCCAGGCTGGGCTTGCACATTCAATCCTCCTGCCTCAGCTTCCCATGGTGTGCTGAGATTATAGGTGCGTGCCACTGTCCCTAGCTTGTGTCACACCTTTTTAAAATTTTATCTATAGACCTTGTCAGGCTTAGATGATGTCCTTAGGTATTTACTTTGTTAGATATTCTCTCCGTCTGCCCATAAGAACTGTGAGTGTGAGTCATTGAGGACAGAGACCTATCTTACTGGTCTTTGTTCTGCAATGCTGAGCACATTGCCTGGTAAGCAGGAAATACTTGTTTTCCTGAATAAATTTAAGAGTTTTCTTAAACTCTGTGGAGTTCATCCCAACCACCCCTTATCCTCCTCCTGAGACTTGGAAGAGTTGCGTATGTTAACAAAGATGGCCTCCAGGTAAATATGGATTTCTGTTCCATAGGTCCTGAATTAGGGTGATAGAATGTCATAGTCAAACACTAGGAAGCGAGATGGTGAGAAGGGCTTCTTTTGCTTTATTTTGTAGTACCCCTTTGAGTATCTCAAGGGGCATATGTTCAATGTCCAGTATATGACATCAGTTTCCTCATGGGTTTTCTTTTTTTTTTTTTGGTACTAGGAATCGAACTCAAGACCTCATGCTTGCCAGGCAGGCACTGTGCCGCTGAGCTATATTCCCAACCCTCCTCATGGGCTTTTTTTTTTTTTTTTTAGTTTAACTCATCAGATATGTATTGAATGCCAACTATATTGTTAATAAATTAGATACATAGTCCTGTTCTTGTGGAGTAGATTATGGTCTGTTTAAGGCAATGAGATCTTTTTTTTTTTTTTTTTTTTTTTGTGGGTACCGGGGGGACGACCTCAGGACCTCGCGCGCCAACAGGCACCCGTGCCGCTGAGCGATATCACCGGCCCCTTTTTCGTATGTGGGCTCCGGGAGTCGAACTCGGGCCTTCGCGCTTGCAAGGCAGGCGCTTACGCTGCTGAGCCATCTCACCGGCCCAGGCAATGAGATCTTGAAGACTTAATTATAAGTGTTTTTCCATAGTTTAAGTAAAGGAAGCATGGGGTGGGGCAGCTGAACCTCAGGGAGAGCGTTCCTTGGGGACAAGCCTACCACTGATACTTGGAGGACAAATCAGAGTTAACCTGGTCAGGCATTAGAGGATGATCAATTCTTACATGTATATAGATAACTGATAGTCATTATATAGTGAAGAATGGACAGCCATTTAATTACTTTTCCCTTTTAGATAGCTAATTTCTCTGAATATAAAAGTAATAAATACCTGTTGTTTTATTACAGAATTTTTTAAAATACAGGAAACCGTGTAACAGTAAAGATTGCATGTAATTCCACTCTTAGATAAGTTTTCACTAAAAAATTTTGTTCATGAACCAGGTGTGGTGGTATATACCTGTAGTCCCAGCTACTTGTGAGGCTGAGGCAGGAGGATCACTTGAGCCCAGGAGTTGGAGACCAGCCTAGGCAACATAGTAAGAACCAATCTTTAAAAAAAAAAAAAAAAAAAAACATGGGCTGGTGAGATGGCTCAGCGATGTACGCGCCTGCCTGGCAAGTGCGAGGGCCCGAGTTCAACTCCCGGAACCCACATACGAAAAAAGGGCCGGTGATATTGCTCAGTGGCATGGGTGCCTGCTGGCACGCGAGGTCCTGAGGTCAACCCCCGGTACCCACAAAAAAAAAAAAAAGAAAAACAATATGTACATAAAATATTTCAAACATACTTAATTTTGGTATTTCCTTGCATTATTTTTTCTGATTATGTACATATACACATATTTAGCAGTTTTTCTTAGGAGCTTTGAATATTAATCCCATGTGGCTTTAAACTCAGGCCTATATTTTGTATGTTGTTTTTTTTTTTTTTTTTTTTTTTTTTTTTTGTGGGTACCAGGGGGTCGACCTCAGGACCTCGCGCGCCAACAGGCACCCGTGCCGCTGAGTGATATCACCGGCCCCTTTTTTGTATGTGGGATCCGGGAGTCGAACTCAGGCCCTCGCGCTTGCAAGGCAGGCGCTTAAGCCGCTGAGCCATCTCACTGGCCCTTTGTATGTTGTTTGAATTCGTTTTTCATTAGTATACTTTGCTTCTCAAGGATAGCTGTCATGGCTCATCTGTCTTTTGTGTCAGTGCCCAAGGCTCCTTAGTTTATTTAACAGATATTTCAGGGTCCCATCGATATGCTGGTCATCATGGTATGTTCCGGGGCTATAGCAGCAAACAGGGCAGAGAGAAAAAAAAAAACAATTGCTAAATGCATTACAGAGAAATACAGTAATGTTGCATATTTGGAATTAATTGATTGCTTTTGTGTGTCAGAAATGCCTTATCGGCTTAAATTGATACGTGAATAAAGCCATCTCCCTAGGGGAAGAACATTTCAAATTAGGTGAAACCGTTAATGTCAACACCCTAGTAAAGGAACTTCTGTGTTTTAGTGTCCAAAACCTTGTGTCTGGAGTATTATAGGCAAGGGAAGGAAATGGTGAAAGATGAAGTTGGAGATGCAGGTTGAATGGAGCCAAGTCACATAAAACTTTCTAAGCCCCAGGTGAAGAGTTTGGATTTTAAATGACTAAACCCACTGGCAGGTTTAAAGCAAAAGAACAAGATTTGTGGGTTTTTATTTTTTGTTTCATTTTTTGAGACAGGGTCCTGCTATGTAGTCCAGGCTGGCTTTGAACTCACTAGCCCAGGCTGCCCTGGAACTTGGAGCAGTCCTCCTGTCTCAGCCTCCCAAGTGCTAGGATTACAGGGGTGTGCCACCATGTCCGGAAAGATTTGTGTTTTTAAAAGACCACTTTGGCTGATTTGTGAAGAATTGAGACAGAAAATGTAAGTAAAAGGGATCTAAGAAATAGGGATTGAGTTTTCTGGAAATAACAAAAGAAACAGAGTAGTAGTAGTTTAAACAAATAGGAAATGTATGGAGGAGGGTATTCCAGAGTGTTTGGTTGGGGCTTTAGTTTTTTTTTTTTTTTTTAATGTGGGTATTGGGAGTTGACCTCAGGACCTTGCGCTTGCCAGCAAGTGCTTGTGCCACTGAGCGATATCACTGGCCCCTTTTTTCCTTTATGTGGGTTCCGGGAGTCGAACTCAGGACCTCGCACTTGCCAGGCAGGCGCTTATGCTGCTGAGCTATCTCACCGGCCCAAATGGATTTTTTTTTTATATGCAGGTACTGGGAGTCGAACTCAAGACCTTGCGCTTGCCAGGCAGGCGCTTATGCTGCTGAGCTATATCACTGGCGGCTTTAGTGTTAATAAACTACTTCTAACATTCAGTTTACCATTATTGTGAGTATGACCTTTGTCTTCAAATTTGAAGAATAGCTGCCAGAAGCCCGGGCTTTTTTGTTTTTTCCTTGGAGACAGGGTCTCACTATGTAGTGCGGGCTGGCCTTGAACTCACTTATGTAGCCCAGCCTGGTCTCCAACTCAAGGTGATCCTCCTGCCTCAGCTTCCAAGTGCTGGGATTACAGGCCTGTGCTACCATGCCCAGAAGGCATTTCCGAATTCAAAAAGATGAGGACTTGTTATGTAGTTCAGGCTGACCTTGAACTCCAGCAGTCTTTCTGCTTCAACCTCCAGAGTGCTGGGATTATAGGCATGCACCACCACACTTGGCCTGTTTGTCTCTTTTAATGAGCTTTTCCAGAACACTGTTCAGTGACCTCTGCTTTTGTATTTTAATCCATGACTGTATCATCTGTATTATGGAAGACCAAGAAATGTATTTTAGCTGAGCACATTGCTCCCAGTTAAAATCAGGGTTTCACTATCATTAGTAAGGAAGCAAGAGAAAAAAAGTTTATTAGGCAGCTTGCTATGGAAGGACTGGAGGGGCAAAAATGAACTCAGGAAGATCATTTGGAAAACTTCTGGGTAGCTAGGCAAGAGACTGAAGTTTGGAGCTAGAGTTGAATAGGGAGTTGATGAGTAGTATTTGGATATGTTTAAAAATATTTGGGCTGGGTGTGGTGCTGCATGCTTGTAATCCCAGCACTTGGGAGACTGAGGCAGGATGATTGCCTTGAGTTTGAGGCCAGCCTGAACTACATAGTGAAACCCTGTCTCAACAAAACAACAAAACAAAATATTTGGGATGTGTTTAAAGGATATAGTCAACAGAATTTGCTGATGGATTATTAGGATGGATTGTCCTAAAGGTTTTAAATTGGGAAAATAGCAATTGAATATATGTGTCTGGTGGTCAGATCTGGAGAGAGACGACATTGTGGATGTATAGGTGATACATTTAGAGCCCACACTGCATGATTTTAGAAGAAATTGGCTAGATGAGGAGTTATAGGATAAAATCCTGAGTTTTGCTTTGGGGCCCTTGCCTTTTTTTCTTTTCTTTTCTTTTTTTTTTTTTTTTTTATTGAGACAGGGTCTCCACCATGTAGTCCAGGCTGCCCTTAAGCTCACTATGGAGTCCAGGCTGGCCTTGAACTCACAGTGGTCCTCCTGCCTCAGCCTCCCGAGTGCTGGGATTACAGGTGTGCGCCAACCTGCCTGGTACCCTTGTACATTTTGAAGTTGAACCAGCAGGGGATAGAGAGAGTGAGCTGTTCTATTACTTGTTAGAAAAACTAGAAGCAGGTGATGGTATTGCAGCTAAGGGAAGATAGTTACAAGAAGAAAATGGTTGACCTTGTCTTTCTGCTGAAAAGCAAAAGTGACCTTTGAATTTGCAACTTGGTGATCTTGGGTAACTTTAACAATGGGAATGGTGAAGCTGGAAATGTGATTGGAGTGGGTTAGAGAAAAACTATGAGGCAAGGAAGTAGCAACTATGGTCAGCTCTGTAAAATAAGTTTTGTTTTGCCTAGGGAAGCAGAGATGAGAGCTCATAGCTGGAGAAGACTGTGACTTTTAAAATTCTGTTAGTTATTTGAGTGTATGTTGATGGGTGGGAGAAACGGATTATGCTAGAGTAATTAGCGTCTTTTTTTTTTTTTTTTTTTGTAAACTAGATTGCTAGGGAAGGTACAAATGGGAAGGAGCATGCACACTTATGGCATTGTGTTAAATTTCCATTTGGGATTTGTGGTCTTCACTTTAACATGAGACCAATTAATGTTTGTGTTTTTCTCTGGCAGCAGTGGTTGGGGCAGACATGAAGAGGAAGGTGTTTTGTTTTTGTTAATTGGGAGGTGAGTTTAACTAGCTTCGGGGCTTTATGTGAGCCCCATGAAGGAAGAAAAGCATCAAAGTTATTAAGATTATTTTGTAAGAGAGTGATTATAGCAAATATCTATGGAATCTAAAATAGATAAGGAGGGAAATGGTATCGGAAATAATAGATCGGTCGTGTTGTGATAAAACTACATCACTGCTAGGTTTGAGTGCTAAACAAAGTTGACTTAATCCACGCCCAATTGGTAAATGGGAAATGAGAAATTAATTTCAGAGAAATTGTAGGTTTTTGGGTTTTTCCGGGGCTTTTTTTTGTTTGTTTTTGAATTTTATTTATTTATTTTAAAGACAAGTAAACATTCTCATGTATTAACAAACTCAAGCATTAGAGAATGTACAAATACCTTTTGGAGAAAAACATTACTCAGTATAAGATTAAGCTATGTAAAAGCTAGGTAAAAATAGAAGACTTAAGGAATGGAATAGTCACAGTGAAATTGCATTTTCTTTTTCTTTTTTTTTTTTTTTGTGGGTACCAGGGGGACGACCTCAGGACCTCGCGGGCCAACAGGCACCCGTGCCACTGAGCGATATCACCGGCCCCTTTTTCGTATGTGGGTTCCGGGAGTCGAATTCGGGCCCTCGCGCTTGCAAGGCAGGCGCTTACGCCGCTGAGCCATCTCACCGGCCCTGAAATTGCATTTTCATACTAGGGAGACAATATGATGTTTACAAATGTGCGTCCGGTTTATTTCGCTTGTGAGTATTTTCTCGAGTTGCATCCATTTACCTATAAAAGTTTCCAGTTTATTTTTCTTTATGGCTGAGTAGTACTCCATTGTATAAAAATACCACATCTTTTTTATCCATTCCTCGGTTAATGGGCATTTGGGTTGTTTCCACGATCTAGCTATTACAAATTGTGTTGCTATAAACATGGATGCACATATATCGCTGTGGTACGATGTTTTTAATTCTTCTGGGAAAATAACCAGAAGGGGAATAGTTTGGTCAAATGGGACCTCCAATCCTAGTTTTTTGAGGAGTCTCCACACTGATTTCCACAGTGGCTGCACCAGTCGACACTCCTACCAACAGTGGAGAAGGGTTCCTTTTTCCCCACAGCCCCTCCAGCATTTATTCTTAGTTGACTTCTTGATAACAGCCATTCTTTCTGGGGTGAAATGGAATCTCAGTGTTGTTTTAATTTGCATCTCTCGAATGACCAGTGATGTTGAACATTTTTTCACATATTTATTTGCCATTTGTATTTCTTCATCTGAGAAGTGTGTATTCATCTCAGATGCCCATTTTTGGATTGGGTCTTTAAATTTGGAAGATCTGATTTTTTTTTTTTTTTTTTTTTTTTTTTTTTTTGTGGGTACCGGGGGGTCGACCTCAGGACCTCGTGCGCCAGCAGGCGCCCGTGCCGCTGAGCGATATCACCGGCCCCTTTTTCATATGTGGGTTCCGGGAGTCGAACTCGGGCCCTCGCGCTTGCCGGGCAGGCGCTTAAGCCGCTGAGCCATCTCACCGGCCCAAGATCTGATTTTTTTGAGTTCTTTGTATGTTCTCGATAGTAATCTTTTGTCTGAGGAACAGCTGGCAAACATTTTTTCCCACGTTGTGGGTTGTCTCTTCACTCAGTTGGTGGTTTCTCTTGCTGTGCAAAAGCTTTTTAATAAGATGAGATCCCAGTTGTTGATTCTTTGTGATAGTTCCTGTCCAATGGGGGTTTTATTCATAAAGTCTTTGCCTACACCATTGTCTTCAAGAGTTTTACCTATTCTATTTTCCAGGAGATTTAATGTTTCTGTTTTAATATTTAGTTCTTTGATCCATTTTGAATTTAGTTTAGTGCACGGTGAAAGATATGGGTCTAATTTTAATCTTCGGCATGTGTAGAGCCAATTTTTCCAGCACCATTTATTAAAGAGGCTATCTTTCTTCCAGTGAATGTGTTTGGCACCTTTGTCAAAGATAAGGTGGCTTAGTATGTCTGGAGTTGTTTCTGCATCTTCTAATCTGTTCCATTGATCTTTGGGTCTGTTTTTTTTTCCAATACCACGCTGTTTTTATCACAGTAGCTTTATAGTATACTTTCAAATCAGGGATTGTGATGCCCCCTGGCTTGCTTTTGTTGCCCAGAATTGCCTTTGCTATTCTAGGTCTCTTCTGGTTCCAGATGAATTTTAGGATTGTTTTCTGTAATTCTGTGAGATATGTTGTTGGAATTTTGATCAGAATTGCATTAAATCTGTATAACAGTTTTGGAAGTATGGCCATTTTCACTATATTGGTTCTTCCGACTCAAGAACAAGGGATATCTTTCCATTTTCTGATATCCTCTTTAATCTCCTTTTTCAGAGTACCGTAGTTTTCAGTGTAGAGGTCTTTTACTTCCTTTGTGAGATTGATTCCTAGGTATTTCATTTTTTTGGATGTTATTGTGAAAGGTGTGGTTTCCCTGATTTCTCTCTCAGTGAGTTTGTTATTTGTGTGCAGGAAGGCTATTGATTTTTGAGTGTTGACTTTGTGTCCAGCTACACTACTGAATTTGCTTATTAAATCTAGCAATTTTTTAGTGGAGTTTTTGGGATCTTCTATGTAGAGTATCATGTCGTCTGCAAATAATGATAATTTAACTTCTTCCTTTCCAATCATTATTCCTTTTATTTCTTTCTCTTGTCTAATTGCTCTGGCTAAAGTTTCCAGAACTATGTTGAATAAGAGTGGGGACAGTGGACATCCTTGTCTTGTTCCTGATTTTAGAGAGAAGGCTTTCAGTTTTTGTCCATTTAGTATGATATTGGCTGTTGGTTTGTCATAGATACTTTTATCAGATTGAGATAAAGACCCATCTATTACAATTTTCTGTAGGGTTTTTATCATGAATGGGTGCTGGACTTTGTCAAAAGCTTTTTCTGCATCTATTGAGATGATCATATGATTTTTGTCCTTGGTTCTGTTAATATGGTATATTACATTTATTGATTTACATATATTGAACCAGCCCTGCATCCCTGGGATGAATCCAACTTGGTCATGGTGTATAATCTTCTTGATGATTTGCTGCATTCTGTTTGCCAGTATCTTATTGAGGACTTTTGCATCTATGTTCATGAGGGAGATTGGTCTGTAGTTCTCTTTCTTAGTTGGGTCCTTCTCTGGTTTTGGTATCAGGGTAATGCTTGCTTCCAGGAATGAGTTTGGGAGTATTGCTTCCCTTTTAATTTCATTAAAGAGTTTGAGAAGTAGTGGTGTTAGGTCTTCTCCAAATTTCTTGTAGAATTCGGCAGTGAATCCATCAGGGCCTGTGCTTTTCATTGTTGGGAGGTTTTTAATTACATCTTCGATTTCATTGATACTGGTTTATTTAGGATTTTTATATCTTCTTGGTTGAGCTTTGGTAATTCATATGTATCTAGGAATCTGTCCATTTCTTCTGCATTTTCCATCTTATTAGAATACAAGTTTTCAAAGTAGGTATAGATGATCTGCTGGATTTCTGCAGGGTCCATTGTGATATCACCCTTTTCATTCTTAATTGCGTGGATTTGAGTACTTTTCCTTTTTTTAAATAAGGTTGGATAAGGGTTTGTCGATTTTATTTAATCTTTCAAAGAACCAACTCTTTGATTCGTTGATTCTTTGTATTGTTGTTTTAGTCTCCAGCACGCACGTATGCTCTGATCATATAATTTCCTCCCTTTTACGAGCTTTTGGCTTAGCCTGCTCTTCTTTTTCTAGAAGTTTGAGGTTCACCATTAGGTTATTTGTGCTTGCTCTGTTTTCCTGATATAGGTATTTAATGCTATAAATTTTCCTCTTAGGACTGCTTTCATTGTATCCCATAAGATCTGGTATGTTGTACTGTCATTGTCATTCAGTTGTAGAAACTGTCTAATTTCTTCTTTAATTTCATCTGTGACCCATTGGTTGTTCAGTAGGGTGCTATTTAATTTCCATGTGTTTAGGGAGTTCTCGTAGTTTCTTTTGCCATTGATTTCCAATTTCATTGTACTATGGTCTGATAATATACATGGGATAATTTCAGTTCCTTTGCATTTACTTAAGCAGGTTCTATGAGCTAGTATGTGGTCTATTTTGGAGAATGTCCCACGTGCAGCTGAGAAGTATGTATATTCTGATGTTGTGGGGTGGAACACTCTGTAGACATCTACTAAGTCCATTTGTTCCAAAGTTTGGTTCAGTTGTAATATTTCATTGTTGATTTTTTGTCTAGTTGATCTGTCTTTTTGTGACAGTGGGGTATTGAGATCCCCCAATACAATGGTATTAGTGGTTATTTGATTTTTCATGTCCATTAATACTTGTTTTATATAGTTATGTGCACTGGTATTTGTTGCATATAAATTTATGGTTGTTATCTCTTCCTCTTGGATTGTTCCCTTTACAAGGATGTAGTGACCTTCTTTATCTCTCTGAATCAGTCTTGCCTTGAAATTCACTTTGTCTGCAAAAAGAGTAGCTACCCCTGCTTTTTTCTGGGTTCCTGTCACATGGAGTATTGTTTTCCATCCTTTGACTTTCAGTCCGTGAATTTCTTTTTGAATTAAATGTGTTTCTTGTATACAGCATATTGTTGGATCTTGCTTCTTGATCCAATTTGCCAGTCTGTGCCTTTTGATTGGTGAATTGAGACCATTAATATTGATGGTTAAAACTGATATGTATTGACTTATCGTTGTCATGTTATTTTCTTGTTGTTGGCTCCCCCTCTTTTAATTTTTTATTTTTTTCCTCCCTCTCTTTAATTATTTGCTCTGCCTGGTGGATTCCTTCCTTTGGGGTTTCTGGAGTTGTAGTCCTTGTTATCCCTTTCTAGAATGTCCTTCAAAACATTTTGGAGTGCTGGTTTGGTGGTTATAAATTTTCTCAGATGTTCTTTGTCATGGAAGTATTTTATTTCTCCGTCAGTTTTGAAAGATAGTTTTGCGGGGTACATCAATCTGGGTTAAAGGTTATTTTCCTTTAGAACTTGAAATACATCATTCCAAGCTCTTCTTTTTTTTTTTTTTTTTTGTGGGTACCGGGGGGTCGACCTCAGGACCTCGCGTGCCAAGAGGCACCCATGCCGCTGAGCGATATCACCGGCCCCTTTTTCGTATGTGGGATCCGGGAGTCGAACTCGGGCCCTCGCGCTTGCCAGGCAGGCGCTTACACCGCTGAACCATCTCACCGGCCCCCAAGCTCTTCTTGACTTGAGGGTTTGTGCTGAAAAGTCTGCTGTGATTCTGATGGGCTTTCCTTTATAGGTGATTTGTTTCTTTTCTCTAACAGCTTTTAAGATTCTACTCTTATGTTGAATTTCTGGAATCTTGACTATGATATGCCTGGCTGAAGATTTTTTTTGATCATCGCTAATTGGAGTTCTATAAGCCTCACTTATCTGAACGTCAAATTCTTTTTCTCTACCAGGGAAATTTTCTGTGATAATGTCTGTGAACAGTGTTCTGATGTCATTTATGCTATCTCCTGCTTTTTCATTGACTCCGATCAATCTTGTTATTCTTCTTTGCATCATCTAGCAGCTGCTGGATTGATTTTTCATTGTCCCTTGCTATTTTTAAGAATTCTTTCTTTTCATGATCACTAATTGCAAGCCTGTCTTCTATATCTGAGATCCTGTCCTCACATTGGCTTAATCTGCTACAAATACTTTCAATGGAATTTTTGTTCTCCTGGATATCTGCTTGAATCTGCTTTATGGAGTCCATTTCTTTCCTATGCTGAGCATTCATGGCTTCCATCATTTTCTTAAGCTCGTCTATTTTTTTGTCTGTGTCTGCTCTAGCATCCTTAAGCATGGTCTTCATTGTGGACATTATCTCTGCAGTTATCTGAGAAATTATTTCTGATTTAAATTTTTCCAGAGCCTCATTCAACTGCTTTGTTGTTACCACTTCAGAGATGTCAGGTGGGTGGCTTTTGGTTTGTCCCATCTCACTGCCCCGTGGGTTTGCCTTTGGTGAACTGGATGTGTGGGGTTGCATCTTGTTTAAGTGTCATCTCATTTTCTTTTCTTTCTTTAGCTTAATTCCTGGGATGCTGTTTGTAAATTGCCTATGGTAGGTTGCTTTATTGCTAGGATTTCAAACTCTTAGGAGATGGCTGCTTCTCCGAGGTATCTTCCAGGTGTAGCTTATTTTTGGGTTTTGAGCCTGCTGCAGTATCCTTCCTCTTTAATTTGTTGGAGAGAAGAAGTTGCTGCCTGTTTGGCCGAGTCCTTGGTTCTTTGGTTCTTTGCCACAGTATTATTATTTTTATTATTATTTTTTTTGTGTGTGGGTTCCGGGAGTCGAACTTGGGCCCTCGCGCTTGCCAGGCAGGCGCTTGTGCCACTCAGCCATCTCACCAGTCCCAGTATTTTCTGTGCTCCTTAGACAATCTCAGTCTTGGAATACCAGGAAGAAAAGCACCAGTCAGTGTGTCCTTCACGGGTGCTGCTTCTCTGCACCGCCGCTTCTCGTGTTCCTCCGCGGAGGCCCGCGGGGGCGCTGGCAGTCACCGCGTGTCTGCAGATTTGAACCGCTTCTGTTGCGTCGGGATTCCCGATACAGGGAAAAGGTGCGGTCGCCACTTCCTTCTTCTTTGTTGGGGTTTCTCTCTTCACTTTTTCCGTGAGCCCCGAACTGCACTTCAGATCTTTCCTGGGTCCAGGGGAGCCACTTCCTTCTTTCTTGTCCTCCTCCAGTCACTATATTCCAGTGTCCGGACGGCGACTTTTGGAGAAGTTCACTGCTTGCTTCTTACAGACCCGCCATCTTTTTTGGCTTTTTTTTTTTTTTTTTTTTTTTTTTTTGTGGGTACCAGGGGGTCGACCTCAGGACCTCGAGCGCCAGCAGGCGCCCGTGCCGCTGAGCGATATCACCGGCCCCTTTTTCGTATGTGGGATCCGGGAGTCGAACTCGGGCCCTCGCGCTTGCCGGGCAGGCGCTTAAGCCGCTGAGCCATCTCACCGGCCCTGGCTTTTTGTTTTTGAGACAGTCTCACTGTGTCGTTCATACTAGCCTTGAACTCACTGTGTAGGCCAAGTTAGCCTCAAACTTGCTGCCATCCTCCTGCCTCAGGCTCCCAAATGCTGGGATTAAAAGTGTGTGCCCCCACGCCCAGCACACAGTATCTTTCTAGCTGAGAAAATTGTTAATTCCTTGATAACCCAGTACAGTATTCAAGTCCATATTCAGTTAGTCCCAGTTAATCTTTTTAAAAGTCTTTCATCCCTTTTGACCAGGTTCTATTTAAGATTCGCAAACATATATGTATGTATTCTTGAAGCTCTTAAAATTTATAGTAACTCTTCCATACCTATACCTTCCTTTTTCTTCTGTATCTAATACTGAATACTAGAGTCTTGTAGTAAAGGTTTTGCTAAGCTTCAGGTTGAACATTTTTGGCAAGAAGACCAATTAATGTTATGTATTTCATATTGAATCATATTAGTAGATATGCCTTAAATGTTTCTGATGGTAGATCACTTGTTTAATCAGTTAAGATGACAAACATACTTTCTTGTGAAAGGTTCTATTTTATTCCCTTTGTAAATTGTGGGTTAATACTTTGACATTATTGAAATACTTTGTTTCTCCACAACTTTTCATCTTTCAATTTAGTATCCACTGATGATCCTTGTCAGAGTTAGTTGAGGGCTTCTAGAAAGGTGATTTTCCTAATTGTCAGCCTTACATTTATTGAGCTGGAATTCTTCTGTAAAGAAGAGCTGTCCAGCCATTTCCAGCTGACAAATGCCTGTCATGCCTGGCTTCAACACAAAATTTAGCCTGTAGTAGTGGATTCTTAAATTAAAAAAAAAAAGTTAGTGGACTAGGCATGGTGGTGCAGACCTTGGGAGCTGAGGCAGGAGGATTGCAAGTTCAAAACTTGTCTGGGCTACCCAGGTAGACCCTGTCTTAAAACAAAATTTTAGTGGCTTACAATCAATTATAGTCATTATTTTGTTATAGAGTTTCATATGTTTGGGGGAGAACTCAGAATGTTTTTGTAATATTTAAAATTTTTGTTAAGGTAAAGCAGATAACACTTTAAGAAATCACTATATTTTTCTCTGTGGTGATTGGTACTGAGAAATTAATATTTCAATCTATTTTCTAGTAATTTTGTTTTTCCAGGGCTACTATCATTCTAATAAATATTTACCAGTGTATTTTGCTTTTTTGTATCTGGCATAAAGGTAATGCTTTTCTTGTTTAAAAACATTTATAGGAGTAATGAATTCCACAAAATGAAGAAATTCCCAAAATTAATAATATAAGAACTAGGCGTGTGGTGCCACATGCCTGTGATCCCAGTGCCACTGCAGAGGTTGAGGCAGAAGGATGGCAAGTCTGAGACCAGTCTGGGCTACATAGGGAGTTACAGGCCAATAAGACTGTCTCAAAAATCAACCAGCCAACCAACCAACCAACTAGGCGTGGTGGTGCGTGCCTGTAATCCCAGCACTCAGAAGGCTGAGGCAGGAGGATTGCTCTGAGTTCAGGGCCAGCCTGTGCTACATGGTGAGTTCAAGGCCAGCTTGAACTATAGTACAGCGAGACCCTGTCTCTAAAAAAATAAAAAAAAGAGATTTTAAAAAGGAATAAATGAATATAGTATAAAATTTCTAACTGATCTAACAGATAACACTTTGTTCAAAATACTAATAGCAAGAACAAATCTGGTGATTTTTGTAGCTCATGGATGAGTGAATATAATGAATGGGAGGAAGGAAATGAGAAAGCTCTGTTACAAGGTACTGTACTACCCATGAAATAGTACAGTATTATTTGAAAAAGTAATTGTACTGTATAATTTCAGGCATTGGTTAATAAATTATGGCACTCATACAACAGAACACTACTTACCTAACAGTATGTTTCTTTTTGTTGTTTTTGGGTTTGTTCACTTTGTTTTTTATTTTTGAGACAGGGTCTCGCTATGTACTTTGGGCTGGCTTTGAACACACTGTGCAGTCCAGGCTGGCCTCAAATTCATTGCAATCCTCCTGCCTCAGCCCTCAAGTGCTGGGATTACAGGTGTGCACCACCATGCCTGGGTCTAGTTGTATGTTTCTATACTCATGTGAACTAATTTACAATATTCCCCAAGGCACATTAATAAGTAAAAAGCCAAAGTATAGAATAATGAATGTATGATGTCATCAGCAGACAATATAGTCTTATGGGACAACCTTAATATATGGGGTCCATCGTTGACCAAAACATCATTATGCAGCACATAACTGCATATGCCTACACTTACCTCTAGAAGAATATGCAAAAATCTACTAAGTTGCCTCTAGAGAAAAACAGAGAACTGAGAAGTCAAAGAGACCTAGTCGAAAACTTGATTTCTTCACTATATGCACTGCTGAGCCCTTCCTTGCTTCTACTTTGCACAGGGTGGATTTTTCCACCTGAAATGTTGGCTTTACCCAATTAAGTCTTTAAAGTAGTTTCTTCAAGATGCTTCCTCTTACTCTTTAGATTGCTTTTCTATTAAGTATTGTCATGGTGGGGTGAGGGGATAGCTCAGTGGTAGAGTGCTTGCCTAGAATGTGCAAGACTCTCCATTTGATCTTCAGTACTGAAAAAAACAAAAGAAACTTAATGATATCCTGTACTACTTTTAAAAATTATGTAATTAGTTGTTAAGGATGAGACCTCTATGAAGAGATGATTTAACTACTGGTACCTGTTACAGTGCCTTGCAAATAGTGAGTACTGTTTAAATATTCATGGAGTTAATAAATTTAGAACTTTAATTTTATTTAGAACTTTAATTTTTTGGGCTGGGGATTTAGCTCAGTGGTATAGCACCTGCCTGGCAAGTGTGAGGTCCTGAGTTCGATTTCCAGTACCAAACCAAACCAAACAAAACAAAAAAAAACTTTAATTTTTAAAATTGTAGATTGTGTAAAGTATGACGACTGAAATCCAGAACTTGAAATTTTAATGGCATAACATTACTGTAATTGGATGGGCTAGTATTTCCTGATTCTAAATCTAGAATAGCACTCTCCATTTTATTAGCTACTGGCCATGTTTGGCTTTTCCCTTGGGTTTTTAAAAATATATTTTGTTATTTTTTAAAGGGTATACAGTTCATTGATTTTTTTTTTTTTTTGTGGGTACCGGGGGGTCGAACTCAGGACTGCGCGCGCCAGGAGGCGCCCGTGCCGCTGAGCGATATCACCGGCCCTTTTTTCGTATGTGGGTACTGGGAGTCGAACGCAGGAACTTGCGCTTGCCAGGCAGGCGCTTATGCTGCTGAGCTATCTCACCGGCCCCAGTTCATTGATTTTTATAATACTCATAAGGTTGTATAGCCGTCACTGCTATTTTCTTTCCATCACCACTGTTTAATTAGTACATTTTCAACAACACTAAAAAAAAATCAAGTATCCATAAACAGGTCCTTTCCATTTCCCACTCCTCTAGTCTCTTAGCAACCAGTAATCTGTTTTCTATATGTCTGGATTTGCCTATCACATGTGGCTTTTTTTTTTTTTTTTTTTTTTTTTTGTGGGTACCGGGGGGTCGACCTCAGGACCTCGCGCGCCAACAGGCGCCCGTGCCGCTGAGCGATATCACCGGCCCCTTTTCCGTATGTGGGATCCGGGAGTCGAACTCGGGCCCTCGCGCTTGCAAGGCAGGCGCTTACGCCGCTGAGCCATCTCACCGGCCCTCACATGTGGCTTTTAAGCACATGAAATGTGGCCAGTCTAAATTGAAATGTGCTGAATTTTAAATTACACACTGGATTTCAAAGTCTTAGTACTAAAAATGTAAAATATTTTAGAAACTTGTTTGGATTACATGTTAAGATGGTAATATTTTATATCTGTTAGGGCCAATAAAATATATTATTAAAGTAATACCTTGAAACTTTTTTTACTTTTTTTAACATAGTTACCAGAAAATTTTAAAGTGCATTTAAGGCTCTACATTTTATGTTAGACAGCTCTTGTCTACAGCTTGTTCTTGGTAAAGATCATAAATGCATTTCTGTGCTTTGGCTTCCCATGACCTTCTCTCTCTCTGTTTTCATGTCATCTCTGGTTTAGGAATGTTGTGAGCCCTGGGCCTCAGAACTTAAAAGAAAAACCCATCTAGGGACTATAGGGATGTAGTTCACTGGGCAAGTGCTTGCCTTGCATGTGGGAGATGCTGGTTCCATAGATCCTCAGTATCACTAACACACAACATCTAGGATGTGGAAATCTTAATTCTTGAGCCTTTCAGTAAATAGAACTAGAACTCATTTATATTAAATTTTGAGAAAATAAAGGCAGCTGTTAGACCTCTTAAATCTCATTTCCAACAAATGAGAAAAATTTATTTCACACAGTATTTGCATGATGATGCTTGGGAGTTGTGACTTGTTTGGGAACCAAATTAATAATTTCTTTATACCATATGAGAATTGCCTGTAACTTTAGGGACATTTAAAATTATATTTATCTTATCTGAAATTTAGATTTAATTTCTCTTAGAAGAAATTTTTCAGAGTAAATACAAGTGAGACTAATGAATTTTCCTTTTTAAAAATGTAGTATTTGTAGCTGGGTGTGGTGGCAAATGCATATAATCCCAGCACTCAGGAGGCTGAGGCCAACCTAGGTTATGTAGTGAGTTCAAGGCCAGCCTGAACTACGTAGCAAGACCCTGTCTCAACCCCCCCCCAAAGTATTTGTGTAGAAAGTTTTCTGCTGCAACATCATTATCAAAAGTCATAAATGGGGGCCAGGGATATAGCTCAGCAGCAGAGTGCCTGCCTGGCAAGCGTGAGGTTGTGAGTTTGATTCCTGGTACCAAAAAAAAAAAAGAGTCATAAATGGTACTATGTATTCAGTATTTATTGTTTGGAGGCATTGTTCTGTAAATCATACTAATTCATTAAATTCACACATGAACCCTGTGAGGTAGGTAATACTATAATCCTCAGCTGACAAGAGAATCTGAGGTGCGGATTGGTTAATTAACTTGCCCTACGTCACAGAGCTACTGAGTTTTAAGCAGGATAAATGATAGTATACTTTATATTTTATATATGGTAAAAACTCTTTAAGTTTTTTTTTTAATATGTGGGTACCAGGAGTCGAACTCAGGACCTCGCGCTTGCCAGGCAGGCGCTGATGCCACTGAGCTATATCACCGGCCCTAATTAAGTTTTTATTTTATTTTATATATATATTTTTTAACTTGTTATTATTTTAAAGAGAAAAAAATAGAACAAAATTTCAAAACAATAGGGTAACAATGGTTAATACATTCCATATTGTTATCTTTAAATTAGTTACTCAGGGTACAAGATACCAGCATTCAGTTGTCTAAACAATATTTTTCCTTATGAACAGTTTCTTCCTGTTTTACCATGTCTATTGTAGATTTTGGATCTTATTTACTCTTTCAGTTTCTCACACTAGGAAGACAATACAATGTTTACAAATGTGCCTCCGGTTTATTTCACTTATGAGTATTTTCTCGAGTTGCATCGTAATTAAGTTTTTAAACATTAGAATTTAAGCTCCAATGGGGCAAGGAGTTTTTGTTCAACACTTGAGATTATTTTCTGGCGTATGGTAGACTTGCTTTAACTTAATTTTCTTTTTTCATGCTGAGAATTAAACCTAGGGCTTCATGCATGACAAACTTGTGCTGTACTACTTACACTCCCAGCCTAAAACTGCTTAAAATTCTGTACTGTTTCCTATGAGCAATAATGTACATTCTTTTACCTCATCCAGATTATCTTCTGCATGACTGACTTGTTTTTTTTTTTTTTTTTTTTGTGGGTACTGGGGGGTCGACCTCAGGACCTCGCACGCCAGCAGGCGCCCGTGCCGCTGAGCGATATCACCGGCCCCTTTTTCGTATGTGGGTTCCGGGAGTTGAACTCGGGCCCTCGCGCTTGCCGGGCAGGCGCTTAAGCCACTGAGCCATCTCACCAGCCCGTGACTGACTTGTTTGTACTGGGGATTAAACCATTGCATTAAGCTGTATCCCTAGCCCCTTTTGTTTTTAGATGGGGTCTTGCTAAATTGCCAGAGCTGGGCTCAAACTTAGAATCCTCATGCCTCAGCCTCTTGAGTAGCTGGGATTACAGGTGTGTGCCACTTACCCAGCTGTTTGTTTTATATTAATAAAAGTTTATGTAAAAATTGTTTAAATACAGCTTCTGTTCATCTCTTTTATGTAGTAGAAATGCTTTGGTGATCTAAAGGAACATCAGAATAAACAAGACTAGTAGAATTCCTACTGTGTGCTTATCTGATTTAGAAGAAAGTCGAGGAAAAAAATCAGCTTTGCAGTTATCTTCACAAAAAAATGCCCTAATAACACAGTTATTCAAGGTTTCATCCAAAAACTTTAGCCTCCTTGGTTTGTTGAAGTCATTAAAATGAATAACATGTTTTTTGTTTATTTTTAAAAATTACATTTCCATTTTTAAGACTTGACAACAGAACTGTAAAATGTTTTGTAAAATCCTGCTTTGAAATCAAAGGTTTTGTAGTGATGTTAGGCAAAGACTGTGTAACTTCTATCTAGGATACTCATTTAGTTCTGGGATAAATATGCTCAGTAATAAAACTGATTAGATGTTAAGTGATATACATGCATTAAGACCACAGTTAAGTGACAGTATCTTGCTTGTTGCCCAGGCCAGGCTGGGAGTTGTTGCCAGAGTGCTGGGATAGGTCCTGTGCCACACTGGCTGTTCTGAGTCTCTTTCTCTCTCTCTCTCTCTTTTTTTTTTTGTTCTGAGTCTTAAGCTGGTGTTTTAAGTTAGTTTGTGGGGGCAGTAGGATTGGAGTTTTGGTTGATGGAATTGAAACATAATTCTTGCTTGATGGAAAAATTGAGCTGTGAAAAATCCTTGTGCTTAACTTTCCATTTTCTTCTTTTCTTGTTACCTGCAGATAATGACCCTACTCTGTTGTAGACTGCTTTTTTATTAATGAGACTGTCATAGTGATGGTATTTTCTTGAGCTGATTCATTTGTTTGATGAAACAAACAAATGCAAAATAAACTTTTCATACACTAATAGTGTTCTTCAGGTTGAAAAAGATCAGTTTTTCTCTGAATTATAATTTGGGGGTGAGGGCCCCTGAGATAGCTCAGCGGCATAAGCGCCTGCCTAGCAAGTGCAAGGTCCTCAGTTCGACTCCTGGTACCCACGTACGAAAAAAAAAGGGCCATTGATATTGCTCAGCGGCATGGAAGCCTGCTGGCGTGCGAGGTCCTGAGTTCGACCCCCAGTACGCACCAAAAAAAAAATTTGGGGGAGTGATATGGCCAGAGGTAGGACAGAAATATAAAAATTATTAATAATTTAGCATTTTACTAACCAGAAATTTGCGGCAGTTCTAGAAAACTTTTCTAATCTTTGTTATCTTTCCCGCCCCAAAATTTTAGTCTAATCAGAGCCTTAGTATCCTAATACTAGGATTACTTACTGCTTTTTAGAGGAGAGATTATAGGAAACTCTAGAGAATTTTTTTTTTTTTTTTTTTTTTTTTTTAAAGACAGGGTTTCACCATGCAGTTCAGGCTGGCCTTGAACTCAGTTTATAGCTCAGGCTGGCCTCAAACTCACAACAGTCCTCCTGCCTTAACCTCCCAAATGCTGGGATTACAGGTGTGTGCCAGCACGTCTGGCCAGCTGTAGAGATCTTTGAAAGCATTGATGTTACTATTAATGTTACTCTTGTTTCATTTAGAAATCTTTGGGAAGGGGGTATAGAAGTTTGTAGTTAATACTTGTGACTTCTCAGATTAGTAAAGGTTGGATATCTCCAATTTATTCTTGTATATATGGACAGAGTATTTTTACTTTTTGCTAAAATGCACATTTCCTCCTACTACGAATATCAAGAATATTAATGATTTTATAGGACACAGGAAAAAGTTGCTCATTATGCATATTTATAATATTCTCTTTTTTGGATAGAAGTATTTTCATAAAATATATGAAATGCTGGGCTGGGGATATAGCTCAGCGGCACAGCACCTGCCTGGCAAGCGCAAGGTCCTGAGTTCGATTCCTGGTAGCAAAAAAAAAAAAAAAAGAAACAAAAATATTAACCCCAAATATTAAAAAGTTATGGAATATGGTTTTTTATTATTTTTTTTGAAAGAGGGTCTTGCTGTGTAGTTTGGGCTGGTCTTGAACTCAGTATGTAGCCCAGGCTGGCCTTGAACTTGCAGTGATCCTGCTGACTCAGCCTCCCCTGTGCTGGAGTTACAGGCATGTTCCACTATGCCTGGCCCAAGAAGCCAAAGATTTTAAGAGTTATTTTTACATTGTTTCAGCCAGTAAGCAAGTTTAAGAAGGTGTTACTAAAAGCAAAAATATTTACTATTGAAGTTTTGTACAAGGTTTTCTTTCATAAAAGTAGATGTTTTGTGTCACTTAGGTAAAAATACGGTATCCTAACAAAAGTAAGAACATAACTTCATGTAGTGATTAAGGTTTAAATTGAAGGGGAAGACTTAATGTTTTAGGAATATAGATCAGTAAAGTGCTAGTATAGGTATGAAAATGTAAGGGGGGGCTCCCATTTTCAAAGGCAGGTAGGTTCTTGGGAATGTTAAGTTGAATCCCTGGAATTTTTTTTAAATTGTTTAAGATTACCAAGAGTTTTGAGAACACACTGTTACAGGATTAAAAGGCTAAAAGGGATATTATAAATATGCAAGTACTTTGAGAAGCATTAAGCACAAAATAAATATATGTAGATAAAGCTGAAATATGTTTGAGAAAGTGGATAGTTGTCATTGAAGTTACTGAAGCACAAAAACAAATTAAAAGAAGACATTAGAAGATTCTAGTCAGGCTTTTGGTCTTTGGGAAGTGCGATAGAAGGGAAAAATAATTAGATATGCATGGAGCTTTCGCCATCCTAGTGGGTGATATAGTATTTCAAACAGTTAGCCTTAACATCTAGAGTTGTTATGATTTGTTCAGCTGAGAGCTTATGGCCTAAATGGCTTTTAATGACTCTGAATTTTTTTGTTGATATGGACAGAACCCAAGTAGCCTGGGGATATAGTATCTCAGTGTTCAACTACAGATGAATAGATTTATCACTTTGGCAAATATAAAATAAGTTACCTACTATTTTTCTCTAATAACATTCCTATAACGTCAACGAGCCATTGTACTGTTTACAGTGGTATTATTTCATTAAAAACATTGAAGTTTAAATTTCTTAATTTCTTTATTTTAAATATTCTTAACACTGGCTAAGTCCTAGAATAACACAGGCTATTCTTCTAGAGCAGATAATCAAATATATGAAAGAGGGGGCTTCAAAATTTTATTAGGTAATATTTTAGGCTTTTTTCTTGCTGACATAACTAACATTTATTTTCTGTTTATTTTTAAGACGAGCAAAAATCAAATTAAAGTAGATCTTGTAGATGAGAATTTTACAGAATTAAGAGGAGAAATAGCAGGACCTCCAGACACACCATATGAAGGCAAGTACTTTTTTCTGTATCAAAATATTGTGCGTATTAGAACTTGTCTGAAACATTAAGTCAGAATAATCTTGAGCATCTGTAAACTACATGGATGACAACTTCATATTTGGCTTAAGATATATAGCAATTTAAAAATTAATATATTGAGACACCTAATCTGATCTTACTGAATTTTAGCTAATATATTTCTTTCCCCTTAACAGATACAGCAGGCCCAAGTTACAGATTATGTAGGTTAGAAATTTAGCAGAGTAAAACATAGAATGTTAAGCCTCTGAACTTCTATAGGAGTACAGAATCTCAGTTAACCTTCATATGGTATTTATAACAATCCTCGCCTTAAATTTCTGTTTGTGTTTTTAAAAGCTCCCTTCCCATTTGTCTTACAGCACTTCGTTCACTCACATGTCTTCATACAGGCTGTAGTCCATATACTTAATTTTCTTAAATATATATAATTTCTTTGGTCATTTTAAGACATATATTAAAGGAGGCAGCTTTGCTGAATTTCATGTTCAGAAATTTAAAATCTGTAGCTACTTTAGACCATGGACTTGAGGGTAGGATACAGAAGGAAGCTTTTTGACTTTTTAATTTCTTATTATGCATAAATAAATTATTATACATTTGGGTTTTATAGCATAACCAAGGTTGCATATAGTAGGAACTCAGTATCAACTATTTAATAGAAAACAAAAATATGTGGTAGCTCTTACTTATAAGAGCATTACATATATTTTCTCATTCAGTCCCTGTAACACATCTTGAGGTAAGTACAGTTATTGTTTCACAGATAAGAAACTGAAGCTCAGAGAAGTTAAGTAACTTGTCCAGAGTCAGACATCCAAATCCTATAGCTAGGATTTGAATCCTATTAGCCTTTGACTAAAATGCCAATATTTTAATCCTTTCTGCTTTTGTGTAATCAAGATTGAGTGAATATTGGAAGTGGTTTGCAACTACTTTGGATGTGGTGGTTCTTTAATTCTGTAATGCATAGACCCAAAAATCTGCTGAAAAAAAATTTGCCCCCCCCGAAAAACTAACAGCTTTAATATTTTGTTTTCATTCAAAAATTTAAAGACCCTAGAATGTCTTCAGCATGTCAACACCGATTGTTAAGTCATAAAATTTGTATTTTCTGCTTTATAGTTCATTAAGCCATTTCTAGATGTTTAACTTTTAAGTAGTTTATTGAGTACCTCCTACCTGCCAGGCCTTGTCTGGATGCTTTTATGGGTGCTAGTCCTTTTGCAATCCTTTAATATAGATGACACCACCAGTTATCTTACAAAAATCAAAGGCTTGTCTTAATAGCAGATATTCTGTGTTATACTAGCTCCTTCTTGAAGTCAGAATTAACAGTTGTTCTTGGATTACTTTTTAAGATATATTTTTAAAAGACAGGGCAGTAGTGTTATCATTCTAGAGCTCTTACGTCAAATTTTTATGCTAAACAAGGTGCCTCCTGAATGAAGCTGATAAGGAACTCTTATCTATTAGCAACTCTTTTTTTATTTTTATTTTTATTTTTTTTTGTGGGTACCGGGGGTTGACCTCAGGACCTCGGGTGCCTGCGCGCCCGTGCCGCTGAGCGACATCACCGGCCCCTTTTTCGTATGTGGGTTCCGGGAGTCGAACTCGGGCCCTCACGCTTGCCAGGCAGGCGCTTAAGCCGCTGAGCCATCTCACTGGCCCGCAACTCTTTTTTTAAAAATTGCATAGTATACACATTTTTGTAGAGTAATTAAGATATAAATATGCCATATTCCTTACTGGTTAGAAATAAGTCTGCGTATTTTAAGTGGTTATTTCTGCTACTGCTTTTAAATAAGGTAATATTTTGATAAGATTAGTTTTGATGTTTTCTGAATATATACTTGATGGTCTTAAATTGTTTTTTATCATAAAATTATTAGAATGTTCATTTTGTTTAGGAAAAGCACCATTTTCAAGGACATAAAATTTTTTCTCTGAAATATGAACATAGATAAAACATGCTGGTATTTATTGCAGGGATCTTGCTTATGTTTCCCCCCAACCCATTGAACCCAGGGCCTTACACATGCTAGCCAAGCACTTTGTCACCAAGCTTGTCCCCAGCCAGTTTGTTCTTTTTTGCTTTTGTAATGTAAAGCAAAATTTTTTGTGTGCAGTGTTAAACTGTAACTGCTACTAAGTAATGAGGGAGCCATTTTATGTAGTTAATTACCACCCCCCAGCAGCCCCCCAGTCAGTTCGAGAAGTAGCATTACCGATGGAAAAATTGTCAAGTTGCCATGTTACTTAACTCAGTTTTCTTAGGTTTTTTTTTTTTTTTTTTTTTTTAAATCTGTTGCTTAAACAACTCTGTGGCAGTCGAACCGTCAAGGAGCAGTTCTTGAGCCTGTCTTCCTGAAAGTTGTTTTTTTTTTTTTTTTTCTTTCATTTTGTAGAAACATTGTTTTTGTTTCGGTTTGTTTGAGACAGGGTCTCACTATATAGTTCAGGCTGGCCTCTGACTGTGTAGCCCAGGCTGGCTTGAACTTGGGGTGACCCTCCTGCCTCAGCCTCCCCAGTGCTAGGGTTACAGGTGTGTGCCACCACGCCTGGCAGAAACATTGTTGATAGTTCAAAAATACTTAGCCATATCCTATCACCCCTTTGGATTAAATTGGAAGATTATACATTTTTAATACTGAAAACTTATTTTTGTTTTTGTTTTTGTCTTTTTGAGACAGGGTTTCACTGTGTAGTCCTGGTGGGCCTTGAACTCACCTTGTAGCCCAGGCTGGCCTTGGACTCACAGCAATCCTCCTGCCTCAGGCTCCCGAGTGCTGGGATTACAGGCATGCGCCATCACTCCCAGCCTGAAAACTGTTTTTGATCCATCTGCAGTGATGTACATTTGTAATCCTAGCTACTTGGGAGGCTGAGGCAAGAGGTTGATTTGATCCCAGGAATTCAGGGTCAGCCTGGGTAACATAGTGAGACCTGTCTTACTATACATAAATATTTTACAAACATCCTTTAGTAGTTCTAACCTGATCAAATACAATCAGTGACATTTTTGGTCAGTGACATATTTCCTGTGCAACAGTGGTCCTTTTTAAGATATTGTTGCCTAGTGATATTATGGCTGTTTTAGCTTGTGTAAGTACATTCCCTGATATTTGAACAAATGATAAGACAGCCTAATGATGCATTTCTTAGAACATCTCCTGTCGTTAAGCGACACGTGAATGTGGTTACCATTAATGCTATAATGGTTATATGTTGATAGTTATCGGGCAGTAATGCAAAATAGAACATATATAACATGGAGTAGAAATAGGATTTTGGGGATTCTAGGGCCCAGCGGTATTTATATAATATAAATACTGGGTTCTCATACTGCACCTAAGAGATTGTTTTGAATATTTAAGAAGGAAAAACAAGCTAGGCATGTTCTCAGCACTCTAGGAGGCTGAGGCAGAAGGATCTCAAGTTCAAACCCAGCCTGAACAATTTAGCAGTTCATTGCTACCCTGTTTCAAGATAAAAATTAAGAGAATGACTGGGGGTGTAGCTCATTGAAAAGAGCCTGGGCTCAATCGCTAACACTGCCCCTATAGTGGGAAAGAATCTTGTATGGCAAGTTGTAGAGATGGTAATCTGGAATTTAATCAAGGAAAAAGAGATTATTAGGAAGGACTAAGTGATCCTGTGTATTACTCAGGCCAAATTTATTATTAACACCGCCCCACACCTCAGCCCTGAGGCACACAGAGGATTGAACCCAGGGCCTTCGCACTAAGCTACGTCCTCAGCCCTTTTGTAAGTTTTGAGACAGGGTCACAGTAAGTTGCACAGGTGGAATTCGAACTTGTGATCCTCTGCCTCAGCCTCCATCAGGGCTGGAATTACAGGTGTGTACCACTATTTATATCTGTATTAAAATCTAGCAAACGACATAGTATTTCTGTATTTACTAAATATTCTTAGGTACCCTTCTGTTATTGCCATTTTTTTCTTTTGTTTTGGCTACTTTGCTTTATGTTTCACAGCTATCATATTCTGTGATTTAAGCATCTAGTTTAATTTAAGCATCATTTAATAGAGGGGATTGTATTGAAAGACTCTTAAGAGAATAGAACTAAAGCGTGCCTGAATGAAAGTGGTAACAAGTAAAATTCTTGTTTATAACAATGGAGGAGGTGAATCTGAAAGAATGCAGGACATACGGGGGAAGTGTGTCTGTCTGCCCGTGCTCCCCTCCTCCCCCCAGTTATCAGGGATTGAACCCAAGGCCTTTGTACTAAGCTACATTCCCAGCTGTTGCTGTTTCTGGGTTGGTTTTTTTTTTTTTTGGTCTTGCTAAATTGCCCAGGCTGGGCTTGTACTTAATGATCCTCTTGCCCCAGCCTCCCAGAGTGCTGGGGTTACAGGGCTGTGCTACCACATCCAGCCATTGTGTAAAATTTTGATATTACTAGCATAGAGTTTTTGTTTTACTTTGTGTGAAAAATTTCAGATATATACAAGCAGTAGTATAATGAAACCCTGATGTACTTGGCTTTAATAATTCATGGCCAGTCTTTGATCTAATCCATCCCTGATTATTATGAAGCAAATCCCCATAATTCCGTATGTATTTCAGAAGCACAGTTTTATTTGCTGTGTTTTATAATAGTGAATATTCTAGGTTAACGAGTCATAAAATCTTAGAATTGGAAAATTCCTTAAGAGGTAGGAGTCTAATCCAGCCTCTCACCTCATTCTCAACTTGTTCAGATCTTCCCCTTCAGAGTTTCGTAAAAGGCAGCTACTCTCCTCTCAAATACCTGTTACAGGAAACTAGATAAGTTTTTTTCCAAATGCCTGTTTTTAGCTGCTGGTTGCTCAAGATAACTTCAACATGAAGTAGAATGTTGCCTTTTTTACAGTTCTACTGGTTAAAACAACTTATTTGTAAAGTTTCCATTCTGTATACCAGTTTAAAGAAATAATAGTTTTTTTGTCTTATGCCTGTTATTGTTGGATTTTGTTTTTAAAATTTTAAAAATGTTGATACTTAATTTAGAGCACAAGTTAAAACATTGAAATGTTTTTAATTTGAGAGAACCAGATAAAAATACATTTTTCAGTTTATGGCATAATCTGTATCCTTTGTCTCTCTCTCTCTCTATATTTTTTAATCTTTTTACATTTTTTCTTTTCCTTCTTTTCCTTCCATTTTTCCTGTTCTTGAGCAGTTCTTACCAGGATGGACTAGAAGAAACAAAAGGGAACAGAAGCTATTCTACTAATTAATTATCCTGATGAAATATTTGGCATTGGATTGTGGATTTATCTGTTCATGTATCTCTAGCCCATTACTCACTGATACACTAACAGAGTTATATGAAATGGGTATTCTGTATGCTTCAGAAACCTTTAAATTAACAGTTAGTGCTTTTGGCTATATAAAATTATGGATCTTTTGGAAAGTTCTGTCAGTATATTATATTTAGGTTCACATACTTGAGCAACATTCTTTACTTTGTTGTCTCCATTTTCTAGGAGGAAGATATCAACTAGAGATCAAAATACCAGAAACATATCCATTTAACCCCCCTAAGGTATTGTAAACCTATTTTTGTGCATGAAGTTTTAAAATTTTTGATATTTAAAAAAATATTCTATATGTTTTGGCTTACCTGGTGTATATTTTAGTGCTTTTTAAAGTTATAGTTGTATGAATCTTTACTGTGTGTAAACTTAATGTGAACAAGAATTCAGGCAATGGCAGATTGCTTGCTGCTGAAATTAAAATGAAAAACATACGTAAGAGCAGTCAACAATGGCTCTATGTTGGTATAGGATGTGCATCTGATAATGGCTCAAACACTAGGTCTAGAAAAATGTGCAGTCTTCCCAGATTTAGAGAGAGGTTCTTGCCTCAAATAAGTATGTGTAGTAAGGAAGAGTGTTCTACAATGTAGAAGAGTATGCTACTTTGAATCAAAAATTCTGTGTGCCGATGAATATAGCGGCAAGACTTACACTGTTCTTGCTGTTGTGGAGCACACATTGTAGGAGAAAAGAATAATGAGCAAGTAATTGCAGCTGTGGTGACTGTTCAGGGAATGGTCTGACTCTAAGAGGACTGTATCTAAGAAGAGGACCTAACCTAAACTTATTTGACTGAACCATTTATTTCGTTTATGTCTCTCCTTCAGTCACTACTTTAGTTTAAGCTTTCAACTTTATTACTTCCTTATTTTGTCTGTTACTTAATTCACCCTTCCATCTTTGCCATTCTCACTCATTCTTCACATTCATCAGTCTTTCTCAAGGACATTTTTGATCATCTTTTTCTTTTTCTGTTAATAAGATCTAAATTCCTTAGCCTGGCATTTAAAGCCACTTAACAGCCTGACCTCAGTTTTATTTTCCACCCTAATCTTCTGCCATTTCCACCCACAACATGGGTCTCATTTTCCTGTTGATATTATTTGCTGTTTGTAGATGATGCTGTTCTTCTACACTTTCTTTCTGTTGGTTTCACTTGAATCTTTGTCCCTATTGCTTGAAGATCTTATCCTTATTATTTGAAGTCCTCATTTTCTTTTAAGGTCTGGGTAAAGCACCACCTCTCTCTATTAAGCTCTGTTCATCAAACATTTTTCTTCTCTTTCTCATTAGCATTTTATACAATTTACATAGTGCTATTCAGTACCCATTTATGTATTTTGCATATGTATCTTTCACTAGCCTTTTTGGTCCAATGTTATTATCTATAGTTTCTTAATAGTATAGTGTCCTTGAGCATATTATTGCATTCACTCAGATTATTCTGGAATTCAGTTACTCAACCTATTGGTTATTTACCTTTTTTTTTTTTTTAAATGTGGGTACTGGGAGTTGACCTCAGGACCTCGCACTTGCCAGCAGGTGCTTGTGCCACTGAGCGATATCACCGGCCCCTTTTTTTCCTTTATGTGGGTTCTGGGAGTTGAACTCAGGACCTCGTGCTTGCCAGCAGGTGCTTGTGCCACTGAGCAATATCACCGGCCCCTTTTTTTCCTTTATGTGGGTTTCGGGAGTCGAATTCAGGACCTCGCACTTGCCAGGCAGGCGCTTATGCCACTGAGCTCTCTCACCGGCCCTGGTTGTTTACTTTTTGAATAAACGTGATAGTAGATGTTGCAGGATAAATTTAGATCACCCACCAGAATAGAATGCCTGTTGTTTTGTTGCCTTATGTACATACATCTATTCTCTAACCTGGTTGAGGTTTTTTTAATTGTTGTGAAATATACTTGACAAAATTTACCATTTGGTGGGTGTGATGGCGCATGCCTGTAATCCTAGCATTTGGGAGGCTGAGGCAGGAGGATTGCCATGAGTTCGAGGCCAGCCTGGGCTAGATAGTGAGACTGTCTCAAAAAAAAAAAATTTACCTTTTTAACCACTTTTAGATGTATTCACCGACATTAACTATGTTCACTGTTTTCTACAACCTTCACTACCATCTTCCTCCACAACTTTTTCATCTTTCTAAACTGCAAATGTTTAACAGTATCACTAATACCATCGCTCCCAGCTTGTAATAAAACCACAAGTCTGTATTCTGTCTATGCTTTAACTATTCTGGGTACCTCATGTAAGTGGAATTACATTATTTCACTTAGTGGAATGTCAAGGTATATCCATGCATGTATTAGAATTTTCTTTCTTTTCTTTTCTTTCATTCATTCATTCATTTATTTATTTATATTTTTGGTTTTTTGAGACAGGGTCTTGATATGTAGTTTAGGCTAGCCTTGAGCTCACTGTGTAGCCCAGGCTGGTCTCGAACTTGTGGTAATCCTCCTGCCTCAGCCTCCTGAGTGCAGGGATTACAGGCATGCATCACCATGCCTGGCCTTCTGTTCGTTTTTGAGACGGGGCCTCACCACATTGACCAGGCTGTCTGAAACTCCTTGGTTTAAGTGATACTCCTTCCTCAGCCTCCTGGGAATTTAGGCTATAGGTGCATACCACTGTGTCCAGCTTTTTTTGTGTGTGTGTGAAAATACAGAAGGAAGAAAAAAGCTCTAAAAGAAAAGCACTGTATTTTCACTATTAAGTAATTACAATAGAAACTGTCCCTGATTTGTGCTGAGTGTTATATGTCTTTCTTCAGACAATATTTATTTTTTTGTTGTTGTTGTCTTTGCTTAGTTTTCCTGAAACAATATTAGTAACAACTCTAATAAATGAGAGGAACTGAGTCTTGTTTAAATAGAACTCGCATTCTGTAAAGCTGTGCTGGCCTATGTGTTAAACCACGGGGCTGTTATTCTGTCATCCTGGTAGGGAAGGAGTGAGGGAAAAATGTGTAACCGTGAATCTGACTTGACCAAAACAATTAACCAGGGTTCAAATCTTGTTTCTTGCATTTAACTGCTTTGGCTTTAGGGACATGTATCTAATTTCTGTATGCTTTAGTTTTGCATGTTTTGTTTTGTTTTGAGATAGGGTCTCACTTGTTTGAGACAGGTTCTCATTTATTTTTAAAATTTTCTCTAAGACTAAACATTAAAGGAGTTAACCCATGTAAAGAACTTAATTTGAGAAATTCTGTGAAACATTTTTCCCACATTTTTAACATCTTTTAAATTATTGGAAAGAACATTTGTTTCAGGGTGCTTAAAATAATTTCTAAATAATTTATGTTGCCTGAGATTTAGTAAAATATGATCTACAAGAATGCCTGGCAACAGAGCAAGCACTTGGCAAATGTTAGCCAGTAATACCTATCTGTAATAGCCGGGCCTGGTGGCACACACCTGTAATCCCAGCACTTGGGAGGCTGAGGCAGGAAGGTCACTGTGAGTTTGAGGTCAGCCTGAACTACACAGTTGAGACCCTGTCTCAAAACAAAACAAAACCGCCGGTGAGATGGCTTAGTGGCGTAAGCGCCTGCCTTGCAAGCGCGAGGGCCCGAGTTCGACTCCCGGATCCCACATACGAAAAAGGGGCCGGTGATATCGCTCAGTGGCACGGGTGCCTGTTGGCGCGCGAGGTCCTGAGGTCGACGCCCCGGTACCCACAAAAAAAAAAAAAAAAAAAAAAACAAAACCTATCTATAATAGCCAAAAAGTAAAAGGCAAAAAAAAAAGTTCAGTAACTGATGAATGGATTAAAAAAAAAATGTAATATATCCATGCCATGGAACATTATTTGATTATTAAAAAAGAACAAAGTACTGATAAATATTGTAGCATGGACAAACCTTGAAAATATTATGCCAGATGAAACCAAACACAAGTTCATTTATTGTATAATTTCATTTACATGAAATATCAGAAAAGACAAATCCATATAGGCAAAAAGTAGATTGGTGCAGTTGCTTTGGGATGGGGGTGTTAGGAGGATGGAAAGTATCTGCTGGTACTTAACAGGGTTTGTTTCTTTTGTCTTGTCTTTTTGTTTTTTTCTTCTCTGCCCCACCCTCTTCCTCTTTTCTTGAGACAAGGTCCAAGTCACTAGGCTGTCCAGGCTGGCCTTGAACTCGCAGCAATCCTTCTGCCCCAGCCTCCTGAGTGCTGGGATTACCAGTGTGCGCCACCACACCTGGCTAAGGGTTTCTTATGAGGGGTTACAGTGCAACTCTGTGAATATACCAGCATTGTGTAGTTATACATGTTTACAATAAAATAGTATTTCCTTTTGTATAATAAGTGACTTTATAATAAACTGGTTTAAAAAGCAGATAGATGGGGCTGGTGAGATGGCTCAGCGGCTTAACCGCCTGCCTGGCAAGCACGAGGGCCCGAGTTCAACTCCCGGAACCCACATACGAAAAAGGGGCCGGTGATATCGCTCAGCGGCACGGGCGCCTGCTGGCGCACGAGGTCCTGAGGTCGTCCCCCCGGTACCCACCAAAAAAAAAAAAAGCAGATAGATGGATGAATATTTTTACAAAATATTAAATGGTTGCTCTGGTGAAATGATTTACTGTGAAATCATGATAAATCCTGTATTCATACCGCAGCACAAGTGGTGCTTATGAGAATTAACAGTGGATAAAACATTCTCAGTGCCATGAATGAGTTATATTTCAAAATGATCATTCCTCATGAACACTTTAAAGTTTCCTCCCTGAAGAGACCATCAGTCCCACAAGCATTTAGAGTAAACTGTAGAGAGAGATTTTTTCTTAAAAACATTGAATAGGGCCGGTGAGATAGGTCAGCAGCACAAGCGCCTGCTGGCAAGCGTGAGGTCCTGAGTTCGACTCCCAGTACCCACATAAAGGAAAAAAAGCGCTGGTGATATCGCTCAGTGGCACAAGTGCGAGGTCCTGGGTCGACTCCTGGTACCCACATTTAAAAAAAAAAAAAGAAAAAAAAATTTGTGGATAGAGACAAGCATCTCTCCCCTTTTTTCTCCCAAAGAATATCTGGGATTCTGGCCCTAAAGGTTCTGAGTTGAATCAAGTAGGTGCAGGAACTCATCCACAACCATATCACATATCTAAAAGATCAGTTTTGACATGATTCACATACAATATCTCATAGAATACTACCTAAAAGGAGCATTAATACAAAAAGCTTACTAAGTTTTATGGAATTAATATCTGATATAATATTTTAAACAAAGTGGAGATAAATTCTTAAGTGAAATACCTTCATGTTATATAAAGCTTCATGGTTACTAGGGTTATGCCCTTCCTTTGTAACTAATAATAGCAGTTACATAGGAATCATGCTGAAGAATGTAAATCTTTAAAAACATAAATAGTAAACTGGTTTAATAAGTTGGGTAGGGTGGCATATGCCTGTAATCCCAGCTACTTGGGAGGCTAAAACAGGAGGATAGCAAGTTGGAGTCCAGCCCAGAGAATGTAGCAAGACCCCCATCTCAAAATAAAATTTAAAATGGCTGGGATGTATTTCAATGGTAGAGCACTTATCTAGCATGGGAGAGACTCTGGTTTCAAACCCCACCACCACTACCACTGCTCGGTTTCATAATGTAATATTCTTGAGATACAGTCTTTTTTGGGGGAGAGGGAGTACTCGGGATTGAACCCAGGGCCCTTGCACCGAGCTATATCCCCAGCCTGCTTTTTATTTTGAGACAGGGTCTCACCGAGTTCCTAAGTAGCTTAGGCTGGGCTTGAATTTGAGATCCTTGAAGTAAAAGCTGCAGTGTTTTTTGAACTAATGTGTGTGTGAAATATAGGATCTAGCCTGTAGGAAAAGTTAGAATATCAATGATGGTTTGCCAGTATAGTTAATCAGGAATTACTAGTTTTATTACAGTCTGGTCACATTTAGTATCTTTAGTAGTATATATAATACTATTGAGATTTTTGTGTAGTCCTTGTACCTTCCTTTCAGGCAGTGAGTATTCTGGAGTTCTCAGATAAAGCTAGTGTTAGTTCTGTATGTGACAACAAGGATACTTGAATTATCATCATTAAGTGTTCTGGTAATAAAAACTATCCTTTATCTGTTTTGTAATCTGAGTCAAATAGGATTCACATAGGTCATGATGAGTGTCATTATACTGTCAAGTCCTTTTCTACATTTTTGTTAATTTGGGTCAAGAATAGTAGGACTGGGCTGGTGAGATAGCTCAGTGGCGTAAGCACCTGCCCGGCAAGCGCGAGGTCCTGAGTTCGACTTCCGGTACCCACATACGAAAAAAGGGCCGGTGATATCGCTCAGCGGCACGGGCGCCTGCTGGCGCGCGAGGTCCTGAGTTCGACCCCCAGTACCCACAAAAAAAGAATAGTAGGACTGTGGCAGGAAGTGGCAGAATACAGTGGGTATGAGTTGAGTATAAAATAATAGGACAGTATTCTGGGATGAATGTACTAATGGTAACTAGAGAAAGCCAGATAAAGGAGATAAAAGCCTACAAAAACAAATAGTTGATGATAATAAAGAACAAAGGAGAAAAAAATAGAGGAATAGAGTTAGGATCGCACAAAAACTGCTCATAAGATACTTATGTCACTTCTAATAGATAATGGAATGTCCTCTTGGAGGACCCTCCTCCCCTTTCCCTTCCTGCCTTCGTCTCACTGGGGGTTGAACTCAGGAAAAATATACATTGCAGGCAAGAATTCTGCAACTGAGCTGTATGCTCAGCTCTTGAGCATTAATTTCTTTACTGGATCATCTATAAATTCATTTATTTTATTTTTAACTGTAGCTAGTACAGTATAAAAATTAGTAATCTCTTCCATCCTGATACTTCTTTGGTTCTGTAGATGTATCTGTGGAGAATCATACATGGGAGATTCTTCTTAAAAAGTAAAATACAGTACAGGGTTGAAGGTATAGCTCATGGTAGAGTGTTTGCCTAGCACCCCTCAGGCTCCGGGTTTGGTCCCCAGCACCAAAGGTGGGGGTGGGTGGTTAACATTTCACAAATCCTCAGATCTGCTTGCCCCTAAGATAAACTTTCTGGCATCTTTAGTAGTAATTTAAAATCTTATTTTCCAGTACTGTTGAGAATATTCCACTCTGTCTTAAGGTTACAGAATGCTGTGATAATTCTTGAGCTGCTGAAGTTAACAGCAGTGGTTAATTTGTGTTTATGAATTGAACTCGAATGGTAAATATTAAGATGTGAATTTTGTGGTAATATCTGTAATAAAGAAATGTTTGCTGTACTTAAGTCCTATACTACTGAATATCTTATTTGATCTGGACTATTTCTGGAAGATATATTATCTCTATAGTAACAGGTTTGCCACAGTATTACGTGCACAGTCCAGTGTAAGGCAGGTGCTAAGATTCTAGGCACGCTCTGGTATGCCTGACGGATAGAGTGCCTTTTCTAGAAATCCACAAATTGGGCAGAAATCCCCTCTCTCTCCATATATACACACACATATATATGTATGTATATGGTTTTTAAACAATTTTGGGTTTTTTTGGAGGGGATTGCTTTTTTGAGACAGGGTCTTGATACGTAGTTCAGGCCGGCCAGTGTAATCCTCCTGCCTTACAGCCTCCCGAGTGCTGGGATTACAGGAGTGCGTCAACACACCCAGCGAGGCAGAGGTTATAGAAGTGTGGTCAGTATTATAATACAGGAAAGTGTAGGGTGCTGTGGGAATAGGTTAGGAAGAAGTGATGGAAAGCTAAAACTTGAAGGTTAGGTAGGAGTTAGCCCAGGGCAGCGGAAGTAAAGGTATATTATTGAGAAAATAAACATCTGTGAAGGCCCAGAGGCAAAAAATAAATTTGAATATGACTTGGACAGTGTAATACGGGGTGGAGGTATAAATTATATTTAAGGTGTAGGTTAAGGCCTGTTTATGAATGTAGGCCACACCAGGCACAGTGGTGCATGCCTGTAATCTTAGCCATTCGGAAGCCAAGGCAAGAGGATTGCAAGCTTGAAGATACCCTGGGCAATTTACACAATCCCATCTCAAAAATTGTATAAAACAAAAGCAGGGGTGGTGATGTAACAGAGCACATGCATAGCATGTGTGAAGCTTGGATTCAGTCCCTGGTACTTCCAAAAGGTTGGCTTACATAAAAGGGATTGAGAGGTCATTAAAAGGCCATAAACAGAGTAGTGGCACAGATCATATTTGTTTTAAAAGTCACCCTGGTTTTAGTGTGGAGAATAGATTGGAGGGAACAGAATAGAAGATAATAGTCAAGAGACTGTAGTAACACAGGTGAAGAATCCTAATCTTTGAGATGGCTCTGTGGATGGAGAGGAGGTATCATTGATAGTATTAAATTTTTTTTTATTGTAAGAATGAAAAAGGATCAAACATGGCTTTAATGAAGAAGTAAAAAGTGTCCATTAGTTTTAGGTGTTTTAAAGTCATTGGGAACTTAATGTGCTTTTCCATGTTGAATATAAGTTACTAATTGTAGTTAGTAGGATGCAAGGATATAGAGGTCGTATAGACAAGTCAACAAGTCATGCGGAGTTGGGGGTGGTAGTGCACACCTGTAATCCCAGCTACTTGAGAGACTGAGGCAAAAGGAGCTCAAATTCAGGCCTAGCCTGGTCAGTTTAGCAACACCCTATCTCAAAATAATAAAGTATAAAAACTTTATTTTTTTATTTTTAATAAAAAAGTAATAAAATAACTCCGTGGTAGAGTGCTCTGGATTCAGTTCCTGGTACTGCCCCCTCATAACACACACTGAGAAGTCACAAGGAGACAGGAGGAAGTAGAAGCTACTTAGCTTCTTAGCATGAACAGGTTATATTTGGAATATATAGCAAAGAGTTAATTTTTGTAAACTAGAACATTACTTCACACATGGTAACTAGTCTGTTAAATATTAAGAAACTTTGGGCTCAGGTGGTCACTACAGTGGCACCTTGGTTCATAAACTTAATTCTTTCCACAATTCTGATTGCAAACCGAATTGGACAAGAACCAGCTCAGATTTCCCTGTGAGGTCTACATTGAACCTAACCATGGAATTGGATTTGGTTCTTGTCCAATTTGGTTTGCAACCAGAATCATGGAAAGATCCGAGGTACCATTGTACTATATGTATCAAATAATAGTAGTAGTAGTAATAACAATGATAGCCCTCTAAAAGCTCATGAGTAGAACCTGCAAACTAGATTTCATAGTGGTCTCATAGAGTTAGCTGTTTCACTTGTTTTCTTCTATGCTAGACAAATAAGTGATGTGATTAGAGACTTAGAGTCTGGAATCATTTGTTTAAGTTTGCATTTTGTTGTATAATGCTAACTAGCATTTTGGTTTGGGCTAAGTTTATTAAATTCAAAGCTTCAGTGTCTTCTCAGTGCCTGACACGTAATAATAGGTCTTCAAATATTTGTTGGGGTATCTAAGAAAAAGATTTGAGAAAAAATTGTGCAAAAAATTCAGGAATATTGCAGCTACTTGTTTCTTGTCTCCCTGTGCATTGATTTTGCTTTTTTCCTTTGAACCTATTCTGTATGCTAGTTCACACTAAGAAAGGTGCCACTGACTGTACTTTGGTTTAGGGTACTCTTTACCCAAATGGACTTTATTTCCTTTAATTTCTCATAGCACGTTGACATGCTAGGTAAGTTGAAAACATGTAATTGGTTGGTGTATTTCAAGGTAGATAATTTATTAAAAGGCTGAAAAAGAATTTATATCAATAACAACATATGGCTTACTGAATGGTTTGCTTCCTACACTATTCACCTTGAGCATCTGAGGATTTCATTTTCTTGTAGTTTTATTTAAACTTTGTTTTATTTTTGTTACTTAAGAACTCAAGTGTGCTTTATATTCTAGGTCCGGTTTATCACTAAAATATGGCATCCTAATATTAGTTCCGTCACAGGGGCTATTTGTTTGGATATCCTGAAAGATCAATGGTAAGAGATTTTGAAATCACTTTCTCTCTTTGCTCATAGGAATACCAAGATTATAAAAATGTTAAATGTATAAATTCTATAAAACATAAAAATACATTATACTTTGTTTGGTCAACAAGTTTATCAAGTCTTGTAAGTACATAATTGAAAAATGTGTTACAACTGAGATCACAATCTGTACTTGACGCTGGGCATGGTGGTGCATGCCTGTAATCCCAGCACTCTGGGAGGCTGAGGCAGGAGGATTGCTGTGAGTTCGAGGCCAGCCTGGCTACATAAGTGGGTTCAGTGCCAGCCTGCACTACATGGTAAGACCCTGTCTCAAAAAAATAAAAACCCAACCACAGTCTGTACTTAAATAGACATGTAGGGGCTGGGGGTATAGCTCAGTGGCATGGCACCTACTTGGCAAATGCAATGTCCTGAGTTTGATTCCCGGTTCCAAAAAAAAAGACATGTACTAAGTAATCTCAGATGCTTGCTTTACATTTTAAGAAAGTCTTGGATTTTATCTGTGTTGTTGTGTGTTTTTTTTTTTTTTTTTTTTTTTTTGGTTTGTTTGTTTTTGTAAATTTGATATCTCAGGAAGATACTTGTAAGCGTAAAGTAAAATAAGTATTGAAGTAATCATCTCCCACTTAGATGGAATGTAAGCATCAAATTGTTAGGAGTTTTTTAACTGTTCATTGAGCACAGCTAAGGTTCTCAGATGCCAAGGAGTATTTTTGTGGATGATATGTATCTTCATTTACACAGAACTTTCACTTGGTTTGTCTGATTTGATTTTAGAAGTGTAGCGCTTTAAGCGTTCCTACTCGGTAGCCATCAGGTTCAAATCCTGGCTCATTTTTAAACTGCGTGCTCAGGTCCAAATTACCTGGTCTGTGTTCTTTTGCTCTTTTGTAAAATGAAGTTATTACTCCATAGGATGGAAAGGACTGACAGGAGATGTTTTATGTAATTCTCTTAAAGTAGAACATGGTGTAGTGAATGATAATCTGATAGCGGTGGTGTAGGCAAGACGGTAGCTTTTATTTATTTAGCACATGGTTTTATAGATCGAAAAACTAAATCAGGTAAAAAAAAAAAAGACACCAGAGCAGGTGTCTTTTTACTCTTTTGTAAGAGAAGGAACAACAAAAGAAAACATGTAGCATTTTGTAAGGATACATAGAGCCAAGACAATACTAGATGAACCCATGCTGGCTATCTAATCTTCTGAAAATTATATACTGGTACTGTAATCCCCAATCACCCAGCACACAGCACACAGCATACACACAGGCACCTCCTGCTACTGGAAATTGAACTGAAGACTTTGGCACTGAGCTGTATCCACAGCCCCTTTAAAACTTTTTTTCCCCCTTTTTAATTTTTTAAGATCAGGTGTCCACTAATTTGCCCAGACTAGGGTTGAATTTATGATCTTTCCTCAGCCTCCCAAAGTCCTGGGCCTAGAGACCTGCACTACCATGACCTGTGATATGGGAATTTTCTTGGTTGGTTGTTTCTTTGAAATGGTCTCACTGTGTAGTTCAGGCTGGCCTTGAATTCACTTTGTAGCCCAGGCTGGCCTTAAACCCACTGCAATCCTCCTCCCTCAACCTCCCTAGTGCTGGAGTTATAGGTGTGCACCATCACACCTAGCCTGGAATTTTTAAGCTATATATTTGCTTGCTTGCTTGCTTTTTTTTTGAGACAGGGGCTCGCTATGTAGTCCAGGCTGGCCTTGAACTTGCAGTGATCATCCTGCCTCCTCCTGAATGCTGGAATTTCAGGAGTGCACCATCATGCCCCGCTTGGTTTTGATTTTTTGAGGCAGGGTTTCGCTGTGTAGTTCAGGCTGTCCTTGAACTCGCTGTGTAGCCCAGGCTAGCCTCAAATTCAAGGCAATCCTGCCTCAGCCTCCTGAGTCCTGGGATTATAAGTGTATGCCACAACGCCCGGCTCATATGTTTGATTTCTTAAAGGAAAAGAATGACATCTGAAAAAGGTGAAACAGAAATGACAGTATTTAGTGTCCAAGTAATTTGGTTTATTTAGTGACTGGATGAATAGACTAGAGTTGCTTGTTTGGTGTCTTTTTCCATTCTAATAGCGTTATCTGAGTAAATCCTGTAGGTCATCTCTTGGGATCTAGTTTCTTGATCTGTATTGAAATAGATCTTCTGTGGTTATCACACTTTGATCTATGACTTTTACTAATGTATTGAACTAGTAGGCCTCACCGTTTTTTTTTTGTGTGTGTGTGTGGGTACCGGGGGTCGACCTCAGGACCTCGCGCGCCAACAGGCACCCGTGCTGCTGAGCGATATCACCGGCCCCTTTTTCGTATGTGGGATCCGGGAGTTGAACTCGGGCCCTCGCGCTTGCAAGGCAGGCGCTTACGCCGCTGAGCCATCTCACCGGCCCCCGTTTTTTGTTTTTAAGACAAAGTCTCCCTACGTAGTCCAGGCTGGCTTTAAACTGATAGTCCTCCTGCCTCAGCCCGCCAGAGTGCTAGGGTTACAGGCGTGTACCAACATGCCCGGTGCTTCAGTATTTTTTCTATAAAGTTATCTCCAAGAACCCTGATAGCTCTGTGAATCAGTGACTTGAATGCATGTTTTTCATAGTAGAGGTGTACTCTTGCCACTTGACTTCTAGGACATCAGTTCTTCTGTTCTTCTTGGCTGTTCCCAGACTTCCTAACTAGTTCTTTCCTTGTGTCTTGGAATTTTCCACATTAGAAAGCTGGAGGGGTAAGTCTTGGTCTTCTGCTCCTTTTCATCTGTACTCTTGGTGAGCTCTTCTGATTCTATAATTTCCCCGTTATATACTGACAACTCATTAATTTATCTTCCTGAGCTTCCAGACTCATGTCCTTCTGACTTTTAGCATCTATATTTGAGTTCCTTAATGAACATTTCAAGCATGGCAGAAACTGAACTGCTGCTCCCCTGATCTAAAACTTGGGCTTCTTTACATAGCCTTCCATATCCAAGTTATTGGCCACTACATCCTTGAAGTTGCTGAGGCCCAAAATGTCATCATAATCCTTATTTTTCCTTTCTCTGGTATCTTGTATGCTGTTTGTAAATCTGTTGGTGAAACCTCCAAAATCTTACCAGGAGGTTTACTGCTACTACCTTGATCCAGTCCACTGTCTTGCCCAGGTGGCAGCAGTAGCCTTCCCCCTCCCTGCTCTTGACTTTGGCCTACTTAGGCTAATTTCAACAGCATAATGACACACCACCCCCACCTCAAACAGATAAAGCTTCCAGACTCAGATCTCCCACTGACGTCCCATTATGTTCTGAGTTGAGCCAGCAACTGTTACTTCTGATTATCTTCCTATAACTAGTTGCAAGATTATGGTATATATATAGGGAGGCAGTCAGTAGTGGTGGTTCATCATATTTTAATTGAAATGTGGAAAGATAGCAAAGACACAGCAGATAAAATAGGTGAGGCTGGGAGTTGATGGAGTAGTAGTTCTCCATTCTTTCCTCTACTGAGATATAATTTACATTAAGTGTATATCCATGTTTAAATGTCAATGTTTAGGCTTCAGAACTGGAATTTGATGAAATATATAAAATATTGTTGGGAAGAATGAGTTTCACAAACATTGGGTAATTTGGGACAGGTGTACTTGAAAATAGTAAATTGACCACTCTTTATGTCTCTTGTCTGTCTCGCTGTCCTCAGCCTGGCTCTGGACTTGAAGAGCAAGCATTTTGCAAACAGGCTATCTAGTTAGTCATTAAGCTGTGTCATGTATCATTAGTCACCAGGCAAACACAAATTGAAATCCCAGTCTCAATAGCACTGTACACCCATAAACATGTATAGCTATATAGGAATGTGGTTCAGCTGCTTAATACATACCTTTGGGAATATATTGTGGTAAAAATATAAATTGGAATACTACATAATGATAAAAAGGAGCATACTATTGACATAAACTTATGAGTGGTTTTTCACAGGTTTTTGAGATACAAGAACCAGACATAAGAGTGTATGTGATTCATTTTCATGAAATGCAGAATATGCTAAAACTAGTTTCTGGTGATAGGACAGTACTTGGGGGTAGGCAGGAGTTGTGAAGGAAGACAAGAATGAGGTGTTTTAGTGCGAGTTTGAGGCCAGCCTGAACTACAGAGTGAGACCATCTCAAAAAACAGAGAAAAAAAAAAAAAAGAAAAGAAAGAAAAAGAAATACTCTACATTTTGATGCAGGTGGTGGTTACATGGGAGAACACATATGAAAAAATTCACCTGGCTGTGCAGCATCTTACTTGTATCTTAATAGATTATACTGAAAAAGCTACTATTTTCTGAAAGTAGCATTCAGTATTTTAAATGAACATGGCTTGTTGATAATCTCTAAGATCCTTGAGAAAAGTTAATCAAAAGCACGATTTACACATGATTATTCTACATGGTATGGGCCTACCAAATCCTTGGATTTTTTTGTTTGTTTTTTGTTTGTTTTGTTTGTTTTGTTTGTTTTTGAGACAGAGTCTTGCTGTGTTATGCAGGCTGGCCTTGAACTCAAGGCAGTCCTCCTGCCTCAGCTTCCAGTGCTGGGATTACAGGCGTGCACCACCATGCCTGGCATGAATTGATTTTTAAGCAGCCATGTTAACTATTTATTGATTAGAGAACTGGCCAAAATTAATTTAGTGAAGGTAAGTTTATGAAAATAGACATATCATCCATTGATTAGTTAACATTTTATTTTTAACATTTCAATATTTTAATAGACAATCTGATTTTACACACTTAATCCTAAAAATCTCAGTACAATCTGGTTTTCATCATTACTTGGAAAAAGATGGAATGAAAGAGCGTGTTTTTGGTTGTCACATTACTGAATTTTGGTTGATTGATTTTTTTTTTTTTTTTTTTTTTTTTTTGTGGGTTCCCGGGGGGTCGACCTCAGGACCTCGTGTGCCAACAGGCGCCCGTGCCACTGAGCGATATCACCGGCCCCTTTTTCGTATGTGGGATCCGGGAGTCGAACTCGGGCCCTCGCGCTTGCAAGGCAGGCGCTTACGCCACTGAGCCATCTCACCGGCCCTGGTAGATTGATTTTTGAAGACAGTCTCACTATGTAGTTCAGGCTGGCCTTGAACTCATTATGTAGCCCAAGCTGGCTTCAAACTTGTGGTGATCCTCCTGCTTCAGCCTCCCTCAGTGCTGGGTTACAGGTGTATGCCACCATACCTGGCTAGTGATTTGTGTTCAGCTTTTTAAAATTTTGCATTTGTTTCTTTTCACCCAGCAGGTATCAGTGGTTTATAAACACCCCACAAAACATTTTACTATGGCAATTTTTGAGCATGATGGAAAACAGTAACTTTTTTGTTTTGAGATTGTTTGGGCTGAGGGTGTGGCTCAGTGGTAGACTGCTTGCCTATCATGCATGAGGCCCCATGTTTGATCCCCAGCACTGCGGGGGGAAAAAATCTTTTGGGGATTATTGTGAATTGAATATAAAGTTATAGCTTCTAATCATTTCCATTTAGTTTTGAAGGCAAACTATTCTTTTGAATATGTTTAACTTCAGGTCATTATTTTCTAATTCTTTTTTTTTTTTTTTTTTTATTTAGAAATTGTTTAGTCCACAAGCTTTGTATAGCTTTAGTTTAAAAAAAAAAACAGTGAAAACAAGACACTGTTTCAGAGTCTGGGGCCTTCCAGCTTCCAAATACAAGAGCTCTGAACATTGTATAGCCCAATATGAAGAAGAATATGAATGGAGCCATGATATTTCAGAACAACAAACTTTCATATAACTGAGAGGTCCTTGCTGGGATGAGTTAACTGCCTTTATCAGAGAGGGGAGGGAAGGAAAGGGAAGGGAGGGGCTGGTAAAAAAGGAGGGAGAAGGAAAAAACCAGAAGAATGGAATAGAATCAAATTCCAGTGTTCCAAGTCAACTTGTTACACATCCATAGAAGCCTAGTGTCCTGGAAAACATGCTTTCATTTTCCTGTCTCGTACGAAGTTCACATCCTGATTCATTTCAGCAGCAGTTTCAAGGCAACAGGAAAGATTGTGGCATTAAAATATTAATTTATACTTTAGTGGTACTTCAACAGTGGTCTTATTTCTGGACGAGTTTACAAGCCATACAGAGTTGGGAGCATAATTTGCATGGGCATGAGACTCAAATGAGGAAAAGTAAAGAGAAAATAAAAAGGGGGGATCACCCCAGGGAATAGCCAGGGGCATGTAAAGAAACCATAAGAATGCCAACTGTACTTAAACCCCTTTTTTAAAAAAAGAAAAAATTTTTGGCTTTAAAGTATTTTACTCTAAATGAATTTATGTCAGCTGTTAATGGAAGAATGTCACTAATACACTGTGGACACTTTTTTTTTTTTTTTTTTTGGTGGGTACCAGGGTTTGACCTCAGGGACCTCGCGTGCCAGCAGGCGCCCGTGCCGCTGAGCGATATCACTGGCCCTTTTTTCATATGCGGGTACCGGGAGTCGAACTCAGGACCTCACGCTTGCCAGGCAGGCTCTTATGCTGCTGAGCTACCTCACCCACCCCCCAACTGTGGACACTTTTTGAAGTGTAAATCCATGTCCCCCCTTTCTTCCTGGTGAACTTCAACCTAGCCTTTATTACAACAAATATTACAGCCCAAAGCCCAAACAGATTTCAGCAGTTTTGAAATAGAATTAGTACAACCAAATAAAATTCACATCCCGACAAACATTTCCACCTAGGACTGTGGGGACTCGAGCCTTGCACATGGGTAGTTTCTAATTCTTCAAGTGGTGACCCCAGAGGTCTATAGTAGTTTGTATCTTCACAATAGGAAGACACTGCACATAGAGAAAGAAAATTTATTAAGAATTAACGAACCGCTAAGGAAGAGTTTATTACTTTTCCCCCCAGTACTGAGGATGGAACCCAGGGTCTCTCTATTTTTTAATTATTTTTTTGGTGCCGGGAATCAAACTCAGGGTGGTTGCACTTGCTAGGCAGGCGCTTGTGCCACTGAGCTATATTCCTGGCCCTCCAGGGTCTTCTTAATGCCTGGCAAGTGATCTACCACTGAGCAGCATTCCCATACCTTTTTAAAAATTGTATTTTGAGGGCTGGTGAGATACCGGCATAAGCACCTGCCTGGCAAGTCTGAGGTCCTGAGTTCGACCCCCAGTACCTACCAAAAAAAAAAAAATTATTTTGAGTTGGGCATGGTGACGCACACCTGTAATCCCAGCACTCAGGAGGCTGAAGTAGGATTGCCGTGAGTTCAAGGTCAGCCTGGGCTACATAAGCAAGTTCAGAGCCAGCCTGCACTACGTAGTGAGACCTTGTCTCAAACCAAACAATTAAAAAAAAATTTAAATAAAAAGAAAAGGGTAAAGAAAAATTTATTTCGAGATGTTCTAGCAAAATTACCCAGGCTGGCTTGGAACTTGAGATCCTCCTGCCTCAGCCTCCAAAGTAACTGGGATCACAGGTGGTTGACACCAGAGACACCATTTGAACCACACACACCCCACCTCCCCACCCCCACCCCTTATTGGGGATTGAACCCAGGGCTTTCTCACTGAGCTACATCCTATATCATTTTTAAATTTTAAGACAAGCCCTAAGTTGCCTAGGCAGAGCTCAAACTTGTGATTCTCCTGCTCCAGCCACTCCTGGCCCTTTTCTTTTTCTTGCTTTCTCTCTTTTTTTGTTTTTTTGAAAACAAATGGCGTAAACCTTACTGTCTTAGCTAAATTTTGTGTTTGTTTCCTTTGATTTTGACAGTTTCATTTGACAATCAACAGTTCTCATCACCATTGTCTGTAGATTAATTTTGCGTGTGTGTTTGTGAAACAGGATCTTACTGTGTGGTTCAGGCTGGCCTTGAACTCAGTAGGTAGTCCAGGCTGCCATCCTGCCTCAGCTTCCCAGAGTGTTGGGATTTCAGCTGTGTGCCACCATACCTGTCCTGGCCCAGGCAGCTTTGTCAAGTACGGTAAACACATCTGGAGTGCTTCTCCCTTTTCATGGAAAATTTCTAGATCTCCCTGGTGGCCCAAGGGGCACAGTTCTTGAGACTCACTTCCTGGGTGTTATGTTAGTGTATTTATTCTTAGATCACTGTCTTGAGGGCAGAATGGCCCTTCTTACAACCCTTTCTGCAAAAGCCATTCTGCCAGGCTTAATTTGGAAAGGCAGAATGCAAGGAGTTGTGGAAGAGAGAAAAAGCCACAATCCATCTTAATTGTTTTTAAAGTATATGGTTGAATAATAATGTTAAGTGAGTTCATATTGAGTATCCAGTGTCCAGAATTCTTCATTTTACAGGACTGAAACTATCCTGATTAAACAAGTTTTCCTAGTGTACCATGTCGTACATGCTGTAATCCCAGCACTCTTTTGAGAGGCTGAGGCAGAAGAATTGCAAAGTTGAGCCCAACCTGTAAGTCTACTTAGTGACTTAACAAGATCATGTTTCAAAATGTAAAAAGGTGCTAAGGCCCTGGGTTCAGTGCCTCTTATTGTACTGCCCCCTCCCAACCAAAAAACCCAATTTTTCATTTCCTCCTCTCCCACTCTTTGGCAGCCACCATTCTACTTTTTATCTGTAGAATTCTAGTAACCTTATATTTGTGGAACTTTTGTTTTATTTATTTATTTATTTTATTTTATTTTTTTTTTAATTTTTTTTTTTTTTGAGACGGTCTTCCTATTTTAGGCTGGCCTTGAACTCACTATGTAGCTCAGGTTGGCCTCAAACTAGCAGTGACCCTCCTGCTTCTGCCTCCTGAGGAACTATATAACATTTGCTATTTTATATCTGCTTTATTTCACTTAACATTTTATCTTCAAGGTTCATCCCTATTGTGGTATACGTCAGCACCCCCCTGCTACCACCACGACCTCTGGGAATTAAACACACAGTCTTCACACTGAACTATGGCACCAGCCCTTTTTTTATTTTTTATTTGAAGAGACAGTTTCACTAAATTGCTTAGTGTATTGAGATTAAAGGTGTGTGGCCAGCCTTTTAAAAATTATTTACTTTGGGGGTATTGAGGTTTGAATCCAGGGCCTCATGCATGGTAGGTAAGCACCCTACTGCTGAACTCTACAGCCTCAGCCCCCAAATCCTTTTTAAAGCTAAATAATATTCCATTGTGTATGTGTACAAAAGCTAAGCATTTTGTTTACCCATTCCTGCATTGATGGAAACTTACTACTTTCCTCCTGTGGCCATTGTGAATAATGGTGCTGTGAACATGGATGTATGAATAACTGTTTGAGTTCTTGCTTTCAGTTCTTTTGAGTGTATATTCAGAAGTGGAATGGCTGGATCATGTCAATGCTACGCTTAATTTTGTGAGGAGCTGTCATACTTTCTATAGTGTTTGTCCCATTTTATGTTCCTGTGTACAATATACAGAGGTTCCACTTTCTCCACATCCTAGGTGAACACTGATTTCTGGGTTCTTTTGTTTGTTTTTGTTTTTAAATAGTAGAGGTATTACTAATAGATGAGGCAGAATCTCGCTGTGGTTTTGTTTTGCATTTCCCCAATGAGTAGTGGTGGTAAACATGTCTCTTTGGAGAAATGTGTATTGAGACCTCCCATCCCCATACCAGGAATCAGCCCTAGGCTTTACTTGTTTTTTGTTTATTTGGGGTGGGTTTTCTGTATTTGTTTTTTTTTTTTTTTTTTTTTTTTTTGTGGGTACCGGGGGGTCGACCTCAGGACCTCGGGTGCCTGCGCGCCCGTGCCGCTGAGCGATATCACCGGCCCCTTTTTCGTATGTGGGTTCCGGGAGTCGAACTCGGGCCCTCGCGCTTGCCGCGCAGGCGCTTAAGCCGCTGAGCCATCTCACCGGCCCCTGTATTTGTTTTTTGAGACAGGGTCTCACTGTATACTTCAGGCTGGCCTTTAACTCCCTATGTAGCCAAGGCTGCCCTTGAACTTGCCGCAGTCCTCCTGCCTCAGCCTCCTTTACTCATTTTAGCAAGTATTTTCCCACTGAGTTACACATCACTCCCACCCCTGCCCATTTTAAAATCAGGTTTTTTGTTTTATTGATTACTTGTATGAGTTAATATTCTGGATATTAGTCCTTTATCAAATATATGATTTGCCAATATTTTCTCCCCATTACATGGGTTGTATTTTAATGATTGATTTAATTTTGATATAGTTGTAGTCCATTTTCCCTGTTTTTTGTTTCTTGTACCTTTTATATAACCTCTTGGTTATATAAACCATTGCCAAATCTAGTCTCATGAAACTTCACCTATGTTTTCTTCTAGTTTTAGCTCATACTTTTAGGACTTTGATCCATTTTAAATTAAATGTTTATTGCTTTGTTAAGCTATATAAGGCTGGCTTTGTAATGTTAGGAAGGAGTTATCAAGATTTACAAAATAAAAATATTTTACATGCCTTTGTAGTTTTAATGTAAAATAGCTTGTGAGTATGTTTAATAACTTAGTATGAGCTACTTCCTTTTAGTGAGGTTTTTATTCACTGTTCAAGTACATTTCATTGAAAGAAATTTTGTTATTTAAAGAAATAACTTATTTTAAAAGTTTTATAACTTAAAATTTTGTTTAAAGTAATGCCATAGATTTTTAAATTAGGTTTCTTTAAAAGTGTGGATGGTCTAGCCTGGCATGATGGCACATGCCTGTAATCTTGGCACTCAGGATGCTGAAGCAGGGGGATTGCCAAGAGTTCAAGGCCAGGCTGGGCCACCTAGTGAGTTAAGGGCTGGCCTGAACTACATAACGAGACCTTGTTTCAAAACACCAAAAACAAAAAATTCTGGCTGGTCAAGATGTGGAGCTTAATTGCAGAGCACTTGGTCTAGCAGGGGCAAGACCCTGGGATTTATCTCCGGCATTGGGGGGTGGGATGGGGGAGCTCCATTGGGATACTAAGTAGCCAGTTTAAGTGTTAAATATTCCATTTCTGTGATTTTTTTAAAATCTGTATTCTTTTTTTAATAATTGAAGTCATTTTTCTGCTGATACAGTTGGACAATTTTTGATGTCATGTGTCTTTAAACATTCTCTTTGAAATTGCCCAAATATATCATGAAATTAGAGTAATGAACTAGGCATGGTGGTGCATGTCTGTAATCCCAGCTCTTCAGGAGGCTGAGGCAAAAGTATCATGAGTTTGAGTCTAGCCTGGGCAACTTTGCCCCATAGTGAGATCCTTTCTCAAAAAATAAAAATGAGGGCCGGTGAGATGGCTCAGCGGCGTAAGCGCCTGCCTTGCAAGCGCGAAGGCCCGAGTTCGACTCCCGGATCCCACATACCAAAAAGGGGCCGGTGATATCGCTCAGCGGCACGGGTGCCTGTTGGCGCGCGAGGTCCTGAGGTCGTCCCCCCGGTACCCACAAAAAAAAAAAAAAAATAAAATAAAATAAAAAAAATAAAAAAAATAAAAATGAGAGCTGGGGTGGTGGCATACCTGTGTAATTCCAGCACTCGGGAGGCTGGAGGCTGAGGCAGGAGGTTCGCTGGGAGTTTGAGGCCAGCCTGGGCTACGTAGTGAGTTCAGGTCCAGCCTGAACTACCTAGTAAGACCCTATCTCAAAAATCTGAAGAAAAAAATTTAAAAAGACCAGGTGTGGCACACACCTGTAATCCCAGCACTTGGGAGGCTAAGGCAGGAGGATTGGTGTGGGTTTGAGGCCAGCCCGAGCTACATTGCAAGACCCTATCTCAAAAAGCTGTAAATAAACAAAAAACAGAGGCTGAACATGTAGTTCAATGCAAAGGCTCTGGGTTCAATCCCCCTCCTAAAAAATACTCTTCATAAAGAGAACATTTCGAAGATTTCGAACTGGGCAGGTGGTGCATACCTATAATTCCAGCACTCAGGATGCTGAGGCAAGAGGATCAGGAATCTGAGGTAAGCCTGGCTTTACATAGCAAGTCCCAGGCCAGTTTGAACTGCATAGCAAGAACCATCTCAGAAAACAGAAAGAGCCAGACATGATAGTTTGTGCCTATAATCCTTCAACTCAGGCAGCTGAGGCAGGAGGATCTCTGCAAGTTTGAGGCCAGCTGTGTTGAAATCAGGGCCAGCCTGAATTACATAGTGATACCCTGTCTCAAAAAAAAGAATAAGCATTGAATTTGACTTATGTTGTGACCCCCTGTCCTAAAAGAATGACCCATATTAACTATATTACAAGTCTTCATTGAAAATTACTTGTGTAACCTTTGAGGAAATTTAGCACCTTGGTCTAGAAAAAATGTTTCTGACTTCTCACCCCTATTTCAGAATTAGGCATTTAATTACATAAAACTGCATAGCTGTGTGAAAGTCCTTTATAAGTACTATTTTTACGTGCTGACGTAGCATTTCACCAAATTTTTGTGCACCACAGCAGTTTTTTTTCCCAAGTCCTGTAGTTCTTTAAAGTATAAATTGATTTAAAAAATTGGGCCAGTGAGATGGCTCAGCGGCTTAAGCGCCTGCCCGGCAAGCGCGAGGGCCCGAGTTCGACTCCCGGATCCCACATACGAAAAAAGGGGCCGGTGATATCGCTCAGCGGCACGGGCGCCTGCTGGCGCACGAGGTCCTGAGGTCGACCCCCCGGTACCCACAAAAAAAAAAAAAAAAAAAAAAAATATATATATATATATATATATATATATTTTATTCCAAGAACATTTTAAAGAACCATTTTATACTGGAATTTTTTCCTAATATATAAAAATATAGACCTGTGACTATGGTACTGATTTTACTTCTTTGGTGTAGAATAGTCTTTGTTACTTAAACTTTACCACTTAGTGCACTTCATAATCACTTGGAGCACTTTACAAATACTGCAGTATTAATTGGTGAAAAAAAAATTATTTTTTTTGGGTACTGGGAATCGAACTCATGACCTTGCACTTGGCAGGCAGGTGCTTGTGCCACTGAGCTATATATCCCCGGCCCTGGTGAAAAAAAAATATATTTTTTTTCTTTTCGTTGAAAAAATATTTAACACAAATGCAAAGAATCCTTCCTAGACAAGTAGAAACCATTTTATATGTAAACATTTGCTTCCTAGACAAGTAGAAACCATTTTATATGTAAATATTTGCTTTGTAAAGATACATTTTCTTTATAAATACACTCAGAAGGATGATTTATTTTTTATTTTAATTTTTTGAGACAGGGTCTCATTAAGTTGCCCAGGCTGGGCTCAAACTTGAAATCCTCCTGCCCCAGTCTCTCGAGAGTGTTGAGATTATGGGTGTACACCACCACTCCTGGTTTTATTTACTTTTTTTTTTTTTTTTTTTGTGGGTACCAGGGGTCAACCTCAGGACCTCACGCGCCAGCAGGCACCTGTGCCGCTGAGCGATGTCACTGGCCCTTTTTTTGTATGTGGGTTCCGGGAGTCGAACTTGGGCCCTCGCGCTTGCCAGGCAGGCACTTATGCCGCTGAGCCATCTCACTGGCCCTGGTTTTATTTACTTTAAACAGAAAGCTTATCCTGTTTCAGAATGTGGAATGATTGCAAACTCTTCTTAAAAGTAAAGCACATTTGTTTGATAGTATCTTAATAGTCTTTATATTGCCATCAAAAGAAAGTTCTGCAAGCTATTAGTATTAAGAGTTTGACATGTATCTAGAAAAATAGATAAAAAATAAGTCAGTGAGCTGGGTGTGGTGGCACACGCTTATAATCCCAGCACTCTGGAAGGCTAAGGCAAGAGAATCCCACGTCTGAGCTAAGTTTAGGCTACTCAGTTACCAAGATTGTCTCAAAATGTTAAAAAGCGCTGGGCATATAGCTTAGTGCAAAAGCCATGGGTTCATCCTCCAGAAAAAAGAGAACTCAAATAGTAAAATCTAAAAGACAAAAAGAAAGCTCATTTGGAATAAGCTGGGTTTACTTCATCATTATGTATCTGATTTGGAGGCAAAAATTACTTCCAGGCTCCCAGATAGAAAATAAGCTGGGTGTGGCAGCACATACCTGTAATCCCAACAACCTGGGGTACTGGGGCAGGAGGATCACCATGAGTTTGAGGCCAGCCTGAACTATGTAGTGAGACTCAATCTCAAAAAAAGGAGTGAGAAAAAATAGTTTCATTTTATGGGCTGCGGGTGTAGCTTATTGTTAGGGTGCTTTCCTAGTATATGAAATGCCAGGATTTAATCCCTAGTAATGGGGACACAGTGTAGAGAAACAAAAGAAAGTTCTAGTAGGTTTTTATTTTGTTTTAATTTATTTTTATTTAATTTATTTTTATTTTATTTTTATTTATAATAGGTTTATACAGAAAACATCTTCTTTGCTTTTGCCATTCAGAGCCCTTTTAAGTGAGATATTTTCCTATTTTAAAATTTAGGGCAGCAGCAATGACTCTCCGCACAGTATTATTGTCATTGCAAGCACTGTTGGCAGCTGCAGAACCGGACGATCCACAAGACGCAGTAGTAGCAAATCAGGTAAGATGACTGCTTTTGAAAGAGTTCTTCATACCTATGTATGTCTCTGTTTAGTGGTTTACTATGTTAACAGGAGCATACTCTTCTGAAACTAAATTTGGAGGTGGTTTTTTTCTTGCAGTAAGACTGTTTCGTCAGACGTAATAGTGAAAACTTAAGCTTTGGATTTTAAACAGTAGTTTAATTGGATTCATGGTCTTTTTCCTAGTGTATGAGTTTCCAAATGCACACAGTCGGAGGAATGACAGTGCACCTGCATATACCTCCTGTGTAGATGCTCTGATTGGCATTTTACTGCACACTCTTTGTCATGTGTGTCCATCTCCTATCCCTCCTGTCAGCCCTGATCTCTTCTGGTGATAACTTTTAATCACTTCCTACTGTGGTACTGAAGTGACAGTAGCATTAAAGGTGACTTTCTGATTTGCTAAACATAATAAATTTTTTCAGTTTTGATCTTTAATTTTAATTAGTCTAAGGCAAAAGATTAACAAATTATAGCCCAACTGGCTTGTTTTGTAAATAATGTTTAATGAAAACATAGCCATACCCACTTGTTTGCTTTCCAACAGCAGTGACAACATTGTTTGTTAGAAAGGTTTAAATTAACTAGTGTCTGTCCTCTGAAGTATTCTGCCAACCTGTTCCCTAAACCATTGTTTTACTGAGGATTCATTCTGTTTTACTGAGCACTCGTCCCCCCCACCCCATTTTGTGGTACTGGGGCCTTCGCACTGAGCAACATTCCCAAGCCCTTTTCAATTTTTATTTTATATTGTTTTATTGATTGATTGATTGATTGATTGTGACAGGATCCCATTATGCAGTCCAGGCTGGCCTTGAACTTAAGGTGATCCTCCTACCTGAACCTCCCAAGTGTTGAGATTACAGGTGTGCACCTCCATGCCTGGCCCTTTTTAATTTTTATTTTGAGCTGGGTGTGATGGCACATGCCCGTAATTCCAGTACAGGGGAGGCTGAGGCAGCAGGGTTGCTGTGAGTTGGAGGCCAGCCTGAATTACAGAGCAAGGCCTTGTCTCAAGAAACAAAACACAACAAAACCTAAAAATTTTTTTAACAGGGTCTTGCTAAATTGCCCATGCTGGGCATGAGTTTGCCATTCTCCTGCATCATCCTCCCAGAGTGCTGGGACTATTCTTATCTTCAGAGTTGTTCCTTCTTAGTTTCTACAATTTTTTTTTTCTTTTTCCCTTTAACTATAGTTAATTGATCGTGAGAGTATTCCTTTACTTCTCATTCTATACACTCACTTGGTTAATCATACCTACATTGATACGACCTGTACATTAATATATAGGTTTGGCTTTTGAACACAAAAGCATATTGAAAACTGCAGAGCTCTGTGTGAATGCTCCTTTGATATTTCAACACAAAATTGCTAAAATTGCTTGGTTTTTTTTGTTTGTTTGTTTGTTTTGTTTTGTCGACCCCTGGTCGACAAAATTGCTAAAATTTAATGTGGAACCTTAAACCCCACAGATCTGTTTTATTGTTGTATGATGCCATTACTAGTTTAGTTTTGTAACTGAGTCACAGCTTTTGGAGTTTTCCTCTCTTGCCTGTGTCTGTCTGTGTCCCTCTCCTCTCTCTGTGATTTGAACTGTGTGCAAACCCAGTTTCATATCTTAGAGTTTCATAGCCTACTTTCTTTTTTGCATAGCACTGTAGACTGAACCCAGTGCCTTCACACTGAGATACATTCCAGACCTTTCGGTGTTTTTATTATTTTAATTTTGAGACAGGGTCCCACTGAATTACCCAGGCTGGGCTTGAACTTGGGATCCTTCTGCCTTAGCCTACCAGAGTGCTGGGATTACAGGTGTGCACTACCACACTTGGCAAAAAAAATTTTTTTTTCCTCAGTAACGGGAGTTGAACTCAGGACCTTGCACTTGCCGGGCAGGTGCTGTGCCGCTGAGCTATATCTCCGGCCCCAGCAGAATTATTCTTAAAGCTCAGCTTTTTCAAGATTGCATTTGTTTTTATTACCATTCTACTATGCATCTTCTGTGAGGAAACTTTTCTCTTAGCAAACTACTTTATCCTTTTAATTTGTTACCTGTTCTTGTAAGTTTTTGTCCTTTTCCCATGTGTATATATCCTTAATCATGGGTTCTGTTAATTTGCCCAGAGTGCTTGGAATCGCTGTTTTATATTTAATGCTACTCATTCACATTGGATAGTCAGAAGGATGACTTGAGTTCCATCTTTGATTTCATCTTTGTTTGAGGTTCAACTTAAAGGTTTCTTTTAGTACCTAAAGAAGTTCAATAATTTTACTTGTTTTCTTGTTACTAATTAATGATAGTAATTAGATTTGACATTTTAGTATGTCCTAGAAACTTGTCAGCTTTAAAATGTTTAGACTTTGAAAAGAAATATTAAAGTGAATTGAACAAAAACTGTTTAATTTTATCCATTGTTTTACTAAGTTTGTGGTTATCCCACAGGGTTGTCCAACACATATGTGAAGTTTTGCCTTTTGAAAGTACTCTTATGATTTCACGATCATCTCAAAACGTGCTATAAGTTAGGACTTTGCTTGGTTTTCCCTAAACTAACACAGTTGTAAGAAAACAGCAAAATGTGGTTGTATTCTTAGTCTGTACTGTTGGTAGTACCCAGATTGGTCACGTTTCTTAGCTAATAATATACAATTTTATAGTAATTCTGTGTTTAGTTTGGTAGTGTTTGCTGCTGTTCAGTGTTGGAAATATCTCTTAATACCTCACCTCACTTAATATTAGTTTTTTCCTAATTGTATTTGTTGATTTTGGAGGTTAGAGTAGATTAACTTTTGGGGTGAGGGTGCTACTAGGGATTGAACCCAGGGACTTGGCACTGAGCTACATGCCTGGCTGTTTTTTGTTTGTTTGTTTGTTTGTTTTTTGGCGTGAAGATAGAGTCTTGCTGAATCATTTCAGCTGTCTCCAAGTTGCAGTCCTGCTGCCTTAGCCTCCCAGAGTGTGACACCAACCCTAGCTAGATTAACTTTGTCTTTACTTTTGTTTTATCAGTACAGTTTGTGAATCAGAGTTTCACATTAATCACTTTATTCTTGAATGACAAATAACACAGCTCGTTTGCAATGGAAAGTCAGTCACATGTTATTTTAATTTACTTTTGGGCGGTTGCTAGTCCTAGGGATTGAACAGACAGCCTTGTGCTTGCTAGTAACCACATACTCTACCAGTGAGCTATCTACCCGCAGCTCCAGGGCATCACATTTTCAGTATAAATTCCTTCCATCTAGAAAAAGCGGGGTCTTAGCCAATTAAGAGGTGAGCTACTATATTGAATATTATGAAATATTATTATGTCAATTGATTTTTTTTCCCCCCCTGTATAGTACAAACAAAATCCTGAAATGTTCAAACAGACAGCTCGACTTTGGGCACATGTGTATGCTGGAGCACCAGTTTCTAGTCCAGAATACACCAAAAAAATAGAAAACCTATGCGCTATGGGCTTTGATAGGGTAAGTACTTAACAGACTGTTTATTTTGATATGTGCGTGTGTGTGTGTGTGTGTGTATGTGTATGTGTATATATATATATGTATATATATGTTGATTATTAAATTGCTGCTCCAAATCTGTGGCTGGGCAAAGTGGCCTAACAATATGAGAAAATCTTATTGTGTAGATAAGTTTGGCTATTAAAATCAGTACAGATTTTTTTTCTAGTTGTTATTAGAAGCTTTTTATGCACTGCAAGTACAAGGCAGTGTATAGAAAAGAAACAAAGTGTGATTTCTCAGTACGAAGACAATGATTCAGTAATTTTTAAATGTGTCCTTAACGTTTGATTTTTTTTTTGTTGTTGTTCCCTTTTTCTTTCTGCAGAATGCAGTAATAGTGGCCTTGTCTTCAAAATCATGGGATGTAGAGACTGCAACAGAATTGCTTCTGAGTAACTGAGGCATAGAAAGAGCTGCGGATAGTCAAGCTTGCCTCTCCTCTCCAGGAGCATCAACATCTGTTATTTTTAGGATTCTGCATAGATTTCTTTTAAACTGGCATTCTTGCCTAATGATGTTATCTAGGCAACCATTGGAGACTGAAAAAAAAAAATCCCTGCTCTGTAAATAAAGCTAATTAAACGTCTGTGTAAATTTAAAAAGGGGAAATACTTTTAATTTTTTTTTTCTTAATAGTGTAAAAATTCTTTGAGCTAAGCTAAAACCATGGAGAAAACATGCTACTTTAGTGTTTAGCGGTGTAACAAGACTAGCAAGAGTTTGCTTCAGGATTTTGTTGAATAATTAGGATAATATTTTGAGTGTGTCGGGGCCATTCAGGCTGTTGGTTTTGCATCACAGCTACCTTAACTGTTTTTAACATGGGTCCTCTGTGCCTGTGAATGTACTTGCATGCTTGTACTTGACTTCTTAGAACGGGTAGCTGAAAAGACCACCATTTTAAGCATTAGAAATTTCGTAAATACGAGATTTATCCAGAAATGAAGATGGTGACCTATTCAGAGCCTTTTTGTCCCAGTTGACAGGTTGGGGCACTGTATCTACTTTTCCCGTAACACACACAGCTAATAATCTAATGGTAGATTTCTCTGTTTTTGGTGGGGAAATGTGCCAAGCAAAGTATCCCTGACTCCCTTTTTAGATTCAGGGTTTGGAATGTTTTGTCATAGTTCTTTAAACACTCAAAAGTTCCTGTGTAAGTAAGTAATGTAAGAATGGAGCTGCCAATATTGTTTCTCTTGCAAAAACAGTAAATACTTCGATATTGCAGTATTTCCACATGTAATGAAGGGACCCGAGTTAGTTTTGCAATGAATTTGACATTGATTTTTAAATTGATTAAATTTTCTTTGAGAACGCTGAAGAATGCAGTCCATTGTTGCCAGTAGTTTTTACCCTAATTTTGGGCATTGTGAAAATTGCTTTATCAGATACTTTTTTTTTGGGGGGGGGGTACCGGGGATCAACCTCAGGACCTCGCCGCGCCAGCGGGCGCCCATGCCGCTGAGCGATATCACCGGCCCTTTTTTCGTATATGGGTTCCAGGAGTCGAACTCGGGCCCTCACGCTTGCAAGGCAGGCGCTTACGCTGCTGAGCCATCTCACCGGCCCGTTTATCAGATACTTTAAAAGCCACTCTTGCTTGCACTTCCCCACATTGACACATGAAAGCTGTGTTGGTGTTTTACTGTACATACGTCACATGCACATAGGAATAGACGTGTGTTATAAATCTAGCTTTCTTTATGATGTTTCTGATAATGAGAATTGAATACTTTCTTTTGTACATAGTCAGACTTTTCTTTTTTTTTTGGTACCGGGAATTGAACTCAGGACCTCACGCTTGCCAGGCAGGCACTGTGCCGCTGAGCTATATCCCCGGCCCAGACTTTTTATTCATATTAAAGTTACATTTCATTCTAAGTTCAGAAGTTTGAAAGTTACTAGTTTTGCAAGCTCAAACACTTAATTTGACTATTTTATGAAGGTTGAAGTAGATTTATGCAGGCAGTTCTATACATATAATTCTTATTAAATTTTGAGGACCAATGCAAAATAACAAAAATGGAATCAGATTAAAGTAAGGTTGTATTTAGAAAGTCACTATAAAAGTTTTCTTTCTTAAAGTGTTGTTTATCTTAAATTATAATTGTTAAGTGTTTGGAAAGTAATTTTTGAACCTATTAAGTCAGTATGACTTCATTCAACCTTTCAATAATCTTGATGCTAGAAGCAATAAAAGAAACCAATATTAAATAGATCGTAATGTTAAAGATGTGAAGGTTCTTCCAAAAACTTGTAAGGCTTTCCTAAGTAAAAGTGATCTCTTTATAGTTGATACATTTCATACTCAACGCAAGTTGCTAGGTTTTTCCCCCCATGTTTGCTTAAGCATAATCACAGCCTTTAATTGTTGTAGTTTATTTTCTAAAGATGCCAAAGGAAACAAGATTTTTCTTTATTTATTTTAAATAGCTAAAATCTTGTACTTTTTATTTTGAGGTATGGTGGGATTTTATGAAAATAATGGACTGTTTTGCTCCTTGTTGGTTAGAATTAATTTTTTACAGTGGAGGGTGGCTTGGTAATATTAGTAATATTTGGATTTTTGAAAATATCTAACACATCCTGTTTACTATTCGCCTGTATTATCAGGGTATATTGTCTGTGGTTAGACAAAAGAGAAAAAGAAAAAGAACTCAGTGGTTACTTATGTCAAGCATTACACACGCCACTCTTGGAAGCAGCTCTGTTCTGATTTTTATGTACACTGGCCAGGTATCCACTCATGTGATTGCACTTCAGCTCCAGTGCCCAGGTAATTGGAAAGTACAGGATTTAGTTTGACAGGTTCTACATAATGAGTTTTTCGTTATAAAAATTTATTTCTCTTACTTACCTTTAATGTGATGATAATCTTTATTTCCTTTCTGGTACATTTTCCACTGTCTTGGTTTTCCTTTTTTTTTTTTTTTTCCCTCCCCCATCCCCTTGATACAGATTTAGCTCCCCAAACATAAAAACTAAGGCGATTGCTGTTTTCCTCTGGTCCTCAATATGTTTGGGAAAAGGACACTAAAAGTTTTGGCCTAGGGAGAAAGTACCCTGGTGAAAATTATTTTTATAATTCTCAGTGTTTTAGGATTTATCAGTTTTAAGAGCCCTCAAAAATTATGGTTAAAAAAGAATTCCCATTTAGAGCAGGCAGATTTGCTAAAAGTCACTGATACTCTTAATAGGCTTTTATTATAATCAGGTCTTGAGTATGTGCCTAACTGAAAAGAAGAAACAGTTGTATGGTCTGTCAGTACGAATGAACTAATGAATGAATGATGAATGAATCAACAGTTTGAGACTCAAACATGTAGTATATAAACATTTGAGAAACTTGCTAGTAAATTTGATGCTCTGAGTTGACTCTGAAATGTTTAGAATTGTGACTGTGGTTTTTATAAACACAGAAAACACCTCCAAGGATATATGTTTGGAATCTTGAGTATTTTGTTTCTGAGAAAAATGAGCTATGAAGCGAAAGTAAGATTGAGGATTTTTTTGGGGGGTTTTCAAAAATTTTCTCATTTATGATTGTTGATGGCACTTAAAACTATGCAAAATAATTCTTTTTTTAAAGTATCCGTCAGAAAGAATTGGCAATTAGAGTTTGCTTGTGTGTGCACTACTGAAGGCAGCATATTGTATTACTCTTTAGGCTGCTTCATAAGTTTGCCAATGTGAAAAGCAGATCTGGACTATAAGTGTATGCCTGATTTGAGCTTTTAAAACGCTGTGATGAAGGTATGGTAATGTTTTCCTAATTCTGTGTAGAAACAGGAAATAAAGAACTTTTGTTGTGGTTTAAAGATTTAAGGTGCATCTGGCAGAAAATAGCTGGAGCCAGGTATATGGTTCTTGTACATAGGAGGAAACAATATTTAGAAATGAAAAAGGAAGTTGTTTGTTTACAGTTAACTTCATTTCATGAACTTTTACAAACTAATGTTGTATTAATTACTTTTTCCAGTTGCAAGGAATTTCAATTCCAGGGTACAAACCATTGATTCCAAGAAGTTGTATTTCTGTTCTTTTAGTACCAGTTGAAACACTGTTAGCTAGTTCTGTCATGGTGAAGACGGCAACTTGAAGTATACTGATAAATAGCCTTTTTTCCAAACAAAGTGTGACTTTGCTTTTAGGGTCTGCAAATGATATCACACATTGTATTTGCAATATAGATCAAAAATTTTGTGGCCTGGGGATGGGGGGGGTTGCTGTTTCCCTTGTCCTGCTCTGTTACTGCTCTGTTGGCCTGATCTAACCTCATAAACCTGCATCGTCACCTAAAAATGGGAGCCGTGAGTGTGCCACCGTTGCGTGGTTATTTCAGCCACGCTGCTGTATGTAATCAGGTGTGGCACAGCTTACTGGTCTGCTCTGAGGGGGAGTGGGTAGAAGTCATTGCGCTGTGCCGTGAGCGATCCTTATCTGCTTGCTGTAACCTACTTTTTACAGGCATCATAATAAAAGCTAGACTATTTCTTTGGGGGAAAAGAGACTTATTTAATGTTATTTAAAGAATTTTCCGATAGAAAATGAAATACTATTGAAAATAATAATCTATTTTTTAGCTTTCAGCAATTGATGGTGCTTTGTTGTGGTGTCTGCTGGAAGTCTACTGCCATTATAGGGATTCTCGTTAACCTCACGGAGAAAGAACCTTGCTTGTTAGCTTCTCTAGATCTCTAAACAGTCTGTTAGTGATGATAAATTCTGTAGGAGGGTCTATTCTGAGCCATTAACTTCCTGTAAGGGGAAAATGGGTGGGTTACCAGAAATACCACTGAAGCAGGGTGGGCTGTGGGTGGAGGGTTGGGTATTTGTCTTGAGAATTAAAAACTACAAAACATTTTTGTACACAACTGATTTTTTTAAAAAAATAAATACATTTTTAAAGATGTTGAATTTTCCCCCCTTATTGGGAATTCTTAAAAATAAATGCATGCCTGTTTTCCCCTGAAAATGGTTTATATCTTGTTTGTGGGTTCTCATCTCTGAATAATTAAGTCTTCACATTATTTTAAACAAGAACTGGATAAATAATTCTTGACAAGATTTCATACGGATGTGCATACTATCACTTAAATGATAAATTGTATCAGGTCTTTGAATTTAAAAACAGGTTGAAATTGTTTAGTTCTAATAAAATTTATTTTTAAATAGAACATTATTTGGTCAGGTTCTAACCTAGAGTTAGTTGTACTTGAAACAATACTGTTTGTTCTTTTTCCATATTGCACACAGTTCTGCTTTGGTACTGTGAAGAGGACTCTGAATTGTCACAGAAAATCTTGAGTCTTAATCCCCATTTTCACTCAAGATCATAGAGCTAGAGCTTTTCTGAGCCTCTGTTTCTTCATTTGGGTAAAATATTTGCCCAGTATTTTATAACATTTGGGAGGCTCAAGTGAAGTGATGTAGCTGTAAATATAGTTTTAACATTGAACCCTGGCTCAGCTAAGGGCGGGTTCTTTTGTGGCCAGCCTGAGATCACTAACAGGAGAGCTTATTGGCAGGCGTGCTGGCTTGGCAGAGCAGGTGTTCCTTCTTGGGTCTTCTGCAGAGTCTAAGGCTGGGGCTGCGAGTGTAGCTCAACTGTAATGGTGTGGAATTATCCATGGATTGTCCCTTCATTCATTCTGATAATTAGCAGAGGCTGTTTGTCGGAGTTCATCCTAGTGATTTCACACGGCAAAACTGATTGTCGTTAGAGTATTTATGACCAGCTCACAGCAGGCCTACGAGTTGCTTTTGCATGGAGATGGAATTGTTCCTGACCTGGAGCGAGCAGGATGAAGTGCCCTTTTCATGTTGGGAGGCTGTACCTGTGTTAGTGATCAAGGATAACTATGTGAGCCCTCTTTCACTGAGCAATAATAGATGGTCAGATGTAAACAGTTGGTACTTGTTTTGCCACACATGGCATGAGTCTGTAATTGCAGCACTATGGGTGGCTGAGGCAGGAGGATTGCAAGTTTGAGCCTAGCCTGAGCCACTTCATGAGACTGTTTAAAAAAATTTAAGAAGCAGGGTGTGTTGATCCACACCTGTAATCCCAGCCCTCAGGAGGTTGAGGCAGAAGAATCACTGAGTTCAAGGTCACCCTGGGCTGCACAGTGAGTTCAAGGCCAGCCTGAACTACATAGTGAGACCCTCTGTCAAGAAAACAAATGACCGGTGAGATGGCTCAGCGGCTTAAGCGCCTGCCCGGCAAGCGCAAGGGCCTGAGTTCAACTCCCGGATCCCACATACGAAAAAGGGGCCGGTGATATCGCTCAGCGGCACGGGCGCCTGCTGGCGCGCGAGGTCCTGAGGTCGACCCCCCGGTACCCACAAAAAAAAAAAAAAATGAGATTAAATGGATACGTAGATAGCAAAGGGGGATGCAGCTCAGTGCAAAGTCCCTGGGTGCCATCACCCATACCTACCCCCCTGCACCTTCCACAAACTTAAGGTGTCATGGCAGAAGAAACAACTAAGAATGAAACAAGTTCAAGATAGTATTTTTTTTTTTTTTTTCTCTTGAAAGCAGGGTCTCAGTCTGGCCTTGAACTCACTACATAGCCCAAGTTAGCGTCAAACTCTTGGTGATCCTCCTGCCTCAGCCTCCCGAGTGCTGGGATTACAGGCATGTGCCACCACAGCCAGCAGGATAATGTTCTTATTAACTGTTCATGTGGTTGAATTGCTCCACGTAAAAGTTTCTCTCTGCTTTTTAAAAATAGTAGGGAGGTGTTCATAACTATTGCTTCCTGCTTCTATTACTGTTGATAGTTTGGGGGGTATACTGGGGGTTATCCCAGAGGTGCTTTAACACTGAGCTATGCATCCTAGGCCTTTCGGGAGCAGGGTCTGGCTGAGGGCGCAGGCTGACGCTGCACGCGTGACCCCCGCCACCGCCTCCTGAGCAGTGGGTGCTGCAGGTGTGTGCCGCCACTCCTGGCCAGCAGCATTAAATGTCTGAATCTTTGTTTTTAGGTCACTGTGCTTATACCTTTTTAAGTAACTCTGGGCTTCCTTTGTAGGTAGGTGTATTACATTTTTGTTCTATCAGTCTCCTTACATCTCCACCCCACCTCCCCACCGCCCAGTGTCATCTCTACTCAGAAGTGGAGTTCAGGTGGAGGGAGGTCTGTTGGTGCACACACAAGCATTGAGAGAATAGGGCAGCTTGGGGGTTGAAGCGGTGGAAAGGAGAATGGGCTGAAACCAGGGGATCGTGGTGTCTAGAATTACAGTAGGAATTAGAAGCCTAAGAGATAGGAAAAAAAGGCCAAGTATGGTGCAGGAGGATTACAGGAGTGTCTGTTGGTGGCAGGGTTGGAAGGTAAAAGGGCCTGTTCGGGAAGACTAGGGAGTGTTCCAACTGGAAACCTTGAACTTAAGTGCTGCAGAAATCCGTTCAGTGTGTTAAATGTTGCTAATTGTTGAAAAGTAGGTAAGCCAGGTGTGATGGCACATGCCTGTTATACCAGTACTCTGGGAGGCTGAGGCAGGAGTATAAAAGTTTTAGCCCATCTTAAGCAAGATAAGTGATTCTGTAAGGGCCTGTCTCAAAAAAGGAATGAGGATGTAGCTCAGTTTGAAGGGTCTGGGTTCACTTTCCAGAACCACACACGGTTGAAGCTGGGCATTTTGGGAAGCTGAAGCAAGAGAACCACAAGTTCAACACCAGCCTGGGCAAAAAGAGGGTAGGGTGCTGGGGATGTAGCTCAGTGCTAAGACCCTGGGTTCAATCCTTGGTACTGGTGGAAAGTTCAATTAAAAAATTGTCAACCCAGCCGAGTGTGTTGGGCACACACCTGTAATCCGAGCTCTCGGGAGGCTGAGGCAGGAGGATCGCCCTTGAGTTAAAGGCCAGCCTTGACTACATAGTTCAAATTCAGCCTGAACTATTTAGCAAGACCCTGTCTCAAACCCAAAAAATGTCATCCCTAATTTGTATCCCCAAGTTTCTAGTTAATTCAGTGGATTAAAACTTCACTGCTGGGCATTTTCTCTGAGAAACTTATCTTGCTGAGGATAATCCTTTATACACTTCTACTTTCCACTGGAGTTTTTTTGGGACAGGATTTCACCGTAGTTCATGCTGGCCAGGACTCACTTTGTAGCCCAGTCTCAAACTCCCAGTGATCCCTCACCCTCCCAAGTGCTGAGATTACAGGTGTGCGCCACAACTCCAGGCTAACAGTTCTTTTCTTAATATCTCTGTTAAACTGTTTAGATATGCTTTTATTGCCTCTTCTATTCCCTGCTGCATTTGCAAAATGCTTTTTCTTGTTCTTTTTGTAGTACTTGGGATGGAATGGGCTTCACACTGAACTACATCCCTAGCCTCATTTAATTTGTTTTTAAAACAAAGTCTCACTATGTAGTTCAGGCTGACCTTGAACTCACTATATCCCAGCTGGCCTGGACTCAGCAATCCTCCTGGTTCGGCCTTCTGAGTCCTGGGATTACAGGTTTGTGCCACCACATCCAGCTTATGATTATTATTATTATTTCCTGATAAAGTCACTAAATTTCCCAGTTTAGGCTCAAATGTGTAATCCTCCTGCTTCAGCCTCCCAGAGGCTAGGTAGATCTTTCCATCTAAAAATACGGGCCTGGTCTGATTTTTTTTTTTTTTTTTTTTTTTTTTTTGTCTTTTTGAGGTAGGATTTCACTGTGCTGTTCAGGTTGGCCTTTAACTCACAGCGATCCTCCTGCCTCAGCCTCTTGGTCTGAAATTGAACTGAAAGTACTGCACACCTACCAGCTACAGCTTCAAAAATGAGGCACTGGCTTGCCCAGAGGTAACATGATTGGTGCTGTGCTGTGGCTGAGGTGGTGCTTTTAGGAAGTGCTAGATCTTGGGCCCCATCAGAGGAGAGGAAGGAGGCACAGGACCTTGTTCTGTCTTGTGAGGGTCAGGGTTAGGACTTGAGGGGTGTGATTGGCCTCTGCTGCAATGGCTGCTTCCTTGGGTTCCCTGTGAAGGCTGGCACTGCGCTCTGCTCTGCTCGAAGCCATCAGAGCCCCGCGCCATGTCAGCTTCTCACCAACAACAGAACCGACTGTCAGACGAACTGTGTTCTTACACTTACTTACACTTGCACACCCAGCTTCCCTTTTATTTTTCTAAGCAGTTTTGGTAATAGAAATGTGCTCATTTCAGGAAACTCAAAAAAGTATTTTTTAAATTGCAACCGTTCCTCTTACAATTTAATATTTTTAAATATTCTCTTTTGATGTGCTTTTTAAAGCTTAATACAGTTGAGCTAATACTATGTAGCTGCTAATGTTTTAAAACGTAGTGTTTTTTTTTTTTTTTTTTTTTTTTTTGTCTTTTCGAGACAGGGTTCACTATTCAGTTCAGGCTGGCCTTGAACTCACTTTGTAGCCCAGGCTGGTCTCGAACAAACTTGCAGTGATCCTCCTGCCTCAGCTTCCCAAGTACTGGGAGTACAGGTGTGCGCCACCACATCTGGCCTAAAAACATTGTAGTTTTAAAAATACTATTTGCACGTACTTTTTTTTTTTTTTTTTTTTTTTATGTGGGTACCGGGATTCGACCTCAGGACCTCGTGCTTGCCAGCAGGCGCTTATGCTGCTGAGCGATATCACCAGCCCTTTTTTTGCTTTATGTGGGTTCCGGGAGTCGAACTCAGGACCTCGTGCTTGCCAGGCAGGTGCTTATGCCACTGAGCCATCTCACCGGCCCCTACATGTACATTTGAATAAATATAGACAGCTCATCGGATCAGGCTGCCGTATTTTACTTACCTGTTAACCTCTTAGGGGTGTAGATTGTTTCCAGCTTTCCTCTTCCCAATTGTGCTGCATGAACTTACAGTTACACCTGTGGCTCCTACAGTGTCTTAATTCTAGCTGTGTGGTCAGGCCGCTGAAATAACTGCAAAGAGCAACATCCAGGGACGAGTGTGGCCGGCCCAGGGCTGCTGCTCAGTGGCAGAGGCTGCGGGATGGGCAGGATGGAGCGAGGAGCTGGTTTAGGACAGTACAGAAGGTGCAGGCCTGAGGCTCACAGCATTGAAACGAGAGAACAGGCCTGCTGGGTGGGACGTAGGACTGGGGTGACAGTCTGCATCTCTTCTGCACAGTCAGGCCACTAACTAGGTTACTTCTGTGGTCTTACAATGGAAGAACAGTTGCTCTTTTGTGAACCTGAAACTGGCCAAGCTGAGATACCAGTCACTGACTGAAAACAAAGATGCACTTAAAATACTGCATACTGTGGTAGACTCCTAGTTTCTACAGTGCTGCCAGTTAGCTCTCTGGGAGAAGGAGGACCTTCCTTACAGAAACAGCTCCCAGAGAAAAGACCTTTAAAGACGTCCAGACGTTACATTATTAAAGGTTTCCCACGAAAAAGCCGAGGTTCATCTGAGATACCTTCAAAACGTAGAAGTCACAGGACTGGGTGTACCTAGGTGATAGAGCACATGCCTAACATGGGCAAGGTCCTGGGTTCCATCCCCACTACCAAAATGAAAGAAAGCACCTGGGTGCAATGGCACACGTGAAATCTCAGCACTTGGGAGGCTGAGGCAGGAGGACCGCATTTGAAGCCAGCCTTGGCTTCACAGGGAGACCTTATGCCTCAATTTTTTGAAAACAAAAAAACAGATTTTCAAATATTGCCACAAACACTAATGATCAAGATCAAATCAGGATTAATACAGAGGGGTGGAAAAAAAACCTGGAAAACACAACTTACTTATATTGCATCTGTGAAGAAGTACAGAATACTTTTTAAAAACGTGAATTTAGTAGAGCTCAAATTAGAAATCAGCTAAACTTTTTGAAGTTCAAAGAATATCAGAAAGATGTTTAAGATGTAGAAAGGTACAAACTTAGGAAATCCCAGGACTGCTTCAGAAGGTCCAATGCCTGACAGAATTTTTTTTTTTTTTTTTTTTCTTTTTGGTCTTTTTGGGACAGGGTCTTGCTATGCAGTTCAGGTTGGCCTTGAGCTCACTTTATATCCCAGGTTGGCCTCTAACTTGCAGCAAGCCTGCCTCAGCCTGCCAAGTGCTGGGATTACAGGTGTGCCCACCATGCCTGGCTTCTGACAGAATTCTTGAAGGAAATGGAGTGAATCAAAGTATGAGACAACCCAGTGTGGTGGCGCACACCTGTAAGCCCAGCACTCTGGAGGCTGAGGCAAGAGGATCACCACAAGTTCAAGGCCAGCCTGTGCTACAAAGTGAGATCCTGTCTCAAAAGAAAGTATAAAACATAATCTCAAATTCCCAAGAACTGAAGGACACTTCGGCTTTGAAGTACTCCATCAAGCATTCAGCACAATGGATGTATTTTTCATTATTTTTTTATTTGGTACCGGGAATCAAACTCAGGACCATGCGCTTGACAGGCAGGCTCTGTGCCGCTGAGCTATATCCCCGGCCCAGATGTATTTTTTAAAAAGAACCACAGGAAGGGAGATTTTGTTTCATGACACTCAGAAAAATCAGGACCCCCAAATTACTCAGTTTAGCGAACTAAGATGAATTGAATGGCATCAAGTTTCTTGACAACATGAGAAGCTAGGCGATAACAAAGTGATGACTTCCAAGTTTTTCGTGAAAAGCATTTCTTTTGGGGGGTGTGGGTTGAGACAGGGTCTCACTGTGCAGTTCAGGCTGGCCTTGAAAGGTACAGGGATCCTCGTGCCTCAGCCCTGCCTGGGATTACAGGTGTGCGCCACCACTCCTAGCTATGAAAAGCATTTCTAACCTAGAATTCTGTTCCCAGCTGAGGTGTCAGTATAGATTGAAGATATTTGTAGGTGCTCAAGATTTCAAATTTTGTCTTCCATTTGTGCTCAGGAAGCACCTGCACAATACACTCCACCAAGAGAGAGGAGCGAGTGAGGCGCGGGAAAGCTGGGCTGTGCACGGGCGTCACTGGGGGCCCAGAGCGTCCTAACGCTGCTGTGAGGTTGCCTGGGGCCCAGACAGACCCTTGAAGGGTGGAGGATGGAATACTCCGGAGCAAAGCGGAACAAAACGGAAAAGGAAGTGATAGCTTACCAGCTCTTCTGTGTGAAATTGCATTTGGTTTGATTGGGGTTTATGGATAGAACTGCTAATAGAACTAATAGAAACATAGTAACCAAATAGAAAAAGAAAATTAGGGCTGGGATGTACCTCAATGGTAGAGCACTTGCCTAGCATCTATGAGGCCCTGGATTCCACCCTCAGCACTGGGAAAAATTTTTTTTTAGGAAAACAAAGATGTAAGAGAACTGTGAAATATGCTCACTAGACAACCAGTAACTATGTAGTTGTAAACTGTTTCCCCAAGGATTGACAAATTCTACAGACAGGAAGAGGGGATGTGGATTGGACCATAAAGGAGGGAAAGCAGTCAGCTGCTTTAAGCATGCAGGTTGAAATCGGTGAGCGCCCCGAGAGCAGCACCGGCGGCGTACTCCACAAGCACCTGTGAAGAGCGAGGTGGGTGCAGCGGCCTGGGGGCTGTGTGGCGGGATCTGCGGGGCTGGGGTGTCACTCTGTGGTAGAGCGCTTGCCTAGCATAGGCAAGACCCTGGATCCCATCCCCAGCACCACCAAAAATAAAGCAAACAAAAAACACCTGCTGGGTGCAGGTGCTGTTAACAGATACACTCCTCTGCCATACCACTCACTCATTTAAACCACACAGCTCCAGCTAGAGGAGCAGCTCAGTGATAGAGCACTCCTCTAGCATGCGCGAGGCCCTGGGTTTGAGCCCAGCATTGCAAAGCAGTGTATGATTTTATGCATACGTCAAAACTTAAGTTTGCAAATTCAATGACAGTGTATTCACAGAGCTGTGCCTCTATCATAAGTCAACTCAATTCTCTTGGTTTGGTTTTGGTTTGGTTTTTTTGAGCCAGGGTCTTGCTGTGTAGTTTAGGCTGGCCTCCAACTCCTGGCCTCAGCCTCCCAAGTGCTGCACAATTTGGTTTGTTTGGTTTTGTTGGGGGAGAGGGACTGGAAAAAAGTGTTTTTTTTTTTTTTTAAGACAGGGTCTTGCTATATAGCCCAGGCTGGCCTTGAACTCATGGTGACCCTCAGCCTCCCAAGTGCTGGGATTACAGGTGTGCACCACCACGCCCGGCTCGGTCAGTTCAATTTAGAACATTCTCATAATGCCAGAAAGAAGCCCTGCACCTCTTAGCATCCTTGGCATGTGCTGTGGTGGTGGTGGGGGGGTGGGGTGGGTTTGCAGTACTGGGGGTTGAATCCAGGATATGGACATTGAGCTACGTTCACAGCTCTTTTTTAAATTCTTTGTTTTGAGTCAGGGTCTCACTGCATTGCCCAGGCTGAGCTCAAACTTGCAGTCCTCCTGCCTCAGCCCCCCAGAATGCTGGGGTTCACAGAAGAGTGCTGCATCAGACCTGGCTTGTATCTTGTATTTTGAAGCTCAGTTGTTTTAGATGCGCACTCATTTAGGACAATTCTTGTCTTCTTCTATCATTTTCGAATGTCCTCCTCGATCTCTGACAGTATTCCCAGTTCTGAAGTCTACCATATGTGAAATTAGTTGTGGATACTCTGCTTTCTTTTAGCTACTATTGGCATAGCATATCTTTCTCCATCTGTGTCAAATTCTTGGCTCTCAGCACCTACATCCTTGAAACATATCTGTGTCTTCACATTTAATTATTGATACATTAATTTAAAGTCTTCCACAGTGTGTGTATGTGTGTTGTCAGCACTGGGATTGAACCCTGGCTGCCCCATATGCCCCAGGCCGCCCTTGAATTTATGATCCTCCTGCCTCACCATCCCACGCAGCTGGGATTACAGGTGTCGCCATTGCGCCCAGCTCCCAATTGCTTGTATTACCGAGTGGCTGAAGCAGACAGCAATGCATCCTCTGTCAGCTGCATCTGCCCCCTGCACCTGTGCCACACCGTCTTCCTCTCCCCTGGGCCACGACGTTGCTCCCGTATTAACCACGGCTTTCCTTCACCCCTCAGTGGCTAACATGCTATAATCCTGCACCGAAAGGCAAAGGAGGTCTCTGTACTTCATGCCCCTTCCGGTCCAGAAGCTGAGCTCCTGCAGTTTGCCTGCACAATCTCTTTTCCCCCTGCAGGACCTCTCAGGGGTCCTCATGAGGGCGGCTCTCTTGCCCCCCACTCTACCCAGCCCGCCGCCCCTGCCACTCCCCGGAGCGGAGCACTGCTGTCAGCTGCCCTCCACACCCTCTAGGGTCGCTGCGGGATGGCCGTGTCATCAGCAACTCTGGCTCCACTTTCCACATTTATTCTGGTTCTGATTTCCACTTAGAGCACTTGCTGCTTTGGCCACCGCACAGGCCTGGCACAGGGACCTTCTATTCTTGAGCGCTGTGGGCCACTTGCCACACAGCATCCAGGATGTTACTTTTTTCTTAAATGGCAGTTGTTGCTAGGCCTGGTGGTGCACACCTGTGATCTCTGCACTCGGGAGGCTGAGGCAGGAGAGTCGCTGTTTGAGGCCAGCCTGAGCTACATTGTCGTTAAAGGCCAGGCTGAACTGTATAGTGAGACTATCTTTAAAAAAAGTATTTATCTGCTCAGAATATCTCTTAATCAAACAATAAAGGCCAGCCCCTTCCCAGGGCCACCGTACCCTCCGTGGCTTCGTGCCGCCCAAGCTCCTAGCTCCCCTCGGGCCTCGTGTCCGTCGGCCGGCCATCCCACGCTCCATGCCTCAGCCCTCGCGGGTCAACTCCGCTTGCGCCTCTGCCCGGCCCCGCCCGGTCCCCTCCCCTGCCGCTGCTCCCTCGCAGCGCTGCCCGGCCTCCGCCTGACCTGAGCGTTTCCTCTCTGCCTGTTTGTCCAGCGTGGGGCTCGGGACGTGTCCTGTTTGTTACGGTATCCCCGGTGCCCGGGCCTTGCCTGAGCATAGGAAACAGGTAGGTGAGCCACGGTGGGCACCGAGGGGGTGAACGGCGCGGTTAAAAGTTAGCACACAGCGGCGGCGTCTCAGAGAGGAGCAGCAGACTGGAAGTGGGGCGAGGCTGCAGGTTTAAGTGAGCCGAGAGAGAATGGTTAGGGTCCACCAAGAGTGCAAGAACTAGTACTGATGAATTCTGGAGCCGAAGGTCAGACATTTTTAGATGGAAAGACGCACCTAGCCAGCCCTGGTGGTGCACCTCTGTAATCCCAGCACTCAGGATTACTCTGAGGCTGAGGCAGGAGGATTCCAATTTTGAGCCCAACTTGGGCAATTTGGTGACTGAGACTCTACCTCAAAAAATATAAAAAATGGGCCGGTGAGATGGCTCAGCGGTTTAAGCGCCTGCCTTGCAAGCGCGAGGGCCCGGGTTCGACTCCCGGAACCCACATACAAAAAAGGGGCCGGTGATATCGCTCAGTGGCACGGGTGCCTGTTGGCGCGCGAGGTCCTGAGGTCGACCCCCCGGTACCCACAAAAAAAAAAAAAAATATATATATATATATATATATATAAAATGATGGGGATGCAGCTTAGGGTGAAGGCCCTGTGTTAATTGCTAGCAGGAAAAAAAAAAAAAGAAGCAAGCAAGACCACCTCCCCAGCTCAGTGCTGTCAATGAAAAGAGACTCCCAGATCTCTAATTTTATTTTATTTATTTATTTTTATTTATTCTTTGGTTTTTTGAGCGAGCTATGTAGTTCAGGCTCCTGAGAGCTGGATTACAGGTGTGTGCCATCACACCTGGCCTACATTTCTAATTTTAGAACTTTCATTGGGCAGAAGGGAGAAGAGAGGCTGTTTGAAAGAAAACAAGTATCAGCAAAACCAGGTTTCTTCAAAACCACACAGAACTGGGTTGGGGATGTAACTAGGTTTGATCCCCAGCACTGTGAAACAAAGCAAAAAATAGACTGAATTCTAGCACACAGTGAGCAGTTTTTAAATATTATAAACATTCTTTTTTTTTTTTTTTTGGTACTGGGAATCGAACTCAGGGCCTTGGGCTTGCCAGGCGGGCACTTATGGAGCTATATCCCCAGCCCATCATAAACATTCTTGTCAGCCAGGTGTGGTGCCCCAGGCCTGTAATCCCATCTTCTCAGGAGGCTGAGGCAGGAAGATCACAAATTTCAGGCCAGCTGGGCAATTTAGCAAAACCCTATCTCAAAGTATAAGAAAGTGGGCTGGGGCTATCATGTAGTCCTGTGGTAGTCTGTGCAGAAATCTCAATCTAAATTTTCATTCAAGCCGTAAATCATGAGACGAATACAAACTTCATATTCAAAGACTGAGAAATTTCACTGAGCTGGGCGCACCTGGAATCCCAGCCACCTGGCGGCTAGGGCGGGAGGGCTGCTGAGCCCGAGAGTTCGGACAACCCTCTCACAAGCTGCTGTCGCTGTGCTGCGGCAAACGGAGGATTAAAGCATACGGAGTCCAGCATGGGTCTGACTCAGAGCAGTATGGGAAAGACTCAGCACAGAAAGAGGAATGCTTTGCAGCCTAAAACCAGAACTGGATGTGGTGGTGCATGTCCATCATCCTGGCCCCCTGGGAGGCTGAGACAGGAGGGTTGCAAGTTTGAGGCCAGCTGGGCAAGTTACAATTTAGTGAGACCCTGTCTCAAGGAGGGGGCGGGGGGCAAGGATTCAGAAAGAGGACTCCTGGAAAAGGGACCTGAAACACCCTTGATCTGAGCCAGACTGCTCTATTGCACGCCCCATTTATTCTTTCCAACATGAGACTCCTGAGGTGTGCAGTTCATGTCCAAATGGAAGGAAGAATTGGAAGTGCCCAGAGAGAGACAAAGTGGCTCTTTAAGAATAATTAAGAGCTGACTTGTTTGTTTTTCTGGTACATGAGATTGAACCAAGAACCAAACCAACCTACCAAACCAGGTAGCACTGAGCTACATTACCAGTCCTTTTTATTTTTTAATTTTGGACAGGATCTTTGAGTTACCCAGGCTGGCCTTGAAGTTCTGATCCTCCTGCCTCAGCCTTCCAAGCCCAATCAGAGCTGGTACTGTTAACTTTTCAAGAGGAGATGTATGGGCTGGGTGTAATTCAGTGGCGGGCTTCGTGCCTAGCATGCCTGAGGTTTGGGGTTCAATCCCCAGTTCCTCTGAGAGAAAAACCAAGACCACATGGTACCTCTTGAACGACCTTTGTAAGGGAGCGCATACTTTGATAGTCAATTTAACCAAATGGAGCAATGAATCTGTATTGTAAAGTGCAGGACTATCTTTAAGAATGCCAGATTTTCAGCTGGGCATGGTGGGACGTACCTATAATCCCAGCATTCTGGGTGGCTGAGGCAGGAGGATCCTATGAGTTCGAGCCCAGCCTGAGCACCTTAGCAACTGAGACCCTTTCTCAAGATAGAACCCACCGAAACCTCTACAAACTGTGAGCCGAAATAAACCTTTCCTCCCTTAACTTGTGGGTGTTGGGTATTTTGTCTCAGCAACAAGAAAAAGAAACTAAGACAGTGTGGAGGCCCTGGGTTCATCGCAGTGGGAGGGCAGGAAGGCCCCGTGAAATGCCAGGGTAGCGCAGTCGTGGGCATGGCTTGGCCTCCTCCCAGTCCCGTGGCTGAGCTGAACTGAGCACATCCCACGAAGACAGGGCAGTCAGGACTCCTCTGGGGTGTTGCGTGGCGGCAGTGCGCCCCGCAGATCTCTTCTCCAGAAGCTCAGCGTGAAACCCAAGGGGCTGGCAGCTGGTCCCACTCTTGCGTCCTCAGAATCAGAGGGATCCGCTGCTTCCCAGCGTGATGGAGCCTGGGGTCCCTGGCAGGGGACCCGCCCGCAGCCCCCTTTAGGGCGCCAGGCTTAGGGGTTTGGGTGTCAGCCCCTGGCTTGTGTGCAGTCTGTACAGGGTAAAGAAGTCAGTGGCCACACCCTCCCGCTCGGTCTTCTGTTGGACTTGCAGATCCTGACCTTGCTCTAGGGTGGCTGCGCCTTACCATGGACAGTGACTCTGCTTGGTTGCTTGTGTGTGTGTGCGCGCATGTGCATGGTGGTTATAGGGATTGAACTCAGGCCCTCGCCCATGCTAGGTGGGCACTGTAATGCTCAGCGACACCCCAAACCCTTTTTTTGGTACCAGGAACAGAACTCTGCCACTGAGCTATATGCCTGGCCCACTCTTTGTTTTGTTTTGACAGGATCTCACTAAACCGTCAAGGCTGGCCTTAAACTTAAAATCTTCCTGCCTCAGCCTCGTAAGTTAGCTGGGATCACAGGCATGAGCCACTGCGCCTAGTCACTTATTTGCTTTACGCTCCTTCAGAAGAATGGGTATAGTGGTGTTTACTAAAAGCAGTGGATTTTATTTGGAATGACAGTGTCTTTGTGAGATATAAATAGGAGTAACTAGATTGAGGGGACAAAATTATTTTAAACTAGCAAGATTTTTGGGGGGGATACCAGGGATTGAAACCAGAACCTTTGCACTGAACTACATCCCCAGTCCTTTTCCTAAATCTTTTGAGACTGGGTCTCTCCCAACCACTAAATTGCCCAATCTGGGCTCAGGCTTGTGATCCTCCTGCCTTGGCCTCCCAGAGTTCCGGATTACAGGTGTGCAGCTCCGCTCTCGGCTCTGTCAGTAGTGCTAAGGAAACGTGTTTGAGGAATTCCTGAAAGTGGAAGCCCTGATCATCAGCCCAGCCCAAGTTCCTGTCCATGTTCCTGTTAGACTTGACACAAGATGAGAACCGAATGAAGGCTGTTATTCTTACGGGAGTGGGAAATCCGAGCTGTTTCCAGAGGAACAGCGTTTGTTCTGCACTCGTTTCCATTACTGTCCCCAAGTGTTGCAGGCTCGGGGCATCGTCCTAATGCAGCAGGCCAGAGCCTGGGGTAGATGCAGCTGGACTGGGGAGGGCGGGCTGTGTGGTCCACACCAGGAGCGCAGCAGTGCTGACAATGCGGTGTTGCCTGCTGTCTGTGGGGACTGTTCCAGGGTGTCCTGTGGAGCCCCGATCTGCAGGGGTGCAGTCCCTTGTGTGAACCGGCGTTAGGCTGCACACGACCTCAGTGCAGTCACCTTCGGCACTGGACAGGATGTGCGCTATGTGCACAGGTGTATACTGCGCTGTTAGGGGAGTGACGAGAGAAAGTGTGCATGTCTGGTACAGTGCCGTTTCCCCCAAATAGCTTCCTCAGCCATGGAACTCAAGGAAAGCTAAGTCCTCGGAGGTCACATGCAAGGCGAGGCCCGAGCCCTGCCATCACCTCACTGTGCTGTCTTACTCCAGACGTAGCGTGCCCTGCTCGCTCTGTGAACTGCTTACTCTGACAGTGACAGATGTGCCACAGGGGAGTGTGAGGGAAAGGCTGCTTTTAAGATCACAGGTTCAGCAAGTTCGGAAGCTTGCCAGCTGCCCACCAGAATTGCCATCCGCTCCGTTCTCCCTGGTCCCTGGAGGCCGGCCCGACGCCTGGCCCAGAAGAGAGGCGATGCCCTCCCTTATCACCTGGAAATGCAAATACAACTTCTGAGAACAACTTCTGAGAAACTAGGGCTACAGGAACATGCAGGGCTCCACACTCCTGTGTAATGCTACATTTCATGGTTTTATTTGAAACAGTGCATATTTTTAGCATTTTATGGTAGGATTTTACACTTGTCATTTACACAAATTACAAGTTTCTGCTTCAAGTCTTTAAAAAAATTCTAAAAATTCAGCCCATGTGCAGCACAAGAATATGCAAAACTACTTTACATTATACACACTTTTTATCAAAGGAGATACAAAATTGTGGCTTGTAGTTTTAGACAAATACAAGAAGCTTCAACCTAGACATAAAGGGTTAACAGTAATTCTCAAATATAAGTCTGCACTTTTGTGTTGTATTTCTCTGAGATGTGAATACCAAAGAGATTTTGTTTTCCTTTTCCAAGGAAAATTGACAAATTTCTTGTAAACAAGCCCTTCTCCATTAGCTTCATCTTTCTACCACTTTGCTCTCCCTCCTGTGGTGCACACTCCATGTCATCCTATACAATCAAGGGGGGCCGTGTACAGACCCAGCTCCTCTCCTGCGAAAATCTACACAGCCGGAGATTGACCCCGATGCCTCTGCTACACTTAGTCTCGCATGAGTAGCATTTCAGAACCTTCTGTTTGTCCTGCTCCTTTGGATGAGTGCTGTGCTGCCCACAGGCTGCAGGCTGAGCATTCGGGGCCAGGCCGGGCTGGGGGCAGTCACGTGAGGCTGGTGGTTCCAACTCTGACACCACAGAAAATGAAAAGTCAAGATAGAGTTGCGGGACGCCAAGACAACTCTTCTCAATCTCACACACCCACTGACCGCTCGAGGGGCTTTCTGGATACTTCTGCATAGATATTCTTGTCCAGTGTGTGCGAGGCAGTAGTTGTACTGTCTAAAGAGTTATGAAGAGGCGATGAACAGGAAGAGAACTTTTCTGCTCTTTTAAAAGATAGTTTCTATCACTGGTGTCTACTGTTCCCTAATCATTTGATACCTAAATGTGTGTGGATGTATATATGTATATTTAAATGAATTATCCATCCTTCATTCTGTCAATTTACAGCCAACTCTTGATTATCTATGAGAATAAGGGATGTTTCCTATTGGCATTTTTTTTGGCGGTACTGGGGCTCGAACCCAGGGCGTCATGTTCACAAGGTCTAACTGGCAGTATATCTCCAGCCTTTTTTTATCTTTCCTTTGAGACAGGTTCTTAAATTGCCCAGGCTGGGCTCAAATTGCAGTCCTGTGGTCTCTGTCTCCCAAGTGACTGGACTCAGGCGTGTGCCACCAAGATGGCCTACACATTTTCTTTTTTTTGGTGTGTGTGTGTGGCTTTTGAGACAGGATCTTACTACGGAGCCGAGGCTGGCATTTGTGATCCTACTGCCTCAGCCTCCTGAGTACAGGTGTGGGTGCCTGCACTGAAAATGTCATGCTTAATCTTCCCTTTTGGACAATTTCACTGTTTTATATCCTATGTAGACTACAACCTCTGAAGACCAAGTTACAACACAAATGTCTACTGCGTGTAGGGAAAGTGCACACCCCGCCAGGGCCTCGCTTCGAAGCAGAGCTGGAAGGGGGGGCGGTGTAACCGCGGGAGGGTGGATCCCCAGGACACTAGGCCGGCCTCCAGTGCACCTTCAGCGGCTGCCCCTAGAGGACCTCAGAGGGAGGGCCTGAGGAGCACACTAGTTTATATAGATAATGGAGAGTTGACTGTAATTGTGGTGTTTGTGTGATTTTAGCCCTTTCATATAAAAAAAAAAAAACTCACAAGCATAATATGATAAAGATTAAAAGACTGCCATGACATCTAGAAGCATTTATTTTATGCAAAAAACTTAAATACGATTATGTGTACACAGCAGTGCACACGTTACCTGTGCTGGACAATGCTGAGAAACGGAACAGGCTGCGATGTGTCCCTAAGTAAAGATGAAACTGAGCCCAGACCGCAGACAGAAACCAAACTTATTTCCCAACAGCACAGTGCTGACAACTGAGTGCAACCCTAAACACCTCCAACGTTCCTCACAAAGCTGCCAAAGTTCAGCTATTTAAAAAAAAAACAAACTGATTTTTTTACATCAATAATAAAAATCTGGTGACAAACATTATAAAACCGAATGCTGAAGTCTTCACTCCTTCAAAATTCCAATATTCTGTCATGGTCGCAGGACTAAAAACCACTGTGAAGTGATATGTTTTATGAAATACAATATGTACATTTATTGCAAATTATATTAAACCAAAATGGAGGGAAATCAAAATATGAAGTGTTTACTTGCAAATCAGTAACTTTAATTATTTTCTCACTCTGATAAAAATCAGAAAGCAACATTTATAAAATCGCTACCGCATCACTTTTCATAGCAGGGAACTGAAATCTGTACATCTCATTTTTTGCAGAAAAGTAGACAGGCAGAAAGAATTATACATAAAAGTTTCCAAAAGGAAAAACAAAGAAATATTTAATCTGATCTCTTTTCTTCTAAAAAAAAATTAATTCAGTAGGCTTCTATTTTTCTTGTGTGACATGGAAATTCCTGGCTTTAGAATGGATGAATTTTCAGTGTCAATATAAGGACATCTTGTTACTTTCTTTAAAATAAAAACTGCAGCATGGAAATTAATGGTGTATTATGCATTTAAACTCCAGATATGCAGGAACTGGAACCAAGTGTTAAGCAATTTGCTTAATTATTGACTTTTCCTAGGAAAAGTCTAGGGGAGGGAGAGCAGAGTTGCTTTGAGCCTCTGTTTTGAGAGTTTATGCTGTACATTTCCTCCCAGGGACTCTGTCATGGGAAGAGGAAGCAAAAGGTTCTTTCAGTTTGCAAGGCAGAAAGTGTGTGTTCGCAAGTGAACTTCGTTTTCTGTTCAGGGACATTCTGTATCCAAGTCTTTGCAGAAGCTGCAGCAGCTTCTGTTTGGCCTTCATTTTCTCCCTTTGCAAATGAGTTTTCTTTTTACCTTGGGGATGGGAGGAGAAGAGTGCAAAGTTAGAAAACCATGCCAGAATAATTTCATATGTATAGTTATCTAAAGCCTTAAAATGTTATTTTCCTCTTTTACCTGGGACTTTCCAGGTCTAAGGAATCTTTCTAAAAGCTGTATAAAAATAAAATACTACTGAAGTTTTCTGCTTTCTGCCATTACATGCAGCTACCCAAGGTCCTATTGCTTGACACAGTTAAGTTTTTAACTTGAAATAACTGTATTTATCTTTACTTTCAAAAATTATCATGGGGGCTGGTGAGATGGCTCAGCGGCACGGGCGCCTGCTGGCACGCGAGGTCCTGAGGTCGACCCCTGCTACCCACAAAAAAAAAAAAAAAAAAAAAATTATCATGGGAAAAATTACTGGATGCTTGCTGGGAAAATAAGTTCTGGCTACTGGGCTTGGTAAACAAGTATATTTTAGTATAGCTAAAAAAAAAAGAAAAAAAAAAGACTACACAGCTTAGTGCTGTGCACGGGGTAGCAGGCTGGGCAGAGTCCGTTTCCCCCCTGGGCAGCAGATTCTGATCCTGGAGGCCGGGTAGACGCGGTCTCTCCCGGTCCAATCTTCTAGAGGAGACGTGGGGCGGGGAAGCTGCTGAGCGTGCTGGCTTTAGCCTGCTCTAGATTGGTCATCTTTTGTCCCAGGAGTTGCATTCTGCTCAGCTCAGGGGCAAGGCATTAGTAGCACGCCTTGCATACATCACTCCCTTCTTATACATTCTTTTTTTTTAAAAAATAAGACAGGGTCTCACTGTGTAGTCCAGGCTGGCCTTGAACTAAATCATCCTCCTCAGTCTCTTGAGTGCTGGGATCACAAGTGTGCATCACCATGCATGGCCCCCTTTCATACATTTTTATAAAGGTAACACTTAGCTAAAAAGCTAAGTGATTATTAAGATTCTCAGAAACTTAGTTACAATAAACAAGTGCTGCCTACTGCACCTCTAGCAAACTCCCCTTCCTAGCTCTGAGTCTGCTGTGTCTGGCTGCTCTCACAGAATTTTAGATGGCCACTGAAGAATTTCCTGGACTCGATTCTGTGTCCCAAAGTGAACTGCCACTACTTTTGTGCACTTTGCTTCTGAGAAATTTAACACACACACACACACACACACACACACACACACACACACACACACAAGGGTCTCGCTCTGCAATTCAGGCTGGCTTTGAACTCACTACATAGGCCATCTGGCCTCAAACTCAAGGCAATCCTCCTGCCTCAGCCTCCTGAGTCTTGGGATTACAGGTGTGCACCACCACACCCAGCTACAAATTTCGTATTTTGATAAAAAATCACTTTTACTGAAAGAATATTCTTTTGTTTTTTGTTTGCTTTGCTTCCTCCCCTCCCTCCAATCCTTCGTCCTCTCCCCACTCGCAAAAGTTCCATTTCTAGTTTTTTCCTTCAATTCTTTTGTTTTTCCAATCTCTTTTTCCTTCCTTCCCTTCCCCATCCCCATCTCTTGTTCTTGAACATTTCGAAAAGTTCCTCCTGCTTCCTAATACCTATCCTTTATTTTACTCCTTATTTATACTTTGGGTTGAAAGAATCTCCATCACTGAGACATCGAGCAATAACAAATGCTGAGGCTGAGGGGGAAAGGAGCCCTTCTGCACTCACTGGTGGTGAGATTACTTCTGAAGCCACCTCAGTGCTAGAGCAGCTCGAGAGACAAAGACAAAAGTCTCACAACCTCTTCCCCCAAGGGAGTTCTGGCTTGAAGGGAGGAAAGCACATTTTCGTGGCTGACCCAAGGGCAAAGCCTGGAAGAATGTTCTTCTCACGCTAAGGTCTAGTCATTTAACACACGAGGGCAGACACACAGAGGTTTCTCTAACTGTAAGCTATGAACCCCCAGGATGTGAAGCAACCTCGTCTGTGCAGGAACTCAGTAAATCCTTTGCTTGAGAAAAATTCCACGACTCTTGAACACTTCCATACAGTAAGTAAAACATGTGAATCTAAAGAGGAGAAAACCAGCCACTTACCCTAGTGATCAGTGATGGTGAGCCTTTCAGAGCCTCCAATGATACAAACAGCCTGCTGCAGCATGTGTGCCAATGCCACCACTGCTATAGATGGGCATATTCTCCCCCCTCCACTAAGCTGTATCTCCAGCCCAGGCTGAGATCTAACCTGCAACCAATCCTCCTGCCTCAGCCTCCCAACAATGTTAGTACTTGCCATAGATTAGAGTGATGTTTGGTTAAAATGGTTCTAGAGGTAACACCTACCATAAGTCTTACCTCACAGGGTTAAAGCACCAAATGAAGTAACAAACATAAGGCACTAGACTGTGGCTGGCCTGCACTTGGGCCTCAAGAACAGTTTTCATTAAAATTTAGGGCCAGGTGTGGTGGTGCATGCCTGTCACCTCAGTGCTCAGGAGGCTGAGGCAGGAGAATTGAAAGTTTGAGGCCAGACCAGACTGTATAGCATGACCCTCTCAAGAAACCAAGGGGGCCAGTGAGATAGCTCAGCAGCATAAGCGCCTGCCCGGCAAGCGCGAGGTCCTGAGGTCGAGCCCCAGTACCCACAAACAAACAAACAAACAAAAAACCAAAAGCCAGCTCGATAATAGCAGCAAAAATTTAGGGCTTCTCTGTTGTTCAGAAGAAAAGTGCTTGTCTGACATGTGCGTGGTCCTGGGCTCAATCTCCATTATTGCAAAAACAAAACAAACTTAATCACACAATATACTAAATACCAGGGCTAAGATTGGACATGTTTGCTGGAGGTTTTGCTAGCAGTTGGAGCAGAGGGTCTGCCTGGGGAGATGCTGTTCTCAGATGGACAGAGGAGCCCTGGGGACAGGAGCAGCTCTTCGCAGATGCTGCCGTGCAAAGAGCTTGTGAGCGAGCAGGAAATGCCTGTCTGGAAGGGGTGTGGTGGCCTACTTGGCCCAGCTTTGGAGCAGGGCACACCCGGCTCCTGTGGCTGCTGGCCGCTCAGACTCTTGGTGGTCCTGGAGAGCACAGCGGACGTCTACTTCCGGGCCCCTCCCCAGCCCTTGTGATTTTGATACAATCTTGCTGAACTGCCCAGGGTGGCCTCAAACTTGTGATCCTACACCCTCTGCCTCCCAAGTAGCAGGGATAACAGGTGTGTGCCACTATACCAGGGTTAACCTGTGATTATTTTAAATAAACTAGATATTAACTTAATAGTTAATGAAAGTGTAAATATATTCCACATCATGGAAATGAGCATATATTAACTACAACAGCTGTTTCATTTTTTGTGAGACAGGGTCTCACTTTGTAGCCCAGGCTGGCCTTTGGACACAGAATCCTCCTGCCTCAGCCACCTGAGTGCTTGGATTACAGGTGTGTGCTAGGACACCGAGCTGACAGTAGCTATTATACAATTACAAACTCTGGGGTCACTCTGCTTGGTTTAATCCTAGCTCCATCGTTTATGTAAGCAAAGGGATCAAAAACTAGGCGCGCTGACCTAGGCTTCCCTTTGTGAACACTGGGATGGTGCGGCACTCGCGGGGCACTGCTCAGAGGGCTCGGTGCGTTAGCAGAAAGCACAGCACTGAGCCTGCTGCACAACAAACACTGGTCCTGGCTCTTACTATAGGTTGAGCATCTCCAATCTGAAAATCCAAATTCTGAAACTCTGAGCAAGCATGACTCCATAAGAAGAAATTTCACACCTGGCCTGATGTGATGGATTGCAGTCAAAATGCAGGTGCCCTAAAAATACTGTATAAAATTACTTTCAGGATTTACACATAAATGAGCTTTATGTTTAACATGGGTCCCCTCCCCGAGAGGTCTCCTTCTGAGTGTGCTTTACCCGTGGGCAACAATTTTAAAATCATGATAAAATCAGTGTAGCATGAAGTGTACTACTTTCCTCATTTCTAAGTACACAGGTCAGTGGCGTTAGGTAGACACACACTGTGGCACAAACGTTGCCACCACCCGGCTGCAGAGCTCTTCAACTTCCCAAACTTAAACTCCACACATAGTGAACACTAAGCCAACTCCCCATCCCCTGCGGCCACCATCCCACTTGATACTACTGTGAATTTGAAAAAAAAATTTTTTGTGTGTTTTTGAAAAGGGTCTCACTATGCAGTGCAGGCTGGGCTTGAACATGTGGCCATCCTCCTGCCTCAACCTCTACAGTGCCAGGATTACAGGCATGCACTACCATGCCTGGCTGAATTTGAATGTTTTTTGGTCTGGTTTATTTTGCTTAGCATAATGTCTTCAACATTCATCTGTGTTGTAGAATATGTCAGAATTTCATTTTCTTATCCAGTAATTTAAAAAATATATATTTTTTGAGACAAGGTCTCACTACGTACCCAGGCTGGCCTCAAGCTCAGTGATCTTCCTACCTCAGCCTCCCGAGTGCTGGGTTTTTTAGGCATTTTTGAGGTAAGGTTTCACTATGAAGTTCAGGCTGGCCTCGAGTGCGTGGTGATCATCCTGCCTCAGCCTCCCAGTGCTGGGATTACAGATGTGAGGTACCATGCCTGGCTAAAAATAATTTTATAATTATTGTATTCATCAGCAGAAATAATAGGAAAGTCTTCTGTTGTCTTAGGGAAATGATAACCTAGGGACATACAATGAGTAATCAAAATATATGGTGAAATGTTTAAAACTAAAAAAATGTATTACAGTAAAAGACAGATTGGCATTTTTCCCCTTAGCGCACTCCTCCTTGCTTTGAATACACTTATCCACATCTTGACACTTTCCCAAGCAGTTCTGGAAGTCCTCTTTCACATCTTTACTAGATTGATCTGTGCAGGAAGACAGCTATAAACACGTTATAGTGTACCTTCATTACCTTATTCACTAGATCTGGCACTATGTGATTGCTGCCTTTACCCCAAGTCAAAATGACCATGAAAGGCAAACATTTTCATTCAATTCAGGACATCGAGGCAGCCACATAGCACAAGGAGAGATATTCATGAAAGAGGACTTCCGCAGCTGCTTCAAAAAGTGGCAAGAATGATGGGCTAAGCGTGTTCAAAGTGAGTGGGAGCATTCTGAAGACTAATGGCAACGTGTCTTTTGATAATTTTCAAACATTTAAGCATTCACTGTCGCTTGTGATCACACAGCATGTACTCTCTAAGAGCAAGGATCAAGTCACATAGGGTACTTCTGTATTGCTCATGTTCAACACACATGCACTCAAACCAGTAGTGTGTTTGGTAAAAGAAGGAATGAGAAGTTCAAGGAGCAAGTGTATGACTATAATGCTCTCAAATCTATGAATGTGGTTATCAGGAGCAGTATTTCAATACTGACTTTCTGAAACCAGGTTTCTCTGAATACAGTTCATCAGGATTTTAAGCCTCAGCCACAATATTAAGACTCAAGGGCATAACTGTAAGTAAGTCCAGAAAAGACAAAAAAGAGCTTATGAAAAGTTTTAGAATGTATTTTATTTTTAGAGACAGGACCTGGCTAAAGATCTCTAAGATACTCTTCCACATTTTTGTTTATTTTTTGGAGACAGGATCTTGCTATGTAGTTCAGGCTGACTTTGATTTCACTATATAGCCCAGGCTGGCCTTGAACTTGTGGTAATCCTCCTGCCTCAGCCTCCATAGTGCTGGGATTATAGATGTGTGTCACTATGACCAGACTTTCTTTTTTTTTTTTTTTTTTTGTGGGTACCGGGGGGTCGACCTCAGGACCTCGCGCACCAGGAGGCACCTCTGCCGCTGAGCGATATCACCGGCCCCTTTTTCGTATGTGGGTTCCGGGAGTCGAACTCGGGCCCTCGCGCTTGCCGGGCAGGCACTTAAGCCGATGAGCCATCTCACCGGCCCCCTGACCAGACTCTTTCACTCTTAAAAACAAGCTTTTTAAGGCCAAATGCCATTTTTAATCAAAATCAATTTCTGGTGGTAAGGCATTTTTTGTTTTTGGTTTAAGGACATAGCTGAAGAGACCAATAGATTTTACAATGCCCTAATTCACAGAGAAGGTCTGGCTGCTACTGAAAAGGTTTTCAGGGTCTACATATGTATAGTGGTACCTTGGTTCACACACACTTTTATTTGTGAACAATTTGGCCCATATTTTTGTTTGTGAACAATTTGATTGGCAAACAGAAGGATTTGGCAAAATTTTATTTTTGTCTGCAAACTCTGCATTGGGTGACGAACACAACTGTAGCCATCTTTCCCACATGAACATAACATGGCCATCTTTTCCCACATTGTTGGACTAATTAAGTTCGTGAACCGAGGTACCACTGTCTCTCGATATCCTGGTTGGATGTCAAAAGGACAACTAGTAGAATGGATGGTCAGCTGGCCTGCATGGTTATGTGCATGTGATGAGCAGTGTCTTTCCGTGTGTGTGAATAAAAGCTAGGATAGAAACTTTGGACTGTTCTGGCAAGCTCCAGGGAAATGTTCATCTTCTGTAGAACTGAAAATGTTAAACTGGCAAGAAAAGCTACTGTAGTTGAAGATGCACACTAAAGAGCAAGGCAGCTAGCATTCAAAATAACAGCAACAATGCTGAGCATTTGTTCTGTACTAAGCATGTTGCTAAATGCTTTGTACTTATTTATACAGGGTCTTGCCATGTAGTCCAGCCTGGCCTTGAACTCACTGTGTAGCCCAGGCTGGCCTCAAACTCACAACAATCCTCCTGCCTCAGCCTCCCAAGTGCTGGGATTACAGGCGTGTGCCACCACACCTGGCTATTTATTGACCCATTTACTTCCTAGGACAATCTTCAATATGGGGATTATTATACTATCTTATTAGTGAAGAAATATGTTGCTCCTGGTCAAAGGACTGGTTTTCAAAGGAAAACATGGAGACAAGAAAATGGGGGTGTTGTGAGCTTATCAGAGCTGTGATTCTTGTCTGGAAGGAACTCAGATGCTGAAAATCTAACTCCGGGCAGACAAGTCAGGTAGGTGTACAGGGAAAGAGGGTAAGTTCCAATTGTAGGCCACGTATGGGAGGACCCACTGCTTAGGTTTACAACTGGAGGGACATGGTTACAGGGTAGAAAACCTGAAATTCTAGTTTAAGAATGGTCAAAACTAAGCAGCTGTGAGCCTGTTCATTGGGGAAGGTGGCGGGAGAGCTGTTGCTGACCTGTACCAGAATTAACTACAACGAAAAGTCACAGCGCAGGATGTACCTGTGCATAATTCACAACTGGTCTCCATTCCAGGACTCCAAGTCTAAAACATAGCCCTTCATACTATGTGAACCCAGTGCAGCCATGTGAAGGACATCAAGCAAGAGATAACCTTCTTGCTAATAAATAGCAACAGCAAACTGCTGTATCTTATATAAAAATTTAACAAAGAAAGGAGTTATTTCTTCACATCAGTTTTTTTTTTTTGTTTTTTTTTTGAGACAGGGTCTCACTATGCAGTGCAGGGTGGCCTTCGACTCACTGTGTAACCCAGGCTGGCCTCAAACTCATGGTGATCCTCCTGCCTCAGCCTCATGAGTGCTGGGTTTACAAGCGTTCATCGCCACGCTTGGCCCATCTTCAAACCAGTACCTTTAAGCTGGAGATTATTATCTTAGCAGGAAAACCAAGGGCAGTTTTCACTCCCAAATATCTGAGTGTGTGGGGCGTTTATGGTGATCAGCACACACAAAGAACAAAATGCCTCAGTTCTAAGTTCTGGGAGAAGGTGTCATTACCTCTGCAGGTCGATCTGTCTCTCTGTTGGCACTGCCTTTTTGGCTCCATCTTGCAGTTTGGGTGCTTTGGCGTTACCTGCTTCCAAACCCCCAGGGCTCTCCTGACTTGCTGCAGCTCTTTTCCTTCCCTTGCTAGTGGGTTTGTTTACGTCATCATTTTTGGTTGCGTTGCCCTGAGACTCAGACTTGGGTCGACGTCCTCTCCTGGGTTTGGAAGGGGCGGCTGGTCCTGATTCGTCGATTTTCTCATCTGGTTTTTGTTGGATATTCTCTGCACCAGCTGCTGGAACCGTTCTTTTCTTTCCTCGGTCACTGCTGATGTTGCCCTGGGTAGCCTGGTCAGAATTAATTTCCTAAAAGAGCACAAAGCAATTCTGTAAACACAAATTCCTTAGTATCAATGATCTGGAGTAGAAAATATTCTCAAAGTCTTTTAAAGGAGTCAGGATTCCAGGGTTTCTCACTGTTGCTTAGCTCCCACTAGGAAAGCAAGCTCCCTGAGGAGAGGGTCTGTTCTGCGCCTACGTGCTGTGTGGCTCATGTAACATGCTAAATATGTGCTGCTTAGAATGCACAGGCAGTACGTGCAAAATAAAGAAAATTCACTTGTATTGCTTTTGTGCCCATTCCAAAAGAAAAAGTCCTTTTTATTGATGGCATGCTCTCAAGTTATCTTTTCCAAAGAGAAGTGTTTTCCTTTCTTTTTTTTTTGTCTGAGATGGTTTCACTATGCAGTTCAGACTGGCTAAGAATTCACTTTGTAGCCCAGGCTGGCCTGGAATTTGCAGCAATCTTCCTGCCTCAGCCTCCCAAATACGAGGATTACAGGTATGCACCACCATGCCTGGCTGAGAAGTGTTTTCACAATTCATATTTTCTTTTTTTCTTTTTTGGCAGTGCTGGGTATTGAATCCATGGCTTCATGTGTGCTAAGTAACCGTTCTAGCATCAAGCTACATCCCCAGCTCCATGATATTTTCTTTTTTTCTTTTGAGACAGGGTCTTGCTATGCAGTTCAGGCTGACCTTGAACTCATTATGTAGCTGAGGCCAACCTTGAACTTGCAGTGATCCTCCTGCCTCAGCCTCCCAAGTGCTTGGATTACAGGCGTGTGCCACCACGCCCAGCTCTATAAAAATCTTATAATTCTGTTATATGAAGTTCTTTAACTCCTCACTCTAGCACTTTTTTTTTTTTGAGACAAGATCTCACTGTGTAGTCCAAGCTTGCCTTCAACTTACTATAGAGCCCTGGCTGGCCCTGAACTCATGCTGATCCTCCTGCCTCAGCCTCCTGAGTGCTGAGATTACAGGTGTATGCCACTCTGCCTGGCTCAAACTCCTTACTCCATTTGTCCAAACTTTTGTCTCTTTTTATGTCATCAACTATGAGCTACTTTTCATTGACCATTTTCTTATTTAGTTTAATATTAAGTCATCTAAAATGTTCAAAGTAAAAAAATCCCATTTTACCATACTGAACTTTAGGATAAACAATGGTTTTCATAATGAAAGTGACCACTATATATAAATTATATTTAGGAGTCAATTTTAGTTTTAATTGATATAATTCTGAATAAATGGAAACAGAAGAACATTATCATCATCCAAGGAATTATACTGTCTTTTCAATTAATTTTCATTTGCTGCAGAAAACATTTGTAGAATGACTGGAGAAAAAACTCTATAAACTTTCATGTTATAAGGAAATGTACTTAAGTGAAAACTCATGACAGTAATTGAGGAAAAACTATCTTCCTCTAGACCAGTGTGGCAAACCTTTTAGAGACGAGTGCCCAAACTGCAACCCCAAACCCACTTACTTACCACAAAGTACCAACAGACCTGAACACTGAGGTTTTAGTATAGAGAAAACAGCCATATATTAGCATCTTTTGTCTTAAAAGGAAAACAAATAACATGTGTGCCATAGGTTTGCCACCACTGCTCTAGGGTTTACTTTAATGTGAAACCTCAGTTTAAGTCATCTTATGAAAAAGACAGGGAATTCAGGCCAAAACAAGACATACAAATAACACAACCAAATATTTTTTATTTTTATTTTCTGTTTTCTGAGGTGCTGGGGATCTAAACCAGGCCCTGCGCTTGTTAGGCACGGGCTCTTCCACTGAGCTCCACACCTAGCCCCACAGTATTATTAAACCTGAAGTAGGAATATATTCATTTAACTGATAGCCCATTAAGTGTAGTGGTTGTTGGGTACAGACTGAGGAACAAAACAGATGTGGTTCCTGTCCTCTGGCAGGTTAGTGTGGGAGATGACTCATTTTAAAAAGATAAAGAGTTTAAGTACAAATTACTCCATGTGGTAAGAGATTAAAGAACTGGGTATCTTAAAGAAAAGTCAAAAGAAGCATCAATTTCTAACTGGCCCTTTTGGGGAAAATATTATTTACCAATAAAGCAGGACACCGCCGTCTGCAAACTGAAGAGTTCTAGGCAGAGGAGAAAGCATAAAGGACCTGAAGAGGGACTGAACTCTGCAGACTGAAGGAACTTGTACCATAAGGAGTGATGGGAACAGGCAGAAGGTACGAGAAGCAGGCATGGGTCTGTTTCACTAATGCCTTACTGGACATAATAAGAAAGTAATTTTTGTTTTTTTGAGACAGGGTCTCACTATGTAGTTAACACTGGTCTTCAACTCACTATACAGTCCAGGCTAGCCTGGAACTACAAAGAAATTAACATTTAACTAGAGGGTGAACATAATCCAAATTACATTTAAAGAAGACCACACTGGCTGTAGTATATGGCTATTTGATTGGAGTGAAGCAAGAACGTTATTCAGAAGGCAAAACCACTATAGCATTTAAAGTTGAATTAGATTAAGACAGAGAATTTAAAAATGGGCAAAATATGAACAGGCAATTTATAGAAGAGCGCATTCAAATATTCAACAAACACACCGGCAGTTAAAGAATCAGAACAACAAAACTAAAACATTAGTGTGTGATTCTTGAAACTGAAAAAAGTCAAGTAACTGAAAACTGTTGTTGGTAGGTCTGTAAGGAAAAAAGTACTCTCATAACCTGTTGGTAGAAATGTTAAGTGTTTCAACCTTTCAGGAAACCAATGCAGAAATATCTAAAATTTGCATTTATGCCTTAACCCAGCAATCCCACTGCAAGCAACCTGATCACAGAAATAAAGTGCCAGCCGGGTGTGGTGGTGTGCACCTGTAAGTAATCCCAGCACTTGGCAGGGTGAGGCAGGAGGATTGCCATGGGTTCAAGGCCAGCCTGGGGTACAAGTGAGTTCAAGGCCAGCCTAAACTATACAGTGACCCTGCCTTAAAAAACCAAAACAAAAAAATTTTGTTCCACGATTCTGAGGAAAATGGCCATGTTTGTGCAAAAAAGATGCCTGCAGTAGTGTTTGTCACCAGTTGCCGAGTTTGCAAACAAAAGTGTTCTTGAACCAAGGTACCACTAAGTGCCAACTGCGATATTGTTTGTAGTGGAAAAAGCTGGCAAACAAAATATATGTGTATACACAATTAAAAATGCCAAGACTATAGAGGAAAAGGAACATATAACAAATTGTTTAAAGAAAAAAACATTTAAGTCATACATAAGATCATATTGATGAAAATTATGGATATATGAAAAGAGCTCAACTGAAAATCAAATGAAGAGGGAGACAGTTATCTTAGTACTAAGAATCACAATGCCACTATCATTGCCTGAATTCATGGGATGTATGTGCATATGTATCTTGTTTATTTTTTCCTCCACAAAAAAAAGTGGGAGGGATTGAACCCAAGGCCTTCGCAGTGAGCTACTTCCTCAGCCATTTTTTATTTTTATTTTGAGACATAGCCTTGCTAATTTGTTAAGCTGCCTAGGCTGAGCTCAAACAATCCTTCTGCCTCAACCTACCCGAGTGCTAGGGCTACCGGCGTGTGCCACCAACTCAGCACACACTCACCTTCTTTTTTGAGACAGGGTCTTGCTATGTAGTCCAGGCTGGCCTTGAACTCACTTCATAGCACAGGCTGTTCTCAAACTCATGGCATTCCTCCTGCTTCAGTCTCCCAAGTGTTGGGATTACAGGTGTGTGCCACCATGCCCAGCTACACTCAGCTTCTTGATTCTTCTTTTAACTACCTCCCTTACCCATCGTTCATATTATAATTTCTCATAAAAGTGAAAAACAGAGAAGAATGTACTGATTTGTAAACACACATCCATTCGCTGGATAGTTTTCATAGAAGCTAATAAATTGGTTCATATATCACTCTCTTTGAGAAACTGGTTATCAAGAAATATTACTCCCTTAGATTTTAATATTGTTGGTAGTATACCAGGCTGAGGGTCAGATGCGGAAGGAAAAGACCATACAGTAAGTCCCCAACTCATTGAACATTTGAGTTGAGAACTTTCACAGATACGAATAGACCTCACATTACAAACATTTGTAGATGCAAACAAATTGCGACGTAGCTCACGTGTCTGCCGGACATTGTCACAGTTGTGCTGCTGTGTGCTACTGCACAGTGCAGAAGAGCACAGTAGGATAGTGCTCAATCAGAGCCCAGGATGTCTGGAAGCAAGAGGAAAAGCGGTGCTGTGGCGGGAACGCTAGGAAGTGTAAAGGAATCTACACTGTATATTTGTGTCAAAGGTGTGTAAGACTCACTTTATTGGACTTAAGGATGAATCTGACTTATGAACATTTTCTCAAAACAGAACTTGTTTGTAAGTCTGGAACTTACTGTATCAGCTTATGGGGAACTGATTGGGAAGATGTCATGCTTTTGTCAAAATACAACCCAGGTCTCATCAGGTTATCAGTAAAATATTCTTTGGAAGTATGAAAAAGTTGAATTGAGGGTTTGGAACAATATTTAAAATCAATCACACAGTACAATTTTGGAGGGAGGGAGGGGACATAAAAAGATTAAGGTGTTATGTACATGTACCAATTTCCTATGGTGAATGTATATACTAATTTAAAAAACCCCAGCAATACTAAAACCACAAGAACAACAACAACAAAGTGCAATTTCGACCTGTGAGAAATTAGAATTTAAATGTTTACTTTGGCTGTGGGTGTAGCTCAGTGGTAGAATGTATGCTTAGCATGTGCTAGCCTTGGGTTCAATCTCCAGTATCCCCCTTTCCCCCAACACACACAAAGAACAGAAAAGTCCAATTTATCAAAATATGATGCTAAAAAGGTTACAGATGATTAGTTGGACCAGATAAGCATTTGTGGCCCAGTAAATGCACCACTACTTAATATCCTTTATAAGTATATGTAGCTCTATTTATTGTAGCAATATGCATTTTTGTACCTAAGTTTGTTTACGTCAAGCCTACTTAATTCTACAAAGACCCCAACATATTAAAGTCTATTGGTTCCTGGAGTCCAGAAATTTTGATAGCAATTCAAGAGACTGACCTAATAATTAAGAGACTGATCTAAAATGTATCTTCTCTTTTCAGTTTGTGCATAGATCATTAGGGATGGATAGGAAAAATGAAGCTATTCTACCTGAAAGTAATAGCTAAAACATTTGATGACTACCATAAATATGTGACAGGCAATAAAAAGATAAACATGTCAGCTGTATGCTTTCCGTGGGAAAAGAAATAATTTAGTACCTCAAGCCATTTCTATAGAGAAAAGTTATCAACTTCACTCTACAGCTGAATGACAGCTTAGAGGCCAAGGAATCCACCCAGGTCAATACAGAGCCAGGATTCAAAATCAGTTCTGTCTGATCCTCCCACAGTTATGCTTCACTTCTTTCTCTGCTGCCAAGAAACTGTTGGAAAACTGGATGTCACAGTTTAAAGGTCAACAACAAAGAATGGACTGTTGAATAAAAACTCAAGCATACTTATAAATTCCAAATCATAAAATTTTACCTCTGAAGAGTACAACAGAAACAAAACAGAGCGCTGACTTCTGGGCAGGAGTGCATGAACTTTTAAAAGCAGGATCTTAAACCCTCTCACCCTTACTTTTCCAAGGTGTAGGGAGGGCCCTGCAGGAGGGCGCACACTCAGGAGAAGTGAGGTGAGTGGACGCGGGCAGAGCCATTTTTTGGAGAGCAGGAAGTGGAATACTCACAAAGTGTGGTGTGTTATTCACCTGTTGGCTATGAGTTTCTCACCTCTGCCATTGGAGCTACTGTAGTAAGAATCTTCAGAGGAGAAATTCACTTGTTAGACTTGAACATGAGGCTGGGGAATACAGCTCAGTGGTGGCAGGCATGTGAGGCCCTGGGGTTTGATCTCCAGCACCAGGAAACAGAGACAGACAGATAAAAATTTACCTTATTCTTTACTGGCTCAATATTCTTTACAGGCGTGACAGAAATAATTCTCACAGGGTTCTCCTCATTTTCACTAACTCCAGTCTCTGCTGTCTCTGAACTCTGTTCCCTAGTAAGGAAAAATAAACCAAATTTTCTGTATTTCACCACATGAAGGCCAAGTTTACCCTTTCACTCTACCAGTAAGGAAAGGCTTAGGCTGGTTGAGAAACCTCACCAAGTAACAAGGTTACAAACTATGTCTTAATTATAGCATGTGATTCACTTCTATTTAACTTTATAAATGTCAGACAGAAATCACTAAAACCACCTGACAAAAAGACTCGACACACGAAGTAACACCATTATTCTAAGCTTTATTTCTTGCGGGGTAGGGAACCTAAACAAAACTATAACTAAAGATCACAGTAGAGCAGAGTCAGCCCAGTGTTTGTTGTGATCTGCAGAGGGGCTTATAAGGAGAAAAGGTCATTTGGATGACTCAATCCCCATCATCTATTTAAACCACAGCTACTGCACATTATTTTGTATTTGGGGTTCTAGTGCTAAAAACAGTTCAAACATTACTGGTTTAGTTTACTGTTAGGATTTCATGGATAAGGTCAGGTGTGGTGGTGCACCTTTGTAGTCCCAACACTTGGAGGCTGAGGCAAGAAGATCGCTGCAAGTTCAGGGCCAGACTGGACTGCACAGTGAGTTCAAGGCCAGCTTGAACCATGTAGTGAGAGCTGTCTCAAAACCCCCAAAAAGATTTCATGAAAAGAATAAAATCTTTACAGCTGGGAATGTACCTCAGTAGTAGAATGCTTGACCAGCTTATGTGAGGCCCTGGGTTCAACGATACAAAACAAAAAAATCCCCAAATCTTTATTTATTTTTTAAAAAAATCTGGGCTGGTGAGGTGGCTCAGCGGCGTAAGCGCGAGGTCCTGAGTTCGACTCCTGGAACCCACGTACAAAAAAAGGGCCGGTGATATCACTCAGTGGCATGGGCACCTGCTGGTGCGCGAGGTCCTGAAGTCGAACCCCCGGTACCCACCAAAAAAAAAAAAAAAAAAAAAAAAAAAAATCTTTACACCTCAATATCTAATGTCTTAGGAGTAGAGTCAGCTGCAAAGTTTTTTTTTTTTTTAAGTGAGACAAGTCCAGGCTGGCCTTAACTTGTGACCCTCCTGCCTCAGCCTCTTGTGCTGGTATTACAGGCATGCACCACCAACCGTGTCTCCTTTTGTTAACATTAACCTGTGTGGTGCTGGGGATTGAACTCGGGGCTGTAATCCACTGAGCTATATCTTTAGCCCTTTTTCTGTTAACTTTTCTATGTGCTTAGAATGCAGTATCATTTCAAAATGAGTACATTCTTGGTTCTTATCATTAAAAATACTAAAATTCAGGCTAACCATGTAGCTCAGTGGTGGAGCACTTGTCTAGCATGCAGAAAGCCCTAGGTTTGATCCCCAGGCCTGCAAACAAATTAAACAAAACTAAAATTCATTAGTATTGTTTTGTTCTAAAACACTTTTAAAAAAGTAGAAGTCCATTTTATGATACAGAGCTTTAGGAATAAACTGAAAAATAAACCAAGTAGTGAAAGAAAAAAAAAATAGAGAAAAAATTGCCTTGCTCGATTTCCTGTTGGAGAGTTCAGGTCTGAATTTACATTGATGTTGCTTCCAGTCTCAGTGCCGGTGCCTCTAACATAGGGTTTCCTTCCCGTTGCCGATAAAGGCTTGTTTACTGTACCCAGTACTCCAGTAGGCTTTGGCTGGAAAAAAAAAAAAAAAAAAAAATCACAGAAACACGTTATTTTATACCTTAATGAAAGGGATACATATAAGAGATATTTTTTAGCTAAAGCCAAGTGACCTTTATCCTTGGAAAATTAAAACCCTAAATGTATTAGAAATGAAAATTCTTTCTTTCTTTTTTTTTTTTTTTTTTAATGTGGGTACTGGGAGTCGAACTCAGGACCTCATGCTTGCCAGGCAGGCGCTTATGCCACTGAGCCATGTCACCGGCCCTAGAAATGATAATTCTGTAAAAATGCATTTAGTTGCCTTACTGAAATTAAAAATCTAAAGTAGAACCTTTACTTAATAATAACAAGGCAGCTGGGCATGGTGGTGCACACCTGTAATCCCAGCACTTGGGTAGGCTGAGGCAGGAGGATCGCTGTGAGTTCGAGGCCAGCCTGAACTAAACAACAACAACAACAACAACAAGGCAATATCTACTTTCTGTATTGTTTAATCACTGTTATTCCTTTTTTGTTTTTTTTTCTCCTTTTTTTTTGAGCAGGATCTCGCTATATTGCCCAAGCTAGTCTTGAACTTGTGGACTCAAGCGATACTCCTGGTTCAGCTTCCTGAGTAGCTGAGACTATAGTTGTGTACCACCTTGTTCTACTCTTACTGCTTAATTAAGACAAAAATTGCCCCAAACTGCCTTATAAACAAATAACTAAATGTATGCAGTAATGGTCTAGAAATTATTTATCAAAGATTAAATTCCTTTCTTTGGTTTGTCTCATCAAATTACTTTTATGAAATATAAAATGTCAAGGCATGTGTCGCAGTGTATGCCTGTGATCTTTACACCAACTATAGGGGAGGCTGAGGCAGGAGGATCACAAGTTTGAGGCGAGCCCGGGCAACTTAGACTATGTACCAAAATAAAGAGTTGGGGGCGTAGCTCAGTGATAGAGTATCATTGTGCTCAATGCCCAACCCTGCCAAAAAAAAAAAAAAAAAAAAAAAAAGAGAAACGAGACAAAAACAAAACAATCAAAACCAGCAATATAAACTGTCTAACTCATTAGTATTTCAAAATTCTTTATTTTTTGTACCAGGAATCTAACTCACGACCTCACCCTTGCCAGGCAGGCACTGTGCCACTGAGCTATATCCCTGGTCCAAAATTCTTTATCTTATATATCTAAGCTTATGACATCACTTTTTAGGAAAACCTTTGTGAACTGTAAATAGATTAGAAACTTATAATTACTGAAGCAAACACATGGTGGCAATTAATGAAGATTGGTTCATGGTAGAAAACTCTGCAATAGATGCTAAACATTCATACTTTCCCCCTTAGGAAACAGGAACTATAAAATCTTGGGCTAATATAACAGAAGTAATGTACATATAAAACTAAAATCCGAAACCAAAGTACAAAATACCTTTCCTGTTAACAGAAGTACTCTTGTCTCTTCTGAAATATAACTCTTGTCATTACAAAAGTCCTATTGAAATACAAAAACAAAACCAAATTGAACACACATTTTTATTATATAAATGATTTATCAGACATTATACTTTGCAATAAGTTATATTTGTGCTAACATATATAATAACTCAAGTTCTAGAAAAATGAGAGCTGAATTCCCTACATGTTAAAAAAGGCACACTATTTTTTTCATATGGTTTAGTGCAAGCAGTCTCCAGTTTATTCATTAAGTTATTTTCACTTCTTTTACTGTTATAAAATCTACTTCTTTGGGGCTTTTAAAATAGCGAAAATGGTACCCTATGTTAATACCACATGAAGCACTTAATATTCATTAAGGAAGTCCACCAGGGACTTAGGGAAGTACCAACCAGAGGTGGTAGTGTATGAATATAACCCAGCTACTTGTCAGGCTGAAACAGGAGGATCATAAATTTGAGGCCAGCCCAGGCAATTTAGCAAGAGCCTGTCTCAAGTGGGATGGGAGGGGGCTGGAGAAGAAGGGATGGAGCTTAGTGGTAGAGCACAAGCATGCACAAGGCCCTGGGTTCAATCCCCAGTAACAATAAAAAAAAATTTAAAAAGGTGTCACCCTATTTAAAAATATTTTGTTTTTTGAAATCATGAGTAGACATACTGTTCAAATTATAAAAGTAAAAATACCATTAAAATAAAGTTGAATAAGTTGGGTGTGGCAGCACATGCCTATAATCCCAGCACTTGGGAGGCTGAGACAGGAGGATTGCCACAATTTTGAGGCAAGCCTGGGCTATGTAGTAGGTCAAAGCCAGCCTGAACTACATAGCAAGACTGCATCTCAAAAAAACCAAATATTTCTTTTGGGCAAAGGTTTTCATGCAGCTAAAATAAATATTACAAAGCCTGGCTACCAAAGTTCATTCATTTTATTTCTGAAGATATATCATAGGTTCCCTGTCATTAAGCTTGATGTTCTAGTGTTTGAATTTATGCTGACTCAAAGCAAAATGCTAGAAAAAGAAACAAGGAAAAGTTACATACTTAAAATAGAAAAACCTAAGTTATTATTTTTTTTCTTTTGGTACTGGGAATTGAACTCAGGACCTTGTGCTTGCCAGGCAGGTGTTGTGCTGCTGATCTATACCCCAGCCCCTCCTAAGTTATTATTAAGAAGACTAAAAACAGTATGAGTTACAGGTACCAAAACAAAACTGTGTTCTTTGAGACCATTTAAGTATAGGGACAAACAGTGATTTAATACTTTATGGTATTGTGAATGTTGTGAACATTCTGTTGCAGTCATGATGGCCTGAGTGGTCAACGGGTTAAAGGTAAATTAAAGAGCTCACTCAAGAATATTGACAGAGATAAGTAGATTCAGTTCAGAGGGCAAATACCACTTTGTTTTGTTTTGTTTTATGTGGGTTCCGGGAGTCGAACTCAGGACCTCGTGCTTGCCAGGCAGGCGCTTATGCCGCTGAGCTATCTCACCGGCCCTTGTTTTGTTTTTTGAGACAGGGTTTCGCTATGTAGTTTAGGCTGGCCTTGAACTCACTACATAGTCCAGGCTAGCCTTCAACTCAAGATCCTCCTGCTTCATCCTCCTAAAATGCTGGGATTACAGATGTGTGCCACCAGCCTGGCAAGAGGGCAAACATCTTTGCAATCTTTATTATTCCTCTCAAAAGCAAGCCAAAGTAAATGTTGAATATTACATCAATAATGAGACCTTTTTAAAGATGTCGGCACAGGGCCGGTGAGATGGCTCAGCGGCGTAAGCACCTGCCTTGCAAGCGCGAGGGCCCGAGTTCGACTCCTGGATCCCACATATGAAAAAGGGGCCGGTGATATCGCTCAGTGGCATGGGTGCCTGTTGGTGTACGAGGTCCTGAGGTCGACCCCCCGGTACCCACAAAAAAAAAAATAAATAAAAAAAAAAAAATAAAGATGTCGGCATGGTAAGCATCAGAGAAAAAATCTGAGAGTTGCCATCCTGACGCTGGAATATAGCAACTCAAGGAAGACAAGAAGGAGGGAAGTGGGTCCCCTGGACCCAGGAAGGATCTGAAGCACGAACTGAAGCCCATGGAAAGAGTGAAGAGAGAAACTTCAATGAAGGAGGAAGAGGTAGTTGGCGGTGCCTTCCCTGAGATGGGACTCACTGCATGACGGGAGCGGCTCAAACCTGCGGACACACGGTGACTACCGGTGACCCCAGGGGCCTCCACGGAGAGACGCACAGTGGAGGGGAGCAGCAGACGCGGGGGACTGCACTGGCTGGCGGTGAGTGCAGAGGGCTCAGTCGCCCCCTGGGAGAGAGCAATTGGCCGGGAACCATCTTGGAGAGCAGCGGCTGAGCTCAGAACTCAGAGCAGCTGGGGCTCCATCTACGGCTCCCACCCAGGCTCAGGCCTGCGGAAGGTGCGTCGATGGCTGCAGGCCAAAAGAGTCTGGTCTTAGCCAGAAGGTGCAGGCTCGCTGAGATTATCCACTACCATGCCAGAAAGCTACTGCTGGCTTGCTGGGACAGACTGGCATGGATGAGGACTTTGTCTCCACACGTTATATACCAGTGACAGCACAGACAAACCTGGAAGTGGACTCTTTTTTCTCTCTTGTTTGTTGTGGTTTTGTTTTTATTTTTTTTCTGCTTCATTGTTTGATTTTGTTTTTATATGAGTATGAATGTGGTTTCTAGCCCCTTTGTGGCTGTGGTTCTGGTTCTGTTCTGTTATTTTATCTCTTCCTTCTTTCTTTCCCTCCAGTCTTCTGCATGTTTCCCAAAGTTAGGGTGATCCCCCTCTATCCTCCAGCCTTACTTCTAACCTCTTCCTCTTCTTCCACTTCTCTATTTTCTCCCTGATTTTAAATTTTAACCCCGAGGGCAAAATTGACATATTAAAGACTTGTATACTGCATATAATTTTCTGGTTTGTTTTAAGTTTTGTTATATAACCACAAATCTACTTAAGGTTAAAGGTGGCAAATTAATGATTAGCTCAGTTTGTCATTTTCTAGGCTGTGTTTGAAGTTTTTGTCATTGCTGATGGTACCACTATAGCCAAAAGTGACATAACTGTTCTAAACAGCTGTTCTTCCTGGTATTCTAAGATGGAGATTGACTAAGGGTCACAGAAAATACTGTGGCACAGTGCCAAAGAACCAGGGGCTGTGCCAAACAGGCAGCAACGTCTCATCCCCAACAAATTGAAGCGGTAGGATCTTGCAACAGACTCAAAACCCAAAAATCAACTACACCTGGAGACTACATTGGAAAAGTAGTCATTTCCTAAGGGTTCTAAATACTAGCAATAAAGCAACCCACCATGGGCAATTTACAAGCATCAACCCAGGAATTAACTAAAAAAAAGAAAAGAAAATGAGAAGACACAAACAAGATGCAACCCCAGACATCCAGTTCACCAAAGGCAAACCCGGGGGCAACGAGGTGGGACAATCCGAAAGCCACCCACCTGGTTTCTCTGAAGTGGTAACAACAAAGCAATTGAATGAGGTTGTAGAAAAAAATCAAATCAGAAATAATTTCTCAGATAACTGCAGAGATGGTGTTGACAATGAAAACCATGATTAGGGACTCTAGAGCAGATACAGAGAGAAAAATAGACGAGCTTGAGAAAATTATGGAAGCCATGAATGCTCAGCATAGGAAAGAAATGGAATCCATAAGACAGATTCAAGCAGATATCCAGGAGAATAAAAATTCCACTGAAAGTATCTGCAGCAGATTAAACCAATGTGAGGACAGGATCTCAGATATAGAAGACAGGCTTGCAGTTAGCAATCATGAAAGATTTCTTAAAAATAGCAAGGGATGGGCCAGTGAGATAGCTCAGCGGCACAAGTGCCTGCTCGGCAAGCGCGAGGGCCTGAGTTCGACTCCTGGTACCCACATAAAAGGAAAAAGGGGCTGGTGATATTGCTTAGTGGTACAAGTGCCTGCTGGCAAGCGCGAGGTCCTGAGTTTGACCCCCGGTACCCACATTAAAAAAAAAAAAAAAGCAAGGGACCATGAGAAATCAATCCAGCAGCTGCTAGATGAGGCAAAGAACAACTTAAGATTGACTGGAGTCAATGAAAAAGCAGGAGATAGCACAAATGATTAAAAAACAAAACAAAACAAAACAAAAAACTGTTCACAGACATCATGGCAGAAAACTTCCCTAGCTGAGAAAAAGAATTTGACATACAGATAAGTGAGGCATATAGAACTCCAGTTAGTCACGATAAAAATCTAGAGCCTGGCATATCACAGTCAAGATTCCAGAAATTCAACACAAGAGCAGAATCTTAAAAGCTGTTAGAGAAAAGAAACAAATCACCTATAAAGGAAAGCCCATCAGAATCACAGCTGCCTTCTCAGCACAAACCCTCAAATCAAGGACAGCTTGGAGTGAAGTATTTCAAGCTCTAAAAGAAAACAACTTCCAGTCCACATTGATGTACCCTGCAAAACTATCTTTCAAAACTGATGGAGAAATAAGATACTTCCATGACAAAGAACAGCTGAGGAAATTTATGACTACCAAACCAGCACTCCAAAATGTTTTGAAGGACATTCTAGAAAGAGATAACAAGGACTACAACTCTAGGAACCCCAATAGAAGGAATCCACCAGGCAGGGCAAACAATTAAACGGGGGGTGGGGGGAACGTGGGGAGCCAACAACAGGCAAATAACATGAACAGGTCAAGTCAATACATGTCAGTTATAACCTTTAATGTTAATAGTCTCAATACACCAATCAAAAGATACAGACTGGCAGAACAGATCAAGAAGATTCAACAATATGCTGCATACAAGAAACACATTTAATTAAAAAAGAAATTCATAGCCTGAGAGTCAAAGGATGGAAAACAATACTCCATGGAACAGGAACCCAGAAAAAAGCAGGAGTAGCTATTCTATTTGCAGACAAAGTGAATTTCAAGCCAAGACTGATTGAGAGACAAAGAAGATCACTACATCCTTGTAAAGGGAACAATCCAAGAGGAAGAGATAAAAATCATAAATATATATGCAACAAATACCAGTGCAAACAACTATATAAAACAAATATTAACGGGCATGAAAATTCAAATAAGCACTAATACAACTGTACTGGGGGATCTCAATACCCCACTGTCACAAAAGGACAGATCAACTACACAAAAAATCAACAATGAAATATTAGAACTAAACCAAACTTTTTTTTTTTTGTGGGTACAGGGGGTCAACCTCAGGACCTCGTGCGCCAGCAGGCGCCCGTGCCACGGTGTGATATCACCGGCCCTTTTTTTGTATGTGGGTTCTGGGAGTTGTCGCGCTTGCCAGGCAGGCGCTTACGCCGCTGAGCCATCTCACTGGCCCCTGAACCAAACGTTTGAACGAATGGACTTAGTAGATATCCACAGAGTGTTCCACCCCACAACATCAGAATACACATTCTTCTCAGCTGCACATGGGACGTTCTCCAAAACAGACCACATATTAACTCACAGAACATGGTTAAGTAAATGCAAAGGAACTGAAATTATCCCATGCATATTATCAGACCATAGTGCAATGAAATTGGAAATCAATGGCAAAAGAAACCACAAGAACTTCCTAAACACATGGAAATTAAATAGCACCCTCCTGAACAACCAATGGGTCACAGATGAAATTAAAGAAGAAATTAGACAGTTTCTACAACTAAATGATAATGCCAATACAACATACAGGAACTTATGGGACACAATGAAAGCAGTCCTACACAGGAAATTTATATCAGTGAATTCTTGTATCAGAACAGAGTGAGCTGAAATAAATAATCTAATGTTAAACCTCAAGCTTCTATTTTTTTTTTTTTTTTTTTGTGGGTACCGGGGGGACGACCTCAGGACCTCGCGCGCCAACAGGCACCCGTGCCGCTGAGCGATATCACCGGCCCCTTTTTCGTATGTGGGATCCGGGAGTCGAACTCGGGCCCTCGCGCTTGCAAGGCAGGCGCTTATGCCGCTGAGCCATCTCACCGGCCCAAACCTCAAGCTTCTAGAAAAAGAAGAGCAGGGTAAGCCATAAGCTTGTACAAAGGAGGAAATTATAAAGATCAAAGCAGAAATTAACACATTGGAGACTAAAAAAACAGTACAAAGAATCAATGAATCAAAGAGTTGGTTGTTTAAAAGATTAAATAAAGTTGACAAATCCCTATCCAACCTTATTACAAAAAGGAAAGACTCAAATCCACGCAATTAGGAATGAAAAGGGTGAAATCACAATGGACCCTGCAGAAATCCAGATCATCTATTCCTACTTTGAAAACTTGTATTCTAATAAGATGGAAAATGCAGAAGAAATGGACAGATTCCTAGATACATATGAATTACCAAAGCTGAATCAAGAAGATACACAAATACTAAAAAAACCAGTATTAATCAATGAAATTGAAGATGTAATTAAAAACTACCAACAGGGCTGGTGAGATGGCTCAGTGGCGTAAGCACCTGCCTGGCAAGTGCAAGGGCCCGAGTTCGACTCCCGGATCCCACATACAGAAAAAGGGCCGGTGATATTGCTCAGCAGCACTGGCGCCTGCTGGCCCACGAGGTCCTGAGTTTGACCCCCGGTACCCACAAAAACAAAACAAAACAAAACAAAACAAAACAAAACAAAACAAAAACTACCAACAAAGAAAAGCCCAGGCCCTGACAGATTCACTGCTGAATTCTACAAGAAATTAGAAGGGAAGCAATACTCCCTAACTCATTCCTGGAAGCCAGCATTACCCTGATACCAAAATCGGAGAAAGACCCAACTAAGAGAATTACAGGTCAATCTCCCTAATGAACATAGATGCGAAGACCTCAATAAGATACTGGCAAACAGAATGCAGCAAATCATCAGGAAGATTATACACCATGATTATACACCAAGTAGGATTCATCCCAGGGATGCAGGGATGGTTCAAGAGACGTAAATCAATAAATGTAATACACCATATTAATAGAACCAAGGACAAAAATCATATGATCATCTCAACAGATGCAGAAAAAGCTTTTGACAAAGTCCAGCACCCATTCATGATAAAAACTGTACAGAAAGTTGGAATAGATGGTCTTTATCTCAATCTGATAAAAGCTATCTATGACAAACCAACAGTCAACATCATACTAAATGGACAAAAACTGAAAGCCTTCTCTCTAAAATCAGGAACAAGACAAAGATGTCTACTGTCTCCACTCTTATTCAACATAGTTCTGGAAACTTTAGCCAGAGCAATTAGGCAAGAGAAAAAAATAAAGGGAATAATGATTGGAAAGGAAGAAGTTAAATTATCATTATTTGCAGATGACATAATACTCTACATAGAAGACCCCAAAAACTCCACTAAAAAACTGCTAGATTTAATAAGCAAATTCAGTAGCACAGGTGCATACAAAGTCAACATTCAAAAATCAATAGCCTTCCTGTACACGAAAAACAAACTCACTGAGAGAGAAATTAGGGAAACAACAAGTTTCACAATAGCATCGAAAAAAAAGAAATACCTAGGAATCAATCTCACAAAGGATATAAAAGACCTCTACATTGAAAACTACAGTACTCTGAAAAAGGAGATGGAAGAGAATATCAGAAAATGGAAAGATATCCCTTGCTCTTGGGTAGGAAGAACCAACATAGTGAAAATGGCCATACTTCCAAAACTGTTACACAGATTTAATGCAATTCCGATCAAAATTCCAACAGCATATCTCACAGAATTAGGGAAAACAATCTTAACATTCGTTTGGAATCAGAAGAGACCTAGAATAGTTAAGGCAATTCTAGGCAACAAAGGCAAGGCAGGGGGCATCACAATCCCTGACTTGAAATTATACTATAAAGCTACTGTGATAAAAACAGAATGGAACTGGCAAAAAAAAAAAAAAAAAAAAAAAAAAAAACAGACCTGAAGAGCAGTGGAACATATTAGAAGATGCAGAAACAACTTTAGACATACTAAGCCATGTTATCTTTGAAAAAGGTGCCAAAGACATTCACTGGAAGAAAGATAGCCTCTTTAATAAATGGTGCTGGAAAAACTGGCTCTGCACATGCCGAAGATTAAAATTGGACCCATATCTTTCACCATGCACTAAACTAAATTCAAAATGGATCAAAGATCTAAATATTAAAACAGAAACATTAAATCTGCTGAAAGATAGAATACATAAAACTCTTGAAGACTTTATGAATAAAATCCTGTGTGCAGGAATTATCACAAATAATCAACAACTGGGTACTCATCTTATTAAAAAGCTTCTACACAGCAAGAGAAACCACCAACAGAATGAAGAGACAACCCACAACGTGGGAAAAAATGTTTGCCAGCTGTTCCTCAAAGGATTACTATTTGAGAACATATAAAGAACTCAAAAAAAAATCAGACCTCCAAATTTAAAGACCCAGTCCAAAAATGGGCAACTGAGATGAATACATGCTTCTCAGATGAAGAAATACAAACAGCAAATAAATATATGAAAAAATGTTGAACATCACTGGTCATTTGAGAGATGCAAATTAAAACAACATTGAGATTCCATCCCACCCTGGAAAGAATGGCTATTACCAAGAAATCAACCAATAACAAATGTTAGAGGAACTGCGGGGATAAAGAAACCCTTCTCCACTGTTGGTGGGAGTCTAGACTGCTGCAACCACTGTGGAAATCAGTGTGGAGACTCCTCAAAAAACTAGGACTGGAGGTCCCATTTGACCCAGCTATTCCCCTTCTGGGTATCTTCTCAAAAGAATTAAAAACATTGTACCACAGTGATATATGTGTACCCATGTTTATAGCAGCACAATTTTTAATAGCTAGATCTTGGAAACAACGCAAATGCCCATCAACCGAGGAATGGATAAAAAAGATGTGGTCTTTTTATACAATGGAGTATTACTCAGCCATACAGCAGGATAAACTGGACTTTTATAGGTAAGTAGATGCAACTTGTGACCATACTCATAAGTGAAATAAACCAGACTCACATGTATAAACATCATATTGTCTCCCTAATGTTAGATGCTAAAAGAGTAAATAATATCCAAAACATACAATAGATATTATAAAATGGGAAGAAACTTTAAAAGGAAAGAGAGACTGGGATGGGGGAATGGAGAAAGGAGCAGGGCAAAAGCAAAAGCAAAAGCAAAAGAAAAAGAAAAAAAAAATATATATATAAAAGATAGTTAAGATAGTTATACTACTAATTTCTCTTAGTTCATTGAAAAGAAAGGTTTGTGCTAATATTGTTTGGACAAGTAAATGCCGACATCTTGTTCTCTGAGTAAGTAGTTTGGAGATAGCAATACGCAATGTATTAACCATTGTTACCCATTGTATTAACAATGTAGTAACCACTGTTATCTTGTTTTGAAATTTTTTTTTCTCTTAAAAAAAAAAATCAATAATGAAAACCAGTTCAAAACTTTTAGCAAACTATGGTTTTCAAAGTAGGAAATTTTATATCCTGGAAGTTCTGTTTTAGAATTCTTTAAGGAAATTATTATTGATGCCTATCTACAGGAATGAACATGTGTGAAAATCCTTTCAATGCTGTTCTTTCCAATTAAAAATACTTGGGACTCTTTTATAAATAAATCTACCATTTAAAATCAGTGTATAAATAAAAAATATCTTTAAAAAGCTTTTTAAGATGCAGGTTAGCTAGCAAAACTCGAAGGGCTTAAGTGGAAAATTTACTTATATACAAGACTTAGTTCACTAATACTGTAGCAGAATAAATGTACTATGAATATGCATAAATAATACCATGTATTGAATGCTTACAGTGTCATAAACACTTCACATAAACTAGATATTAACTGTTCATATGTATTAACAATCATACTCTAGAGATAAAGACACTGAGTCTTAGAAGAGTTAACTTGTCCCTCAAGTTGGATGTGGTTGATGAGAATCCAGATCTGTCCATCAATCACCAAGACTGATTCCATCAACACTAACATTTTATTTTATGCATGGATGTATTTACCTTTATATGGTAGCACATATTTTTTTAACCTTTTTTGTCTGTAAAAATACTAGGTGTTTTTATAAAATGAGATTAATTTTTTTTTTTTTTTTTTTTTTTGTGGGTACCGGGGGGACGACCTCAGGACCTCGCGCACCAACAGGCACCCGTGCCGCTGAGCGATATCACCGGCCCCTTTTTCGTATGTGGGATCCGGGAGTCGAACTCGGGCCTTCGCGCTTGCAAGGCAGGCGCTTACGCCGCTGAGCCATCTCACCGGCCCGAGATTAATTTTTAAAAATCTAAAAACTCTTCTTTCTCTTAGAAATGCCCTGAAAGAATATAAGAATAAAAAGCTTAATTTATATTCTCTTAAATAGGAAAGAATGATGCTATTTGGAGTTTTGTAATACGATCTCCCAACCCTAAAAAAACCCGGAGATATATATTTTTTGGTACTGGGAATCAAACTCAGGACCTTGCGGTTGCCAGGCAGGTACTCGTGCCGCTGAGCTGTATCCCCAGCCCCCATTTTTTGAGTCCATACTCAATCTAACATCTGCCACTAGACTTGACAGTAATTGTGGTAAAAAACTAAGGTGAAGAAAATTACCTTTTCAGGTTGTGTGAAAAACTTCATTGGGAGGACTGGATCCTTTGGGGAGTCTGCATTACACAGAGCACTTTTACTGTTTATGACACACAGAGCCACATCACATACTGTATACAGTTTCTAGAGAGAAAAGAAGGGAAAGGTTGTATGCATATTTCATGACTGCAAAACAATCACAAGTATCAATTCTACCAAATGTTAAAAGAAGTTACAAGAAGGCTATGTGGTTATTTATTCCTTCAAGATTTCCTATTTTTGTTCAGCACTGCTTCTGGGAAAAGGGGACGAGAAAGACAGAAAATATCCCTACCTTAATTTAACACAAATGCCACATATGTACTAGAAATAACAAATAAACAAACCAACAACATATCCATTTTCTGTACTGCTATTCGAAGTGGATAAGGCAGGATACTTGTAAATTTTATTGTTCTTTGTTGTTTTTCTGTTTTTTTTTTTGGTGCTAGGGGTCAAAACCAGGGCTTGCTAGGCAAGCATGCTACCATTGCGCTACATCCCCAGCCCAAATTTTACTATTCCTTATCCTCCTGCTCTGTAGAAGTTATACTGCTTTTCTTTTCTTTTTTTTTTTGTGGGTACCGGGGGGTCGACCTCAGGACCTTGCGCGCCAGCAGGCGCCCATGCCGCTGAGTGATATCACCGGCCCCTTTTTCGTATGTGGGTTCCGGGAGTCGAACTCGGGCCCTCGTGCTTGCCGGGCAGGCGCTTACGCCGCTGAGCCATCTCACTGGCCCTTCTTTTTTTTTTTTTTTTGAGGTAGGGTCTCACTATGTAGTTCAGGCTGGCCTTGAACTCACGGTAATCCTCCTGCCTCAGCCTCCCATGTGCTGGGATTACAGGCACGCGCCACCACGTCTGGCCTATACTGCTCTTCTTAGATTTTTTTTTTTTTTGAGACAGGGTTTCACTATGTAGTTCAGGCTGGCCTTGAACTCGCAGCGATCCTCCTGCCTCAGGCTCCTGAGTGCTGGAACTAGGTGTGTGCCACAATGCCCGGCATTCTTAAAATATTAAAGATTTCCAAAATGACAAAATTCAAGCTCTGCACACCTATACTCCCAGCACTTGGAAGGGTGAGGTAGGAGGATCACCAGGAGGTCAAGGCCAGCCTGGGCTACATTCTCAAAAAAAAAAAAAAAAAAAAAAAATCATTTGTGATGAAATTAATGAAATCTGTAAATACAGCTTTATAGACATGCTGCAATTTAAATCACTGTGTAGTGGCCAGGAAAAATAAGCAGTCAACTTGTTTTTCTCTGACATCCTAATATTCTCTGGCTCAATACTCATCTTACTTCATTTGTCTTAGATTCATCTGGAGACTGGGCATCTCTGGTTAATTTAATGTTTTCTGCCATCTTCTTCATAAAGGCATGGCTATTGTTTTCATTCTTTGTCATTAAAACTTCAAGCATAAACCACAGGCACCTGAATGGTAAACATATTAAAGAGACTAAATTAGCTGCTTTTGCTTAATGAAATAAATACCTTATCGGGGAGTTTTGTTGTCTAAACACAATAAAAATAAAATATAAAGAAAACACTAATTACTAACAGTAATTATTATCCTGTCAATAATATTCAGGTGGAAAATTAAATCACAATATATTAAAAATGAAAATATAACGAGAAATTTAACAGTTTCATAAGGCACATAAAAGCTTACACAGTATTATAGATATTCAATAAACATATAGATGATTTGAATGTGCCGTAACACACAGCAATTAATGCTCAGTAAACCAGCACCTGGCATAGTTCTGGCATTTGGACTGTGTGTAAATTACATAGAAGGCTTATGACTGATATGTAATTCTGCTGAGATATAAATCTGAATCGAACGTAAGGATGATGAGTGTGGTAATCAGCAACTCACCTGAACAGTTACATTTCAAACCATTTTTGTTGCTATCCACTTGTCAATGTATAATCATTAATACAGTAAGGCCCTGACTTTAAATGAGTTCCGTTCTGGGAGAATGATTATAAGTCGGATTTGTTCTTATCTGACAAAGTGAATCTTACACAGTACACCTGTGAAAGTTCGCAACTTGAATGTTTGTAAGTTGGGGACTTACTGTATATAAAGGTCATAATTAGGATATTTGAATTTCTAAGTAAAAGTGAACCCCAAATCATTCCAAACATTAGAATCACTTTGGGAACCTAAACTGACAAATCTGAGGGTGGGGTTTGTTTTTAATGTTATCAAGATGATTTACAAAAGGACTACTGCTTTATTAACACCGCAATATACAAATATTTTAAGAAATCAGCAGAATAGTTTAAATAAAAGTGGGGAGTTTCTATAATACTTATTAACTCTAGTTAGATCTAGATAGCTACTGGAATGATGAACAATCAAATAATGGAGAATAGGAAAGACAACAAATAAAATAATAATTAGTTAATATTCAATGAGTACTTCCTATCCATTGGGCATTAAGCTAAGCACTTTATATTGTCTTCAAAACTATGAAAAGTATGTAAAAATCCTCATTTTACAGATAAAGAACCTCTCTATTACCTGTCTGTAGTCACAGAGATAAAAGGATAGAACTAGGATTAAAACCAGGCCTGATTTTACCCTTTTATTAAAAATATACAACATAAATATACTAAGCTTACATGAGGAGCCATATGCTGGAGAAAGGTGACAACACTGGACTCAAGTTTGAGGAATTCTGTTTCTTTATGTGAATACCGAAACCACTTCATTAATTCTTTGGATTCAGAATTCTATTTAATTACTAGAACTATTGCATTAGAATTACTGTCAGTTATAGGACAGTGTGAGGAAGCATTCTCATTGCATCAGAGACTCCATTCTTTGAAAGGTTTTAACGGAAAGTATGATAGTCAAATATGTATATTACAAAACAATACACTATACAGGTATCAAAGTTGCCTTTTAGAATATGTTGAAAACTTTGAGACATGTCTCATTTATGTAAACCGACCACTGCCCCAAGAATATAATTACTGATCTTTTACCCATCCTTTGTAGTACACGGGTTCCCATAATGCTGTATATTCTGCTTGCCTTATCACACAAAGCTAATTTCTCTCCTTCCCAAATTTTTTCACCAAACTGTCTGGAATGCACTTTCCACAGAAAACATATTTCAGTGAATGTTCACTGTTTTGGCGTAACTGAAACCAGGCTTTCTTCTTTATGACAGAAGTACATGAACTAGGCATAGAGGAGAATTTCCTCAACATGGGGAAGGCCACATATAAACCAGGCACGGTGGCTCATGCCTGTAATCCCAGCATTCTGGGAGTCTGAGGCAGGCAGATTCCAGGTTTGAGTCCAGCTTGTCCCCTTAGTGAGACCCTGTCTTAAAATAAAAAATAGGCTGGGGCTGTAGCTCAGTGCAAAGGCCCTGCCTGGTTCACTCTCTCGTACTTAAACACTGCTGAACCAAAAAAACTTAAAAGAGGTAAGTGAAAGGAAAGACATCCTGTATTAATTAATTGGAAGATTTAAAATTTATAGTACTACTACTTAAAGCAGATTAAATGATATCTCCATTAAATCTCAATTTTGGCAGAAATGAAAAAAAAAGTAACCCTAAAAATTCATAAAAAAGAAAACAATCTTGACAAAAGATAGAGGATCCATACTTTCCAATTTTCAAAGTTACTACAAATCTAGAGTGTCAAACAGTGTCATATGGTATATGGGTATATAAAGAGCATGAACAGAACTGAGAATTGGGAAATCAGTCCTTTCACATATTGCCAAAAAATTTGATATATATATACTTCTTTTTTTTTTTTTTTTTCTTTGGTTGATACAAAGGATTGAACCCATGGCGTTCTCACTGCTACATCCCTAGCCCATTTTATTTTTTATTTTGGGACAGCATCTTGCTAAATTGCTCAGGAATTTGTGATCCTCCTGCCTTTGCCTCCCAAACCACTGGGAGTACAGGCTTATCCCACCACACCTAGGGTTTAGACAACTAATTTTTGACAAAGGTACCAAGACCAATGTTTGAGGGATAGAACCATTTCTTCAACAAACAGTGCTGGAAAAAGTAGATAGTCACAAGAAAGAAAAAAAGAGCCTGAACCTTTATGTGATACTATTTAAAAAATAACTGAAACAATTTAATTCAAAATGTATCTTTTTTCTCTTTGTTTCTGGTATTACGGAATCCATGACCTTCTTACTTATACCCCAAAGTCCTTTTGATTTTTGAAAATTTTGATGTAGTGTCTCACTAAGTTGCTGTAATTCCAGCTCTCTATAAGGCTGAGACAGGAGGATCACAAGCATAAGCCCAGCCTAGCCAATTTAGTGACTTAAATTAAAAACAGGTAGAGATACGGCTCAGTGAAAAGGCCCTGGGTTCAATCCCTGGTACTACAAAGAAAAAGAAAAAAACAAAGTGAAATAATATGCCTGATAAGGAATTAACATCCAAATATATAAACAATTTCTACAACCTGAGCTCTGCGGTACACACCTGTAATCCTAGCACTGAGGGAGGCTGAGGTAGGATTGCAAGGAGAAATCTTGCCTGGGCAAGGTTGTCCCAAAATAAAAAAGGGCTGGGGATTCGGCTCAGTGGTAGAATGCTTGCTTCGATCCCCAGTGCTCACCCCCAGCTTGCCTTGCAATTTAAAAAATAAAAATTATTATTAGTTTCATTTTTTTTGTGTGGCACTGAGGGTTGAATTAAGACCTTATACATGCTTGGCAAGTGCTCTGCCACTGAGCTACATCTTGGGCTTGCCTAGCAATTAACATATAACTAAAAGGCTGTCAAACATAGAGCTTGTATTCTAGGCAAATACATATATTACTTTTTTATGTTATGTGAGTATTTTCTGGAATATCCCTAAATAAAAATTGTTTTCTAAGTAAGCAACAGAATTTTCAAGTAAGTACAAACATAAAAATTTATAAAATAAAATTTAAGAATTATTTCAAATTATGCATTTTATAGAAAAGTCAAATGAAGGCCAGTAAGTCTTCGTTTTTTGAGGGGGAGGTGTAGGGGTACATTTCTAGGGTTTGAACCCAGGACCTTCAGCATATAGGCAAGCAGTTTACCACTGAGCTACATCCCCAGGTCTTTTAAATTTTAAGATAGAGCCCCACTAAGTTTTCCAGTTTGGCCCTGAACTTGAGATTCTCCATCTCAGCCTCCTAAGTACAGTAGCTGAGATTACAGGTTTGTGCCTCTGCGCATGGTCCAAGAAATTTTGAATCAAAATACTGGAAATAAAATTTAAGTCTGCTGAAACCTACGTATACAGCTTTAAAATATATATATACACTTAATAAAAGTTGTAAAACATTTTTCAAAACTGTAGACTTATTTTAAAGTATTTGAGCTATAACTGTTTAGGAATAAGACTTATGTCCTGTACAGAAAATTCTAACAAAATACAAGCTGAAGCTTACATCAATTTAAGAGTACAAGGCAAAAAACAGCAATGAGGAAGGAATGTAAATATTGCTCTCAGGTTTCTTAGAGGTCATTCGTAGACAGTCCTCACCCCCTTTTACTCTTGTATGCTGTACCATATGGCAACTTCTACTACTCATTAAGTGTTTTGTCTTGCCACTGAATATTTCATGTGTGGGCATATTTTTAAGGTATTATCTGTTTTTGTTTTTGTTTTTTTTCTATTTGGCAATACTGATTGGGGAATGAACCAAGAACCTTCAAATGAACTACATCCTGAGCCTTTTATTTTTTTTTTATTTTTTTATTTTTATTTTTTTGTGGGTACCGGGGGTCGACCTCAGGACCTCCTCAGCCTTTTTCGTATGTGGGATCCGGGAGTCGAACTCCGGCCCTCGCGCTTGCAAGGCAGGCGCTTACGCCGCTGAGCCATCTCACCGGCCCATGAGCCTTTTATTTTGCAGCAGTCTCACTAAGTTGCCTTGGCAGGACTTGAACTTGCAATCCTCCAGCCTCAGTGGCCCAACTGAGATACAGGCGTGAGCCACCATTCTGACTAAGGCAATATCTTTCAGATACACGTCAAGGTGAGTATAACTGTTTCCCAGTGCCTCACACATGCTAGGCAAATGCCTACCCCTGAGCTTCATCCTAGATGCACATTTTTATTTCTTGAGTTTCTAAAGTTTCTAACTGATACTGAGCTTAACATAAGCAGTAAAAATCACACCATATAAAAATTAAAATAACCAAACTAACCTATTGCAGACAATTAAGACAATTAAGTAACTGCACACAAATAAAAAACAGAATGGTCAAAAAGGGCTAGTTACATGGGAACAATTTTGAAAGACGACACAATTTACAATGAAGGAACAAAAACAAAATTTTTATTCTAGTGGGCAACACAATATGAAAAACTTTTTTTTTTTTTAAAAAGTAAAACCAATGTGTGGAATTCTTGAAAAAAATGTAAGACTTACTCTTTGATATCACGAAGCTGATCAACATCTTGTGATCTTGTAAAATCTGGATCATGGGCAAGCAGGTGAATCATGTACGGAACTACATATTCGGGCAACAGCGACAACAATTTTTCTACAGTGAAAACACCATTATTAACAACAATATAATAGCTTTATTTTTTAATTTAATTTTTTGAGACAGGGTCTCAATATATAGTTCAGGCTGGCCTCAAACTCACAGCAATCCTCCTGCCTCAGCTTCCCGAGTACTGTGATTACAGGCATGCACCACCATGCCTGGCTTTATAACAGCTTTTATAAATCCCTTCCTAGGTTTGTGTTCTAACAACTTCAATTTCCATTTTTCAATTATTTACAAATTAGAGGCAACATAATATCTAAATGATACTACTGAAATACTTTTATGTCAACTTTCAAAGATGCTAAAGCTTAAAGACATGTGAAAGATTATAAAGATAAACATTTTACTCTGAGCAATGTGTTCAATTCAAATTATACTGCTGATTACATAAGAAAAATGCAATTACACAAAAACTTTGTTATATAAATTAATAAGATTCAAAATTCAGGATGTTGGTTCTTAAACTAATCATAACTACAATAGCATTCTATAAAACTACCACTTTTATCGTAAACTATAATAGAAATATATGACCTCCCCTCACAAACTGATACACTGACAAGATAAACATGTGCACTTGGGAACTGTCAGTTCCTTACCAGTAGCCATAGGGTTCTGCTTAATGTACTCCCTTCTTATACTGATGTTTTTAAGTAAACACTGACGTGCATGTGCTCTTCTCTCCTTCACAGGATCTTTGGCACACAAGGCAAAGATGGCCATATACTCCAATGGGAGCAGTAGCTTCACAAGTGCCTTATGCAGCTTCTGAGCAAATATCTGCCTGACTTGGTAACACTCATCCTATGGCAGCACAAAAAGAAAAATACTCGAAATTAGCAAATATTTAGAGTTTTAAGTATTTTAAATGTCTTCTTTATTTTTTAAAATAATAATTATATTGGGGAAATAAATCATTTAATATTTGGGAGACATTTAAATAATAACAATCTCTTTAGAGCACATTAAGTAGATCTGAATAGATAGAAAAATAAACGGATTTAACTTTGAAGACAAGCATTTCACGAAATACTTACATTAATAACAAGTGCACAGAGCTGAAACTGTTCTGGAGTAATAATTTCATGGTAACAAGGTTCCTGAGCAAGCTTCATTATGGCACTACCAGCAGCTAATCGCAAGCGAGACATATCAGATTTACTATAAACAAACAAAAAAGAAATAAACATCTCCTAGAACCATTATCACGTATAACAATGCTCTGATCCTTTCATTTGGGGGTGGGGGACTGGGAATTGAACCCAGAGAGTGCTAAGCTACATACCCAGCCTTATTTATTTAGTTTGAGACAAGAGTTTCACTAAACTGCCTAGGCTGGCCTCAAACTTGTCACCCTCCTGCTTTAGTCTCCTGTGTAGTTGGGATTACAGATGTGCACTACCATGCCTGGTCTTCTGATCCCCCTTTGACTGGAACATCCATCAGGTATAATTTATGCTTAAAACAGCGTAATGTGGAAATATGACAAAGTTACTTTTTTGAGTTCACAAACTTAACAGAGAAAACTGTTCAATGCATTCTGACTTTCTGGTAACTAATTTATTGGCCTTCGTTTCTAGTCACGCTGTAGATGATCTGTGTAATAGCCAAACAACTCTGCTCACTCTTGTTACCAAGCAACTGCAATGCTCTGAAGAGCAGTTACATTAGGGTCTGGATCCCTCATCTCAAGAATATATGCTCTGTACAAAACTTGATTTAAAATCAAAAAGGAGGGCCGGTGAGACGGCTCAGCGGCTTAAGCGCCTGCCTTGCAAGCGCGAAGGCCCGAGTTCGACTCCCGGAACCCACATATGAAAAAGGGGCCGGTGATATCGCTCAGTGGCACGGGCGCCTGCTGGCGCGCGAGGTCCTGAGGTCGTCCCCCCGGTACCCACAAAAAAAAATAAAAATAAAAATAAAAAATAAAATAAAATAAAATCAAAAAGGAAAAAAAAAAAGCCAAAGAATTAAAAATCACCCAGTATCATTTTACATTAATACTTTACATTTTTAATTTTTTAAAAATTGTTTTTATTTGATTTTCTATATTTTTATAAATATCCATACATCCACACTTAACAGGACTCTAGTCACATCTGATAAAATGGCAGGGAAGTAGTTAGGAGGGAAGCACTATCAGAAAAATACCTAACAGGAAAGGATATTGAGATTATGATTTAGTCCCTGGGCTGACTTACTTCCATGGAATGAAGTTTTCAAAGGGCACCTAAAAGGCCTTGGCACATGCACCCTCACCTCATGGACTTACATGACCTAAAAATGGTAAAATGTGACAGCGAATGGGAATGACGTAATGAAGTTTTCCTACTTCAGGTTCTATGTGGAACATAGCATGGCTTTGTGTTTTGAAGACATCAGGAGATGGGGAAGAACCACTGAGAATTTTGCTTAGCACACAAGTGGAGAAAACAAGGTGCTGTGAGATAACTGGATTAAAGTGAACACCGATGACAATGAGGGACTCTCAAATGGCTTCTGCAGCGGATGAATCAGGAAAGAAAACAACAGCAATTACATGAGTGCCTACTCAGTGCCAAGCAGTATGTGAAGCACCATACAGGCTTTCTCTCATCTCATTTTCACTTTTACAGAGGAGGAAATTGAGGCTTAGAAAACTAAGTGTTTTTTAGAAGTTTACCCAGCTTGGATATGGAGTTGTATGAGATTTTTAGAGTCCAAGCTAATGTCATGATATGTGTAAGATTGAATTAAGATCTAATGATGCATATTTGTATCCCATAGTTAAAATTTCCCCACTTTTGGTGATAAACAATATCAGAAAGAACATGTTTATGTGTATATTTTCATTATTCTTTTATTATTCCACAACTATAAAAATGAGCCCAAAATAACATTTAAAAATGAAAAAAAATTTTTTTTGCAGTGGTGGGGATTGAACCCAATGCCTCATGTATGCTAGGCAAGAGCTCTACCACTGATCCAGCCCTTTCTATTTTTTATTTTGAGATAGGGACTCGCTAAATTGCCAGGGCTGTCCTCAAACTTACAATCTGCCTAGCCTCCCAAGTAAGTGTGATTACAGGTATGAATCACTCTGTCCCTGCAGATGAGTACATCTTGCACTCAGAAGAATGATGATGAAACCCTTTTTCCTGATTCCACTGAGCAAAAACAGATTAACGCGCCCCCTCCCACTTGATAATGCAAAAGAGGTGTCAGTAATATTAAACATTTCTCAGGGCTGGGAAGTTGCTCAGTAGGTAAATGCTTGTCTGGTAAGCAAGAGGCCCTAGGCTACCCAGAGACATCCAACACTGCAAAAGTAAATTGAGAACAGCTAAGACTGGAGAATTGCAAGTTTCAGCCTGGTTTGAGCAATTTAGGAATACCCTACCCCCCCAAAAAAGGCCTGAGGCTATAGCTCAGTGTGAAGGTCCTGGGTTTAACCTCAGTACCCACAAATACAGATAAAAACAAAAACAAAAACTGGACATGGTGGCACACGCCTGTAATCCCACCACTCAGGAGGACTGCCATGAGTTCGAGGCCCACCTGGCTATATAGTGACTTCAAGGCCGGCCTGGACTACATAGTGAAACCTGCCTCAAAAAAACAAAAACAAACAAAATTCAGATAAATAACACAACAGTATTTGGTATCTAATAGTGCTCAATAAATAATGAATGCATAAATGAGTAATTAAATCTCTGTCCTCTAACAAAAAATACAAAGTAGGAATACATCACAAGTACAAATCTTTAGGTATCTCTGCTAGTACACTTGCTCCTAGTAAATCAAGAATTTGAAAGAAACAGGAGCTTGAAAAATTGAGGTTTCTCTTTTTTTTTCTTTTTGGTGTTTTGAGACAGGGTCTTACTACGTAGTCCAGGCTGGCCTCAAATTTGTGGCGCTCCTCCTGCCTCAGCCTCCAGAGTGCTGGGATTATAGGCTTGCACCACCATGCCCAGCTGGGCTTTGTTTCTATTTTAAAAGAAACAAAAAGGAGATTGCAGTTTCACAGATTCGAAGACTGAAAACTTGTAGACATAGAAAACAATTTGCTTTATTTTTTGCATATGTAGAACCATATACTGTCTTGTATGCATTCCACCAGGAGGCTTCAACTCTCCCTTCTGTGAAGCACCTAGAATTTTATTACTTTTATGGTACATAAATCTCTCCACTTGTTCTATCACTTTAATACAGAGTAAGTTCCAGGAAGACAGTGGCTGATTACATTGTTTTGTGGAGTAGAAACCCAACGAATATTTGTGTAATTGATTCAGATGTTGGTGTTAACTATAACACTACACTGTAGTCATTATGACTAGAAATTTACTGGTAGTTCAGAGTCTTTAGAAGCAAAGAAAAACTTTTAAAAATAAAAGCACTCTAAAGGACATAAACCCCAAGTAAGCATGTAAGATTTGATCTCAAAGCATAAAGTGCAATTACAACATCAGGTAAATAAATCCCATGTAAACCCTTACCAAATTTTTTGAGCTAAGGAAATTGGGAAGACAGAAAAATCTCACCTGATCCTCTTTTGCTCTGTCAGGTCACCCTCACTAACCAACATCGCCGATAATAAGCGAAGAGTTGAATTGGCAGATTTAGACTGGTTGTTTTTCATACCCAACAGCCACCTTACCAGAAGTTTAATTGCCTGTACCTATAAAATATTAACATGCTAAAAAAAGAAGGCAATTTAAAATTCCAAGGGGAAGATTAATTTATATGAACAAGATTAATGAGCTTTACTTATCCTCATCAGCAGACTTTTTTTTTTTTTTTTCTGTGGGTACCGGGGGACGACCTCAGGACCTCGTGCGCCAGCAGGCACCCGTGCCCCTGAGTGATATCACCGGCCCTTTTTTCGTATGTGGGTTCTGGGAGTCGAACTCAGGCCCTTGCGCTTGCCAGGCAGGCGCTTACGCCGCTGAGCCATCTCACCGGCCCAGACTTTTTATCATAAAAGCTTATTGGATAACAATAATAATAATATTTATTCTGTGTTTAATCTGTACCAAGCATTTTCCCCAGAGATGTACATGTATTCAATTATATAATCTCCAAATCAACTCCTTGAGGGAGGTATTCTTAATACCAACAGATAAGCAAACCAAGTTACATGACTCAAGGTATGGCTCCAGAACTTGTGTGGGGTTTTTTTTTGTTTGTTTGTTTTTTGTTTTTGAGACAGGATCTTGCTATGTAGTTCAAGTTGGCCTTGAACTTGGGGTGATCATCCTGGCTCAGCTTCCTGAATGCTGGGATTATGGGCATGCACCACCACACCTGGACAGAATTCAGGCTTTTATTACTGAAACACTTTTACATTTTGTTAAAATATATAGTTTAAAAATAACTATTTAGAAAAATGTCTACTAGAGCCTGGGAAGGCTATGAGGAGGGTAATGGAGAAGGATGTTTAACCAATACATGAATGCAGCTGAATAGGAGAAATAACTTCAAACGTCCTATACACAGCAGGATAACTATGGTTGACCATAACTAAATAAATATTTCAAAAATACCCAGTAGAGAGGATTCTGAATATTCCTAACACAAAGAATAATAAATGTCTGTTTGGGTAGATCTGCTAATTACTCCAATCTGGTTATTATACATTATATGCACGTACTGAAATGTTACACTGTACCCTGTAAATATATACAATTACTATGTCATTTTGAAATGAAAATAACTGTTGAACCTATGCTGATTAAAAGCAACTATTTAGGTAAGCTTTCATATTTTTGTAATACTGAAAAACTGAAGAAACCATGAAGTCTGGTTTTGTCTCATTTAACATTCTGACCAAAAAACTGGATTTTCTATAATTATTTGAAGGCACCGACTCAAAAGACTATTAACAATACACTATGTGAAAGAGTTAGCCAAAGGATCTAGGTATTATTTACTATATTTACTGAAAAGCTGGAAAAAAAGAATTGACAGAACACATACATGACTATGAACTGAAACAGATTATCAAAGGTGATATAATCTCTATTTCAAATTTCAAGCTCACCACTTCAAAAAATTAGCTCTATTGAAGCTTAATTTACATCTACCAAAAGTCAGTTTGCTGACAACTACCTGTCTCTGCTAAAGGAATGATCGTCTGCTTGTAGACTGTGGTGGTGAGGATAGAGGTTAAGATATCTCTGAGAACCAGCATTCTACAATCTCCTTGTACACAAGCTACACTGAGATTGTTTCAGCAGGCTGAAAATTGATGGGTGATCAGGAACAATGACAAGTATAATTTCTTTGAGAAACAATACCTATTTACTATGGATTTTAAAATTAAAACACCTCATTTAAAAATGCTTATTATTTCTTGTGGTACTGGGTACAGACCGCAGTACCTTACAGATGCTAGGCAAGTACTTTAGTGCTGAATTACATCTCTGGTCCCCTGTAAAAGTTTTATTTTGAGGTAGGGCCTCACTGAAGTTGCTCAGGCTGGCCTAGAACTTATGATCCTCCTGCCTCAGCTTCCTAAATAGCTGGGATTACAGGTGTGTGCCACCATGCCTGGCTTGCTCACTATCAAATTAAAAAAGAAGAGGAGGGAGAAGAAGAAGGGGAGGAAGAGAAAGAAAAAGATACTTATAAACCTTTTTTCAACATAAAGGTAATCAAGACCCACATAAATTTACCTTTGCTAGTACTTCAGGGGAAACTTCTTCATCCGGAGACCACAATTTTCCATTCTTTTCACCTGTTGACTATAGAGAATTGGATAAATTTAGCTTTTAGAAAGAAAAGTTTTAAAGTTTTACTCATGAAGTTTTTCATGCTGAGCAATCCAAGTTCTGGCAAACCTATAGGAAAGACATACCACAGAGCTTGGGAAAGAAAAAATTGTAAAAATCATACTCTCCAATTTCAGAACTTATTATAATCCTATATAATCAACACAATGTGATTGGTATAGAAGAAGGAAGAAAAGAGAATCCAGGAATAGATCATTTTTGACAAAGCACAAAACCATTCTTTGGTAAAAGATTAGTGTTTCAATAAATGGTACACGAAACAGTTGATATTCACAAACTAAAGAATGAAGCTGGGCTGTTGTATCACATACAAAAATAAACTCAAATTTGATCAAAGATCTTAATTTAAGAGCTAACACTATAAAATAAAAACTATAAAAAAGGTAATGGGAATGACTCTCATGATCTTGGGTTTGGCAAATACTTGACAAGGGTTTAATATCAAGAATATAAAAAGTCGGGGCCGGTGAGATGGCTCAGCAGTGTAAGTGCCTGCCTGGCAAGCGTGATGGCCGGAATTCGACTCCCGGAACCCACATACGAAAAAAGGGCCGGTGATATCGCTCAGCGACACGGGCGCCTGCTGGCACATGAAGTCCTGAGGTTGACCCCTGGTACCCACAAAAAGAAAAAAAAAAAAAAGAATATATAAAGTCTTACAGCTCAACAATAACAGAGACAAACAATCCGATAAAAAGTGATAAAGGATTTGAACAGACAGCTCTTCAAAGAAGATACCAAGATAGCCAATAAGTACATGAAAAAGATCCTCAACATCAGTAATGTTGATCAAACATTGTCTAAGCAACTCAGCATGGGGTCAGGGTCCTCATTTTGTGAACATCCTCATTTGTGGAAGAGGAGAGCGAGGAGATGGTGTGAGCGCTACACCCACCCTAGGGCGGTTTGCCTGCTTACAGTGTAAAGGAGGAAAAGAGGCTTGCTCTCCCTCTTTTTGCTCTTGTTGCTTTTGCCATCTTCTGCCACCATGAACTGTTGCTCCTCTGCCATGCCACCCTGCTTTGGAGCCATCTGACTATGAACTGAAACCTCCACAAACTGTGAGCTAAATAAACCTTTCCTTCCTTAATTTTGGGTGTTGGGTATTTTGTCTCGGCAACAAGAGAAAAGCAACTAAGACAGAATTTGGTACCAGAGAAGTGGGGTCCTTGCTGTGACTATACCTGACCATGTGGTTCAAGAGCCTTTGGGAATGGCTTGTGGGAAGAGTTTGGAAAGGTTCGGAGATGTCGCCTGAAAGAGTAGCACTGGAATACCTTAGGCTGTACTATATGGGAGATTCCGGTCAGAGCTCAGAAGACCAGAAGGCTGACAGAAATCCTGCTGGTAAAGACCAGGTTCAGGAGGTTTCTGCTGGGAAGAAGGACTGCATAGGCTGCTGGGCTCCAGACAATGTATGTTATGGTTTGGCAGAAAGTTTGTCTGCATTTTGCTTGTGTCCAGAGACTTTGCCTGACACTGAGATTAGGGGTGGTGGAATAATTAATCTGGCAGAAGAAATTTCAAGGCAGTTGAATGTTGAGGCAGTAGCATGGCTATTGTTGGGGGGCTTTTAGCCAGATTTATGTTGTAAATCAAGAGCAAAGAGCCCAGCAGAATGATTTAAAATGTGAGTTTGGCCAGAAAGGAAGCTTCGGTAAAGCTGTAGACTACAAAGATAGAGTTCAGGAGATCCTGATTGCTGAGAAGGAACAGGAGAACATAAAAGATGGGCTGAGGGCATCACAAGAACCAAGTCTCCACCCTTTGCAGCCTCAAAACTGCTAAGGTGAAAGACTTTCTCTGAGACAAAAGCCGCAGAGCACCATGTTCCAGAATGGTGGCAGCACAGAGAATTTGTTCCTCAGAATTGGATTCAGAGTGCCCACCAGTCCAGGCATTCGACTCCTACAGCCAAGAAACAGGAAAGCCTGGCTACTGCTCCAGCTGGCAGCAGACCTTGGCATCATCCACGTAGTGCTGGTTTTAAGTGCATGAGTTGTGGGGTTAAGAAGGCTTCTACCCAGATTTCAGAAAGCCTGGGAGGCCAGGCAGTGTGCCCCTAAAAGGGCAGTGTATGAACCTGTGAGAGTGAAGCCAAAGGTGCAGTGGAGACCCCAGAAATTTGGGAATGCCAGGAATGCGGATCATCTGAGGAAACCTGCAAGGAGGGAGCAGAGCAGGCCTAAGAGAGAAGCCGTGGGAGCTACAACCACCAGAAGTGCAGTAGGGGCAGAGCCACCCAAGCTCTTTAGAACTCACAATTTGCCACAGATTGCCTTAGATGGTACACATGAAACTACAGGACTTAATGTTTGCCCTGCTGGATTGTGGACTTGCTTTGGTCCCATTCCTTTGTATACCTGTTTGTAACTTTCAGAAGAGAAGTGTTTATCTTGTGCCATTGAATGTTGGAAGTGTTTAACTTTTCATTTGTACAGAGGCTTGCAGCTAAGAGTTTGCTTTAAATCTCAGAGGAGACTCTGAACTTGGACTTTTCAGCAATGATGAAACTGTTAGGACTTTGGCAACTCTTTAGAGATAGACTAAATGCCTTTTGCATACAGGGATGTGCGTGAGTGTTTGAGGGGCCAGGGTTGGAATGTTATGGTTCTAATATAATATAATGTTGATAGAGTTAATACTGGTTCTTAAGGATTGTTAAACCTGTGTTATAATGTTCAAGTTGTGAAATGATAAGAATAAGCATATATTTGTATCTGGACACCGGTTTAAAGAAATGTGTCCAGTTGCCAAATTGACAAGGGGTGGATTGTAATGGTTGAAACATTGTGTCAACCTGAGAAGTTTAGCAGTTTAACAGGGGGCCAGGGTCCTCACTTTGTAAACATCCTCATCCTGTGCAAGAGCAAGGCACGCGAATGGTGTGAGTGCTACAGTGCGCCTGCTTACAGTATAAAGGAGGAAAAGAGGCTTGCTCTCCCCCTTTTTGCTCTTGTTGCTTTTGCCATCTTCTGCCGCCATGAACAGTTGCCCCTCTGCCATGCCTTGGAGCCAGCTAATTATGAACTGAAACCTCCACAAACTGTGAGCTAAATAAACCTTTCCTTCCTTAATTTTGGATGTTGGGTATTTTGTCCCAGCAAGGAGAGAAAAGTAACTAACACAACATCATTATTATCAAAAACATAATGAGATACTATTTCATACCCCTAGCGTGGTTATTATTTTTTTTAAAAAGTAAAACTGTTAGGCGTTGGCAAAGATGTGGAGAAACTTGAACCCTCATGTATTGCTACTAAGAATATAAACAGGAAAAAGAAAAGAATATAAAATGGTACAGTCATGTACCAATTCCCCCACGATAAATGTATTTACTATCATGGCAAAAATATACTAATAAAATATGGAGAAAAAAATTGGTACCATTACTTTGGGAAACAGTCTGGTGGTTCCTCAAGAAGTTCAACACAGAATGACGATGTGATCTGGGAATTTCCTTAGATACATACCCAAAGACTAGAAGATAGGTACTCAGATGTTCAGTGTTCAGTGTCAGTGTTACTCACAATAGCCAGGAATAGGTAGAAACAACCCACATGTCCAACACACAAAACGCTGGATATACATACAAAGGTGTATTATTCAGCCATAAAAAAGAATGAATCTAATATATACAACATGGATAAACCTTGAAAATGTAATAAGTGAAATAAGACAGACACAAAGGGACAAATATTGTATGACAAGAGATATCTACAACAGGCAAATTCATAGGCTAAGAAGTCAGAGGTTCTTAGGGAATAGGGGAATTGCTGCTTAATGGGTACAGAGTTTCTATTTGGGATGATGAAATAGATCTGGAAATGGATGGTGGTGGTGATTAGACAACACTGAGGATGTCAGGAACTTTACACTTAAAATGGCCCACTTTGTATTATGTATATTTTACCACAACTAGAAAACAACTTATCTTAAAATAGGATCTGTCAGAGAGGATGGCTATGTATAGCAGGATTCCGAATGTTTTTTCTTTTTTTTTTTTTTTTGAGACAGGGTCTTGCTATTTAGTCCAGGCTGGCCTTGACCTCACTATGTATTCTAGGCTGGCCTCAACTCATGGTGCTTTTCCTGCCTCAGCCTCCCAAGTGCTGGAATAACGGACGTCTGCCACTATGCCCAGTTCTATTCTTTTTTTTTTTTTTTTTTTTTTTGTGGGTACCGGGGGTCGACCTCAGGACCTCGTGCGCCAATAGGCACCCGTGCCGCTGAGCGATATCACCGGCCCCTTTTTTGTATGTGGGTTCCGGGAGTCGAACTCGGGCCCTCGCGCGTGCAAGGCAGGCGCTTAAACCGCTGAGCCATCTCACCAGCCCTCTATTCTTAATGCTTTATAGCAAAGTGGGATAACTATGCTTGACAACAATTAAATTGAATATTTCTTTTTGTTTTTTGAGACAGCATCTCACTATGTAGCACAGGATAGCCTCAAATTTGTGATCCTTCTGCCTCAGTTTCCTGAATGCTGAGATTGCATGCATGTGCCACCTTGCTTGGATAACTGAATATTTCAAAATAGCTAGTAGAGAGGATTTTGAATGTTCCCAACACAAAGAAATGGTATGAGTCTCAGGTCACAGATATGCCAATTACCATGATCTGATCATTACACATTGTATACATGTATTGAAATGTCACACTGTGGCATTAATATGTACAAAAACTTTGTGAATACAAGATTATCAACTATAAAATCATCATCTAAGAAGCATCTAATTTCTAGTAAAAAAAAAAAATCTTAAATTTCACATTTGTTGCCAGCCACATCTATCGAGAGTGCAAACACATGGATGTACATACAGAGTGGGAAATGAACAGGGCATCCTCTTCCCTCCCTGTCTACTATAATCCAAAAGAGAGGAAGCTACAGGTGAAGAAGATGCCTTTCTTTTTTAAAATCCTAATATTGAGGGCTCAAGACTACTGGACCATGTGAGAAGAGGGTTAGGGAAGTTTAGGGTAACTTAGATTTATGGGAAATTTATACTAAACTGAAAGTCATCCATACTAACCAGTCAGTAAGAATGGGTTGTGTCTTTACTCAATAACTCTTTTAATTTAGAAACATTTGGTAAAGTGGTGATTCTTAAAGTATGTTTCTGAGTCACTTGGGGAGCATTTTCAATCTTATTCCTGGGTTCCAACTCAGAGATAATGAATCAGAACAACCACACTCACTACTTCAGTGTCTGAAACAAAACAGAGTACATAAATCGAGTGCCAGATGGATAATGTAATATTTCCACAAGTTAATCAAATTCAGATCCACTTGAATGAAAAGAGCGGGGCTAGGGATACAGCTTAGTGGTCAAATGTGTGCTTAGTATACCTGAAGCTTTGGGTGTAATCTCCAGCAAAGAAAAGGCGGAGGGGGGGGGAGAATAAAGAATTATATCCAGGCAGAGAAAAATAAACCTGTTTCTGTGATAAAGATGTAAATAGTCTTAATCTCAAGAGTTTGAATTTAATTGAGAAACTTACCCTGTCATTCATTAGTAGATCTTTCACAATAAAATTTGCTACTACAGATTTCATTGGGGAAGCAAACTGATCTGGTGCTAACATAGAAATGTGGCCCAATGAAACTAACGGAGTTATAAGTTGTTCTGGTACATCAGCATTCAGACTCCTACTGAGTGGCTATAAAAATAAAACAGAAAACATTACTAGTTTCTTTTACATTTCATGGAAGCAGATCTTCCTAAGCCCTCCCAAATTTACCTTGCCCAAATATGTTTTAATGATATGATCACAATTAACTTCAACCACGTTAGGTATTTATTTGGTTCTTGGTTTGCCTAATGGAATTTAAGATTGAAAAAATGTAGAAGATAGATAAAGGAAAAAGCATTAAACTGAAGTAAAACATAGAAAACAAGAATATTTCTAATTCAACAAATCTGTACTATTTTCAACAACCCTAAATTAGGTTTGCTATGTTGGTGACTTTCTTACCCCATGGGGACATTTTTAAATGACCTAGAATCATAAAAAAATAAGAGGTTCACAGGGTTCTGTTATTACTTCCAAGTTATGGTAACAGGAGTATTTTTCTGGTAGCAAAATCAGGCTAAGAATCATACATAATGAAAGGGAAATCAGATTAACTTTCAGGTTGTTAGGTACCTAAACAGGGTGGTTCAAAGTCATCTCAAAACAGTGAGGATAAATGGACCACTGAGCCAACATGGCTGAAATGAAGAGAAATGTTCTCACACACAAAACATCTTTCGATATGAAGTTTTAGAACATGTAACTGGAACTAACAGTTGAACATACAGTGCTGAATAAAACAGAATCCCTGCTCCCAAGGAATTTATATTCTAGGGTAGACTACATATACTAAACAGTGAATCTAGCTTCCATCTTTATAAAATCACAGTTTAAGAAATGAAGACCAACATAAAAATATCCTATTATATATACCTCAAAAATCTGTGCAAGCTGGACTTCTTTATTTGTGAATATGGCATGTATACAGTGCACGGCCTGTTTTGCTTGGTGTGGAGTACCCCTCTTTGCTTTTTGATGTAAAATGGGAATTAAGGTCCTGCAAAAAATAATATAGTTTTTTTTTTTTAAAGCTCATAAAGCCACAAGCCTTCTTTTGGTTGTCTCTCACTTCCCCTATATGGATGTAAACTGGTAGAAGTCTCTTCTAAAAATTATCTCATCTACAGAAAGACTTAAAGCTCCCTCTCTGTTTCCAACTACAAAGAAATACAATGTTTCAAGACAAAGGTTACTGAATACTATTTGTATTTTAAAGATATCCCAGGATTATGAAGAAATAACAGCAACCCACCTCTAATTTATAATCTAAAACCTGTTCCATGATATATATTTTTACATTTACCTAAGTTCCCTTTTAGAAATTCCTATAATTATTTTAAAGTAGCCATGGAAAAACAGCAAAAGGCCAATTTATATTAAACAGCTGAAATGATACATGTGAAAGTTAACTATGCACAGACACAGATATATACTACTGGTAAAATGGTACTAAACTTATCTAATAATTATTGAGTACACTCACCATTTGTGATGTTTTTATATGGATTAATTCAACTAATGCTCACTACCACCCAAAGAGGACTATCACTGCAGCCATTATATAGATGAGAAAACTAAAGGATAAGGATAGTATTTAAACCTCCTAAAGCAGTAGTGGCAAACCTAGAGCACATGTGCCACAGGCTGTTATTGGAAGCTGTGAAGGTTTGCCATCATTGTCCTAAGGTGACAGGAAATGGAGAAATTGGAATTTGAAAACAAACATTTGTTTTCTTTTCCTTCTCTCCCTACCCCTGCTTTTTTGGAGGAGTGGGTGGTATTGGATCCTGAACCCAGGGCCTTCACACAGGGCTATGGTCTCAGGTCCTTTTTAATCGTATTTTGAGATTGCTAAATTGTCTTGCACTTGCGATCCTCTGACCTTAGCTTCCCAGATTGCTGAGATCACATGTGTGCTTCACCACATGTGGCAAAAGTATTCACTTCAAAACCAATGCATTTAATCTCTACACTGGCACTTCAGATTAAACAAGTCTTTCTATAGGACAATATAGAAATACACATTAAGGTCTTAAAGCATTAAATGGTGAGGATATGGGCAAACATTCGGTGGAATGCAGAAAATAAAATGCTATATAAATCTATAAAAACAGGCAAAAAGAAAAAAAATAGGCAAAAAAGTAGATAAACATTCATTAGAAATATACATATCAAAATGTTAATAGTAACTTTCTATTTTCCTAGTTTTAGCTTTTCACAATGAATGTAAATATTTTTATAATCAGGAAAAAACATAAAGCAAAATAATAAGTCAAGGAAAGACATTTGTCATCATTTAATGCAATTACAAAAGATCCTATTTTATAGATCATAAAGTTAGCAGTAACATATGCAACAGTGACTTGCCAAGGGTCCCCTTGTGATAACAGAAGGCTGGACCTCAACAGCAATATCCAAGGCACTGGGCTATGCAGCTCAACCAGAATACTGGAATATATACTAGTCACTCTAAGACTGATTTGGTATTTATGAATACATCTCAACTTGCCAGAGGGTTTGAATTTATAGGGATTTTCATGCCCAAATAACTTTCCTTGACTGAGCACTATTTTCCTTTCAAAAACTCATTTTATAAGTGTAACACTGCTTATAAAAACACTATCAAATAATGAAGATACAATTCTGATCAAACTGCTGTCAAATTAATAATTTTCAGTAAAACTGAAATGATACAAAAATAAACTTTAACCTTTCTCTGTTTCTTTTATAGTAGTATAACCTAATGGTGCAATCAGCGTTGTTACTGAGGTCTTCTGTGTTGTGCTTTTCTGCATTTCAGTGATTTCCTTCTTTCCCCACTATTTTTTTTTTTTTTGAGACAGGGGCTTGCTATGCCATTGAAGCTGGCCTTGAACTCACTCTGTGACCCAGGCTAACCTTGAATCTGCGGTAATCCGCCTGCTTCAGCCTTTAGAGTGCTGGGATTACAGGTGTGGCCACCACACCCAGCTCCCCACTACTCTTTTTGTTTTGAGACAGGGTGTCGCTATGTAGCCCAGGCTGGCCTCGAACTCATGAAGATCCTCCTGCCTCAGCCTCCTGAGTGTTGGTATTACAGGTGTGAGCCACCACACCCGGCCACACTACTCTTAAGAACAAGAGGTTTTGCCTGGCAAGTTCAAGGTCCTGAGTTTGATTCTCGGTACCAAAAACAAAAGAACAAGAGGTTTTATTTTTTGTGTCCAAATTTAACTCTTCTAGAGATACTCGTTCTTATGGCTTCTTTTGTGATAGATTTTTTTTTTTTGGTACCAGGAACCGAACTCATGACCTCATGCTTGCCAGGCAGGCGCTGTGCCACTGAGCTATATCCCCAGTCCCAGTGATAGACTTCTTTCATGAATAGCTCCTTTGCCTTAAAAAAAGTATAGGTTTTCCTACCATGAAAAACTCACCAGAAATTTTAGACTAGGTCAAAGATCTTTTGATACACACACATGCACGCACACACACACACACACACACCACAATCATCTCTAGACTATAAAATCCTTGAAGGCAGGGAAGGACTGGATAATTTTTTTGTATTTGACACTAATATGCTGAGAATTTAGAGAATGTAAAATAAATATTGAATTACTTCACTAATTATTAGCTCACAAATTTAATAAAAATGTCAGGAGTACACCTGTCCTACTATTATTCTGTGAAGAAAAACTAGTTTGTGTTTAGATATACCATAACTTACTTGGCTATCCCCTGTACACCTGACCTCCAAAAAATGTCTCCCACATATTTAAAATCCAAACTCTCAGCATAAGTATGACCCTAAAGGAAACCTCTTCATGATGACAAAGTGAAAATAACAAAATGTACTTCTTTCTTATGAGTAGAGGGGAAATGAGCTATAGGGAAAGATCAAGGTAACATAAGCACCATGTGCCAACAACCAAGCAATTAATAAATATTTCATAAAGTACACTATTTGCCTCATTCGTTGGTGGGATACGAAGGTGACAGTTATTAAGTTTATGATCCACTTAGAAAAACATGAACACACACAGATTAGAAAGATATATTAATCACAAATTAAAGTACTACTAAATTCTTTAATAGCTTGATTGCAGAAATAGTTAAAGTTTGTTCCTCTGCCTAAATTTTAGTGGTGGTTGGGTAAGGCAAGGAAGAGACAAAAGAGGATACAAAACATCCTTTTAAATGAAAGTCTTTCCTTTTTCCTATCATCCCACATAAAAGGGAAACAACAATTCTACGGGTATAACACTTAAGAAACTTTTGTGTTTACCATGCAAAAATATACTCACGATCGTATCTGAGGAAGGTCTGCTTCTATTTTGTGGCCTGTATTCCTAAAAATCTGTATTGCGGCTTCTGCTACCTTGTCGTCCTCCATTCTCAGGCACTGTAACAAGGACTCATACGTCTCCGCAGAGTGGAACGAGGTAGGATGTGTGAAAGACAGAACCTGGAGGAACAGATACAGCTTCAGAGTACAGACAATGCTTCTACTCCATTAACCACTTACCAGTGCAATTACTTAAATACAGCATGACAAAAAAATTGCATATTTTTTCATTAATTTTTTCATTCATTTTTTTCATTAATACAGGAAAGATAAAAATGACATTTTTGTCAAATGTATTCAATACAAGAATGGACTGGTTGAAATGACACCTGCTTGAACAACACTTGGGGTAAAGTGTTAAGTGGTTAAAAAAGGAGAATTATTTTCTATAATAAACAGAATTTAAAGTTCTGGAACACATGTTAGCCACACATAATAAAGATGACATCTCCTATCCTCTCTTGCAGTTAGCTGTGGCTAATGAGACATTAACAGAAACTGTGGTAGGTTCCAGTTACTTCCTTATGACAGTTGATATACAGCCTTTGCCCTATTTTATTCTTCACTGCTTATTCTGTTAGTTGAAATGCAAAAAGCATGGCTTTTTTTTAAAGGAGTATAACAGTTTAATATTAAATACTATTGTCATCTTATTAATGATTCAATCTTTGTGTCATGTAAACAAAATGCTGAGCCAGACTTTTTTTTTTTTAATATTGCAGGTACTGGGAGTCAAACTCAGGACCTCGTGCGCCAGCAGGCGCCCGTGCCGCTGAGCGATATCACCGGCCCTTTTCTCGTATGTGGGTTCCGGGAGTCGAACTCAGGACATTGTGCTTGCCAGGCTGGCACTTGTGTTGCTGAGCCATATCACCGGTCCTGAACCAGAGATTTGACTGGCAAAAAAAATAATCTTTGAGGAAATATATGATGTGAAATTTATCACAAAAATTTCACTCATCGTGAGAAGCCATCACTGTGAACTTTTTTTTTTGAGACAGGGTCTCGCTATGTAGTCCAGGCTGGCCCTGAACTCACTATATAGCCCAGGCTGACCTCAAACTTGTGGCGATCCTCCTGCCTCAGCCTCCAGAGTGTTGGGATTACAGGCATGTGCCACCATGCCTGGCTTATCATTGTGAACTTTGAATGACAACTCCAAACACGTAATTATTCCCTTATTTGTTATATGAACCCCAGGTTACCATTAAAGAACTTACAGCAACTTATATGTGACATGTCTACACAGTTTATTTTTCATGAAGTGGAAATAATTCAGTGTAGTATCAGAAATAAAGGCTAAAACTAGAGAGGCATGAAACCAGAGAATTGAACAGGAAGCCTTCATTAACTTATTCAGTAAGCATTTATCAAATGAGTCATAAGTACTGAGATTATCTCAGTGGATTTTGCAGTGGTAACATTTAGTTAGAAGTTTTAATTATTTAGAGAAACGTGGAGAATTAAATTTGAAAAATGGAGTGAAAAACAACCTATTAAATAAAACTTATTTACCTTAAAGGTGATCTTACTTTTAAAAATATAATTAAAATCTTATTCATGAAACATCATACTAATTATTTCCAAGGAAATAGTATCTAAGGAGATCTCAGTATGACCCCATCACTCTCTTTTTTTTTTTGGTACCGGGAACTGAGCTTAGGACCTTGCGCTTGCCAGGCAGGCGCTACACCACTGAGCTATCTCCCTGGCCCCGTCACTCTCTTTTCTATCTAAGATCCTTTATGCTACTTTGTCTTTTTCCCCTTAGTTTACCGTACAGTGGTTTCAATGTCTTTTCAGCTTCAATTGCTTCCCCTCCTTACTCCATCCAATGAAAGCTCTATCAAGTGCTGTGACACTGTTCAAATGGCAGGTCCAGAGCACCTCCAGTACCTTTCTGCCCAATAGCACTCTATAATCTGGAACCAACTTTTTTCTCCCATCATTCCCCACAGCAGTCCCTTTTCTTCAGTTATATTGTGTCCATAGTCTTGAATCATTTGAATTAACTGTTCAGTTTGTTTAACACTTTGGAATCTATTATAACTAATAATTGTTAAAAAGCCCCTAATCCTGTGTGCAGTCAACTGCCTCAGAGGCAAGTTCTTTGCAAGGTAAGACAAGATTATTTAGCATCCATTGTTGCAAGCATAGCAGGTGAGCAAATGCTGAAACGGTGAAACCCCAAAACATTTTATCATGTCAAATACTTACTCTATTAATGTAAAACATTGTTTTTATAAATGCTAACCTCTACCATAAATTTTTAATCTTCTGAATAGTTTTCAATGAAATAAGCCCCAGTCTTGCATATCCTGAAGCAATGCAAATTATGACACCATGGAAATAAATGGCAATAAAACCGTTTTAAAAATACCTTAAGAAGTTCAAGTCCTGAACGAATAGCTGTATCTGGACTTACACCCTCCTCTTCATCATCTGCTGTCCCCTCTATTGATTTATTCATCAATTTTACTAGTGCACTTAAAAAAAAAAAAAGAAAATGTAAATCAGTTAATTTTACAAGATTAGTAACTACCCTAATTGCATTGTGCTGGAATACGCATCAAATTTAAAAAGATCAGGTTCACAGAAGTTTCTGAGGAGGGGGAGGAGTTAAACTTTGTCTTCTGTTTGGCAAGTGGGCTTATTTTTCATTCTCCTGAAAAAACATAATGTGTTACAATATTAATAATTACAACTCTATTGAAAATAAAACTAAAAGTGACCTATTTACATAACTTTAAGCAACTTAATACTGAATTCATTTCCTTATATAAAGAGATTGTAATTTTAAGAAAAACAACAAAAGGCACTGGTAAGTGGGCTAATGACCATTCACTCAAACAAAATACAAATAGTAACAAACACTGCTGGATATAGTGACACATGCCATAATCCCAGCACTTGGGAGGCTGAGGCAGGCGGATTGTTGGGAATTCAAGGCCAGCCTGGTCTACATAGCAAGAGCCGGTCTCAAAAAAAAACCCCCCAAAACAAAATAGCAATAACAAAAAACACCAAGAAAGTAACAACATGGACAATAATATTAAATTAATCTACTTGCAATTCATCTACTGAATCAGTAATTCTATCCCTAGAAATTAAAAGGAAAAAAGCAATTCATCAGCATCATGCCATACTGATAAACAGATTCATTAATGAAAAACTATTGTCCAAAATGATGAAATTTTTTTCAAACATACCTCCCACCACAAAATAAAATATTATTTGGTGAATGAGAGTCAGACTATGTAGCTGGGCATGGTGGCACACACTTATAATCACTTAACTTTGGGAGGCTAAGGCAGGAGGATCCTAAACTTGAGCGAAGCCTAGGCAACTTAATGACCCTGCCTCAGGAAAAAAAAAAAAAAAAAAAAAAGGTAAAAAGGCTGGGTGTAGCTCAGTATGAAGGCCTTGGGTTCAGTCTCCAGTGCTGCCAAAACAAACCAAAAAACTATGCAAGAGGTCTGGGCTCAATTCCCAGCACTGCAAAAACACAAATGTGATTTTTGCTTTTCAGGCTATTTCCTCATCAGTAAACTGGAGGAAGTATTACTTTATTATAAAGACAACACATGTCAGTAAAATTACTATTTTGGGTTGGTGGAGGACAAGAGTACTGCTATGTTGTCCAGGCTGGCCTTGAACTTGTGAGCTCAAGCAATGAGCCTCAACCTCCCAAGTAGCTAGGACTACAGGTGAATGCTACTGTACCAGACAATAAAAATTTTTTTAAAGTAGAAAATACACATGTAGATTTGAAATTTAAACTAGTTTTAGCATTTGAAATTCCTCTTTAATCCAAAAAAATTTTTTTTAAAATTCATCAGTCTCTTCAGTTGATACATCATACTGGGAAAGTATATTCGATGTATGTCTGTGTGTAAAAATATTAGCTTGAAATATATCAAACCCCTTACCTGTTAAGCAGTCACTCCACTCATCCTTATTCCCTCTAGCCCTAGGTACCTACTAATCTACTTTCTGCCTCTATATATTTGCCTGTTCTGAACATTTCATATTAATAGAATTATAGTGTTTGGTCTTCTGTACTGACTCCCTTCACGTAGCAGAATGTTCTCATGGTTCACCCAGGTTGTAGCTTGTATCAATACACCATTTCAAAATACCCCCCCCAAATTCCCAGTAATATTCTCCTACTTGATATAGATTTATTATCAATCAATCAATCAGTTGGTAGACATTTCAGTTTTGTCATTATGAATTAAGCTATAAATATGTATGTACAGGATTTGTATAGACACAAATTTTCATTTCTCTGGAACATATACTTAGGAGTGGAACTGATGGGTTATATGGTAACACTACCGAACTTTTCAAGAAGTGCTGCAGGGGGTGGTGGTGCATGCCTCTAATCCCAATACTCAGGAGGCTGAAGCAGAAGGTTCGCCATGAGTTTGAGGCCAGCCTGGGCTACGCTTTGCATTCAAGGTCAGCCTGGACTATATAGTAAGACCTTGTCTCAAACAAACAAACAAAAACAAAAACAAAAACAAAACACACCACCACTTTACATTCCCACCAGCAATATATCACTCCTGTCTCAACACAAAATTCCTTACCTGCCTTTTGTGGACAGCACCCCCACCCCCGCAACAAAAAAACACTGATCTGGTTTTGTTACTGTAGTTTTGCCTTTTCTATACTTTCATATACTTTGTGCCTTGCATCTTTTACATGACATAATAACTTCAAGATTTATCCATATTGCTTTTGAAATTTATTCATGTTGTTGTGTAATCAGCAGTTTCTTACTTTCGCTTGCTAGGAATCCATTGGATGGATGTACCACAGTGTTTATCTAATTCCCAACTGATAGACTTCTGGATATTTCTAGTTTATAGATACACTATAGTGATACCATGGTTGTTGAACTCAATTCATTCCAAATTTGTGTTCAAACATTGAAAAGTTTGAGAAATTGAACACATTTTTCCCATAAGAAATAATGGAGGGGGCCGGTGAGATGGCTCAGCGGCATACAAGTGCGAGGGCCTGAGTTCGACTCCTGGAACCCACATACGAAAAAAGGGCTGATGATATCGCTCAGCGGCACAGGCGCCTGCTGACGTGCGAGGTCCTGAGGTCAACCACCTGTACCCACTTAAAAAAAAAAAAAAAAAAAAAGGAAAAAGAAATAATGGAAAACCACATAATTGGTTCTGAAGTCCCAAAACTATACTTATAAGTTCATTTTTCTGGGACTTTAACAAATTTCACAATGATTTCTCTCTTTAACTCTATCGTGGTTCTAACAGCTTTCCTCTTAGCTTTACTGCTGGTATCACTTCCTTTGGAGCCATGGTTACGATACTTTACACAAATAAAGTGGAAAAAAAAGCACAATGACGAATGCTTTAACGCACTAACGCGAGCACTATATGTTGTCTGTGAGACCCGAGCTTAGACTGAAGCATCGACCTTCTGTGTCTGCAATGAGATGCAATGCGTGACTCTCTTGGCCTGTACAGGTTTTTTCAAGTTGGATTTTTGGTTCGACTACTGAGCAAAGTTACGAACACTGAGCAGAATCTTTTTTTAACTGTGCTGTTGGAGTAGTGGGAAGTTTGAGCATGGAGCTATTTGAAAACCTAGTATCACTGTATTATGAACAAAGCAACTAAAAGCAGTTAAGTACAAGTCTTTATGGGAACACTTTTTCTTTCCTCTTAGGCAAATATATATTGTGGAGATTCCTGGATTGGATTGGTGATATTATACAAGGTATGATAAAATATGGTGAATGTTTAAATTTTTTAAAAATGTATTACTATAAAAGACACTGCCATTAATCTACTTCAAAATATTCCCCCTTGCTTAAAACACTCTTATCCCACCATACTTCTTGTTTTTGGAAGCAATTCCGAAAAGTCCTCTTTTGTGAGTGTCTAATTTAGTTGCACTGTTAGTTTAGTTGCACTGCCTTGATGTCCTGAACTGATTCAAAACACTTCCCTTTTATGGTCTTTTTTTGACTTTGGGTAAGGGCCAGAAGTCATGATGCCAAATCTGGTCTATCAGGTAGATGACGTCACGTGGTAATGTAATGATAAGCCTGCCTTCCTGTTGGGTGGCATTCAGCAGCAGCATTCACATTGTTTAATCATACTTTGCAAAGACATTCACAAAAAAGGACTTCTGGAACTATTTTAGAAAGTGGCATGAACGATGGGGTACGTGTGTTCAAAGTGAGGGGTAGTATTCTGAGGAGGATAAATGGCAATGTGTCTTTTACTGTAATTTTAAAAAATATAAATGTTCACTGCATATTTTTATTACACCTTGTATGTGTATTTAATACTACAAGAAACTATTTTCCACCTCACCAATATTTGGAATGGTCAGAATCATTACTTTTAGTCATACTTTGGGTGTGTATTTCTCATTTTAATTTGAATTTGCATTTTCCTAATGAGTAATAGTGTTGACTGTCTTTTCTTGCATGTGCATTTTAAACACTTGTATATCTTGTCTGGTGAAGAGTCTGTTCAAATCTCACCACTTTAAAATTATTTCTCTTATTACTGAGTAGTCAGAATTCTTTATATAGACCCATGCCTTGCAAGTATTTTCCCCCAGTCTTTAGCTTGACTTTTCTTTGTGAATAACATTATGAATTTAGCTTTTTTATTAGGAAACAATCCTATTACATTATGCATGAACTGTAGACTTAAAGTGTTTTGAAAAAATTTATAAATCCAACCATTTGTAATAGTTTTTTTTTTTTTTTTTGGCACATATTTTAAAATACTTATTGAAAACCTATCATACGCCAAGCCTCATGGTCTACCCTGGAAATAACTGTGCAAAACAAGGCAAACAACCTTTTGGCTTTCATTGTGATGTTCTAATTACCACCATCACTCAGGAGCTATAAGACTCAATTCTTTTTTTTTTTTTTTGGTACTGGGAATTTAACTCATGACCTTGCACTTGCCAGGCAGGCACTGTGCTGCTGAGCTATATCCCTGGCCCAAGACTCAATTCTTTTTTTTTTTTTGTGGGTACCGGGGGGTCGACCTCAGGACCTCGCGCGCCAGCAGGCGCCCGTGCCGCTGAGCAATATCACCGGCCCCTTTTTCGTATGTGGGTTCCGGGAGTCGAACTCGGGCCCTCGCGCTTGCCAGGCAGGCGCTTAAGCCGCTGAGCCATCTCACCGGCCCCAAGACTCAATTCTTGAAACCAGGATTACAGTCCTTCCTTTTATGGAAGTATTTTTTCTCATTTACAAATCAGATAAATAATATATATCCCATATACTTCATAGGGATATTATGAGGTAAAAGACCATCATCAATCAACTGCCTCCTCGAAATTGCGTTTCTCTCCTATACTATGCAACAAATGTTAACAAATCTTCACCATTCCAACTTAGGTATAAATCCTTCCATTGAGCAAATACCTCACCTTTAACATAATGGAGAATAGTGGAGGCCTTGAGTGGAAACTTCAATACCTTATCTCCTGATCTCATCTAATGTGTGCCTATTATTTTGACTTTGTTATGTCATAGGAGAAGACGTCCTTCCTACTCCTCTTCTTTAGGAAAGAAGCTCTACAACAGTTGTATTTCCTTTTCTTATCTTCAACCTCTCTTCTAATAGCACCTTTCGAATGCATTTGTTGTGTTTGTTTTGTGGAAATGGTGTCTTGCTATGTTGACCATGGTGGTCTCAATCTCCTGGAACTCAGGTGGTCCAGTTGCCTCAGCTTTCAAGTGCAGGGTCTACAGGCATGCACTGCACCGGGTCTAACACCAAATATATATATAAATTTTCAAAATTATTTCATTAAAAACAATATTAAAAGACTCTTCAAGATTACCTCATGGTAGCCAAGTGGGGGAGTGGGCGAGCTAGGCCAGTTAACTAACACTAGACTGGGCAGTTTACTCTGGCTAGATATTCTCATTCGCTCTGTGTACAGTGATACAAGCCTGTTCTAGGCCTTTCAAGAGAATTATTTTGGCCATTGTATTTTTTTCCTTTTCCTACTGACCATGCATCCTTAAATTTTTTTTAATTTAATGAATTCCTTATCTGTTGCAAGCCGATTTATTATTTTGCCTTAGGATTTAGTACTCAATTAAAAAAACAAAACTATTCACTCTCCTGGGTTTTGACCATTATCACAACAACTAAATTTTAACCCCTACTACAGATCATACACTAACTATAGTGTGTGTATCTGTGTAGACCTCTGTCCAGAGAAAACATGCTAAAGAACGAACAAAAAGGGTTATATTTTGGATAATTTTCTATTCCTCTCCGTTTTTTCTCTCAAAACCCTGTATATTATGGTTGAAGTACAGGCAATTTCTAAATATGTATTTTTTTTCCTGTCTTTTTGGTGGTGACAGGGATAAAACCCAGGGCACCATGTATGCTAAGCATACACTCTAATCACTCAGCTACATCTCTAGCCCTTCTAAATATCTGTTAATTCCTTCTGCCTTTGTTTTTTTAATGTCTGCTGTTTTCTTCCCAGAATAGCTACCAACTTTTTCTTCAGTACATAATATATGTAGGGCAATACGTTAAGTGTTTTTTTAATATTCATACATATATATTCACACATTAAAACAGTAAGTAGTAATTATTCTTGTCCTTATTTTATGTTATTAATTGATTGCAGTATTTGAGTTTGAAGCCAGGGATTGTTGAGCTAATTCCCATCCCCTTTCATTTTTATTTTGAGACACGGTCTTGCTACATTGCCCAGGCTAGCCTTGGACTTCTGGTCCTCCTGAGTAGCTGATATTACATGCAGGTGGTACTCCCCTGGTTTACTGCCCTTGAGGAAACAGAACCTCACAAGTACCTTAAATAACTTACACAGACAAAGGGCCAATGACTTGGCCTGTATTTCCTGTGTCTTCTTCATCTGGCTAATCCCTATAATTTCTACATTTTTTTTTTTCTTTTTTTCTTTTTTTTTGGAGACAGGGTCTCCCTATGTAATTCAGGCTGGCCTTGAACTCCTGGTGATTCTCCTGCCTCAGCCTCCCAAGTGCTGGGATTACAGGTGTGCACCACCATGCCAGGCCAGTTCCTACATTCTTTTACTACCCAATAGATGTGCCACCTATTTTTGCAGGCTTCTCTAATAACAAATCTACTGAACACAATTTAGGTTGTATAAATATTCTTCCCCAGTTCCTCAATGTATTTTTTTTTTTTTTTTTTTTTTGTGGGTACCGGGGGTCGAACTCAGGACCTTGTGCTTGCCAGGCACGCGCTTATGCCGCTGAACTATGTCACCGGCCCCCTCAATGTATTTTATAAATTGGTCCAAAAAAAGTCTACAGAATGAATAAAACCCTCTACTTATAATTTAAAATTCCATGAAGATTAGACTGCATGGAAGCAATATTGAAATTAACATACTGGCATTCTTGTGAAATCACTCTTTTAAAAATCCTAACCATAACTTGCTTTCATAGTTCAGACAACTCATGATGCTACTGTATAAATTAAGTTTTTGGTGTTTTGAAACTAGAGATCAGTTTTTTTTTTTTTTTTTTTTTTGTCTTTTTGAAACAGGGTTTCACTGTGCAGTTCAGGCTGGCCTTGAACTCATTTTGTAGCCCAGACTAGCCCCGAACTCACAGTGATACTCCTGCCTCAGCCTCCCGAGTGCTGGGATTAAAGGCATGTACCACCACACCTGGCCACAACAGCTTATTATAATTTACTGAAGTCATTAAACCCTGCTGAAGCCTCAGGGCTTGCTTTGCTAATGCCATTGTACATTTCTTCCAAAATTAGTATGCGTAATTAGTAAATTAGTATGTGTAATAGTAACAGGGCTTATTTCTATGATGACGTATCTTTGAATAGCCCATTACAATCAAATGGTACAGGGATAGAGGTGTAGCTCAGTGGTAGAGGGCACCCTCCGCATGTTTGAGGCCCTGGGTTCAATTCCTGGTGCACCCACACACACACAAAATAGAGTGGTACAGAATAAAGAACACTGACATAGAAAATAATACCTAGGTTTATGTTATGGTTTTGGACATAACCAACTGTGGACAAACCACTTATTTCCTCAAAACTTTAGTTCCTTAGTCTGCAAGCAAGGAGAAAGGCTTCAGAAGAAATCAAACTTCAGACATCTTGATCACAGGCACCTAATCTCCAGAAATATGACAAATACATTTTCATTGTTTAACCTAACAAGTTTGTGCTATCATGGCAGCCTTAGCACACTAACACAAATTAATCCAGCGATTCAAGACAACCAGAGCAGTGATTTACACAGGTGAAATACCTAGTGGCTTGGGCACTAGAAGCAGGCCTCCAAATCTGGATGTTTGGGGAAAAAAAGTGAGTAAGTGCTAGATGCTACCCAAACAGGGGAGGAGATACCGATCTGCTGGAAAAGTGATTAATACAAGAGAAAAGCCTTCACAGAATATACAACAGGAAGTCATCAGAAATAACTAAAATGTCAGAAATTATGGGACTGCTTAATCAGCTGTCAGTGCCTCCGATACCAGGGTACTTATCACTAATTCTCAAAATCATCCAACAAGGAGATGTCATATACATATAAGAATCCTGATAAGAGGTCTATTCCAGAGCCACAAAGTAGACTCTTGGTGTGCAACTAGATTTGTTTAGTGGTGACCCTGGTCCTCTTGTGGATATACCATTCTTGGACTTGCCCACTGAGTGAACAGCAGTAAAACAAACACTACACAATATTATGTGGACATTAAAACACTTAAGAAAATATAGGTTGGAGCTGGGTATGGTGGCACATGCAGGTAATCCCAGCACTTGGGAGGCTGAGGCAGGAGGACTGCCACAAGTTTGAGGACTGCCACAAGTTTGAGGCCAGCCTGGACTACATAGTGAGTTCAAGCCAGCCTGAGCTACATAACAAGACCACGTCTCAAAAAAACCCCAACACCGCACCCCCCCAAAAAAAAACCCAAAAAGAAAAGAAAATGTAGGTTGGTTGATAGCCATATAATTCTGAAAACTTCTACATTTCTCTGTGTTCTAGGGTTTACTTTTTTTGCTTGAGACATGGTCTCGCTTATAATCCAGGCTGGCCTTGAACTCACTATGTAGCCCAGGCTAACCTATTTTTAGTGCGTATAACTTTCCAGCTTACCTTATGGCTTCCGAATCAATGTGCACAGGTGCAATTCTTTCCAACAGAAATTTGACCATCTCTAGAAAAGGATTTGTTGGCTGCTTAGGATTAGCAAGTTTCCGAGCTATTTCTCTCTATAGAAAGAAAAGAGTTTTACCATAAGTATGATTTACTTCCATGTTTCCAAAATAAAAATGTTTTATAGGAATAAACTTAGACCTAACTAAAATTTATTGACTAAGCAATCACTGCAAAATATGGATAGTGGAGAACAGAAAGGGATGATGTGGTTTCTCTGTGATTTCTGCTGTTTGCCTCATAATTCTCCCATCAATTATTGTTTAATATAATAACCTTTTAAAATGCTCTACTTTTGAAAAACATAGAATAACAGTTTACACAATTTGTGGGTATGTTTTTTTTTTAATTAATTTGTAATTTGATCGAATACTGTTTTCTTTTAGTTAACTGCTTTCTTTAAAAAGGGGGATACACTCAGCCAGGCACTGTGACACACACCAGTAGTCCCAGCTACTGGGGAAGCTAAGGCAGAAGGATTACTTGGGCCCAAGAGTTTAAGACTAGCTGGGACAAATAGTGAGATGGTGAGGACTGGTCTCAAAATAAAAAGTAATGGGAGAGGGGTGGGTGGCAGAGGCCAGGAAGGAGTTTGTGGAGATATTCTAAGTGAATAAATATTAGTAAAGTTTTTAAAGAACACCACTGAAGGACAAATTACAACCATACACTCCCCTACGATTTTTTTAAATGTGGGTACTGGGGGTCAAACTCAGGACCTCATGCTTGTGTGTAGGTGCCTGTGCTGCTGAGCGATATCACCGGCCCTTTTTTCCTTGGTATGTGGGTACCAGGAGTCAAACTCAGGACCTCGCACTTGCCAGGCAGGCGCTTATGCCGCTGAGCTATATCCCCGGCCCCTACAATTTTATTTGTAACTTGAACACAGAATTATTTCAGGCTGTGTGAGGGATCCAAGTATAAAAGTAACTGTCTCAATTAATGATGAAACATGGTGGCATGACATCAAATAGCTCCTACTTTTGGGTGGAAATTTCTAAAAATGAGTTAGTTATACAGCACACTTTAATTAAGAATTTAAAGTGTGCTGGGTACTCGGAAAAAAATTAACTTTAAGAACCAAGTTTTCTGGTAGAACACTTGCCTAGAATGTCTGGGTTCAACCTGAGCACAGGGAGGAAAGGAGGGAGAAAGGGGGTGGGGAAGTGCTTTTAACTGAATATTGTACTTCTGATGAGTGAATGTGCATTTTAGCTGAGGAGATAATACACACCAATCTTCCCTCCCCTCTCTTTCTCCTTCTTTCTTTCTTTTGAGATAGGGGCCTTAAATAGCCAAGGCTGCCCTGAAACTTGAGAGAGATCCTCTTGCCTCAGCCTCCCAAATACTTGGGTTTACAGGTACCCAAGATTGCAGTCAGCCAGATAATGCACATTATATATGTTTACTAAACTATAATGCACCAACAAATGGTAACCATCCTATTTATAAACTTTTTTCACTAAAGCAATATTTTATTGTATAAGAAGACAAAACAGAAAAGGAAAATAAGATTTTATTGTTGACATCTTGATATAAATTAATTATAAAGTGATATCAATATTTGTTATCTGAGCATAAGCCCAAAGGATTGATATCCTGAGGAAAATTAATCATTAGGAGGCCTGATTTATTTTATCATGCTGTAGTTAACTAAGCAAAATGCCAGGATTTGTTTTTTTTTTTTTTTTTTGTGGGTACCGGGGGGTCGACCTCAGGACCTCGCGCGCCAGCAGGCGCCCGTGCCGCTGAGCGATATCACCGGCCCCTTTTTCGTATGTGGGTTCCGGGAGTTGAACTCGGGCCCTCGCGCTTGCCGGGCAGGCACTTAAGCCACTGAGCCATCTCACCGGCCCAAATGCCAGGATTTGAAAAATAAAAATATTCTATTCAGTGTTTAGGCCTTATACATTTTATGCTGAGCTATGGGTTCACATTTTAAACCCAAATTTCAATACTGTGCAATTGTTTGAACTTAGTCTTATTTGATGAAGTATTCCTCAAAGGGTATTTTTTCCTCTACTATAAAATTTAGTTGCAGGCCAGTGAGATAGCTCAGCGGCATAAGCGCCTGCCTGGCAAAAGCGAGGTCCTGAGTTCAACTCCCGGTACCCACATACGAAAAAAGGGCTGGTGATATCGCTCAGCGGCACGGGCGCCTGCTGGCGCGCGAGGTCCTGAGTTCGACCCCCAGTACCCACCAAAAAAAAAAAAAATTTAGTTGTTTTTTTACCTTAGGTAAGTACGTCAGAGATTGTCTAACAAAAAAATGACTAATGGAAAATTGCTAGGCAAACTTAAAATTACATAGTAATAAGTACAAAAATTAAGCACTAGAAAAAACAGTTGTAACTACATGTAACACTAACAGAAGTATATAAAATAAACCAATATATATATAAACAATAATACTAGAACAGTTTAATTAATTTTAACAGCCCACACATACCTCCAACACAAAAACATTTAAGACCAACAAGAAATCTTATAACTGAAAAATAGCTGAGAAAGCTTCAATAACCAAAAATAATCATATGCAATCCTTTTAGGAAACAACAATCAGCAGAAAGAGTTCTTTCTTTTTTCTTTTTGTTTTTTGAGACAAAGAGTCTTGCTATGCAGTTCAGGCTAGCCTTGAGCCTGCAGAGATCCTCCTGCCTCAGCTTCCCAAGTACTTGGATTTCAGGCATGCACCACCATGACCAACTCCAGAAAGAGTTTTTATTTTTTTTATTTTTTATTTTTATTTTTTGTGGGTACCGAGGGTCGACCTCAGGACCTCGCGCGCCAGCAGGTGCCCGTGCCGCTGAGTGATATCACCGGCCCTTTTTTCATATGTGGGATCCGGGAGTCGAACTCGGGCCCTCGTGCTTGCCAGGCAGGCGCGTACGCCGCTGAGCCATCTCACTGGCCCAGAAAGAGTTTTTAAAAACAAGCTCTTTCTGAATCCCTGACAACGTTTCAGAAATTTCTGATCAAATCTATGCTAATACTGCAGATTAATGCTACTACTATGATTATTTAATAGTTAATCTGTTTTAAAAATTCGGCTTTTTTTTTTTTTTTTTTTTGAGACCAGGTCTTGCTATGTAGTTCAGGCTGTTCCTGAACCCACTATGTAGCCCAGGCTGTCCTTGAACTCTCAGCAATCCTCCTGTCTCAACCTCCCAAGTGCTAGAATTATAGGCGTGCACCACCACGGCCACCAAACTAGGCATTCTTAAAGAAAATTAAACTGGGTGTGGTGGTGCATGCCTGTAATCCCAGCAGTCAGGAGGCTGAGGCAGGAGGATTGTGTGAGTTCAAGGCCAGGCTGGGTTATATAAGCAAGTTCAAGGCCGGCCTACACTACATAGTGAGACCCAGACTCCAAAAAAAAACCCCCGCAAAAAAACTGAAACAAGAAAAGAGAAATAAATAGTATGTATGTACAATAAGGGTATAATTTATTAGTCCTATAATTATAAAAATAAAAAATAACAGCTATAAAAATGCTGTATCCTTAGATCCCTTTTCCTCTCTGTACAAATTTCTTTTTTTTTTTTGAGCGGGGGTCTTGCTAGGTAGTATAGGCTGTGTGCAGTGTGCCTCCTGCTCCAGTGGAGGCACTCAGCCTTCCTGGGATTACAGGCATGAACCACCATGCCCAGCTCACCAGTATTCATTTCTAAAGAAGTATTCTTTCATGCACAGAGTAGTCCCTTCCATACCCTTTTTAATGTCTGTTTTCAAAGCCAAGCAGTTCCTAAGGGGAGTTAACCTCCTCCAGGAGATGTAATTGTGCGGATATACAGCAACAAGACCCGAACCTCAGACTCCTAAATACAACTACTGAGAGTCCACACATAGTTTTCTTCTATTTCTACAGTATCTCACCTGCTATGCAGTCATCCAAGCTAGAAATGCATTCACCATTCTTAAGTCACCAAATTCCTACTTAACCTTTAGGACTCAAATCAGGAGTCACTTATTAGACAGCAAGCCATTCCCTCACCTATTTCCACCCCTGCCTGGGATGAGTAGTGCTCCTCTGTGTCACCAAAGTGCATGGTTCTAGAGCAACACATAGTATTCTTTACTGAAATATTTATTCACTTGCCTCTGTCATGCTACCTGTAAGCGAGGTGAGAAACTATGTGTAATGCACACTCTAAATCACACAATGTATTATAACAGGCTAACCCTAGGGCTGGGGTATAGCTCAGTGGTAGAAAACTTGCCTAGTATGTAAAGGCCCTGGGTTCCACATCCTTTACCACAAAAAAACAGAACAAAAAATGAACAGTGTAAGTTTGATCAAGTGACAAACTAATTTTCAGACTTCTGAATATACAACATGCATCTGGATAACTCTGCAGGGAAGGATTTTTTTAAAGTGTGCTTGATGAACCACACATATTAGAAGGATTTTGAGCCTTTGTTAAAAGATGCAAATCCTTGCTCCCACTTCAGATTTATTTTATAGATTCCTATTGCTTTTTACGTATGTGTAAAACCATAAAAATTTTCAGTTCTTTAAATCTGCAGGGGGACAATGAAGGGGGTCCTGTATTAACCATATGTGAAATGTCATAGTATATTATTCTCTTGGAAATCCTAGGGGATTGATGATATTTGTAGATGAAGAAAATGAGGCACCACAATGATGAGTGACTTACTAAAGACCATAATGGTAGTGAATGTATAGCTAAAATTTAAACCTAAGACTCTGGCTCATAAAATGCTGAATAAATGAACATATGAAGTTTTCTTTCCAGATAGTTTCAATGCTATTAGTTCTCTATAAAATAAAGAGTCCAAAAATAGAATGAAGATAAGTCTATCTAGGAATTTACCTTATCTATAAATGAAATCACATATATGACATTTCTATTGCTGATTTAAGGATGGGTTATTTCCTTGCTAACATATAGAAGTAAATGCAGACATATATAGCATTTATAATCTATTACCATTTATTCACTGAATGTCTGCTAAATATGAAGTACTTCACTTGCTCAATTCCTAGGACCAATCTCTCCGGCTTACATCTCTAATTTTTTTTTCCTGGACTGTGACTGGAAAGTAGGGACTCAATAAAAAGAACTAAATTGACCACAGATATACTGCTAAGTAATTCAGTGCTTATAATATTGTTAAATTCACACAAATCACTGTATATAAAAAGGCTTTAAGAAAATACCAGACGGAAAAAAGATGGCGGATGAGTAAGAAGCACGCAGCGAAACTCTCTAAAAGTTGCCATTGGACCACGGGAATATAGTGACCGGGAGAGCGCAGGAGGGGAGGAGATGCCTCCCCGGGACCCAGAAAAGTTCTGAAGCGCAGCTTGGGACCCCCGGCACCAGTGAAGGGTACTTTTCAACAAAGAAGGAGCAGACCCCGCACGCGCACCTTCTACCATCCCAGGAATGGCCGCGCAACAGAAGCTCAAAGCTGCGGACACATGGTGACAGCTGGCGCCCAGGGAGCCCCCATGGAGGATCGCGAGACAGCGGCGGGGCAGGGGAGTGGCAGAGAACGGCGCTGGCCGGTGGTGAGTGTCTCTCAGCCACAGCTGTCCCGCGCCAGAGAGCGACTGGCCGGGCGCCCTTGTAGGGGGGTGTGGCGAAAGTCAGAGCTGCGCGAAAACAGCGCTCGGAACTTGTGCTCTGGACAGGGTGGAGCAGTGCGCTGACAGCGGCAGGCGAAGGAGACCGGTCTCCGCCTGAAAGTCCACGCTTCTGCTCACCGCCCCGCCAGAGGGCTGCTCCTGGCTCGCTGGGACGGACCTGCACGGAACAGGACTTTGTCATCACACGGTGCCTGCCTACAGCAGAGTCAACACCTGGAACTGATTCTTTTTATTTTTATTTTTTATTATTTTTTTTTTTCTCTCTCTCTCAGTTTTTTGTTCTGGTGAAGGGTTTTTATTTATTTATTTTTTTGTGGGGTTTTATTTTTGTTTTGTCTGTTTGCTTTGTTGTTTTTGTCTACGTTTTTGTTTCTGTTTGTCTATTTGCTCTTTCCTTCATTATACTCTCTGGTTTTTTATATGAGTGTAAACAGAGCCTCTAACCTCTTTGTGATTGTGGTTGTGATCTGTTCTTCCTTTTATCCCTTCCTTCTCTTTTTCCCACCAGTCCTCTGCACCAGTGTCCCAATGTTAGTGGGATCCCTCTTGGTCCTCTAACCTTACATCTAATTCCTTCCTCTTCTCCCAAAACTCTATTTCCTCCTTAACTCATTTTAAATTTAAACTCCTGAGGGAAAAAATTGACATACTAAGGACTTGTATACTGCGTATAATTTTCTGGTGTGTTTTAGATTTTGTTATATAACCACAACTCTACTTTATACGGCTAAAAGTGGTAAATAACTGGTTAGCTCAGTCTGTCATTTTCTAGGCTGTGTTTGATGCTTCAGTTACCATTATAGCCAAATGTGAAATAATTGTTCTAAACAGCTTTCCTTCCTGATATTTCATGATTGATATTGACTAAGGGACACAGAAAATACAGTGGCACAGTACCAAAAAATCAAGGACTGGGCCAAACAGGTAGCAACTTCTCACATCCAACGAATTGAAGAGGTAGGATCTGGCAGAAAGCTCAAAACCCAAAAGCAAGCTCCACTTGGAAGATACTGCAGAGAAGTAGTCATCTTCTAAAGATCTTGAACACTACCAATAAAGTAACCTACCATAGGTAATTTACAAACATCACCCCAGGAATTAAATTAAAGAAAAAATGAGACGACACTTAAACAAGATGCAACCCCACACATCCAATTCACCAAAGGCAAACCTAGGGGACAACGAGGTGGGACAATCCGAAAGCCACCCACCTGGCCTATCTGAAGGGGTAACAAAAAAGCAACTGAATGAGGCTCTGGAAAAAATTAAAACAGAAATAATTTCACAGATAACTGCAGAGATAATGTCCACAATGAAGACTATGCTTAAGGACACTAAAGCTGATACAGACAAAAAAATAGATGAGCTTAAGAAAACTATAGAAACCATGAATGCTCAGCATAGAAAAGAAATGGAATCCATAAGGCAGATACAAGCAGATATCCAAGAGAACAAAAATTCCATTGAAAGTATTTGTAGCAGATTAAGCCAATGCGAGGACAGGATCTCAGATATAGAAGACAGGCTTGCAATTAGTGATCATGAAAAGAAAGAATTCTTAAAAACAGCAAGGGACCATGAAAAATCAATTCAGCAGCTGCTAGATGACTCAAAGATAAACAACTTAAGAATAATTGGAATAAATGAAAAAGCAGGAAATAGCATCAATGACATTAAAACCTTGTTCAAAGACATTATCACGGAGAACTTCCCTGGAAGAGAAAAAGAATTTGACCCCAATATAAAGGAAGCTTTTAGAACACCAACTAGACATGACCAAAAAAAAACTTCAGCCAGACATATCATAGTCAAGATCCCAGAAATTCAACAGAAGGGCAGAATCTTAAAAGCTGTTAGGGACAAGAGACAAATCACCTATAAAGGAAAACCCATCAGAATCACAGCTGACTTTGCAGCACAAACCCTCAAGTCAAGAAGAGCTTGGAATGATGTATTTCAAGCTCTAAAAGAAAATAATTTTCAACCCAGATTGATGTACCCCGCAAAACTATCTTTCAAAATTGATGGAGAAATAAAATACTTCCATGACAAAGAACATCTGAGAAAATTTATGACCACCAAACCAGCACTCCAAAATGTTCTGAAGGACATTCTAGAAAGAGATAGGAACCCCAACAGAAGGGATCCACCAGGCAGGGCAGATAATTAAATAGCGGGAAAGGGGAAAAACAAACAAAGAGTGGGAACCAACAACAGGAAAATATAATGACAAGTATAAGTCAATACATATCAGTTTTAACCATCAATGTTAACGGTCTCAATTCACCAATCAAAAGGCACAGATTGGCAAAATGGATCAAGAAGCAAGATCCAACAATATGCTGTATACAAGAAACACATTTAATTCAGAAAGAAATTCATAGACTGAAAGTCAAAGGATGGAAAACAATACTCCATGCCACAGGAACCCAGAAAAAAGCAGGGGTAGCTATTCTTTTTGCAGACAAAGTGAATTTCAAGCCAAGAATGATTCAGAGAGATAAAGACGGTCATTACATCCTTGTAAAGGGAACAATCCAAGAGGAAGAGATAACGATCATAAATATATATGCGTCAAATACCAATGCACCCAGCTATATAAAACAAGTACTAAAGGACATGAAAAATCAAATAAGCACTAATACAATGATATTGGGGTATCTCAATACTCCACTGTCACAAAAAGACAGATCAACTAGACAGAAAATCAATAATGAAATAATAGAACTGAACCAAACTTTTGAACAAATGGACTTAGTAGATGTCTACAGAGTGTTCCACCCCACAACATCAGAATACACATTCTTCTCAGCTGCACATGGGACGTTCTCCAAAATAGACCACATAGTAGCTCATAAAACCTGCCTAAGTAAATGCAAAGGAACTGAAATTATCCCATGCATATTATCAGACCATAGATAAATGAAATTGGAAATCAATGGCAAAAGAAATCACAAAAACTCCCTAAACACATGGAAATTAAATAGCACCCTCCTGAACAACCAATGGGTCACAGATGAAATTAAAGAAGAAATTAGACAATTTCTACAACTGAATAATAATGACAGCACAACATACCGGAACTTATGGGATACAATGAAAGCAGTCCTAAGAGGGAAATTTATAGCATTAAATACTTATATTAGGAAAATAGAGCAAGTGGAAATAAACAACTTAATGGCGAACCTCGAACTTCTAGATAAAGAAGAGCAGGTTAAGCCAAAAGCCCGTACAAGGGAGGAAATTATAAAGATCAGAGCAGAAATTAATGTATTGGAGACTAAAAAACAATACAAAGAATCAATGAAGCAAAAAGTTGGTTCTTTGAAAGAATAAGTAAGATTGACAAACCCTTATCCAACCTTATTAAAAAAAGAAAAGAAAAGACTCAAATCCATGCAATTGAAAATGAAAAGGGTGATATCATGACGGACCCTGCAGAAATCCAGAAGATCATCTATACCTATTTTCAAAATCTATATTCTACTAAGATGGAAAATGCAGAAGAAATGGACAGATTCCTAGATTCGTATGAATTACCAAAGCTGAATCAAGAAGATTTAAAAATCCTAAATAAACCAATATCAACCAATGAAATTGAAGATGTAATTAAAAACCTCTCAACAAAGAAAAGCCCAGGCCCTGATGGATTCACTGCCGAATTCTACAAGAAATTTAGAGAAGACCTAACGCCACTACTTCTCAAACTTTTTAATGAAATTGAAAGGGAAGCAATACTCCCAAATTCATTCCTGGAAGCAAGCATTACTCTGATACCAAAACCAGAGAAGGACCCAACTAAGAAAGAGAACTACAGGCCAATCTCCCTAATGAACATAGATGCAAAAATCCTTAATAAGATACTGGCAAACAGAATCCAACAAATCATCAAGAAGATTATACACCATGACCAAGTTGGATTCATCCCAGGGATGCAGGGATGGTTCAACATACGTAAATCAATAAATGTAATACACCATAATAACAGAACCAAAGACAAAAATCACATGATCATCTCAATAGATTCAGAAAAAGCTTTTGACAAAGTCCAGCACCTTTTCATGATAAAAACCCTACAGAAAATTGGAATAGAGGGTCTTTATCTCAACCTGGTAAAAGCTATCTATGACAAACCAACAGCCAATATTATACTAAATGGCCAAAAACTGAAAGCCTTCCCTCTAAAATCAGGAACAAGACAAGGATGTCCACTGTCCCCACTCTTATTCAACATACTTCTGGAAACTTTAGCCAGAGCAATTAGACAAGAGAAAGAAATAAAGGGAATAATGATTGGAAAGGAAGAAGTTAAATTATCATTATTTGCAGATGACATGATACTCTACACAGAAGACCCCAAAAACTCCACTAAAAAACTGCTAGATTTAATAAGCAAATTCAGTAGTGTAGCTGGATACAAAGTCAATACTCAAAAGTCAATAGCCTTCCTGTACACAAATAACAAACTTACTGAAAGAGAAATTCGGGAAACAATACCTTTCACAATAACATCCAAAAAAATGAAATACCTAGGAATCAACCTCACAAAGGATGTAAAAGACCTATACATTGAAAACTACAGTACTCTGAAAAAGGAGATTAAAGAGGATATCAGAAAATAGAAAGATATCCCTTGCTCCTGGATAGGAAGAACCAATATAGTGAAAATGGCCATACTTCCAAAATTGTTATACAGATTAAATGCAATTCCAATCAAAATTCCAACAGCATATCTCACAGAATTAGAGAAAACAATCCTAAAATTCATTTGGAATCAGAAGAGACCTAGAATAGCTAAGGCAATTCTGGGCATCACAATCCCCGACTTGAAATTATACTATAAAGCTACTGTGATAAAAACAGTGTGGTACTGGCAAAAAAACAGACCTGAAGATCAGTGGAACAGATTAGAAGATGCTGAAACAACCCCAGACATATTAAGCCACCTTATCTTTGACAAAGGTGCCAAACACATTCACTGGAAGAAAGATAGCCTCTTTCATAAATGGTGCTGGAAAAACTGGCTCTACACATGCTGAAGATTAAAATTGGACCGATATCTTTCACCATGCACTAAACTAAATTCAAAATGGATCAAAGAACTAAATATTAAAACAGAAACATTAAATCTGCTGGAAGGTAGGATAGGTAAAACCCTTGAAGACATTGGTGTAGGCAAAGACTTTATGAATAAAAACTCAACCGCACGGGAACTATCCCAAAGAATCAATAACTGGGATCTCATCTTATTAAAAAGCTTTTGCACAGCAAGAGAAACCACCAACAGAGTGAAAAGACAACCCACAACGTGGGAAAAAATGTTTGCCAGCTGTTCCTCAGACAAAGGATTATTATCGAGAACATATAAAGAACTCAAAAAAATCAGACCTCCCAAATTTAAAGACCCACTCCAAAAATGGGCATCTGAGATGAATACACATTTCTCAGATGAAGAAATACAAATGGCAAATAAATATACAAAAAAATGTGCAACATCACTAGTCATTCAAGAGATGCAAATTAAAACAACACTGAGATTCCATCTCACCCCAGAAAGAATGGCTACTATAAAGAAATCAACTAATAAATGCTGGAGGGGCTGTGGGGAAAAAGGAACCCTTCTTCACTGTTGGTGGGAGTGTCGACTGGTACAGCCACTGTGGAAGTCAGTGTGGAGATTCCTCAAAAAACTAGGGTTGGAGGTCCCATTTGACCCAGCTATTCCCCTTCTGGGCATCTTCCCAGAAGAATTAAAAACATCGTACCACAGTGATATATGTGCACCCATGTTTATAGCAGCACAATTTGTAATAGCCAGATCTTAGAAACAACCCAAATGCCCATCAACTGTTTTTTCTTCTCTTTAAAATAAAAGAAAAGAAAAGAAAAGAAAAGAAAATACGGATTTCTGTAAATAAGGAGAACAAATGTAAAAATATAATGTACTAACCACACAAACATCTGCCTGTTTGCATGAACAGGTAGGGCTGATTAATAACTCCAGTTGAGACCGCAGTTTCTCATCATCACCAAGAACCTGGTTAAATTTCTTCACAAAATCTTGTGCTTTGCCAGGATCAGGCAAATTCTCTATAAAATTAAAAGTGAATCAAAATCAGGAAAGAGAACTACTAAAGTAAAAACTAAGTGTCTTAAAATTATAGAGCCATTAAAAAAGGCAACTCATTCTTAGAAATAATATTAAGATAAGGATTATTTTTCTTACTTAGCATTGGGTAAATTAATGGTCTCTTTTGATGTTTATTATGCTTACTGGGTGAATAAACATACTCACTTGCTATGGTCATCAGCTTTCCAAACATGGCAGAACAGTTAGCCTCTGACTGAAATTTAAAACAGAAATAAAAGAACGAGAAGTCATATACACTAACAAATATGCTATTAAGAAAAATCAATGCTCGACTTTGTACATGTTTCACAGTTCATCACAATTTACCCACTGGAAAATGGCTTATCACATCCGCACATAAAGTTAACAGCAAAGAACTGTGGAGAAGCAACAAATAAGTGAAGACAAACAGAAAAGAGATGTTACTAAGATATTAAAAAATTAAGAGTAGCTGAGGCACTTGAGCCCATGAGTTCAGAGCCAGCCATCCTGAGATCTGTCTCTTAAATAATGAGAATTCTATTCCCTCTAAAAACTATTTTCCTTTCCGCCATCACAAAAGATCAATTTTTTGTTAGTCTAATTTACATTAAATTGGAATTCATTAAATGGATAAGAAGTTGGTAATCCCCAAGTTGATCTCAATGGGTAGCTTCATTTTGTTAATAAACATGACCATTAATTTACACATTGTCTATGACTGCTTTTGTATTTCAAGGCAGAGTTGAATAGCTAAGCAGAGATTGTATAGGTGGCGAAAACTAAGTTTTTATTAACTGGCCATTAACAAAACGTATGCCAGCCTTTGTTCTACCATCCATGGGTCCTTGAAGAGTTTGCTTATAGTCTCCCAGGTCAAAATACCTATACTAGCAAACACACTTAAACATCCAGTAAGAAATCCTGGGTACTCGGGAGGTTAATTGTGGGAGGATCATAAGCTTGAGGCCAGCCTAAGCAACACAGGGAGACCCCATCTCAAACAAAACAAAATGGAACAAAAACAAAACAAAACAACCCAACCCAAAAACGTCCATTAAGATAATTTAAGTTTTCCCCCCTGCCTTTCAGAAAATTTGAGTAAAATTTATTAATTTGACATTGATATTATAGCATTGATAATATCAACTCTACACAGATGGAACAACAACCATGCAGTTTAAAAAAATTCTAGCCTGGTGTGGTGGTGCATGCCCATAATCCCAGACCAGGAGAGGCTGAGGCAGGAGAATTGCTGAGAGTTCAAGGCCAGCCTGAACTGCATAGTGAGACTGTCTCAAATAAAAAAAAAAGAAAGAAAGAGAGAAAGAGAGAGAGAGAGAGAGAGAGATAACTAATATAACTTTACATTGATGTTTGATTCTAATTATTTGAAAATTTAAAAACCTGAAAGGGCTGGGGGTATTGCTCAGTGGTAGAGTGCATGCTTAGCATGCAAAAGGCCGTAGGTCCAATCCCCAAAATCAAACAAACAAATGAATATACACATATATACTTGATAAACAAGAAATCACCATTTCTTTGTCCATGCCAGAAAATAATTTGTTATATTCATTTAGAGTGAAAATTAAAAAAAAAAAAGAAAAAAAAGAAAATTTAGCTTGGACAATTACAAAAATTAGTTTAACTGGCACATGAAAAATAAGAAATCTGATATACTTTTTCCTTAATTAAATACTACTACAGAAAAGTAAACAAATGATAATTCACAAATAAATTCATGAATTTAAATAAATCATGACCCTACCGTAGGCTGCTTATGCAAATCCAATAGCTCACGTACATGACTCCGAAGCATGTTCTGACACTTCCACATTTCATTGAGAGCTCTAAAATTTATGAATAAGAAAACATGCATTATTTAACAATACTGCAAATTATTTAACTTTACAAATTTTCGTACTGTATAGTTTATATACATATTTTTCTACATCTACATAAAATTTTAAGCAACTATTTAGTTATTAGGATTTAAGACATTTGGTGTAAATGGCAAATATCTTTTCATAAAGACAATTCCAGGGGCTCATATATGCTAAAGTGCTCTACCATTGAGAGGAAATACGTATCTGAGTTCAGAAGGATCAACAGATCCTTTATTTACTTTCCAAGTAAATAAAGAAACTGACAGATATTTGAAAGAGCTAGAAAGTACTAGTTCAAGGAAAGATGAAGTGCTGAAGTGCATGGCACATATAGGAAACTGAAAACCATTTCTATGCTTGGATGTGTACAGAGAATGAGAGCATAATGAAGGTGAAGATAAGAAGTAGATGACAAAGGCTTTCTGAATGCAGCTAAGGAATCTTTATGAAATACCTTAGGTCTGACAGAGATTCAAAATGACAAATTGAAACTAAGTGTTTATACTATACTCTTCTCTCTCCATAAAACAGACTTTGCTCTCTCATAAATTCTGTCATACTTCCAGGCACCCAAAGCACCTCTGAGAATTACTCTACTTCTCAGTACCTTTGGCCAGATATTTACAAATGTAAGGTGTTAAAACCTTAGGGCAGGACTTCTCTACTTGGCATGAATATTAGTGACTGCTTGTAAAGTTTTTAAAGAATGATGGTTAATGCCTCCTGGTATACTGCCTTCACAGAATTTCTATAAAAATGTATTATCATAAGTCTAATAATGAGGAAACATTGGAAGAGACAAAAATAAGGCCATATTATACAAAATAGTTGGCTCATGCAATATCCTTCCAAAGAACATCAAAGCCATAAAAAAAAAAAAAAAAAAAGATTAAGCAATGGTTCCAGATTAAGTGACTAGAGATACAACTAAATATGTAATATGTAATCCTAGATGGGGGAAAATATCCATTGAGAACATTATCTGGACAACTGAGAAAATATGAATACGCAGTGGGTCAGACAAAATACTTTATTGGTGTTAATTTTACAAGGATCCACAAGTCTGCGAATTATTAAGAAGAAACTGCATGCATAGATAATAAGAAAAGAATGTACAAATAGCAAAATGGCTAAAATTGGATCTGGGTAAAGGGAGATAGCACGATGCTTCGTATTTCTCTTGCAATTTTTCTATAATTTTGAAATTATATGAAAACTAATGTTTTATATACTCATAATTATGTTTAACATGTATGTGTGTATATGTATACATACAGCTTAAGTCCTAACTCAAAAAATTCAAAATTCTTAATGACAGATTCACTAAATTTGTGTGTATTTAACTGCCAAATATAAATTGTTTATATTTGGGTGTACGACATGACTGTCACACACAGTGGCACTTTTTTAAAGCTTATTAAAGTGGAGCGATCATACAACCTGGTTGACCTAGGATAGTTCCAGTGTATGTCAGTTATCTAAGCAAAAGTATCTGTAGTGCCCCCGTTCAGTCTCAAAAGTTCTCTTTGGACAGTCAGTCAGTCATATGATAAGCCTAAACAGAGGTAAAATAGGCTTTCCAGACAAAGAACCAATACTCTTTTTTTAGGCTTAGTACTTATTCTGGAAGGATAAAGACAAGTAGTGTAATTTAGATACTTATTACAGTATTTGGACACAGGGACCTTTTGAATCTTTGAAACTGTATTACCAACCCAGGTGCCAAATATGTCTATGTACATGGAAATATCTTTGTAGTTGACAGATCTGAATTCAAATCGTAATATTTTTTTCCATATTTACCTGAGGTTTTTGATTCAGAAGAAGCATCAACAACTCTATCAGAAACTAAGTAGATAAGATGAAGTATTTTAATGAAATCTTTAGGAAATAATTCAGTCATCTGAACAGTAACTTACTTTACAGCATTTGGATCCAAACTAGCATATAAATAATACAAACATTTCATTCTCTCTTCTGTTTCCAGGTTGTGGGGCACAAGATACTGAGCAAAGATTTTCTCTACCAACAGTCTATTAAAAAAACAAATACAAACCCCATAGTTATTCTATTTTAAAGAAACAACAGTCATTTAAATCATTTTGTGCAAAGATAATGTATTGATGGTGACGAGCCTCCAACGGAAAACAACAGTATATGATCAGCCCTATGCCTGGAAGCTCAATACGGTTAGTTTTAAATTTAGAGATTATACTTTCTCCTTGTGGGTTTACTTCATAATCTGTCATAATGAAACATTTAGGCCGTTCTACCTATTCTTTAGTAGTCTGGGAACTTATCACAAGTTATTTAACCCTACATATACTGTAAAGTTACAATTCTACATATAGCTAATTCTCAAGAAACTCAATAACCTGATTACAGTTCAACTCCTTTAACCATGTGGCCATGTAGTGACAACAGGAGAATTTTCCTTTATACTACTTCCTAGAAACATACACATTTGATTTTCCTTCTCTTTAGTGTCTAATTTCCTTACCAATATTAGAATCCTTCTTGCTAAGATTTTATCTGTCATTCAGTATTATTAGAATAAAAAAAAAAACCAGATTTTCATTAACCAATAAAACAACAGCTGTTGATGGTCAAGCAGCCACTCTAATGTAATAAAACACTGCAAAGTATTTTATAAAACCTAAGTATCATTAGTATAATACAAATACAAAACTGTAAGTAGCATTAAGAAAATGGAAAGAACTTAGTAATTCCTCCTTTGGTAGTGATGGCATTGCAAAAAAGGAAAACTAATAACCAGGAATACTGCTCTATTGTAGGCAGAGGGCCAGGGCTGATCAGTTTTACATTCATTATTTTACATTCATTATTTTATGTAATCCACATGACAATCCTATAGGGAGGGCATTATTATTCCTTTTCATGTAAAACTGAGATAAATAGAAGTGAAATTATCAGAGCAGACTGAATAATGGGTCTCTGGTCTGCCTAACTCTGAAGTCCGTGCTTAGCTCACTATTTGCTACCTTACAATTTTGGATAGAGTCTTTTTTTTTTTTTTTTTTTTGTGGGTACCGGGGGGTCGACCTCAGGACCTCGCGCGCCAGCAGGCACCCATGCCGTTGAGCGATATCACCGGCCCCTTTTTTGTATGTGGGATCCGGGAGTCGAACTCGGGCCCTCGCGCTTGCAAGGCAGGCGCTTATGCCGCTGAGCCATCTCACTGGCCCTGGATAGAGTCTTGTATAAAAGAAGGTATATACAAATTTTCATGTGATTTCTAAATTTAGAAATAAATTATTTTAAAACTTAACAGAAATAAAATGAAAAGCAGTTTTACATTCACCCTTTCTACCAACATATTAGACTCACTTGTCATCGATGCTATTCTGATAATAAATATGCAAAAGTTTGTCCTTTATCCAGCTGACTTTCTCTGCGGCTTCCTTTCCTGCTTCACCATGAAGACAGTATTTCTTATAAAGCTGAGCCAAGCCCATCATAGCTTCTTTTCTTACTCGCCACTAGAAAGTATAGTATTTATTAGATGTATATTTATCTGTAAAAACTGTCATGGCTTTACTAGGTTTTACAATCAATTTTATTAATGTATATACATAGCAGCACAACATTTCATATCATATCAAAGTTAACCATTTTGAATTTGCTCATATTTAAAAGATTACTAAAAAAACTCAAAAATCCAAAAAACCAACCCAGATTATTTCAGAAATTTTCCAGTGCAGACACTTCTTCATGAATTACCTTTTTTTTTTTTTTTGGTGGGTACCGGGGGTTGACCTCAGGACCTCGTGCGCCAGCAGGTGCCCGTGCCACTGAGCGATATCACCGGCCCTTTTTTCGTATGTGGGTTCCGGGAGTCGAACTCAGGACCTCGCGCTTGCCAGGCAGGCGCTTATGCCACTGAGCTATCTCACCGGCCCCAAATTACCAATTTTTCCATTTATCTCAAAGCCAAACAATACCTTATAGAAGATTTCATTTCATTCTCTCTAAAAACATATTGGCCCAGTTTTAGAAGTGATTAAATGTAAAACACAGAAGGTATGATTTGCTCTGCAAACAAAAGCCCTAGGTTCTAGAATGTTTTAGTTCCCAAGTACATCTCCTTTAATGTTAACCCAGAATAAGGAAAACCAAGACCAGTACTAAGACTTCCAGGACTGCAAATTTGGAAAGGACTTTCATGATCACCGTAAGTGAATTTCTTTACTTTGTAGATGTAAAGGCAAATAATTTACCTAGAAACCTCCTATTAGTGCAGGACATTTGGACTTCTAGAGGTTGGTTGGGAGGATTACTATACTAGGGAAGGAAAGAATGGTGATAGGAGGAAGATGAAACAGAAAAAAGAGACTAAAATGGGCCGGTGAGATAGCTCAGTGGCATAAGCGCCTGCCTTGCAAGCGCGAGGGCCCGAGTTCGACTCCCGGATCCCACATACGGAAAAGGGGCCGGTGATATCGCTCAGCGGCACGGGTGCCTGTTGGCGCGCGAGGTCCTGAGGTCGACCCCCCGGTACCCACAAAAAAAAAAAAAAAGAGACTAAAAACCTACAGCGAAGACTATGATAGGATGTAAGAAAAACCGTAACAATTCAAGGCAGTACTTCCTTATACATTTTATGAGTTATGTTTTTCATTTTTAACTTCCTTAGTAAATAGAATGAAACTATGTTTCTGTATAGCAGCTTAATAAGTGCCTTTTGACATCTCTCACATGAAATAAAAAGTGTGCAATAAAAGCTGAGATTAATTTCCCACATTTTATACAGGAGAAAACAAATTTTTTTTTTTTTTTTTTTTTTGTGGGTACTGGGGGTCAACCTCAGGGCCTCGTGCACCAGCAGGCGCCCATGCCGCTGAGCGATATCACTGGCCCAATTTTTGTATGTGGGTTCCGGGAGTCAAACTCGGGCCCTTGCGCTTGCCAGGCAGGCGCTTATGCCGCTGAGCCACCTCACCGGCCTGAGAAAACAAATATTAAAACAGCTGTAACCTAACTTAATTAGACCAAAAATCCAAGTCTGAAAATAGTTGGTGCTATTATAACCACATCGTGCAGTTTCAGTTAGGAAGCTATTCAACTCTTTTGGAAACTACAGGAACATTCATAAGGAGTGACATTTTTCTAAAAGGAGAAAATTACATAAGTAACAATAAATGAGAGGAACAGAAGGTAATGCCAACTAACCACTAGGTGGAGAGTAATTTTATTTCATTTAAATTAAAGCCAAAGGTGGTGGGGGTGGAGCTTCAGTTGACACAGTTGAACAAGTTACCTAGGGTCAACTTTTTTTTCCCCATTCAAGTGAGGCAGAGTCTTGCTGTACAGTACAGGCTGGCCTTGAACTCACAATCCTCCTGCTTCAGTCTCAGGTGCCCAGCTCTCAGTGACAGTTTTTAAAAAAACACTGGCCCTGACTATTAAAAAAGTGAAAACCTAAAGACTACCTCTTGCTGTATTTTGAAACCCAATGCTTCTCCAACCTGTAATCATAGCTAAACTACACATAACCAGAGGACAAAAGGTTTTCAACAATGCCAAATAGAACAGCACACTGCAGGATAATTATTGTTAAAGATAGTAGATGCCTATCAATCTGCCTTGCATGCCTGTCTCTTGCTTCTGGTTGACACCACTATTCCTTAGTAACTCCTATTGCCATTCTTAGCATTACTGTCAGTGCAGGTTTCTAAGTGCATCAAATGGAGGACACAGCAAAAAAGTAATTAAACACATAATAATTTCTACTGGTAGCTGGCACAACATATGGAAGCATTATTTCCTTAGAAGTACGCTATTTGGTTTAATGGATAACACAACTAAGTTATATGAGACAGTAATAGATGAAAATGTTCGCTCTAAGAAATAAATATAGGCAACTACTACTCTTTTCAAACTTAGCAGGTGTGTAAAAAGATACAGTAAAACTTAAATTTACTGTTCTTTTATAATGGAATACTATAAAAGAAATTCAAGCCTAAAATCTGAAAAGATCTAGAAAGATAACTGAAAGATATACAGACATAGTGATTAACAGCTCTTTATTTAGGATTGTTATTAATCTGATTGTCATATGGAAAAGCTTTAGCTGGTATCACAGAATAATTATAAAAAATTATATCGATTGTATTAGGAAACAATTTAAACACAGTAAATTAGGGAAGAACAAAATTCCTCATATTTTACCCGTTTATCCAGTGTTCTTTCCCTTACAAAGCCAAGCAGCTGATCATTTACTAAGGCAAGGTCTCTTTTGGCAGCTGTTATTATAGTAACAATGACATCATGACGGATAGCTTCTTCTGGGTCATGTGATCTAACCTTCAAATATTCTGTAATAAGAAAAAAAAATTTAAACATTATCTAATTTGTCATGATTCAGAATGACAGAAAAGACTTATGTTTTAAGCTTCTGTCCACACTGAAACATGGCTTATAAAGTGTGGCATGAATTAAAAATTTTTTTTTTGAGACAGGGTCTCTCTACGTAGTTCAGACTGGGCTTGAACTCTTGGTGATCCTCCTGCCTCAGCCTCCTGAGTGCTGGGATTATAGGCTTGTGTCTACATGTACAACGAATTAAAATCACTTTCAAGGCAACAGTACTCTATAATAATCACAAAACTGTTTATTACTGTATACCACATCTTAACAATGTGTTTTAGTGGGAAAGTTGAATCACAACATAGTATCTGACTTACACAGTTTATAATTTCATATAAATTAAGACTTCAAAAAGAAAAATAGTAAAAATAGGTATATATCTCCACCATTACATGATATAAAATCTAGATTAATATTCCATAATTTTTAAAAAATCCCTAAATTTTTACCATATAACAAAAGTCCTTCTACCATATAAGTAAATGAAAGTTCTGACTTTTTTAGTAAATAATATTTTGATTGAAGGCACTTACTTGGTACTATCAAATCAGTAGGTTTAAATATTCTAGGCTTACGTGGGAAATGAGGAAATCTACTGCAGAAGACAATCGGTTTCCTATTATTAAATTCCATAGATATAATTTGCCCAAACCCAATGTCATCAATAATACCGTAGTTTCTCAAATTAGAATTTCTAAAAAATTCCAAAGGATCAAAACATGAAAACTTCAAATATATTTTTATTGGGCCGGTGAGATGGCTCAGTGGCATAAGCGCCTGCCTTGCAAGCGCGAGGGCCCGAGTTCGACTCCCGGATCCCACATATGGAAAAGGGGCCGGTGATATCGCTCAGCGGCACGGGCGCCTGTTGGCGCGCGAGGTCCTGAGGTCGACCCCCCGGTACCCACAAAAAAAAAAAAAAAATATTTTTATTTTATAAACATGAAATAATTTCCTATGCCATGAAAAATAGAAATCTGAAACCATGCCAGAATTAAAACCTATTCAGATAGTGAAGCTAGGTAACAGGCCACATTTGTATTTATTTGTGTGATTACTCTAACATTTGTAATAAACCAAGTAGCTTACCTGTGAGATCCTTTGCTAAATCTGGGTGATTCATTAAACAGTGACTGGCAAATTTCACACTTTCTAATCTCACAGGAACATGAATATCATTGAATCTACACAGAAAATGATTGCTAAATATTAATTCTAAGGCAAAATACTTATTTTCAAATAAAGTATATCTAACAAGTGCTTATAAATAAATACTGATTAGAAAATGCATTATGGGGCTGGTGAGATGGCTCAGCGGCGTAAGTGCCTGCCTGGCAAGCGCGAAGTCCTGAGTTCGACTCCCGGATCCCACATACGAAAAAAGGGCCAGTGATATCACTCAGCAGCACGGGTGCCTGCTGGCGCACGAGGTCCTGAGGTCAACCCCCAGTACCCACAAAAAAAAAAAAGGCATTATGACAGCTTACTGTGTTGTGATGGAAGAATATAAAGTAAATTAAGTGAAAAGATACAGAATTTTACAAAAACATTTACAAAAATAGAAACAGTTTACCATGCTAAAGCATAAAACAATATAAACATATCTTCCAGTACAAACTCCCCATTTTATAGACCTGAAAGTTTGACATAATTATTATGCAACCAAAATACAAAAAAGACGGAAAACATAGAAGCTGCTTTCAGAAAAGTTTAAGAGAGAAGTACTGGAGATTTTGAGGTAGAAAGCAAGTAAACACAAGAGGAAGACCCAAAAGTTCAAAGAGAACTGCATATAATGTGTGAGTCACCCTGCCGCACCGCAGAAGTTTCATCAGACTGGGATCTGGCTGTATTAAATGCTGTCTCAGGGCTGGGGGATGTAGCTCAGTGGTAGAGCGATCACCTATCACGCTCAAAGCCCTGGGTTCCATCCCCAGTAACACACGTGCTCCTTTAAAGGTCAATTCAATAATTCGATTAATAGGAAGTACAACTTCCAGATAAATAATAAGGCTAAGCTGAGCAACTCAGATGGAGCAACCTTTAAAATATATTTATTAATGATAAATAATGTGATTTTGGGCTACAAGTGTAGCTCAGTGGCGGAGCACATGCTTAGTATGCCCAAGGCCTGGGGTTCAATCCCCATGACAGGGGGTAAAGGAGGAGGTAATAATGTGATATTAAATAAAAGGAAATATTTTTATTTTTTAAGTGATCTCATAACTAAAGTTACTTAATAAATGTCTTAATGTCTATAGCCATCTACCTTATTACCCAGAGATAATTTTCATATTTTAATAAAATCTTACATTTGGGTTTTATCATTTTCTAACAGCCAGAGGAAAATTAAACTTTATTATTTACCATCAAGTAAATTGCAAAGCAACAAAACACTTAATGTGGTAAACTTCTTAGAGACTACTAAGGGCAGAAGGGTATAAGGGAGGGTTATTAAGGGAGGGTTATTTAGGGTGGGTATGATAAAAATATGTTCTACACATAAAATTTTTAAAAAGTAGGTCTGGGGAAAAATAACATATTTGTAAAATAGAATGAATGTTGATGATCAAACATGTTCCAGTCTCTTTTTAGATCTCTGTATAGTTTTATTGAGGTTCTGAGAAGGTATCTATTTATTCCAAGACATTATCATAAAAGAAGTGTTAAATGGATAAGTTTTTTTAAATTAAAAAAAATTGTCCTACAATTTATTCTACAAGAAAAACTGCAACATAGATGCTAACGAAACCAGCAAATATCAATTAAATTTTCAGTATACAGTTTTAATCAGTTTGGCCCTACTGACTACCCTCCAAAATACAGAAGTATGAATTTCATTTCTCTTACCGTCCAAGAAAACACTGCCAAAGAGGACGATTCTGTGTTGCTAAATCGGAATCTTTAGAGCCGAACAATTTAGCTAGAAGTCGAACAACAGCTAATCGTTCTTCTCCATCATTGCTCTACAAAGGGAAAAGAGAAAACAAATGAAGCCTGAGCTTTACTATCAGATTACAAAAAATGAAATATTTGAGAAGATCCAAATTCATATTTCTACTTAAAATAGTGTGAATTTTAAAATATTGTTTTCACTTACTACGGAAAAATTTATTTTATTCTATGAGAGACCATTTGGTTCTCTGATCTTACACCTTCCAAACTGCTAATTTATGCATACTTCACTGCTTATGTGTAATCTACACATTGGTTATTGATTTTGTACAAATATACAGATACTTCATTGAATTCTAACACTGTCTAAAGAAATGTTAGGGAAAAAATTCTGTAAAGGACAAAGCTGCAAATAATTCCCACTCTAATAAGTTTTCCTTGTAAGAAATTTATCCTCCAATTTAAGCTTCAACATTAACACAGACTAATTAATGTCTTGATATGAAAAGTTTTAATAAAGGATCCTTGACTGACTAGAGAATATGACACTGAAGACTGTCATGATTCAGGAAATTTCATTTGAATAGCATAGCAAGAATCATAAGAGGCTCTAAAAGATTAGTATTTTGATTTAGATCTAAAATGCCCCCCCAAAGTAGCATGTAGTATTCAGAGGTGGGGCTTTCTGGAAGGTGACTTGATCATGGGGATACTATACTCCTTAGTGGATTAGTGCACTGATGAGTTCAGTGCTGTTAACCAGAGTGGGTCACTGATGGTCCTCTCTTCTCTCTTTCTGCTTGCTGGCTGCCACAAAGAGAGCAGTGTTCTCTGCCATGCCCTTACATCATTTCTGCACTGGAGGCAGCTGACCATGGACTGAATCCCCTGAACCATGAGCCAAATTAAACCTCTCCACCTTTAAGTTGTGGGCGTTAGAGATTATGGCCCAGCACTGGGAAAGCTGACTAATATAGTCAGGTGAATTGAACACTACAAAAAAGTAAAACTTAGTGATTTTTGGGTAAGAGTCTCCTAGTTTCTTGTAATGAACCAATACATATAATTTTGCTACTATATCACATTTTAATATAAATTACTGGGGCTGGAGATTATAGCTCAGTGGCGCAGTACCTGCCTGGCAAGCGTGAGGTCCTGAGTTTGATTCCCGGTACCACCCCCCAATATAAATTACTTTGAAACCACATAGGATATGAAATTCCTTTTTTAAAATCATTATGTACTAGGAAAATAAATGCAATACCTAATACCTAAAAGCAATTTTAAAGAGTTCAAATATAATGTTTGTTTAAAACAATGCCAGAATATTCAATAAATAAACTGTGGGAAAAGATAGAAATTAAAACAGAAAAATAATAACCATGGAATATAATCTTTTCCCTATGAATGTTTAAACTCAGGAATAGGGGTTTTCTGGGTAGAACAGGAAGATTTATATTAAATAGATGTAAAACAAAAATTATATCAAACTTTAACACAATTATGAGTAATAAAACAATTTTCATTTACAAAGTTTTTCTCAAGCAAAGTGAACATTGCTGAGGGGTATCACTTTTTAATAACTGCAAACTCGCTAGCCAACATAATTTATTTTTTTTAAGAAAAAAATTACTTAAATGTTGAACACTGGAATAGATCAGTTTTATTCTACTTGTGAGTGACTATTTTAGTAGACTTCACATCTGTAAACCACTCAAGTAAAACTAAGGAAAAACTTGCCCCTTCTTGATTTTGTAAAATTTAAAGCATATTCCTTGAATAAAACTGAATGATTACAGTGATTAATAACAAACCTTTTGGTGCAGAGACCTGATGTTAATCTATGCCAAAGTAAGTATTATCACATAATACACTGAATTACACGTACTGTAATAAATAAAAATGTAACAAAAATGAGATATTCTACATTAACAATTTACCAATAACTTGTCAAAAAAAATTCAATAAAGCCGCTCAAATTTTTATTTCTGTCCAATTCTAGCAGGAAATGGTAACTGTACTATTGTTTCTAATTACAAAGTAACTAATTGTGAACAACTTTCAGTGAAAAGCTGATATTTACTTCAACCAAAATGAAGCAAATATGATTTTAAGATGTTTTTTAAATTTAGAGAATAGATACAAATGTTCCTCCCCCCTTCTTCCACCATGAACAAAAGTCTTAAATATGAGGCAAAATTCCTGATTAATTTTGGACAAGGATGCTAAGTAGTACAACTCCAGAGTATGCATTACACATGAGAATTGTACTCTGAATCCATGAAGTAGGCAATAGATGAAGCTGTGCCCAGTAGCACAATATACAGTTAAACCAAAGAAAGTGTTACGTCAAAGCATTTTATCAAATGTCTTTATTGTGCTCAGAGGACTGTAACCAAGGCCTCTCAACCGTAAAAGGCTGAGGATATATGATTCAAAAATACAATCACAGAAAATCACCAAAGCCACAAAAATTTTACAGGCTATCTGCTCAGCACATGCTGCTGACTCAAAACAGGGCACTGCAATTACATCTAGTACTCAGACATTCCAAGCTTGCTTATTCATTTAGAATAAGAAAATTAATACTACTACATGGTAGAATTTAATGAGCAAATAAGGACAAAGGCAATGGTATTTGTTTACTGTTGTAAGAACCATTATCGCTATTATTTAAACACAATATTAAAGCAGAGATTTACTAACATACAAAAAAATAAAGTTCAATGGTTTTGTGTTAGACATATTGCCTTAAAAGAGACTCAACAGTCATAAACAGAATTAACTGACTATGGTTTTAATTAAAAAAGAATCAAGGGGCCAGTGAGATGGTTCAGCGGCATAAGTGCCTGCCTGGCAAGTGCAAGGGCCCGAGTTCGACTCCCGGAACCCACATACGAAAAAAGGGCCAGTGATATCGCTCAGCGGTACAGGCGCCTGCTGGCATGCCAGGTCCTGAGGTCCACCCCCAGTACCCACCAAAAAAAAAAAAAAAAAAAAAAAAATCAAGAAATTTATGAAAAAATTCATATTCACATTAACTTTAGAGCATGGTTATGAAATCAAATTGTATCAATGAAGAAATGTAGGTATGAAATAAAGGAATAACTGGTGACACTATTGGTGTCTAGCTGTTTTGTAGTCATGTAAGAAACAAGGGCCCAATAATGCCAGATTGTCTTAAAGTTTTTAAAAACTGAAAATGCATACATCTGGACTTATTTTAAAGCTGGATTCAGCTTCTTAGCATCTCTGCTTTAAATAAATTAACCTGTAGATATATAAATATACAACAGTATGAACAGCCATTACAGCGTGGCTTCCCTCAGTGTATTGTAAGGTCACAAAAAGAAATCTAAGACTAATTTGTAATCTGTTCCTACCATCTGTCACAGTAGTCTTGTCTGAGAGTTAAAGGGATTGACTTTATATATTTAAACTCTATGAAAAGCTGGCGGAAAATATTTTAATGCCTTACACATAAAAAATAATTTAGTGTGGAGATTTTTTATACCGTTAAACTCTTTAATGAAACCCAAAACAATCCTTGTTTTCTGGATAATATTTTTCTTACAACCAGAGTTTTTCACAAGAAAACTCCTATTGATGTCATGTCCTTTATACTATAAATATCAAATCCTTATAATAAGGAAAATGCACAATTAACTATGCATACATATTTTAAGAGGCTAAACAAAAACATTTCATCTTATTTTTTAATCTCAAAATTAAAAAAAAAAAACCTTATTTTAGTTTTAATTATATTAGAGTTTGAGTTAAAATCAAATAAAACATTATATAGATAGCCATGCATGGTGGTGCATGCCTGTAAACCCAGCAACTCAGTAGGGTGAGACAGGAAGCTCACAAGTCATAGGCCAGCTTGGGCAATTTAGACTATGTCTCAAAATGCAAAACAAAAAGAATTGGGGTTGCGACTCAGTGGTAGAGTGGTTGCCTAGTATGCTCAAGGTCTTGGGTTCCATCCCCAGTACTATAAAAAACATAAAAAGCAAATGTAAAGAGTTAGGCTCTAGCCGGGTGTGGTGGTGCATACCTATAATCCCAGCACTTGGGAGGCTAAGGCAGGAGTATTGCCACAAGTTCGAGGCCATCCTCAGCTACATAGTGAGTTCATGCCCAGCCTGAACTACACAGCAAAACCCTGCCTCAAACCCAGCCCCCCAAAGTTAGGCTCTACAGTTCAGTTAAGACGTGGGATTGAGTGTAAGCTTTTTTTTTTTTTTGATAAGTTGTGAATTCTTTGCTAAGTTAGTTATAAAAGTACACTGTCAATTAATTCAACAAAAGTTTTTCCTTGATTTATACCATAAAGGGTCATAAAATTACAACTGAAACTCTTTGAGCACTCAATTTAAAATTCTCTTTTAAAAATATACCTAATTAATAAATACTATTTAATATCAACATAGTATATATTGTAAACTTTAAAGGTAACATTATTTTCCAGTTTATCAGTAGATATTTTAACACTTAGGTATAACTTTGCCATGTAAATTCTCTTCTCACCCAAATGAGAGTTTTCTTCAAACAACTGAGAAATGTATACTTGAAAAGGAAGATGGTAAATTGAACTCACATTATATTCTTATAGTTAGAAACTCTCCAATATATTCTTTATACTTAAAGGCCTTGAAAATTGATCAATCCTACCTTCAGTTTGAATTCAAGCTGCGGCATGACAGATAATAACAAATGAGGATCTATGGCAAAAAGTTCCTGAATCAGATCAAATACATGTTCTGACAAATCACTTACTGACGATCTTCCCAGCACCAGGACTTGATTGAAAAACTATAGGAGATATTAAAAACAATAATAGGTATTTCATTTAAAAACTTGAATCAGTTTATGAATGCGTTTAAAAAAACTATTATATAGTCAGGCATTGCATATACAGAATAAGATGTTTGAATTATTAATATATAATAGGACAGACCTCTAAACAGAAGAAGAAATATACTTCTCATTAATATCAAATCACAAATACTACAAGAAGAAAAGTAAAAAAAGGATTGGATTGTTTAGCTGTGTTTCAACTAATGATTTAGACAGACTATAGTTTATTATAGAGAATTTTACAGAGCTACTTCCTTATAGTAGAGAAAATTTAAATTCTCAGTATCTATTTCTTATTTAAAATTATTTTTCCACTGGTTTGCTAATAAACAATATTTAAAGATCAAAGGTTGTTTTGTTCATTTGTTTTTGTCAGTATAAGAAAAAGGTAAATACAAAAAGAAGGAAAAACTGATGATACAAAAACTAGCTGATAGAGAAAAAAAGCATATGTAATATTAAGGGCAAAAGTTAAAAGATTCCCCCCACAGCCCCTAAGCACTTAGCAGAATGAATTAAATGTACAACTGCTAAAGAGGCAGTTGTACAACTGATATAAGCATGTTTCTGGTATCACAAAATGATAAATATCTTTCAAGAACCAACACAAATTAAGTTAAAAATATTCATATACTTTCTAGCATGGCCAATTAGAGAAGGAGATGCATTGCAGAAGCTTTGAAGAGAGACACTAATAATGCAAGTATTCTCAAATGGGGAGGCAAGCACACCCACATACAGAAAATTAAACTGAAAGATGAATTCTGTAGATAGAAGCAAACATCTGGGTTGTTGAAAAAGGAAAGTGGGGCTGGTGAGGGGTGGCACAGAGCTGGTCCAAAGCTCTCCTGATGCCTTTCCCTCAGCAAACACACCATCTTGGGAGCAGTTCTAACAGCCCAAGGGAAGGAGACAGTGCTGCAGAAGCCAGGCTCAGGAAGAGGCTCCTTACATACTCTCCCTTTTTCTCTTTCCTTCCCACTCCCTCCACATCCCAAAGTAATTACTAATAGCAGCATAGTAAAATTTGTAAGGGGCACTAATAAAAGGGCGAAATTGTCAAATTTAAATGTTCATGATTGATATATGGACGCTGTATAACCAGTAGAAATTATCTCCTTACAACACAGTGACTGGGTCCAACTCAATTAAACTGAATAGAATGAAGTGGTAGACGAAATCTCTTGACAAATAAAGCCAGTATCATATAACTGGAAACAGAACCTAACTACAGAGATCTTCATACCAACAATCTCTTCACTCTACTTGCTCTCAAACCCTCAGCTCCTGAAAATGAAAAAAACAAAGCAACAAAATGCTTCAAAAAAAAAAAAAAAAAAAAAAAAAAAAACCTTCTAAAAATTAACTCCCCCACCCCCAAAGCAGATGAAAAGAGCACTAATGGAGAAGAAATCAAACACCAAAGAGGCAGACTGTAGAAAACGATCAAAGAGGAAGCGAAGAAACTCAGCGAGCTTGAAGATGACATAACCAAAGTACAATTAAATAAATTGATCGATGTGGTTAAAGAAGAGTTAAAAAAAATTAGCAGAGCTAACCAAAACCATTCAAAATATAAATGAGAACTTTACTAAAGAAATAGAGTCCATGAAAAGGTGCCACACAGAAATCCCAAAGATAAAGAATTCTACTGAATATACAAAGAACAGAAGTAACCAATGTGAGGAGGGAGTATGTGACCATAAGGGCAGATTTGAAGGACAAGATCATATACTCATAGAAACCAGAGAAATTTTATAAACATCTGCATATTAAAAACACACTCATGAATATTCAATGAGTCACAGAAGAAATTAAACAATTCCTAGAAACAATAATGCCAGTACAACATACCAGAACCTATGGGACACAATGAAAACAGTATTAAGAGGGAAGTTTATTGCTGTAAATACTCACAGTAGAGCAGAGCAAGCTCAAATAAATAACATAATGATGCACCTAAAGGTCCTAGAAAAGCAAGAGCAGTTAAACCCAAATCTAGTATGAAGAAGGAAATCATAGATTAAAGCGGAAATTAATGAAATTGAGACAAAAAATACAAAGTATCAATGTACACAGCTTAAAATATGGCATGCTCTCTCTTATATGAGAAACCCAATGTATAAATAATTTAAAAAATAGAATAAGCCAGGCGTGGTGGGTGGCACATGACTGTAATCCCCAGCACTTAAAAGGCTGACGCAGGAGGATCACCAGAGTTCTAGGATAGCCTGGGCTACAAAGTGAGTTCAAGGCAAGACATAGCAAGACCTATCTCAAAAACCAAAAACCAAACCAAACCAACCAAACAAAAAACCAAAATAAAAGAGAGACAAAAGGAAACAGGGAGAGAGATCTACTGCAAATGGGAAGAGGATCTAGAGATGCGGGGAAGGGGGAAATAAAAATAATGAAGGTATGTTAGTTACATGTACTTACTCCCTAAGATGAATGTAAATGTGCTGCTAATATGTACTAATAAAAATAAATAAAAAGAAAATGGTGGGTCATACTACAAATTCTTTATGAAACTCAGTTTAAATTTTTTTAATTAGCTATGATTTAAAATTAAAACCATGGTCTTGTTTTATTTAGTGAATTAAGTACTGTACCTTCTGTTCTTTAGTTGAAAAGTGAGTGAATTAAATGATGTGTTTCTCTAATACGCAATTAACTGATTCTAACTGTTCCACCCCCTATGTTCCTCTGGCCCCCATGTCCACAATACCCATTAAAGAAAACCAGTTTAGAAGGCTGAAGAACAACATAAAGTAAGGCAAATGTAGCCAGGTGTGGTAGTGCATGCCTGTAATTTTAGTACTCAGGAGCCTGAGGCAGGAGTATCACCATGAGTTCAAGGCCAGCCTGGGCTACACAGTGAGTACAAGGCCAGCCTGAATTACATAATAAGACCCCTGCTCAAAAAAACAAAACAAGGCAAAAGTGAACAAGGATATATAAAACACCACTGCTACACTTTTAAAAATAAATAATTACACAATAAAATTGTCTTACAGAAAAAGAAAATATATTTATTATGAGGGCCTTGTAAATAATGAAGAAGATAGTTTTAATGAACTACACACACAAGCTTAAAATGCTACTTATGGAGATATATATGAAAATCATCAGTGACGGTTACTTTTACAAAGTGAGAATACAGTATTCCACTTGAAAAACATGTTTTACTGTGTACATTTTAATACTACTTGAAAATCTTTTTTAACGCATTTAAAAATTTCGTAACAGAATACTAATATTACGTGTTTAAATTAACAAATCCTTTTTTTTTTTTTTTTTTGTGGGTACCGGGGGTCGACCTCAGGACCTCGCGCGCCAGCAGGTGCCCGTGCCGCTGAGCGATATCACCGGCCCCTTTTTCGTATGTGGGTTCTGGGAGTCAAACTCGGGCCCTCGCGCTTGCCAGGCAGGCGCTTATGCTGCTGAGCCATCTCACCGGCCCCCTTATTTGGTTTTTATGAGAAAAATATTCAATAACAGATAAATGTTACATGCACAAAGATTGATTTGTAAAGGAAAACACGAAGAATTTTAATGCAAGGCAATAAATAAATGGGTATTACCAACTTCAAAGAACATTTATAGTCATTCATAAAATGAAAAATATGGAAATATATGAGGACAACACAAAACTACTTAGAGCATGCAAAAAAAGCTATGAGTACAAGCAAATGTGCAACAGAATTAACTGCTATACTGAGATAATACTATAAATTTTTTTGTTCTAAATCACCTAGTAGAACTTTCAGTGTATGTGTGTATGTGTGTGGTACAGGGATCTAACCCAGGGCCTTGCACATGGCAGATAAGCACTCTACCACTGAGCTACATCCCAGCCTCTAGTCAGTACATTTTCTAAAGAAGGTATTTATATAACAACCATATAAGAAGAATAAACAGAAGGGTTTCCAAATAATGATCTAGAAGAAACAGAAGAAAATGTATAAATAAAGTAAGATGCAGATATACACAGATGAAGAGAGAAAGTAAAAGCAATTAGCATACCTTGGAGACAATAAGAAAAATATAGATACAAATGCAGAAGAAGGCATGGGAGTTGTAGATACATTTTCAAAAAATAGTACCTACTATCTTATACCATATAAAAGCAATGCTAATAAAGCTTATGAAGTCATGCTGCATTTCTTCAACTTTTATATTAGATATTATATTTGCTCTAAACAGATGAAAATTGTTTATTGGATAAACATGTATGTGAATGGTTCTAATAAATTTGTACAATGGATAAAGAATTACACAATTATAGGACAAACATAGAAAGAAATACATACATTGGCAATGCATGCCTCAATAGTCTGAACTGTTCTCTTTAAGAGGACTTTTGCAAGGTCGAAGGACTGTTTATTTAAGTTCTGAAAAACAATAAAAACATACAAAGTTAACAATTTAATTGGTGAATTTATCAAAAGCATCATTAGAACACTGTAGTATTCTACTAAGTTAAAATGAATTAAAAAAAAAAAAACTGAAAACCATTCAAGGTTTTAGCATATTCTGTAGCCAAGTGGTCTTAAAAGCAGAAGTTACAACTTGAACTCAACAAATAAAAAATTAAAGTATATTAAAAGTGCAACCCTATATTTTTAGTTTTACTAAACTAATACTGGACCTCAGCCTTTTTGATTTTATGCTTTAACCTATATGAGCTGGCAATTACTCCCATGTATCCTAAACAAACACCTCCTTCCACTCCCTCATTCTAACCCACCATGGTCAGTATTTAATTACTTAACAACTACACATTCTGAAGAAGAGTAGACCTGGAAAGTTTCCAAATTAAAAAAAAGGTTCCTGATCAATTTTATTCTTGAAATGGTGAATAATATGCTCCCTCTTCAAGTCCCAGGGCACTGTAACAAATTAAAGGGTCTGAGAAAGAATGAGGCAATGACAAATGTTTAATTTCGAAAAGAACTTATTGAAAAAGGTATTTTAAAAATACTTGCTAACATCTCTATACTATGAAGTTTTGGACCAAACTGAGGTTTATTCACCATCATCTTGCACTTGTCTCGAAAAGGCCAGGAAACCCTACACTCTATGCCACTGGTTAGCACGTATTTTATGTAAAGGGAGGGCCACACAGTAAAAGTTTATACCGTCACTGCTACAACTACACAATTCTGTTGGCATACTGTGAAAACAGCCATAAACAAACTAAAAACAAACTAAAAACAGCATGGCTGGGTTCCCCAAATACCCTCTTATCCTTGGGAGAAATGTTCCAAGACCCCCATTAGATGCATAAAACTATAAATGATACTAAACCCTGTATATATAGGTAAAGTATCCCTCATTTGAATTGCTTGGGACCAGAAGTATTTCTGATTGCTGATTCTGCAATAGCTGCATATCCATGATGATGAACCTTGGGGATGGGACCCAAATCTCTACCATGAAATTCACTTATGCTTCATATAAACCCTTTTACACAGAGTCTGAAGGTAATTTTATACAGTATTTTTGGTCCTCCTGTGTTTTCACTACAGCTCATCACACAAGGTCATTTGTGGAATTTTCCACTCCTGATGTCAGGTTGGCAATCAAAAGATTCTGGATTTTGTAGCATTTCAATTTTGGGATGTGCAACCTGCTTTTTCCTATTCACCTTACAATAGATGTTAGAGACTTCAGCACATGAAACTGTTTTTTTTTTTCCTCCTTTCCTTATTAGAACTTTTACCTTTTCACTTAAACAAAGCATCTGATGGTTTCTCTTTGGCATTATCTGAAGTGCCAGCCTCACTACTCTTGGACTTTTGGGCCATGAATGTAAAATAAAGGTTACCTAAATGCAAATACTGTAATACCAATCCATATGATTTCTGACTTGACTACAAATCACTAATGGGCTGGGAGCACACACAATGCAGATACACTGAACAATGAGATGATTCATGTTGGTCAGGATGGAGCTGGACAGTGTGGTATTTCATCACACTAGTCAGAATAGTATGCAATTTCAAATTTATGCATTATTTCTAGAATTTTCCATATAATGTTTTTGGACAGTGACTGACCATGTGTAACTAAAAATGTGGAAATTAAAACCATGAATAAGAGAGGACTACTGTACTTACATAAATATGTTAATAGTCCAGATTTGATCCATAAGCCATAGCCTCCTGACCCCTCTTCTAGGCTTTTATTCCATTGGCAAAAGGATAAATTAACTGAAGTTAATATTTGTTTCTTAAAAGAGTATATATTGGGCCGGTGAGATGGCTCAGCGGCGTAAGCGCCTGCCTGGCAAGTGCGAGGGCCCGAGTTCAACTCCCGGAGCCCACATAAGAAAAAAGGGGCCGGTGATATCGCTCAGCAGCATGGGCGCCTGCTGGCGCGCGAGGTCCTGAGGTCGACCCCCGGTACCCACCAAAAAAAAAAAAAAAGAGTATATATTTCCCGTTCATAAAATTCTAGAATATATGTAGCTAAAATGTAAACATCAAACATACTATTTCCTGTCTGTTTTTTCTTATTCTGCTTGATATACTCCTTTCTGCCACCCTCTGAATTTTTTTAGCAACTATATTCATTTGAATTAATAAAATGCAAATATTTAAAGAATCAAGAGAATTTGAAATTAATCACATTTTGAGAATAAGTATAGTTAGACATACTGTTCAACTAACATCTGATAGTAAGTTACTGAACCGTTAGAGCAAAAGAGCAGAAGGGCAAATAGCAACACTAGGGTGGGGGTGGGGGAGCTTGAGTACAGCTCAGTGGTGGAGCCTGTGGGAAGCCAAGTCCTTCAGTTTCTTAGGCGGACCAGATGGAGAGAATAGAGAAATGAAACGGGGAGGAATGATACAGCTCTCAACCACCCTTTTCTCTGTAATATTAACTATAAGCTCCCACTTCTGCCCAAATCTTTTTCTGAAAGTGCCTAAGAAAAAGGTACAATATGAGTTTTGAAAAGAAATCCAAACTTCCATGTACAGTATCTATGTTACAAAAGACAAAAGACATTTCTTTACCAGACAAAACTAACAAAACCTCCTCAAGGCTGCCTTATAATTCCCAGGTGGGTTATGAGTTGTGAATACAAAACATTCCTAGTCTCCAGAAACAAGAACTGCATAAAAATCTTACATAATCTTAAGCGTATTTTACATAATCTTAAGCATAAGCATATCTTCTAAAAATAATAGCTACAAGACATATGTGCAGCTCTATTTTATTAGGGACAAGAGGGTGACACTGGAAATGATTACAGGTGATTACAAATTCTCAAAACCAATCATAGAGCTACCTTTAAATATTAATCTTTCATATCTCCATACTATACAGACCTTATGTGCAGGTATGAGGTTAATAAGTATGGAGTCCAATAATTCTTGAGTAACTCCATCACCTTCCATGATGATAGAACTCATCAAGTCTAGCATGTGCATTTGTACCTTCTTATTGTGGCTATTGCTAAAAAAGGAAATAAAAAAAATTGAGGCATACATACAGAAAGACAAACTTCCCAGTTTAAAACAATAACCTCAATGTAAAAGGATTTTCACCTGAGAAAACAATGCCAATAATGGCAAAGAAATTTTGGCAGCTGTATTTACTTCTCCCTCTCTCTGTTTACAGATGTAAGGTATTGTAAAGTATTTCACAAAAAAAGATCACCCTAATTTTTAATGAAGTACAGTCTGTAGACACACACACACGTGCGCGCGCGCGTGCACACGCGCACACCCGACATGAAAGGAATGGCATCCCAAGAACAATGATACTTACATTATTATAAATACATAGGGAGGTTTAAATGACCTAATTAACTTGAAATAATGAAATGGACTTTACTAGCATTAAGTGGTATTATTCAAAGATAAAAACTGAAAAGTTGGTAGAAAAATAGTTCTCACTGTTAGAGGCACAGTTTTATACAATTTTGAGAAAGATGCTTATTTTGTACACCCTCTCTCAAATGTCTTGTTTACTTTACAAGATGCCAAGGTTGTGAAAGATCAACTACACAGTTTTATAAATGGGTATCTAGCATAGGGGGAATTGGAGAACTTGATGCAAAACAATGCATAACCTGAGTACTTGACTCTCAGACCTGTAACTACTGGAGGGTAGAGAGGAATGCAAAGATAAAGAGACTTAAAATTATTCCACAAATTTTACCAGTTTAAATCAGTAAGCTCAGACTTTCACTTCTGGCAAGAGTTGATTACAAAAATAGGATTTTTCCTAGTATCTATAACAACTAGAAACCAGACAAAATATATGAAATAGTAGTTTTCAGATACCAGACACCATGCACATACATGGTGTAATTTTCCTAGCTTAGCATGTAAGTTTCTGGCTGTAGTGCAGGGTGGGGATCTAGGGAGATTAGAGTTTGCAGAGGAGAAAGCTATTCGGTGCAAGGTCAAAGAATCTCCAGCTGGGTGTGGTGGCACATGCCTGCAATCCCAGCACTTGGGAGGCTGAGGAAGGAGGACTGCCACAAGTTCAAGGCCAGCCTGGGCTACATAGTGAGTCTAGGCCAGCCCCAACTACACAGCGAGACCCTGTCTCAAAGGAAAAAAAAAGAATCTTCAAATGATTACTGATCACACAACCAGTGAGAAAATTCCCTGACTTGGAGGAAAGAACCCCATGAAAGAATCAGAGACAATGATCCCTGGGACTCAAAAGAGTTTTCAGAAGTAATCAGAAGGGTATATATAAACTCACAAATAACAGAAACTCAAAGAGCCTCAAAGTATAAGGAACAGAAAGAAAACCCCAGTATAATACATTATAATACAGTCACCTAAAGTAAACAATAAAGAGAAACCCTAAAGGCAGTTTGAAAATAGAAGTAAATCACATACAGAAAAACAAAGATTAAAAACAAACAAAAAGGGCCGGTGAGATGGCTCAGCGGCGTAAGCGCCTGCCTTGCAAGCGCGAGGGCCCGAGTTCAACTCCCGGATCCCACATACAAAAAAGGGGCCGGTGATATCGCTCAGCGGCACGGGCGCCTGTTGGCGCGTGAGGTCCTGAGGTCGACCCCCCGGTACCCACCAAAAACAAACAAACAAACAAACAAACAAAAAAATAATACCTTGTTGGAAACAATGAGAGCCACAAAAAGATGGAGCAACATCTTTAAAGTACTAAAAGGGGCCTGGTGATGTAGTTCAGTGGTAGCTTGCCTAGCATGTGGTGAGTCCTTGGGCAGAGGATGGTATACTATAGGAAGGGGGATGGAACCCTAGCAACCTAAACTCTGAATACTGTGAAAACAACTTTCCAAAATGAATATGGAACAAAGACTTTTTCAGGTACAGAAAAGATGACAGAATTCCATCACTAGCAGACCTGAACTATAGGGAATGTTAAGAGAAAGTACTTCGGATTGAAAAAAAAATTACATTAGATGCAAATCTGCATCTATGCAAATGAATGAAGAATACTAGATATGGCAAATGTATTAAGGTCAATCAACAAGCTCTTTTTAAATATTTATTTTTGAGACAGGGTCATGTTAATGTAGTTGAGGCTGGCCTTGAATTCACTATGCAGTCCAGGCTGGCCTTGAACTCCTACCATGCCCCTTGGAGAGCTCTTCTTTTTTAAAGGCAAGTCTTTGTTTACTCATATTTCCTTGTAAATTATTTGAATTATTAGGTAAACAAGGCAAATAGTCTTCAGATTCAGGAAATAAAAACATTAATAGGCTCAAAAAAAACTATGTGTACATATAAGATCCTGAAAGGAGAGACTGGAAGAGTGGTAATAACTGCAGTGATGAGGTAGCTTTAAGTACATAGCTAAGGTCAAAGAAGGAGCAGAATGACAACTGAGTTGTTACTGATGGTGGTCATTATAATCTCAAAAGAAAAGCCCCGCTCAAAGTCCTACAATACAAACAATGGTCACTAATCATTCCTATTCCTGTAAGTATATCTCTTTATTATACTTACTGTTCCTCCCATCAAGATACTGTATAGAGTGGAGGGCTTAGGTGTGTGGCTCACTGGTAGAGAGCTTGCCTAGCATGTGCCAGGCCTTGGGTTCAATCCCTAGCACCACAAAGAAAAAGATAAAAACATATGGAGTCTAACCAACCAATCCTTGAATCTGGGTTTGTCTGAGTGTCTTGCTTGGCCCCAGTGAAGCTACTAATGTTTGAAAATTGCTTGTGGAGTGAAGCTTGCCCTTTCTTGACACTTCTATAATCTAGTCAGTATACCAAGAGGTTGGCCTGGCCTGGTGGGCGACAAAAGACATGTAACTTGGTTCTTCTATTATTTCAGCCAATCACAGATGACCACAAACTCAGGAGAGGATTCAGACCAGACAAAACAGCTAAGCAGAATCATGGGCTAAATAACATGTTGGCCGCTTTACATGATTTAGGTTGATTTGTTATACAGCATGAGTTAATACAAAAGTAAGGTTTATATATTCTATCAATTACTCTAGGGGACTGATGGAGTCAAAATACACATGAAGTTGTTTCCCAAACAGTCCTGTAAGTTTCTAGCTCTAAACCAAGGTGGTCTAGTCATTTCCTAGTTATTCCAGGCTAACATCTAATCTATATTCTATCAAAGGATAAGGAAAAAAATGGTTCAATATTCCTAAAAATCTACATGAGATTCTCAAAATGCACTACCTGTGCTACCTGCATTCTCAAAATGTGCTACTTGTGCGCAAGTCATTAGCTACACATGGCTACTGAACACTTGAAGCATGAATAAAGCCACATATTGAAGTGATGATTCTTTTTATTAAGCCATCACACTATGTGTCCCTGCCTTAGTTTCCCTACTTTTCTATGGAGAAAGAGCTGATTTAAGCAATGTTTATTTTTAAATTTTCCTCTGCAGGTTTTTTTTTTTTTTTTTTTTTGGAGACAGGGTTTCACTATGAAGTTCAGGCTGGCCTCGAACTTGCAGCAATCCTTCTACCTCAGCCTCCCGAGTGCTGGGATTACAGGTGTGTGCCACCACCCCCAGCTTCTCTGCAGATTTATGGATGGAACTCAGGACCTGATGGATGCAAGGTGAGTGCTTTACTGCTAAGCTACACCCCCATCCGATCTTATTTTTAAAATCTGGAGTTAATATCTCACTAAATTGCCCAGGCTTGGCTCAAACTTTTGACCCTCTTGCCTCAGAATTCTCAAAATGTGCTATCTGGTGCTATCCCAAGTAGCTGGAATTACAGGTGTATACCACCACACCTGGCTTATTGTTATATTTTTCTAGCTTTAAAATAAGAAATCAGTCAATTAACTTAAGAATTGAGCTATTATATCTCAGCACTAGTGGTATATGGGATACTCATGATTTGTGCCTCATAATTTAGTGCTTCACTGTTTAAGGTCTCGTACCATTTGCTTAAAAAATACGCTGGATAATACTGCACATTTCTTCAAAACAAGGGCTCTGCTTTAAACTTCACTACTATTCCATAGCCACTAGCACAGAACAAGGCACAGATGAGTCAACCATTAAATTCATACCAAAGAGCTTTCAGGGAACAGAATTTTTGTTTCTTTTCCACTTCATATCAAGTGTTCTAAGAAAAACAATTCTACATAATTCTAAAAGATGTTAGTACACATATATACATACAGCACATGACATTTTGATACACAGAGCAAGAAAAAGACAAGCAGATATGCTTAAATAAGAACTTACTTGATCACTGAGAAGAGAGTCCTAAAAAGCTGAATAAAAATTTCATTGCAATCTTCCAATTCAAAGCAGATATTATATGATTTAACCCAAGCTAAATTCTTAAATAAATAAAAATAAATATTTAATTACATATGTACAGAACAGTCACAGAAAAGCAAACTCATTAGTAAAATTGAATTTTTAACAATTAGGAATCTACATTAAAGTCTATAAAGATTCAACATATAAACTTACAAGTGTAAAACAAACTAGTCATTTACTCTTATCTTTAAAGACATATCTGAGGGCATCTATTTTTCCAAACTGATTAACACTAAATATTTAAGGGTTGATAGACACACACACACACACATATATATATAGTAGTATGTAGATATATAGATATATACAAAATTTAAGGAGCAGTGAACATACATTTTGAGATTAGAATGTAAAATAGGAGAAAATAAGAGCTAGAGTTTCAAATCTCACATTTTTAGTAGAATATAGACTATGAGGAACAACAAGATTATATTTTCCTCATGAAAAAATATTTCACTACTGCACTTTGAATAAAACAAGTTTCATTTTACATTATTATAAAGTTGGTATAAAGAACTTGCTATTATGTGAAATAATGTGCTATTTATTAAATAAAATGTTCCTTTTACCTCTAATAAATAAAAGTATCTATTAAACTGTGGACTCTTTGTGTCTTCCAAACCTTTCAATTGTCTGGTAATAAACAAAAATATGTCCTGTTAAAAAAATAATAAAACATTAATTTAGATACAAATTCTTATCATTCTTTAATGACATACAAACTACAATAAAAGAAACTCATCCTTTAGCTGAATGCCTTGGGACTGGCCTACTCCATTATTTAAAATCATCTGAAAACAAAACATATCTTTTAAAAGAAAAATAAAGGTTGTTCTTTCTATAAATCTTTAGGCTTTCTCATTCTAAGATCACAGAGTTTATATATCCCATTACTATTTTTTCTATTATAGCACTTCCACTTTTCTCACTACCTTTACCTTCCATCATGGCAAACAACTATTTTATTTCTAAGGAGCTGAATACGAGTCTTTCCATTACTGGTTTCCATGTGAAACAGTAATTTTCATCACCTAGTTTTGAAATTTGTTATCTGACTTCAAGGCTGTATGAAACAAAGGCAATAGATTGGTCAATTTTTTTTTGGTCTGTTTTTTGAGACAGGGTCTCACTATGTAGTTCAGGCTGGCCCTGAACTCACTATGTATCCCAGGCTGGCCTCGCACTCTTGGCAATCCTCCTGGTTCAGCCTCCCGAGTGCTGGGATTACAGGCATATGCTAACACGCCTGGCCGGTCTATTTCTTAATAAGCTTTTCCCAGAAGTTTTAAACTCAAAGTAATACAAATATGGCACAAAAAGATTTTTGCACTACTCTAATTGCTCTTGTCTAGAGGGGATACATTTCAAGATCCCCAGTGGATGCCTGAAATTACAGATGACATTGAACTCAACATATACTGTTTTTTTTCCTTGCAAATACATACCTATGATAAGTACAATTTATAAGTTAGGCACAGCAAAAGAGTAACAATAATAGTTAATAATAAATAAAACAACGATTGGGCATGGTGGCACATGCCTGTATCCCAAACACTGTAGGAGGCTGAGGCAGGAGGATCACCAAATTCTTGTCCAATCTGAGCAACTTAGTGAGACCCTGTCTCAAAATAAAAAAGGGGCTGGGGATGTAGCTCAGTGCAAAGGCCTTGGATTGAATCCCCAATATGGCAAGAAAAAGGTAGAACTCAAACAATATGCTGTTACAGAAGTTTGTGCTTTGAGGTCATTGTTAAGTAAAATAAGGGTAATTGAACACAGCACTTCTTAATACCTCATAAAAATACCACTTATTTTTGTAGACAATAAATATTATGACTGAAGAAATAATGAAGTTTTAAAGCTTATGATAGGGCCGGTGAGATGGCTCAGTGGCATAAGCGCCTGCCTGGCAAGTGAGAGGTCCTGAGTTCAACCCCCAGTACCCACAAAAAATAAATAAATAAATAAATAAATAAATAAATAAATAAAGCTTATGATATGAATAGCTGGGTGTGGTGGCATATGTCTGTAATCCTGGCAGTCAGAAGGCTGAAGCAGGAGGATCATTGTGAATTTGAGGCCACCTTGGGTTACATAGTGAGTTCAAGACCAGTCTGAACTACATAGTGAGACTCTGTCTCAAAAAACCAAAAAGCGGCTGGGAGGATGGTGCCCACCTGTAATCCCAGCACTTGGGAGGCTGAGACAGGAGGAATGCTGTGAGTTTGAGAACAGCCTAGATTACACATTGAGTTCAAGGCCAGCCTACACTACATAGTGAGACCCTGTCTCAAAAATGAAACAAAATACCACCAAAAAGCAAAACAAAAAAACCTTTATGATACAATTTTTTTTTTCAATTAACACTGAAATACTGAGAGTATGCTATTTGATGTTGGTACTTGGTTAGTTTTTCTGTTGTTGTTATTATTTTGTTTTGTTTTGTTTTGTTGTGGTCTGGGGATCAAACCCAGAGCCTCAAACATGCTAGGCAAGCACTTTATTACTGAACTACAACCCCAACCCATAAGCTTTAAATGACAAGAACAATTAACAACTTGATACTCTCTCATACAGGTAAGCTACACTATAAATATAAAAGTATAATGATTCTGTAAAGGTTGTACTTACCTTAAGTTTATCATGGGAAGTATATGGAGCTTCTGGGGCATAGATTCGAAATATGTCAGCTAAACAACATGCTACAAGGAGACGCACATCTTTATTAGGGTTCCTGAGGAAGAATTCAGATGCAAGATGCAAAGCTAGTGGGAGATACTGCTGTTTTTCATCTTCTGAGTCCTGATCCATATCCATGAAAGTTTTCACTACCATCTGTAAAATATATATAAAAGACCAATATAATTAACTCACGGTACTTAGTAATCACTGGCAGAAAAATACTATCTTTACTACAACACAAACTATCAATCAATTACCATAAGAGAGTTCAAAATCAAATTTCTATAAATCTTCAAGCTGGAAAAAAAAACCTATAAACAATTTCAGATTTCTCACAGACAAATTATCTGTATTAACACCAGATTTTCAAAAAATTTAGAATTCTCAATTTATTCATTTATTGAGATGGGGAGTGGGGGCCTCCCAGAATGTTGCCCAGGCTGGCCCTGAATTCCTGGGCTCTAGTGATCCTCCTGCTTCACCCTCCCAAGTAGTTGGGAACACAGGTGTGTGCCACTGCATCTGGCTTTCATTATTCACTTAATATCTATCCCAGGTAAAAGTTCCTGGCCCCGTACATACCAGCAAATTAATTTGATATTTGGCTAAATCATCAATTATGTATCCTTTATATTTTATAAGCAAAATTGCTTTCTAGGCTCCTTAGGACTATTTCGTTTGATACTTAATGGGATTTGTATTTCACAATAGAAAGCCATGTTTTAAGTATGTTCATATAGTTGTACTTCTGGTTAAAGGTTTTAATTATAGAGCTGGGCATAGTGACACCATACCACTTGGGAGGACTGCTGTGAGGTCATGTGGGCTACATAGTGAATTCAACGCCAACTATGTAAGCGAGACCTTGTCTCAAAACACCAAGTTATAATTACAAATAACCTCTGTTGTTATTTGTGGCTATAAAATTAACAAGTGCATATTTATTTAATTTTGAATTTTTTTGAGGCTGGGAATCAAGCCCAAGTCCCTCCCTGCACATACAGTACTAGGCAAGTGCCCTACCAAGGAGGGAGGGTAGGGGGAAGGGAGGGCAGAAGTAAAAAGAGGCAAGGTGTGTTCTATACATGTACCAACTTCCCACTAGCTATTGTGTACAGCAGATATGTACTAATAAACACTGAAAAAGCTATATCCCAGCCTCACAATTACACATTTAAAAATGAGCATAAAAAGCAAAGTGTGGCAGCACCCGCCTGTAATCCAAGCACTTGAGAGGCTAAGGCAGGTCTGCCATGAGTTAGAGGACATTCTGGGCTACCCAGTAAGTTAAAGGCTGGCCTGAACTACATAATTTACCTAAACTGTTTTTAGTGTGAAATACTGAAGATGTATTTTTAGTAAAATTTTTTTCATTAGCATTTTTAATTAGTACATTTTACAGTATATTATGATCACATTCATCATGAGGAATTTGTACATGCACATAATGTGTCTTGGGGTTTTTTTTTGTTCCCTCCCCCTCCCCTTGTTCCAACCCTTCTTTCCCTCCACATTTGCAAAAGCTCTTTCCATTTCTTTCTTTCCCTTCCCTCCCTTTTCTCACCATCTCTTCTTCTACTTCCCATTTGAAAAAGTTTTTCCTATTTCCTAATATCTATCCTCCTTATTTATACTTTGGGTTTCTCTTACAAGAGAAACAATGTGATATTTAATCTTGTGTGTCTGATTTATCTCATGTAAAATTATGGTCTTGAGTGCCGGGCATGGTGGTGCATGCCTGTAATCCCAGTACTCGGGAAGTTGAGGCAGGAGGACTGCTTTAAATTTGAGGATAGCCTGGACTACACAGCAAGACACTGTCTCAAAAAAAAAAAAAAAAAAAAAAAAGTCCGGGTGTGGTGCCGTACACCTGTAATCTCAGCATTTGGGAGACTGAGGCAGGAGGATCACTGCGAGTTCAAGGCTAGCCTGGGATACAAAGTGAGTTCAAAGCCAGCCTGAACTACATAGTGAAACCCTATCTCAAAAAGACCAAAAAAAAAAAAAAAAAAAAAAAAAAAAAAAAAAAAAGATTATGTTCTCGAAGTGCATCCATTTATTTTATTTTATTTATTTTTTTTTTTTTGAGACAGTGTCTCGCTATGCAGTTCAGGCTGGCCTTGAACTCACCATGTAGCCTTGGATGGGCTCAAATTCACAAGGATCCTCATGCCTCAGCCTCTCCAAGTGCTGGGACTACAGGGGGGTGCCACACACCTTCCCTTGAGGTGTGCGTCCATTTACCAAAATTTTTTATTATGAGTAAGTGTTGAATCTTACCACCTATTTGATAGCCACTGAAATGATAATATTTTCTAGTTATGTTAATATAGTAAATCTCACTGGTTGATTTCTAATTTTAACCCTATTTTACACTCATAAAGTCTAATTTAGTCTGTTTTATTTCTAAAATAAAACCAACTTGGTCATCATCATTTTACATACTGCTATATTTGACATGCTATTATATTATTAAATTTTCTGAAGTGACCTAGATGAAAGAAACTGGCTTTAACTTAAGACAACCTTGTCAGGTTTTAGTATTGAGGTTATGCTGACTTAAAATGAGAAGTGATCTTTTTTCTTATTATATGGAAAGTTTAATAGTAAGACTATTTATTTATTCCTTAAATATATAGGGAAGTTCAACTGATTAAAGAAGAAATCATAACAGAAATTTGAAAATATTTTAAAGTGAATGATAATTAAGATACCAACTACTAAAACTTGAGTAATATTATAAAAGGAGCAATGAAAAAAATCAGTGATCTACATTTTCTTCTCAAGAAGAAAACAGCATAAAGAGAAAAGAGAAGGGGAGGGAAAAAAATCAGTCAAGAGTAAATACCAGTGAATTGCAAAACAATAGTACAAAACAGAAAAACAACAATGCCAATAATTGTGGTAAAAACTAATAAAATGGACAGAATTTTACCAAGAATAAATCAAGAAAAATTGAAGCCAGACATGATGGCACATGCCTATAATCACTGCTACTGAGAAGGCCAAGGCAGGAAGATCACAAGTTTAAAAACGGCTTAGACAACTTAGTGAGACACAGTCTCAAAGTACAAAGGGCTGAGGATATGGCTCAGTGGTAGAGAACTGGCCTTAGCATGTGTAAGGCCCATGAGTTCAATCCTCAGTGTGACCAAAATAGGAAAAAAGAAAAGTCACAACTAATCTCAGAGATGACAAAACGAGACTTCATTAAACATCCTAATAATACATTATGGAAAAGAAAATCTGCAACATGACATACAACATCCAAATAATGCTGTGTATATGAAAAGAAAGTGAATTTGAAATTTAAAACAAAAAAACCTTCCTACAGTGAAATCTCCAAGGCTAGATGGCTTCATTAGAGAAAAGTCTCAAACTAGAAAAGTATGTATAGATACGTACTGTATAGCATCAGCTCCTCTGCTGATCATATCAAACACCTCTATGCCATTCTGTTAATACAGCTAAACATCTTAGATTGGAAATGCAGTCACTGATTGTCTTAGTTACTCTTCTAGTTGCTGAGACAAAATATCCAACATCCACAGGTTAAGGGAGGAAAGGTTTACTTAGCTCAGTTTGCAGTTGGCTGGCTCCAAGGCAGAGTGGTACAGGGCAGAGGGGCACTACAGAGGAAAAGCAGTTCACTGCAGGCGGAAGACAGCAGAAGATAGCAAAAGCAAGCAAGGAACGACCACAGCTATTTATATCCCTTATATCTTATCCAGCCTACTTGGGGCAGGTAGCACTCACATTCTTAATCCTAGTGCCCTTGATCCTAGCATTGCACCATGAATCAATCCCAGCGTCACACACTCTAGATCCAGCCCCCTCTGAAAAAGCTCCACCTATGACCACATGAGGCTTTGGGGGACATCCAGACACAATCCACAACACTTGTTATTGAGAATCTACTTCTCAAGTACAAATATCCCTGACAACACCGTTTAAGCCTTATATCTTAGTTATCCATTAACATTTAAGGAGAGATTGTTACTTGGTTGGAAGTCAGAATGATCTAAAAGATAGACAAGTATGACACAAATGATCAGGTGAGGATGACTAAATCATTGTCATTTAGGAGCTTAAATATAAACAATAGGAATAATACCTTAAGAGAATGGAATTAAAAAAAAAACACTTTGGGGGCTGGGGATATAGCTCAGCAGCACAGTGCCTGCCAGGCAAGCGTGAGGTTGTGAGTTCGATTCCCGGTACCAAAAAAAAAAAAAAAAAAAAAAAAAAAAAAAAGGTCAAAATTTGAACAAAATATGTTTACCACATGATCTGCGACAAACATACACCTACCAATAACTGAAATAAAAGTTTTACCAAAGAAGACTTGTCTTTTTTTAAAAAGATAATTCAGCTGGGCACGGTGGCCCACACCTATAAACCTAGCACTTGGGAGGCTGAGGCAGGAGGACTGCTGTGAGTTTGAGGCCAGCATGGGCTACATAGTGAATTTAAGGCCAACTTGCACTACATAGTGAGACCCTGTCTCAAAAAAAAAAAAAAAAAAAAAAAAAAAGGTAATTGAAAGTTAAGTGATATTGGAATGGGAATATGTATCGTTATTCTTTACTGGTTTTAACAGAACATTTTTATCATGGCATCGTTAGCTTAACACAGAAATGTTAATGATATGGAAATGAAATCATACTTATAAAATTTTTTTTTTTTTTTTTTTTTTTTTTTTTTTTTTTGAGACAGGGTCTTGCTATGTAGTTCAAGCTGGCCTGGACTCACTATGTAGCCCAGGCTGGCCTTGAACTTGTGGCAATCCTCCTGCCTCAGCCTCCAGTGCTGGGATTACAGAAAATATGCTAATTCTATTTTAAAGCCACTTTGAAAATTAAATCAGAAATACTTGTATCTTCTACCTAAGTTTTGTCAGGAAAGGAATTTGTATATGTTTTGTTAATGGCTGTATCTTTAGTACTACTTAAGACAGTAACTACAGCCGGGTGTGGTGACACATACCTGTAGGCTGAGGCTGGAGGGTCACTGTGAATTCAAAACCAGTCTGGGCTACATAGTGAGTTCAAGGCCAGCCTGACCTACATAGCTGAGACCCTGTCTCAAAAAACTGTAAGGAAGCCGGGTATGGTGGCGCATGCCTGTAATCTCAGCACTCAGGAGGCAGAGGCAGGGGAATCACTATGAGTTCAAGGCCAGCCTGAACTACATAGTGAGACCCTGTCTCAAAAAGCCAAGGTGGAGTGGGGCCTAAAAAGAAATGGTGACCTCTACACTGAAAACTGCAGTACTCTGAAAAAGGAGATTGAAGAGGATATCAGAAAATGGAAAGATATCCCTTGCTCCTGGATAGAAAGAACCAATATAGTGAAAATGGCCATACTTCCAAAACTGTTATACAGATTTCGTGCAATTCCGATCAAAATTCCAACAACATATCTCACAGAATTACAGAAAACAATCCTAAAATTCATCTGGAACCAGAAGAGACCTAGAATAGCAAAGGCAATTCTGGGCAACAAAAGCAAGGCAGGGGGCATCACAATCCCTGATTTGAAATTATACTATAAAGCTACTGTGATAAAAACAGCGTGGTATTAGCAAAAAAAAAAAACAGACCTGAAGATCAATGGAATAGATTAGAAGATGCAGAAACAACTCCAGACATACTAAGCCACCTTATCTTTGACAAAGGTGCCAAACACATTCACTGGAAGAAAGATAGCCTCTTTAATAAAAGGTGCTGGAAAAATTGGCTCTACACATGCCAAAGATTAAAATTAGACCCATATCTTTCACCGTGCACTAAACTAAATTCAAAATGGATCAAAGAACTAAATATTAAAACAGAAACATTAAATCTCCTGGAAAATAGAATAGGTAAAACTCTTGAAGACATTGGTGTAGGCAAAGACTTTATAAATAAAACCCCCATCGCACAGGAAGTATCACAAAGAATCAACAACTGGGATCTCATCTTATTAAAAAGCTTTTGTGGGCCGGTGAGATGGCTCAGCGGCATAAGCGCCTGCCTTGCAAGCGCGAGGGCCCGAGTTCGACTCCCGGATCCCACATACGAAAAAGGGGCCAGTGGGGCCGGTGAGACGGCTCAGCGGCTTAAGCGCCTGCCTTGCAAGCGCGAAGGCCCGAGTTCGACTCCCGGATCCCACATACGGAAAAGGGGCCGGTGATATCGCTCAGCGGCACGGGTGCCTGTTGGCGCGCGAGGTCCTGAGGTCGTCCCCCCGGTACCCACAAAAAAAAAAAAAAAAAAAAAAAAAAAAAAAAAAAAGGGGCCAGTGATATCACTCAGCGGCCCGGGCGCCTGCTGGCGCGCAAGGTCCTGAGGTCGAACCCCTGGTACCCACAAAAAAAAAAAAAAAAAAAAAAAGCTTTTGCACAGCAAGAGAAACCACCAACAGAATGAAGAGACAACCCACAACGTGGGGAAAAATGTTTGCCAGCTGTTCCTCAGACAAAGGATTACTATCAAGAACATACAAAGAACTCAAAAAAAACAGACCTCCCAAATTTAAAGACCCAATCCAAAAATGGGCTTCTGAGAGAATAAACACTTCTCAGATGAAGAAATGCAAATGGCAAATAAATATATGAAAAAATGTTCAACATCACTAGTCATTCGAGAGATAAAAATTAAAACAACACTGAGATTCCATCTCACCCCAGAAAGAATGGCTATTATCAAGAAGTCAACTAATAACAAATGCTGGAGGGGCTGTGGGGAAAAAGGAACCCTTCTCCACTGTTGGTGGGAGTGTCGACTGGTACAGCCACTGTGGAAATCCGTGTGGAGACTCCTCAAAAAACTAGGGTTGGAGGTCCCACTTGATCCAGCTATTCCCCTTCTGGGTATCTTCCCAGAAGAATTAAAAACATCGTACCACAGCGATATATGTGTACCCATGTTTATAGCAACACAATTTCTAATAGCTAGATCATGGAAACAACCCAAATGGCCATTAACCGAGGAATGGATAAAAAAGATGTGGTATTTCTGTACAATGGAGTACTACTCAGCCATAAAGAAAGATAAACTGGAAACTTTTATAGGTAAATGGATGCAACTCGAGAAAATACTCACAAGCAAAATGAACCGGATGCACATTTGTAAACATCGTATTGTCTCCCTAGTATGAAAATGCAATTTCACTGTGACTATTCCATTCCTTAGACTTCTATTTTTACCTTGCTTTTACATGGCTTAATCCTTATACTGAGTAATATTTTTCTCCAAAAGGTATTTGTACATTCTCTAATGCTTGAGTTTATTAATACATGAGAATGTTTACTTGTCTTTAAAAAAAAATAAATTAAAAAAAAAAGAAAATCACCCAGAAAAAAAAAAAAAAAAAAAGAAATGGTTAAGACAGACCACTTAAGAACCTACAAAAAATTAATCTGCGATGGAATAGAAGTTGAAATTTAAAAGGCAAATCTAAAAAGTGTTTAGAAGATAATGAAGGAGATTATCTTCATGTAAGAAGGATATCTTAAGGCACAAAAAACGTTAACTATAAAGATTGGCTCTTTATACCAGATTAAAATTAAATGTGCTCATCAAAAGACATTCTGTACTTAAAAGTTTTAAAAAGACACGCTGCAGAATGGAAGCATATATTTATAACAAACATAACCAACAAAGAATCGGTCTAATATATAAAGTACTTAAAAAGAAAATTCAATTGAAAAATGTACAAATGACTTCTTGCTAGGCACCTCATGAATGAGATCCAAACAATCACTAAAAGAGGGACTAAATTTCATCAGTGGTAAAAGAAATGCCAAGTAGGCCTGGTGTGGTGGCACACGCCTGTAATCCCAGCACTCAGGAGGTCAAGGTGGTTCAAGGCCAGCCTGGGCTACATAGCAAGACCCTGTCTCAAAAACAAACAAACAAACACAACAACAACAAAACAAGAAATGCCAAGTAAAACAATTTTAAGAAAACTGACATTTCAATAATGAGTTCTCTGATCCACCCGCAAATTCCTTTGTACTCCTCTGAAATCAATCCCCGATTTCATTAGCCTTTGGCAACCCATGACGTGTGTTCTGTCCTTATAGTTTTATAGAATGTCACATACATCGCTTTACATAGAACTGTCTGTATGCAGGGCTTTTTGGATTTAGTTACATTCACTTCGGATGGTGCCACCCACACCCAGGGAGGGCCTTCCCATTATCCACACCCAGAACTATGCTTATGCAATCAATGGACTAATTTAGTCATCACACCCTTAATCTATGTTCACACACCTTGATCCAGCCATCTCTGAAAAGCCCCAACTATGCGTGTATGAGGCTTTGGAGGAACATCTAGATACACGCCGTAACACAGGGTCTGATTATGTTGCCAAGGCTGGCCCTAAACTCATGGCTAAAATGATGTTCCTGCCTGAGCTTCCTAAGAAGGCATGCATCAGTGGGCCCAGTCTACTCTTAGGTATGTTTTCTATGACATTATGTTTTTGTCACATAAAAACTCATATATAAGTTTTTTTTTTTTTTTTTAAAGGGGAATGTGTCTGGTCTCTCCAGGCCACTACCCTGTGCCTACCTGCCTTTCTTTTCTTTTCTTTTCTTTTCTTTTCTTCTCTCTTTCTCTTTCCCTCCCTCCCTTCCTCTCCCTCTCCCTCCCATCCTCTATTTTTGAGACAGGGTTTTGCCATGTAGTTCAGACCAGCCTTGAACTCACTGTGTAGCCCAGGCTGGCCTTGAACTCCTGGCAATCGTCCTGCCTCAGCTTCCCAAGTGCTGGGATTACAGGCGTGTGCCACCACACCCAGCACATGTAAGTTTTTAATAACACCTGTAGTAAGAATATCCCAAAGTTGAAAATAATTAACTGTCCATCAAAAAGTAAATAAATTTTTAAAAAAGTAAATAAATAAACACATTGTGGCATGCTCCTATAATAATTGACAATTAATAGACTGTGATAATGGCAACGGCATACATAAGAATATGTTGAGATATAGAAGCCAGATACGAATAAAGAGCAAAAAGAATTAAAAGAGAAAGGAGGAAACTTTCAAGGGTGCCAGATATGTTTACCATCCTGATGGTGGTGGTAGTGTCAAGATTGAATACATGTGTCAAACTTGTTCATGTCAGCAATTCTCTGACATCAAATGGGTGAGTGTCCCACATTCCAATTCAGTTGACATTTACTACCTGGAGTTAGTGTAGACCTCACAAGCCTTTGTTAAAAGGCAAAGTTCTTCACAAGATCTTGCCTACTTCAGATGCCAGCCATAAGCCTTTGGAGATCCCTGTACATCTGACAGACCAGGTCTAATTCCAGGTCATTTTACAACTCCCTCAGGTTAAAAAATGTACTAGAATGAGCCACAGATGCCAATGAAAGAACTATACTTATAATCATTTTATTATAAAGAATGAACATTATCACTTTGGAAATTCCAAAGGGTTTTGATGTTCTGTGCCAGGTAGATAATTATATCAAATAGTATTCTTTCTTTTTTTTTTTTTTTTTTTGGTGGGTACCGGGGGTCGACCTCAGGACCTATCGCGCCAGCAGGCGCCTGTGCCGCTGAGCGATATCACCGGCCCTTTTTTCGTATGTGGGTTCCTGGAGTCCAACTCGGGCCCTCGTGCTTGCCAGGCAGGCACGTACGCCGCTGAGCCATGTCACTGGCCCTCAAATAGTATTCTTAAATATATTTACTTTGTTGTATTTTAATTATACCAAAGTAGCCAGGTGTGATGGAGTATGCCTGTAATCCCAGCACTCGGGAGGCTGAGGCAGGAGGATTACTGCAAGTTCGAGGCCAACCTGTGCTACAACTACATAGTAAGTTCAAAACCAGTCTGAACTGCATAGTGAGACCCTGTCTCAAACAAACAAACAAACAAACACCCAAGAGAATCATATTGGGCCGGTGAGATGGCTCAGCGGCACGGGCGCCTGCTGGCGTGTGAGGTCCTGAGGTCAACCCCCGGTACCCACCAAAAAAAAAAAAAAAAAGAATCATATCAAAGTAAACACATTTTTTAAAAAGTCACTGCTGGGGCTGGTGATATAGCTCAGCGGCATGAGTACCTGCCTGGCAAGCGTGAGGTCCTGAGTTCGACTCCTGGTACCCGCATTAAAAAAAAAAAGAAAAAAAAGTCACTGCCTTAGGGCAAGAACATAAACTAAAAGAGCGTTAGAGGTCTCCTTAATTTTTTATAAGACCAACATAGAAACTCTCATTTGGTGCTACTTGGAACGTACAGTACAACCACTCTGGTGTCAGTTAAGCAGGAGCTCTGCATACCCAATAAATAACTATTCCACCTATGTCTGTGTCCTAAAGGAGCTTGTACATGTATAACTGAATACGCAGACATAGGTAACCACAGCAATGCTCTCTATAAAAGCCAAAAAGCTACAAATGAAAAATGTCCAAGAAAAAAACTGGGTAAGTTATATAATGGAGCACAACAATAAAAATAATATAAAGATATAAGATCACAAAGTTCAAATCTAATATTGAAAAAGACACATAATACAGGGAACACAATATGATTCTATCACACAAAATTTAAAAAACTAGAAGTAAAATAAAAGCACCTATTCTTTTTTTAGAGATGTACACACAGATATTGAAACTGAAATTAAACTTTAAAATCTATATATTAAATTGGTGGCTCATTAATTAATTCAATGGATGGCCAATATCACACACATAATGGTAAAAGATTGGGTGCTTTCCGCTTAAGATTGGGAGCAAGACAAGACTATCTGCACTCACCACTGTTGGGATAAAAACAAAACAAAACGAAAAAACCCAAAGCATCCAGATTGGGAAAAAAGAAGTAAAATTATCTTTATTGGTAGATGACATCATTTTCCATATAGAAACTCCTAAGAAATCCAGCAAAAACTATCAGAACTAGTAAGTAATTTTAGCTCAGTTGCAGTATACAATATACAAAAATTATACTTCTAGGTACTTGGCACAAATAATCTGAAAGAGAAATTAAGAAAATAATTTTACTTAAAATATTTTTAAAACCTTCAGAATTTAACAAAGTGGAAAATGTACACCCAAAACCATAAAACATCCTTGAAATAAACTAAAGAAGATCTAAATGAATAGAAAAAAGCATACCATGTTTATGAATCAGAAGATTTAGCTTTGTTAAGATGATAATGCTCTTAAAATTTACTGATTCAATGTAATTTTCATCAAAATCTATTGAAAAGCTGAGTCTAAAATTTACATGGAATTGTAAGGAACTCAAAATGGCCAAAACAATAAAAAACAACAACAACAACAACAACAAAACAAAGGGAAATTCACACTTCATGATTTTAAAACTTACTACAAAGCAATAGTAATGAAAACTACTATGGTACAAGGTCAGACATAGCTCAAGGTAATAGAATTGAGAGTCCAGAAATGTCTTACATCGACATAAAACAGTATTCAATAAGGATGTCAATACAACAGGGAAAGAACAGCCTTTTCAACAAATGGAATGGAGAAAACTGGATATCCACAGGTAAAAGACTGAAATTGGGACTCTTAACTTACAAAATATACAAAAATCCAAAACTGGATCAAGACTTAAACATAAGAGCTAAAAGTATAAAACTATTAGATGTTGGAAAAGGTATATAAATTTTTGTGACCTTGGTTTAGGTAATGGTCTCTTAAACCACTGAAAAGTGTAAGCAACAAAATGAAGAGAAACTAGATTTTTATCAATAAAGTGAAAAGAACTGAAGAATGGGGGAGAAATTTAGCAAATCGTATTAATCTAATAAAGATCTAATAAGAACATAATAGATAAACAACTCTTACAACTCAATAATAAAAAGATGAAAAAATCCAATTAAAAATTATCAAAAAGCTGGGGATATAGCTTAGTGGCACAAGCGCCTGCCTGGCAAGCGCAAGGTCCTGAGTTTGATTCCTGGTACAAAAAAAAAAAAAAAAAAAAAAGGTCAAAAAATGTTATCAGACACTTTTCTAAGGAAGATACATGAATGGCTAATAAACATATGAAAAATATTCTCAACATCATTAGTCACCAGGAAAAAGCAAGTCAAAACCTCAGGAAGATTCCACTTCTCATTCACAAGGATAGCTAGAATCAAAAAGTCAAACACAAAGGTTGACCAGAATGTAAACAAATTAGAAGTCTTATACAGACCACCAGTGATAAACAGAGTTACCATATGACTCAGCAATTCTATTTTTTTTTTTTTTTTTTTTTTTTTTTTTTTTTTTTGAGACAGGGTCTTGCTGTATAGTTCAGGCGGCTTTGAACTCACTATGTAGCCCAGACTGACCTCTAACCCATGGTGATCACCCTGCCTCAGCCTTGAAAGAACTGGGATTACAGGTGTGTGCCACCACATCCAGCTAGCAATTCTACCCTTACAGGCAAAAGAGGAGGAAATACATGTCTAGTAGAACCTGGTACATGAATATTTACAGCAGCATTATTTAGCAGACAAAATGTGAAATCAACTCAAATTTTTATCAACCGACAAATAAATAAACAAAATATAGCGCACTGCTCAGTGAGTAGCAGTGGCCATAAAAAGTAACAAAGTATTGATACTACACAGTAAATGAAACTTGAAAACATTATGCCAAATAAAATAAGCCAGCCACAAAAGATGACATGTTATATGATTCCATTTATATGAAATGTCCAGATTAGGAAAATGTACAGAGACAGAGAACAGGTTAGTGATTGCTAAGGGCAGGGACAAGGGAGGACATTCAAAGTGATAACTAAAGGAGGACTGAGGTTTCTTTTCGAGATGATGAAACTATATAAAAATGACTACCTGGTGTACACCTGTAATCCCAGCACTTTGGGGATGAGGCAGAAGGATCATGAGTTCAAGGCTAGCCTGAGCTACATAGGGAGACCCTGCCTCAAAAAAACAAAAACCAAAGCAAACCAAGATAGAACAAAATGACTGTATACTTTCAAAGGATGAATAGTATGTAAATTATATAAATAAAGCTTTTTTTATAAAATAAAATTTAGCAGGACATGGTGGCACATGCCTGTAATCCCAGAACTCAGAAGGGTGAGACAAGAGGATTGCCATAAGTTCGAGGCCAGCCTGGACTACATAGTGAGACCCTGTCTTTAAAAACCAAACCAAACTAAACAGATGAACAAGAATAAACTGAAGAGATCTAATGTCCTCATAATTTTCATTTAAAAAAAAAAATTTTTTTTTTTTTTGTGGGTACCGGGGGTCGACCTCAGGACCTCGTGCGCCAGCAGGCACCCGTGCCGCTGAGCGATATCACCCACCCTTTTTTCGTATGTGGGTTCCGGAAGTCGAACTCGGGCCCTCACGCTTGCCAGGCAGGCGCTTACGCCGCTGAACCATCTCACCAGCCCACATAAAAATATTTTAAATGTTAAAGTCTCTTTAAGGTAATGAAAAAGATTAAATTGACAAAATCACATTTTATAAGCCGCCTTCCAGTATAATAGGAATAATACTGTCCTAGACCATGTAAGCAAGAAAAGCTAAACAAGCTAAACATGGGCTTATATAACCAATAGAAACTAACATTAATAACATATATTACTCATCCCAATGAGTCTTTTTTTTTTTTTTTTTTTTAACCTCCCAGTGCTGGGAACTGAACACAGGCCTCACACACAGCAGGCAATCACTGTACCACTAAGCTATGGCCTTAGCTCACCCTAATGTTCCAGGCAAAACAGGAACAAAAAGTGTTACTTAGGGAAACTAAGGGAGACTGCAAAAGCTCAAAGGCAAGACAGTATGCATTCCTTTTATAAAGTGAAAAGGGGCCTGGGAATTATCAGCACTGTAACCACAAAATTAAGATGTGGGGGAGGGGAAAGGATAAGCAGCATGGAGGAAGAGGGTGAAAGGACAGGGGGGAGGGAGAGAAACAGGAGAGAGGGAGAGAATGAATATAATTGTTTCTACAAAAGAAAAAAGTGAACTTTAGTAAGGAGATTTTATATAGCTCATACTGTTGGTTAGTAGTGGGTCTGGGATTTAGACATAAACTTTCAGATTCTAAATTCTGAGTTTCCAAACTAAGAATTACAATTTACAATCCACCCTAGATCAAAGACCCAATTAATATCCTGGCTTTATAGTTCCTCATTATAGAATGTCTATATGCTTCACTTTACTACAGAAAGACCGAATTCATAACTGTGATTTTGCATTAATTATTAAAAATAACTCTCAAAAAAAAAAAAACAACAATAGCACACCAGTCAAAATAAATAAATAAATAAATAAATAAATAAATAAATAAAAATAACTCTCATTAATTTATCTCATCAATGTTTTTCATCTTTATCCTGCTTCAGTTGTATCTGGAACTTCCTCATTTAGAATCTTTCACTTCCAGTATCCTTAGCTATAAAATTTCCTTTCAAGAACAAAATATTCTACCCCCCAACTCCTCTTTCCTTGTCTTCAGTGCACTAGTTTTCTGCCTTCAGTGTGAACTCTAAATCTTCACATTGTGTAGCTTCCTCCTGCCTTTCTGACCTCCCCATTGGCTTGCACTGTAGTCATTTCAATCACACTCTAACAATACAACACACACCATCAGTCTGGATATTGGTAATTCTTGATTGTCAATCTCCAAACCTGACTGATTTTTACTGGCTTAATCTCCCATGCCAGCAATGGAAAGAACTGTGTGTGGAGTTCTATCTAAATCTGTGTAATTGATCCCCTCTTTACAACACAGAAAGACAAAGTCAAATTACAGATTATTCAGACCATGGGTAAAAATCCTGTTCTTCCTCTTAATGGATGGGTGACCTAAATAAATTATTTAGTCTCCGTGGTTGTAAAATAAAGACAGAAAATATAATCTTATAAAGATTGAGACATTAAGAGATAACAAACAACACAAAGTACCTAATCTGCTCTCTAGGACACATGAGCTTTTGATGAATAAAATTTACCACACTTCACCAATACTAAAGCTCACATCTAACATCTCTGCAATTGGGATGCATCTCAAAAATCAATGGTCTTACAATAAGGGACAACCAGAAGTAAATGTAAGAAAACTGGTGTTCCTTGCACTTGTACAAACTTTACTTTGAAAACCCTATGTTGATGATATCTGATAGTATCAAGAAAGCACTCAACAAATTTTGCAGCATTAAATGCTCATGGCTTTCCTTAGTCTTCTATTTTTATCTATCTTTTACATGGCTTAATCCTATACTGAGTAATGTTTTTCTCCAAAAGGTATTTGTACATTCTCTAATTCTTGAGTTTGTTAATGCATAAGAATGTTTACTTGTTGTCTTTAAAAAAAAATTAATAAAAAAAGAAAAAAAGAAAAAATATTAGGTATCTCAAGAAATTCCCAGAATTTCTGGAAGAAAAAAAAAAATGCTCATGGCTTGGAAGAATGTCTCAGGAACAACAGTGGAGCACTTTAAAGCAATTCTGCATCATTAACACTTTTCTATTTGTTGGTTGGTTTTCTGAGACAGGGTCCCTCTATATAGTTTACTATGTAGGGCTGGCCTTGAACTTGCAGTGATCTTGCCTTAGTCTCCCAATTACAGGTATGCACTATCATGTCTGGCTTTGCATCATTAACACTTATGATGATGATAACACTGTGACAAACACAAACATCAATAACTAGTAAAAAAAAAAAAGATCAAAAGGGTCTAACTTTGAATGAGAACACTTAAGAATAAACCAATTATTTCAAATCTATTTTCCTTTACATATTTAAAACAATGATATGAAAAATATCTTTTTGATTAAAAGTTATCTACAAGAGTTTTTTTGTTCTGTTTTGTTTTGTTTTGTTTGAGATAGGGTCTTGCTATGTAGTTCAGGCTGGCATGGACTCACTATGTAGACCAGGCTAACCTCAAACTCACAGTGATCCTCCTGCCTCAGCCTCTCCAGTGCTGGAATTATAGGTGTGAACCACCACACCCGGCTTACAGGAGTTCTTTTGACAGGTATAAATAATTTCGCAAGTGTTAAAAATCACCACACAAGGGCTGGTGAGATAGCTCAGCGGTATAAGTGCCTGCCTGGCAAACGCGAGGTCCTGAGTTCAACTCCTAGTACCCACATACGAAAAAAGAGCAGGTGATATGGGCGCCTGCTGATGCGCAAGGTCCAGAGTTCGACCCCCGGTACCCACACACACACAAAAAAGATCACCACACAAAATTAATTGGTAACCATTTTTTCGCAATCACCTCAACCTCTTGGCATTCTTTGGTCTACCCTAGTGATAGCCTTTTAGAGCTTTCAAAGATAACAAACAGCCTGCTGTGGCACACATACCATAGGTTAGCCACCACTGGTCTACCCTATCATTCAGTAATAGCCAGCTTGGTAGTACAGTGGAATGGCTCACTGTTACAGTATCAGTTGATGGGTAATTCCCTGAAAGACTAAGATGTATTTTTACAGGATGTCATAAATGCTCTGAACTAGCGACCAATCCAATGAACTATGCCACTTCTCCCACTGAACATGGGTCTGGAAAGTGAAGGGTGGAAATCAGTGTATCCCCTTTCATTACTAGGTCTAATACCTTTTCAAACAAAATTGTTTCTAGTCCTAAAACTTTTAGATGGATTACAAATTTTGGTTTTCATGAGAAAGGCTTCTATCATAGGATAACAATGGTAGAAGGAATAATGGTTCTACAAACTGAAACTGAGATTGTCACTTGATCATTTTGGGTTGTTCATGGCACTTTAGCTATGGCTGGAGAAGGGATTTACTGTGATGGCTGAGTTGGGTAATCCCAACTACTACAGGAAGACTAGGACACCGCTATGAAATAAAGGCAAGAGGGACTATGTATGGAACTCAGCATATGGTCTAGGTACTGTTTTTCAAATCACTAGTGATGAAAAACTAGTGAGGTTTCTTAAAAATTTCAACACATCTATAAAATACAAAATAATGCACTTAGATGTTGTGCATAAATGTTTCTATTCATTCAGCCAGGTGTGGTGATGCACACTTAAAATGTTAGCACTCAAGAGGCTGAGACAGGAGGATAGGAAGTTCAAGGACAGCCTGGGCTATATAGTGAGTTTGAGGCCAGCTTGAACTATAGTGAGAACTGGTTTGGGGGAAAATATCTATTTATTCTCAGTTTCTGCAATTATCCTGTTGTGAACTGACAAAAAAGCACAATATGCAATATTATAGGGTCACTGAAGGCAGGCCTAGTGGTGCACCCTTATAATCTCAATTACTTGTGAGACTGAGAGAGGAGGAACACCAACTCAAGACCAGCCTAGGGAACTTACAAAAACCCTGTCTCTCAATAAAAATAGAAAGAGTAAGCTGGGTTACCCTTTTGCACATCTGTAATCCCAGCACTTGGGAGGCTGAGACAGGAGGATTGCTGTGAGTTCAAGGCCAGCCTGAACTACATAGCAAGACCCTGTCTCCAAAAAACCAACCAAAGTGCTGAGGTTTAAATCCTAGCATTGCAATAAACACATACATAGAAACATACACACTCACGGATTAATAAAAACTATTTGAAAGTATCTGCATGAAAAACCAGGTTCAAATGAAATACACAGTATCTCAGTAGGGCAGCAGAAAATATAAAATTTGAACCTTAATTAAGCAAGATATTATTTTCACCTTCTCTTAAACAAATTTCACTCTTTGCATTACTGGACTTGTATTACAGAAAAAAGTCAACTGATTGTGTTTTGAATTTTGTCCCCAAAATTGTAATAATTTGTTCTCTTATTATGTAAATACCTAGACAGGCCTCTTGACTCATGAAGCATATAATATTTATCATTCAGCCCTTCACAGAAAAAGTCTGGCAACCCCTCGCATGTAACCAAGATAAATGAGTCCCTTACCTCTACCCTAAAACTAATATACTGTTCATAGCAGTGTTATTTATAAAAGCAAAAAACAAAACACCCCAGCACACCAAACTAGTAACTCACATATCAATAGTAGTGTGGGTAAACTTGGATATATTCACAATGAAAAATAATCATTGCAATCTCTAATAATATGGATGAATCTCAGACATAATACTTAGCAAAGAAGCCTAACATAAAAGAGTACATATTGTACAATTCCATTTATAAAGGACTGGAGATGTAGCTCAGTAGTACAGCGCTTGGCCATCTACATGAAGTTTTTTTTTTTTTTTTTTTTTTTTTTTTTTTGTGGGTACCGGGGGGTCGACCTCAGGACCTTGCAGGCACCCGTGCCGCTGAGCGATATCACCGGCCCCTTTTTCGTATGTGGGTTCTGGGAGTCGAACTCGGGCCCTCGCACTTGCCGGGCAGGCGCTTAAGCCGCTGAGCCATCTCACCGGCCCCTACATGAAGTTTGATGGCAAAACTAATATATGTTGACAGAGATCAGAGGACTGTCTGAATCTCCAGGGAAGGGACATAAAGCAGTCTGCCAGAAGCCAGAAATGTTCTACATCTTAATCTGGATACTGGTTATATGCATATACAGATGTAAAAATTAACAGAATATTAAGCTGGACACAGTGGCTCATGCCTGTTAATCAAGAGGCTGAGGCAGGAGGAAAGCCGTGAGTTCAAGGCCAGACTGAGCTACAAAGTCAGACCCTGTCTCAATAAAAGCATGAAAGAAAAACACAAGAAATGGTAATATATGCATAAATATATAAGACTTTCCCCCTGAAATTTATTTAAAACACACATTTTTGTTTAAATGTGGGGTTTATAATTTATATAATACAAATGAAAAATACAGTATAAAGGTCATGGTGGGGATAACAACTCAATGTAAGAAGTTTCTTACATTTTACATAAAGTCATACAAAAATAAGTCTAAGACTTCATAGTCTTAGGTTAAGCATATGTATTGTAATCTTTAGTGCAAAGCAGATGCAGATAAACAGATAAACACAAAGAGATACGCCTACAAAGCCAACAGACAATTAAAAAAGAATTCTAAAGAAAAAAAAGGAAATTAAAATGAAAGGCAGAATAGGAAAGAGAATAAAAAATGAGACAAACAGAAAAATTTCAAAATAAGCATATATCCAACCAAATAACTAATATCGTGAAAGTGAATCATATACTCAAATTTTAAGTCAGATTTCCAAAATGAATAACATACTAAAAATAGGAAGGAAAGCATGACCCAAATATATGCTCAATGTAGTTTAAAGACACGTATAGGTTAAAAGTGTGGAAAAACTTACAATGGAGACAAAAACCATAAAAAGGTGCAGTTTATCAGAAACATTTCATCATGTTAAAAGGGTCAATCTATTGGGAAGGTCCAACAATCATACTGTACATGTATATGTGCCTAATAAGGGTTTCAAAATGAACAGAAATCCACAGAATTAAAGGGAGAAACTGACAATTACACAATCACAGTTTGAGGCTTTATCACGCCCTCTCAGGAAAAGAAATCTTAAAAATCAGTAAAGATAACAATCTTAGTCTCCTGACCTAAGTGACACTAACTGACCCAACAGAACACTACATCCAAAACCAGCAAAATACAATTTTCTTCAGGTGTACAGCGTGTGTTTCACAAGACAACGTGTGCTGACCCAAAAATCCAAATGTTAATAGACTTCACAAGACTGGAATCTTAACAGAGTATGTGTTCTGGCCCCAGTGGAATTAAATTAGAGGTCATTAATCAAATATTTACAAATAGTCCAAGTATTTGGAATTTACATTATGTTTCTTGATAACCCATAAGTTAAAGAAGAAATCACAAAATGAAAAACATCTCTAACTAAATGGTAATGAAAATACACTAAAAATAGTGAGACACAAAATAATGTTTGAAAAGAAACAAATATGTAGCTTTAAAAAGTAGGGAGGTTGGGCCGGTGAGATGGCTCAGCGGCTTAAGCGCCTGCCCGGTAAGCGCGAGGGCCCAAGTTCGACTCCCGGAACCCACATACAAAAAAGGGGCCAGTGATATCGCTCAGCGGCACGGGCGCCTGCTGGCGCGCGAGGTCCTGAGGTCGACCCCCCGGTACCCACAAAAAAAAAAAAAAAAGAAAAAAAGTGGGGAGGTCTTTTTCAAATGGAAGAGGGAACAAGAGATGAAGCGGGGAGGGAGGGAAGGAAAAGGGGGTGGAAAAAAAAAAAGGAACTAGGGCTTTTGCAAATGAGAAGGGACCAAGAGTTGGAAGAAGCAGGGAGGGATGGGAAGGGTAGGGGATGAAAAAAGAATTAAAATATGTTACCAACTCCCCAAGATAAATGTAATTGTTATGTACTGCAAGCACGTACTAATAAAAAATAAATTAACAAAAAAAAAAAAAAAAAAAAAGCTTATGTCACCACAGTGATTCTCCACCCACAAATGATTTTTGCTCCTTTGGAGACATTTGACAATGTCTGGAAACATTTTCAGTTGCTGTAAGTCGGGGGTGGAGGGCTGCTATTCTTAGCCAATGGGGACAAGACATCTCTCCAAAGGATCATCTGGTCTAAAATGTCAACAGTGCTGAGGTAGAGAAACCCTGTCAGAAAACTCAAACTAAGTATTTGGAAAGAAATAATAAAGAACAGAAAATAATGAAATAGAAAACGAGCAACAGAAAAACGTAAAACCAAAAGTTAGAGAACTCTGCTAGACAGTTAAAACTTTTTTTTTTTTTTTTTGGTACCAGGAATTGAACTCAAGACCTCATGCTTGCCAGGCAGGTGCTGTGCTGCTGAGCTATATACCCAGGGACAGTTAAACTTTAAAAAGAAAGATGATACCAGGAATACAAGAGGGGAATTATCACTACAGATAGTACAGACCATGGGTATCCAACTTTTGAGCTTGCCTGGGTTGCACTGAGTAAAGAGGATTGCCTTGGGCCACAAATTAAATATATAATATACAGCAGTTAATGTATGTAAGTAACAAAACTTCCTTTATTTTTAAATATTTTAAATTACTAAATTTTATGAAATAACACAACTAGCTCAAATTTAATAATTAAGAGAACTTCAATGACTGTTTAACAAAAATAAACACTTGTCTTCACAGACACAAGATGAAGTAGGCTAAAATACTATTACTGGTAATTGCTGTGTGTTATTTGTAGTCACATGAATGCATGTAATATCTGATACATGTGAGTTTTGCTTCGACTGACTGCGTGTGGAGAGTGTGGGGAGCGAAGTTAGCACCGAGCTACACCTCCTGCCACACACAAAACACTCCTTTGTTGCCTACACAGTCTGTACTTGAGCATCTCCTAATGAGTCATGAAAAATATCACCAAAAATCACAATAATGTTAAGTTTACAATTTTGTGGGGCTGCATGACTGACTATACAAGGCTACACGCAGCATGGGCTACAGGTCAGACACACCTGCTACAGACATTATAAGGAAACATTACCAATATCATCAACTTTATGTGAATTTGGCAACATAGAAGAAATGGACAAATTCTTTGAAAATATAATATTCCCATACATTGTTAGCAGGAAAGTAAAACAGAAGAACTACTTCAGAAGAATGGCAATTGCTTATAAAACTAAATATATTTTATGACCCAACAATTACATTCCTATGTATTTATCCAAGATAAATTAAAACATGTGTCCAATAGAAACCTTGTACAGGAATGTTCGTATCACCTTTATTCATAAAAGCCTAACCTGCAGAGTCCAACAACATCAGCAAGAGTGGCAAAACAAATGGGTACATTCATAACCAAATCAACGGAATAACAGTTTGCCATAAATAGATAGTCTAATGATACATGCAACAACATGGATGAATTTCACAAACATGAAAAAAGTCTTGTACAAACAAGAGTATATACAGCCAGTTGTGGTGACACATCCCTGTAATCCCAGCACTCAGGAAGCTGAGGCAGGAAGATCACCATGTGTTTGAGACCAGCCTAGTTACACTGTTAGCTCAAGGCCAGCCTAAACTATCATAGCGAGACCCTGTCTCAAAAAACAAAAATAAAACAAAACAACAACCAAAAAAGAGTACATAAACTTTGTATATTTATATGAAGTTTAAGCAAAACTAATCCAGCTGTTTAAAAAAATTACAAGAATGGCTGCCTCCGTGGAGGTAATATGAGGGCAGGGACTGACTTAAAAGAGGCCTGAAGGAACTTTCTGGGATAATGGGTATCTCTCTGTCTCTGTCTCTGTCTGTCTCTGGAACTGAGGAATTGAATCCAAGGCCTTGCATAGCCAAGGAAAGTGCTTTACTGCTGATCTACTGCTGAGCTACATTTCCAACCCATGTTCTACACCTTGGTAAGAATATGAGCTCATGTTGCGAGACAACCTACAGAATGGAAAAAAAAATTTTTTTAACAGTTTTCCTCCGACAGGACTAATATCTACACTATATAAAGAACTCAAAAAATTAGACCCCCCCAAAAAAAAAGACCAAATAAAAAAATGGGATGTAAATGAATAGATACTACTCAGAAAAAGAAATACAAATGGCCAATAAATACATGAAAAAATGCTTAACATCTCTGGCCATTAGAGAAATGCAAATTAAAATAACACTGAGATTCCATATTACTCCAAAAAGAATGGCTATCATCAAGAAATCAAATAATAACCAGGTAGGCCAGCATGGCTTACACATTGAGTGAGTTCAAGGCCAGCCTGAAGTACATAGCAAGACTCTGTCTCAAAAAACAAAACAGGGGCCGGTGAGATGGCTCAGCGGCTTAAGCGCCTGCCCGGCAAGCGCAAGGGCCCGAGTTCGACTCCCGGATCCCACATACGAAAAAGGGGCCGGTGATATCGCTCAGCGGCACGGGCGCCTGCTGGCGCGCGAGGTCCTGAGGTCGACCCCCCGGTACCCACAAAAAAAAAAAAAAAAACAAAAAAACAAAACAGGGGGCCGGTGAGATGGCTCAGCGGCGTAAGCGCCTGCCTTGCAAGCGCGAGGGCCCGAGTTTGACTCCTGGAACCCACATATGAAAAAGGGGCCGGTGATATCGCTCAGAGGCACGGGTGCCTGTTGGTGCGCGAGGTCCTGAGGTCGACCCCTCGGTACCCACAAAAAAAAAAAGAAAAAGAAAAAAACAAAACAAAACAAAACAAAAAAACAAACAAAAAGAGAAAAAACAAATAATAATAAATGCTGGTGAGACTGTGGGGAAAGGAATCCTTTTACACTGTTGGTGGGAATTTAAATTAGTACCACTATGGAAATCACTATGGAGATTCCTCAAAAAACTAAAACTAGGGCCGGTGAGACGGCTCAGCGGCTTAAGCGCCTGCCTTGCAAGCGCGAAGGCCCGAGTTCGACTCCCGGAACCCACATACGAAAAAGGGGCCGGTGATATCGCTCAGTGGCACGGGCGCCTGCTGGCGCGCGAGGTCCTGAGGTCGTCCCCCCGGTACCCACAAAAAAAAAAAAAAAAAAAAACTAAAACTAGAAATTACATTCAACCCTACTATTCCAAAGACATCATATTACAGTGATATATGCATTCCCATGGTTAAAGCAGCAGAACTTATAATAACTGTATCTTGAAAGTGACCTACTTATCCATCAACAGATGAATGGATAAAGAAAACATGGTATTTACATACAATGGAGTATTACTCTGCCATAATGAAGGCTAAATGAGGCATTTGTAGGAAAATGGATGCACCTTGAAACCGTAATGTTAAGTGAAATAAATCAGACACACAAGCTTAAATATTGCACTATTTCTCTTATATTAGAAACCCAAAATACAAATGAATTAATAAAAAATAATAGGAAACATAGAGATAGAACTTTTGCAAAAAGGAAGGGGACCAAGAGATGGAGTTGGGGGGAGGTGACTTAAAAAAAAAAGTTAAGATGTGTTATGTACATGTCCCAATTAAAAATTAAAAATATGAGCTCATGAGAGTATGCTAAAATGCATAAAATAATACAATTATGATAGCAGCGTTTCACAATATATGTTTTACTTCTCTTCCAAAAAACTAATATTAAACTCTTAAACAATGATATTTGTGCTGTGGTTAGGAGTGAAGTATACAAATAACTGCAACTTACTTTGAAATACTTTTTTTAAAAGGACAGATTGATGGGTACACGTGCGCGCACACACACACACACACACACGTGATAAAGCAAATATAGTAAACTCCACTCAACGAGTTTAAAATTGATTCAGTTCTTCAAACAGCCTACCAAAGGAGATATATTTATTTCTGTGCATAAATATAATTTATTCCACAGTCTATTTTATACATAATGTCCAACATTTAATCACAAGCAAAGGGAAGGGGGGAACCTATTGTCAAGAAATAAATAAACAGAACCAGAGCCACAGGTGGCCTAAATGTTACAGCTATCTGAAAGGGACTTAAAACAGCTCAGTGACAGGGTGAGTATACGTGTGGGGCCAGAGTTCAATACCCAATATCAAAAAAGAAAAAAAACAGAAACAAAAGCCACTTAGGATTAGTATGCTGAAAGGTATAATGGAAAATGTGGACAATCAAACAAACTACTGAACACCGCCAAGCACATGGGAGAAAAGAGAAAAACAGGAATAAATACCTGAAGTGATAATGGTTGAATGTTTTTAAAAAATAATGAGATAAACTACAGATCAAATAAACTCTGAGAACCCCAAAGATGGTGGTTAAACTTAACTGTGTCTATTTGATTGGCTTAGGAGCCCTCTGGGGATTACAAAAAGCATACTTCTGGGTGTGACAAGGGGGTCAGGAGCTGGGACTCTGGGTCACAGTCTCTGGCCCTTCCTCTCTGGCACTGTTCCCCTGTTCTGCTCCTTGGCTGCTTATGAACTAAGCAGCTCTGCTTTGCCACACCCTCCCGTCATATTGTTTTGCATTGGAGCCAGCAGATCATGGACTGAATCCCCTGAAACTGTGACCCAAATTAAGTTATGGGTGTTGGGCATTGTGTCTCAGTGACAGGAAGGTGGACTAGTTAACACCAAATAAGATAAATGTAAAGGAAAGCACAGAAGACATATCATAGTAAACAAAACAAAGAACAAAATCTGAGAGCAGCTAGAAAACAAAGTACCTTGTACTAGAGCAATTTACTAAAGTGTTCTGCTAAACTACCATGATATATTTCAAGCATTTCCAGTTTGCAAATAAAGTGAACTGAAAAGTAATAAAGCCACATAAAAATTTCATTTTTGATGACTCAGAAGCCCCACAGGGATTCTATCACATATGCAAATAGGAATTTTGCTTTGGAATGCAATATACCACTGAAAATACAAACAGGTCAATGTTCACTGACCCTCTTGGTTTAGCAAAAGTAAAATTCTCATCAGCAAAACACATAGATAGAACTGCTGATTCAACTTGAGTTTAAAAAAAAAAAAACACACAACTCCAACATCCTACATTTGTAGCAGACCGCTGAAATGAAAAAGAACCACAAAATAAATTTTAAAAATCTATTGCTGGGCATGGCACATGTCTGTAATCTCAGCACTTAGGAGGGAGGCTGAGGCAGGAGGGTGCCTGTGAGTTCAAGGCCAGCCTAGGCTACACAGCAGTGAGTTCAGGACCAGCCTGAAATGGCTGTCTAGATCAGTGGGGTCAAACCTATGGCACACGTGCCCCAGTGGGCATGCAGATCCCTCTCTGTCAGAACTCGAGCCAAGTCGCCCAGCATGGGCCCAGAGGCGGGGCATTGAATAACAGCGCATACAGGGGCAGTGTTGGCACTTCACCATAAATAAGTGGGTTTTGGGCCGTAGTTTGGGCACTCAATCTCTAAAGGTTCACCATCATTGGATCTAGATTCTAGATAAAAAAAAAAAAAGAAAGAAAAAAATGAGAAAGAATGGGATAACATGAAATATCATTTAGAAACCCAGAATATCTGCTTTCATTAGTGAATAACCCATCAAATGAGACTGTAAGCTATTATCCTTATAGACTATTTTCATTAAATTACATTTTTACAAATAGTAGTAAAACTGTATTTAATAGATATATAGGCTGATACACAGTTCTAAAAAACTTTCAACAGATAAGGTAAAAGAGCTCATGGTATATACATAGTTGCATGCCTTTGAAGTAAATCCAAATACTTCAAGATAGAACTTCCTCATGCATGCTATGCAGCTGTTCTATCATAGAGCTATATTTCCAGCTCCAGGTAGAATTTAAGCAATTTAAACATCCTGTAAATAATTCTGTATTGTTATTTTTTATAACTAACTTTTTTTTTTTGGGGGGGGTACCGGGGGGTCGACCTCAGGACCTCGCACGCCAACAGGCACCCGTGCCGCTGAGCGATATCACCGGCCCCTTTTTCGTATGTGGGATCTGGGAGTCAAACTCGGGCCCTCGCGCTTGCAAGGCAGGTGCTTACGCCGCTGAGCCATCTCACCGGCCCTTATAACTAACTTTTAAAAAATACTTCTTAGGTAAAACTCTGAGAAGAGTTAACCTAACATTTAACAATAAGGAAAATAAAATATCTTTCTGGAATTCTCACTGCATTTTCCCTGTATCAGGATTACCTAAGGGGCAGGGTGTGGTGACGCATGTCTGTAATCCCAGCACTCAGGAGGCTAAGGCAAGAGGATTGCCCCTGGAGTTCAAGGCTAGCCTAGGCTTTCTTTATAGTGAGTTCAAGGCTGGCCTAAACTATGTAGTGAGACCCATTCTCAAAAAACCAAAAAGATTACCTAAAGGGCTTATTTTAAATGCAGGGAGAAAAAAGAAAAAAAATTCAGACAATTGAGTCCATCCCTATACTACTAAATTTGGAGGGCAGTGGATCAGGTGGAAATAGTTACCAAGTACTTGATTCTCTACAAATGCACCAAGTGATTATGCTAAAAACTAAAAATCTTCGATCAATCTATAAGTATGCTGATTATATTCAGGATCTATTTAAGATCAGAAAATTGGCAGTTAAAATCTCCAAATGGACAATAACAATCTAAAAAAATCAATACATAAATGAAGTACTTGGGACTTACCATGTTAAAAATATAGGGAAAAACCATGGTTAAGTGATAATGTATTAACCTTGGTTCACAAATATACGCACTCTAATGTTAATGTGATGGGGAAGGGTGAACAAGAAGTAGCTGGAAACGCTCAGTACCTTCCACTTAATTTTGCCATGAACCTAGAAGTTCTAAAAATAATAGCCTATTAAAAAATTTAACAGGGCCGGTGAGATGGCTCAGCGGCGTAAGCGCCTGCCTTGCAAGCGCGAGGGCCCGAGTTCGACTCCCGGAACCCACATACGAAAAAGGGGCCGGTGATATCGCTCAGTGGCACGGGTGCCTGTTGGCGCACGAGGTCCTGAGGTCGTCCCCCTGGTACCCACAAAAAAAAAAAAAAAAAAAATTTAACAGCTGGGTGTGGTGGCACATGCCTATAATCCCAGCACTTGGGAGGCTGAGGCAGGAGGTTCGCTGTGAGTTTGAGGCCAGCCTGGGGTACATACTGAGTTCAAGGCCAGCCTAAACTACATAGCAAGACCCTTTCTCAACCCCTACCCCAATTAACAATAAACAAAAAGCCTAGGAAAAACTATTCCAACAGCAGCAGTGGGTTACAGTACAAAAAAAAAAATCTGATAAAATAGCAATAAAAGCTGGGTATGAGGGCCAGGGATTTAGCTCAGTGGCGCAGCGCCTGCCTGGCAATCGTGAGGTCCTGAGTTCGATTCTCGGTACCCCCCCAAAAAAAGAGAGCACTGGGTATGGTGGTGCATGCCTATAATCCCTGCACTTGGGAAGCTGAGGCCAGAGGCCAGCCTGAACTACTACAAAGTGAGATCCTGAGTCTAAAAACAAAAAACAGCCTGGCACCATGGTGCACACCTATAATCACAGCACTTGTGAGGTTGAGATAGGAGAGTTACTGTGGGTTTATGCCAGCCTGAACTATACAGAAAGACCCTGTCTTAAAAAACCAAAAAGTAAAAAAAGTAAAAACCCCCCCACAAAAACAGGAAAGATGAGAGCTGAACAGACCAATTTATATAACATTATTTCAAAGATCTAAAAACAATTTTACTACTGTCTGATTTTTACCAAGGTCCTCAAAGATATTTAGATATGTTTCAAGAGACATTTTTTAATTAACTTCTGCCAGAAACAAAGTAGTCTCCCTATAACACTGACTCAGTCCTCACCAAGCTTTAAGGAAGATAGTTTTGAGGTGGGAATGGAGCTCAGTTGGTAGCTTGCCCAGCATGCCTAAGGCCCAGGTTCACATTCTAGCAGTGTAAGGAAAAAAAGAAAAAGAAAAAAAACCCAACTTTTATTTAATCCGCAATCTATCTTTTGGATAAAATGGAAGATAATACAGAAAGGATAAACCAAAAACAAATAAATGACTGTCTCTATGTAGGGAGTGGGTCAAAGGAAACAGAGGCAAAGGATAAGGGTGGTGTGAGACTTGTGGAAAACGTAGGGTGTGGGAGTAACTGGGGATCCTATATGCAAAGAAGTGCTCTACCACTGAAGGGCATCCCCAGCCCAAGTGAAAGTTTTTATATAGTTAAACTATATAAGGAATTTTTAAATTATTATAATTGAATATGAACACATTTACAACTTAACAAAAAAAACAAACTAAGGAAAGGACTTAAATAGACACTTCTCTAAGAAAGATAAATGGCCAACAAACCCGGGTGTGATGGAACACACCTGTAGTCCCAGAATTCTGGGAGGCTGAGGCCTTCCAGATAGCAAGTTCAAGGCCAACCTGGGCAACTTAGCTTGACCTTAAAAATAAAAAATAAAAAAAAAGAGTGGGGTATACAGCTCAGTGCAAAGGTCTTTGATTCAATCCCCAATTTAAGGGGTGCGGATAGACAAGCACATGAGAAAATGCTCAACATCACTTATCATCAGAGAAATGCAAATCAAAACCACAATATTAAGCCAGGCATGGTGGTGCACGCCTGTGATCCCAGCACTTGGGAGACTGAGGCAGGAGGATCACCATGAGTTTGAGGTCAGCCTGGGCTACATAGCGAGACGCTGTCTCAAAAAGCAAAACAAGGGGGCCGGTGAGATGACTCAGTGGCGTAAGCGCCTGCCTTGCAAGCGCGAGGGCCCGAGTTCGACTCCCGGAACCCACGTACGAAAAAGGGGCCGGTGATATCGCTCAGTGACACGGGTGCCTGTTGGCGCACGAGGTCCTGAGGTCGACCCCCCGGTACTCACAAAAAAAAAAAAAAAAAAAAAAAAGCAAAACAAAACAATTAAAAGTAGAATTATCATATGATCTAGCAATCCCACTTCCAAGCATACACACAAAATAATTGAAAACAGGATCTCAAAGAGATACTTGCATACCCATGCACACGGCAACATTATTCACAATAGCCAACGAGTAGAAATAACATAAATGTCTGCTAAGGGATGACTAAAGAAAATGTGATATGTAGGTGTACATATATGTATAAAATGAAATATAATCAACTTTTATTTTTTTTTTTTTTGAGGCAGGGTCTCACTCCGTATTTCAGACTGGCTTTGAGTTCATTATGTAGTCCAGGGTGGCCTCAAACTCACGGTGATCCTCCTGCATCAGGCTCCCAAGTGCTAGGATTACAGCAGTGCATCACCATGCCCAGAAAGCAATCTTAAAAGAAAGAAATCCTATAATACATTACAACACAGATGAGTCTTGAAGACATTACGGTAAATGAAATAAGCCAGTTACAACATGAAAATGCTGCTTGTGTGTATGCATGAGGTAGTTAAACTAGTCAAACTCTTAGAAGCAAAAGACACAATAGTGGTTACCAGGGGCTGATGGGGTGAGGGAGACAGGGAGTTAGTTACTGAACAAATATAGTTTCAGTTTTGCTAGAGAAAAAGTTCTGTTGCACAACGTTCATATAATTAACACTACCTATGCCTAAAAATGGTTAAGATGACATATTTTGGGGTTTTTACCACAATAAAAAATCAAGTAAGGATTTTATTTGTCAAAGAAAATGAAAAGGGTCAACAACAAATACATATAAATATTAGTTATATAGCCAGGCATGGTGGCACATGTCTGTAATCCCAGGATTTAGGAGGCTGAGGCAGAAGCACTGATGAGTTGGACCTCAGCCTGGCTACATAGTGAGCTCAACATCAGCCTGAATTACATAGCAAGACCCTGTCTCAAAAAAAAGAAAAAAAAAATTATAAATGGAATACAAACAGAAGGAAATTACCAGTATATAAAGTTAATAACAATAGTTTAGATAAAAAGAATTGAGCCGGGCATGGTGGCACCTTCCTGTAATCCCAGCATTTGAGGGGCTAAGGCAGAAAGAGTGAGTTTGAGGCCAGCCTGGGCTACAGGGTGAAATCTTGTTTAAAAAAAAAAAAAGTAAAACAAAACAAACAAACACAATCTGTGGTATATTATATAGTCTTAGTAGGACAAAGAAATCTTTTGGCTAAGATGTAGCTCAGTGGACAGTATGTGTCTAGTGCCTAACATGCACAAGATTCTACATTTGATCAACACTGCAAAAAAATAAAGGGAAGAGGGCCGGTGAGATAGCTCAGTGGCACAAGCGCCTGCCTGGCAAGCACGAGGGCCAGAGTTCGACTCCCAGAACCCACATACGAAAAAAGGGCCGGTGATATTGCTCAGCGGCACGGGCGCCTGCTGGCGCGCGAGCTCCTGAGGTCGACCCCCGGTACCCACAAAAAAAAAAAAAAAAAAAAAAAAAGGAAAGAAATCTTGTAAAGCATACTGGTAAAGAAGATCTGAATTTAGTTCATGCTTATGGCATGGTAGTACAAATAAGTTTATCAGTGTTATGAGAAACTGGAGTTTTCACTACAGAAAAATGATGCAAGATATGGAATGCAGGAAATTTAGGAAAACTGTGTGTTGGATTTCAATTGGAGGTATTTGACTGAACACTAGACTGATTAAATAAATCTATTTCCTAACTATACAAAGGACTGAAGAAATTACATCCTGATAGCAATAAAGACAACAGCAATGCTCAGATCTTGATTTATAAACACCACCCTCTATTAAAATTTAAAATAGGGCTGCTTAACTGGAAACTTTTATAGGTAAATGGATGCAACTCGAGAAAATACTCATAAGTGAAATAAACCGGACGCACATTTGTAAACATCGTATTGTCTCTCTAATGTGAGAAACTGAAAGAGTAAATAAGATCCAAAATCTATAATAGACATGGTAAAATAGGAAGAAACTGTTCAAAAGGAAAAATATTGTTTAGACAATTGAATGCTGATAACTTGTACCCTGAGTAACTAATTTAAAGATAACAATATGGAATGTATTAACCATTGTTACCCTATTATGTTGTTTTGAAATTTTGTTCTATGTTTTTTCTCTTTAAAATTGAAAAAAAAAAAAAAAAAAACTTAAAAAAAAAAAAAAAGAAAATAGGGCTGCTTGCAAAAAATGACCTATCCAAACCAGGTGTGGTAGCACATGACTGTAATCCCAGCACTTAGGAGGCTGAGGCAGGAGGACCGCCTTAAGCTCAAGGTTAGTCTGAACTACATTGCAAGACCCTATCTACAAACAAATAAGCAAGCAAATATACACCTATCCAAATCTGGGGCAGAATGTATAAGGTGAAAAATATCTTGTACCACAAAATGCTCAAAGACTCACAAAGAGTCAAAAGGATACTGAGTCTTTGAAAAGGACACCAGACTAGAGCACACATTTGAGACAATTTGAGTCTTAAAAGGAATGACAGAAAAAAAAATGCAGTAAATAAATAATCCATGAGTAATATTTTTAAATGGGAGAGAGCAGGATCTTCTTTATGAAGAATGGCAGTCAATTTATGTAGCAGGCATGTTAGAATAAAAAAAAGCAACATTTATAAATACCAAGTAAAAGCTAAAACAAGAAAAAATTGTTGTGAAACAAGTTATTCTCACAAATTATCACTTCAAATATTACTGACTAATTGCAAAGAGGGGAAATTTACCTTCCTAAGGGAGAGAATTGGCCAAATGTAACCAAGTGATCAAACTTAGTATAACCAACGGGACAAAATGACATGTGCCTCCTGATAAGATACAAAGCCAAGTACAGAACACTATTTAATACACTTAGCAACAAAAGTTTAATGTGAGTCTAAGCATGAGGAAATGAAACAAAACCCAAATACAGAACTACTATAAGATATATGACATGAATATTTCAAAAATGTCGTGGCATAAAAGCTTTGACTACCCCCCCCATAGGACTACTTAGATTAAGACACTGACAATAAGGAGAGAGGGACCAGGAAGGGGGCAATGACAAGTATACAGGGTGTGACTGAAAAATACAATGTTTTATTTTTTATTAATTTTTAATATTCACTGTATTTTTCGATCACAATTTCCATGTGACACCCCTCCCCTTTTTTTTTCTTTGAGACACAGGGTTTCACTATGCAGTTCAGGCTGGCCTTGAACTCACTTTGTAGCCCAGGCTGCCTCGAACTCTCAACCATCCTCCTGCCTCTGCCTCCAGAGGGCTGGGATTACAGGCATGTGCCACCATGCTTGGCTCCCCCAGTTTTTTGAGACGGAGTGTCACTATGTAGTTGGGCTGGCCTTAAATTCACTATGTAGCCCAGGCTGGCCTCAAACTGACAGTGAACCTCCAGCCTCAGCCTCCCAGAGTGCTAGGATCACAGGGGTGCACCATTATGCCCAGCTGTGATCCTCCTGTATTACAACTTGGGTAGAGGAGCAAAACTTTTAAGATTATAATTTTCTCCTAAACCAGCACATTAAAAAGTATTCTTACGAACTTTACACAATGTATACACGTACCAAATATCACACTGGGCTAGGGATACAGTGTGAGTTGTAGTGCTTGCCTGTATGTACAAGGCCCTGGGTGCTTGAGCATAGGAGTTGGTCAGTCTAGGGAACACAGCAAGACTCCTATCCCAAAACAAAACAAAACCCACAAAAAGGACAAAAACAAAAAACAAAACAAAATTTTTTAGGTTTTAAATTTTACAAATCTATGTGCTGGGCATGGTGGTACACACCTGTAATCCCAGCACTCAGGAGGCTGAGGCAGGGGAATCACTGAGAGTGTGAGGCCAGTCTCAGCTACATAATGAGTTCAAGGCCGGCCTGAACTAGATAGCAAGACCATCCCTCGAAAAAAAAAAAAAAAAACAAAAAAAAAACAAATAAAATAAAATTTACAAATCTGGTAAATTGGCTGCAAACTTTTTATCGAATTTATAACTACAAAGTATAAAGGTAATTAGTATACTCTGATTTGTCGTGAGAATGCCAGTGGCAGCTTAAAGATGGCTACAGATTCTTTCCTACTTCCACTGAAAGATAGGGTGGGGCTATGGAGCATAGCTCAGTGGCAGTGTGCACCTCTACCTTGTGCAAGACCCTAAGTCTGACCCCCATCCCTGAGGAAAAAAAATGGTAGTATTAATTTTTTTTCTCCCCCTGAATGTAGGATGCGTGCGCTATGACTACTTTAACCAGTAGAGTAAGGCAGAAGTAACAATGCCAGTTCTAGACCTAGTAATGGCAACTTCCTCCATGGTTTGAAGCTGAGTCCAAATACTATGCTGTACAGCTAACACTACATTATAAACATAAAAAGGGCCCAGCTGAGTACAGCCTCAACTGTTGCCACCAGGATTTAAGTGAAGCCATTACGAACCTCTAGATGAGGCATGTCTAATCCTTTCATGGGTTGCATGCAGCCTGGGACAGGGAGTAATGTAGCCTACAATGATCCTAACTTAACATTATGTGATGTTTAAAGATATTTTTCATGACTCAATGGCATGGTGTCCAAGCACAGACTGTGTAGCCAACAAGGAACAGAATGCTGTGTAGGAGAGGGCACCAGCCAGCCAGAGTCAGTCAAATCGAAACCCATATATGTCAGTAGCTACATGCACCTGTGGGACTTGTGAGTAAAACGCAGTGATTACTGATGAGCTTTCAACTTACCTACATGCATGAATGCTTATGAAGAAAGGCTTTTATTGTTATTAAGCAGACATTTTAAATTTTCTTAATTATTAGACTTGGGTATATATTATTTCATAAAATGATCTAATAACTTAGTCTAGTAGAGCTATAGTATAAGTACAAAAATGTATCAAATAGTTTTTGCTGATGATATTGTTTTAATTACATATATAACATCATGATACTAGAAAATTAGTTCTTCATTAATTTTTAATTTCAAAACAGAACCGCCCCCCCCATTGAAAATTATGGATGAAGGTAGAGTGCTTAACAAAAAATGGACAGATGGATACTTTCATTGAGACAAGGCACTGTGCTTAGCTGGGCATGGTGGCACAAAACTGTAATCCTAGCACTCAGGAGGCGGAGGTAGGAAGATCCCTGTGGGTTCAAGGCCAGCCTGGGCTACACAGCAAGTTCAAGACCACTCTGCACTACACAGTAAGACCCTGTCTCAAGAAAGCAAAAATAAAATAAATAAGGCACTATGGCTAATTTGTAGGGTAATCGTATTTTCAGTGATCATAGGTGACCCAATTCCACGCATATATAGGGAATGCTTCATAAAGACAAAATAGCAGAACTGAGAAACATGTTTGTCATCCTAAAAACAAAAAAATTTTTCCTAAAACGTTACACCTCACCAGGTACAACGGTGCACACCTGTAATGCCAGCACTTTGGGAGGCTGAGGCGGAGGACTGCAAGTGCAAGCCCAGCCTGGGCAACTTGGCAACTTAGTGACAACCTGTCTCAAAAAATAAAAAAGACTAGGGATGTAGCTCCATGCAAAGGCCCTAGGTTAAATCCTCAGTACTGAGACAAAAAAAAAAAAAAAAAAAGGAAAAAGAAATAAAAGTAAGTTACACCTCAAACAGACTCTCTTATAAAAGCTAGTAGGAGAAAAGAAGGAAAAAATGGAAACAAAGCTTTTGTAAATAAGGAGGGGAAGAAGGGTTGAAGGGAGAGTAGGGGAATGGGAAAAAAAAAAGAATTAAGATATATCATATATAGCAACTACTTTGAAGATAATACACAATATATTAACCATTGTTAATCTCCTATTATCTTGTTTTGAAATTCTGTATCATTGTCTTTATTGTCTTTTTCTCTTTAAAATTAAAAAAAAATAAAAAAATTTTAAAAAGGATATATCATGTACAGGTACAAATTCCCTATGATGAATGTGATCATTACATATACCTAAAATGTACAAATAAACTTAATTAAAAAAAGGCTAGTTATATGGTGGCAAATCTGAAAAAAAATCAAACCATTTACTGAGTTTAATAAGCAATGTGTGAAAAACTTGGCATGTGTAATAATTTGTCCTGACAAAATGAATTTTTCTCAAGTCACTTTGTCTCTCCAGACTATGGCCAGGTGGAAAGAAACAGGAAAATCTATCTGAAGAGATTTGGAGAGAAGTGCTAATTTCAAATTTAATACTCTAGAAGCAGAAGCAGGAGGATTGGCTAGAGTTTGAGGCCAGCCTGGGCAGGTTACATAGTGAGTTCAAGGCCAGCCTGAACTGCATAACAAGACCCTGTCTCAAAAAAAAAAACAGAACAGAAATTTTATGCTTTGGTGATAGATGAAAGTACTGATGCCACAGGTACAGTTCAAGTGACCATTTTTATTAGAGGTAATGATAAATACAATGTCATCGAGGAAATGGCTTTTTTGCTGCCATTAAAAGACACAACTAAACTTTCTGATTTGCATGAAACAGTAAAAATTACATGAAAGCAATTTTCTTTAACCTTTGTCAACATATCTGCTACAGCTATGGATAGCACCCTGGTGATAGCTGGTAAAAAAGAGGGACTTATAAAATAAAGGGAAGACAATGCAACAGCTGCCGTTAACTCACAGTTGACAATATATCACTGCAGCATACGTCAAAAAAAGTTATGCTCGAAAGCTTTGAAAACGAACAGTAGTGCAAACTGCCATCAAAACTATGGATTTCATAAGGTCCAAGGGACTGAATCATCATCATACATTCCAGGGATTCCTTAAAAATATGGATGCTGAATATGTGAATATCCTTAACTTTCCTGATGTAAGGGGGCTACATCTGGGTAAAAGGTTGAAAAGATGTTCTGATTTACAAAATGAAATCATGTTGCTTACGTAATCAAAAGAAAAATTTGGTCAGGTGTGATGGCACATGCCTATAATCTCAGCACTCGGGAGGCTGAGGCAGGAGGACTGCCATGAGTTCAAGACCAGCCTGGACTACATAGCTAGACCCTGTCACCAAAAAGTGTCAGAACTTGAAGAAAAATATGGCTTACAGATACAGCATTTTTAATGGATGTGACTGCTCACTGAAATGAATTAAACATGCACCTTCAAGGTTAAAATCAACTTCTCTGTGATAAATTTTGAATCATAACAATGTTTGAAATGAAACAAATTATGGCAAGCTCAAGGTAGGGCAAATTATTTTTTATGCATTTTGATATGTTGGCTAAATACAGTTCTGTGAACAGTGAAAATATCCAGGCTTGCCTTCTGTTTTGACTCAGAAATTTAAGAATAGCTTTCAAAATTTCTGAAAAAATAATCAAATTGGGGTATATTTGTGACTTCATTTTTAATTAACATAATCACATTCCCTGTGAATTTTCAAATGGGAAATGCATAAAGTTGCAGACATTCGACTCAAAGAAAAATGTGATCATTCTTCGCTAGATTCTTTGTTTTTTTGTTTTTTTTGAGACAGGGTCTTGCTATGCATTTCAGGCTGGCCTTGAACTCACTATGTAGCCCACACTGGCCTCGAACTTGTGGCAATCCTCCTGGTTCAGCAGAGATTATTTGCATTAATATAAATGTTAAAGTATATGAACAGATTTTTTTACACTTGATATTACATAATTACATGTAAAATTACCACGCTATGTGGCAATTGGGGAGTCCTTTCAGAGGGGAGGGAAAGTATTTGTGAGCTTCTTACTCCTGACCTAGTCTTTCCATCTCCATTCCCAGTTTAAAGAGGAAAAGGAAATGCCCTACCTTTAAATCAAGCCCACCATATCCTAATTCCTACTAAACTATCAAACAGGCCAGATTACACCTCCCACTTCCAAAGTAGCAAGAAAAGAAAGAACAAAATATGTGTGTGGCACATAGATCTATAGAAGTACATGGTCTAGGATATAGCTACCTGTGGGCAGAAGCCCTTAATGGAACTGGTACAACTGTGACAATAAGTCATTGTGGTGCTGGGGGTCAAACCCAAGGCCCCCTGTGTGCTAAGCAAGCATTCTACCACTCAGCTACACCACACCCCCAGGCTTATACATGAATTTTTTTTGTGTGTGTGTGGGTACCGGGGGGTCGACCTCAGGACCTCGCGCGCCAACAGGCACCCGTGCCGCTGAGCGATATCACCGGCCCCTTTTTCATATGTGGGTTCCGGGAGTCAAACTCGGGCACTCGCGCTTGCAAGGCAGGCGCTTACGCCGCTGAGCCATCTCACCGGCCCCTTATACATGAATTTTGAAACTTTATCATTTGCAACTCCTACATTAGTTTCAGAACCCACAATTATATGGAAGAATGGCTATTTGTGGTGCTTAATGTAACATACTAAACTACCTGCTGTCCTTCCAAACACTTAAATTTTGAAATAGTATACCATTTACTTATTCATTCATACATACTGGGGATGGACCCCAGGAGCACTCTACTACTGAGCCTCATCCCTGGTCCCCTCCTTTTTTTTAGTTTGAGACAGAGCATCACTAAGTTCCCCAGGCTGGCCTCCAACTTGCCATCAGCCTGCCTCAGCCGCCCAAGTAGCTGCAATTATAGGCAATGGACTACCATGTCCAGCAATAGTACAGCTTTTAAATTTCTGTCAATTAACATAGAACTGCAGTTTATATTAACTAAGTAACAAAAGTTAATGCGTTTACAGCTTTTTGTGACTAGAATTGCTCACAACCTTTCAAAGAGCTGTTTTTTTCATCTGGAAACCAAACAAAAACAAAACTGTTTTGGTCACTTGCTTGTTGTTGGGGCAAAATACCTGATACCCACAATTTAAAGTAGGTGAGGTTTATTTTGACTCAGTTCAGTCCACGGTTGGCAGGCTCAAACCCAGAAAAGGCCTGGCCAAGAGGAAAGCTGCTCACATCATGGAGGCCAGGAAGCAGAGCAAGAAGGGAGGAGCCAAAAAGGGAATGCACCCTTCTAGGTCACACCCGGTGACCCACCTCCAACCAGGGCCCCCTCCTAAGAGTACATTCAGCTGCTCAACTCATTAGCAGAGGAATCCACTGACCAGTATCAAGCCCCTGTGATCCAATCACCTTGTAAAAGCCCCACCTCTGAACAAAGAAGGCTTTTGGGGGGACATTCTAGATCTGAAGCGTAATACTCTCTCAACCACCTTTTAGTTCTAAATTCTAAATATCTATTTCATCATTTCTGGGATGCAATCTTAGCAAAAATCCTGGCTGCAACTCAAAATATTTTCAAATTATCTTTCACTTTCAAAAATGAAAATATTTAAAGATGGGCATGGTGGCTCATGCCTATAATCCCAGCACTCAGGAGGCTGAGGAAGGAGGATTGGTCTGAGTTTGAGGCCAGCCTAAACTATACATTGAGACCCTGTCTCAAAAAAAACCCAAAACACAAAAAAACAGGACAGCCCTGGCGCACACCTGTAATCCCAGTACTTGGGAGGCTGAGGCAGGAGGATCAGTGTGAGTTTGGGGCCTGCCTAGGCTACATGGTGAGACCTAGTCTCAAAAAACAAACAAACCAAAAACAAAAACCAAAAGATTTTTTTAGATCAAAATATATGGATTGCAACAAACCCCCAGAATGTGAAACTACAGGGTGTGATCAGGGCAAGAGGGTGTGGAGGGGTAAAAATGATCAGAGTATTTTATGTGCATGTATAAATTTGCCAAAATAAAACCCACTAATCTATATGACCAATTTAAAAAGTAAAAAATATTTTAGAATCCCACATTAATACAAAATATTTGTTCAGCAAAAGTTTGTTGTGTACCTATGTGTCAGTATTAATCTTGGCACTAGGAGAATACAAATATGGACAAAAAAAAAAAAAGACATAGTACCTGTATTCATGAAGCTTTCAGAAAAGATGGGGAGACAACGCAAAAAAAAAACCACGAATAAATGTAACAGTACAATTGTAATATGAAGGAATTGAGTATCTAATAGGGAATCTAAGACACTTCCATTAAAAATTAACAAACAGCTGGGCATGGTGGCACACTGGTAATCCCAGCACTTGGGAGGCTAAGACAGGAGGACTGCAGATTGAGGCCAGCCTGAATTACATAGCAAGACCCTGTCTCAAAAAACCCAAAACTATCAAGTTCCAGAGAAGCACAGGCAAAGCCTTGGGAAAGCTTGTAACCCTAACCTCTCAGGAAGCTGAGGAAAGAGGATCACAAGTTCAAGGCCAGGAGTGGCAACTTAGCAAGACCTTGTCTCAAAAACTATAAAGGAAAAAAATTAAAAAATAAAACAAACCAAAAACAAAACTATGAAGGACTTAGCAGTAGAGCACCACTGGATCTGGATCTCCAGCGTGTGTATGTGTGTGTGTGTGTGTGTGCGCATGCATGTGTGTGTGCGGCTGTCAAAAACCTTAAAATACTTTAAAAAATATATATTTTAAAAAATAAAGGCTGAGCATGTGGCTCAGTGGAAGAATGCATGCTTAGCACTCAGTCCTGTGTTTTATCCCCATCACCACACACACACATCCTTATAATACCAATGATACAGTAATATTTTAACTAAGTAGGAATTTCTAGGTAGTATACAATCAAAACATACAGAAAGGAAGGTAGAAGAAACGTACAATCAAAAGAACAGCAAAATTTTGGCAGTAGGACATTCAAATTGGTTGAAATGTATGTTGGTTATAATTTCCAAAAAGAACTCATAACAGATAATCTAACCCAAAGCTCATCCTAGACTGTCATATGTCCATTTATAGTTAACAGTACTTCTGATGTTCAACCCACTGCCAACTGGAATGTGCATATGGAGTCGTAACTTTCCATTTTTCATACCATATTATTCACTACTAGAATTCAAGGTTTCTTTCTTTTTTTTTTTTTTTTTTTTTTTGGTCTTTTTGAGACAGGGTTTCTCTGTGCAGTTCAGGCTGGCCTCAAACTCACAGCGATCCTCCTGCCTCAGCCTGGGATTACAGGTGTGTGCCACCGCCTGGTGAAAAACTCTGTTTTAATGAAGCACAGCCTTATTCTTTCCAAAAAAAAGCAACAAATTGCAAAATCTAATTAATTTTGGAAACTATAAGAATACTTTAAAACACAATGTTGCATACACTAGTCACCATGTTACCTTCTAAGAGCAAAGGAGCAAAAATCAATCCCTAAAAATACATTTCATCAAGTTGTCCAAAGTAGAAACATTGTCAACTTTGTTGCTTCCTTCACCTCCCATCAAGTATGATTCCAACTCGGAAACAATTCAATCATTCCTTGTCTCTCTATTCCCACCGTCACAGCCTTACTTAGTTGGACTCACTGCCTCTGGTACTTTACCTACCCAAATCATAACAACCAAAATGTCTCTGGCATTACCTCCAATACCTCCTGAGAGTCAAAGGCCGCCTGAGAATGGTTGCTTCACGATTATCCCACAATAAGAATGGCACTCCTTTGGAAGGCTCTGGCCACCATTTCTAGCCATGCAAGGAAAAGTAAAAAACTGACCAACTTACACCCTTCACCGTAGGGCTACCATGCTTAGGCTAAATTGAGGCCTCATGAAAAGAGCCATACTGCTCTTTCTCAAACCTGAACTTAATCATCTCATTTTAAGCCTGAATTTTTAAAAATCAGTACCTTCTGTCAAAGTTTAATCACACTATACGTAATTAAGCTTCTGGATATTAGAAAACTGTGGCAACTTAAAAAATAAAAACACCTTACATTTAAGGCTGCAAGCTACTTAAACAGTATTCCCATTAAACAGAATATCCACCGAAAAAGAAAACCTTTAAAATCACATGAATTATTATGCTTGTAAAACAGTGAGATTAAAAAAAAACAAAAACAAAAAAAAACCCTAACAACAGTTTTTCAATTTCCCATAATAGTTATGTCCCTACAGATTTTAGTCATGTGTGCATGAAAGACATAATACTTTTCAGAAAAGATGGGAGAAAAGACAAAACAAGTATCTTTAAGAACTTGGTAGGTGAAACTACAGTGAGGCCCAGCAGGACAGTAACATCACAGAAGAAAGCATCTGAAAGACCTCCAGTGCAAACTGACGCTTACTGACCTTCAGTCGTTTGATCATTTCGTCGGTGGTGATCTTGTCGGTGATCTCCTTTACTCCGGGAGGGTAAGCGATCTTCCCGTCGGCACTCACGACGCCACAGAGGGCAGTGGCAGGCTTGGGCTGCGCGGTGAAGTCCATCCTGGGGGACAACTTTTCTTTCACAGTCTTCTACCGGCCTCTATCGGTCAGAAAACCAAAGTTCAGCGAGAAAGGGGCGACTTTGTAACCTTTTTTTTTCTCTTTTTTTTTTAATTAAAAAAAAAAAAATCTCTAATGTGGAGAGGGCCTTTTCTCTCCGGAGGTTGGGGCCTCGGCGGCGGCCCGGCCACCCCACTCCTTCCCGGGGCTCGGACCGCGCCGCCGCCCGCCCGCCCCCGCCAGCGCTCGCCCGGGGCCCGCTGGGCTCTCCAGCACCAGCCGCCGCGGCCGCGGGAGGCGCCGAGCGCGCCCGGAGTTTCCCAGTCCGCCTTTCACAATGAAATCCGCCCGCCAGCACGCAGGTCCGAAGTTGGGCGGCCTCGGGAGGCCGGCGAGACCCCCGAGGCCCCCGCTCGGCCCCAGAGAATCACCGAGTCCCCACCGGGCCGGTCCCCTCCGGGGAAGGAGACGCGAGGCCTAGAGGGCTCGGCTTAGGCCGCAAAACTAGGGACCCAGCCGGACCCCCGCGCAGCGGCGGCTCCGGGAACAAAACGCCCCGGCCCGGCCGCGATGCGGGGCCCGGCAGCTCCCGCCGCGCGCCCCTTGCCCGGTCCCACCGCCCGCGAAGGGAAAACAAGCCGCCCGCACCCCCAGCCCCACGCCAGGAAGCGGCTGACGCGGCTCCGCACTTCACATTTTGTTCCCTCAACTTCGGCTGACGGAGCCCGGCAGCTTCTCTTGCCCGCGGCCGCCCGGCGCCGCGCCGAGGCCTGAGCGCCACCCTCGGGCCGCCCCGCCGGGCCTCGGACCGCGCCGCCCCCACCCCCACCCCGCTGCCTTCCGTCCCCTCCCTGCGCCCGCCGAGGGCGGGAGCCGAGCCGCCGCCGCCGCCGCCGCCTTTACCTCCTCCTCATGCGGGCGGAAGGTGCATCGAGCGCCCGGGCCTCTGTCAGGTGGTTGCGCCGCCGCCCCTCGTCGGGCTGCACACAAAGCGGCTCCGCGGGTCCCGCCGCCCGCCCGCCCGCCCCGGAGCGGCGCTGGGGCTGGCGGTGCCGAGGAGGAGCCGCCGCCGCTGCCGCCGCGGGGGGAGACACGGGGCGAGAGTGCGCTGGGCGGGGAGACACTGCCGCTCTCCGTCCGGCCGCGGAAGAGCAGCCTCGCGGAGGGCTCCTCCGGGGAGCCTGTGCGCGAGTGTTTGCCCGGGACCCCGCGCGGCCCTCCCGCGCCCGCCGACCCGGCCCTGGCCCCGGCCCGGCCGCCCGTGTCCCCGGGAGCCGGCGCGTCGCGCACACCCCGGCCGGTCACGCGAGCGGCGCGAGAGCACGCGAGAGCAGCGCGCACCGCGTCCCGCCCTCCCCTTCCTCCACCGGCCTCGCCTCCGCCTCCCTCGGGCCCGAGGCGGCCGCGCGCGGGGCGGACAGCGCCGCCACCCGGTTGGCGCCAAGACCTGCGGCGCGGGGCGCCGCGGGAGGACCGGATCCCGGCGGGCGAGGGGAGGCGGAGCCCGGGCGGCGGGAAGCGCGCGCCCCTCTCCGCCCGCGCGGCGTCCGCAGGGCCCGCGGGAGCTCCGGGCTGTCGGAGGGTCGCCTGGGGACTGGGACAGAGTGGGCGCTGAGGCTCCCCGAGACCAGAGCTACAAAGCTGGGGGAAAATTTTGTTCGCAACATGGCACAAACGTGGGCCGCTTAGTCTTGTGTCTTCTGACACCCACCCGAGGTCGCACCCTCCAGCTTCGACTTCTCATATTAATACTTTGAAAGCTGCGAAATAATAAAAACAGCAGAGATGTTCTCAAGGAATAGGCTTTGGGTCACTGGTCTGGAGTGAAAACGTGAGTTTCAACTCGCCAAACCTTCACAATCAGGATCTCTGAGAAAAAGCATTTTTACAAATTAGCAAGGTGGTTCTTGTGAATACGGAAGACATCGTTTAAAAAAAAAAAGTTTTAAACACACTAAGAATTAGATTTCCGCCAAAGGAAAATGACTGTCAAGGAAAAGTTGTAGCGCTGCTTGAGCAATTTAAGGTAAATATTGGAGCAAATGAACCTCAAGAGTACCTAGAATTTCAGGAATGAAGTTGAAAAAAAGAATACAATGGTATGAAATAGCATTCAGTTCTTGAAACTGACCACTAACATTTTAAAATGATATCCAATTATTTAAATTATTATTGATGAATATCCTTTGATCCGTTTTTCCATATCCTTTAACTTGGTCCTAAAAATAGTAAGGGTACCTCAACTCACTGAATTGCTTTCCAGGTATTACGCAAGGAAGCAATCATCTCGAAATCTAGCATTCCACACTGCGGATTTGCTAGAACTTGAGTGGGAAGCAGAATCCATTCAAGGCTGTCCTCATACACAGCCTTAAACTATTCTTTTTAGGCTCTTCCTCTAACTTCTAGTGTTTTTTATCTGTTACATTTAAGTAACCATGGAGCAATACTTTCTTTTTCTATGTTTAACCTGAGTAACTTTGTCATTATTGGATGGCCTTCTGTATGTGCCCATACTTTTTCAGCTGGGTGTTGTGGCGCATGCCTGTAATTCTAGCACTTTAGGAAGCTGAGGCAGGAAGATCACAAATTTTAAAAAATTTTTGTTTTGTTTTGGTTTTTTGTTTTTTGAGACACATCTCTCTCAGTAGTTCAGGTTGGCCTTGAACTCACCGGGATCCTCCAGCCTCAGACTGGAAGTGCTGGGATTACAAGCGTGTGCCACCATGTTCATCACAAATTCAAAATTTTTTTTTAAAATTAAAAATTAAAAATAGCTGGCATAGTGTCAAAGGCCTGTAATCTCAGCACTCTGGAGGTTGAGGCAGGAGGATTGCTATGAGTTCGAGGCCAGCCTGGACTACACAGTGAGTTAAAGGCCAGTCTGCACTACTTAGCAAGACCCTTTCTCAAAATAAATAAATAAATAAATAATAAAGGTTGAGGGTATACATTAGTGGGAAGGCCCTGGGTTCAATCTCTGGTCCTGGAAAAACACAACACCTGCCCCCAATACCACTGTAACAATGTATTACTTTGTTATGATGTATTACTTTGTTTCAATGTATTTGTTACTATTGTGTAACATTGTAGACACTCAAAAGATAGTAAAGGCTGAGGATTGCAACACATGTAAACATTGAATTTATACAATACTCTTTAAAATTCTTGTCTTTTCTTTTCTTTTCTTTTCTTTTTTTTGAGGGCAGGGTCTCTCTACATTACCCAGGTGGGCTTCCAACTCCTGGACTCCAGAGATCCTGCTGCCTCAGCCTTCTGAGTAGCTGGAACAACAGGTCTTTCCTTTCTCTCTCCCTCCCTCCCTCCCTCGCTCCCTCCCTCCCTTCCTTCCTCCCTTTGTTCTTTCCTCTTCTCCTCCTTCCCCTCCCCCTCCCCTTTCTCCCCCTCCTCCTTCTTTTTCATAGTACTGCCTATTGAACCAGGTCTTCCAGTCCCCCTTTTTACATTCCAGTCCCCCTTTTTTAATTTTTATTTTGAGACAGAGTCTCACTAAACCCCTAAATTGCCCAAATTGGGGTTGAACTTGCGATCCTCCTGCCTCAGACTCCCAGACTGCTGGGATTACAGGTATGCAGGACCATGCCTGGCTCTAGTCATTTCTTTTTTTTAAACATTTGCTTACACATACAGTAAATGAGAAGAGATACAATCACTTGTGTGACAATTACAGTATTTATTTATGTTTTGTTTGTTTGTGTGAGACAGAGTCTCTCTATGTAGTTCAGGCTGGCCTTGAACTCACTGTGTAGCCCAGGTTGGCTTTGAACTCATAGAGATCCTCCTGCCTCAGCATCTAGAGTGCTGGAATTACATGCCTGGCTAAACAGGGACTCATTTTTTTTTTTTTTTTGGAGGAAGGGGCTCATTTTTAAATTGATGTGGTGGCACACACCTGTAATTCCAGCACTCAGGAGGCTGAGGCAGGAGGGTCACCACGAGTTTGTGGCCAGCCTGGGCTACAGAGTGGGACCCTGTCTCAAAAAAAAAAAAAAAAAAAAAAAAAAAAAGGGAGGGGAATCGGGGATGTAGCTCAGTAGTAGAGCGCATGTATCACATATGATAAACCCTAGGCAAGAGATCCAGCACTGAAAAACAAAACAGGGAGCCTCAAATCCCTGGCTGCCCTCCTGGGGAGCTTAATTTGTTTGGGAAGAGATAGACCCAAATTATAGTAGTACAGCACTAGTAGTGGTAGTGGTAGTAGTAGTGGTAGTGGTAGTGGTAGTGGTAGTGGTAGTGGTAGTGAATATATATGAAAATAAAGTAGGGAAGAGGAGGTACAGATCTAGCAGTCCCTCATTATTCACAGTGGCTCCTCATTGGGTCCTCGAAGCCATAGGTAGTGTAAGAGAAATTTTCCCTTCTGGGAATGCATGGTCCATGCTGTCCCCCTCCTCCCAAGGTTCCGGGAATTGAGCTGTTACAATTTAAAGCTGCCTAAGTTAGATAAGAGTGAGAACAGAGCAACCAGGGATCTAGGCTAAAAGATAAAAACAACTCCATGGCTAAAGAATTTACAAAGTATCCCTTTCCTAAACACCTGCTGCCCATATTAGGAAACATCCTCCCCGCTGGGTCGGCCAGCCTAAAAACTCCCGAATGATTGTCTTCTCCCAATGAATGTAAAAAGCTGTTTAAACTAACCAATGCTATCTGCTTCTGTAACCGCGCTTGCAAAGACCCCTCCTCCCTTTGTTCTATAGACATATAAGCCCTGCACAGACAAACCTCGGGGCCCACTGTTCCTGCGTGTTCAGTGAGCCCCACGCATGCTTGGATAATAAAACCCCTTGCCCTTTGCATGAGAGAACGCTTCTTGGAGTCTTCCTTCACGCGGCGGGCTTCCCGACCCTAACAGTAGTACCAACCCCTCTCCATACTATGTTTTTCCTATCCTCACTGCAATGTTACTGTGTAGTATCAGAGTTCATCTGTTCTCCATTGTATGCCCTGGTGCCTCATTGGCCTTGCCATTATTAAATAATAACAAGGTTACTTGAACATAAGTACAATGATACCAGACAGTGGATCTGCTATCCAAGATGGCTACAAAGTGACTAAGGGGCAGGCAGCATAGACATCATGGAGCCACTGGGCAAAGGAATGATTCATATCCCTGACAGGACAGAGTGAGAAGGCTAGGGATTTCATTACTTCTCAATGGTGAAAATTTCAAAATTTATGATTTATGTCTGAAATTTTCCATGTAACAGTTTGGGATTGACTTTATTTTTTTTATTTTTTATTTTTATTTTTTGTGGGTACCGGGGGGTCGACCTCAGGACCTTGCGCGCCAGCAGGCGCCCGTGCCACTGAGCGATATCACCGGCCCCTTTTTCGTATGTGGGTTCTGGGAGTCGAACTCGGGCCCTCACACTTGCCGGGCAGGCGCTTAAGCCGCTGAGCCATCTCACCGGCCCTGGGATTGACTTTAGGTAACTAAAATTGCAGAAATTGCAACTTTGCCTAAGAGGGGCCTACTGTGTAGACTCCTAGGCCTCTGGGGATGTGGCTTGTGCTCTCACTGAGATGGTAAACTGCTTGGCCTTTAAAGGTCGACCCCCTGGTACCCACAAAAATAAAAATAAAAAATAAAAAAATAAAGTCAATCCCAAACTATTACATGGAAAATTTCAGACATAAATCATAAATTTTGAAATTTTCACCATTGAGAAGTAATGAAATCCCTAGCCTTCTCACTCTGTCCTGTCAGGGATATGAATCATTCCTTTGCCCAGTGGCTCCATGATGTCTATAAAGTTATTTATTTATGTCTGTGACCTAGGAAACCTTGGGCAAAGTAATCTTTTATGCCCTCATTGCATTCATCTGTAAAACAGGGTTAATTATAGCATCTACTTAAGAGGATCATTGAGAAGTAAGTCAATATTTATAAAATGCCCAGAAAGGTAACTGGCATATACTAAGCTTTACGTAGTTTTTTATACACAAAATAAGAGTCTTTTAGGTTGGAAATACTGGTAGAGACACAAGTTTCAAAGTCAGGTGATCTATCTGGAGTGTAACAAACAAAACAGAACAAAGCAAAAAGTCAGGGGCCGGTGAGATGGTTCAGCGGCATAAGTGCCTGCCTGGCAATCATGAGGTCCTGAGTTCAACTCCCGGTACCCACATATGAAAAAAGGGCCAGTGATATCACTCAGCAGCATGGGCACCTGCTAGGCGCAAGAGGTCCTGAGGTCGACCCCCAGTACCCACAAAAAAAAAAAAAAAAAAGTGACCAGTTATAGGACAACTGCAAAGATCCCAAGGGAAGATATTAAAAGGAGCCAGGTGTAGCAGTAGAGGTGATGAAAAGTGGCACAAGATCAATCAAAAGAAACAGACTGGCAGAATGGATCAAGAAGCAAGACCCAACAATATGCTGCATACAAGAAACACATTTAATTTAAAAAAAAATTCATAGACTGAAAGTCAAAGGGTGGAAAACAATCTTCCATGCAATGGGAACCCAGAAAAAAGCAGGGGTAGCTATTCTATTTGCAGACAAAGTGGATTTCAAGCCAAGACTGATTAAGAGACACAAAGAAGGTCACTACAGCCTTGTAAAGGGGACAATCCAAGAGGAAGAGAACAATCATAAATATATATGCACCAAATACCAGTGCACCCAACTATATAAAATAAATATTAATGGACATGAAAAATCAAAAAAGCACTAATGCGATTGTAATGGGGGGCCTCAATATAACACTGTCACAAGTAGACAGATCAACTAGACAAAAAATTCACAGTGAAATATTAGAACTGACAAGTGGTACAAGAAAAAGAGAAGAGACAAGAAATCAGGGATGACTTTAAAGTTTGATGCTTGAGTAACTAGAACCAAATTTACCACTAATTGTGATAGACAGGATTGTGCTTGGAATAGAACTAGCATCAAGAGGTCTTTTAGTCATCCAAGCTATTTATTTAAAAGTTAATGTAGCTGGGCATGGTTGCACATGACTATAATCCCAGCACTCAGGAGGCTGAGGCAAGAGCATTGGTGTGAGTTCGAAGCCAGCCTGGGCTACATAGTGAGTTCAAGGCCAGCCTGAATTACAGAGTGAGACCCTGTTTCAAAAACAGACAAACAAATAATGGTAATTCAACTGTTATTGGGCTCTTCCAATGAATAAGATATTATACCAGGCATTGGTGGAATACTTAAAAAAGCAAAAAAGTGCCAGGCATGGTGGTGCATGCCTGTAATCCCAGCACTTAGGAGGCTGAGATAGGAGTGCCGTGAGTTCAAAGTCAACCTGGGCTCCATGGCAAGTTCAAAGCCAGCCTGAACCATATAGTGAGACCCTGTCTCAAAACACAAAGCTCATGCTTCTTGACATGATCAATCTATTGGAGGAAAAACAGCACACAACAAACCATAATTTGAGGAAAGGCTCTGGTAAACTTTACAACGGAGATTTGAACTACATTGTCCAGGACCCTGGAAAAGGGAAGCAATGGGAGCTGCAAAGGAAGGGGCATTTGAGACTGGGCCTGGGGTGTGTGCTGTGTCAAGGAGGGCTGTGGAGAGGACCGTGACTATACAGAGGGAGTCATGAGGCTTTAAAGAAAGCCTGGAGGGCTGGGCATGGAACACAGTTATAGAGCACTTCCTAGGATGTCTGAGGCTCTGGGTTCAAGCCCTGGACCACAAAAACAAAAAAAAAGAACATTGCTGAAAACAGCCTAGAGGTGAATAAGTCCAATTTCTTTTTAGAAAAAAGAGTTTAATGTGGTTAAAACCATGATTGCATAATGCTTTGGCTCTCTCCTCTCTCTCTCTCTCTCTTTCTCGATGTCTGTGTGTGTGTGTGTGTGTGTGTGTGTGTGTGTGTTTTGACAGACTGTCACTATGTAGCCCAGGCTGACCTCGAACTCTCAGCAATCCTCCTGCCTCAGCCTCCTGAGTGCTGGGATTGTAGGCATGTGCCACCACACCCAGTGTGTGTGTGTGTGTGTGTGTTGGTCTGTTTGGTTCATTGGTTTTTAATGATGGGACTGCACCTGGGCCCTTGCAAATGCTAGGCAGTGGTCTGCCACTGAGCTATGCCTTCAGCCCCAATGACATGGGTTTGTGATTCTTTATTTATCCTCAAGTAATTTCAATCAGCTCTCTTCCTGTACACACACACACACACACACACACACACACAATCTATGTACAAAATGCTATTCAATGCAATTTCAGGACAAGCCCCCAGTCCCCTATTTCAGCCATACTACCAAACACAAACTCTTGCTATCCAGACATTCTAGAGACACCGCTAAAACAGTGTTGTCCAGTATAAATTTGTGCAGCAATAGAAATGTTTCGTACTTCATTTTCCAATATAGGAGCCACTAAGCCACAAGATGCAACACTTAGAAAGCGACTAGTGCAACCATAGAAATGGATTTTCATCTGGTGTGAGAAACCGAAAGTGTAAATAAGGACCAAAATAGGTATTGTGAAGTAGGAGGAAAATATTCAAATGGTGAGGGGAAAAAGAGAGGGGAAGGGGGAAAGGAAAGAAGGGAAAGTAAAAAAATGAGAAAAGAAGGAAAAAATGGAAACAAAGCTTTGGGGGTTTGAAGGGAGGGTAGGGGAATGGGAAAATAAAAAGAATCAAATTTCCTGTGATGAATATGATCATTATGTATACCTAAAATGTACCAATAAAATCTGATTGGAAAAAAATTTTTTTAATGGATTTTCAGTTTAATTTAAAATTCTTAAAAAAAAGAGAGAGAGAGAGAGAGAGAGAGAAAGTTTGAGGTCTCACTGTGTTGCCCAGGGTGGCTCCAAACTCCTGGGCTCGAACAATCCTCCTGCCCCAGCCTCCCAAGTATCTGGGACTACAGAATTTTCTTTTAAAATTGGAATAACCATATAGCTAGTGGTCACTGTATTGGACGGTGCTGTTCTAGCGTACAGTTTATAGGAATGATTGGCAGGATGAGAGTGTAAGATGTTAGATACCTTTAAAGAAAGCCGTTGGTTTGGATGGAGCTCCTGCACTAGACACAATAGACCAAACCAAAGTGGAGTCACCCACACTAATGGCCACTTGAACAAAGTAAAACTTTAAAGAAGATACACTGGGCATTGTGGTGCATACCTGTAATCCTAGGTCTCAGGAGGCTGGGGCAGGAGGATCATCGTGAGTTTGAGGCCAGCCTGGGTTACATAGTGAGTTTAAGGCCAGTCTGGGCTACACAGTGAGACCCTATCTCAACCCCCTGCCCAATCAATCAATCAATCAATTTGGAAACGGACCAGTTTTTCTATAAACATGAGCTTGCAGTCCACCAGTCAGGATAATAAGGAAGCTTTTTCTGCTTTCATCTTTACAAAGGAGTAACCTGAAATAACCAGATGTTAACCAATTAGCTTTTCTCCCCTACTGTTCTATTTCCTCCTTCTCACCTCACAAAACCCACTGTTCCGCTGTTGCCCAGTGGGAACCATCAGAGAGGCCACCCCAATTCATGCATGGCAAATAAAAACCAGTAAGATCTACAACTAAATTAGTTCTGATTTTGTCTTTTCACAGTTCTGCTGACCACGAAGGGACCTGATGGATGTTGCTGATTACTCCTGAGACCCCCTGAGGAAGGCAAGGGAGCTGCAGATCTCTTTTGAGGTCCCTTCTTTTCCTAACAGACCCCCAAATGTTGTAAGTAAGCTTCTCTCTCTCTCTCTCTCTTTTTTTTTTTTTGGTACCAGGAATCGAACTCAGGACCTCCCACTTGCCAGGCAGGTGCTGTGCCACTGAGCTAAATCTGAGGCCCTAGTAAGCTTCTCTTTTGTTAATTTTTTTCCAGTACTAGGGATTAAACCCAGCCTATAAACTGTGCTATATTCCCAGATGTCTTTGTTTGTTTGTTTTTTTGAAACAGGGTCTCACTATGTAGTCCAGGTTGGCCTTGAACTCACTAAGCAGCCCAGGCTGCCATCAAATTCATGGTGATCCTCCTGCCTCAGCCTCCTGAGTGCTGGGATCACAGGTATGTGCCACCGCACCCAGCCTTTTTTTTATTTTGAGGCAGTCTTGCTAAATTGTCCAGGCAGGATTCAAATCTGTAATCTTGCCTCAGCCTCCCAGAGTGTACCACTAAGCCCCATGCCCCATGCCCGGTATATTAATTGTTTGTGTTTTGTTCTGATTTGAGACAGGAATCTCACTAAACTGCATCAGCCTCCCAAGTAGCTGGGATTACTATCAGTTTAAGTAAACTTCTCTTGGGTCAGACTGCTTTTTTGTATGTTTGTTTTTTCTTTTCTTTCCTTTTTTTTTTTTTTTTTTTTTTTTTTTCCATTTTGAGACAGGGTCTTGCTAGATAGCCTGTGCTGGCCTCAAACTCATGATCCTTCTGCCTCAACCTATCTGAGATCTGGGATTACAGCAATAATGCCCTGCTTAGACTCTACTCTGTTTTTTTGGAGACAAGGTCTCCCTATGTAGCCCAGCCTGGCCTCAAACTTGCAGCAATCCTTCTGCCTCAGCCTCAAGACTCTACTCTTTTTTACATGAATCCCTCAATCATTTTGACTTTCATATCCAGTGTTCGTACTGTGAGGAAGTCCATGACCTTGTGGTAGGTATGAGGGGCATTTGGTGCTGAGAGAACACATGACCTTTTGGTGTGTGTGGTGGCTGGGGATTCACTGGCAAGAATAGAAGCCAGAACAGAGCGAACTGGATCTTACTGAAGAGTCAGATTTCTAACATGTCAAACAGAAATGGGCAGTAAGTTGCACTTACTGTGGGGGGGTATGAACTCAGACTTCTGGAAATTCTTTTTTATTTTATTTTATTTTATTTTATTTTATTTTATTGTCTGCATAGATAGGGAGAAATCAATGGATAAATTGGTGAAGGGGGTCTCAGAGCCAAAGCCACGACTTTACTGATGGGTATGGTTCAGGCCCTTCAGTGTTACTAGAGTGACCTGCCATGAAGAAATAAGACCACCATGGCAGAGCAAGCTGGACCTGTGACAGGGTTGGGTCATGCTTGCCAGCACCTCTAGAAAATTTCTCTACAGTGAGGTACACTGTGAGGTAGACCCCAACCGCAGGGCATTTCCCTCTTAAGCTTTTATCTCAACTCTGGGGTACCCAAGAGTCAGTGTAAAAAGGGATCCTTAATTTCTAAAAAAATGAATCTGGCCATTATGCAAAATGTTCCATATGAACAACACCAAGCTTTAAGAATCACATTTTTTTTTTCCTGGAATTGAACTCACGACCTTGCGCTTGCAAGAGACACATTTAAAATGAGGGCTTTTGAATTAGTACCACTCAAGGAGACCTATTGATTTGCAGAAGCTTCTAAAAAGATTTCAAAAACTGTTGTTGGCCCTTTTTAAAGCTACAAAGGTAATAAAAAACTGTGACTGATTGATTTTTTGAAATTGATTCTACCCTTCTAACTCAGTTACTGTCACATTCCAAAGGTGAAAAGAAAACTAGATAAGATGTGTATAAGAGTTGGGCCCTCAGCTTTATAAGCAAGCAGCTTTTTCAGAGCTTCCCATGCTGGGTTCAGGCACAGAAAATGCTTTGTCTGCCATATTTGTTACTGGGCTCTGCCGTGAATTTGGTAATCTGATTAAGAAATGAGCCAAATTAAAAAGTCACCTCTTACGGGGCTGGAATGTAGACTTTGCCTACCTTGCCTGAGGCCTTGGGTTCAATCTCCAGCCCAGAAAAAAAAGTCACCTAACTGAATCTGTCTCCAAAACCTGCCTTCCTGGCATTCAGCTCGTGATTCGAGCCAGCTTCTATGTCTGAGCTTTCTCCTGGGTGAGGCTGTGTGCTTCCTTGTAAAACCCTGTAGTGAATTCCTATGACTTTCTATGGTCTCGGCACCCATTTGGATCCTCCTCTCTGGCTCGTCTGAAACCCAAACTGAACTCATCCCAGTCGGTGCTCTCCCAGGGCACAGCCATCCTGATAGGATTAGCTGGATACCGGCCAGTGTACACAAGCTGCCTGGGAGAGGAGCCCTGGGTGTGGGCTGGGCATCTGGGCTTTGCAGCAGCCGCTGGGAAGGAGAAGTGTGCTGTGAACTGTGCACTGTCTAACCTATGACCAAATCCCAGGATTCACTTCAAGCCAGAGCCAGAATTCATAGCTATTCTCTAGAGAGAAACCTCAAGACCAAATGGAGGAAAATGTACCAAATCCAGTTTGAGAGAAAATGGAAGTTTGATCTAAAATTTAGTCTGTGCCCTCTATAATACTGACCTCTCTTAATAGGCAACATGTCCTAGACTCTTTCTTGGAGAAAGCATGCATTCTCTCTCTGTGCCTTTGAAATGTAGGTTTTCTACCTAAGCATCATCTCTTTGGAGGTACAAATTTAGGGTTGCTTAGCTAACAATTGCTCAGGGAAATGAACAGATAATTTTAAGACTGATACTCTGAAAGAGGAAGAGAAACTATTTGGAAACTGTCAAATGAATCTTTTTGGTAGTAAAATCTTGTTGTTGTTGCTGTTGCTGTTGTTGTTTCTGACACAGGGTATCACCATGTAGTCCAGGCTGGCCTCGAACTCACCGTAATCCTCCTGCTTCAGCCTCCCAAGTGCTAGAATTACAGTTATGTGCCACCACAGCCAGCTCAAAAACTTTTAATGAATGCTATAAGGTCTGCTTTGCCTCTATGTCTTTGTTTATACATGTATGTATTATGTATATATAATATTTTTCTAAGTTAAATGATGTCAAAATTTACAAAAACTCTATTTAATTGGTCTGAAGGAAAACTAGGCAGGCTGGGCATGGTGGTGCACACCTGTAATCCCAGCACTCAGGATGCTGAGGCAGGAGGATCTCTGTAAATTCAAGGCCCGCCTGGACTACATAGCGAGACTCTGTCTCAAAAAAAAAAAAAAAAAAGATAAAAAAAGAAAAAGAAAAACTAGGCAGTAATGTAATAATCTAAAAAAATAGAAACTAACCCAATTACCTATTAGTTCATGTGACTTAGGTAAATAAACTATAATTATGTATCACATGATGATGGAGATAACTTCCAAAAAATGCATTGTTAGGCATTTATTCAAACATAGTGTACTTACACAAACCTAGATGGTATAGGATAATCACTTAACGTGGCCTCTTGATGCAATTATGACAATCAATTAATATGAGGTATGAGACTCCTGACAATGTAACATAACACGCTGTATAGAGTAACATTTTTTAATGAGTAGGAATACACTGTTAAGACAATGATAAGTATGGCATAAGAAATACATAAACCGGGCCGGTGAGATGGCTCAGCGGCTTAAGCGCGTGCCCAGCAAGCACGAGGGCCCGAGTTCAACTCCCGGAGCCCACATACGAAAAATGGGCCGGTGATATCGCTCAGCGGCACGGGCGCCTGCTGACGCGCCAGGTCCTGAGGTCAACCCCCCGGTACCCACAAAAAAAAAAAAAAAAAGAAATACATAAACCAATAACATAGTCATATATTATCAAGTATTATGTACTGCACATAATTGTGTGCTTAATACTCTTACAGAACTGGTAGAGCAGTAAGTTTTTTATATAAACATCATCACAAACATGACTAGCGCATCAGGCTACAGTGTTACAATGGCTATGATGTCACTCGGTGATAGAAATTTCTCAACTCCATTATAATTTTATGGGACCACTGTTGCAGACTTCAATGTTGCTATGCACCACATGGCTAGTGTATGAAAATTGTTGGTAAAATGAAAAATAAGACTGTCTTAACAATTGTCCTAGCCAGGCATGGTGGTGCATGCCTGTAATCCCATCACTTGGGAGGCTGAGGCAGCACTCGGGAGGCTGAGGCAGGAGGATTGCTGTGAGTTCAAGGCCAGCCTGGGCTACATGGTGAGATCCTGTCTCAAAAGAAAAAAAAAAAAAAAAAAAAAAGACAGAAAAAGACAAAAACAACCACCAAAAAAACCTCACAATTATCCTAGTACATAAAGTGGACATTTTGACCTGGATTTGCTAGTCAGACAGATTTGTGTCATCTCTGCTAGATGTTTTAAGGTCATAAAATTGGAGATCCAACTGAAGAGCAGAAAGCGCAGTAAAAATAAATTGTGTGATTCATTTCATTAGAGAGGGTTTAAAGAAAGAAAAAAATCCATGTTTAACTTTTTTAGTATCTTTGCTTCTGTGATGGTTTTGATACCTGCTTGATTTGTCAGAAAATAATAAGATGATGGCTAGACTTGTTCTTCATGAATAATTAAAACATGATTGTTAATGAGAAAATTAGGCAGATATAAAAAGGATAAATGTTTATAAATGAACATTTCATAATTTCAAAATCTCAGTCATTTGAAATCCTAAAACTATGTTATGTGAAATTAAGTTATAGATATTCATGAAATGGCTGATTCACTTCTAAGTTAAATTATTAAAACATTAATTGATGAATAAGTTTAAAGTATATATACTTCAGCTGGGCGTGGTGTCACAGACCTGTAATCCCAGCACTCAGGAGGCTGAGGCAGGAGGATCACCGCAAAAAGTTCAGTTCCAGCCTGAGATACATAGTGAGTTCAAGGCCAGCCTGAACTATGTAGCAAGACCCTGTCTCAAAAAAAACAAAAAAACAAAAAAACAAAAAAAAAAAACAAGGAAAAGAAACAGTTCCAGCAAAGCAAACTTAAAAAGAGCCTATGTGGTAAACCACAATTATTCCTGTATTTATGCAAATAATCAGTCCAGCTTTGATGAGGTTAAACTTATTTTGCAGCCAGATTAGTCTTATCTTGATTATCTTTAGAAGAAATGGGGTGACTGTAAAGAGAAAAATTATGTTTTAAGAAAAAATGAAAAATGTTATTTTGTGTACCGTTATTAGATTGTAGCCTTATTGTTTTTGAGTTTTGTTTTGTTTTGTTTTGTTTTGTTTTTAACGTAGGGTCTCACTATGTAGTTTAGCCTGGCCTTGTACTCAAAGCGATCCTCCTGCCTCGGCCTCCAGGTGTGTGCTGCCATCTCTGACTGTTTTTGAGTTTTTATTATCTACCTCTAGAGTGGACTGAAGCCTGAATTCTAGGTTCTTTTTTTTTTTTTTTTGTGGGTACCGGGGGGTCGACCTCAGGACCTCGCGTGCCAGCAGGCGCCCGTGCCGCTGAGCGATATCACTGGCCCCTTTTTTGTATGTGGGTTCCGGGAGTTGAACTTGGGCCCTCGCGCTTGCCGGGCAGGCGCTTAAGCCGCTGAGCCATCTCACCAGCCCTAGGTTCTTTCAATCCTATTTCTTCCATGTTATCACTAAGAAAAAGAACTGCTCTGTAAGCCGAAGCTAGAGAATTCAATGTAAATTTCGAAGGACGAGTCTCTACTTAATGTGTGGGTCACATTAGAATGCCCAGTGTTATAACTGGAAACATTCGAACTACAAACTAAGACAAGAGGTTGATGACTTCATGCTATGACAGCTTTTCTCAAATCACAGGACGAGACTCCCAGCACTCTGGATGCCTGAGGCAGGAGAATCGTAAGTTTGAGCCCAGTCTTAGCAACTCCTGTCTCAAAGAATGGCTGGGGATGTAGCTCAGTGGGAAGGCCCTGGGTTCAACCCCTAGTACAACACACACACGTGTGCACACACACGCACACACACATGCACACAGGGTTTTACATGTTTGTATCTATCTATCAAATGTTGAATGATCTCTTTTAGACTGGAAAGACAAAAAGTCAATGAAATGTGTGATCATGGGGATGTTGTGACCCATGAATGATGTGTGGAATGCAAATGATGTAGCCGAGTTTCGGGGAGGACCTCACTCAGGGAGGAATTGTCGAATTTAGTGCACAAGGGGCCACTGATGCAGACTGAGCTCCTGCTCGGCACCCAGCAGACCACACCGATGTAGAGTCACTCACCAAATGCTGAATGAGCAAATGGGAACCTTAGAGAAGCAGACAGACCCCAAACAGATCCATTTTTCCTGGAAAAAAAAAAAAAAAAGATTAGAGTCCACCTAAGTCAGCATAAGAAGGAAGTCTGTTTCTGCTTTAGCCCTTACCAAAAAATCACCTAAAGTAACCAGATATTAAACAGTTAGATTTTTCCTATTATTGTTTCCTTTTTTGCACTTTACAAAACCCACTGTTCTGCTGGCTCTGTTGGTGCACACCTGTGGTCCCAGCTAGTCCAGAAGCTGAAGCAGGAGGTTCTCTTTTGCCCAGGAATTAGAAACCAACCTGAGAAATACCCATTTAAATAGGGTCTGAGCAATACCCTATTTAAAAACAAATAACTAAACAAAACATGAAAACCCCACTACTGCCCAGTGGAAGCTCTCATTCTATTTTATAGAATGGGTGTGTGTTGTATGTCTGTAATCCCAGCACTTGGGAGGCTGAGGCAGGAGGATCACTGTGAGTTTGAGGCCAGTCTGAGCTCCATAGTGAGTTCAAGGCCAGCCTGAACTGCATAGTGAGATCCTGTCTCAAAAAAATCAAAATAATAAAAAAAAAAAGCATAGGATTTGCCTATAACTCGCACACATCCTCATATACACTTTATTAATGTGCATACTATGTAAATAGTTGTTACACTGTATTTCTTAGGAAATAATGACAAGAAAAAAAGTTTGTACATGTTCATACAGACACAATTATTTTCCCAAATATTTTCAATCCACAGTTGATTGAATCTGAGGATCTGGAACGTGTGGAGATGGAGGCCGCTCTGTACTAAGAAATAGGATCCTATCCTATCTACCCATAGTGAACATAATGAGTTTCACATTTCAGTGATGACTAATAAAGACAAAAAAGGTAAGTATGAATCATTTTGGCTTTGTCTGACCAAGATGTTAATAGTTAACTTGTTTGCCATAGTAATTTAAAGAACTTCATTTGAATTCTAGGTAATATTTTTGTTTCTGTTCACATCTCCCTGCAGTGTGAAGGTGAGGTCTGACTGCTGTGGCCCGAATGCGGCTTGTCCCCCAAAGGTTCATGCGTTAGCGCTCAAGCCTCAGTGTGGTGCTGAGACCTTTAGAGGTGGGGCCTGGTGGGAGGTCATTAGCATCAAGGTAGTGTTTGTGGGGTCCTGAGTTCATTTCCTAAGTGCGAGTTATAAAAAGCATTCTGAGCCAGCCGTTTTGGTGCACACCTGTCATCCCAGCACTGGGGAAGGTGAAACAAGAGGATCGCCATGAGTTCAAGGTCACCCGGGGCTACACGGTGAGTTCAAGACCAGCCTGAACTACATAGTGAGACCCTTGTCTCAGAAAACCAAAACCAAACAAACACCCCCCCCCCACACACACAAACCCAAAAACCATACACACACACATACACACACACATTCTGGTGCTAGGAATGTGGCACAGTGGTAGTGTGTGATTAGTATGCACAAGGTTCTGCGTTTAACCCCCAAGACACAGAGACAGACAGAGAGAAAGATAGAGGCAGAGAGGCAGAGTCGGGTGTGGAAGAGGGCAAGGGCCATCTGTGCTGGAGATCCGAAGGATTCAGTGAAGGCCTGCAGCTCAGTGTAGTGTCTCCTGCGAGTCCAAAGGGTCTGCAACGGAAGCCAGGAGACGGTGTCCAAGGCGAAGGTGAAGACTTCAGCTTCTCCGGTAAACCAGGAGTGAGCCTCCCTTCTTTGCTTCCCTTTTATACCACTCAGGCAATGAGCCTCCCTAGGGTGGGTCTTCTGTCCTCAGTAAATCCCCTCAGCCACACCCAGAACCTTGCTGATCTGATTTAGTTGGGCGTTTCTTACTCAAATTGACACAAGCAGTTAGCTATCACAAGCCCTAACTCCATTCTTGTTTTGTTTTTCGTTTTTTGGTTTTTTTTTTTGTAGGTACCGGGGGTCAACCTCAGGACCTCTCATGCCAGCAGGCGCCTATGCCGCTGAGCGATATCACCGGCCCTTTTTTTGTATGTGGGTTCTGGGAGTTGAACTCGGGCCCTCATGCTTGCCAGGCAGGTGCTTACGCCGCTGAGCCATCTCACCGGCCCCCTGTTTTTTGTTTTTTGAGACAGGGTTTCACTATGTATTTCAGGCTGGCTTTGAATTCACTATGTAGCCTGGGCTCCCTTGAACTTGTGGCCATCCTCCTGCCTCAGCCTCCCAAATGCTAGGATTACAGGTGTGTGCCACCACGTCTGGTCCTAACTCCATTCTTGAAACCTTTTTATTATGACAGCCCATCCCCTGTTCCTGGATAAAATAGTCAAAATGGCTGTATTTCCAGAATTTTATGTAGATTTAATGCAATCCCAATCCAAATACCAACAACGTTCTCCACAGAACTGGAGAAAACAATCCTAAAATTCATATGGAACCTGAAGAGACCCAGAATAGCAAAAGCAATCCTGGATAACAAGAACTAAGTGGAAGGCATCCCAACCCCAGACTTGAAGCTCTATTTCAAGGTCTTTAGCTTACATCTCCAAACCTTTCTAAACTTCTTCCATGAGCCAGTTCCAAAGGCTTCTGAACTATAAGGTCAGGTATTGTCACAGGGATGACCCCACTTCTCTGGCACTAAAATCTGTCTCACTAACTTTCTTGTCATTGGGACACAATACCGGACACTTGCACTTTAAAGGATGAGAGGTTAGTTTTGGCTCACAGTTTCCGAGGCCTTAGTCCATCCATGGTTGGCTGGCTCTAAGGCAGAAACAGCATGGTGGAAGTTTCTAGTATAGGAAAGCTGCTCAAATCATGGAAGCCAAGAAGCAGAGAGAGAATGGAAGAGTTGGGAAGGAGATACACCCTTCCAGGTCACACCCTCAGTAACTCACCTCCAACCAGGCCCCACTTTCTAACAGGAGTCAGCTAGAGAGACCCTGTAATCCAATCACCTTCCCAAAATGTGGGGAGTGGCTGAGCTGGAGATTGACCACACATTTGGGGCTAGAGCAAGGCCAGCCCCCAAAACACAGAGCACCAAAAGCGAGCCATGTAAACAAGTTGTTGAAACTAGGGCAAAGCCAGTCCAGCAGGTGTCTGGCCTTAGTGTTCCTCCCTGTTAACTACAGCACAGATAGCTCTAAAAGTGTTTTGCTTTCAGTGTTCTCAGCAAAACACTGAGACCTTGCATTGTCTCAGTGCAAGTTTCCCCCCCCCTTTTTTTTTTTTTTATGTGGGTACTGGGAGTCAACCTCAGGACTTTGCACTTGCCAGCAGGCGCTTGTGCTGCTGAGCGATATCACCGGCCCTTTTTTTCCTTTATGCAGGCACTGGGAGTTGAACTCAGGACTTCGTGCTTGCTGGGCAGGTGCTTATGCTACTGAGCTATCTCACCGGCTCCTCCCCCACTTTTTACTGGTTATAAATAAAGATGCAGACCATGCTGAGTTGTCACTACCTCTCAGTCAGAGATGTCAGGTCCTACCTGGTCCAAGCTTTCCTTTTAGTATGTGTCTAGTTTCTCTTAATCTTCCATTGCCCCCTCTTAGGACCCCACTGGCTGTGCGGGTCGCTGTACCAAAGCTCTGCCTCTGAATACATGAGGCCTTTGGGGGACTTTCTAGGTCTAAACCATAACAGTGACATAATATGACAACCTTGTTTTATTTATTTATTTATTTATTTGGAACCAGGAATCGAACTCAGGACCTCATGCTTGCAAGGCAGGTGCCATGCCGCTGAGCTATATCCCCTGCCCTCAACCTTGTGACGGAGTTCTGAAACAACATTTAGGATGACAGTTACCTATGGAGTCTAAGGGGAAGCAAGGAAAACAATAGACAAGATAGAATCACGATCCCAGATTTAAAAACCAGATGTTTGACAAGAACTTTGGATCTTAATGCATTTGATGGCAGGGAATATGAAAAGGACATGTTACTAATATTTTATAATCCCAGCACTTGGGAGGCTGAGGCAGGAGGATCGCTGTGAGTTCAAGGCCAGCCTGGGCTGCATAGTGAGTTCAAGACCAGCCTGGACTACATAGCAAGACCCTGTCTCAAAAACAAACAAACAAACAAACAAAAAACAAACAAACCCAAAACAAAGCAAAGCAAAGCAAAGTGAAGCAAACCAACAAACGAGCAAACGAGCAGAGATCAGGTGAGCTCTCAAACAAGTGTACACTACACAATTCAGAAATACCCAAGAGGGGCCGGTGAGATGGCTCAGCGGCGTAAGCGCCTGCCTTGCAAGCGCAAGGGCCCGAGTTCCACTCCTGGAACCCACATACGAAAAAGGGGCTGGTGATATCGCTCAGCGGCACGGGTGCCTGTTGGCGCGCGAGGTCCTGAGGTCGACCCCCCGGTACCCACCAAAAAAAAAAAAAATGAAATACCCAAGAGAACTCCTGCAGGCTTAATGGATGGCATTCCACTGAAACAAAATGGGTACTAACAAGAAAATGCAAACACAGAGGAAGCAAACTTGTTTAGTTCCCACCCAACTAAAAGATATGGACAGTGACACTATCACCAAAACAAGAGTATTTTCTCTAACTAGTACAATCATAATACTGGGTTGACGGTTATCCGTCTTCTGCTACTTAATGCAGGAAGCCATCTTCATCCTGGGATTCATTTGGGATTCATTTCTATTACGAGGCTACGTGGTAGTGTCAATGTGCATTTTTAGTTTTTTGTTTGTTTTTTGAGACAAACTCTTCTATGTAGTACAGGCTGGCCTTGAACCCACAGCAATCTTCCTGCCACCACGTCCAGCTGTTTTTCAATGGGTATATTTTATTTTATTTTATTATTATTATTATTTTTTATTTGGGTACCAGGAGTCCAACTCAGGACCTTACACTTGCCAGCAGACACTTGTGCTGCTGAACGATATCACCAGCCCTTTTTTTCTCCTTTGTGTGGGTACCAGGATTCGAACTCAGGACCTCACGCTTGCCAGGCAGGTGCTTATGCCACTGAGCTATTTCACCAGCCCACAATGGGTATATTTTAAAACTTCTATTTGCTCAAGCTAGTAAAACCTTGTATTTCTCTGTTGCACCACCATTAAAAGCAACATTAGTGCATTTTGTTAACAAAAAAAAAAAAAAAGAGAGAGAGATAGGAGCATGAATACATAGGTAGATACATTCCTCCTAAGGCTGTGTGTATGAGTGTGTTGGTATTGGGGATTGAACCCATAGCTTTCTACATGCTAGGCAAGTACTCTACACTAAGCTGTATTGCCAGCACTTTAAAATTTTTATTTTGAGATAGAGTCTTGCTTAATTCCTCAGGCTGGCCTTGAATTTATGATCCTCCCACCTAGCCTCCTGGGTACCTGGGGTCATGGGTATGTGACACCACACAGGGTTTTTGCTGAAGCTTCCTTCTGGGGCAGGGTGCTAGTTTCACACGTATTCACCATACGTTAAACAAATGAATGGATGAATGAATGAGAGATGTATTCATAGCCCAAGGATTATATTAATACTATCAAGGACCTGAGTTCTGAAAAGATAAAAATTCTCTAAAAACTTTTAATACTTCATTTAATAGTTTTTTGAAACTATATCTCTCAAAGTCAAAGAAATTCTGCCATTGTGATCATTTATTTCTAGTAATGGTAGTACCATGAGGAAGCATTCAGACTTACATTTTGTACAAATGCCATTTTATAGCTGTTTCTCAAATTGCTGGTGTTAGTACTACAAATGATTACAGGACTGAAAGCACTTTCTGGGTAGACTTCCAACAATCACATTACAGTATACTTTTGTTACGATTTTGGGATGGTAGCCTCCTATTGTATAATTTAAAATAACTGGCCAGGCGTGGTGGTACATGCCTGTAATCCCAGCATTCAGAAGGCTGAGGCAGGAGGATCACCAAGAATTTGAGGTGAGACTGGGCTCCATAGTGAGTTCAAGGACAGCCTAGACTACATAGCAAGACCTGTCTCAAAAAAAAACCCAAAAGTAAATAAATAAATAAGGGCCGGTGAGATGGCTCAGCGGTGTAAGCGCCTGCCTGGCAAGTGCGAGGTCCTGAGTTTGACTCTGGTGCCCACATAAAGGAAAAAAAAAAGGGCCGGTGATATCGCTCAGCGGCACAAGCACTTGCTGGCAAGCGCGAGGTCCTGAGGTTGACTCCTGGTACCCACATAAAAAAAATAAATAAATAAATAAATAAGTAAGCTAGTAGAGGTCTGCAATATACTTTTTCACTCTAATGACAAAATAGATTCATGTATCAAGTACTCTGTATGGAGGGGATAACCATTGCTTCCTGTCTGGCAAATTCTTGGCTGTTCCTGCCTCAGTCCTATAATTCTGCCCTCTCCCTCTCTTTCTTTTGCCCCTGCCACCCTGCTCGTCATGTGCCCCCGACACACAACAGTTGAGCTTGCAGTGACAACTGACCTACTGAATGAGTGCACGGGCTGAGCTGAGCAAACAGGATGAGTGAGAGCGGCTGCCAACCAGGATGTAGCCACAGTGAAACTGTTAGCTGGATTACGGTGGTGCTGATAGTACAGCTCTTTAGTTCCCTCCACGTGTCTCAGCTAAGGAGCTTCCCTCACATTTATCCTGTTTGTTCAGTTTTCCTTGGATTCCATAAGGATTATTGCCTTGATGTAAATTCCCTTTTATTTTAATTAATTAATTGATTAGTTTTTTAAAGTCAGGATTTCGCTATGTTACTCAGGCTGGCCTTGAACTCCAGGCTTCAGGTGAACCTCCTGCCTCAGCCTCCCATGTAGCTGGGACTACAAGTGCGCCCCACCAGACATGCCTTGATTTAATTTACATAAATTTCTGATCTTTAACTAATAACTGCAGTTCATGAATTTTTAATTTTAATTTCAATTTTTTGTTGTTTTTTGAGACAGGGTCTCGGTATGTAGTCCAGGCTGGATTTGAACTTACTGTGTAACCAGACTGGCCTTGAACTTGCAGAGATACTCCTGCCTCAGACTCTGGAGTGCTGGGATTATAGGTGCGTACCCACTGCACCCTGCTTAATTTTAATTTTTTAAAAGTATCTTTGGTGTTGGGAATTGAACCTCATGGAGCCTCATGGATGCTGACCATCTGCTCTGTCACTGAGCTATACCCTCAGTCCCTAGGCTTCATGCAATTTTAATGATGACCTGGGTTGTTTGGGTTGGACAGTGCTCCCCACTCTGTTCATATTCTCTGCAAAATGGGACCTTGTATGGAAGTAGAACCTTCACAGACATAATGAAAGCAAAGTAAATGATATAGATCTGGATGGCCCCTGAATCCAATGGCTCGTGTCCTGACAGGATGACAGGTGAAGACACCCTGGGAGGAAGGTTTGGTGACAATGGAGGGATGACCAGGGTGGCCAGCAAGTGCCAGCAGTCAGGAAAGAGGCAGCAAGAGTTCTTCCTTAGAGCCTTCAGAGGGAGCCCAGCCCTGCTGGCAACTGCTTCCCAGCTCTGGTCTCCAGAATGGAAAGAGCACACACTTCAGTTGTTCTAGCACTGCGCTTTTGGCACTTCTTCCAACAGACCTCTGAAACTAATTCATCAGCTGTATGCAAAAATTGTCTTAAATTAGCATAGTTAGTAACAGTCAGGAAGCAAAAGCATTTTACACTCTGAGAGGCATATGTTATTATTGTCATATTTTAGTACCTAAGTTTTTTTTCTTTTGGAGACACGGTCTTGCTGTGTAACCCAGGTTGGCCTCAAGCTTGTGGTGATCCTCCTGCCTCAGTCTCCCTGAGTGCTAGGATTACGGGTGTGTGCCACCATGCCCCGCCTAAACTTTTGTTTTTAAAGGAGACCTAGAGAACATTTACAAAGCTGTGAACAATAGCTTACCTGATTCCTACTTTTTTTTTCAATTGTAGTAAATTGCTGAGTATAAATTCATCTTTAGAATCTGCTTTTTTTGTTGGTGATACCTAGGGTCTTTGCACTGAGCTACATCCCTACCCCTTTTTTAATTTTTTATTTTGAGACAGGGTCTCATGAAGTTGCTAATCTGCCTAGGCTGGGTTTGAATTTGAGATCCTCCTGCCTCAACCCCCACAGTGTTAGGATTACAGATATGGGCCACCACCGCTGGCATATATTTATTTTATTAACTCAGAATTTTTCTAAAAGCAACGTTTTCTTTCACTCATAATCAGTCAAATGTCATCATAATAATAACTGGCAGATTATAAGAACAAATACCTGAACCTCAAATTTCCAGCTTAACTGGAAATGTAACTATGTTAGAATTGGTAGCCAGTGCTATCTGACTTGTCTAAGGAATGTGCCAAGGATTTTTTTTTTTTTTTTGTGGGTACCAGGGGGTCAACCTCAGGACCTCGCGCGCCAACAGGCACCCGTGCCGCTGAGCGATATCACCGGCCCCTTTTTTGTATGTGGGTTCCGGGAGTCGAACTCGGGCCCTCGAGCTTGCAAGGCAGGCGCTTATGCCGCTGAGCCATCTCACCGGCCCTGTGCCAAGAATTTGCATAACTTTTGCCAGCTGGATTTTTCCAAGTAACTCCAGACTCTGAGTAGTTCTTGGAATGTGGCTACCTACATAAATACTGTTTTGGAAAGACTCTGTAGTGTTCAGTGATGCAGGAGCTCACCCAGAGGCTAAAGATTAAATGGTCTGTAGGACACGTAATAAGGGCTACTTCACCCCATCATGGCTGAGATGTGTGACACTTTCCAGGGTATAGGAAGTTTCCTGTTAATTGAATGTTTTGATAAACTAAAAGTTAAACAGAATTCCTTTTCTTTCCACTCTATTGGAAATATTTCTAAAATATATCAGTTTTCCTTTCAGTCTTTATTTCTTTCCTTTTTTTTTTTTTTTTTTTGAGACAGGGAGTTGCTATGGAGCCCAGGCTGGCCTTGAACTCACTGTGTAGCCCAGGCTGGCCTCAAACTCACAACAATCCTCCTGCCTCAGCCTCCCAAGTGCTGGGATTACAGGCATGTGCCACCATACACAACTGGTATTTTGTGTGTGTTTGTGTGTGTGAGTGTAGATGTGGGTGTGGGTGTGTGTGATACTGGGGCTTGAACCCGGAGCCTTCACCCTGAGCTATAGCTCCAGGCCTCTCATTCCTTTTTGAAATAGTGTCTGGCTAAATTGCTAAATTGCTCATATTGGGCTTGAACTTTCCATCTCTCTGCCTTAGGTGCCTAGAATGCTGGGATTTTAGGCGTGTGCCTAGCTTTTATTTATTTTTATTTTTATTTTTATTTGTGGGTACCGGGGGTCAACCTCAGGAACTCGTGCACCAGCAGGCACCCGTGCTGCTGAGCGATATCACCAGCACTTTTTTCTTATGTGGGTTCCGGGAGTCGAACTCAGGCCCTCGCGCTTGCCAGGCAGGTGCTTATGCCGCTGAGCCATTTCACGGGCCCCTTTTATTTTTAATATAACAGGGGAGGCACATTGAGAACCTCTGTTAAATTGGATTTTGATACTTTACTAAGTGTCAGTCATCCATTTAACACATTATCTAGCAGGTTCTTTAAATGGTGAAGGAAGCCAGAATTTTGTTAGGTGTGGTGGCACATGCCTGTAATCCCAGCACTTTGAGAGGCTGAGGTAGGAGGGTTACAAATTTGAGCTCAGCTTGAGCAGTTTGGTGACTTAGTGACACTCTGTCTCAAAATTAAAAAAGTTAAAAAGGTCTGGGTATGTAGCTCAGTTTTAAGGCCCTGGGTTCAACCATAGCGCTGAAGTATATAAACAAACAAACGAACAAATAGTGATGTTATAGAAGTAGAAGAGGCATTGCTCCAGAGTTATTACTGTATTTTCATGTAGCTGTACTAGCTTAACTTATTCATTTGAAAAGCAATCGACGTAGAAGACAGAATGAAAAAAAAAAAAAGGAATGGAACTGGGGTGGTGGAGGAGAGTAAAGAATTTTTTAGATTTTGAAAAATACCAATGATAACTGTTGTCCTTTGGTAATAGAGTTACAGAAAGTGTTTTTCTCTTCGGGCTTGCATGTACTTTTCAACCTTTCTGAAAAAGTTTGTTCAGAAAAAAATGGTTCAAAAATGTTTAAAATTGGATAATAAATTTGTTTTTTTTTTTTAGACATGACAATGGCCTGGGCATGTAGCTCCATGGTAGAGTGCTCACCTAGCATGTGTAAAGCCCTGAGTTTCATTCCCGGCACTGCAAAAGCAAAACAAAACAAAATTGACAGACAAAATCTATGTCTAAAGAGATGAGGTACTTAAAGTGCTTGGCATCATGCTGCCAGAGTACACTCTTCATAGAGTTTGGCTGCTACTATCACCGCTGTTACTTCCCTTTGGTTGCAAGGAACAGAGCAAACTAACCCAAGTCAGTTTAAGTAAGAGATAGAGTGATAGAGAAAGGGAGAGAGGGGTGCCTCACAGAAACTACAGTGAGAGCCCTAAAAGAGAATTCAGAAAGAGTTAAAGAGAATTCTTTGAAAGACTACCAAGAATACAGTCTAGCTAGGTGTGATGGTGCATGCTTGTAGTGCTCAGGAGGCTGAGGGAGGAGGATTGCCACAAGTTCAAGGCCAGCCTGGGCTACACAGTGAGACCTTGTCTCAAAAAACAAAACAAAACAAACAAAACAAGAATATAGTCTACTGCAGCCAGGCATAGTGGTGCATACCTGTAATCCATTACATGGGGGGGGGGGGAATGCTGATGCAGGAAGATAGCAAATTAGAGGCCAGCCTGGGCAATTCAGTGAGAACCTTTTTTAAAAAAAGGGGGGGTTGGGCCGGTGAGATGGCTCAGCGGCGTAAGCGCCTGCCTTGCAAGCGCGAGGGCCCGAGTTCGACTCCCGGATCCCACATACGAAAAAGGGGCCGGTGATATCGCTCAGCGGCACGGGCGCCTGTTGGTGCGCGAGGTCCTGAGGTCGACCCCCCGGTACCCCACAAAAAAAAAAAAAAAAAAAAAAGGGGGGTAGGGGAAGCCAGATATGGTGCCACATGCCTGTAGTCCCAGCACTTGAGAGGCTGAGGCAGGAGGATTACTATGAGTTCAAGCCAGCTTGAGCTACATTGTGAGTTTAAACCAGCCTGAACTACAAAGCGAGACACTGTCTCAAAAAACAAGCAAACAAATAGAATATAGTCTATTTCTACTTCCCTCTCAACATCTGCTTCATTCTTTGCTCTTTTAGAGGATACTGGGTATTGGACCCAGGGCTTTCACACTGCACAACATCCCCAGTCCTTTTTAAAATTTTTTTTCAGATAGGGTCTTGCTAATACTCCTTTAGGATATTAACACATGAAGGGGGGCAGTCTTTTCAACATAAAAGGTGTGATTTGTGTACTCTACAGGCTGGGCTTGAGCGTGTGATCATTCTACCTCAGCCTGTCTTTGTTCTGCAGTGATCCCTTCTTTGCTTTCTGGTTTCTGCGGTAGAGGAGAATGACTCCTTGTCTTCTGAGTTTACATCTTCATTTCAGATGAGCCCAGACTAAATCAGGATCTCTCATCTACATTACAAATGCCTGCAATAGCAAATAAAATTCTTTTTTTCTTTTTCTCATAGTAGTTACCATCTAGAACACTACATAATTTACTTACTTATTGTGTCCATTGTTTAGTTTGCCCTCCAGGTGCCCATGTCTGGTCTGATCCACTGGGGCCGGGTGGGCAGGGCCACATCTAAAACTTGTACCAGATGATCCATCGTTAATGAATTAGAAGATGAATATGATTCCTGGAGAAAGGAAGAATCAGTGGTCAGGGGCCAGATATATCAAAGTTTTATCTCTGTTAAAGTGACATCGAAGCAGTGTCCTTTACATTTACACTGGGGCTGGGGATGTAGCTCCGCAGTAGAGTGTTGGGTTAGTGTGCATGAGGCCCTCGTTCCATCCCCAGTATCACAAAAAAGGATGTGTGTGTGTGTTCATACACATATATATGTATATGTCATATATTTATATATAAACATATTTATAGATTAACATATAAACATATTATATATAATATTTACATACACACGGAATGTCCAGTCTACCCACTGATCTATAAAAAACTGTCTCCGTTATCATCACATTTAATTATTGAAATTTGGGCTGGTGAGATAGCTCAGCGGCATAAGCACCTGCCTGGCAAGCGTGAGGTCCTGAGTTCGACTCCCAGTACCCACATATGAAAAAAGGGCCGGTGATATCGCTCAGCGGCACGGGCACCTGCTGGTGCGCGAGGTCCTGAGGTTGACACCCGGTACCCACACACACAAAAAAATTATTGAAATTTAATTTCCAGTTTTGCCTTCTTTAATCTTAAAAACCTAATACATTATTCACATTTTAATAAATAAATTTTAATATGTATTAATACTTTCAAAATTTATTACACAATATCTATCTTTTTTCATAAAATGAAACAGAAAACTAATACCCACAAGAAACTGGAGCGTGATCTGTGTTTCCAACTCTCCCCAGTCAGAATGACTGGGCAGGCTTTTCTCCTCCCTGTTTGCCATCTTTCCTGAAGCCTAGCACACACCGTGGGCAACAGGAGGGATATTTGGCAATGCGACCAAAAACAGAGGGACAGATGGGACCATTTTAGGATGTTAACACGTGAGGGAGGGCAGTCTTTTCAGTGTGAAGGTGTGAGCGTGTGTACCTTACACCCCTGGTCTCATCTAAAGTGGAAGATAGCTGAATGGCTCACAGCCTGTGCCACAGGTGGGAAAGTAGAGAGGATCCCTGGGAAAGGGGGCAGGTATCTGTCATGGAAGGGGAAGAAAGGCAGGAAAAGTCCCAAGAGAAGGACGTCTTTACTTGTTGGCAGAAAGATGGTGTTTTACTTGTCATTTGAAATGTGGCTGCATAGGCAACTCCATGTGCCAAGATGGAACCTCTTATGCTATTAAGGGATCGGAGTCACTGATACGGAAAAAGGAGAGGAACGTTTTCCAAACCCTTCACTTACTGTGTACATGCTGCTGGAACATAAGCTATGTGAGGGCAAGGACCCTCATTTTGTTCACTGATATATTATATCCCAACTGCCTGGAACAGTTTCTGGCACCTGTAGGTACTCAATGAGTTTTTTGATCATTTGAATCAAAAAAATTCTAGACTATGTGTATCTGCCCAACTGGGTAACAGGGTTGTTTAGTATTGGACTTTACTACCCTGCCTGTCCTAATCAGGACAGTTTAAGTGTTTCCTTAGAAATGAACCGATATATTTGTTAAGTGGTGTACATAGGAGAGGAGGGAAGAGGAGACACTTCATGGGCCACCATCAGTCATATTACACTTTTGATGCCACTATTCCCAATTCCACTTGAGATAGTGGAGAAATTAGTGTCAACCAGGAGTAGAATTGAGTTTTTACGATATTATTAAAATATAAAAATATACTCTTTTTCTGTGATGGTTAATTTTATATGTCAACTTCACTGGGCAAAGCAATGCTCAGATAGATAGTAAATCCTAATTTCTGGGTGTTCCTTGAGGCTGTCTGAGGGGGAGATTAGCATTTGAATCATTAGACTGCATAAGGAAAGTCCATTCTCATCAGCGCCGGTAGGCATCATTTAATTCCTGGAAGGCCCCAACAGAACGAAAAAAGTGTAGCCAGGTTTGGTGGCACCAGCCTGTCATCTCAGCTGCTTAGGAGGCTTAGGCATGAGAATTGCAAGTTCCAGGCAAGCCTGTACAATTTAGCCAGACCATGTTTCAAAATTTTAAAAAACATTTATTTTTCCTTGGTACTGGGGATTGAATTTAGGACCTTCTTATTGAACTACATCCTCAGCCCCTCCCTCCTTTAATTTTTTTACTGTGAGACCAAGTCTTGCCAAAGTGCTGAAGTGCCCAGGCTGGGCTTAAACTTGAAATCCTCCTACCTCAGCCTTTTGGAGTGCTGGGACTACAGGCATGAGCCACCATGCCTGGCTTGTCAAAACAAACATTATAAGGGCTGGGATGTAACTGGATGGTAGAAAGCTTGCCTAGCATGCCTGAAGCCCTGCTTTCAATCCCCAGTCTTAGGGGGAAGAAAAGGAAAGACAGACGAGTAATTTGTCTTTCTTCTTGGACCGAGACTTCCACCTGCTCTCGCCCTTGAACTTCTGAGCCCCTGGTTCTCAGACCTTCTGCACCGGGACCTGCAGCAGCAGGCCCCACAGTTCTCAGACTGTAAGTCTCAGAGTCATCATCGCACCACTGGCTCCTCTAGTTCTCAGGCCCTCAGAGCCAAATGAAATGACAATGGAGGAATTTAGGATGTGCTGTCTCAAAATATGCTGATCTGGTATACTGATCTGGTATACTGGTATACTGACAAACTCACAGCAATGCCTCCGGCTGAAATCACTTGAGGAACTGCAGCTTCAGAAAGCCACGGATTCTTTTCAGAGAGGGGGAGGGGTGAGGTGGGGGAAGGTGGCCTTCCTACGCCAATGCTGGAAGAGTCTTGATCGCCAGAGGCTGGTAATTAGGGCTGCAATTAATCTGAATAAACAACTCTTTGAAGTAATCCTTATCTTCCACTACCTCTCCATCCATTCCCCTGTATCCCTCTTTTTTTTTTTTTATCTTTAGAATTTCTTGCTACAATGCAGAGATCTATTTGTTTTTTGATTCCTTCATAAATTTATTGTGCTTTGTCTAAAAAGTAAAAAAGCATCATGCTTTGGTCAATTCTTTGGACTTCACTCTCTTGTGAAGATCCCTATGTAAAATTAATAAAAGTTGTATGTTTTTCTCTTGCTAACCTGCTCCTATATTAATTTGGTTCCTATATCAAGCCAAAGAGCCCACGGAAGGATGAAGGGAAGCTGGAGGTGTAGTTCAGTGGTAGGGCATCTGCCTGGCTTGCACAAGGCCCTGGGTTCAATTCCCCAGTACCAAAACAAACCCAACAGAAGGTAGACAGAATCTATCTTCCTTATACCACCACTGGTTTTTCTGGTTCTCTAGCTTTCAGATGGCAAATTATGGGCCTCCCTAATCACATAAGCTAATCCCCATAATAAATACCCTCTTATACATGTATCGTTATAAATATCCTGTTGGTTCTGTTTCTCTGGAGACCACGGACTGATAAGATTTTGGCACAGAGAATTGTTCTAGAGGAACAGAATTTTAAGGGTGAGTTTTCTAATTGGTTTGCAGGTTTCTGGTATTGGATCTGTAATCTGGTTAGAATTAAAGACATTAAAGACCCTATTTCAAACAGTAAAGAGAGCACTAATGTTCACATGTGTGTGAACTGTTTATACAAATACATAAAATTTGTGCATTGGATACTCCTAATCAATCACTTGTAAGGAGCAAGTGACTATAAAATGCATTCAAACATTTGTGGAAACTAAAACATAGACCGATGCTCCTAGGTTGCTTCTATTATCACTGGACAAATTGTTCAAAAGATGAGCTAGGGATTCCATTCCCAACTCAAGCGTAACATAAATGACCTAAGAGCTTTTGGGTGTTTCCTGAAATACAGCCTTACCTCCTGTAGCCACAGGACTGAAATCGCCAACAATCATCTTCCAACTGGCTGCATTACAGTGTGAGTTGAACTTGCAGCCTTACAGGGTGTCTACTGTTACAGTGAGTACGTGGATTGGGAAAGAATGGCGTCCTGTAAATTAGGATAGCAATGTGGAGAAGATACTGGTGAAACCCAGGACTTTAAGCACCCAGATTCCAATAAGGCTTCTTTGGGATTAACCCTACATTCCCCGGGGAAATGATAATGTCCTCCTTTGAAGCAGTAGCTGCGCAAGACTTCCATACTCACTTCTGTCCGCACTCCTAGACCACAAGTACACTAGAGTCCCTGCGGCTCCCTAAAAGTAGGGTACAGACTGCGGTCCACGAGGAGGTACATGGCCCATGAGGGGCACTGCAGAAGAGCCATTAGAGTATTTTAAATTTATAGAAGCAGAGATCCAGGGTGTGTGGGATAAATTGGCTTGCTAACACGTGTCTGTAATCCCACCATTCTGGGAAGCTGAAACAGGAGGATTGCAAGTTTGAGCCCAGCCTGGACAGTCTAGTGACTTGGCAAGACCCTGTCTCAAAATAAGAAATAAAAAGGGCTGGGAATGTAGCTCAGTGCCAAGCTCCCCCCCGCAAAGTGTGGGCTAATGGTGCCAGGAACATAAAATTGGATCCAGCCAAATTCATTGAAACAAGCCCGCTAAGCAGACATTCTACATGTCACGTCACTAGGGAGTTAGAAAGGAGCTAACAGTTTGTTTGGTTGACTGAAACATGGAAGAAAAGATGGCCTACCATGGATGGACCAGAAATGCTCCCATCGCCCTTGGTCTGAGGTAGAAGAGGGGATTGAAAGGTTTAGGAGGATTGGAGTGTTACAGTGGATTTGTCATTTAAGACTGGCCATCTTCAGGGGGAGGGCTGAGAAGGGGTACTGTTAACCAATACTTTGAGAAATAAATTTCGAATCCTTGAAGAGCTCTGTGATCACTCTTCTCTGCAGGCCTAGAGCTCGTAGTCTGAACTGCAGCCACTTAACTGGAAAACCTAAATGTGACAGGAGTAATCGGACACCAGGGTGGCGGGGGCCAAGTGGTGACACTCAACCACCAAAGGCAAGGTGGGTACAGTTACTGTCATGGGCAGCAGAGTCAAAGCAGCAATCAGGATTCTGTCACCCCCGCCCCCCATAAGAATGGCTCTTATCGAAAAGGCAAAAGATCCTAGATCCCGGTGAGGATGTGGAGAAAAGGAACCTTTGCACTCTGTTGGTGGGAATGTAAATTAGTGTTGTCATTATGGAAAACTGTGAAAGAAAAAATTAAAAACAGAACTACTGCATGATCTAGAAATCTCACTCCTGGATATATATCCAAAGGAGATGACGTCAGTATGCTGAAGAGACACCTGCACCCCCATGTGCATAATGCTGTCGCCCCAGCCACTCAGGATACTGCTGGGAGCATCACTGATGTCCAGAATGTCAGGGCCAGCCTGAGCAATGTAGTGAGACCTAGTCTCACAAAATAAAACAAGAAACAAAACCCAGCAACATCAAAACAACCAAAAAAAAACCCCAACCCCCCCAAAAAAAAAACAAAGAAAAAAAGAAAAATTTTACCTGCCATCCCAGCACTTGGGAAGCTGAGGCAGGAGGATCTCAGAAAAACAAAAACAAAAAACCCACCTCATACAGTGTATACATGTACCAAAACATCACACGCTGCCCCATCAATATGTACAATGATCATGTTTTCACGGATGGGTTACAGAATAAAATGAATTGAAAAATTAGTCTGACTCCTGCAGACCTGTGGTCTAGTGGATGTAACTGGATCTTGGAGGCAACTCTTCCTTATTTGGGTGTGTTACCCTGGCCCATTCACCAAGTGACTGGGAAAGCTGCTAGTTTTTTTCCTCTTTTTTGAGACAGGGTCTCGCCATGTAGTTCAGGCTGACCTTGAACTCACTATGTAGCCCAGGCTGGCCTCAAACTCACAGCAATCCTCCTGCCTCAGCCTCCCAAGGAGCTGCTAGTTTTAAGTGGGGGCTCAAAACAAGGAAAGGCTCTGCCACAGGCCCCTCCTAGCACTTTCCCCTATTTGGGAGGCATTGAAGTGTCCTTAGATATTTTGGGGATCTGACTGAGGGGAAGTTAAATTTAGGATACATTTCACTGGGATTTAGTGGGGTATATTTATGTAGTTTACAATCCCTTTCTTTTTCTGTGGGTACCAGGGGTCGAACTCAGGACCTCGCGCGCCAGCAGGCACCCGTGCCGCTGAGCGATATCACCGGCCCTTTTTTCGTATGTGAGTACTGGGAGTCGAACTCAGGACCTCGCGCTTGCCAGGCAGGCGCTTATGCTGCTGAGCCATCTCACCGGCCCACCTTTTGTGTTTAATTATGCTATTGCCAGTTATCCTGGCATGGGAATGCTTCCAGGACCTCTACAACAGCAACCTATTTATGAATGCCAACCAATGCACAGTATTTAGGGTTTGTCATTGCACAAGAGCTCTTGAAATACCTTGAAAATTTGCACCTTATACATAAAGGAAGTTTGATGAGGAAAAAATATTGAACATCCAGTTTAAGAACTAGACTATTTTCATTCTTTCTATAAAAAATAATATTGTGAAACCATTGTCATATGAAAAGATGATCAAAGATCATCAAATGTTGGAAAATGAGATGGAACTGTGCACTCATTCATTTAGATATTTGCTTATTCTACAAATATTTATTAGTTGGTCACTATATTTTTAAGAAGGGTGCTAAGGCTGGGAATAGAACAGTGAAGAGGCCCAATATTCTGACATCAAGGTATCCATAATGTAAGGTGGAGCAGCCTCTGAAAAGTAGTCAGTAATTATTTATTTATAATAAGGATAATTGTGACAAAAGTAAAGGGTGAGATGCTTTGAGAGCCAGCTGAAGTCTGGGTTTGGGGAAGTTTCTTTTCTTTTCTTTCTTTTTTTTGAGACAGGGTTTCGCTATGCAGTTCAGGCTGGCCTTGAACTCACTTTGTAGCCCAGGCTTGCTTCAAACTCGCAGCAATCCTCCCGCCTCAGCCTCCCGAGTGCTGGGATTACAGCTGTGCACCACCACGCCAGACCTTGGGGAAAGCTTTCTTAATAAAATAAAGTAAAATAAAATAAAAGTCAGTGTAGCCAGCATGTTATCAGCAGGGGGGAGGGGTGAATGGGTCCAACGGAGTAGAAAGTGAAACTTCTCACAAGTGCTCTCCCACAAGTGCTCTCCCAAGTATACGACATACACACGTTGGTGTAAGGCTTTTTTTTTTTTAATGCGGGTACCAGGAGTCGGCCTTGGGACTTCGCACTTGCCAGGCAGGTGCTTGTGCCGCTGAGCTGTCTCACCAGCCCGGTGTAAGGCTTCTTTAACTCAGTATAACATTTTCAAACGTCATCTGTGCTAGGGCACGTATTTTTAGAACATTATTCCCTCTCAAGGCTATGCCACAGTTTACTACTCCGTTCACCTGAGGGTGGACCCTGGCTTAGTTCAGGTTTTGGCAGCTGTGAACAGTGAACAGTGAATAGAGCTGTTACGAATATTCTTCTGTGAGAAACGTGAGAAGCTTTGCTACATGTTTATGCATTTCATTCAAATCAGCAATCTGTGCTTGTGTGATTCCTAAACATAATTGTGGGTTATAAAAATATGTAACATCGTATTTACATTCCTAACTAGAATTAGTATGTCTGTTTTTGTATCTCTATGCTGTATTTTAATACTTTATATTGCTTAGGCTATTTTTGCTTTGGTTAGAAAAGGATCCCATTTATACTAAGACAATTACAAAATTATAAATAAAATGTGTATAGTGAATTGTCTTTAAAAAAAAAAATAAGAGATGTGAGAGACTTTTCTTTTTTCTCTCTCTCCCTTGCTTTTTATTTCTATTTTTGTATTAGTACGTGTTTGCAGCACATAATAATTACATTCATTGTAGGGAGTTGGTACATTATGTAACACATCTTTTTTTTTTTTTTTTTTTTTTTTTTTTTTTTGGGTACCGGGGGGACGACCTCAGGACCTCGCGCACCAACAGGCACCCGTGCCGCTGAGCGATATCACCGGCCCCTTTTTCGTATATGGGTTCCGGGAGTCGAACTCGGGCCTTCGCGCTTGCAAGGCAGGCGCTTAAGCCACTGAGCCGTCTCACCGGCCCTATGTAACACATCTTAAGTCTTCTTCCGCTCTCTCTTTCCTTCCTTCCTTCCTTCCATCCTTCCTTCCTTCCCTTCTCCTTGCATCTGTCCATCCATCCCAGGGCCTCTAGCATGCCAGACAAGCATTCTACCACTGAGCTACACCTCTACATACAAGTCCGAAGGGTAGGTTTTGTCGTTGTTGTTTTGTTTGGTGTTCTTTGGAGACAGGGTTTTGCTATGTTGCCCAGGCTGGCCTCAAACTCTAGGCCTGGACTGAAACTCCTGCCTTAGCCCCTCGAGTAGCTGGGACTGTAGCCATGCACCCCTGTACTGGGCCTGAGATGTGAGATTTTTTAGTCCACTCTTTTTTCTCACCTCACAGCAGTGTAAAAGCAAGAATACGCTCTTTGTTGCAGCTCGGCTTTAATAAAAGCTGATAAAAACAGTTTGATACCTACTTGATCCTTCTGTTGACCTCAGGAAGGCACTTGGGTTCTAGCAACTACAGATAAGAGCTGGGTCAGGTAACAACACAGGCACAGCAGCAGCCTGAGCCCAAGCTCACCCTCTGATACCTGAGCCATACTTTGAGGTGACAGATGTCCAGCTAGGAAAGGGCCTTGCTGCTGCTTGCGGGGACCTCCATGTTTAGCCAGGACTCTTCATCCCCTGCCAAATGGCCTTAATCTGCTTCCCCCAAAGGACTGGCTGGAAAGCAAAGATTGGTAGTTCTAGCTTGAATACACAAGCCATGGTACTTTTAGCATGTGCGTGCATTCAACAGAAGCTGACTGAGTCCCGTGTTACAAGCTCTCTGTGGAGCCTGCTGTGTAAGCTCAGCTGCTGCTCCTGGAGGCATCTCTGTCTGATGACTCCTATTCTAGTCACTTTAAACTGAAACACAACACCGTACAAACACAATAGTATTACGGGTTTTGGGCTTTAGTGAACTTTTCACGTTGCTATGTATTAACGAATGCTCTGTTTTGTTTTGTTTTCTTTTCTTTTTTGGAGGCAGGGTCTCACTATATAGTTCAGGGTGGTCTTGAACTCACTACATAGCCAGACTGCCTTTGAACTTGTGGCAATTCTCCTGCCTTGGCTTCCTGAGTGCTGGGATTACAGACGTGCACCACCATGCCTGGCTTTTATCCTTTGAAAAAAGACATACCTATTTTGTAAGAATTTTCTTTCCAGTTGGGTGTAGTGGCACACGCCTGTAATCCCAGCACTTGGGAGGCTGAGGCAGCAGGGCTGCTACCAGTTCAAGGCCAGCCAGGGGGGCTACATAGTGAGTCCAGGCCAGCCTGAGCTACCTAGTGAGGCCCTGTCTCAAAAAACAAACAAACAAACAAACAAAACAAAACCACACACACACACACACACAAGAACTTTCTTTCCAGAGAGGAGTTCTGAGGCTTTTTCATATTTTACTTTCTTTTTTTTTTTTTTTTTTAGTTTTTTTTTTTTTTTTTAATGTGGGTACCAGGAGTTGACCTCAGTACCTCACGCTTGCCAGCAAGCACTTGTACCACTGAGCAATATCACCGGCCCTTTTTTCCTTTATATGGGTTCCGGTAGTCGAACTCAGGACCTCACGCTTGCTGGGCAGGCGCTTATGCCGCTGAGCCATCTCACTGGCCCTGTATTTCTTCTTTATTTCATACTTTTTTCTTTAGATTCAGTCAACCCCTCCTCTGTCCAATCCTTTCAATAATTTAAGCTCTTCACCCATGTGACTAGAGCTTCCTGGCCCATCATCTTCCCTAACTGTTCTCTAGATTTCTCGGATGCGTTCTCCCGTGTCTCTCCTCTTGCCTTCTACACCTCACACTTGCGTATCACACTAAGGAACTGGGCAGACTTCTGTCTCTGTGGCTCGTGGGAGCTGATAACTGGAAAGCTTCCCTACAAAACACCGGAAGCGCTGGGACATAGCTCAGTTATTACCCACGGTGCTCATGAATAACAAATATATTCCTACCACTGAGGAGCATCCAAGGATCTGGATTTCTATCCCGAGATCCAGGGACAAAGGCTGGTCACTTTCTAGGTTACACAGCACCTCGTGGTCAACAGGATGTCGTGAGTGGGATTTCTGAGACAAGGCATTAAGAGACCTTGCAGCTTTCCACTTTGTGTTTTTACAACAAGAAGCACGACATATAACAGGGAAAAATTATAAAATTGTACTTAAAATTTAAAATAATTGCTTTTTGAAAGATATTTAAGAAAATGAAAGGCAAGCCACATGCTGACAAAAAGTACTTGCAAAGCATATATCTGAAAAAGAACTTGTGTCTGGAATACATTTTTAAAAACTCCTATAACAGCAAAAAGAAGATAAACAGAATGATATAAAGATAGGCAACAGATTTGAACTGGCAGTTCACCAAAGAAGATAAATGAATGGTCAACAAGGATATGGAAATATACTGGTATTATTAGTCATTAGAGAAAAGCAAGTTAAAATCACAATGAGATACCACTATGCTAGAATATCTAAAATTAAAGAGTGATAAGGAAGTGGACCAGTGGGTGTGGTGGTACACACATGTATTCTCAGCACTTAGGCTGAGGCAGGAGTTTTGCTATAAATTCGAGGCCAACCTGGGCTACATAGCAAGACCCTGTCTCAAAACAAAAAAACAAACAAAAAAACAACTCATCGAATTGAATACTTTAACTTATTGAAATTTATTGTATGAAAGTTTACCTCAGTAAAGCTGGAGAAAAAATGGGGGGTGTGTTATCAGTATGTTCTTGGCAAACACAAAATCTTCTCTGAAGGAATGTACCCTTAACTCAGGCCTCACAGAATCTCCAAAAGGCAAAACCCAGACATGAGTTCGCCAAACTAGTAGGTGTAGGCCAGGTATAGAGTGCTTGACCAGCGTGCACGAGGCCCTGGGTTTGATGCCCAGTGCTGAACAAAAATTAGAATAGTTCCTCCCTTTCCTCCAGCTCCCTTCCACCTTCTGTCTTCCTCCACTCTTAGAAATAAAAAATTAAAACACAGAGAGAAATGATTAGCTTCCACCAATAAAGAGAACAATAATAATCCACAAAATGAGACCTCATTGTTGCCCTAAGAATGGCAGATGGGGCCGGTTTATAGCTCAGCGGCATAAGCGCCTGCCTGGCAAGTGCAAGGTCGTGAGTTTGACTCCCAGTACCCACATACAAAAAAAGGGCCAGTGATATCGCTCAGTGGCACAGGCGCCTGCTGGCGTGCAAGGTCCTGAGGTCGACCCCCGGTGACCAGATAGCTTCGAAACCACTATCTAGCTACACACACACACACACACACACACAATTGCCAAGTAGAACTCACCCCCCCATCCCTTTTCAGTACTAGGGATTAAACCCAGAGAGTGCTGAGCTACCTCTTCAGCCTTATTTATTTATTTATTTACATTTACTTATTTGTTTGTTTGAACTCACTATGTAGCACAGGTTGGGCTTGAACTCACAGCAATCCTCCTGCCTCAGCCTTCCAAGTGCTGGGATTACAGGCATGCACCAGCACACCCAGCTTTTTTTTTTTTTCTTTTTCTTGAGACAGAATCTCACTAAATTGCCACACTGACCTCACACTTGCAATTCTCCTGCCTCAACCTCTTGAGTAGCTAGAATTACAAGCATATGCCACCGTACCTAATTTGTGAGTAGAATTTCTAGAAAAAATAAATGTAGTCACTGAAATTTTAGGAATTATAGACAAGTTTAATGGCCGATTAAAGCAGTTAAAGAGAGATTTAAAGAATTGGAAAACTGATCTTGGAAAAATACATAGAAGATGCATAGAGGACGCGTAGAGGGCTAAAGAAATGAAAAATGTAAAAAGTTCAGAGACATGGAAAACAGAATGAGGAGATCTAAAGTATTTCCAACAGTGACTCAGAAGCAGAAAATATAAATGGAATATCCAAAGAAAAAACGGCTCAGAATTTCCTAGAACCAATGGATGATGGTGAACAAGGATATTTTTATGTGACTTACAAGACTTAACATGATAGCCCCACTTAAGCTTTTATTACATATTATTTTCTTGTTATCACTCCCCCCACTTACCATTTCACTCATTAACTAGGATAAATAATACAGGAAGAGGCTTGGTAGTGGAAGTAGCAGTGTGTTGGTGTAATGAGGTTTTTTTTTTGGTCTTTTTGTCTTTTTGAGACAGGGTTTCGCTATGCAGTTCAGGATGGCTTGAACTCACTTTGTAGCTCAGGCTGGTCTCTAACTCGCAGCAATCCTCCTGCCTCAGCCTCCCAAGTGCTGGGACTACAGGCATATGCCACCATGCCTGGCCTAGAGAGTAGGATTTTTTTTTTTTTTTGGTGCTTTAGTTTTGAGCTAGTTTTGTCTTGTGTTCCTTTGAATTTGTGCATGCTGTTCCCTCTACCTGAGATAAAATATTTTATTGATGTGCCACATAGAGGTTAGTTTTTTTAAAAATTGTTCAAATAAATAAATAATTTCTGTTTTGTAACTGAGGGATTGTTTATTTTCTCCTAAGACTTTCTTCATACATGATAAGTTCAATTACTCCAGGGATTTACTCAGGCTTAAGAACAATTGTCTTTTAAGAAGCCAGAAGGGGCTGGTGAGATGGCTCAGTGGCGTAAGTGCCTGCGTGGCAAGTGCGAGGTCCTGAGTTTGACTCCTGGTACCCATGTACGAAAAAAGGGCCGGTAATATCGCTCAGTGGCATGGGCGCCTGCTGGCGCACAAGGTCCTGAGTTCAACTCCCAGTACCCACCAAAAAAAAAAAAAAAAAGCCAGAAGGTTTCCCAGCTACTAAGAAGGCTGAACCAGGAGGATCTTGAATTCAAGTCTAGTCTGGGCAACTTAGTTAGACCCTGAGTAAAAGTAAAAAATAAAAAGGGGTAGGGTTATAGCTCAACGATAGAGTGCCCTTGCATTTGATTCCCAGTATGAGAGAGATGAGAGATGAGAGATGAGAGATGAGAGAGAGAGAGAGAGAAAGAGAGAGAGAGAGAGAGAGAGGACCTGTTCTATTGACTCTTCATGGATTGCTCTGCCACGCCCATGGAGGCCCCTGACTACTGAGTTTCCTAAAGCTTCAATGTCTTCCCAAAAGCAACAAACAAACCCTTGATACTTGTCCAACAGGGGAGGAAAAAGAAAAGGGAGAATTGAGAAGAAATACTTGAAACAGATTTTAAACTAGAGTTTGTGAGGTGGGCAAGGGAGTAAACAGTATCCAGGGTGGAGGGAGCCGCGTGACCGGGCGTGGAAAGATATTAGAGAGGATGGGAGGCACGTGGAGAAAGGGACAGGGACAAGGGAGGCAGGGGACAGTGACAAGGGGAGCAAAATATTTGGAAAAAGTGCGTCTGTACTGAATGTGTGCAGAGGTCATTACCCCCAACGAGTAACAGTTATGAATGCGACATTTACATCGTATAAAGTACTGTATGAAATGTAGACATGGTTTGAAGTGTGCAAGAGGATGTATGTGGGCTATTTGCAAACACCATGCCATCCCATTTAAGGGCACGTGTGCCTTTGTCATGCAGTCTCCCACGGATGCCGAGGGAGGACTGGACAATGAGGTGCACAGGTCTGAGGTGTTCAGTTCAATGCATTTTGACAGCTGTATTCCCCCAGATAACCACCTCTAAAATGCCATACAGAACATTTTCAAATCCTCACATAATTCATTTATGTCCACTACAGTCAATTCTGTGCCTATGGAGGCAATGACTCTTCTGATTTCTGTCACAATAACTTTTATTTTTAAACTTTAATTTTTTTGAGACAAGATCTCACTATGTAGTTCAGGCTGGCCTTGAATTTACCATGTAGACCAGGCTTGCCTCAGATTCACAGTGATCCTCCTGCCTCAGCCTCCCAAATGCTGGGATTACAGGCATGCACCACCACACCCAGCTCTAGAGGTGTTTTTGATGGAGTCTTGGAGGTTTTCTATATATACGATCATGTCATCACCAAACAGTGATGATACTACTCTTTCCTTACCTGTATGGATGTGTTTATTTCTTTCTTCCTTTTGACTGATTGATTTGGCAAGAACTTCCATTACCATGCTGAAGAGAAGTGGTGAGAGTAGATATCCTTGTCTTGCTCTTATCTTAGAGGAAAAGCTTTCCACTTTTCACCACCAAGGACCATGTTAACTGTGGGATTCTCACATACAGCCTTTATTGGATTGGTATTCATCCCTTCTACACTTAATTTGTTAAGAATTTTTACCATGAAGGGATGTTGAATTTCTTCAAATGCTATTTGAGTACCTAATGGGATAATCATGTGTTTTTTTGTACTGTTAATGTGATGCATCACATTTAATAATTTACAGATGTTGAAATACCTTTGCATCTCAGGGATAAATCCCACTTGATCATGGTGAATGAACCTTTTTTTTTTTTTTTTTTTTTTTTTTTTTTTTTTTTTAAAGAGAAGAAAAAACAAAACAAATCAAAAGAAGAACAAATTTTCAAACAAACATAATAGGAGGGTAACAATGGTTAATACATTACGTATTACTATCTTTAAGTTAGTTATTCAGGACACCAGACATTAGCATTCAATTGTCCAAACATTATTGGCACAAACCTTACTCTTCAATGAACTAAGTAAAAATGGTAGTGTATCTATCTTAACCATCTTATATATATATATATACACAATTTTTTTCCCTTTCCCTTCTTTCTTTTCCCTATTCCAGTCTCTCTTTCCTTTTGACCAGTTTCTTTTTGATTCACCATGTCTATTGTACATTTTGGATCTTATTTACTCTTTCAGTTTCTCATACCAGAGAGATAATACGATGCTTACACATGTGCTTCTGGTTTATTTCACTTATGAGTATTTTCTCGAGTTGCATCCATTTACCTATAAAAGTCTCCAGTTTATCCTTCTTTATGGCTGAATAGTACTCCACTGTATAAAAATACCACATCTTTCTTATCCATTCCTCAGTTGATGGGCATTTGGGTTGTTTCCAAGATCTGGCTATTACAAATTGTGCTGCTATAAACATGGGTGCACATATATCGCTGTGGTACGATGTTTTTAATTCTTCTGGGAAGATGCCCAGAAGGGGAATAGCTGGGTCAAATGGGACCTCCAACCCTAGTTTTCTGAGGAATCTCCACACTGACTTCCACAGTGGCTGTACCAGTCGACACTCCCACCAACAGTGAAGAAGGGTTCCTTTTTCCCCACAGCCCCTCCAGCATTTGTTATTAGTTGATTTCTTTATAGTAGCCATTCTTTCTGGGGTGAGATGGTATCTCAGTGTTGTTTTAATTTGCATCTCTCGAATGACTAGTGATGTTGCACATTTTTTTGTATATTTATTTGCCATTAGTATTTCTTCATCTGAGAAATGTGTATTCATCTCAGATGCCCATTTTTGGAGTGGGTCTTTAAATTTGGGAGGTCTGATTTTTTTGAGTTCTTTATATGTTCTCGATAGTAATCCTTTGTCTGAGGAACAGCTGGCAAACATTTTTTCCCACATTGTGAGTTGTCTCTTCACTCTGTTGGTGGTTTCTCTTGCTGTGCAAAAGCTTTTTAATAAGATGAGATCCCAGTTATTGATTCTTTGGGATAGTTCCCGTGCGGTTGAGTTTTTATTCATAAAGTCTTTGCCTACACCAATGTCTCCAAGGGTTTTACCTATCCTACCTTCCAGCAGATTTAATGTTTCTGTTTTAATATTTAGATCTCTGATCCATTTTGAATTTAGTTTAGTGCATGGTGAAAGATATGGATCTAGTTTTAATCTTCGGCATGTGTAGAGCCAGTTTTTCCAGCACCATTTATTAAAGAGGCTATCTTTCTTCCAGCGAATGTGTTTGGCACCTTTGTCAAAGATAAGGTGGCTTAGTATGTCTGGGGTTGTTTCAGCATCTTCTAATCTGTTCCATTGATCTTCAGGTCTGTTTTTTTTGCCAGTACCACACTGTTTTTATCACAGTAGCTTTATAGTATAATTTCAAGTCGGGGATAGTGATGCCCCCTGCCTTGCCTTTGTTGCCCAGAATTGCCTTTGCTATTCTAGGTCTCTTCTGATTCCAAATGAATTTTAGGATTGTTTTCTCTAATTCTGTGAGATATGCTGTTGGAATTTTGATTGGAATTGCATTAAATCTGTATAACAATTTTGGAAGTATGGCCATTTTCACTATATTGGTTCTTCCTATCCAGGAGCAAGGGATATCTTTCCATTTTCTGATATCCTCTTCAATCTCCTTTTTCAGAGTACTGTAGTTTTCAGTATAGAGGTCTTTTACATCCTTCGTGAGGTTGATTCCTAGGTATTTCATTTTTTTGGATGTTATTGTGAAAGGTATTGTTTCCCTAATTTCTCTTTCAGTAAGTTTGTTATTTGTGTACAGGAAGGCTATTGACTTTTGAGTATTGACTTTGTATCCAGCTACACTACTGAATTTGCTTATTAAATCTAGCAGTTTTTTAGTGGAGTTTTTGGGGTCTTCTGTGTAGAGTATCATGTCATCTGCAAATAATGATAATTTAACTTCTTCCTTTCCAATCATTATTCCTTTTATTTCTTTCTCTTGTCTAATCGCTCTGGCTAAAGTTTCCAGAACTATGTTGAATAAGAGTGGGGACAGTGGACATCCTTGTCTTGTTCCTGATTTTAGAGGGAAGGCTTTCAGTTTTTGGCCATTTAGTATAATATTGGCTGTTGGTTTGTCATAGATAGCTTTTACCAGATTGAGATAAAGACCCTCTATTCCAATTTTCTGTAGGGTTTTTATCATGAAAAGGTGCTGGACTTTGTCAAAAGCTTTTTCTGCATCTATTGAGATGATCATGTGATTTTTGTCTTTGGTTCTGTTAATATGCTGTATTACATTTATTGATTTACGTATGTTGAACCATCCCTGCATCCCAGGGATGAATCCAACTTGGTCATGGTGTATAATCTTCTTGATGATTTGTTGGATTCTGTTTGCCAGTATCTTATTAAGGATTTTTGCATCTATGTTCATTAGGGAGATTGGCCTGTAGTTCTCTTTCTTAGTTGGGTCCTTCTCTGGTTTTGGTATCAGGGTAATGCTTGCTTCCAGGAATGAATTTGGGAGTATTGCTTCCCTTTCAATTTCATTGAAAAGTTTGAGAAGTAGGGGCGTTAGGTCTTCTCTAAATTTCTTGTAGAATTCGGCAGTGAATCCATCAGGGCCTGGGCTTTTCTTTGTTGGGAGGTTTTTAATTACATCTTCAATTTCATTGGCTGATATTGGTTTATTTAGGATTTTTAAATCTTCTTGATTCAGCTTTGGTAATTCATACGAATCTAGGAATCTGTCCATTTCTTCTGCATTTTCCATCTTAGTAGAATATAAATTTTCAAAATAGGTATAGATGATCTTCTGGATTTCTGCAGGGTCTGTCGTGATATCACCCTTTTCATTTTCAATTGCATGGATTTGAGTCTTTTCTTTTCTTTTTTTAATAAGGTTGGATAAGGGTTTGTCAATCTTATTTATTCTTTCAAAGAACCAACTTTTTGCTTCATTGATTCTTTGTATTGTTTTTTTATTCTCCAATACGTTAATTTCTGCTCTGATCTTTATAATTTCCTCCCTTGTACGGGCTTTTGGCTTAACCTGCTCTTCTTTTTCTAGAAGCTCGAGGTTCACCCTTAAGTTGTTTATTTGCGCTTGCTCTATTTTCCTGATATAAGTGTTTAATGCTATAAATTTCCCTCTTAGGACTGCTTTCATTGTATCCCATAAGTTCCGGTATGTTGTACTGTCATTATCATTCAGTTGTAGAAAGTGACTAATTTCTTCTTTAATTTCATCTGTGACCCATTGGTTGTTCAGGAGGATGCTGTTTAATTTCCATGTGTTTAGGGAGTTTTTGTGGGATCTTTTGCCATTGATTTCCAATTTCATTGCACTATGGTCTGATAATATGCATGGGATAATTTCAATTCCTTTGCATTTACTTAAGCAGGTTTTATGAGCTAGTATGTGGTCTATTTTGGAGAACGTCCCATGTGCAGCTGAGAAAAATGTGTATTCTGATGTTGTGGGATGGAACACTCTGTAGACATCTACTAAGTCCATTTGTTCAAAAGTTTGGTTCAGTTCTACTATTTCATTATTGATTTTCTGTCCAGTTGATCTATCTTTTTGTGACAGTGGAGTATTGAGATCTCCCAATATAATTGTATTAGTGCTTATTTGATTTTTCATGTCCTTTAGTACTTGTTTTATATAGCTGGGTGCATTGGTATTTGACGCATATATATTTATGATCGTTATCTCTTCCTCTTGGATTGTTCCCTTTACAAGGATGTAATGACCGTCTTTATCTCTCTGAATCCTTCTTGGCTTGAAGTTCACTTTGTCTGCAAAAAGAATAGCTACCCCTGCTTTTTTCTGGGTTCCTGTGGCATGGAGTATTGTTTTCCATCCTTTGACTTTCAGTCTATGAATTTCTTTCTGAATTAAATGTGTTTCTTGTATACAGCATATTGTTGGATCTTGCTTCTTGATCCATTTCGCCAGTCTGTGCCTTTTGATTGGTGAATTGAGACCGTTAACATTGATGGTTAAAACTGATATGTATTGACTTGTCATGATATTTTCCTGTTGTTGGTTCCCACTCTTTGTTTTTCCGCTTTCCGGCTATTTAATTATTTGCCCTGCCTGGTGGATTCCTTCTGTTGGGGTTCCTATCTCTTTCTAGAATGTCCTTCAGAACGTTTTGGAGTGCTGGTTTGGTGGTCATAAATTTTCTCAGATGTTCTTTGTCATGAAAGTATTTTATTTCTCCATCAATTTTGAAAGATAGTTTTGCAGGGTACATCAATCTGGGCTGAAAATTATTTTCCTTTAGAGCTTGCAATACATCATTCCAAGCTCTTCTTGAATTGAGGGTTTGTGCTGAAAAGTCAGCTGTGATTCTGATGGGTTTTCCTTCATAGGTGATTTGTCTCTTCTCCCTAACAGCTTTTAAGATTCTGCCCTTCTGTTGAATTTCTGGGATCTTGACTATAATATGTCTGGCTGAAGTTTTTTTTTGATCATGTCTAGTTGGTGTTCTAAAAGCTTCACTTATAGGGGTGTCAAATTCCTTTTCTCTTCCAGGAAAGTTCTCCCTGATTATGTCTTTGAACAAGGTTTTAATGTCATTGATGCTATCTCCTGCTTTTTCATTTATTCCAATTATTCTTAAGTTGTTTATCTTTGAGTCATCTAGCAGCTGTTGAATTGATTTTTCATGGTCCCTTGCTATTTTTAAGAATTTTTCCATTTCATGATCACTAATTGCAAGCCTGTCTTCTATATCTGAGATCCTGTCCTCGCATTGGCTTATTCTGCTACAAATACTTTCAATGGAATTTTTTATCTCTTGGATATCTGCTTGAATCTGCCTTATAGATTCCATTTCTTTCCTATGCTGAGCATTCATGGTTTCTATAGTTTTCTTAAGTTCATCTATTTTTTTGTCTGTATCAGCTATAGTGTCCTTAAGCATGGTCTTCATTGTAGACATTATCTCTGCAGTTATCTGTGAGATTATTTCTGTTTTAATTTTTTCCAGAACCTCATTCAGTTGCTTTGTTGTTACCACTTCAGATAGGCCAGGTGGGTGGCTTTCGGATTGTCCCACCTCGTTGCTCCCTAGGTTTGCCTTTGGTGAATTGGATGTGTGTGGTTGCATCTTGTTTAAGTGTCGTCTCATTTTTTCTTTCTTTAATTCCTGGGGTGATGTTTGCAAATTACCTATAGTAGGTTACTTTATTGCTAGTGTTTAAGATCTTTAGAAGATGACTACTTCTCTGCAGTATCTTCCAAGTGGAGCTTGCTTTTAGGTTTTGAGCTTTCTGCCAGATCCTACCTCTTCAATTCGTTGGGTATGCGAAGTTGCTACCTGTTTGGCCCAGTCCTTGATTCTTTGGTACTGTGCCACTGTATTTTCTGTGTCCCTTAGTCAATCTCAATCATGAAATATCAGGAAGGAAAGATGTTTAGAACAATTATTTCACATTTGGCTATAATGTTAACTAAAGCATCAAACACAGCCTAAAAAATGACAGACTGAGCTAACCAGTTATTTACCACTTTTAGCTGTATAGAGTTGCGGTTATATAACAAAATCTAAAACACACCAGAAAAATTATATGCAGTATACAAGTCCTATGTATGTCAATTTTTCCTTGAGGAGTTTAAATTTAAGATGAGTTAAGGAGGAAATAGAGTATTGGGAGAAGAGGAAGGAATTAGATGTAAGGTTAGAGGACCAAGAGGGATCCCACTAAAATTGGGACACTAGTGCAGAGGACAGGTGGTAAAAAGAGAAGGAAGGGATAAAAGGAAGAACAGATCACAACCACAATCACAAAGAAGTTAGAGGCGCTGTTTACACTCATATAAAAAACCAGAGAGAATAATGAAGGAAAGAGCAAATACACATACAGAAACAAAAACAAAGATAAAAACAATAAAACAGACAGATCAAAAATAAAACCCCACCAAAAAACAAAACAAAACAAAACAAAAACAAAAAAACCCTTCGCCAGAACAAAAAACAAATCAGTGAGAAAAAAAAATAATAATAAAAAATAAAAATAAAAATAAAAAAAAAAAAAATATAAAAAGAATCAGTTCCAGGTGTTGACTCTGTTGTAGGCAGGTACCTTGTGACAAAGTCCTGTTCCGTGCAGGTCCGTCCCAGTAAGCCAGGAGCGCCCTCTGGCGGGTGGTGAGCAGAGGCGCGTACTTTCAGGCAGAGACCAGTCTAGCTCGCCTCCGCTCTCAGCGCCCTTTCACGATCCCTGGGCCTGAGAGGCTCAGCGCGCTGTCCGGAGCGCGGGTTCCCTGCACTGGTTCCCGCCGCTCTGGTTTTTCGCCACGCCCCCCACAATGGCGCCGGGCCAGTCGCTCTCTGGCGCGGGACAGGTGTGGCTGAGAGTCCAGTCCCGTTCGCCTGCTGACCTCAGCACACTTTCGTGGGCTCAATTGAGAGGCCCCGTGCTGCCCTGTCCGGAGCACAAGTTCCCAGAGCAGTTTCCGAGCCGCTCTGAGTTTCGCCACACCCCCCACAATGGCGCCCGGCTGGTCGCTCTCTGGCGCGGGACAGGTGTGGCTGAGAGTCCAGTCTCGTTCGCCTGCTGACCTCAGCACACTTTCGTGGGCTCAATTGAGAGGCCCTGTGCTGCCCTGTCCGGAGCACAAGTTCCCAGAGCAGTTTCCGAGCCGCTCTGAGTTTCGCCACACCCCCCACAATGGCGCCCGGCCGGTCGCTCTCTGGCGCGGGGCAGCTGTGGCTGAGAGACACTCACCGCCGGTCAGCGCCGTTCTCCGCCGCTCCCCTGCCCCGCCGCTGTCTCAGGATCCTCCGTGGGGGCTCCCTGGGCGCCAGCTGCCACCGTGGGTCCGTAGAATTGAGCCTCCGCCGGCGCTCCAACTCCCGGGATATTAGAAGGTGCACGCGCGCGGTCTGCTCCTTCTTTCCTTCTTCTTTGTTGGAAGTCACCCGTCACTGGTGCCGGGGGTCCCAGATTGCGCTTCAGAACTTTTCTGGGTTTCGGGGAGGCATCTCCCCCCCTCCTGCGCTTTCTGGGTCGCTATATTCCCGTGTTCCAATGGTAACTTTTAGAGAGAGTTTTGCTGCCTGCTTCTTACTCATCCGCCATCTTGAGGTCTCTCTGAATGAACCTTTTAATGTGCTGTGGAATTCAGTTTGCTGGTATTTTATTGAGGACTTTTTCATCTATGTTCCTCAGGGACATTGGCCTGTAATTTTCTCTTCTTGTCATGCACTTGTCTGCCTTTGTTATTGGCAAAATACTGGCCTCACAAAAGGAGTCTGGGAGTATTCCAACTTTAAGTTTTTGAAGGACTTTGAGAAGGATCTATACAAGTTCTTTAAATGTTTAGAAATTGTGAATTCCTCATCTCTAAAGATCCAGTTTTTAAAATTTAAAGTTGAGTGATTTTCTTTAAAAAGAGAAAACTTTGATTACATTGCAATAGAATGAAAAAGAGAAGCATGAAAGACATAAAATTTGCCTAGCATTTTATTTTATAGAGGCTACTGCTACTGATGTTATCGGAATAATGAATCAAAGTTGCTAACAGAAAAAAACAGAGAAAATGACAGCGACATTCAGCATCATTCTCAACTCATAATCGATTTGAGGGATTTATGCTAGTCTATTCATGAACATTTTTAGATTGTGTAATGAAGTTACTAGTATAGAGATATAGAAGCCATGTAGAGAGCACAGACCTATTTTGTGTCCTTGTTGACAAAGCCTTTGATGTGGGTGTAACATTAAGGGAAAGGCTTAGGGAGTTTTTGTGCTTGTTTTGTAGAAACCAACTAGAAAGTGTAAAAAAGCAATGAGGGAGGAAAATAGTAGTGATCACGAGAGGAATACCTATTGTGAGTCTGGCATATTGGGTGAGTAAAAATAAAAGGAGAAAGTAAAGAAAGACAGAATTGTATGAATTTATTTGCATGTGCACACTTAGGTGAGCAAAAGATGTCCCATTAGTTAGCTCTATTTATAGGAAAAAAGAAGCATTAGTGAGGTGGAAAGTGAGGAGCAAGGCATCAAGTATTAGATTATCTGAATCAAAACCACGCATTCTTAAGTTTCTCCGAGCTCTTTCTTTGCCACCCCGTTCCATAAAAAAACAAGCTCATGGAATGTTAGCAATAAGTAGACTGATACATTTATAGATGAAAAGATTTTTAAAAATTAAGGCAACCAACTTTTTTGTAAATAAGGAAATCATGAAGAAATACATGACTGTCTAGATAACACAAGTTTATAAAATATTCATAAAAGAGAAAAGATAACTGTTAGAGAAAATTGAACAATACAAAAACAGAACTGCCCCCACAGGATTGCCTGAGCTTGTATGTTTTCCCCAGTGATTCTTTCATGTTTTTAAAAAACAAATAACTTCATACATCTATATTTCTTTCCTTTGCTGAAGAGTAACGTTATTGTTTAGATGTGTTTGGAAGGTGGTTGGATCATGGGGGTGCTGCACTCATTGGTGGGTGAATCCACTGATGAATCCACAGCTGAATATGCAGTTAGGAGGGGGGCCTAATAGGAAGAGGCTGGTTGCTGGGGCATTTTGTGGAAGGGTCCTCAGTCTCTGCTTCCTCCCTCTTCTCTCTGCTTCCTGGTCGTCATGATATGAGCAGCTGTTCTCCACCCAGGCCCTTCCACCATGCTCTTTCTGTGTTTGAGTCTGACAACCATGGACTGAAACTTTGAAAACCGTGAGCCAAAATAAATCTCTCCTTCCTTAAGTTGTGGGTGGTAGGTATTTTTTCCTAACCATGAGGAAAGTAATTAAGACAAATTTAAAACAAGTTATTGAAATGTAGTTAATCTACAGTAAAATGCACTGATTTTAAGTGTACAGTCAATGAATATTGACAAATGTTTGACTCCAATGTAATCTTCCTATTTATTATTCACATTACCCAAAATGTTCCCTCATTCCTCTTTTACACTTAATTCCTTTACTTCATACCTGATTCCAAAATGACCGATAAACTTTCTGTTATTATAGTTAGTTTTTTTCTTTGTTCAATGTCATGGAAATGGAAATGTACAATATATACAATTTTTTGGTTTTTGTTAAGACAGGACTGGCCTGTGTAGTCCAGGCTGACCTTGAACTCACTATGGAGCCCAGGCTGGCCTTGAATTCGTGGCAATCTTCCTGCCTCAGCCTCCCAAGTGCTGGGATTACAGGTGTGCACCACCATGCCTGGCTTACTACGTACAATTTCATGCCTGCCATCTTAAATCAGTATATAGTTTGTAATATCTGTCTCTGGTCTCTACGTATCAGTAATTTGTTTTTATTGCTGAAGGATGTTTTATTTATCACATATATCATAATTTGTTTATCTCTTCATCTTTTTTATTAGTACATGTTTGCAATATATAATGAATACATTCGTTGTGGGGAATTGGTACATACACATATCACATCTTAATCCTTTTTACTTCCTCTTCCCCTCCTCTCCCTCCTCTCTCCTTCCATCTTTAGATTTCCTTCCCATCTCCAAAAGGTCTACCTCCCTGTTCCCTATCATCTATCTTTTATTTTGTTCTTTAAATTATTCATACTTTGGGTTTCTCGTAAGAAAAACCATGCAATATTTAACTTTCTGTTTCTGATTTATTTCACTTAGAAAAACATGGATTTACATGTCATCCTTGTGCAGGGGCCATGCTAATCTGCTCTGTATCATTCCAATTTTAGTATATATGCTGCTGAAGCCAGCTCAAAGTGTGTGTGTGTGTGTGTTTCAGTGCTTGGGGTCAAACCCAGGGTCTCACATTGCTAGGCAAATGCTTGACCACTAAACTACACCCCACCCCTAACCATGCCTATATTTAAATCAAGACTCCACAGTTTACTTGCTGTGGCTTTGTAACTTTGGATAAATCACTTCTCTATCTTAAATTTCTTCATCTTCTCCTACAAGGGAGATCTTGTGGGATTGCTGCTAAAGCAAACTATAGCAATACACCTAAACATGTAGAACAGTAAGTGCTCAAGAAATGTTAATTATTATTATTTATGGGAGAAACTTCAGAAGAATTTTAAAAAATTAGAAAGAGTAAAGGAAGATAATGTGTAATTCCACTTCCCAAAGACAACCAATATTAAAATGTTTATATATATATTTATAATCTAATTTCCATGTGATTGCACATGTGATTTATATTCTTCTTTAATTCAGGTCCTCTCTTCCCTTTTCTACTCTGCTTTGTGCCCCAGGAGGCTCACCTTGTAGATTCCATTAATAGGTTCTACTGGGTTCTATTTAGGTTTAACCAGTGCAAGACACTATGTCAGGGTATCCATGCTGGCCTCGCTTTCACAGCAGTCCTCCTGCCTCAGCCTCTGAGTGCTGGGATTACAGATGTGCACCACCACACCTGGCTCCCCTCCTTTTTTTTGAAGGATTGTTTGGGTTGGCTGTGTCCACTTATCCAAGGTCACAGCTCCTGTCAAAGTCTGTCTCTCCACACAGTTACACTTTCTGAGATTTCCTTTCAAGGTTCAAGTTTGATAACAGCTATTGGCAGCTGCAACAAGTTCTGCAAAAATCCTTATTGATTTGCCTAAATTTTTTGTCAGTACTTCCTTGTTAAAGCTCCTTAAATTACCCAGGTGGAGTATAACATCCTTTATTTTTTTAAAAAAATTATTTATTTATTTATTTATTTATTTATTTATTTATTTATTTTGCAGTGCTGGGGATCAAACCCAGGGTATTATTCTTGCTGGGCAAATGCTCTACCACTGAGTTATATCCCCAGCCCTCTTTTTAAAATTTTTGTATATTGTATCCTTTTTCCTAGGACTTTGATACATAGGAGAACAAGAGCTATTTTGGAAAAATTAATTTTAGCTGCTGCATAATATTCTACAGTGCCAATGTAGTGTAACAATATTAGTGAATACTTAATGTGCATATCAAGTACTTTATAGACACTGTTTCATTCATTCCTTACCACACCCAGGGACTGATGTTTTACAGATGAGGAAACTGACTTTAGGGAAGTCTGAAAAGTTATTTGCCTGAGGTTACACAGCTGATGAGCAGCAAGGCAAGTCTTCCTTCAGAATCTATATTCTACCAGGGTGTAATGATACACACCTGTAATCCAGATGCTCAGGGCTCTGTGTATTAGTTAGGCTTCTCTAAGGGATTTATGAGGGAGGCTGACAGGATCAGAAATGGAAGAGTCCCAATGGCCATCTGCCTAATCAGACATGGAAGAATCGAAAATGGCCATCTGCATGCTGGAGGGCCAGAGGATCCAGTAATGGTTGAAGTCTGAGGGCCTGGAAGCTCACTGAGAGCCACTGGTGTGAGTCTGTGTCAGAAGGCCGAAGAGTCTGTGCTGGAAGGCTAAAGGGACTAGAGACTAGAGTCCAAAGGCAAAGGTGAAGACCAAAGCTCTTTCAAAAAAGGACCATTTTATTCTGCCCAGGTTACAAGCGTAGTGGTTGGTGCCGCCCACATCTGGGTGGGTCTTCCCCCCTCAGTTTGCTGGCCTACATGTCAATCATGCACAGGCACACCCAGAATCTACAGCTCCCCCAGATGGTTCTTACTCAAGTCAAGTTGACATATCACAATTAATGATCACAATCTACCCCTTGTCAACTCGACAACCAGACACATATCCTTAAATCATACTTAATCTCTAAATACAACAGCAAGTCCATTATTATGCCTACCATGATACAATTATCCTGCATACAAACTGAAATGCTCTAATTCCCTCCCCAGAATAGAAGGCAAAGTTTTTCTTTGGGTGATACTTACTCTTCTTCTGATATTCCATAACTTAAACATTATAATATAGATTATTAATGTTGTTAATACTTAAGAACCAATATTTCCACACATGGTGGCACATATCTGTAATTATGGCACTCTGGGAGGCTGAAGCTGGAGGACTGCAAGTTAGAGCCTTCTCTGGCCAGCTTAGTGACTTAATGAAACCCTAGAAATTAAAAAAAAAAAAAAAAAAAAAAAAAAAGGGCTGGGGATGTAGCTCAGTGCAAAGGCCCTGGGTCAATGCCCAGCATGGGGAAAAAAAAAGAACTGCTATTAAGTCAATCAGTGTTACATTACAAAGAAAGAAAACAAAGATGCCTGCTTAATGTATGTGTATGTATGTAAAAGCATATTAACAAAGTAGGAAAGAGATACTCATGACAATTATAGGGCTAGGCATGGTGGTGCATGCCTGTAATCCCAGCACTCAGCAGTCTGAGACAGGAGGGGGGAGCCTGTGAGTTTGAGGCCAGTCTGAACTACATGGCAAGACCCTGTCTCAAAAAAAAAAAAAAAAGAGGATTATAATCCTTGTTTCTGTAACTGGTCATGAGGGCATAGGTGGTATTTAGAACTACCTTCTTTTACCATCCTTTCTGTATTCCCTTGACTTTCAGCAAGCACCTCAGCAGGTCTTGATTCTTTCCTTAGTGGAGTGACCCATACCTTCATTCCTGAAGGTTCTGGGCCATCTGTCATCCTGCCTGAATTGGGTTGTTGTAGTTTCCCACTGACCTTAATAACAGGGTACGGAAATACTAGGAGGCACCCTAAGGGTTTCTTGCACTACAAGTATAGTCTTCCTTTCCTCCATTGTAGAGTAACAGTTCGATTTCCTTTTGGTAGTCTGGATCAGTCACCCCCACCAACACGGTAATTCCCTTTTTAGCTTGTTTACTCAGAGGAATGAGGGGACAAAAATGACCAGGGGGAAATCTTAGCTTCTAGCTCAGTGGGATCATTGTTGTGCTTCCTGGTACAAGCCTTCCCCACTCTGGCACTAAGGCTTCTAGGCCTAGAAGAGCATAAAGTCATGGGAACAAAAAGCAAAAATGTTGCTAGTGATGCTGGGTGTGATGGTGCATACCCGTAATTGCAGCACTCTGGAAGCTGAGGCAGGAGGATCACCATGAGTTCGATGTTAGCCTGGGTTACATAGAGAGTTCAAACCCAGCCTGGACTACATAATGAGACCCTGTGTCAAAAAAAAAAAAAAATTTTTTTTTTCCCCAGTAAGTAACTAGGTGTAATGGTGAGTAGTACCATTCACCCCTTGATACCTAGACCTGTGAATGTTGGCCATGGGAGAAAGAGTACCATATATTGGGTGCTGATTCAAAGCACAGACAGCTTGCCAGAGAACTTTGTCTCAGCCTTGCAAAGTATTACCACCAAGCTGGTGCTGTAATTTTATCTTCAAAAGGCCATTCGACTTTTTTATTGATCCAGCTGGTTCTGGATGGTGGGGAATACGGTAAGACCAGTGAATTCCATGAGCATGAGCCCATTGCTGTACTTTTTTGCCCAGGAAGTGCATTTCTTGGTGAGAAGCGATGCTGCATGGAATGATGGTGGATGAGGCATCTGTAATTCCATGGATGGAGTATTACATGCAGAGAAGGCAAATGCATACCTGAATTAAGTGTCTATTCCAGTAAAGACAAAGGGCTGCCTTTCCATGATGGAAGCAGTCTGATCTAATCAATCTGCCACCTGGTTGTAGGCTGATCACCCTGGCGAATGGTGTCCTATTGGTCTCTGCTGCTGGCGGACTGGGCACACAGCAGTGGCTACAGCCAGGTCGGCCTTGGTGAGTGGAAGTCCGTGTTGCTGAGCCCACGCCTAAGCTCCTTTCCTGCCGCCATCTGCTTTGATTGTGAACCCATTGGGCAGTGACACGAGTGGCTGAGGAAAGAGGTTGCACTAGAAGTTCTCCACTGTGAAGACTTCCCTTCACCACTGACCTTCAGGGATGTCCTGGGAAGGGGCTGTAGTCCACTTGTGGCTGGTTCTTGCATAATGTGCAAACCAGGCTGGGAATATAGTTCAGCGGCACAGCGTCTGCCTGGCAAACACAACCCTGAGTTCGATTCCCGGTACCAAAAAAAAAAAAAAAGAATAGAAATAATGTGCGAACCACCTGTAAGCCAGGCCCTCGTCTTCTCTTCCTCTGTCAGCTGGCCGTAGGGTACACCACATGAGGCTGAAGGTGCGTGCCGGGGGACGGAAGGCAGGACAGCAGGAGTAGGAACCACGAGCACTTGGAGCTCTTCTCCATGTAACCTGCTTTTACCTTTAGGGCCTGCTCAGGCCTGATCACATATAAACCACTTCCATTTGATGACGGACTGCAGATGTGACTCTATGACTTGGTGGGTCAGAAAGCACCCTGTTGATTATGGGCAGCTCAGGTCACACGGTCACCTGTTGTCCTGTGGTCAAGTCTTCAGTTCCCACTAAGGTCCAGTAGCAGGCCAGGGGCTGTTTCTCAATGCAAGAGTTGTCTGCAGATGATGGCAGAGCCTTGCTCCAAAATCCTAAGGGCTTCCACTGTGATGCACCAACGGGGGCCTGCCAGAGGCTCCAGACAGCATCCCTACCTGCCCCTGGCACTTCGAGTACCATTGAATTTGCTGATCTTGTGGCCCAAGTGGCCGAGCAGCCTGCACAACAGCCTTGGCCTATTGCAAGGCCTTCTCTTATTCTGGGCCTCACTCAAAACTAGCAACTTTCTGAGTCACTTGGTGAATGGGCCAGAGTAGCACACCCAAGTGAGGAATGTGTTGTCTCCAAAACCTGAATAGGCCCACTAGACATTTTGCCTCTGTTTTGGTTGCAGGAGGGCTCTGATACAACAATTTAGCCTTCATCTTGGAAGGGAAATCTCTGCATGTCTCACACCACTGGACGCCTAGGAATTTCACTGAGATGGAGGCCCTTGAATTTTAGTTGGATTTATTTCCCATCTTCTGGTGTACAAATGCTTTACTAACAAGTCTACAGTGGTTGTTACCTCCTGCTCACTTGTCCTACCAGCTTAACATGATCAGTGTCATGGACCAGTGTGATACTTTGTGGGAGAGAAAGATGATCAAGATCCCCACAGACTAAGTTGTGACACAGGGCTGGAGAGTTAATATGACCCTGAGGGAGGACAGTGAAGTTGTATTTCTGGCCTTGCCGGCTGAAAGAAATTTGTTTCTGGTGGACCATGTGGATAGGCATGGAGAAAAGGGCATTTGCCAAATCAGTGGCTGCCTACTAGGTATCAGGAGATGTGTTAATCAGCTCAAGCAAGAAAACCACGTCTCGTACAGCAGCTGCAATTAGAGCCACCCCTTGATTAAGCTTGCAGTCGTCTACCATCTTTCCCTGAGATCCATCCGTCTCCTGCACAGGCCAGACAGGGAAGTTCAACTGAGAATGTGACGGGAACCACCATCCCCGTATCTCTTAAGTCCTTGATGGTGGCACTAATCTCTGCAGTCTCTCCGGGGATGTGATATTGTGTTTCTGTTGTTGTTGTTGCAGGGTCTTGCTGTGTAGTTCAGGCTGGCTTTGAAATCCCTATGCAGCCTGGGCTTGCCTTGAACTTGTGGCAGTCTTTCTGTCTTAGCCTCCTGAGTGCTGGGATTACAGGTGCACACCACCTTGCCTGGCCTGATAAATAAATAAATAAATATATATATATATATATGCTTTTTTTGTACTGGGGATTGAACTCAGGGCCTCACGCTTGCGAGGCAGGCGCTGTGCCAGTGAGCTATATCTCTGGCCCCTTGATATATTTAAAAAAAAATTTTTTTTTTTTGTCTTTTTGAGACAGGGTTTCACTATACAGTTCAGGCTGGCCTTGAACTCACTTTGTAGCCCAGGTGGGCCTCAAATTCACAGCAATCCTCCTGCCTCAGCCTCCCAAGTGATGGGATTACAGGGATGTGCCACCACGCCCGGCTTGATATTGTTTTTGATTAACTATTTTCCCAGGTAGAAGCAACTCTAATGGTTTCCATTGACCTTTCCCACCATAATAGCCCTCACACCACATGTCAGGGAACCAGTATGAGGATTCTGCCAAGTACTGAATGTATCTATCCCAATTACGCATCCTGGAACTAGGGAAGTGATTATAGGATGGATTTGGTGACCTACTGGATACCGCTGTGAGTCAAACCTTGGCTAAAACTCCACTGATCACCTGACCTCCATAGGTCCCTGCTTTTACTGGAGCACCACAATGATGTTTTGGATCTCTTGGAATCATCGTTAGTTCAAAACCAGTATCCAGTAGTCTTAAAAAGGTCTGATCAAAGATGGCGGATGAGTAAGAAGCAGGCAGCAAAACTCTCTCTAAAAGTTACCATTGGAACACGGGAATATAGCGACCCAGAAAGCGCAGGAGGGGGGGAGATGCCTCCCCGAAACCCAGAAAAGTTCTGAAGCGCAATCTGGGACCCCCGGCACCAGTGACGGGTGACTTCCAACGAAGAAGGAAAGAAGGAGCAGACCGCGCGCGTGCACCTTCTAATATCCCGGGAGTTGGAGCGCCGGCGGAGGCTCAATTCTACGGACACACGGTGGCAGCTGGCGCCCAGGGAGCCCCCACGGAGGATCCTGAGACAGCGGCGGGGCAGGGGAGCGGCGGAGAACGGCGCTGACCGGCGATTGACTAAGGGACACAGAAAATACAGTGGCACAGTACCAAAGAATCAAGGACTGGGCCAAACAGGTAGCAACTTCGCATACCCAACGAATTGAAGAGGTAGGATCTGGCAGAAAGCTCAAAACCTAAAAGCAAGCTCCACTTGGAAGATACTGCAGAGAAGTAGTCATCTTCTAAGATCTTAAACACTAGCAATAAAGTAACCTACTATAGGTAATTTGCAAACATCACCCCAGGAATTAAAGAAAGAAAAAATGAGACGACACTTAAACAAGATGCAACCACACACATCCAATTCACCAAAGGCAAACCTAGGGAGCAACGAGGTGGGACAATCCGAAAGCCACCCACCTGGCCTATCTGAAGTGGTAACAACAAAGCAACTGAATGAGGTTCTGGAAAAAATTAAAACAGAAATAATCTCACAGATAACTGCAGAGATAATGTCTACAATGAAGACCATGCTTAAAGACACTATAGCTGATACAGACAAAAAAATAGATGAACTTAAGAAAACTATAGAAACCATGAATGCTCAGCATAGGAAAGAAATGGAATCTATAAGGCAGATTCAAGCAGATATCCAAGAGATAAAAAATTCCATTGAAAGTATTTGTAGCAGAATAAGCCAATGCGAGGACAGGATCTCAGATATAGAAGACAGGCTTGCAATTAGTGATCATGAAATGGAAAAATTCTTAAAAATAGCAAGGGACCATGAAAAATCAATTCAGCAGCTGCTAGATGACTCAAAGATAAACAACTTAAGAATAATTGGAATAAATGAAAAAGCAGGAGATAGCATCAACGACATTAAAACCTTGTTCAAAGACATAATCAGGGAGAACTTTCCTGGAAGAGAAAAGGAATTTGACACCCCTATAAGTGAAGCTTTTAGAACACCAACTAGACATGATCAAAAAAAAACTTCAGCCAGACATATTATAGTCAAGATCCCAGAAATTCAACAGAAGGGCAGAATCTTAAAAGCTGTTAGGGAGAAGAGACAAATCACCTATGAAGGAAAACCCATCAGAATCACAGCTGACTTTTCAGCACAAACCCTCAATTCAAGAAGAGCTTGGAATGATGTATTGCAAGCTCTAAAGGAAAATAATTTTCAGCCCAGATTGATGTACCCTGCAAAACTATCTTTCAAAATTGATGGAGAAATAAAATACTTTCATGACAAAGAACATCTGAGAAAATTTATGACCACCAAACCAGCACTCCAAAACGTTCTGAAGGACATTCTAGAAAGAGATAGGAACCCCAACAGAAGGAATCCACCAGGCAGGGCAAATAATTAAATAGCCGGAAAGTGGAAAAACAAAGAGTGGGAACCAACAACAGGAAAATATCATGACAAGTCAATACATATCAGTTTTAACCATCAATGTTAATGGTCTCAATTCACCAATCAAAAGGCACAGACTGGCGAAATGGATCAAGAAGCAAGATCCAACAATATGCTGTATACAAGAAACACATTTAATTCAGAAAGAAATTCATAGACTGAAAGTCAAAGGATGGAAAACAATACTCCATGCCACAGGAACCCAGAAAAAAGCAGGGGTAGCTATTCTTTTTGCAGACAAAGTGAACTTCAAGCCAAGAAGGATTCAGAGAGATAAAGACGGTCATTACATCCTTGTAAAGGGAACAATCCAAGAGGAAGAGATAACGATCATAAATATATATGCATCAAATACCAATGCACCCAGCTATATAAAACAAGTACTAAAGGACATGAAAAATCAAATAAGCACTAATACAATTATATTGGGAGATCTCAATACTCCACTGTCACAAAAAGATAGATCAACTGGACAGAAAATCAATAATGAAATAGTAGAACTGAACCAAACTTTTGAACAAATGGACTTAGTAGATGTCTACAGAGTGTTCCATCCCACAACATCAGAATACACATTTTTCTCAGCTGCACATGGGACGTTCTCCAAAATAGACCACATACTAGCTCATAAAACCTGCTTAAGTAAATGCAAAGGAATTGAAATTATCCCATGCATATTATCAGACCATAGTGCAATGAAATTGGAAATCAATGGCAAAAGATCCCACAAAAACTCCCTAAACACATGGAAATTAAACAGCATCCTCCTGAACAACCAATGGGTCACAGATGAAATTAAAGAAGAAATTAGTCACTTTCTACAACTGAATGATAATGACAGTACAACATACCGGAACTTATGGGATACAATGAAAGCAGTCCTAAGAGGGAAATTTATAGCATTAAACACTTATATCAGGAAAATAGAGCAAGCGCAAATAAACAACTTAAGGGTGAACCTCGAGCTTCTAGAAAAAGAAGAGCAGGTTAAGCCAAAAGCCCGTACAAGGGAGGAAATTATAAAGATCAGAGCAGAAATTAACGTATTGGAGAATAAAAAAACAATACAAAGAATCAATGAAGCAAAAAGTTGGTTCTTTGAAAGAATAAATAAGATTGACAAACCCTTATCCAACCTTATTAAAAAAAGAAAAGAAAAGACTCAAATCCATGCAATTGAAAATGAAAAGGGTGATATCACGACAGACCCTGCAGAAATCCAGAAGATCATCTATACCTATTTTGAAAATTTATATTCTACTAAGATGGAAAATGCAGAAGAAATGGACAGATTCCTAGATTCGTATGAATTACCAAAGCTGAATCAAGAAGATTTAAAAATCCTAAATAAACCAATATCAGCCAATGAAATTGAAGATGTAATTAAAAACCTCCCAACAAAGAAAAGCCCAGGCCCTGATGGATTCACTGCCGAATTCTACAAGAAATTTAGAGAAGACCTAACGCCCCTACTTCTCAAACTTTTCAATGAAATTGAAAGGGAAGCAATACTCCCAAATTCATTCCTGGAAGCAAGCATTACCCTGATACCAAAACCAGAGAAGGACCCAACTAAGAAAGAGAACTACAGGCCAATCTCCCTAATGAACATAGATGCAAAAATCCTTAATAAGATACTGGCAAACAGAATCCAACAAATCATCAAGAAGATTATACACCATGACCAAGTTGGATTCATCCCAGGGATGCAGGGATGGTTCAACATACGTAAATCAATAAATGTAATACAGCATATTAACAGAACCAAAGACAAAAATCACATGATCATCTCAATAGATGCAGAAAAAGCTTTTGACAAAGTCCAGCACCTTTTCATGATAAAAACCCTACAGAAAATTGGAATAGAGGGTCTTTATCTCAATCTGGTAAAAGCTATCTATGACAAACCAACAGCCAATATTATACTAAATGGCCAAAAACTGAAAGCCTTCCCTCTAAAATCAGGAACAAGACAAGGATGTCCACTGTCCCCACTCTTATTCAACATAGTTCTGGAAACTTTAGCCAGAGCGATTAGACAAGAGAAAGAAATAAAAGGAATAATGATTGGAAAGGAAGAAGTTAAATTATCATTATTTGCAGATGACATGATACTCTACACAGAAGACCCCAAAAACTCCACTAAAAAACTGCTAGATTTAATAAGCAAATTCAGTAGTGTAGCTGGATACAAAGTCAATACTCAAAAGTCAATAGCCTTCCTGTACACAAATAACAAACTTACTGAAAGAGAAATTAGGGAAACAATACCTTTCACAATAACATCCAAAAAAATGAAATACCTAGGAATCAACCTCACGAAGGATGTAAAAGACCTCTATACTGAAAACTACAGTACTCTGAAAAAGGAGATTGAAGAGGATATCAGAAAATGGAAAGATATCCCTTGCTCCTGGATAGGAAGAACCAATATAGTGAAAATGGCCATACTTCCAAAATTGTTATACAGATTTAATGCAATTCCAATCAAAATTCCAACAGCATATCTCACAGAATTAGAGAAAACAATCCTAAAATTCATTTGGAATCAGAAGAGACCTAGAATAGCAAAGGCAATTCTGGGCAACAAAGGCAAGGCAGGGGGCATCACTATCCCCGACTTGAAATTATACTATAAAGCTACTGTGATAAAAACAGTGTGGTACTGGCAAAAAAACAGACCTGAAGATCAATGGAACAGATTAGAAGATGCTGAAACAACCCCAGACATACTAAGCCACCTTATCTTTGACAAAGGTGCCAAACACATTCGCTGGAAGAAAGATAGCCTCTTTAATAAATGGTGCTGGAAAAACTGGCTCTACACATGCCGAAGATTAAAACTAGATCCATATCTTTCACCATGCACTAAACTAAATTCAAAATGGATCAGAGATCTAAATATTAAAACAGAAACATTAAATCTGCTGGAAGGTAGGATAGGTAAAACCCTTGGAGACATTGGTGTAGGCAAAGACTTTATGAATAAAAACTCAACCGCACGGGAACTATCCCAAAGAATCAATAACTGGGATCTCATCTTATTAAAAAGCTTTTGCACAGCAAGAGAAACCACCAACAGAGTGAAGAGACAACCCACAATGTGGGAAAAAATGTTTGCCAGCTGTTCCTCAGACAAAGGATTACTATCGAGAACATATAAAGAACTCAAAAAAATCAGACCTCCCAAATTTAAAGACCCACTCCAAAAATGGGCATCTGAGATGAATACACATTTCTCAGATGAAGAAATACTAATGGCAAATAAATATACAAAAAAATGTGCAACATCACTAGTCATTCGAGAGATGCAAATTAAAACAACACTGAGATACCATCTCACCCCAGAAAGAATGGCTACTATTAAGAAATCAACTAATAACAAATGCTGGAGGGGCTGTGGGGAAAAAGGAACCCTTCTTCACTGTTGGTGGGAGTGTCGACTGGTACAGCCACTGTGGAAGTCAGTGTGGAGATTCCTCAGAAAACTAGGGTTGGGGGTCCCATTTGACCCAGCTATTCCCCTTCTGGGCATCTTCCCAGAAGAATTAAAAACATCGTACCACAGCGATATATGTGCACCCATGTTTATAGCAGCACAATTTGTAATAGCCAGATCTTGGAAACAACCCAAATGCCCATCAACTGAGGAATGGATAAGAAAGATGTGGTATTTTTATACAATGGAGTACTATTCAGCCATAAAGAAGGATAAACTGGAGACTTTTATAGGTAAATGGATGCAACTCGAGAAAATACTCATAAGTGAAATAAACCAGAAGCACATGTGTAAGCATCGTATTATCTCTCTAGTATGAGAAACTGAAAGAGTAAATAAGATCCAAAATGTACAATAGACATGGTGAATCAAAAAGAAACTGGTCAAAAGGAAAGAGAGACTGGAATAGGGAAAAGAAAGAAGGGAAAGGGAAAAAAATTGTATATATATATATATAAGATGGTTAAGATAGATACACTACCATTTTTACTTAGTTCATTGAAGAGTAAGGTTTGTGCCAATAATGTTTGGACAATTGAATGCTAATGTCTGGTGTCCTGAATAACTAACTTAAAGATAGTAACACGTAATGTATTAACCATTGTTACCCTCCTATTATGTTTGTTTGAAAATTTGTTCTTCTTTTGATTTGTTTTGTTTTTTCTTCTCTTTAAAATAAACAAAACAAAAAAAACAAAACAAAAAAAAAAAGGTCTGATCATATTCTTTTCTCCAATGTACAGTTACCCTGTAAAAGGTCTTAATGAGAGAAAGACTGACAACATAACTTTTTGGTAGTGCACCAGGGTCCTTCCTCAAGGATACCCTGCCTCCCATTCATTCAAGAGGTTCTGGGTGTGTAAATTGGTTCAAATTGCTGGGCGTGGTGGTGCAGGCCTGTAATCCCAGCACTTGGGAGACTGAGGCAGGAGGATAGCTGTGAGTTAGAGGCCAGCCTGGACTATATAATGAGACCTTGTTTCAAATAACAAAACAAAACAACAACAACAAAACAAACAAAAAGGCTTGTCTGTGACTTTGTTTAGGGGCCATAATTCTCTGTTGCTACAATTTGAGGTAGAGTTTTGTTCATTTGCCCTAAAATTTTTCTGCTTATGTGAATCTAGTTAAAATTTGGTAGGCTTCCTATCTATTTCACTTTGGGAACACCATGACTAATCAGCCAACGCCATAGGTCTACACACGTCAGAGCATTCCAATCACAGCTCTCCTTGTGCTGTCCATTATGGTAAGTACACCCACCCACCTTGTCTTTGGGTCCTGTCATTCTGGGACCCAATCAAATCCATCACCTTTAAGTTTCTCAGTTGAGTGACTTCAGTCCCCACTGTAAGGTCTGGTATACAGAGAAGAGCAGTGATGGGCTCTTTAAGGACACTGGTGCTCCCCTCACAAATCTGTTTCTTAAGGTGTTATTGAAGGGTACAGTTTCAGGGCGCTCCCCGTATGGAGGAGTATTTTTTACCTGGCAAATCCACTCCACCATTCCTAGTTCCCTGAGCCTTTGAATATCCTCATCAATAGTAAACCAAGGAGTATCAGGCATCTCCAGCTCATTCAGAGTGGGCCATCTTTTGAACCACATGTCAATAAACAAGCCAAATAAACTATTATCATCTTTTTAAAACTCCATGAGCTATGATATGAAATTCACAATTTCTACGTAATGGGTCCACATCAAGAAACTCAGCTTAATCCAGGTTTATGTTCCTTCCACCATTATCCCACACGCTTAAAATCCATTCCTATACCTGTTCCAAGTCCTCTCCTTGCAAGAATTAGAAAACTCAAGTTCTTTGGGGATGTAGTGTACCCTTCATGGGTCATGCTGTGTATCTCACCTTTGGGAACCCTCTGAGATTTGAGCCTGGTTACAGACCTAGAGGCAAAAGTGGGTAGTAAGGGTAGGTCTTGAGGAGTGTCAGCATTGTCTCACTGGTTAAATGCATCAGGGAAGTCACTACTGTTTCTTTTTTTCTTTTTTTTTTTTTTTTGTGGGTACCAGGGGTCAAACTCAGGACCTCGTGTGCCAGCAGGCGCCTGTGCCGCTGAGCGATATCACCGGCCCTTTTTTCGTATGTGGGTACCGGGAGTCGAACTCAGGGCCTCGCGCTTGCCAGGCAGGCGCTTATGCCACTGAGCTATCTCACCGACCCTATCATTACTGTTTCTATAGGCAACACAAGATTAGTTTCCTCCAGTATAGGAAGAAAGGCCAACACCCCAGGGGCTGGGGCTGGGGATGTCTGCCTTCGAGGGTGAGGAAATCTCTTCCTCTGGCAAAATAATCTCATCAGAATTTAGGAGTTTAATGTCACCAGCCTTGTTAGATTCCTCCAAACATCTCCATCTCAATTTAGAGGATCCTATTCTTTTCCAATCAGCACTCTCACTTTAATTTCAGATTCCCTTTGAGGCTGAGAATTAAACTTGTGCTGTAATTCAGCCAATAAAATTATGTGGGTTTGTGTTTGGTTTATAGCAACTTCAGCTCTGTGGCTAAAGGAGAAGATTCTCCTTTAGGTCACACTTAGAAACCTTTACATTCTTTATGAATGGCTGGAGCTGGAAATATGAATCTTTGAGCTCCTTATTTTCCTTAATTTGTCTTCACACTTAGAAGCCTTTAGCTTGTCTAGAGGTGCTAAGAGCAACCAGCCAGCATCATTATATTTCCTACTCTTCCAAAAATGTTCAAAATTATTGTATATATACCAAAACCCCTGCAGAGGGTGTCAGTCTAACCCACCTGACAATATGTCACATGGATTGCAAAATAAAGACAAAGAGAGAAAGCCTGCAGTTGAGGAGCTCTGGGATGAACAATGTTGTCTGCAGAACAAAAGGCCACAAATCCAAAAACTCATGGATTTTATTGGTTTCAAATAGAGAGACAGGTGGGGGCTGTGGCAGAGTGCTAGGGAAGAGAAACTTTGCAGGCAGTGGCTGTAAGGAGAAACACAGCAATTTTGTACCAGGCACAGAGGCTCTCCAACTAGCAATGCAATGGATAGTTTGATGTATGCAAGTCTGGCACCTTAATTGCCAGGAAGGTATAATTCTTTTTCAGTCCCATGGCCTCAGCTGAGATGTTATCTCATGTGTTAGCCCTGGAATCTCACGGGCTCTTGCTTGGGCCCCATTCCAGCCATCAGCAGGGGGATCGATTCTCACCCACTGCTGCAGTGAGACACATTGGCATCTCAACCAGACTCAATCACATTCTTTTAGCCAATTAAGGGAACATCTGGTTCAATATAGCCAGCCTTGCATATCTCAGTGAATAGGGTTGAAGTAAAGGTGGGGAAAGATGGAGGCAAGGGGCTGTTTCGCAGGAGAACGTAGCTTGATGGTCTCTCACATATATAGAGTCACTAAATTTCTTGCATCTTACAAGTAGTGAATCAGGATAATGAAATGGATCTATGCTGAATATTATTTTAAACAGTTCACACCACAGACTATCAGTACTCTACATTATCAAAAGGACAGTCCATGGCAACTTTAGGTCTCATCAAATTACAGAGCCAATTCCAAGAGCTAATAAACTGATTAGAAAAATTCATCCTTACAATTCTGTTTATCTAGAACCACCCCATTTCTGGCACCACAATCTGTATTAATTAGGGTTCTGTAGAGGAATAGTTTCAATATAAAATATATGTATGATTATACAAGGGATTTATGAACTACGTTGACAGGATTAGAAATGGTAGAGACCCAGTGGTCATCTGCCTGATCAGACATGGAAGAATCCAAAATGGCCGTCTGTATGCTGGAGGGCCAGAGTATTACAGACAGATAAGTTAGTTAGAAATATTATAGGCAGTCAGACAGGGCTGGGCCCTCGAAGGGGTTCAGTACAGATACATTACGACTGTGTGTGGAGGTGTATTCATTAAAGGCCAGACCTCAAGACATACACTATACTTGCCCTAGGGATGAACTGCAGTGATTGATATTCTGAATAGGTATCCATCACCTTGGGTCGGGGACTGAAACATCCCTTTCAGGAAAAGTCCTTGTTCATTCCATGTTCACTTGCTAGTGATTTGCTTTCCCATTTGATCCCCATTTAATCAATATTACCTAAGTGACTATACTTGTACTCTTATTGGTGGACCATAGTTTTGTCCCCCTCATGCCCACCTTGTGATTTCCCACTGAACCAATGTTACCTAAATGACTATACTTGTAATCTTATTAGTTGTATACTTGTAATCTTATTAGTTGATTTTAGTTTTTCCCACCTTAGATCTGCCCAGGTTTACTGGTTTGAGAGAAGAAGAGAAGAGAAGAGAAGAGAAGAGAGAAGAGAAGAGAGGAGAGGAGAAGAGAAGAGAAGAGAAGAGAAGAGAAAAGAGAAGAGAGAAGAGAAGAGAAGAGAGAAGAGAAGAGAAGAGAAAAGAGAAGAGAAGAGAAGAGAAAGACCAACCCTGGGTTTGTGTCCTGAAGCTGCAGTTTTTCTTAAAAGTACAGTTTTTAAAATCTCGATTTCCTGGTCTCATTTCTACGTAGTCTTTATTTCTTCCTTCCTACCTCAGTACAACACAAAAAGGCAGGACTTGTAAGATTAGTTAATTAATTGTGTAATGGTGGTAAAGGAAAAGCAATTGTGAAAGTGAATCCCAGGTTTCTGGCATAAATGAATGGCTGAACGATATTACTGACCAAGATGAAGGACAGAGGAGACAGCCTAGGTTTGCAAGGGGTCATCACAGGTATAGTTTGGGAATATTAAATTTTAAGATGTCCACATGTGGGACATGTAAGTGGAGGTGTTGAATTTGGAGTTACAGATAAGGATCTGAAGCTCAGAAAAAAAATCTTTTTTTTTTTTTTCTTTTTTTTGAGACAGGCTTTCTTTGTGTAATTCATACTGGACTTGAACTCACTGTGTAGCCCAGGCTGGCCTCGAACTCACAGTGATCCTCCTGCCTGAGCCTCCTGAGTAATGGGGTTATAGGTGTGCCCCATTTCGCCCAGCTAAAAAAAATCTTAGGTAGAGAAATTAATTTGACATTCAAAGTTGTGCAAGTGTATAAAATTAGGATTCATATTTAGAGTATATAAAATTAGTCTTTTTTTTTTTTTTTTTAAACTGGGTCTCTCTATGTGGCCCAGGCTGGCCTCAAACTCTCAGCGATCCTCCTGCCTCAGCCCCTTGAGTGCTGGGATTACAGACATGTGCCACCAGTCTTGGCTAGACTATATAAAGAACTCTAACAGTAAAGAACTGCAGGGTGAAATGGCACACACTTGTAATCACAGCTACTCAGGAGGCTGAGGCGGGAGGATCATGAGATCAAGACTAGTGTCTTGGTACTTTTCTTGTTGCTGAACAAGAAAATACCCAACACCCACAAAATACCAAATCCCATGATTTAATGAGGAAAGGTTTATTTAGCTCACAGTTTGTAGAGGTTTCAGTTCATAGCTGGCTGGTTCTAAGGCAGGGTGGCATGGCAGAGGGGCATCATAATGGAGAAACAGTCCATAGCATAGGCAGAAGGCGGCAAGCAGCAAGCAACAGAAGCCCGCTTTCTGTCCCTTTATATTCCATCCAGGCTACCTGCCCTTTGAGCAGTGCCACTCATACCTAGGGTGAGGCAGCCTTAATCCCAGCATCAGACACCCTAGATCCAGCCACCTCCAAAAAGCCTGACCTATGAGTGCATGAAGCTTTGGGGAACATTTAGACATAAGCCATAACAGCCAGCCTGTGCAACTTAATGAAAACCTGTCTCAAAATAAAAAATGAAAAGTGCTAGAGATATAGCTCTGTGATAGAGCACTTGCCTGGCAAGAGCAATGACCTGGGTTGGATCCCTAGCACTGAAAAAAAGAAAAAGAAGAAAAAAAGATAAAAGACAGGAGGAAGCTTGGTGTGGTGGTGTACATCTGTAATCCCAGCACTCGGGAGGCTGAGGCAGGAGGATTGCTGAGAGTTTGAGGCCAGCCTGGGCTACATAGTGAGTTCAAGGCTAGCCTGGGCTACATAGTGAGACTCTGTCTCAAAAAACAAAACAAAACAAACAAACATAAAAAGACACGAGGAGACTTTTCATCAAAGGTAATGTACTATAATGATATAATAAATATGTGAAAAGATGTTCAACTTTACTAGCCATTAACAAAATGCAAATTAAGACCATGAAGAGTTATCACTATACATCTATTAGAACACATAAAGCAAATACAATGTCCTACCAAATATACCATATGCAGGTGACAATGCGGGGAAACTGGATGGCTCATACACTGCTTGTAGGAATGTAAATGGTATAACCACTCTGAGAAAACATTTGAGTCTAGTTTCTTTTTTTCTTTTTGTTTTTTTTTTAATTTAAATTTATTTATTTATTATTGGTACATTTTAGATATACATAATGATCACATTCGTCATAGGGAACTGGTACCTGTAAATCATATATTTTGCTTCTTTTTTCCCATTCCCCTCCCCTCCCCTCAGCCACTCTTCCCGTCCTTATTCACAAATGCTTTGCTTCCATTTTTTTCTATTCTTTTTTATCTTATTCCTTCCTTCCTTTCCCCCTCCCACCTCCTTTATTCCCCTTCTTATTTGAACATTTTCTTCCCATTTCCCAATATCTATTATATATTTTGGTCCTTATTTACACTTTTGTTTTCTCACACCAGGGAAACAATGCAGTATTTAAACACACGTGTTTGATTTATTTCACTTAAGAGTATGTTCTCAAGGTGCATCCATTTAGCTGGAAATGTCTCAAGCTTATCCTTCTTTATGGCAGAGTAGTACTCCATTGTATAAAAAAACCCTACATCTTCTTTATCTCTTCATTGGTTGATGGGATTTGGGCTGTTTCTGAGATTTAGGTATTACAGACTGTACCACAATAAACATGGGTGTGCAGGTATTACTGTGCTATGATGCTTTTAACTCTTTCAGGAAGATACCAAGAAGGGGAATAGTTGGGTCAATGGAACTTCTACTTTTAGTTTTTTGAGGAATCTCCAACCTGATTTGCATAGTGGTTGCACCAGTCTACACTCCCACCAACAGTGGAGAAGAGTTCCTTTTTCTCCACAGCCCCACCAGCATTTGTTATCGGTTGATTTCTTGATGATAGCCATTCTTTTTGGGGTGAGATGGAATCTCAGTGTCAATTTGCATCTCTCGAATGACCAGTAATTTTCTTTTTTTTTTTTTTGTGGGTACCGGGGGTCGACCTCAGGACCTCATGCACCTGCCGGCGCCCGTGCTGCTGAGCCATCTCACCGGCCCGAATGACCAGTAATGTTGAACATTTTAAATATATATTTGCTGTTTGTACTTCATCTGAGATGTGTCTATTCATTTCAGATGCCCATTTTTGGATTAGGTCTTTAAATTTGGGGGGTCTGATTTTTTCCAATTTTTATATGTTCTGGGTATTAGTCCTTTATCTGAAGAACAGCTGGGAATTTTTTTTTCCCAATCTGTGGGTTGTCTCTTCACTCTGTTGGTGGTTTCTTTTGTTGTGCCAAAGGTTTTTAATAAGATGAGGTTCCAATTGTTGATTTTCTGTGATAGTTCCTGTGTGTTCAGGATTTTGTTCATAAAGCCTTTACCTACACCAATGTCTTCAAGAGCTCTACCTATTCTATCTTCCAGCTGATTTAGTGTTTCTGTTTAATATTCAGGTCTTTCATCCATTTCAATTTTAGGTTAGTGCAAAGTGAAAGATATGGGTCTAGTTTTAATCTTCAGCAGGTGGAAACCCAGTTTTTCTACCACCACTTATTAAAGAGATTATCTTTCATCCTGTGAAAGTGAAGGTGTTTGGCTCTTTTGTCAAAATAAGGTGGCTGAGTGTTTTGGGAGTTATTTTTGCATCTTTTAATCTGTTCCATTGATCCTTGGGTCTGTTTTCTTCCCAGTACCATGCTATTTTTATCACAGTAGCTTTGTAGCATAAACTCAAGTCAGGGATTGTGACTGCCTTGCTTTTGTTACCCAGAAATGCTTTTGCTATTCTAGGTCTCTTCTGGTTCCAAATGAATTTTAGGATTGTTTTCTCTAATTCTGTGAGATATGCTATTGAAATTTTGATCAGGATTATGTTAAATCTGTATAACAATTTTGGAAGTATGGCTGTTTTTACTATATTGGTTTTTCCTACCCAGGAACAAGGGATATCTTTCTATTTCCTGATATCTTTTTTATCTCCTTTTTCAGAGTACTGTAATTTTCAGAGTAACTTCCTTCATTAGATTGATTCGTAGGAATATCATTCTTTTGGGTCTATTGTGAAAGGTGTTGCTTCCCTAATTTCTAGCTCAGTGAGTTTATTATTTGTGTACGGGAATGCTATTAATTTTTTAGTGTTAACTTTGAATCCAGCTACGTGACTGAATTTGGTTATTAAGTGTAGAAATCTTTTGGTGGAGTTTTTGAGGTCTTCTATATAGAGTATCATGTCATCTGTGAATAATGATAATTTAACTTCTTCCTTTCCTATCCTTATTCCTTTTATTTCTTTCTCTTATCTAATTGCTTTGGCTAATGTTCCAGAACTATATTGAATAAAAGTGGTGGCAACAGACATCCTGGTCTTGTTCCTGATTTTAATGTGAAAGCTTTTAGTTTTTGTCAGTGTAGTATGATGTTGGCTGTTGGTTTTTCATAGATGGTTTTTATGAGATTGAGATAAAGACATCTATTCCAATTTTTTGAGGGTTTTTATCATGAATGGGCTTTTATCATGTTGGACCTTTTCAAATGCTTTTGTGCATCAATTGAGATGATCGTATGGTTTTTGTCCTTGGCTCTGTTAATATGGTGCGTTGTATTTATTAATTTGCATATATTGAACCATCCCTGCATCCCTGGGATGAATCCCACTTGGTTATGGTGTGTAATCTTCTTGATGATTTGCTGCTTTCTGTTTGCCAGTATCTTACTGAGGATTTTTGCATTTTGTTCACCAAGGAGATTGGCCTGTAGTTCTCTTTTTGGTTGGATCCTTCTCTGATTTTGGTATCCGGGTAATGCTTGCTTCCAGGAATGAGTTTGAGGGCATTGCTTCTCTTTCAATTTCATTAAAGAGTTTGAGAAGGAGTGGCATTAGGTCTTCTCTAAATTTTTTGTAGAATTCAGCAGTGAATCCATCAGGTCCTGGGATTTTCTTTTTTGGTAGTTTTTAAATTATATCTTCAATTTCATTGACTCATATTGGTTTATTTAGAATTGTTATATCTTCTTGATTCAGCTTTGGTAATTTATATGTGTTTAGGAATCTGTCCATTTCTTCTGTGTTTTCCATTTAATTAGAGTACAGGTTCTCACAGTAGGTATTGATGATCTTCTGGATGTCTGCAGGATCTGTTGTGATTTCACCCTTGTCATTCCTTTTTTTTTTTTGGTGGGTACCGGGGGTCGAACTCAGGACCTCACGTGCCAGCAGGCGCCTGTGCCGCTGAGCAATATCACCGACCCTTTTTTTCGTATGTGAGTACCCGGAGTTGAACTTAGGACCTTGCGCTTGCCAGGCAGGCACTTATGCTGCTGAGCTGTCTCACCGGCCCCACCCTTGTCATTCCTAATTGCATGGATTTTTGTCTGTTCTTTCCTTTTTTTGATAAGGTTGGCTAAAGGTTTGTGAATTATATTTAATATTTCAGAGAACCAACTATTCAATTCAATGATTCTTTGTATCGTTTTCTTAGTCTCCACACTGCATTAATTTCTGCTTTGATTTTTATAATTTCCTTTCAGGAGCTGGCCAGTCTCCCAATCTTATGTATGAGTGTATGGTGAAGGATAAAAGACAATAGAAAAAATAATATGGTATACAGACTCTGGGAAGGTCAGAGGTCTTGTAGCTAAGACAAAGACTTCTCTGAATTGCCCAGCATTTTTTGGATACATCATATCAGGTGGTTGTGCATAGAACTGGATGGAATAGCTGATGCAGAAAGACACAAAAATGAGCAAGGCCTTGAGAAGATGGATGAAAGACATTCCAAGCAGTAAATCTTTGCTTAATTAGAGAACTGTTACAACTCTAAGGTTGGAAGTTGTTGCCTTGGAACTCTGAGTGAGATTTAGTGCTTATAGCTGCAGTGTTATCTTACCTTCAGAGACATCACAGTGTCACAGGCTACTACAGGCCTCTCCCATGACCGTTGGCATGGAGAGTTCTGTTTTTGCATGCCAGCCACTGGCTCATCAGGCAAGTCACTGAGGCCTAGTACAGACCCACAAGTTTATATAGAAAGCCAATTGATTAATTTTAAAGCCTGCTCAGCACCGCCTCAGTGTGGTCTCCAACAATTTCCTCCCTCATATGAGCTTTGGACTTGACATGCTCTTCTTTTTCTGGAAGCTTGAGGTTCAGCATTAGGTTGTTTATTTGAGCTCAATCTCTTTTTTTTTTTATGTGGGTACCAGGAGTCGAACTCAGGACCTCGTGCTTGCCAGGCAGGTGCTTATGCTACTGAGCTATATCACCAGCCCCCCAATCTCTTTTTCTGATATGGGTATTCACTGCTATAAATTTCCCTCATAGGATTGGTTTCATTGTGTCCTCTAAGTTCTGTTATGTTGTATTGGCATTATTGTTTGATTGTAGAAACTGTCTAATTTCTTCTTTAATTTCATCTGTGACCCATTGGTTGCTCAGGAGAATGTTATTTAATTTCCATGTGTTTATGAAGTTCTTGTGGTTTCTTTTGCCACTGATTTCCAATTTCATTGCACTATGGTCTGATAATGTGTATGGGACAATTTCAATTCCTTTGCATTTACTTAAGCATGTTCTATGAACTAGTATGTGGTCTATTTTGGAGAACGTCCCATGTGTATCTGACAAGAATGTGTATTCTGATGTCATGGGGTTAAACATCTACTAAGTCCATTTGTCCAAAAGTTTGGTTCAGTTCTGATATTTCTTTCTTGAGGTTTCGTCTAGTCAATCAGTCTGTTTGTGCCAGTGGGGTATTGCTGTCCCCCATTACAATTGTATTAATGTGGCCAGGCATGGTGTTGCACACCTGTAATTCCAGCACTTGGGAGGATGAGGCAGGAGGATTTGTTGTGAGTTTGAGGCCAACCTAGGTTACACAGCGAGTTCAAGGCCAGCCTGGATTATAGAGCAAGACCCTGTCTCAAAAAAAAAAAAAAAAAAAAAGGGAAAAAGATGAAAACAAAACTTAAAAAAATGTATTAGTGCTTATTTCATTTTTCATGTCTACTAATATTTGTTTTATATAGTTGGATGCACTGGTATTAGGTGTATATATATTTATCATTATTATCCCTACCTCTTGGATTTTTCCCTTACTAGGATGTACTGATCTTCTTTGTCTCTCTTAACCAGTTTTGGCTTGAAATCCCCTCTGTCTGCAAATAGAATAGCTATCTTGCTTTATTCTGGGTTCCTGTTGCATGGAATATTATTTTTCATCCTTTGACTTTCAGTCTATGAATTTCTTTTTGATTGAATTTTTTTTTATTTTAAAGAGAAAAAACAATGAAAATGATACAAAATTTCAAAACAAGATAGGAGAGTAACAATGGTTAATACATAGTGTATTGTTATCTTCTAAGTATTTGCTCAGATTACAAGCTATAGGCATGAAAAATTGATCAAACAATATAAGCACAAAACATTGATCAAACAATATAAGCACAAAACATTCTTTTCAATTAACTAATAGAAATTAGTAGTATAACTATCTTAACTATCTTGTATATTTATTTATTTATTTATCCTTTTCCCTTCCTTCTTTTCTCCTTTCCCCAATCCCAGTTTCTCTTTCCTTTTGAACAGTTTTTTCCCATTTCCTAATATCTATTGTACATTTTGGATCTTATTTACTCTTTCAGCTTCTTACGCTAAGGAGACAATATAGTGTTTACACTTGCAATTCTGATTTATTTCACTTATGAGTATGGTCTCTGGTTGCATCCATTGACCTATAAAAGTCTCCAGTGTATCCTTCTTTATAGCTCAGTAGTACTCCATTGTATAAAAATACCACATCTCTTTTTTCCATTCCCCGGTTGATGGGCATTTGGGTTGTTTCCAAGATTTAGCTATTAGTAATTGTGCTGCTATAAACATGAGTGCACATAGATCGCTGTGGTATGATGTTTTTAATTGTTTTGAAAAAATATCCACAAGGGGCACAGCTGGGTCAAATGGGACCTCTAATCCTAGTTTTCTGAGGAATCTCCGCACTGATTTCCACAGTGGTTGCACCAGTCTACACTCCCACCAACAGTGGAAAAGGGTTCCTTTTTCCCCACAGCCCCGCCAGCATTTGTTATTGGTTGTTTTCTTGATGATAGCCGTTCTTTCTGAGGTGAGATGGAATCTCAGTGTTGTTTTAATTTGCATCTCTCGAATGCCCAATGATGTTAAACATTTTTTCATATATTTATTTGCTATTTGTATTTCTTCATCTGAGAAGTGTTTATTCATCTCAGATGACCATTTTTGGATTGGATCTTTGAATTTGAGGGATCTGATTTTTTTCAATTTTTATATGTTCTAGATATAAGTCATTTGTCTGAGGGACAGTTGGCTAAAATTTTTTCCCACTCTGTGGGTTGTCTTCTCACTTTGTTGGTGATTTCTTTTGATGTGCAAAAGCTTCTTAATAAGATGAAATCCCAGTTGTTGATTCTTTGGAGAACTTCCCATGCAGTTTGGGTTTTGTTCATGAAGTCTATGTCTACCCCTATGTCTTCAAGATTTCTACCTTCTCTTCCAGTAGATTCAGTGTTTCTATTTTAATATTTAGATCTTTGGTCTCTTTTGACTTTAGTTTAGTGCATGGTGATATACATGGATTGGCTTGTCTTTGTCATGTTATTTTCCTGCTGTTGATTCCCTACTTTTCCCCTCTGTTTAATTGCTTGCCCTGCTTGGTGGTTTCTTTCTGTTGTTGTTCTTGAAACTGTGGTCATTTTTGTCTCTGTCTAGAATATCTTTCAGTACTCTTTGTAGGGTTGGTTTGGTGGTCATGAATTTCTTCAGTTGTTCTTTGTCATGGAAATATCTTATTTCTCCATTAATTTTGAAAGATAGTTTTGCAGGGTACATCAATCTGGGTTGGAAATTGTTTTCTTTCAGGACTTGAAATACTTCACGCCAAACTCCTCTTGACTCAAGAGCTTGTCTTGAGAAGTCTGCCGTGATTCTAATGGGCTTTCCTTTGTAGGTGATATGTTTCTTTTCTGTAACAGCTTTTAATATTCCGTTCTTGTGCTGAATTCCTGGAATCTTGATTATTATATGTCTTGGTGTAGTTTTATTTTGGTCGTGGCTGTTTGGAGTTTTATATGCTTCATTTATTTGTATGTCAAATTCTTTATCCACATTTGGGAAGTTTTCTGCCATTATATCCGTGAAAAGTTTTTTTTATCACATTTGTGCTGCCTCCAGCTTTCTCATTGACCCAAATCAATCTTACGTTATTCTTCTTTGCTTCATATTGTAGCTGTTGGATTGAAGTTTTCATTGTCTTTTGCTATTTTTAAGATATCTTTCTTTTCATGATCACTAGCCGCAATTCTGTCTTCAAGATCTGAAATTCTATCCTCTCCTTCAATCTGTTGCATACACTTTCAATGGGGTTTTAATCTCTTGGATTTCTGCTTGGATCTGTTTCATGGAGTCCATTTCTTTCCTATGTTAGGCTTTTTTTGTTTCCATCATTTTTCTAAGCTCATCTATTCTTTTATCTGTGTCTTCTCTAATATCTTTGATTTTAAGCATCATTTCTTTTTGTACCTAAGAGATTATTTTCTCTGTAGCTTTTTCCACTTGTTTTTCAACTTCCATTGCTATCAGTTCAGAAAATTCCAGTGTTTGACTTCCAATTTTGCCTGTCTCATTGAGTTCCAGGCTTGTCCTGGGTGGGCTGGGGGTCTGGGGTTGCATTTTGCTTCTGCATCTTGTCATTTTCTATTTTCTTTTTTATTTTATTTTGTTTTCTCTGTTGATGCTTTCCAATTTCTTATGATAGCTTTATCACTAGTATTGAGGCTTCCCTAGGAGATGTCTGTCCTTCAGGGATGTCCTCTAGATGTAGGTGGTTCTTTATAGCTATCCCAGGAACCTACCTTCCCAATTAGTAAAGGATGCAAAGTTACTATTTGGTTCAGCACCTAATCCTTTGGTACTGGGCTGTGGTGATGATTATGACCCCATTCAATCACAGTGTTATCATACAGGTGAGAAAAACTGATTATAACATGTATGACATCCTGGCTAAATTAGTACAGTTAGTAATAGCAATAGTTTCAAGTACAGCTGAACTACTGACAAACTATGGTAATCATTAACCTGTTACCTCCAACCACAGGAGCAAACTCTGAAGTTATATAACGAAATCAAGCATATACCATGTACTTGTATACAGTGATTTTTCCCCTTAGTGGAGTGCTTTTAACCTTCTGTTGGGGAGGAGGTTAAGATGGGTAGGGGACAGGATAAAGTGAAGAATGAGGTCAAATATAGTAGAATCAAGGCTGGAGGTCAAAGGATGATCACCTGAGTTTTAGGAAACTGGAGGACACAGGAGGGAAAGAATGAAATAGAATGCACAGGAGTAATCAGAAAGGGAAGAGACAGTGTTTACTCACTTGAAAGTTTAAATTCAAGAAGTATTTGAGGAAAGAAAGAAAGAGGATCAATAGAAGAAAATGAAAAAGAAAGGTAGGAAACCTAAACAGCAAAAAAAAGGAAGAAAGAGAAGGAGAACAGAAAAGAAAGAAAGAAAAAAGAAGACCAGAGAAAGAGAGGAGAGGGAAAAAAAACCCCAAAACAAAAATAACCACAAAATACAAAACAAAACAAGACAACATCCAACCAGACAGGAAAGGGGTAGCCAATCAGACAAATGAGAATAAAAGTAGTAAAATAGCCCTGTTGTTTACAGTTCTGTGACAGTGTTCATGTCAGATCCCAGGAATGTGCTGTGTACTCCGGCCAAGTTTGTGATGGGAATTGTGCTGGGTATGGAGCTGATCTTGGCCTCTGGATGTCAGGGTTGGGACTGGTGTTCTGTTGGTCGAGTTCTCCAGAGCCCAACTGCTGGCTCCTTGCTGCTGCTTTGGACACTTCCACGTTGCTGGTCTCACTGATTACTCTGCCCTCCACATGCATGTGTGCGGCCTGTGTGCCCAGGCCTGGCTGTCTTGGGTGTCGCAGTTTAAATATGTTTGTTGTACATAACGTTTTGTTGGATCTTGCTTTCTGATCCATTCTGCTAGTCTGTTTCTTTTGACTGGTAATTGAAACCATTAACACTGATGGTTGTAACTGATATGTATTGACTTATCCTTGTCATTTTCCTGTTGTTGGCTCCGTTTGTTTTTTCCTCTGTTTAATTACTTGCCTTGCCTGGTGGATTCATTCTTTTGGTGTTCATGGAGTTATAATCCTTATTATCTCTTTCTAGAATATCCTTCAGAACATTTTAGAGTGCTCGTTTGGTGTTCATAAATTTCTGCAGGTGTTTTTTGTCATGGAAGTATCTTATTTCTCTGTCAATTTTGGAAGATAGTTTTGCTAGGTACATCAATCTGGGTTGGAGGTTGTTTTCTTTTAGGGCTTGAAATACTTCACTCCAAGCTCTCCTTGACTTGAGGGTTTGTGTTGAGAAGTCTGCTGTGATTCTGATGGGCTTTCCTTTATATGCGATTTGTTTCTTTTCTCCAATAGCTTTTACTATTGTGTCTAGTGTTGAATTTCTGGATCTTGACTATTATATGCCTTGGTATAGATATTTTTTATCATGGCTAATTGGAGTTCTACATGCCTCACTTATCTCTATGTCCAATTCTTTTTCCCTGCTTGGGAAGTTTTCTGCTGTTACTTTTGTGAACAGGTTTTTTATGTTGTTTGGACTATCTCCTGCTTTTTTATTGACTCAGATCAATCTTATATTATTCTTCTTTGCATCATCTAGTGGCTGTTGGATTGATTTTTCATGGCCCATTGCTTTTTTTCTTTTGAACAGGTTCTCACTATGCCACTCAGGGGCTGGGCTTGAACTCACTACGTAGTGGCCTCAAACTCGGGGTGATCCTCCTGCCTCAGCCTCCTTAGTGCTGGTATTACAAGCATTCACTGCCACCACTTGCTTCCATTGCTATTTTTTTCTTTTTTTTGTGGGTACCGGGGGTCGAACTCAGGATCTCACGCTTGCGAGCAGGCACTTGTGCCGCTGAGCAATATCACCGGCCCTTTTTTCCTTTGTATGTGGGTACCGGGAGTTAAACTCAGGACCTCGTGCTTGCCAGGCAGGCGCTTATGACGCTGAGCTATCTCACTGGCCCTCCATTGCTATTTTTAAGAAATCTTTCTTTTCATGATTGCTAACTATCATTCTGTCTTCTAGATCTGATAGTCTATCCTGACATTGGCTCATTCTACTGTGTGTAGTTTCAATGGAATTTTTTTTTTTTTCAGTACCGGGAATCATACTGAGGACCTTGTGCTTGCCAGGCAGGCGCTTGTGCCGCTGAGATATACCCCCATCCCTCAGTGGAATTTTTAATCTCCAGGATTTCTGTTTGAATCTGTTTCATGGATTCCATTTCTTTCCTATTTTGGCATTCATGGTTTCCATCATTTTTCTAAGCTATTCTATTGTTTTTATCTGTATTTGCTCTAGAGGTACTAAACATGTCTTTCATTATGGTCACCATCTCTGTAGTTATCTGAGAAATTATTTTTGATTTGATTTTTTTCTAGAGCCTCATTTATCTGCTTTGTTACTTCCAATGTTACCACTTCAGACAGTCCAGGTGGGTGGCTTTCAGATTGTTCTACCTCATTGCCCCTTGGGTTTGCCTTTGGTGAGCTGAAGTCTGGGGTTGCATCTTGCTTAGGTGTCTTCTCATTTTCATTTTTATTTTTTGGCTTAATTCCTGGGTTGATGCTTGTAAATTGCTTATGGCAGGTAGCTTTACTGGTAGTATTGAGAACCCTTAGGAAATGACTACTTCTCAGAAATGTCTTCCAGGTGTAGCTGGCTTTTAGGTTTTGAGTCTGTTGCAAGATCCTATCTCTTCAATTTACTGGGGATGAGAAGTTGCTGCATATTTAGCCTAGCCCCTGGTTCTCTGGCATTGGCCTATAGTATCGTTTATGACCCTCAGGCAATCTCAGTCTTGGCATACCAGGAAGAACAACAGATTAGAACAATTATGTCATATTGGCTAAAATAGTACAATCAACAATAGCAATAACATCAAACACAGCCTAGAAAATGACAAACTGTGGTAACTATTAGTTTGTCACCTTTAACTGTATGAACTATATTTGTGGTTATATAACAAAATCTGAAACAAACCAGAAAATTGTATACAGTAAATATGCCCACAATATGGTGATTTGATCCTCAGGAGAGAACATTTAAAAGGAATTGGTGGAAAAAATTAGAGAAATAGAAGAAGAGATTAGAAGCAAGGCTGGAGGACAAAGGAAGATTATGCAGACTTTGGGAAACTGGTAAAGAAAATAGGAGGGAAAGAGAAGGAAGAAATAAAAACAAGGACAAACTATCAAGAAAAAGTAAAACAAAATAAAAAAAGAAAAAAAAAGATGAAAGAAAAAAATGTCCACTTCAGGCCATGTCTCTGCTGTCACTGGTAGAGAGTGGGCAGACAGAGCCCATATCCATATTGATTAATCCTAGCAAACCCACTGTAGATTCACGAAGGGTAGTTGATAAGCCCAGCAAGCCTGCACCTTTACTTCCACTGAAGTTCAGGCTGGTTTCTGGCTGTGAGTCTGGAACTTGATTTGTTCAATCTGTAACTCTCCATGTGCCTCCTGCTGGCTTTAACTCAGCTCCTTGACCTCCTGACTACTTGGACTCAGTTCCACTTCACTCTGACACTGGGAGCTGCTAGATGGAGCGAGCAAGCAGCTGCTCTGAGTTCTGAGCTCAGTTGGTCCGTTTCTAAGATGCCTACTGGCCAGTCACCCTCTTGGCAGAGGTATCTGAAAGCAAATAGCTCACCCACCACTGCAGTCTGCTGCATCCACTGCTCTGTTCTGCTGGTGCATTTATCTGTGGAGGCCTCTGGGGTGTCAGTAGTCACCGTGAATCTGCAAGTTGGAGCTGTCCATCCCACGCAGTGAGTCAAGGCTCAGGAAGAAAGCATCGCTTGCCACCTCCTTCTTCTGCATTGAGGTCTCTTTCTTCACTCTCTCCATGGGTTTCAATTCCCACTTCAGATCCTTGCTGGGTCCCGGGGACCTACTTCCCTCCTTTCTCTCTTCCTCACGTTGCTATATTCCAGCATCTGGACACCAAATCTTGGAGAGGCTGTTTCTCTGCTGTTCACCACTCCAACATATTCCCGGAAGCACCCCCTCTTTTTTTTTTATGTGGATACCGGGAGTCGAACTCAGGACCTCACACTTGCCAGCAGGCACTTGTGCCACGGAGCAATATCACCGACCCTTTTTTCCTTTATGTGGGTACCGGAAGTCGAACTCAGGACGTCGCGCTTGCCAGGCAGGCACTTACGCTGCTGAGCTATCTCACCGGCCCTGTTGTTTTTTTGAGACAGGGTCTTGCTAGGTAGTTCAGGCTGGCCCTGAACTCACTATGTAGCCCAGGCTGGCCTTGAACTCAAGGCGATCCCCCTGCCTTAGCCTCCCGAATGCTGGGATTACAGGCATGCCCCACCATGCCCAGTGAAATAGCCCTGACCTGAATACTACCAAAATGTTCTTCAATAGGTGGACAATTAAATAAACTGGTAAATCCATACCACGGAATACTCAATATTAAAAAGGAACTGTAATCTTAGCTACTCAGAAGGCTGAGGCAGGAGGATACCAGCCTGGGCAACTGAGTGAGATCCTATCTCAAAATATAAAAGTGAAATGTGTTGGGGCTGTAGCTTGGTGAGAGGCCCCGAGTCCGATTTCCAGTACCACACACACGCACATACACACACACACACACACATGTGCACACACAAAAGAGCAAACAATTGATGCTCTTTATAACTTGGCTGGATTTCAAGGGCATTGTGCTGAATGGAAAAGTCAATCTCAGGATATATACTGCAAGCTGTCAGTCTCATACTGTATGATTCTTCTATTTATATAATTTTCTCAAAATGACAAAATTATAGAGATGGAAAATAGAGGTTGTCAGAGATTGCAGGGGTATGCATGTAACTGTAGAGGGAGAGGGACAGTGAGATCTTTGTGTAATGGAAGAGGTCTGTGTTTTGATTGCAGTGGTGGTTATAGGAATCTATATGTGCTATAAAATAACACAGAACTAGAGGTACAAACACACTGTGCCAAAGCCAATGAACTGGTTTTGATATTATGCAATAGTTATATAAAAATATAACTGTGGGGAGAAACTAGAGGAAAGGTTCAGCAGGACTTCTTTCTATTACCTTTTAACTTCTTGTGGCACCAGAATTACTTCACAATTAAAAGGTTTAAAAAACTTGGCGGCCTAGCACACACACACAGTCCTCACCACTTGGGAGGCTGAGGCAGGAAGATGGTTTGAGCTCAGGAGTTCAAAGCCAGTCTGGCTAACATAGCAAGACTCTGTCTAAAAAAAAATTATACATACGTGCGCATAAAATGATCACTCCTCCATTCCACTGTGCACATCCCCAGCTCTTTTTCTATTTTTTATTTTGAGACAGGTTCTCCCTAAGTTGCTAAGTTGCTCAGCTCAAACTTGTAATTTTTCTGTCTCAGTCTTTCAGAGGGCTGGGATTACAAGGCATGTGCCACTGTGCCTGTCTACATACATTATATTTATATTATGACAATTATGTAAAATTTTATTTATTTGTTTATTCATTATTTGCAGTTCTCGAGGTTGAACCCAGAGGCCACGTGCATGCTAGGCAAGTGCTCTATCACTGAGCCACATCCCAGGACTATGTACAATTTTAAAACAAAATTTAAAACCCCCCATAGTATATATTCTTTAGGGCTATACATACTGACATTAGGTTGAACCAAATGAAATTGTTTTATAGTTTAAAGTGATCAAATATGAAAACTTTTTATATACTGGTAGTTAAGCCTAATGATGAAATTCCAATATAAGCAAGTATGGTAATGAGACACATAAAGTGGATACTCAGGCAAAGGAGGGAGAAGAGATGGGAATTAGGCTTCTGGTGGATCCATAACTGAAAACATGTAGAGAAAAATTTAGAGGTTTGTCTGCAAAGTGAGAATGGCTTCAGAAATGGGATCCGGGTTGGGAGGTAGGGAAATGGAGTTCAGGTAGGGCTCTTGTTTCTTTACATTTGCTTTTCATGCTGGGAAAATTCTGTTCTATCTGAATACTGAAGAAAAGATAAGCCAAGTGTGGTGGTACATGCCTGTAATCCCAGCAGTTGGGAGGCTGAGGCAGGAGGATCACCACGAGTTCAAGGCCAGCCTGGACTACATAGTGTGACCCTGTCTCAGAACCACAACAACAAAACAAAACAAAACAAAACAACAACAAAACAATGATAACAAAAATAAAAAAGAAAGGAAAGAAGGAAGAAAGAAAAGATGAAGTAGAGAGAAGCTGAAAATCTGTAATAGAAAAGGAAAGGGACCTATAGCACTTGGTCACTAACTTATCTTTCCTCTCTTTTACCGTGCCAAAGGTGCTAAGAAAGTTCTATAAGATGCTGCACTTCTATATCACCCATCTCTAGCTTCTCCTTCCCCAGGCTCTGAATCTGAATTCCAGTCAGACCATCCCTGAAGCCCCCATCCCCATCGAGGCTTCCTGCTTACCTTTGAGGCTCTGTGAAAGTAAGTGACTGTGGCTGACTCCCTTGCCATGGTAAATTCTGAGTTCATAGCCTGTTTGTTTTCATTTGGGTGAGCTTACTTTATTTCCATAGCAGAGTGGCTGAATTTGTGATTTTGCAGGCAGACCTACTGAAGACCCTCTGTGGAGATGCTGAGGTGGAGGGAGGTTGTCTGTTGGAAAAAAAATTTTTTTTTTTTTGGTGGGTACCAGGGGTCGAGCTCGGGACCTCGTGCACCAGCAGGCGCCCGTGCCACTTGTGGGGGACCACCTGGACGGCTGTCCTTGAGAGAAGAGCAACTATCTCCATCTTGGCTGAACCTGGCCCTAATTCCACCTATTGATATGTACAGAGCTGGCTAGGACTTTTCCTTATCTCTTTAATTGGCTTTAGGTAATGCAAATAGGTCCAGCCAAGGTCCTGATGTGTAGTCTTTGAAGTAAAGCGACAGGCCTGTGTTTCCCCACCCTCTGCTCCTAATACATGGTTGAGCCTGGTGGGATGGAGAGCCATGCTCCATGCTGTCGGCTGGGATCGAGCCTTGAGAAAGAGGCTATGACTTCCCAGGGCATAAAAGATTATACATCAGAGCTGAAGCACCGACCCCAAAACATTAGATACTATCTTGAATTGTGTTATGCATATTACTCCTTCTGCATATACTTCTCTCTGCATTTGCAAAGGTGATTTTCAGGCCTAGCCCAGCTCACGAGACTCACATACTTCCCGAGACTCACGTACTTCCCGCCACTCTCACAGTCACTCATCCCCAAGCCACTGCCCTCCTTCAGAGTTAATAAAAATCTGGTTCAGCCCTGGGTCGGGGCCTTTGTTCCAGTAACCACCATCTTGGCTGGACTTAGGACCCCTTGGCTCCCCACAACTATAAATATGCCTTAGTGTCTTTATTCTCGCCGTGGATTGCATTGGATGTGGTAGATTGGAATTAACTCGGTAGAATTCCAATAACTTCCTTTTGGGTTTACACATCTAACTTACTGGACCGTGACGAGGACCAGGAAGGGCTCTCTATACCGCTGAGCAATATCACCGGCCCTTTTTTTGTATGTGGGTTCTGGGAGTTGAACTCGGGCCCTCGCGCTTGCCAGGCAGGCGCTTACGCCACTGAGCCATCTCACTGGCCTGGAAAAATATTTTTGACCACAGTCAACAGTGCTAAAGTTTTCAGTTACTGAAGGAAAGTGTTCTGGGCAGTCAATAGCACCAAGAATGGGAGGGGTAGTGGCGACTTTGTACTCTTTGAAGGTAATGCTGTAGGTCTTCCTTTTTTTTTTTTTTTTGTGGGTACCGGGGGGTCGACCTCAGGACCTCGCGCACCAACAGGCACCCGTGCCGCTGAGTGATATCACCGGCCCCTTTTTTGTGTGTGGGATCCGGGAGTCGATGTAGGTCTTCCTTTAAAGCTGGGACCAGCAGCAGAAAGGAGTACTGGTCTATGTCACATGTTAGAGTAAATGTGGTATGTTCAGTGATGGAAAAGTGACAAGTCATCACACACACACACCCCTATCACAAGAACCATGAGGTTGCAGAGTGGCAGAGGCCACTGCAACTGTATATAAACAAAACAAAACAAAACAAAACAAACCAGGGACACACCTATAATCCCAGCACTTTGGGAGGCTGAGGCAAGAGCATCACAAGTTTGAGCTTAGCCCGAGCAACTTGGAGTGTCTTAGTGGGCAACTTTGAGTGACTTAGTGAGACCCCGTCTCAAAAAAAAAAAAAAAAAAAAAAAAAGAAGTACTTCTACATGTGCTCATTCAACTCTTGACTGATGCCCTGCTTGTTAGAATCACTGTGGCCAAGGATTATTGCTTCAGGGTATTCCTCTGTGCTTTTGCCTTTAAAAGCTGCCCCTTGCCTCAAGTGCTTTGATTACGCCTACAGTTTACTATGGCGTGTTTATTCCACTGCCACACTCTACTATCCCCAAGTAGGTACCAGTATTCTTTGGCGAATGGGTTGTTTTTAGATTTAGGTCAACAGTTCTGTGCAGGGAAAGCAAGCGCCATGGATGGGCCAAGGAAGAAGTCCAAGACTGAGGGAGAGGCAGCCAGACCTCCTGAGGGAGCCACACCTTGCACCCTGAGGGACAAATAGGAAGGTGCCAGCAAAGAGAATTGTCCCTTGCTCTCATTTTACTTCTGTACCAAGACCACCCTGTCTTTTGTGTGGATCTGCTTAGTTACAAAGAGGTTTCTTTTGGCTTGTGGTTGTGGAGATATCATGATGACCTTTCTGATGGAGTCCTGAGACAGCCCAGGGCATCACATAACGAGACAGGGAACGCACACATACGTGTGTGAAGATCGCATTGTCTAGGCTGTGGTAGCATCGTGGTACAGCATGTGCTCAGCCTGCAGGGGCCCTCCGCTTCAATCACTAAAATGGGGGGGGCGTGTACTGTCCTAATTACTGTAGTTTTATAATAGGGCTTTAGAACAATTTCTTCTATCTTATTCTTCTTTAAATTGTTTTGCTCTTCTTAATCTTAATTTTTTTCTACGATAGGGATCCAACTCAGGGCTTTGCTCATGATAAGCAAATCCTCTACCACTGAATTACACCCCCAGCCCATCTTAACTTTAATTTTTTCTTTTCGTTCTCTTTTTTTTCCCTTTTTTTCTTCCCTTTTTCTTTTTTTGAGACAAGGTCTCACTATATAATAGCCCAGGCTGGCCTTGTCCTCCTCCCTCAGCCTCCCAAGTGCTGGGATTACAGGTGCGCACCACCATGCCTGGCCATTTTAACTTTTCTTCTTTTTCTCTATCTAATTTAGAAGTAGCTTGCTGTTTTATGAAAATCTTGGGTAGGATTTTGGTCAGGACTTCATAGGATTTAAACCTTTTTCTTGAACTCTTCTTATATAACCCTTAAATGTCAATTTTATTGACTTATTTTGTGGTACTGGGGATTAAATCCAGGACTTTCACACTTAGCTACATACCCAGCATTTATTTATTTATTTATTTATTTATTTATTTATTTATTTATTTATCAATAGGGCCTCGCTATATAGTTCTGGCTGGCATTGAACTCACTATGTAGCCCAGGCTGGCCTCAAACTCAAGGGGATCTTCCTGCCTCAGCCTCCTGAGTGCTGGGATTACAAGTATGCACCACAATGCCCGGCTTTATTTTTTTATTTTGAGACAGGGTCTCACTAAATTACAAAATTGCCCAGGTTGGGCTTGTACTTATGATCCTTCTGCCTCAGCCTCCTAGAGTGCTGGGAATACAGGTGTGCACCACTGTCCTTTAAATTTTACTTTCTTCAAGGGATCTTAACTGACTTTAAGTTTTCTTTCAGTATATCTCCACAGTACCCAGGACTTCTGTTTCAGTAACACAGATTAGATTTGTAAGTTTTTATCCGAAGTTTGTCTGCTGGGAGGACAAGTCGCAGGAACCATCCCTGTGTGGTTCACAACATCCCACAATGAATGTTGATTGGTTCAAACTTGGAAGCTGTAGAAGTAGAAGGACTTTCTTTGGAGCCTTAGGAATTGCAATTTAAGAGCCACATGTTCTAATAACTCCGATTCTGTGTTCCAATGAAGCTCAGGATAACCGGAGCCTATGCAGGCAAGCAGTGCTGGTTTACCACAAAGCAGTAAAAAGTCCTTGTAGGAAACTTCTATTAAATGTTGAGAAAGAATAGTGGCCAGCGTGAAGGTGAAGAAAAGAATGTTTAGACAGAATGGAACTGTCCATAAAACAAGATTCTGACGACCTCTTGCTCAGTGATCTGGTCGTCCCTGATGTCCCCAGTCCAGGCAGCAGCTTGGCATGTGTAAGTCCTGCTTCTCAGGGGCCTCCTGGCTCGATTTTGAAAAGTTCCTTCACCGTCGCCTCCGTCATCATTTTCATGCACCGAGTCTAAAACAGGTGTGCTGCAGACATATGTTTCTCTCTTACTTAAATATAAATGGGTGTTTGCTGGTAGGGGTTGAAAGGCCAAACTATTCACCAAGTCACCCGCCAGGCAAGGAGAAGACGGGGTGAGATCTTGCAGGAGGCTGAGGAGTGCAGCGAAGGGGTCCGTCGGAGGTACAGGGGGGATGTCTGTTTACGAGGCGAAAGATCAAAGAGTGCTGGCAAACCGTCTGGAAGGTAGGCTGGCGGGTGAGAGTTAACAGAGTTCTAGCACTGTCTTTTTTTCAAAGGTGAGAGGTGAAGGGTCGTGAGGGAGAGGAGGCCAGGAGGGCGCGGACAGAGCGGACAGAGCGGGGCGCCGAGCAGTTCCCGGCGAGGTCAGGGCCCAGCGGAGGCGGAGGCCGTGAATTCACGGTGGACCCGTCACATCCGTCACATCCGTCACAGCCGTCTGCACAGCAGGATTTTCTGTCAAGTATGACAGCAGCACAGGTACAGACCACGTGAACTGTTGGATTAACCTAGGGCTGGAGTCTTTTCTAGGCCAGTACAATAAGACAATTGAAGCAGTGAGTCCCAAACGCTGTATTGGCCAAAGGCGCGCTTGATAGGTGTAAACCGCAAATAATTTTATTCAGCAGAACTGGAAGGGATCTGGTTTTAAGTGAAAGTGGTCTGGATTTACCAATGGGTGATAGAGGAAGAGTAATCAGGAAAAAAAGAAAGAAAAAAAGAAAGAGAAAGAAAAAGAGAAAGAAAGGAAGAAAGAAAGAAGGAAAGAAAGAATGAAGAAACTAAGGATGTAGGTAGTAGCAGAGTGTGTGCCTAATGGCACCAGACCTGGGTTCAAGCTCCAGCACCTCCCGCCCCCAAAGTAAAAGATTAAAAATAATGAGGCTGAGGTCAGAGGGACAGGTCCATGAGGGAATGGGGCTGGGAAAGGCAGAAAGAACAGAGAGGTGGGGGAGACAGACGGAGAAAGAAGAGGAGGAGGGGGAGAGAGGAAGGAGAAGAGGAAGAGGTTAATGAGGGTGTCTTTGTACCTCCATTCTTCAGGAGGATGGGGGAGGGGAGGAGGAGGTGTTTGGTCTGGTTTATGACAGCTTTCCATTCCTAGTTACCGAGATTTCCCTGTATTTGTACAGCAAATTCTATTTTGTGGCTAAAGGGGATTGCAATGGTTTTTGTTTCAAATAGTTCTAACCAAGAAAAGAAAATTTATTATAGGCTCTTGTATTTCTCATCTTGTGGTTGGGCTCCTCTTTTTTTGCCTTGGTTTGGAGGGTAGAGCCAAAGTCGATCAGTCTTTCAGGCACTTGAAGTCGTCTGACAGTCCCATTGCATTAGGCTCAGAGATCTGGCTTTAAAACCTCTTTGTGCTCGGGCCACTGCCAGGATCTCCAGAATTCTGGTCTCTACTTCACTGATCCCGTTCAAAGTACCCGGGACTCCATGCTTGGAGCTGCTGTAGTAGAAGGGCAACTTGTTTCATTGGCTAAGACTCTCGTTCTGAGAAAGGGGGATATGAGTTCCCTATCTTTAGCAACCTCCAGATAGTTCTCCACTTGTTTTCTGTCCTACAGTGAGTCGGGTAGCTCTTAAGGTGGTCACCATGGCCCTGGGCGTCCTTTTCCTTCCTGGCCGTACCTGAACCTGGGAGTCACAGGGTCAATGGACCAACCAACAATTTTAGTTCAGTGGTTTTGTTTTGTTTTGTTTTGGGACAGGGTCTCACTATGTAGCCCAGGCTGTCCTCAAACTCATAGCAATCCTGCTGCCTCAGCCTCCCAAATGCTGGAATTACAGGTGTGCACCACCATGCCCAGTTTAGTTTAGTGATCTTAATTGACTTTATTGTCCATTGTAGAATCAGACAACAGTTTATTCCTCCTCCTCCTGTTCTTTTCTTCCCTCCCTTTCTTCTTGGAGAATATGAGTCTTATTTTATAGTTTAAAATCTTATCTCCTTGAGGATATTAATTTACTTTTTGGATTTTCTCCTGCCTGTGTTATCTCTGTCTCCTGAGTTCTTTTTCCTCCTTCAGTTTATTTGTTTTGGTCTCTGTGTTTACTGTTGGAAGCTTTCCTCCAAGGTCTGCTGATCTTTGCATGCTTGTTCACATTTTTAACCGAATCGCTGCCAGTCTGATTGGAGGCTCTGTGTGAGTGGGCAGGGTTTGTTAGCTTGTGGGTTTATTTTTAGATGGATGAGGTAGTGAGCCAGCTTTTGTGTGTGGGAGGGTGTGTGTTCCCCCAAATGTCAGTGTGCGTAGGCATTTTCTCCGCAGGAATGTCGTTATCTGGAGAAAGTGTCTCTAGCCTCCTGCCAGGCAAGTGTGAACCAGGCTGTAGCCCAGGGCGAGGGAAGGAGTGAGGAATTTCGCAGACCAGTGTGTGGACTTGCCGTGGGATCCACACCCGGCCTCTTCCTGCCGGTGCGCCCCACCCCGCCCCTAGGTCCTCAGGTTGTTTCTTCCTGGACAATAGGAGACAGGGAGGGATGGAGGCCTGCCTGGTGGGGAGGCGAGGTGGGGCTGCCATCTAAGTCTTCATGTAGCCTCCATCTTCTCAGTGTCTCCTTCCTACCATTCCCTTCTGGGCTGGGTCTTGCTGGGCTGTTCTTGTGGGTACAAAGCTTGGCGTTCCTCTGCTCTAATTTAGTTACTATTCCTCCATCTGGTTTTCACATGTTGTAGCTCTAGGGGTGTTACTAGGTTCTGGGGTGCTGTGGGCTTTTCTCAGGTTCTTGTCCTGAGCAAAGAATGGGACGAGATCCATGCACAAGGTTTTACATTTATTAAAGGAAAAGAAGTAGTCTGCAGAGTGAGAACAGGCCACCGAGAAAGCTCCCCGTGGCCACGAGGTTAATAGGGGTGTCTTTCATACCCGCATTCTCAGGCTGACGTCACAGCTAGGCCATCCTATCAGAAGCCTGCTTGGCTTCCCGCCAGATGGAGTGAAGTGCTTTCTGCTTGTCTCAGGGGCAGGGCTTGGGAACTGTCTTGCTGTGCCTGTGTCCTGGATCTCTATGATGGACAGCCCCGCCCACTTGCCCACCCTAGCCTCCTGCCTCAGTGGTACAGATGTTCCTACTTTTACGGAAGATGGGGTTTGTGTTCCTATCGCTTGTTCTGATTGTGTTTTGGGGGCAGTTTTCAGAGGTAAAGCTTAAAAAAGGACAATGCTCAGCCATCTGAATCCTGGAAATTGTAACACTGACATCCTAGAATTTGTCTTGATCATCACTATCCAAGTTAATTAATTCACTTAGTGATAGTGGGGATTGAACCCAGAGCCTTCGCATTGAGCTACGTATGCCCCCAGTCCTTTTTTAATTTTGAGGCAGGGTCTCACTAAATTGCTAAGTTGCCTGGGCTGGGCTTGAACTTCCAATATTCTTGCTAGGATTCTAGGTGTGTGTTACTGTGCCTGGAAAAATTTCTTAAAAAAAAGAGTGTAAGAACCAGGAATGGGGGTGCACATCTGTAATCCCAGCAGTCAGGAGGCTGAGGCAGGAGGAGTGCAGGAGGTTTGAGGCTACCCTGGGCTACCTAGTGAGTTCAATGCCGGCCTGAACCTCATAGTAAGACACAGTTCCCTGTCCCCCTCCAGAAAAAAAGAAAAAAGAAAATGAGAATATAAGACTGTCCAAGCCAGGGATGTAGCTCAGAGGCGCAGTGCCTGCCTGGCAAGCACAAAGTCCTGAGTTTGATTACTGGTACCAAAAAAAAAAAAAAAAGTGTGTCCAAAAGGCAGTTCTGTTAGCTTGTATTCTGGTTTTTTGTCTCCCAACCCCCACCACTCCCCCGGTGCTGGGGACTGAACCCAGGGCTTCATGCATACTAAGCAGGTGCTGTACCACTGAGCTACACCTAGAGCCCTAATACAGACATTCCTCATTTAAGGACCGAGTTATACTTCTGTGACTAGGTCGTTAAATGAATTGGTCCCTGAATGAGGAATTGTATATAGTATGTACATTACAATATTCAGAACAAAGAAATGGTCAAAGTAAATCCCAACTTGATGACCTAGCTTTTATTTACATAACTTTTTTTTTGAGACAGGGTCTTCCTGTCTTATTTGTATAACTCTTACACGCAGAACTGTAATGTATAACAATATAAAACTACAGTACTGTACTGTACAGAACAATCAGCGAAAATTACAATACTGCATAAACAAGGTGTACTGTACAAAAATAAAGACATTGAGACTCTATAAACAAGATATAAAAAAAGGTGGGTTAAGTCTGAAGCATGGGTCATAAGTCTGAACAGTTTTTAAACAGGTAGATCGTCAAAGGAGGACTATCTGTAGTCACAGATATTGAGAACAAGTATATAGAAAAAATTTTTTTTCTTGAGACAGGGTCTCACTATGTAGTTCAGCCTGGCCTTGAACTCACTATGTGGCTCAGGCTGGCTTTGAACTCACAGCAATTCTCCTGCTTCAGCCTCCTGAGTGCTGGGATTATAGGCATGCCCCACCCCGCCTGGCCTTGGGTTTTTTTGAGATAGGGTTTCACTATGTAGTTAAGGCTGGCCTTGAACTCACATTTGTTTTTATGCTAATACCTTTGCTATTTTTATCACTGTAGTTTTGTAGTATAACTCAAAGTCCAGGACTGTGATGTCTCCTGCTTTGCTTTTGTTGTCTAGCACTGTTTTTGCTATTCTGGGTTTCTTCTGGTTCCATATGAATTAGGGTTGTTTCCTCTAGTTCTGTGAGAAATGCTTTTGATATTTCAATTGGGAGTGCATCAAATCTATATATCAGCTTTTGGAGTATGGCCATTTTGTCAATGTTGATTCTGTCTATCCAGGTAGAGGGGATATTTTCTGATTTCCTCTGATCTTTTTCAGAGCACTACAGTTTTCACTCTAGAGGTCTTTCACTTCCTTGGTTATGTTAACTCCTAAGTATTTACTTTTTATTGATGCTATTGTGAATGGTATTTTCCTAATTTCTATCTTAGTGACTTCATTATTGGTATATAGGAACACTATTGATTTTTGTGTGTTAATTTTGTATTCTGGCATGCTACAGAATTTGGTTATTATTTCTAGGGGTCTTTTGGTGGAATTTTTTGGGTCTCTGGTTAGAGAATCATGTCATCTATAGATAATGATAATTTGACTTCTTCCTTTCCTTCATATGTCCCTTTTCTTTCTTTCTCTTGCCTGATCACTCTGGCTAATGTTTTGAGTACTGAGGTATGGAACAGGAGTGGTGATAGTGGACATCCCTGTCTCGTTCCTGATTTTAGAGGGAAAGCTTTTGGTTTTTCCCTATTTAATATGACAGTAGGCTTGTCATAAATGGCTTATATCAGATTGAGATAAGGTCCTTTTATACCTGTTTTCTTCATGTTTTTATCATGAGTGGATATTGGATTTCATCAAAGGCTTTTTCTGTGTCTACTGAGATGATCATGGGATTTTTGTCTTTGCTTCTGTTTATGTGATGTCTTACACACATTCATTGATTTACATGTGTTGGACCATCCCTGCATCTCTGGAATGAACCCGACTTGGTCACGATATATGATCTTTTTGATGATTTGTTGCATTGTTTGCCAGTGTTTTGCTGATGATTTTTGCATCTATGTTTATTAAATAGATTGGCCTGTAGTTCTCTTTTTTGATTAGGTCTTTTTCTGGTTTTGAAATCAAAGTAGTGCTAACTTCCAGGACTGACTGGAGGAATACTGCTTCCTTTTTAGTTTCATTAAAGAGTTTGAGGAGTATTGGCATTAGATCTTCCCTGAAGTTCTTATAGAATTCGACAATCCGTTGAGTCCTGGGCTTTTCTTTTCTTTTCTTTTCTTTTTTTCTGGAGGGGAGTGCTTTTCTTTATTGGCAGGTTTTTCTTATTACTGCTTCAATTTTATTGCTGGTTATTGGATTATTCAGGGTTTTTGTATCATCTTGGTTTAGTTTTTGTAATTTATATTATCTAGGAATCTATTCATTTCTTCTGGATTCTCCAATTTATAGGAATACAGGTTTTCAAAGCAAATCTTCTGGATTTTGGTGGCATTTGTTTTGATTTTGCCTTTTTCATTTCTAATTGCATTGATTTGGGTCTTTTCTTTTTTTTACTATGATTGGCTAAGAGTTTATCTATTCTGCTTATTCTTTCAAAGAACTAGCTCTTTGATTCATTGATTCTTTGTATTTTTTTAGTCTCAATTTCATTAATTTTAACTCTGATTTTTATAGTTTCCTTCCTGGTACTAGCTTTGAATTTAGGTTGTTCTTATTTTCTAGGACCTTGAGGTGCATCATTAGGTTATTTATTTGGGCTTGCTCTGTTTTTCTGATGGGTCACTCACAGCTATCAGCTTTCCTCTCAGGACCGCTTCATTGTGTACCACAGGTTCTGATATGTTATACTGACATCATTTGATTCTAGGAACTGTCTAATTTCTTCTGTGACCCACTGATTATTGAAGAGAGTATTGTTTAATTTCCATATGTTTGCATAATTTCTGTGGTTTATTTTACCACCGATTCCTAGTTTCCTTGCACTATGATCTGATAATATAAATGGGATAATTCTGATTCTTTTGCATTTACTGAAGCGTGCTTTTTGGGGTAGCATGTGGTTTGTTTTGGAGAAAGTCCCATGTGCTGCTGAGAAGAATGTGTATTCTGTTGTTGGGAGGAATACTGAAGATATCTACTAAGTCCATTTCTTCAAAGGTTTGGTTCAACTCTGATATTTCGTTGTGGATTTTTCATCTAATTGATCTATCTATTTGTGATAGTGGGATACTGAGGTCCCCCACTATAATTGTGTTGATGTTTATCTGATCTTTTAGGTCCAGTAGTGTTTATTTTATGAAGTTGGGTGTGCTGCTGCTCAGTGCATGTATGTTTATAATTGTTATCTCCTCCCGCTGAATTGTTCCCTTAACCAATATGTAGTGACCTTTTTTGCCTCTTTTGATCAGGTTAGGCTTAAAATCCACATTATGTGTAGATAATATAGTTACTCCTTCTTGTTTTTGCCATTGCATAAAATATTGTTTTCTCCTTGATTTTTAGTCTATGAATTTCTTTCAGTCTGTGAATTTCTTTTCTTGTATACAGCACATTGTTAGGATTTGTTTCTTGATCATTTTGCTAATCTGTGTCTTTTGACTGGGGAATTGAGACCATTTACACTGAGTTATTACTAAAAGGTACTGACTTATTCCTGTCATTGCATTGCTTTTCTGTTGCTTATTTCTTTTTTTCCCCTTGTGCTTAACCCCTCACCCTGCCTGTTAGATGTTTTTTGGCATTGTTAACTTCATTGTCTCTTGCTAGAATATCCTTAAGAATTTTTGGAGTGCTGGTTTGGTGGTCATGAATTTCTTAAGTTGCTCTTTGACATGGAAATACCTTATTTCTCCATTAATTTTGAAAAATAATTTTGTAGGATATATCAATTGGGGTTGGGAGTTGTTTTCTTTGAAACACTTTACTCCAAGTTCTCTTGGCCTTTAAGGTTTGTTCTGAGAAGTCTTCTGTAATTCTATTGGGTTTACCTTTATAAGTGATTCATTGCTTTTCTGCAACTGTTTTTAAGATTCTGTCCTGCTGGGTGTGGTGGCATATGCCTATAATCCCAGCACTCGGGAGGCTGAGGCAGGAGGATTGCTGTGAGTTTGCAGCCAGCCTGGACTCCATAGTGAGTTCAAGGCCAGCCTGAACTAGATAGAGAGATCCTGTCTCAAAAAACAAAACAAAACAAAACAAACAAAACAAAACATTGAGTCCTTGTGTTGTGTTGGACTTCTGGGATTTTGACTATGATATGTCATGAAGAAGTTCTTTTTTCATCATGGCTATTTGGGGGTCTATATACCTCACTTATCTGTATGTTAAATTCTTTCTCATTTTGAAACATTTTCTGCAATTATTTCTGCAAACAGGTTTTTTTATGCCATTTGTTCTGTTGCCTGTTTTTCCCTAATTTCAGTTAATCTTAGATTAGTCTTCTTAGTGTCTTCTAGCAGTTGTGAGATGCATTTTTCATATTCTCTTGTTGTTTTCAAGGTTTCTCTAAGTAACCAATCACTGACATCAGCCTTATCTTCTAGTTCTGACACTGTGTCCTCATACTGGTTACTTCTGCCCATACATTCAGTAGAGTTTTTAATCTCCTGGATTACTTTTTGGTACCTTTTCTTAGACTCACATTCTTTGCTAACCTGGTCATTCATGTTTTGTATCATTTTGTTTAGCTCATCTAGTTTTTTACTAGTGACTTCTGTAAACTCACTGATTGGCTTTTTTGTTTTTTTTTTTGTTTTTTTTTTTTTTTTTTGTGGGTACCGGGGGGTCGACCTCAGGACCTCGCGCACCAACAGGCGCCCGTGCCGCTGAGCGATATCACCGGCCCCTTTTTCGTATGTGGGATCCGGGAGTCAAACTCGGGCCCTCGCGCTTGCAAGGCAGGCGCTTACGCCACTGAGTTTTGTTTGTTTTTGAGACAGGGTCTCACTATCTAGCTGAGGCTGGGCTTGAACTCACTATGTAGCCCAGGCTGGCCTTGAACTCATGGCAATCCTCCTGCCTGCCCCCCCCCCCCGCTGGGATTACAGGCGTGGGCCACTAGTTCTGGCTTGATTGTTTTGTTTATTAAATCCATTATCTGTTTATCCATAGCTTCTTTGAGCTCACCAAGCATGTTATTGTTCTGTTTTTAATCTGCTCTTTTATCATTTTGAATAATTCAGCCATGTACCTTTTTTTTTTTTTTTTTTGTAGGTACCGGGGGGTCGACCTCAGGACCTCGCGTGCCAGCAGGCGCCCGTGCCGCTGAGCGATATCACCGGCCCCTTTTTCGTATGTGGGTTCCGGGAGTCGAACTCGGGCCCTTGCGCTTGCCGGGCAGGCGCTTAAGCTGCTGAGCCATCTCACCGGCCCCAAGCTGTGTACCTTTTTATTTCCTCCCCTCAATGCCCTGGGGATCAGCTTTGGAAGAGTTGTGAATTTTTGGAGGCATTTTGTTGCCTTGTCTTCTCATGTTTCTATTGTTGTATTTTTTTGTGTGCACTGAGGTTTGTGGGTGCTTATAGTTGAAAGATTTTGTTGCTAGTCTGTAGATCTCTTTATTTAGTGTCTGCTATTCAGTGGTGCATTCTAGGTTTGGCTAATTATAGGCCTTTACCTCTGTCCCAAGACCCGATTACCTCCATTAATTTGAGACTTGTTTGGAGGTTTTAGCAGGGGAGTGCAGCTACTCATATACCCTTGACTGAGGAAATGTCCTCCTTTACCAGGGGAGGTTGTTCTCTGCACAGCTTCAGGAGGGATGTACATGGAGTGGTGAGGGAGGAAAGGGACACCTGCCTAGCCAGCCAGATCTGCCAAATGAACCCTGGCAATCAATGGCGTGACAGATGTTGCAGCCAGATCGCCCTTACATCCTACCTTCATTAATTTGAAAGGGGAGGATGCAGTGTAATTAACCCAGCACCCAGTTCTCTATGAAAGAACCACAGTATTGTTAATGCTACAAAGACAATCTGGATATTGGCCTACAGAGAAAACCAGTTAATAGCAACAAATATGCCACCCCGGCAAAAACTACATCAACAACAGTAATGGTGCCAAAGACAAACTGGGTATTGACATACCATAAGAACCAATATTGTACCTCCCTTAATCATAGAAAAGAGATCTATAATTATAGTATAAACACTAAAACAAGCTAGGTGTGGTGGCACACACCTGTAATCCCAGCACTTGGGAGGCTGAGGCAGGAGGATCACCATGAGTTCAAGGCTTGACAACATAATGAGTTGAAGGACAGGCTGAACTACATAGTGAGCCCTGTTTCAGAAAAAAACAACCAAATCAAACCAAGAAAACAAGTAAACACTAACACAAACCAAATATTGACATATAGTAGATATCTACTAAATGCAACAGCTATACCACCACCAACAATATAAAAGAATTCAACAGTGATAACCTAGAGTTGACTATCTAAAGATTAATAGTTTAATGGTTATACTATCGAAGATAGAGGAGGTGGGGAATGGGAGAATGAAAGAAGAAAAATTGGAAAACTTAAGCAATGGAAGATGAAAAGGAGAACAGAAAAGTGAGATACAGAATCTTCTTAAGGATTAAAAAGAATTCACTAGAATTAGATAAGGACAGCATAAAAGAACAAAGAAGAAAAAGAAGAAAAGAAAAAGAAAAAGTTAAAAGGAAAAAAGAGAGGAAAAAGGAGCCCCCCCCAAACAACAGAGAAGGAAGAAAATGAGTCCATAAAACATTTTTCCTGTTTTTGTTTGTTTGTTTGTTTTTAGTACCAGGAATCGAAATCAGGACCTCGCACTTGCCAGGCAGGCGCTGTGCCACTAAGCTATATCCCTGGCCCCTGTTTAGTTTTTTGAATGAGTGGTTTCTTTCAAGGATCTGCAGTTTTGGAATCCAGTAAATCATATTTTTCTCTGCCTAGTTTTATGGCCTATGGGTTTGTGAGGTGTCCACCTGCTTCAAATGCCCCTCTGCCATGCTGTGGCAGCTGTCCAAAAAGAGTGTCCTTGCTCACACTGGCAGATGGGGAATGCAATTAGACCACTGATCAGTGCTGTATGTAGGTAGTGGGGAGGGTTTTAGCAGACAGCTGGACTTAATCTCAGCACTCAGACCTAGCCACCTCTAAAAGCCACACACACTCTGGCTTTTCTCCACAAAGGGTGGGGCCTTGTATCCTTAATGGCCTGAGCTTAAACTTCTCAGGTGATGTCTTAGTAACTTTTCTTGCTGCTGGGACAAAATACCTGACATCAACAAGTTAAAGGAGGAAATGTTTATTATAGCTCACAGTTTGTAGAGGTTTCAGTCCATAGTTGGCTGGCTCCAAGGCAGGGCGGCATGGCAGAGCGGCACTGCAGAGGAGAAACAGTCCATAGCAAGGCAGACAGGAGGCAGCAAGCATCAAGCAATGAAGCAAGCCTCCCTTTCCCTTTCATTCCATTCAGGCTACAAGCCTTTTGGGTGGTGCCACCCACACTCAGGGTGGGCCTTCCCATTATCCACACTCAGAACTATGTCAAACCAATTGGTGGACTGATCTAGTAATCACACACCCTTAATCTAAGCATCACACACCCTAGGTCCAGCCAGCTCTGAAAAGGCCCACCTATGAGCACATGAGGCTTTGGGAAGACATCCCAAAGCCGTAACAGTGGGTCTATGTGTAGTTTGCACCCCTTCTGCAACTGTCTCCTGTGGCTATTTCTCACTCCGTCACTGTGGGAGGATAACATTGGAAACCTTGAAGTTAAGTTATTTTGTAGTTGTTTTGTGGCTTAGTCCTAAATAATCAGCCCCTTCCCCAAATGGCACCTGATTAAACACTTTCTAGCAATATGGGTAGGTGCTGCACTAGATTTCTTCTCCAACTCTAGTCTGCTGTGGGGAAGGAGCCACATTTGGAGCAAAAACCCATCTTGTTTTTGCAGTTCACAATAGCCATGGGCTTTTCTTAGGGTTCGTGCTGCTGGCCCAGTTTGTTGATTCTTCCCGGAGCCACTGACCGTGGGGGCTTACCTGTGTCTGTGCAGACAGGTTCCCCTCTCTGAGAGCTAGGGTGAGCTTTCCAGACTGCTTTTGGTTTCTCAAAGTTGTACTCTGTTTCTCGTTACCTTTTTTTTTTTTTTTTTTTTTTTTGTGGGTACCGGGGGGACGACCTCAGGACCTCGCGCGCCAACAGGCACCCGTGCTGCTGAGCGATATCACCGGCCCCTTTTTCGTATGTGGGATCCGGGAGTCGAACTCGGGCCTTCGCGCTTGCAAGGCAGGCGCTTAAGCCACTGAGCCGTCTCACCGGCCCCCATTTTTTTTTTTTAATGTGAGTACCGGGAGTCGAACTCAGGACCTCGCACTTGCCAAGCAGGCGCTTATGCCGCTGAGCCATATCACCGGCCCTATGTACTCTGTTTCTCTAGCTTCCCTGTAGTTTCTAACTTTCCTGGCAGCTCCCTTCCAATTCCTGGATATCAACTTCTTTTTTTTCTTCACCAAGTCATTGTTCTTTTTTTTTTTTTGTGGGTACCGGGGGGTCGACCTCAGGACCTCGCGCGCCAACAGGCACCCGTGCCGCTGAGCGATATCACCGGCCCCTTTTTCGTATGTGGGTTCCGGGAGTCGAACTTGGGACCTTGTGCCTGCCGGGCAGGCGCTTAAGCTGCTGAGCCATCTCACCGGCCCTTTTTTTTGTCTTTTTCAGATAGGGTTTCATTATGTAGGCCAGGCTGGCCTCAAACTCTCAGCAGTCTTCCTGCCTCAGCCTCCTGAGTGCTGGGATTACAGGCATGTGCCACCATGCCTGGCTTCATCAAATTGTTATTTTCTGGTTTTCTAGATTTCAGGTCCCAGAGAAGCTGTACTTCGCTGCTGATCACTACCTTGCCATTTAAAAATCTCCCAAGAGGGCTGGTGAGGTAGCTCAGCGGCATAAGCGCCTGCCTGGCAAGCACAAGGTCCCGAGTTCGACTCCTGATACCCATATACAAAAAAAGGGCCGGTGATATCGCTCAGTGGCACGGGCACTTGCTGGTGCATGAGGTCCTGAGTTCGACCCCCGGTACCCACACACACACACACACACACACACACACAAATCTCCCAAGAGTGAGTTGTTCTAAAACAGATGCTCCCCTTGCTCTGGCTTCCTGTCTCATGATGGGATCGCTTCCTTTTACATGTGCTCCCTTCATGACACCATCTGTCATGATGTGATGCAGTCAGGGCCCTGCAAGTGCTGGTGCCACACCGTTTATGCTTTCATCTTCCTAGGCTGTGAGTTAAATAAATATCTTTTCTTTACATACCACTCAGCCTCAGGTATTTCAGAAAGCTGACCAATACAGAAGGAAGAATTCAATTCTACACAAAACAATTCTGTAAATAAGAATGTATAAGCCAGGGCTGGGGCTGTGGTTCAGTGGTACAGTACTTGCCCAGCATGCGTAGGGGCCTGGTTTTGCTCAGCAGCACGCTCACATGTGCACGCATGCAAGCACACACAGTATAACAGTTATAGCACATATGTTATGTCACATATTTTTAAGAAAAAAAATCATATAATAATAATAATAATAATAATAATCATGTAACACAGCAGTCTAGTGGAAGGATATTGGCTTAAAACTCAAAGGTGGTAGATTTACTTTACTTTAATTTTGTAGTGCTGGGATTGAAACCAGCACCTTGTACATGCTACTCAAGTGCTGTACTACTAAGCTGTATCCCCAGCCTACATTAAGTATCTTTTTTGAGTTTTCCTTCACATATAAAACTTACCCAGATTTGTTTTGTTTTGAGATAGGGTCTCGCTATGTAGTTTAGGGTGGTCCTGAACTCACTAAGTAGCCCAGGCTCAAATTTGCAGCAGTCCTCCTGCCTCAGTGTCCTGAGTGTTGGGATTACAGGTGTGCGCCACCATGTCCTGCTACTTACCTGTTTAAAGAGTACAATTCAACAGTTTTAGTATATTCATAAAGTTGTGTAACATATAATCTAAATTTAGAATATTTTCACTACTCCAAAAAAGAAACCCATATTCATTAGCAGTCACACTCTACTCCATTCTCCCCTAGTGTTAAGGCAACCACTAATGTCCACTCTGTCTCTATAGATTTGCCTATTCTAGGCTTTTTGTATCTATGGAAGCATATAATATTTAACTTGCCAAAAGTCAAACAATAAAGCAGTGACATGATTGCCGTTCCTCTGGGTTCTCGCAGCAGCCTCCACACATGTGGCTTCTTTTTTCGAGACAGGCTCTCATTATATAGTTCAGGTTGCCTTCAACTAGCTATGTAGCCCAAGCTGGTCTCGAACTCACAGTGATCCTCCTGCCTCAGCCTCCTGAGTGCTGGGATTTCAGGCATGAGCCGCCATGCCCGGCTCACATGTGGTTTTTGAATCTCATATGTATATTATCTCCTTGTATCTCCTCACCATTCATTCTTTCATTTATTCATTCATAAAACTATCCATTCTCCAATTTTTATTTTTATTTATTTATTTTTGAGATAAGGTCTCACTGAGCAGTTCAGACTGGCCTTGAATTCACTATGTAGTCCAGGCTGGCCTTGATCTTCCTGCCTCAGCCTCCTGAGTGCTGGAATTGCAGGCCTATGCCACCACGCCTGGCCTCTGATTTTTAAAAATAGCTTATTAAGTCAGGCACAGTGGCCCCTGCCTGTAATCCCAGCGCATGGGAGGCTGAGGCAGAAGGATCACTGTGAGTTCAAGTTTTGAGACCCTGTCTCAAAAAACATCTCCCTCTCCCCTCCAAAGAAAGAAAGAATAAAATAAATAAATACCTAACATCTCACAGTTTCTATGGATCAGGACTTTGGAAGTGACTGAATTGAGTGATTCTGCTTCAGGAGCTCTCAGGAGATTACCATTAGGATAACTGGCCAAGGCCAGTCACCTGGAGGCTTGACAAAGCCTGCCCAGGGATCTGCCTCCAATATGCCTCTCATTTGTTCTTCACCGAGTGCATCTCTCCCCGGAGCTACTTGAGAGCCCTCGGGATGTGCGAGCTCCCCCCAGGCGCAGGTGACCCGAGACTGAGCGAGTCCTGCATCCTCAGGCCCGCTGTGTCAGCAGTGAGTCAGTAAGGCTACCTTGTACTTCAGCGGAGGAGAATTAGGCTTCATCTTCTCTGAGAGGGTGAGCATCAGAGAGTTTGTAAACATATTTTAAAGCCAACACACACAAACAAGAAATGACCACAAAATTTTAGCGCAGCTAGAACTGGAGTGCGAGGAGGAGGCTGGTGACTGAAGAGAAGACTGGTGGCTGATAACTCGGGAGATTAACAGGAGCCACATCACTTATTGATCTGTTAATTTTAGTAATTTAGTTTCTATTTAAAGGCAATGAGGAGATATATTTTGTTCTTTTTCTTTTTTGGTTTGCTGAGGCAGGATCTTGCTATGTAGTCCAGGCTGGCCTTGAACTTATAATGTTCCAGCCTCAGCCTCCCAAGTGCTAGGATTATAGGTGTGCACCACCACACCTGGATTCTTTCCTTTTTTGTTGTTGTTGGGTTTTTTGTTGTTTTGTTTTGTTTTGTTTTGTTTGTGGGTACCAGGGGTCGAACTCAGGACCTTGCGCGCCAGCAGGCGCCCGTGCCGCTGAGCGATATCACTGGCCCTTTTTTGTACGTGGGTACCGGGAGTCGAACTCAGGACCTCACACTTGCCAGGCAGGCGCTTATGCCGCTGAGCTATCTCACTGGCCCCCTTGTTTTGTTGTAGTTTTGAAACAGGATCACACTGTGTAGGTCAGGCTGGCCTTGAACTCACTATGTAGTAAAGGCTAGCCTCAAACTCACGGCAATCCTCCTGCCTCAGCCTCCTGAGTGCTGGGATTACAGGCATGTGCCACCATGCCCCGAATCCTTTTTTTTTTTTTTTTTTTTTTTTGTGGGTACTGGGGGGTCGACCTCAGGACCTCGTGCGCCAACAGGCACCCGTGCCGCTGAGCGATATCACCGGCCCCTTTTTTCGTATGTGGGATCCGGGAGTCGAACTCGGGCCCTCGCGCTTGCAAGGCAGGTGCTTACGCCGCTGAGCCATCTCACCGGCCCTCCTTTTTTTTTTTTTTTAAATAGCTTCATTGAGATATAATTCATGAACCATAACAATTCAGCCATTTGAAGTGTTCAATTCAGGCTGGGGGTATAGCCCCATGGTAGCACATGTTTAGCATTGTTTAGCATCCTGAGTTTGACTCACCGTGCTCAAAAAGAAAAAAGATTAATTCAATAGCTTTTAATATAGTCACAGAACCATTCATCTATAACACAATCAATTTTTGAATATTTTCATTATCTTCATTAGTTATCCCTTATCCTCCTACCCCCATCCCTGGGCAGCCACCAATCTACTTTCTGCCTATATAGTTGTGTATTCTAGGCCTTTCACGTAAATGGAGACTTAGAATATGTAGACTTCTTTCACTTAGCATTGTTTTGTTTTGTTTTGTTTTGTTTGAGACAGGGTCTCACTATGTAGCCCAGGTTGGCCTCTAACTTGCAGTGATCCTCCTGCTTCAGCCTCTCTAGTGATGGGATTACAGGTGTGCACTATCATGCCTGACTTCACTTAGCATAATATTTTCAAGGTTTATCCATATCTAGCATTTATCACTGCCTCATTCTTCATGACCAAATAGTATTCCATTGACTAGATATACCACATTTTACCTACCTGGAGGAGAGGAAAAACTTTTCCTCTACTGTCTCATGTTCAGGGCCTGGGAATGGTGGTTGTGAATTAAACTGACAAGAGGCAGATTAACAGGAGACATAGGACAGATTAATATGCATAGGGGCATCATAGAGAGAACTGAATACCTAAAGGAGGGGTGACATTTGAGAATTTATATCTCAGAGAAAAGGTAGGGTGAGAAAAAAGGTGAGCAAATTAATTTAATTTTTATATTTGTTTATTCATTTATTTGCAGTTGTGGGGATTGAATTTAGAGCCCTTGCATTGAGCTACATTTCCAGCCTCTTTTAATTTTTATCCAGTTTTTAATTTTATTTTTATTAGTACATGTTTGCAATGCATAATGATTACATTCACTGTGGCCCTTTTTATTTTTTATTTTGAGAAAGGGTCTTGCTAAGTCCCTAAGTTGCTAAGTGGCCTGGTGTCTTAGTTACTTTCTTGCTGCTGAGACATAATCCCTGACATTCACATTTTATAGGAGAAAAGGTGTATTTTGGCTCTGGTTTATAGAAATTGCAGTCATGTTCACGTGGCTCCCAGGCAGAGCTGCAGGCAGAGAAGCAACCGTGGGCCTGGTAGCCAGAGCGAGTGGGGGGAGGAGTGGGAAGAGATAAACCCTGCCAGTCTACGCCCCCCCGTGACGCCTCTTCCAACCAGATCCTGCCTCCTAACAAGTCAGCTATCAATTCCTCAGTGGACTAATCCATGGACTAAACATATGAGGCCTTGGGGAACATTTTTTATTTATTTTGTTTTTTTGAGACAGGGTTTCACTATGTAGTTCCCCTGAACTCACTACGGAGTCCAGGCTGGCCTCCAACTCACAGCGATCCTCTTGCCTCAGCCTCCCAAGTGCTGGGATCACGGGCGTGTGCCACCATGCCTGGCTGGGGGACATTTTACTTTTTATTTTTATTTTTTATTATTATTTTTTTGTGTGTGTGGGTACCGGGGGTCGAACTCAGGACCTCGCGTGCCAGCAGGCACCCGTGCTGCCGAGCGATATCACTGGCCCTTTTTTCGTATGTGGGTACTAGGAGTTTAACTCAGGACCTCGCGCTTGCCAGGCAGGCGCTTATGCCACTGAGCCGTCTCGCCAGCCTGGGGGACATTTTAGATCTAAACCATAACACCCATTCTGGGCTCGAACCTGCCATGCTTCTGCCTCACCTTCCCAGAGTGCTTGGATTACACACATGTGCCACATCTGACTTGCAAATGGATTTCAGAAGAGATAAATAGGCCCTTAGGAAAACAGGTGGAGGTATGATAGTTTGTGACAATGTCTGTCTGGATGTGTACAGATCTGCAAAGAGATCAGAGCTGCTCCTGGTGAGGACATTTATGATAATTAAGTTCCTTTGGAATCTCTGCTGTTAGGCAGATAAATTTCAGGAATGCAGATGCCTTCAGCCCAAAATAATTCTTTTTTTGTTTTGTTTTGTGGGTACCGGGGGTTGAACTCAGGACCTCGCACTTGCGAGCAGGCACTTGTGCCACTGAGTGATATCACCGGCCCATTTTTTCCTTTATGTGGGTTCTGGGAGTTGAACTCAGGACCTCACACTTGCCGGGCAGGCGCTTATGCCGCTGAGCCATCTCACCAGCCCCCAAAATAATTATTTTGCCAAAGTAGCATATTTTGTAATGGTATATTCTGATCCCTTTCATATCTATTCATCAGTTGGTAGACATCTGGATTGCTTTTTCTTATTGGCCAGTATTAATAATGTTGCTGTAGACATTCGTGTGTGGACCTGTCTTCGTCTTAGATGTATACATAGGAGAGGAATTGCTAGGTCATATGGCAATGCTATGCTTAACTTTTTGAGGGACTGCAAAATTGTTTTTCAATTGGCTGCACCATTTAAAATTTCTGCTTAGCAATGTATGCAGGTTTGCTTGCCCTCCTTCTTTCTTTCCTTCTTTCCTATCTTTTCCCTTCCCTTCTATTTTCTTTCCTTTTCATCCTTTCAAGTTTCTTTTGCAGTGCTGGGGACTGAACCCAGGGCCCTGTGTGTGGTGGGCAACTGCTCTACCATGGAGCTACATCCCCAGCCCAAAAGTTTCAGTCTCTTCACATCCTTGCCAACATTTCTGATTGCCCACCTTTACATTATAGCCATCTACTGGGTGTGACATGGTATCTCATTGTTTTTTAATTTCTGTTCCATTTATTTAAAAAAAATTTTTTTTATATGCGGGTACTGGGAGTCAAACTCAGGACCTCGTGCTTGCCAGGCAGGTGCTTATGCCGCTGAGCTATATCACCAGCCCTAAAATTTTAAAATTTTAAAAAAATTTATTAGTACAGGTTGGTAAGTACATGACGACTGCATTCATCATAGGCAGTTAGTACATGTATAGAACACATCTTAATTCTTTTTACTTCCCCTTCCCTTTCCCTCCTTCCCCCTTGTTTCTGTTTTAAAAAGCAGATTTTAGGCCAGGCATGGTGGCGCACACCTGTAATCCCAGCACTTGGGAGGCTGAGGCAGGAGGACTGCTGTGAGTTGGAGTCTAGCATGGGCTACAAAGTGAGTTCAAGGCCAGCCTGAATTGCATAGTGAAACCCTGTCTCCAAAAAAAAAAAGCACATTTTGTCCTAGGTGTTGGAAGGCTGAGGCAGGAGGATGGCAACTTTGAGGTCAGCCTGAACAACACGGCAAGACCCTATCTCAAAAAAAAAAAGAAAAAAAGAAAAAAACCAGCAGATTTTGTTCTTATTCAGGTATAGGAGGGTAAACAGATGAGGAGAAAAGGTACTTTCTCCATTGATAAGATAGGGGTTAAACTCACAGATCGTAGGACACTTCCCCTCCCACCTCTTGCTCTGAGGGCCACATGGACAAGTACTAGGGTATTCATTTAGGAGGCAGAGGAGCAGGAGAAAATAAGGGCAAGAGCCTTTCCTGTAGTTTCTATGGGAAAGAGCATGGGAGGCAGCGCAGACGAGTTTAGGATTGCCTAATTTAAAGAATTTCAGTGGGCTCTGGGCCACAGGCGCTGCCCCTGCTTGTTGGAAACCTGAGCCTGGGGTGATTAGGGCAAGAGAGGAGTGGCTGGAGTCCCAAAGCCATGAAGGAGCTGGGCTGTGAATGGTTAGGGTGCTCCTGGGAGAGCCCTGGACTACCTCCTGGACTGGCTGGGGGTGGGGGGGTTCCCACTCAGGGTTCCAGGTCCTGCAATGTTGAAGCATCAGAAACACAAAGCTAATGCAATTCCTTGATGATTAGTGATGTTGAGCATCTCTTCTTGTACTTACTGGCCGTTTGGATATTTTCTATGTGAAATATTTGTTTGGATCTGTTGTCCATTTTTAAACTGGGTTGTGTTTTTATCACTGAGTTGCACCACTTCTTTATATATTATAGTAAGTCCCTTATTAGATAGAGCATTTGCAAAAATTTCTGTGGATTGTCTTTTTGCTTTCTTGATAGTGTCCTTTGAAGCACAAAGTGGTCTAACCAGATTTATATTTAGAAGGAATACAGTTTGCAGCAAAGATAATTGTATATGGGCGAACAAGCCTGGAGAAGCAGAACCAGTTAGCAGGCGGTTGCAGTGATCCGAGGAAGAGATAGTGATGGCCCAGAGCAGAGCAGTAGCACAGTTACAGAGAAAAATGGCTTTAGTAGGAGGTAGAGTCACTGAGCTTTGGAAATGGGTTGCTTATTGATAAGGAAGATGAAGGTTATAATAAAAAGAAAGGAATCTTGAATTACGCTCAGCTACCTTTGGCTTGGACAACTTCAGAACACACTAGAACTGTAGTTAAAGAAACACTGCAGACAGGTTTTCCTCATATAGTAGATTATTTATTTATTTTTGAGACAGGGTCTTGCTTTGTAGTTCAGGCTGGCCTGGACTCACTATGTAGCCCAGGCTGGCCTTAGCCTCCTGAGTGCTGGGATTACAGGTGTGTGTCATCTGACTCTTTTTCTTATATGAATCTGAAAGCACAGATAACAAAGGCAGAAATGACAAAATTACATCAAACTTAAAAAAAAAAAATCTTGTGCACAGCAAAGTAAACAATCAAAAGAGCAAAGAGACTGCCTATGGAATGGGCAAAAATATTTGCAAGCCACATATCTGGTGAGGCTCAATCCAAAATATATAAGCAACTCAACTGAATAGTAAGAAAATAAATAACCTATTTAAAAATGGACAAAGGAAGCAGGCGTGGTAGCACATGCCTCTAATTACAGCATTTGGGAGGCTGAGGCAAGAGGATCATTGTGAGAGAGTTCGAGGCCAGCCTGGCTACATAGTGAGTTCAAGGCCAGTCTGAACTACATAGCGAGACCCTGTTTCAAAAAACCAAAAATCAAATCAAATCAAAACAAAACAAAACAAAATACAATGGACAAAAGAGGGCCTAGAGTTATAAAAAACACTTTTTTTTTTTTTCCTGAGACAAGGCCTTGCTATGCAGTTCAGGCTGGCCTTGAACTCAAGGTGATCCTCCTGCCTCAGCCTCCCAAGTGCTAGGATTACAGGCATGTGCCACCACATCCAGCAAAAAGGAAACAATAAAAAATTTATTTTATTTTATTTTATTTTATTTTAATTTTATTTTTATTGAGACAGGGTCTCACTATGCAGTTCAGGCTGGCCTTGAGTTCACTATGTAGTCTAGGCTAGCCTCAAACTCATAGAGATCCTCCTGCCCCAATCTCCCAAGTGCTGGGATTATAAGCATGCAACACTATGCCCAGCCAGACCTGGGATTATAGTTCAGTGGTAGAATGCTTGCCTAGCATGAGTGAGGCTCTAGGTTCAATCCCCACCACTGCAACAACAACAACCAAAAAACTCCCAGAATGGACAAAGGATATGAGTAGACATTTCTCAAAGAAGACATACAAATTCTCAAGAAGTATGTGAAAAATGTTCAATGTCATTAGTTATTGGAGAGATGCAACCACAAGATGTCACCTCGCCTCTTTTAGAATAGCTAATATAAAAAACCCAAACGTTCACAATGTCAGAGAGGAGGTGGAGAAAAGAGAACCCTAGCACGCTCTTGTTGGGAATGTAATTTATAAAAACAGCACACAGCCAGGTGCAGTGGCCCATGCCTGAAATCCCAGCTACTTGGGAGGCTGAGGCAGTAGGATCAAAAGTTTGAGGCCAACTTGGACAATTTAGTGAGATACTGTTTTTTTTTTTTTTATTTTAGAGAGAAAAAAAACCAATAAAAATGATACAGATTTTTCAAAACAAAATAGGAGATTGACAATGGCTAATATATTGTGTATTGTTATCTTCAAAGTAGTTGCTCAGATTACAAGATATAGGCATGTAAAATTGATCAAACAACATAAGCACAAACTTTTCAATGAACTAAAAGAAGTTAGTAATATAATTATTTTAGTTATTTTGTGTGTGTACATATATATATATATATATATGGTTTTCCTTTTCCTTCCTTCTTTTCTCCTTTCCCCCATCCCAGTTCTTTCCATTTACCTATGCCTTGAGTTTATCTTTCTTTATAGCTGAGTAGTACTCCATTGTATAAAAATTACCACATCTCTTTTATCCATTCTTAGGATGATGGGCATTTGGGTTGTTTCCAAGATTTAGCTATTACTAATTGTGCTGCTATAAACATGGGTGCACATATATGGCTGTAGTATGATGTTTTTAATTTTTTTGGAAAAGTACCCAGAAGGGGAATAGCTCAGTCGAATGGGACCTCTAATCCTAGTTTTTTGAGGAATCTCCACACTGATTTCCACAGTGGTTGCACCAGTCTACACTCCCACCAACAGTGGAGAAGGGTTCCTTTTCCCCCCCAGTTCCGCCAGCATTTGTTATTGGTTGATTTCTTGGTGATAGTCATTATTTCTGGGGCGAGATGGAATCTCACTGTTGTTTTAATTTGCAACTCTCGAATGACCAATGAGTTGAATATTTTTAAAATATATTTATTTGCCATTTGTATTTCTTCATCTAAGAAGTGTGTATTCATCTCAGATGCCCATTTTTGGATTGGGTCTTTGAATTCAAGGGGTCTGATTTTTTTTTCAATTCTTTATATGTTCTAGATATAAGTCCTTTGTCTGAGGACAACTGGTTAAAATTTTTGCCCACTCTGTGGGTTTTCTTTTCACTCTGTTGGTGATTTCTTCTAATGTGCAAAAACTTTTTAATAACATGAGATCCCAGTTGTTGATTCTTTGAAGTACTTCCTGTGTAGTTTGGTTTTTGTTCATGAACTCTCTGCCTACCCCTATGTCTTCAAGATTTCTACCTACTTTCTCTTCCAGTAGATTTAGTGTTCCTGTTTTCATATTTAGATCATTGACCCATTTTGACTTTAGTTTAGTGCATGGTGATAGACGTGGGTCTAGTTTTAGTCCTCAGCATGTGGAAAGCCAGTTTTTCCAGCACCATTTATTAAAGAGGCTATCTTTCTTCCAGTGAACATGTTTGGCCACTTTGTCAAAGATAAGGTGGCTGAGTGTGTTTGGAGTTATGTCTGCATCCTCTAATCTGTTACACCGATCCTCAGGTCTGTTTTTTTTTTTTTTTTTTTTTTGCCAGTACCATGCTGATTTTATCACAGTGGCTTTGTAGTATAATTTCAAGTCAGGGATTGTGATGCCTCTTGCCTTGCCTGTGTTGCCCAGGATTGCCTTTGCTATTCTAGGTCTCTTCTGTTTCCAAATGAATTTTAGGAATGTTTTCTCTAGTTCTGTGAGGTACACTAATGGTATTTTGATCGGGATTGCATTAAATCTGTATAACAATTTTGGGAGTATGGCCATTTTCACAATGTTGGTTCTTCCTATCCATGAGCGAGGGATATATTTCCTTTTTCTGATATCCTCTTTGATCTCTTTTTTCAGAGTATTATAATATTCAATGTATAGATCTTTCACTTCTCTGTTAGATTGATTCCTAAGTGTTTCATTTTTTTGGATGCTATTGTGAAGGGTGTGGTTTCCCTAATTTCTCTCTCAGTGAGTTTGTTATTTGTGTACAGGAATGCTGTTGATTTCTGAGTGTTGACTTTGTATGCAGCTACACTACTGACTTTGGTTATTAATTCTAGAAGTCTTTCGGTGGAGTTTTTGGGGTCTTATGTGTAGAGTATCATGTCATCTGTGAATAATGATAATTTAACTTCTTCCTTTCCTATCCTTATTCCTTTGATTTCTCTCTCTTGTCTAATTGCTCTGGCTAATGTTTCCAGAACTATATTGAATAGGAGTGGTGATAGTGGACATCCTTGTCTTGTTCCTGATTTTAGAGTGAAAGCTTTCAGTTTTTGTCCATTTAATATGATGTTGGCTGTTGGTTTGTCATAGATGGCTGTTACCAGATTGAGGAACAGACCATCTATTCAGATTTTCTGTAGGGTTTTTATCATGAATGAGTGTTGGACTTCTTCAAAAGCTTTTTCTGCATCTATTGAGATGATCATGTGATTTTTGTCTTTGGCTCTGTTGATATGGTGTATTACGTTTATTGATTTGCATATGTTGAACTATCTCCGCATTCCTGGGATGAATCCCACTTGGTCATGGTGTATAATCTTCTTGATGATTTGCTGTATTCTGTTTGCCAGTATTTTATTGAGGATTTTTGCATCCATGTTTATTAGGGAGATTGGCCTGTAGTTCTCTTTCTTGGTTGGGTCTTTCTCAGGTTTTGGTACCAGGATAATACTCTCCCCTCCAGGAATGAATTAGGGAATATTGCTTCCCTTTCAATTTCATGAAAGAGTCTGAGGAGTATTGGTGTTAAATCTTCTCTAAATTTCTTGTAGAATTCAGCAGTGAATCCGTCAGGACCTGGGCTTTTCTTTGTTGGTAAGTTTTTAATTACATTTTCCATCTCATTAACTGATATTGGGGTATTCAGAATTTTGTATCTTCTTGATTCAGCTTTGGTAATTCCTACATTTCAAGGAACCAGTCCATTTCTTTTGTTTTCCATCCTAGCGAGTAATGATTTTCAAAGATGATGTTCTGAATTTCCATAGGATCTGTAGTGATTTCACCCTTTCCATTCCTCATTGCATGAATTTAAATTTTTTCTTTCCTTTTTTTCATAAGGTCGGCTAGGAGTTCATCAATTTTATTTATTCTTTCAAAGAACCAACTCTTCAATTAATTAATTCTTTGTATTGTTTTCTTAGTCTCAATTGTGTTAATTTCTGCTCTGATCTTTTTTTTTTTTTTTTTTTGGTGGGTACCGGGGGGTCGACCTCAGGACCTCGCGTGCCAGCAGGCGCCCGTGCCGCTGAGCGATATCACCGGCCCCTTTTTCGTATGTGGGTTCCGGGAGTTGAACTCGGGCCCTCGCGCTTGCCGGGCAGGCGCTTAAGCCGCTGAGCCATCTCACCGGCCCTGCTCTGATCTTTATAATTTCCTCCCTTGTATGGTCTTCGGGCTTGTCTTGCTCTTCTTTTTCTAGAAGCTTGAGGTGCAGCATTATGTTGTTTATTTGTGCTCTTTCTGTTTTCCTGATGTGAGAATTCACTGCTATAAATTTCCCTCTTAGGACTGCTTTCATTGTGTCCCACAGGGTCTGGTATGTTGTATCCGCATTTTCATTTAATTGTAGATATTGTTTAATTTCTTCTTTAATTTCATCTGTGACCCATTGGTTGTTCAGGAGGGTGTTACTTAATTTCCATGTGTTTATGGAGTTTTCGCGATTTCTTTTGTCATTAATTTCCACAAAAGGAACAAACAAGCAAATAAACAAACAGTATGGAATGACCTCAAAAAATGAAAAGGGGAAGTACCATCATTGAACTTATTGAGTTGAAGTTCCTATAAGATATTCAAGTGAAGACTGGCTAAAAGGCATTTGGATATATGATTCTATATTTCCTTTTGGTTGTTTCTCTGGAGAATCCTGGTTGAACCTAGAGCCTCACACATGCATCTTCTAAGAATGTAAGAATGTTTGCAGAAGCCTCAGGAGAGCCATCCCAGGAAAGAGTGGAGCAAGGTTGTTGGGAGTCTGCTCAGCACTTTCTGCCCATCCTTCCACTCCTCGCATATCTGCTTTCTTCCTCCCTGGAGAGCAGTTTCCTCTGCTCTCTAGTCCCACACCACACAGCCAACCCCAACTTGAGTTAAACCCAGACAGACTCAGGAGCACAGAGAGAAGCTGAGTCTCAAATCTGTTATTCTCAGTTGTGTTATTTACTTATTTTCCATAGCAAATACATTTTTTGGACTCAAAATTAGCACAGTCTTCCACATCTGCAAATTCCACTAGGTGAAGTTTGAAACTGTTCATGGACAAAAAAAGAAAAGTTGCATCTTATCAAACATATACAGCCTTTTCTCCTTGGCACTGTTCTTTAAACCATTCAGTGTAGCAACTGGTTGCATAGCAGTCCCATGTTTTAGGTATTATAAAGAATATAGGGATGATTTAAAGTATACAGAAAGATGTGCCTAAGTAGTTGCAAATACTGTCATTTGCTACAAGGGACTTGAATATCTGCAGATCTTGGTATCCATGGGAGTCCTGGGGCCACACAAATACCAAGGGATGAATGTACAGTGGAAAATCTCCCTGTCCTCTTTCTCTAGCCATCCAGCTCACTTTTTCAAAGATCATCAGTGGAGCAGTTTGTTCCATCTGTCTCCAGAGATTTTTTATGTATATGTGATAAAATCTCTCAGTTCCCCTCCTGGATTCCTCCCTCCCCCATAATGGCAACGTATTCTTTTTTTTTTTTTTCCTACTGAGAAACACATCTTGGAATTTGTGCAGTATTGGCACTTGGAGAACACCATCAATCTTTTATATGATAGGATCCTGTTATTTTGGTGCAACATCCTGTATTTTACCCAGTTCTCTGTCTCTCTCTTTCTCTTTTTTGAGACAGGGTCTTGCTATGCAGTTCAGGCTGGCCTTGAACTATGTAACCCAAGCTGGCCTTGAGCTCGTGGCAATCCTCCTGCCTCAGCCTCAACAGGTTCTCTATTGATGAACATTTAGGTTTCCCCTCATCATTTTTGCTATTATGACTTTGTTATTTTTTATAAAAAAAAAATTTTTTTTTGTAGTGCTGGAGATTGCAGAATCTTTTTTGTTTTGTTCTGAGACAGGGTTCCACTATGCAGTTCAGGCTGGCCTTGAGTTCACTATGTAGCCCAGGCTGGCATTGAACTCACAGTGACCATTCCTCTCAGCCTCCTGAGTGCTGGGATTACAGGTGTGTGCCACCATGCCCGGCTAAATGCAGAACCTTGCTCATGGTGTGCAAGTGCTCTATTGTGAGCTACGCTTCCAGCCCCTTCTTTTGCTATTACAAATAATGCTACAATAAAAAACTGGGCACACTTGTAATTTCATAATGTGCTTAAGAATAATTTCTATTACTTCCATGAGAACTCTTCTCTATGCTTTTTCTTTTGGGTTTTTGGGTCTTTACTGATTTCTAAGTGTTTTTATATCAGAGGTATTAACCCTTTATCTCTGATACAAATTACACTCTTTTTTCTTGTTTATCATCTGTGCTTTGATTTTATTAGTAGTCTTTGTCCCAACTCTAACATTTTCCAGGAAGGAAAACTGGACAAAGACACCTACCCTTGATTAATTGTGGCCAAGGAAGTAGAGGGATTTTTCAAAGACCCTAGAGTTCACCCCTAGAGAATGGAAGCGAGTATAACCAAAGGGGAAATTGTGTGTTAGGAGAGTATCCTAAAGGAGTCTACTACATTTCAGTGTGAAAGAAACATTTTTAGTTATTGTGGCTACCTCTCCTTGTCCAGGGGGAAAAGAACTCACGGTTTTAATGAAAACATGCATCATCACCATTGCAGTGGCATGCAAGAGGCCTAGACAGTTGCTGTGGGCATAGAGGAAGTGCATTGTGTTTCAGGCCCCAGGAAAGGGTTACAGGTTGAAGGGCATTTGAGTTGTGTGGTAAAGTCACAGGTAAGTGAAAGTGTGTACCTAGGTGGGACAATGGCTCAACATTTTTGAAAGTAGGATTCAGTTTTCCCAAATGCAAGTGATGTGACCGACAAAAAGATGTCAGATGTCAATAGGTGCTGGGTTCAATTCCTAGCAGCAGCAGCAGCAGCAGCAACAACAACAAAGGCAGCAGTTATGGTTATGGGGTAAAACTTCCTCAGTGCTACAGGATGAGTAAAAAATTATTTTTTAATACTGGGATCAAACCCAGGGCCTTGTGTGTGCTATGTGCTCCACCTCTAAGCTATACTCCCAGCCATGAAAGCTGGAGGACCAGTGTGCTTCCAGCCCGGGGGGACCAGGATGGCTTCCTGTCAAGTTCCTCACAGACATACAAGCACGATGTAGAAGAGAATTTCCTCAGGAATGAGGAAATGATCCCTGGCATTATCTACATTTTATTTTTAAACTACTCTTTGACAATTCCCATCTCCACCCTTTCAAGTTTGGAAACTGCCTCATGCCTGCCTGTTTACATACAGAAAAACTGGGTAAAACAAAGCCCTGTTTCTCAAGGGCATTACTTGGCAGGCAAGACCGAGGTAGGTTTGACGCCTGTTTCAAGTCCATTTTTGCAGGAGTGGCAGGCATTAGACACACTGACAAGTGTTTCCTCCGAGAGTGTGATACAAGTGTGATCTGAGATACTCTCCATGTATAAAGGATTTGTGGTAAAGTAAGTTTGGAAAATAGTTACTCTATATTTATATGCCACTTTTAAAGCTTGTAAGTACACTGCTATCATAAAAGTTCTGATAATTTAAAGGAAAAGCACAGAGTGTAATGAGAGTTTAAAAGAAATGTGTAACTTAGATGTATAACCCCTTATTTACATGTTTTTTCACAATTTTGATAAAACTAATATAAATAGTATGAAGCTATAAAATTTCTGAAAAGAGACAGATATGTTCAGATTTGTTTTTTCATGAAGTTTTCACTCAGACTAGAATGCCATCATTTTCCTGTTTTTTTTTTTTTTTTTTTGGTATTGTGAGACAGGGTCTCACTATGTAGTTCAGTATGCCCTTTAATTTGCTATGTAGTCCAGGCTGGCCTCAAACTTGTAGCAACCCTCCTGCCTCAGCCTCCTGAGACTGGGATTATAGGCGTGCACCATCATGCTTTGCTCATTTTTCACATTCTTAAAAGTATCTCCTGTTAGTAGATTTCTTATTATCATTTGGGACAGGGTCTTGCTGTGTTACCCAGGCTGGTCTTGAACCCTGGACTCAAGTGATCCTCCTGTCTCAGCTTCCTAAGTAGCTTAGTCTACAGGCATATGCCACTATGCCTGGTTATTATTATTGTTGCTATTAATATCCTTCATACCTGCCCTTTATAAATAATTGAACAAAAAATTACTTTTTCTTCATGACTGAGTATACTAATATCTGTAAGTAATAACTACCATTTATTGACTTATCTTTACATATATTCATTATTATTTATTTATTTTTTGGTTTTTGAGACAGAGTCTTGATATGTAATTCAGGCTGGCCTTGAACTCTGTGTAGCCCAGGGTGGCCTCAAACTCGCATTGATCCTCCTGTCTCTGTCTCCTGAGTGCTGGGATTACAGGTGTGTACCACCATACCTGGCTACTACTTTCTTGTAGAAAAGTTCCTTCAACAATTCTATGCTGGCTGGACGTGGTGGCATATGTCTATAATCCCAGCACTTGGGAGGCTGAGGCAGAACTGTCATTTTTGAGGCCAGCCTGGGCTACATAGTGAGTTCAAGACCAGCCTGAACTATATAGTGAGACCCTGTCTCAAAACAAAACAAACAACAAAAACTAATTCTATGGCAAACTGTAGATGTTTGATTATTTGAAGCATTGGGTTGTTTTATGTGTCTGAATATTTATGAATCAGACCACTTTCCCTTAATATAATCTGTAAGTTAGATAAGAATATCCCTAACACATATATTTCTTTCTGCATCTTTCATTTTTGTATGAGTTTTATACATTTTATACTACTTCAAACTCTTTAAACTTAATGTTCTAAGTGATTTATGAGCAAATTTTAATTATATTTTAATAAGTAGGTAGCTCTGCGGAGGCTAATTAAACAACTGTAAACATTATTTAAATGACATACTAGAAGAGTGTACAAACTTTTCTGGAATTAGCATCATGGTGGAATCAAAGGTTAGAAAAAAAATGAACAAGAAAACAAAATCAAATTTAAACAATTTTGAAAAAATTTAAGACATCAATGGTCATTCATGACCTCTAATTTCCATTTTCTGATTAATAAACTACCCCCACACATTGACAGGTAGAATAATTGTTGTATCTCTGAACTCATAAGAAATAGTGCCTTTGTCTTACATATTGTGACTCATAAGTAAAAAGAAACAATCAATCAAACCCCCCGCAAAAAAAATTCTAAACTGAGCTTAACTGGGAATGAAAACAGTTTATCAGCTATTATAAAAAGGGGAAAATCCTGAGACAGGGTCTCTTCTGGTTTGCCAAACAGTAATACTCATGCTTTCATTTCACAAACATCCATAGATGGTTTATTTTGTACAAGGCTCCAAGTTTGGCAATAAGGAATATATGGCTGACTGGGAAACAGAACCTATCTTTAAATAACAGACGATCTAGTAAAGGAAATTATAAAGACATAAATACTTGTAATTATAATTAGGCAAAATACTCCAAGCCAAAATCAAAGTACAAAGGTGGCACAGATTACTTCTGATTGGAAGGAAATCATACTTATGTTTTAAGTAAACATAAATAAGCAGGTTTAGAATTTAGCTGTTAAGTAGACCAAAGGAGGCTTTAGACAGATGTAAAAGGTTTATTCATTTTATTTACAAAATAATTTTACTTACAAAAAATCGAAGACGTTTTCCAAAATACAAACTTCTTATTTCTTTAAAGGCTAGTCTTTCATTTAAAACACCAGTACTATTTTACTTCATTTAAAGTGCTAGCTAGTGGGCATTTTGCCATTTGTCACTCAGCATTCTAGAGAATTAAATATTGTCACAAAATTCATTATAACCAAGTGTAATAAAACTAGGAAAATTACAGACTGCAGAGTGTGAGGAGGAGTAACCACATCAAGATAGTCAAAGTTTCTTAAATTTTTTTTTGCAATTACAAGATACACGCTCTTGAATGACAATTTACTCCATGTACTAACCTAACGCAGTCTCACACTTTGAAAGATGTGTTGTACTTTTCCTATTGGCTTAGGGATGGAACCAATAGGCAAGAGGGAAAACTGTATAACTACTCACAAAGAAAGGCTGACATTGTAAATGTTGAGTAAAGACTGCTTTGTTCTTCATCTGACTCTGACTTTCAGAACTTTATGGTATTGATGTTTTTATTGACAGAGTGAGCAATTTTAAAAAATATTCAGCCTGGGTGTTGTCTTGGTGCCTTGAAAATACATTCTCCAGTGTAAGAACACTGTATTTCTGTACTTCTTATTGTTCAGACTCATGTGATAAATTCTTAACAGATGTTCAAAGGAAAATCAGTAATTTAAAGACAAGTTTTTATTACCATGTTGAACATATTTCATATGAACAAAATTAATATTAACTTGGTAGACTGGCTTGAGGTTTATAATTACTAGGGTTCTTTTACTTCAAAAGTGTCATATATTACACTTAAGTCTTTTTTAAATGGCTGTTTAGAGGCAGAGTTAATGCTAGGTTCTCAGCAACAGCTATTTATATCTTGAGATTCTGGGTTATTATACTTTTTTGCTTCTGACCTTTAATAAAAGCGTTAATAAAGGGCCGGTGAGATGGCTCAGCGGTGTAAGCGCCTGCCTTGCAAGCGCGAGGGCCCGAGCTCGACTCCCGGAACCCACATACGAAAAAGGGGCCGGTGATATCGCTCAGTGGCACGGGCACCTGCTGGCGCGCGAGGTCCTGAGGTCGACCCCCCGGTACCCACAAAAAAAAAAAAAAAAAAAGCGTTAATAAAGATGTTTGTATAGTCATTTCTTAACACTGGAACTCAAGGGCTCTCTAGTATATGTGCTGTGGAAGTGAGCACAGTCCAGGGATCTCTAAAAGGACAAAACTGTTTTCTACTTTGTAGTTTTGTGGAGGTAATTTTATCAGAAAACTTACCATCCCGAGATCTCTGCTTACATCTTACTGGTTTCTAGAAAAACCACTAGAATGTTCTGAGTGAGTGTTCCAATTAGATATACAGGTAGAAAAGAATACACTTGCACTTTCCCCTAATCTACGTTCAGTTTAAAGCAATTGCCACACTGTCTCTTGGACGTAAAGCAATACTTCCTTACAGGGATATTTCATTTCTCTGTTCTGTGAAAAAACAGTGGAAGTGGAATCCAAAGTAAATGCAAAGACAGAGTACAGAGAAAGGAAACAACAGGCAGGCAAAACCAGCGCACCACCCTCAATCAGAAAGCCAGGGCGAAATTTTTTCTTACTCCGAAAACACTGAACATTTCCTGTCAGAACACAGGGAAAGCAGAGTTGGGGGGGGTGGAGCATGCTTGGGGGACAGGCTAAGTAACAGCGGTCACCAAAGCGAAGAGCACGCCGCTGTTCTTCCCGGGTCCCCCAAGACTCGCGCTCCCGGGTGCAGCGGCCCCGCCGCGGTCCCACGTGCGAGCGCGCGCGCCTCTGTGCTTCCGCCCGCGAGTTCGGCCCGCGCGCGGCGCCCGGGGTCCCTTTGTCTCCCGACCCGGCGCCTCGACCCCCGCAACGTGCCGAGAGGTTCCCCCCGTCCCGCCCTGTCACCTAGGCCGGCCAGAGCGACCTAGTGTTTCGGTTTGCGTGTTTGGGAGGGTGACTGACCAGGACTCGGAACTGCTGAGGTTCACCAAACCACTTATTTCGGCACGAATTTCGGGTCCGTGTCACCACGTTCCGTAGCGCCACATTCCCCGTGAACCTGCCACCCCGCAGCTCGGACGCTGCGGAACTCGTCGCGTGGGGGTTCGCTGTCCTGAGGGAGCGGGAAAGTGGCGGCGCCCGCGGGCTCGGGGCGGGCCGGGCGCCCTGGAGAGCCCGGGACACACGGGCCAGAGGTCGCGGCGGGGGAGGCGGGGGCGGCGAGCCACCTGGGCGACGTGGCGGCCATTGCCCGCTCCCGAGACCCCTCCCCACACGGCCGCCCACCCGCCCTCTCGCGGCTGCTCCTGCGAGGCTGCTCTTCCGCGGGCGGACGGAGAGCGGCAGTGTCTCTCTGCCGGGCGCGCTCGCCGCGAGTCTCCCCCCTGCGGCCGCGGCTGCTTGGCGACCCAGCCGCGCCGAAGAGCGCAGCAGCGGCGGCGGGAAAGGGTTGAAGCCCCGCTTCGGCCCGGCTTCGACGCCCTCCGCCCGCTCCGGGAGCAGGTAAAGGCGGCAGATGGGAGGCAGGCGGCGGGCTCGTGGTGAGGGCCCCGGAGGGAAAGGGTCCGGGGCGCTGAGCCGTAGCGGAGGCCCGGAGGCAGCGGCGGGGGGCGCTGCGACCGAACGCAAAGCTCCGAGCGCGGGGACGGGCGCGGGGACGGGCGCGGGGTGCGTGGCCCGCGGGCCCGGCCGGACGGAAGGGAAGTGAGGCGTCGGCGGGAGGCGGGCCCTGGCGCTCCGCCCGAGCCGGCCAAGGCTCCCCGGCCTCCCCGCGCCTGGCGGGCCTCCAGGCCCCGGACACACCCCTCTGCCCCGCGGCTCCCCCGCGCTCCCCCGCGCTCCCGCCCGCACTTGCCCTTGCGCCTCGCGCGGCTCTCGCCTGCGGTGCTCCGAGGCAGAGCCTTCTGGGGACTTGAGGCCACCTTCCCGAGCACGTAGTCTTAGCAGAGCTGCTTATTTACTCACTTCTCCAGACCCAAACACGCCGCTCCTCCGCACGCTCGGATTGGGGCTACTGCGAGGACTCGTTTCCCTCCCCGGGCGTTCGCGCGCCCTGATCCTCGCCCACTCCCCACCCCCATCCGCAACTTTGACCCTGCCGGGACCTTCCTGGAGTCCTTCGGTCTCCGGGACCCTCTCCCAGCTCTCCGCGTGGAAATCCGGCTTCGATAGAGTGAGTCATTCCCCCGGGGGCAGTTTCTCTCTCACGCGGTTTTGGTTACTTCAGTTTTTTTACCCACCTTTAAAGAGAGCTAGAGGGATTAAAAAAAATGTAGATACCAGATCGCGGTCTGGATTGGCTTTAAGGAATCTTCCATACGGCAACCGCCTTGAGAGCTCGGGTCTGATATTTGTGGCCCCAACAGGTTTGTACACATTCTCTCCATGCAGTGGTTGTAATGTCTCCATAGCACAGTTCTGACTGGAGGGCAGGATTGGCTGGTTTTTCTACTCGACTTCTTTAAGCCAATCCAGAAGCGCGGCTTGCCTGGAGACTGGTTAACACAGAAAAGGTGGGGATTGGTTGAACTCCGAGAGCAAAATCCTGGAGGTGAACCTGACATTTTAGAAAACAGATTGGCAATTGCCTTTCCTCTTCCACTTAAACAAAACAAAACAAAACAAAACAAAACAAAAAAAAAATCGTTGATACCACTATCGGACTTTTTAATACAGCTTTTTTGTTTTGTTTTGTTTTTTTTGTTTTTTTGAGACAGAGCCTCGCTGTGTATTCCAGGCAGGTCTCGAAACTCACTATTGGAGTCCAGACTAGACTCAAACTCGCAGTGATCTTCCTGCCTCAGTTTCCCACGTATTGGGATTACAGTTTTACAGTTTTTATTTCTAGTGTTTCCTGTCCAACCAGTTCTCTTTTGAAACTCGTTTTAATGTTCATTCTTTAATTTTCGAGGAAAGAACTCTTATACACTTTAAGAAATGTAAATAGACGATTTTTATTTTGATAAATGTGGTTCAGTTTTCTTTTCTTACATTTTTTTTTTTTTTTAAAGGTCAGAATTTAAATCAACTTTCAGTTCCTATGCCAGGGCTTTTAAATTGCTGTGTGAGAATGGTGGTGTGGTGGAGATGGTGGGAAGAACAGGAAACAGTTGGCTGCTCACTCTACAATTTAGTTAATGGAAAAAATGCCAACCTATGAAACAACAACCCCTACAAATCAGCCTGCAGTTGACTGTTGTTGCTTTGAAGGGGAGGGAATGGGAGTCCAGAACTTCATAGAAAAAATGGGTTTAGGTTATGGTAAAGGCGTGCTTCTTCTGTCATTAAAGTTTATCAAAGTAGATACAGTGTGCTATACACAGTACAGTAGACACAGTGTCTTATACGTAGGCATATTTTTAAAAGCTAATTATTTTCTTTTAAAACTTCCGTTTTTTCATGGTTATGCATGTCTTTTGATACGCAAAATGTAAGTGTTAAGTCCATGTGATTTTTAGAAAATCTGTTTGCCATGGCAAGCAGTGACACTTGATATCTATTAATGCCTTTAGAAGTTGTTTATTTTAGGAAAGAGAATGAACATTTTTTGATACCTACAATGCAGGCAGTGAGTAAGCCATACATCATCATTGACCTCATCCGAATAGCAATAAATACAATGGTGTGTGTACGTGTGTGTATGCCAGTTTTAAGCGCTTTACATATACCATTGTAGTTGAGTTTCACAACTGAGATTTTCACTGTTCTTAATACTGTTTTACAAATAAGGAGACAGAGACTAAGACATGTTTAGAAAGTTGGTTTAAGTCACCCAAGTAGTGTATTTATATCACAAAGCCAAAATTAAGACAGACCTAGATCTTTGTGATTCAAAACCTCACTCTTAACACATTATTTTCGTGGCTCTCTGAAACTAACCTTTGATACTCAGTAAATAACTACATTTTCAACAAGCCGTTCAACCCAACAACTGCAAGATGTGTCATTTTATATACCACTGCAAAAAAAAAAAAAAAAATCCCCACAAAACTCCAAAGTAAGTTGTGATGTGTTATTGATTCTGGGATGCACCCCAACTACAGAAATGTAAAGCTATGTCTTATAATTGACAAAATAAGATATATTGGTTTGTCATCTAAGCATTTTCTTTCTTTCTTTCTTTTTTTTTTTTTTTTTTTTGAGATAGGGTCTTGCTGTGTAGCTCATGCTGGCCTTGAGTTCATTATGTAGCCCAGGCTGGCCTTGAACTCATGGTGATCCTTCTGCCTCAGCCTCCTGAGTGCTGGGATTACAGGCATGAGCCACCATGCCTGGCCTTGTCTGAACATTTTCCTTTCCATATTACCAGTAATTCAGTTTGCTTATATAAAACTGTATATGTTTTGACATTATTCTGAATTTTGGTTTATTGAATTTATAAGTATTTTCTTACTAAAGTCTTTTTTTTTTTTTTTTTAAAGTTCAGACTGGCCTTTAACTCATTATGTAGCCCAGGCTGGCCTTGAACTCATAGCAATTTTCCTTCCTTGACCTCCCAAGTGCTAGGATTGCAGGTGTGTGCCACCATGCCCAGCGTAATGTCTTAAAATATGCCTACTTTATAAGGCTTAGGAAGCATTTTACCTTCTTACCCTATACGTTGAATCTCGGCATTATCCTCCAGAAATTATTAATACATCTAGATTAATCAATTCTGTCTGAACTCACATAACTAAAAATTAAAAGAGCATTTCATTAATTTCCGTGAGGGAGTAAGCTGGCTAAGTTGGCTAGATTTTTATGACTACTAGTCAATGGAATTAGTGGGTCAAAGAATAGGGTCAATTTCTCCACATGTCTTTTTTTTGTTGTTTGTTTTATAATATTTAATAAATGCTTGCTGTTAATTAGTTTGGGTGACTAACATGAATAATACTTAATTTCTCTGTTTCAAAGCAGAACAGATTTAATTCTTTTTGAACTTACTGTGTTTCCTGTTTAGAGTGTCCTTCACTACTCTCCTTACCCTCCTCTCCTTGAACTCTCTGCTAACCTACAACTTCAAATGTAGGTGGTATTTGTTGTGAAGTCTTCTTCCTTCTGGTTACTGTATCGAGCCACCTCCTTCATTAGGTGAGCTTCTTGAAAGTTAATATTGAATCTCATTCACCTATTCTTTTGGTCTCGCACCATTCATCCCACTCCAGAAGTATGTAGATACTAAGTAAGTGTTGGCAGGAATGCTAGAGATACTTTACTTTAAAATTTTTTCGCCCTCAGTTACCACACTTAATTCTTTAATCTTCAACCTAAAGGCTCTTTTCTGATAGCTGGACTTTCAGAACTTCGTGACATGTTCATTTGGTACCTCAAACTCAGCATATCCCAAGCTCTAGTCATTGTTGACTTGCCCATCCCCAAACTAACAAGAGTAAGACAAACTGCCTCTTTTCTATCTCATCGCTAGAGAATGATTAAATTACATAGTGCATGTGTGGTGAGAATTCAGTAAATAGTATGCACGACAAATATTGACTTGAAAGAAATATGGGCTATTTCTTACATTCTCCTTTCTCTTTCACGTTCTGGTTGATCGTTGAGCCCTGTTGAATTCCTTCTCTTGAGTGATCTCTTGAATCTGTTTCTTTTTCTTTTTGTGGTGCTTGGAATTGAACCCAGGGCCTTGAATGTGCTAGGCAAATGCTCTACCACTGAGCTACACTCCCATCTGTTTTATTTTACTTTATTAATATTATTTTTAAATTTTGAGACAACGTCTTACTAAGTTGCCCAGGTTGGCCTTGAACTTGTGATCCTCCTGCCTCCTCCCAGGTATCTGGGATTACAGGTATGCACCATCATGGTCAGTTAATCTGTTCCTTTTTTGGGGCGGGGGCTTTTTGAGACAGGGTCTCACTATGTAGTGCAGGCTGGCCTTGAACTCACTTATGTAGCCCAGGCTAGCCTCAAACTCACAGTGATCCTCCTGCCTCAGCCTCCTGAGTGTTGACATTACAGGCGTGCACTCCATGCCTGGCGCTTTGTTCCTTTTCTTTATCCCTTTATCCCTACTGCTACCTTCCTATCCCCATTGGTCAGTATCACCTGTCACCTCAATTGCTGCAGTCACCTCCACCTCCTAACTGATCACCCCCCCTTTTTAACTGTAGCTAGAGTGATTTCTGTAACACATTTGAATGTGCAGCTCCTCTGCTTAAAACCTTTTTCTGCGTCTTTTCATTACCTTCAGGATGATGTCTGAACTTGATTTGACTTTCAAGACCTTCAGAATTTGGCTTCTAGTTAGCTTCTTTGTCCTCCTGTCCTTTGTCCTCTGCTGTCTGTGTCCTGATCCTCATCAATTTACCTGCACTTCTCCCTCAAGATGCCAAGGTCATTAGATCCAGGCCTCTGTACAGAAGCCTTCATCTGTCCCAAGTACTGTACCTCCTGTCCCTTCCTCACCTTCACTTTTGTTACCTCATACTTGTCTTTCAGGGGTTGGTTAGTCTGGGTGATCCCTCTGGGAGAAAGCCCCCTTTGATACAAGTCTGGTTCCAGGAGCCTCTTGTTTCCCTGGTACTCTGTGTGCTCTTACCATGTTGTAATTGCTTATTTATCATCTTGTGAGGCATTGGTTAGGGTGTAACAAAGGAAAGAGATAAATTGAGTATGTTTTAAAAAACGATGTGATTTGCATGGGATATATTAAAAAAGGGAATTAAATAGTCATTTTGGGATTTACCTAGTAGGGAAAGGAAAGAGACAATGTATCTGATAGATGAAAATTTTGAAGCCAGGAAAGGCACACTAGGTTCTTTTACAGCCTGAATGTAGAATAAATACCCTTTGACATTCCAATTTTCATCTATTCAGTTTCTCTAGCAGGACTTTTGGAGTGAAAATGATCGAAATAGCCTGTGGGAGGAAAACCGTTGGTCACATGACCATTTAACAATTTGTGTGGTGGAAGTGGCCATGAAGAGCTGGGGTGGGAACTTGCCCCTAGTTGGACCTTTCCTGTACTTACAGTCTGTGCACGTGGGCTTCGCTCCTTCTGCTAGGATGGTAGACCTAGTTCCTGGCAGCGCAGGCTTGTTCTCCTAGAGCCTCAGGTTGGAGACTCTAGGTAGATTTGGACGTGTGTCTTCCCTTGTCCAGTTCCTGCAGGTGAGGGGGTGAGGTGTGCTGCTTAGTCCAGCCTAGGACCTGGGATGCCATTTATAGCCAAGGCCCTCTTAGTAGAAAACTGACTCCTGGTAGGGAGGGTAATGAGTTCTGGGCAGACAAGAAGAATACCTGTTGTGATTCATAACCACTCCTTAGATTATGGGTTCATTTTTGTAGGTACTTTACTTGTGGAAAAGATACGCTCTGTATTATGGACATGAGTGTTCCAGGTGCAGAAATGGTAAGTCCAGTGTTTTGAAGAACTACATTGGCTTGTTGGTGTGTGCTAGCGGTATAACAAATATGAGTACCCGTTTGCTAAATGAGGCACATAGCTGTGAGATGCTTACAGAGTAGTAGTCTAAACAAACACAAAGGTCTGCCTAAGGTGCAGTGGGAGTGCAGTCTAAATTAGACTTTGGGAGAGTGGAAAACTTGCCTGAAAGAAAGTTAATTGAGCCAAGAAGTGTAGCTTTGGTGGGATGGGATAGAGGGACATCGGGGCAGAGCATGTGTGAAGCACAGAGATGCAGTGTTACCCTCCCTTGCATGGCAAACAAATCCAGGTGGAGTAAAGAGTGTCTGAGGAGTCGTAGGGGGGAGGCGGCCTTGGTGTTTGTAAGGGGCCCATCATAGAAGTCCTTGAATGCATTACCAAGGATGTAGAACTCGATCTTGAAAGTGTGGTGAACCTTTTAGATCTTCCAGTGGTAGCAGACAACCCGCTGTGGCACACGTGCCGTAGGTTCGCCACCACTGCTGTAGAGAGTCATTGAGGGATTTTGAAGCTGGACCTTTCACGCTTGTTGTGCCTGTGGAATATCTGCATGGATATGTCTGTCAGGTAGTTAACTATGCTGGAGTTTGGGAGAGAAGTTTTTGCTGGAGTCCGTTATAGGTGTTGAAGTCACGGATTTCGAGAGACCTAGAATAATTGCAGCGAAAGGCTGGGCGTAGAACCTGGGGGAGCAATCACACTGAAAGAGAGAGAGAAGAGAAAGGATCCATGAAAGAGACTAAGGGTGAGCCAGAGACACACCAGAGGAGTGGGCCCTCCTTACCCACAGAGCATACATCCTGCGACCCTGAGTGATATCTGAAATGGCAGGTAGTACCCAACCCGAAATAGACTGTGTTTTTCTGTAAGTACTGTACATGCCTGTGATGGAATGTAATTTATAAATTAGACACAGTAAGAAATTAGCAGCAGTAATTAATAATGAAATACAACAGTTGTGACAGTACACTAACAAAAATGTGAATGTGGTCTCAAAAATATTGTCCTGCACTCACCATTTACCTTGTGATGATGTCAGATGATTCAATGGCTATGTGATGAGATGAAGTGCGCTGAATGACATAGGCATTGTGACGAAGCATTGGCTACGCTGCCGTTCTTCATCGAACCTCAGAAAGCTGTTCTAAGCAGTGTGTACCATCCTGCTTCTCCTCCCGCAAGAGGTGAATCACCCTTTTGGTCAGCGTATTCAGTCTGTATGCAGTACCTGCCATTGGTCACTTAGTGTCCGTCTTGGTTATCAGGACCACTGCATGGTATTAGAGTGCTTTTCCTTAAGTAATCTTCGGTGGTACACAATTTAGAACTTAGGGACTGTTTATTTTTGAAGTTTTCCATGTAATATTTTCAGACCGAGATTGACCACAAGTAACTGAAGCCACAGAAAGTGAAATCGAGGATAAGGGAGGACTGTTACAGATGGGGGGTGATTGCATTGAGTCAGAGTCAACAGAAAATAGACGCTGAAACAACAAATATAAGCTACCTTTAAGAAACTGATACTATACAGGAAATATTAGGAGTTTATTTAGTTTGAGTGAAGAATTCCTCCAGTCATTATCAATTTTGGATGCATTGAGAAAATTTTTCGACAGTTGTTCCAGTGTAGGAATTTGAAATTTTTATTTCCTGTTATTTGTAAAGACAGAAAGGAGGGGGTGGCAGTTTTTTTGGTGGGTGCTGGTTGGGAGGAAAGAAGCTGTGGAGTAGAGAAGTGGATATAATATAGCACAGTCGTTGGAGTACAAAGCACATAGTAGAGTGTTAAGGTCCAGTAAAGCTATTTTGTCAGGGGACCCAGGGTGGTGATTGATTGTATAGTTGTAATTAAATTTACTTCATTTCTTAGGATTTCCCTTCCTTCCTCCCTTCCCCTTTCCTTCTGTCATCCTTTTCCTTGTTTGCTTTCTACTCTCCGTCTGTCTTCCCTTTCTCTCCCTCTCTCTCTCTCTCTCTCTCCCTTTTCCTCCCTCGGTGCTAGGCGTGACCCTAGGGCCTTGCACATGCTAGGTGAGTGCTCTGTCGTTGAGTATCCCCAGCCCTCTTTTCCAGGGTTCTATTCTATTCTATTTTTTCTTTCTTTAATAAAACAAGACAGTTTATTTGGAAAAAAGATGGAAAAGAAAGAATGTCGACAGCTATCTTGGGAGGCATCAGAGTTGAATATCCTCTGTTGTATTTCTTATTCTGCTTTTCTAGGGTCAACAATTCTCTGTCCCTGCTAAGTCACCATCTCATTTTCTTTGTAGTTAAACTCTTCATATTTAAAAAAAATTATGGTGAAAAGTACATAACATAAAATTCACCATCTTAACTGTGAGGTGTGCAGTGCAGTCGTGTTCACTCTGTGTCTTGCTGTGCCACTTTTCATCTAATAAAATTGAAACTCTATTCCATTGAACAACTTCTCTTTCCCTCCTTCCCAGCCTTGGCAACCAACATCCTACTTTCTGTTATCATTCCTTGTAAAGTTATCAATAATTCCGTAGTGCCTTCTACTCATACCATATTTAGCTTTCCCCATTTGTTCCAAAAATGACCTTCATTGCTACTTTAAAAAAATAATTGGTTTCAATTGGGGGCTGCCCATTGCATTTAGCCATCTCATCTTTTTTAGTATAGACATGTCTCTCCTACCCTTCCACCTTTTCATTTACCTGTCTTCTCCTTCATGATATTGACTTGCTAGCTCTGTTGAGACTTTATTACTGAGACTTTGTATTGCTGGTTTCCTCCTCATGGTGCACTGTGGGTGCTTCCTTTGTCCCCCATATTTACTGGCAACTGGGAGTTAGATCAAAAGGTGTGAGTAGACTTAGGTTAAACATTTTGGAAGAGTACTTCATATTGTTTCATGGTAACAGGTATGTAGTGTCTAGTTCCACTATTCTGACTTTATCTTGATTGCCAACGTAAGGTGGTAACAGTCTGATCATTACTTTTTTGCATCTAGCAAGTAATCTGTGGGATGGTATTTTGATACCATTGGTTTCTATCAACTTTTCATATAATGGAGCTTTAAACATTTATTGATTTATTTCTGAAGTTTTGTTATCATTTATTTGGGAAACTGACAACTGCAGGCCTGTAATCCCAGCTACGTGGGAGACTGAAGCAGGAGGATTGCAAGTTTAAGGCCAGCCTATGCAAATTAGTAAGCCTTTTTCTTAAAATAATAAAGAGTTAGAGATGTAGCACAGTGCTCCCTGGATTCAGTCCCTAGGACTGCCCCCCCAAAACCAAACCAAACCAAACCAAACCACAATAAAAAGTAAAAACTACCATGCAGTTCTTTTTTCAATTGTCTTCGTTCTCATTTTGTTTTCAGTCTTCTTTTGAATAGATGAAAAAACAACAGTCTAGACCAGTCATGGGAGCGGGGGACAGGTCAGCTGAGGGGAGCTAGAGGTAGAAAGGTAGAGCCAGCCGGCTTCGCTGATGGGGGTGTCCTGCATACCGACACCTGGTCTAAGGGATGTTCCAATTTTTAATTGAAAACAACAAAATAAAGTAGGAACTTCTTTTTTCTCTTTTCATTGATTATACTTGATCAGCTATTTAATTGTGTGTTATGAAATGGTAATTAGTTTTATTTTCCATTGTTTTACATTTAGTAGCTAGCTGCCTGAATAAAAACAAGTTTTCCTATATCATCTGGGTTTTTTTTTTTGTTACTCTGAAATAATGTTTTACTCAAAAAAGGCCCAATAAATGCTAAGTTTTTCCCCTTTATATCACTATTTTCAGAATGTAGTAGTCCTTTTAATGGTGGCAAATGAAGTCTTTGTCTTTTTCTTTGGAATATCAAATGTATTTATATTATGACTAGTCTATTTTAGATTTTTCATTTGAGATTATAAGTTGATATAAATTTACTTTTATTATATAACATTTTATTTTACAGTAAGAAGACCTTGTGTTAGATGTCAGGAAGAGCTGTAGAGTTTGCAGATGTCAACCATGGCCTTTCTAAGCATATTGGTAGCATCAATGCCAGAAAGACAGTAAGTATTAATAAAATCCTAGGGCATAGGGCTGGGGATTATAGCTCAGTGGTGGAGTGCTTGGCTAGCATGTGTGAGGCCCTGGGTTCAATACCTAGTAACACACGCACACACACAAACAAAATTGTAGGATATGAATATTTTACACATAGATTTTCAAGCTTTCATTTACATATTTGACCAATTAAAATAAAAGAAAAATTTCTCATGAAAAGGGAATAATCACAGATTTCTGTTAGTAGAATTTCTAAAGAGCTGGTGGTGGTATAAAATGTACTGACTCAAAGAGTCTGAAGAACTGTGTTGTAGTCTGGTTTTCCCACTTAATGAGGGTTTTATTTTCTCTATCCCTAAAAAGCCATTTCTTGCTCTTTCATATTTTAATTATCATTTGTTAGCCATTCACAAGTATTCCTGTACCTGTTTTAGGTATGGAAGAATACACTGTTGTGATCCGTGTTTTCAAGGAACGTGGCTAGTTGTAGAACTAAACTCATGCAGTGTCCAGGAGGCCGCTCTCCCTGGGCTCTGTACAGGCGGTGCAGGAAAGCACCGGGCTCTGCCCGTGATGTACAGTCCCTTTCCATGGAGGTGGAGATGAAGCTGGGCTGCATATTGTTACAGCTTCTCTGAGTCCTGTGGGACTATGACCGAGGAGGCAAACCAGGCTGCAAACATGTCCATTGGGGGTGCGGGGAGAAAATATGTCAGTAAAATATGTCAGATTTCCTTTTTTTTTTTTTTTTTTTGGTGGGTACCGGGGGTCGAACTCAGGACCTCACACTTGACAGGCAGGTGCTTATGCCGCTGAGCTATCTCACCGTCCTATTCAACAATGGAAATCTCTAAGATAATTAAGGAGGGCTAGTACTACAGTTAGGAGAGAAGGTTATAGAAAATGTTGAAGGATTATAGAGAAATACACCTTCCTGCCATTCTTTAGCCAAATGCTATGTATTGTTCAACAACTGGTTTTCATATTTAATAGCATATCTCAGAGCTCTGATTTCTACACACCACTTTATTCCTTTTTAACTGCTGATATTTCAAGGAGGGATTTTTGCCATAATTTAAGCATATTCTTTTCCATCAATATTTAAGATGTCTTCAGTTATCAGTTAGTAGTTTTTCTGACATATGGATACATTTTAAGATGATTAGTGCCAGGTAAGGTGATGCCATACCTGCGGACCCAGCACTTGGGAGGCTGGGGCAAGAGAATTGCAAATTTGAGTCTCATATGGACAATTTAGCAAGACCCTGTCTCAAAAAAAAAAAAAAAAAAAAAAAAAAAAAAAAGATGTAATTCAGTGGTAGAATGCCCTGGTTCATATTTTCTGTAAATATTGTCTTTTTTGGCTGGGCGTGGTGGCACATGCCTATAATTCCAGCACCCAGGAGGAGGCTAAAGCAGGAGGATTGCCATGAGTTCGAGGCCAGCCTGGGCTCCATAGTACGTGCAAAGCCAGCCTGAACTGCAAAGTGAGACCCTGTCTAAAAAAAAATTGTCTTTTTTAGTGACACACCCTTGGTACCTTCATGAAACTTTAGTATCTGCCTTGCCTTTCTCATACAGTGTACTCAAAATCATCTTTTAGGTTACTTCATTCCTAGAAAGATTGTGTTGGTCTTTGGTAGTATTAGTATTTGAGGGAAATGTTTTTTTCATCTTGTCTGGGTCCTGTAGCTTCCCTGTATAGTCCTATAGAAACTTTTTTTTTTTTTTTTTGTGAGAGTTTTACAGTGTTGTTAGTATATTTGGTTGTTAGTATCGATTTTCTTAAGCCTATTCTTCCTAGATGGCTAATAATGAGTGTTAAATAGAATATCTTTTTTTTGTGTATGGTGCTGGGATGGAATCCAGGGCCTTGCACATGTTAGGTAAGTGCTCTATCATGAAGCTATATCACCACCCTCCAGGATTTGTTGTTAAAAGAATATTGTATTTTTTGGATATTATACCAAAATGGTAAGTTATTTAAAGTTATAGTTTTTATAACACACTACATATAACAGATTTATTCATAAAATGAAATGGGAGGGTTTTGTGTGTTGATGATGTGATTCTTGTTTGGAAGGCTTTTTTGAAGTGGTGTTTAATTGGTACGTCCACTTTAATGACAGTACCATTGCCATACCACTATGGAGTTTGTTCACTCTGCTACTCTTCATAAATTCCTTAAGACCTCTGTTTACCATGCTGGCCTATTATGATGGTAATCAGGGAGTAAGTATTTATCAATTAGGTTTTCTGTGAGGTTGATATTGAATATTAGAGGTAGAAAGGTTTGGAAAATGTGTGTATGGAATTTATACACAAATAATTACTATACTAATAATTGTTTTTAGGTTGTTCAAACCATTCCTTTTATGTCTCCATAATATATCCAACTTTACCTATCCTTATTTTCTATATATTTTTAGAATTATACTGTCTATTGAGGTCAAGTCTGTATGTGAAGAAACAATACAAGCTTACTTAAACTCATGTTTTATTTTACTTTTTCTTTTTTTTCTTTTTGAGACAGGGTTTCACTATGCAGTTCAGGCTGACCTTGAACTCACTTTGTACCCCAGGCTGGCCTTGAACTCAGTGATCCTCCTGCCTCCACCCCCTAGTGCTGGGATTACGGGCATGCGCCACCATGCCCAGGCAAATTTATGTTTTAAACTGGGTGTGGTGGTACATGCCTGTAATCCCAGCAGTTGAAAGGCTGAGGCAGGGGTATTGCCATGAGTTCAAGGCCAGCCTGAGCTACATAGGGAGACCCTATCTCAAAAAACCAAACAAACAACAAAAAACTTGTGTCTTAAGAGGCTCTTTTTATGGAAAAAGGAAGATATATAAGATCAGATGATAAAAGAGTTGCACAATCATCATTTATTGTGGCATTAGTGGGACTGAAATAAATTGGATATGAAAATAAAATTGGTAATTGGAATGTAGTATCAGGTCTGTATGTTTTTATACATCAGAATTTCTTTTTTTTTTTTTTTTTTGTGGGTACCGGGGGGTCGACCTCAGGACCTCACGCGCCAGCAGGCGCCCGTGCCGCTGAGCGATATCACCGGCCCCTTTTTCCTATGTGGGTTCCGGGAGTCGAACTCGGGCCCTCGCGCTTGCCGGGCAGGCGCTTAAGCCGCTGAGCCATCTCACCGGCCCTATACATCAGAATTTCTGCACTATACTCATTAATTGGACTCTGAAACTACCTATGGTATGTGTTTAGATCTTTTCCAATATACAGTGAAAGAAAAGAGTGAGGCCAGGTGTGGTGGTGCACCCCTGTAGTCCCAGCACTTGAGAGGCTGAGGCAGGAGGATTGCTATGAGTTTGAGGCCAGCTTTGGGCAACACAGTTCAAGACTACCCTCAGCTACATAGTGAGACCCTGTCTCAAAAACATACACACACACACACACACAAACCCAAAAATATATATACTAATATACCACAGATTATTTGGGAAATGTAAAAGTAATATATATATATATATATAATCATATATAATCTTACCCAGAGATTTTTGTCTGTTTTGATTCACTCCCATTTGGGTGCCCATGTAGACTCTATTTAGTTTGTGTCTTGCTTTCTTTTCTAACATAGTTTTTAAAAAACTCTAACTAAATGCTATCTAAGACAGTATTTTTTTTTTTTTTTTTAAATTTTAAAGAGAAGAAAAAACAAAACAAATCAAAAGAAGAACAAATTTTCAAACCAACATAATAGGAGGGTAACAATGGTTAATACATTACGTATTACTATCTTTAAGTTAGTTATTCAGGACACCAGACATTAGCATTCAATTGTCCAAACATTATTGGCACAAACCTTACTCTTCAATGAACTAAGTAAAAATGGTAGTGTATCTATCTTAACCATCTTATATATATATATATACAATTTTTTTTTTCCCTTTCCCTTCTTTCTTTTCCCTATTCCAGTCTCTCTTTCCTTTTGACCAGTTTCTTTTTGATTCACCATGTCTATTGTACATTTTGGATCTTATTTACTCTTTCAGTTTCTCATACTAGAGAGACAATACGCTGCTTACACATGTGCTTCTGGTTTATTTCACTTATGAGTATTTTCTCGAGTTGCATCCATTTACCTATAAAAGTAAGACAGTATTTTTAAAAAACAGCCTTTTTTTGTTTTGTTTTGAGATGGGGTCTTGCTGTGTTGTCTGGGCCGGCTTTGAAAAACTGGGCTCAAGCAGTTTTTATGCCTCAGCCTTTAAGTAGCTGGAAATATACTTGTGCGCCACTATGCCCAGCTGAAAGCAGTTTTAAATGGCTACCTAAAATGGAGGGGAGGGTAAAGGTGGTGGGGGGGCACAAATGTATTTAGAATTGGCAGGCTTTGCTAAGTGACTAAATATGAGACAGGAGGGAAAGGGGATGGCAATATGACTTAGGCTTTGGCCTCACAACTATAAATTGCCGAGAGCTGAGATTTCAAAGAGTAGTTAGAACAGACGGGCAGTGAAGGACCAGGTCGCCCTTACACATGCCTGGGGGTGTAAAGGGATACAGAGTGGAGCTATTCAGTAGGTAGTTTGCTGTCTGGAGTCAGAGAAGAGGCAGTGACTGGAGGGGTTAATTTGTTAACATGTTGGTTAGTAGTGTTTACAGCCCAGACTGGATGAGATACCAAGGGAGGGGATGAGGCCGAGGAGAATTGAGAGGTGAGAAAATACTTAACAGCCATGTCCTCAGGAGAGAGAGAGCAAGTTCTTAGGAGGAGGGATTGATCATTCTATTTTTATTTTACTTAATTTTATTTTTTGAGACAGAGTTTTGCTATGTAGTCCAGACTGGCCTTGAACTCACTATGTAGCCCAGGCTGGCCTCTAACTCACAGCGATCCTTCTGCCTCAGCCTCCTGAGTGCTGGGATTACACGCCTGCACACAAGTGTGTGCCACCATGCCGGGTGATCATTCTAGATGAGGACTGAGAATTGACCATTTAATTTTATTTTCTAATGGCTGCTATTATAAAAAAAATAACCTGTCAATCTTGCTTAACTGTCTGATTGATCTAATAATCCATAGATTGCTATTGGATTTTTTTTTTTTTTTTAATGTGAGTACTAGGAGTCAAACACAGGATCTCGCGCTTGCCAGCAGGCGCTTGTGCCGCTGAGCGATATCACCAGCCCTTTTTTTTCTTTATGTGGGTTTCGGGAGTCGAACTCAGGACCTCGTGCTTGCCAGGCAGGTGCTTATGCCGCTGAGCTATATCACCGGCCCTCTATTGGATTTTGTATGCACGCAAAACTTAATGATAGTTCCCCATCTTCTTTTCCTATTTTTATCACTCGTACTTTCTTTAAAGTTAATGTCTAGTACAATGTAGTTCAAAAGTGGTGATCCCAGCCTGCTATAGTGGTGCACACCTGTATCCTAACACTCTGGGAGGATCACAAGTTCAGCCTGGGCAATTTAGCAAGACCCTGTCTCAAAATAAAAAATAAAAAAAGGGCTAGGGTTGTAGTTTAGTGCAAAGGCCCTGGGTTCAATCCTCAGTACCTCTGGGGCTGGCATGGCTGGGGAGTGGGGGAGGAGAGTGGGAGTGGGAGGTAGTGATCATTCTTTCATTTCTACTGTAATTGCAAAGGAAAAACTTGTAGTGCTTCACAATTAAGTATGAGGTGCTTCATTTTTTCTGTGTCTTTGTCAGTTACCTTTTATTTCTAGTTTGTGTAATTATCTTGAGTGAATACTAACTTTTTAAAAATGCTTTTTCTGTATACATTGAGTTGATTATGTGATTTTTCTTTTTGATAATGTCAGAAATTACATGATTTTCAAATGTTCAAACAACCATGTATCCTTAAAATAAATAGATGCATTGTTCTTTTTTAATTTTTACAATTTTATTTCTTTATTTTATGGTATTGGAGATTGAACTCAGGGTCTTCATACTGAGTTATGTCCCCAGCCCTTTTTTATTTTTGTTTGTCTTTTGTTTTTGGTTTTTCGAGACAGGGTCTCACTGCATAGTTCAGATTGGCCTTGAACTCACTATGTAGCCCAGGCTGGCTTTGAATTCACAGCGATCCTCCTGCCTTAGCCTCAGGAGTGTTGGGATTATAGGCATTTACCACCATGCCCAGAACTTATTTTTGTTTTATTGAGACAGGGTTTTGCTAAGTCAGTAAGGTACCCTGGCTGGGTTTGAACTTCTGATCCTACTGCCTCAAACTCCCAGAGTGCTTGGATTATAGGTGTGTGCGCCACAGCCAGCTGGTGCATTGTTCTTTTTTAAGTCACTAATATAATTTTTATATTATGTAATTAGTCACTATAATATTTTGTTCAGAAATGTTGTATTTATTTTCGTTAGTGAATAGATCTGTAATTTTTCTTTATCTTTTTTTTTTTTTTTTTGGTACTGGGAATCGAACTCACGACCTTGTGCTTGCCAGGCAGGTGCTGTGCTGCTGAGCTATATACCTGGCCCTCTCTTTTTCTTTTTGAGACAGGATCTCATATATAATTCTGGCTGGCCTTGAACTCACAGTGATCCTCCTGCCTCAGCCTCCTGAGCGCTGGGATTACAGGTGTGTACCACCATGCCCGGCCATTTTTATTTCTTTTAATCCTTGGTAAAGTTTTGGATCAGGGTTAGGCTGGCTTCATAAAATAAGTCAGGATGTCTCCTCTGCCCACCCCTCTCTTCCCCTCCCTTCCCTTTCTTTTCATTCCCCTCCCTTCTTCTCCTTCCCTACCTTTTCTTCCTTTTCTTCTCTCTTCCATATTGCTCAGGCTAGTTCCAAGCTCATGGGCTTCAGTGATTCTTCTACCTCAGCCTCTTGAGTAGCTGGGACCATACAGGTGAGCACCACTAACTACTCCTGGCTTCATTTCATCTCTTTCTATTCTTAGGAAGAGTGTATAAGATTGGTATTAAGAGATTCATTTAATGAAATTTACTAATGGAACTATCTAGACCTGGGGTTTAATTTGTGGGAAAGTTTTAAAGTACTGATTTTATTCCTTTAATAGATAAAAGACTACCAGATTTTGATATTTTGGTTGCTTCCTCCCCCCCATCTTCCCCTCTCCCCTCATTTTTCCCTTCCCCCTTCCCATTTGCTGTCTTCTCCTCCCTCTCTGCTTTCTGTTGTACTGGAGATTGAACCCAGGACCTTGTACATGGTAGGCAAATGCTCTACCAATGAGCTACATCTCCAGCCCTTTTCGTTTTGAGACAGAATCTTGCTAAGTTGCCCAGGCTGGCCTCAAATTGTGATCCTCTTGCCTCACGAGGTTTGTGCTTGTGCCACCATACCTGGATTTATTCTTCTTTTCTAAGATATATATATATATATATATATATATATATATATATATATATAATCTTCTATGCATGGCTTTAGTTGTATTTCACAAGTTTGGATATATAAAAGTATTTGGTTCAAAATATTTTCTAATTAACATAGTGAGTTCTTCCTTGATTCATGTGTAGAAGTGTGTTTAACTTTCAATTACTGTAATTAGGTTCTAATTATTTTTGCTAGTGATTTCTAGCATGATTGCATGTGTACTTGAAAATAAAGTATATTCTGTGGTTGTTGAATTCACTGTTTTATAGATATTAAGTCAAACTGTGTTTCTCATATGGCTGAAATCTGTGTCCTTATTTTTTTCCTTCTCCTCCTCTTTTTCTTCCTCCTCTCTTTCTCTTCATTTTTCCCCAATGCTAACATCTTTGTAAAAGTATAGTAGGAGATCATAGCCAGGAAATTCACATTAAGATATAGAAATCCCTCAAGTGGCTCTTTAATGGGCCTCCTCTTACTTTTGCTTTGGCACCACTAATCTGTTCTCCTTTTCTATAATTCTGTCATTTCAAGAATGTTGTGGGCCGGTGAGATAGCTCAGTGGCATAAGCGCCTGTGTGGCAAGCGCGAGGTCCTGAGTTCGACTCCTGGTACCCACATACGAAAAAGGGCCAGTGATATCACCCAGCAGCACGGGTGCCTGCTGGTGCGTGAGGTCCTGAGTTTGAACCCGGTACCCACACAAAAAAAAAAAGAATGTTGTATAGGTAGAATCATTCAGTATATGACTTTTTTCACTCTTTATAATTCTCTGGAATTTGATCCAGGATTTTGTATGTATCAATATGGTAGTTGGAGCCAGGGATGGTGGCGTACACTGTAATCGCAGCACTTGGGAGGCTGAGGCAGGAGGATCACCGTGAGTTTGAGGCCAGCCTGGGCTACATAGTGAGTTCAAGGCTAACCTGGACTATATAGCAAGACCCTCTCTCCAAAAAAAAAAAAAAGGTAGTTGTTTTTCTATTACTGACTAGTTATTTTATGGAATGAATATATCTTAGTTTGTTTGACTGTTCACCCATTGAAGGATATCTGAGTTGTTTCCAGTTCTTGGTTACTATGAATGAAGTTGCTATAGAGCTGGGCGTGGTGGCACACTGTTGTAATCCCAGCTACTTGGGAGGCTGAGGTAGAAGGAATACAAATGCAAACTCAGTCTAGGCAATTTAGTTCTTTATATGTCCTAGCGACTAGTCCTTTGTCACATACATTATGGTATGTAAATATTTTTTCCTAGTATGTGGCCTGTCTTTTCATCTTCTTAAGGTGTCTTTTGTGGAGCAAAACTTCCTTTTTTTTTCTTTTTGAGACAGGGTCTCACTATGTAGTTCAAGCTATCTTTGAACTCACTGTGTAGCCCAGGCTGGCATTGAACTCGTAGGGATCCTCTTGCCTCAGCCTTCCAAGTACTGGGATTACAGGCGTGTGCCACCAAGCCCAGTGAAAAGTTCCTGTTTTGATGAAGCAAAAATTACCAGTTTTTCATTTTATGTATCATGCTTTTGGTGTTTTTTCTTACCTGCAGATCCTGAAATTTTCTCCATTTATTTTTTTTCTCCCTGTAAAGTTTTACAGTGGCGAGGTACAGGGACTACTTCCAGGTACTCAGGAGGCTGAGGTAGGAGTTTGAGGCCAGCCTGGACAATTTAGTAAGACCCTGTCTCAAAATAAAATCTAAAAAAGGGTTGGGGACGTAGAACTTTTGCCTCGCATGTACAAGACTTTGGGTTCAATCCCTAGTATTTAAAAAAAATAATAGTTTTGTATCTTATATTTAAAACCGTGGTCCATTTTGAGTAACTCTTCTGTAAAGTTTGTAGACGTAGGTCAAGCTTTGGTTTTTCACCTGTGGGTATCCACTTACTCCACATTCATCATTTATCATATCATTTATCATCGTTGATTGTATTTTCTCTGTTGACTTACTTTTTCACCTTTGTCGAGAGCCAGTTGGCAAACTGTGGTACATTCCTGTAATCCCAGCACTCTGGGTAGCTGAAGCAGGATTGCATGGGTCCAGTTCCCAGTACCATGAAAAAGAAAATCTTTTGGGCATATTTTGTTGGTTTATTTCTGGAGTTTCTATTGTGTTCTGAGATCCATAATCTGTTATCAGGTCTATATATCTGTTACTCACTGATAGCATATCACCTTAATTACTGTAGGTGTTTTACAGTTCTTCAAGTTGGACTGACCTCATCCATCTGTGTGTGTATGTGCGTGTGTGTGCGTGCATGTATGAGTGTGTGGTAGTGAGGCTGGAACCCAGGGCCTCTGCATACTAGGCAAGCTCTCTACTAGTGAGCTACACCTCCAGCTCTTTGCTCTATTTTTCAAAATTGTTCTACCTTGCCTGTATCTGTAAATGTCTTGCTTGGGATTTGGTAGGAATTGTGTTAAACCTGTGTATCAGCTTGGGGAGAATTGCTGTGCTTACTTTATTGAGTCTTTCAGCCCATGAACATGCTATGTTTTCCATTCTTTCAGATCTTTGGTTTCTTTCATCACCATTTGTAGTTTTCTGGATACAAGCCCTATAATTTCTTTGTCAGATTAGTACTTATGTATTTCATTTTTTTGAGTGATTGTGAATGGTGTTGTATTTTAATTCCCGTATCTGTGTTCATTGTTAGTGAATATGTAGTGTTTTTTGTATACTTAATTTGTGTCCTATAACCTTGCTGACCTCACTTACTGGTTGGAAATTTTGTAAATTCCTTAGGATTTTCTATATAGACAATCATGTCATTTGCAAATAGGGGCACTTTTATTTTTTTCTTTCTATGTATGTATGCTTTACTTCCTTTTTTTTTTTTTTTTTGATCTTATTTCACAAGCTAGATCCTCCAGCATTATGTTGAATAAAAGTGGTTAAAGAAGACATATTCACTGTATTCCTGATTTTAAGAGGAAAGTATTTAGTATTTTCCCACTAAGTATAATGTTAGCTATAGTCTTTTGTAGATGCTTTTTAATGAGTTGTGATAGTACGCCTCTATTCCTGTTTTACTAGAGGTGTTTTTTTTTTTAAATCTTGAATGGGTGTCGAATTTTGCCAGATTTTTTTTTTCTGTATTGTTTAACTGTAATTTTTTTCTTTACCCTGTTCCTATGGTAGATTATACTAATTTTTGAATATGGAACCAGATTTGTTATTCTTAGAATAAATTCTACTTTGTGGTATATAATGCTTTTTTTTTTTTTTTTGTGGGTACCAGGGGGTCAACCTCAGGACCTCGTGCGCCAATAGGCACCCGTGCCGCTGAGCGATATCACCGGCCCCTTTATCGTATGTGGGTTCTGGGAGTCGAACTCGGGCCGTCGTGCTTGCAAGGCAGGTGCTTACGCCGCTGAGCCATCTCACCGGCCCTATAATGCTTTTTATGTATTGCTGACTTTGATTTGCTAATGTTTTGCGATGGATTATTTTTAAAGTAGCAGTATTTTTTATTTTTTTTACTTTATTGGTACATTTTAGATATACATGGTGATAACATAGTGATAACATTCATCATAGGGAATTTGTAACTGCATGTGATATATCCTGCTTCTTTTTTATTTCATTCCCCTACCTTTCCTTCAGTCCCTCTTCCACTCTTTAGTTACAAAAGCTTTGTTTCCATTTTTTCCTTCTATTCTTTTTTTCTCTTGTCCCTTCTTTCCTCCTCCTCCACCCCATTCCCCTTCTCATTTGAACATTTTCTTCCCATTTCCCAATATCTATTGTATATTTTGATCCTTATTTACACTTTTGATTTCTCACACCAGAGAAATCATGTGATATTTACACATGTGTCCGATTTATTTCATTTAAGAGTATGGTCTCAAGATGCATTCATTTAGCTAGAAATGCCTCAAGCTTATCCTTCTTTATGGCAGAGTAGTACTCTATTGTGTTAAAAAAAAAAAAAAAAACCTCTTCTTTATTCATTCATTGGTTGATGGGCATTTGTGTTGTTTCCAAGATTTAGCTATTACAAATTGTGCTGCTATAAACATGGGTGTGCATGTATCACTGTGGTGTGATGCTTTTAATTCTTTTGGGAAGATACCAAGAAGGGGAATAGCTAGGTCTATTGGAACCTCTGGTTTTAGTTTTTGAGGAATTGAGGGTTTTTTTCTTTTTTTAATTAAGTTTATTTTTACATTTTAGGTATACATAATGCTCACATTCATCATAGGGAATATGTACCTGTACATGATATAACTTGGTTCTTTTTTTCCCCCATCCCTCTGCCCTCCCTTCAGCCCCTCTTCCCCTCCTCATTTACAAAAGCTTTGTTTTCATTTTTCCTTTCTTTTCTCATCATTTTTTTTTCTTTTCCCTTCCTTTCCACCTCCCCCCCTCCCTGGTTCCCCTTCCCATTTGAACTTTTTCTTCTTCTCTCCCGATATCTATTATACATTTCGGTCCTTATTTACACTTTTGGTTTCTGTGAGGGATTTTTGTGTTTACATTCATAAGTAATATTGGTGTGTAGGTTTTGTTTTTGTACTGGTTTTGTCTGGTTATGAATCAGGATAGTATTAGCTTCATAAATGAGTTGAAAGTGTTTCCTCTTATATTTTGAAAGATACTTTGTAGAATTAGTGTTAATTTTTCATGAAAATGTTAGAATTCTCCACTCAAGCCATTTGGCCCTGGATTTTTTGTTTTAAAATTGTGAATTAAATTTTATTAAAAATTATATATATATATATATATATATATATATATTTTTTTTTTTTTCCCCTATTGGGTGAGTTATAGTAGTAGTGTGTAGTTTTGAGAAACTGGTCAATTTTGTATAAGTTGTCAAATTTTTATGTGTATAATTAATATTTTCCTTTATTAGCCTTCTAATATCTGTAGGATCTGTAGTGATACCTGCTTCATTCCTGATATTGGGAATTTGTGTCTTTTCTCATTTTTCTTTCAGGTAGGTTTGTCAGTTTTATTGACCAGTGAACAGTACTTTTTAAAATTCATTTTGTTTTCTTTTTCCTGTTTTAATTTCATTGATACCTGTTCTTTCTTTTTTTTTTTAATGTGGGTACCAGGAGTCGACCTCAGGTCCTCGCGCTTGCCAAGTAGGCGCTTATGCTGCTGAGCTGTCTCACTGGCCCTGATACCTGTTCTTTCATTTATCATTTTCTTCTGTCTACTGACTTGGGTTTATTTTGCACTTCTTTTTCTAGGTTCTTGTGATAGAGACTTAGATTTTTTTTTTCTTTTTTTGAGATAGGGTCTCGCTATGTAGTTCAGACTAGCCTTGGACTCACTATGTAGCCCAGGCTGGCCTCAAACTTGTGATCCTCCTGCGTCAGCCTCCCAAGTGCTGGGATTACAGGTGTGTGCCACCACTCTTGGTGAGACTTAGATTATTGATTGAAGACTTTTTTCTTTTCTAGTTTATTTCACAAGCTAGATCATCCATTATGTTGAATAAAAGTGGTTAAAGTAGACATCCTCACTATTTTATAGCATTTAGTGTTGTAAATTTTCCTGTCATCAGTTCTTTAAATGTATCCTACACATTTTTATGTGATGTATTTTGATTATCATTTATTTCCGTATATTTAAACATTTTTGCTTGAGATGTCATCCTTGACCCATGGTTTATTTAGAAGTATATTGTCTCTCTTCTAAGTGTTTGAAGATTTTCCTGTTATCTGTCTGTAATTGATGTCTGCTTTTATTTTGTGTGGTTGAAGAATGTACTCTGTATGCTTTCAGTACTTTTAAGTTCTTATGTAGCTTAGATTATGCTGTATTTTGGTAGTCGTTCTATGGGTGTTTGAAAAGAATGCATATTCTGGGGCTGTTGGGTGGAATGTTCAATAGCTGCAGTGTTGATTAGATCCTTAATTGTTATTGTTGTTCAGTTTTGTATCCTCGGGCTTTTGTAATAGTTTTTATAAATTGTTAATGGAATAGTATTAAAATCTGTAACTGCAGTGAACTTGTCTCTTTTTCCTTTTAGTTCTGTCAGTTTTTTTCTTCATCTGTTTTGTAGCTCTGTTAGGGTCGGGACGCCCGCCGCGTGAAAGAAGACTCCAAGAAGCTTTCTCTCATGCAAAAGGCAAAGGGCTTTTATTTTCCAAGCATGCGTGGGGCACACTGAACACGCAGGAACAGTGGGCCCCGAGGCCTGCCTGTGCAGGGCTTATATGTCTATAGAACAAAGGGAGGAGGGGTCTCAGCAAGCGCGGTTACAGAAGCAGATAGCATTGGTTAGTTTAAACAGATTTTTACATTTATTGGGGAAGATATCTATACGGGGGGGTCTAAAGGCTGGGGGGGTAATGACCATTACCTAATATGGGCTGCGGATGGTCCGGTAATGACCATTACCTAATATGGGCTGCGGATGGTCCGGTATAGCGCATCCTGCAACTCTTGCAAATTCCTTAGCTCAGGGTCAGTTCTTATCGGGTAGCCCAGTTCCTTGGTCTGAAGTCAGCTTGTTCTGTTTTATCTATCTGGGGCTGCTTTTTGTAACAGCTTAATTTCCAGAGCACAGGAAGGAGGGGAACATCATGATTTGAGCATTCCCAGGAGGAAAAATTTCTCTCACAGCTCGTTGTTTGGTACTTAGACATTTAGGGTTGCTACACGTTCCTGGTGGATGGATACTTTATCAGTACGTAGTGTCTGTCCTTTTTTGTTTCTGTTAATTTTTTTTTTTGGTTGGAATTCTTATATATAAAAATGTGATTTTATTTAATTTTAATTAATTTGAATTTAAATAGGCACATGTGGCTGGTGGCTGCCATATTGACAGTGCAGTTGTGGAAGGTGGAGAGAGCTATGACACAAATGTAATTAAAAGGTAAATTTTATGGAAGGAGGTGATTAAGGGCAATGGGTGGTAGCAGAACGGGGAGATTGGGGCAAAGGAATTGGGGTATTTGATTTTCAGTTGGATAGTCAGGATCAGAAATCATTGAATATGATACTTGAACAGAGGATTTGAAGGAGTGAGAGAGTAAGCAATGTAACTATCTTGGGGAAGTGTGTATCAAGCACTAGCAGGGAGGTAGGCCGTTGTAACAACTTTAGCTTTTACAGCTTGAGCGTTTAGAGCAAACCCTGATCATTCTGGTTGTTATGTTGAAAATAGAATGTAGGGGACAAGGGTACAAGCAGGGAGACTAGTTAGGAGATAGGAACACACAGGAAGGATGATGGTAGTCAGACCAAATGCTTAGAACAGATTTTGGGAAAAATACCAGATATGTACTTTGGGATTTTTTAAGTTCGAAACGTTATTACAAACAGAGAAACAGAGAAAATAAAGTAGTTGTAGTTCTACTCCCAGATATATGGATTCCTGCCTTTGTAGAGCTTATCCTTTACTGGACTAAGGATGATAAACATAATACATAAATAGAACATATACCATGACGGAAGATAGGTGCTGTGGAAAAATTGAAGTAGGGAAAGAGGGTTAATAGGTTGAGGAACTGAGTTCCTGAAATAGTAACATACTGAGTAGTGATAAGAAGGTGGTAAGGAAATAGCTGGGAGAAAAGTAGTTCAGGTAGAGGGAATCAAGGTGTAAAGGTTCCCAGGTGAGAGCATGACTGATATGTTGATGAAGAGCAAAGAGGCTAAGTATGCATGGAGTGGCATGAGCAAGGGAAGGAGGGTTAGGGAATGACAGTACAGAGGCAACAGTGTCTGGGTTGTAAGCCATTTTAAGGCCTCCGCCTTTCATCCTGAGATGGGAAGCTAGTGGATAGATTAGCAGAAGGAGGCATAATCCAACCTGCAGTTTAATTGAGTCACTTTGCCTGTAGTGCTAAACAGACTAAAGGGGGCAAAGGTAGAAGCAGGAAAATTGGTTAGACTGTTAGAGTAATCCAGGCAAAAGACTGTGACAGTCTATAGTTAGAGTGGAGATGTAAGGAATGATCATATTCTGGGTGTGTTTTGGGGGTTGCTTTTGCAAAATTGTCTTAACAGTTTGATATGGGATGAGAGAAGTCAGGATTATTCCAAGAGTTACAACCTTAACAGTTAGATGGCTAGAGTTACATTAACCGAGTTTTGAAAGACTGGAAAAAGCAGGCTTGAAGGGGTGTAATCAGGAGCTCAGTTTTGGACATGTTATGTTTGTGATGCCTGTTAGACATCTGAGTGTAAGCGTTCAGTAGGCATTCTAATTACATTTATGGATGCTGTTTTATGTTTTTAAAAGAAGTAATGATATTAAAACAATGTACTCACTATCCTGAAATATGTTACATTTTGTTAATATCTTAATTGTTAACATGTTCAATCCTGGCAAAATGGAAATAATTTGAAGAAAGAAATTGTTTGACCACTTTTCAGCTTCACTGCCAGAAGCGATGTTACTTTCTTAGAGTTAAATAAAGTTGTTGTTCCAATTTTAGAAATAGAAATATAACTATATAGCCTGAGTGATTTTACTTGCTTTTTATTTTAGGTCCTATTACTGCTGGATTGTGCAAGATTTTAACCCTATTTTTTTTGAATTACAATTTAAATATCAAACATCTTAAATTTTATAAAAGGGAAGCGTTTTAGTTTTGGAAGTCAGAATGCCAAGGAAAAGGAAAAATCTTGGGGGAAACCCTTTTCGGAAGACTGCAAACTCTAAGGAAGTTGTCATGTCCGGTGTTGCTAGTCATGAGGAGCCAACCACTACTCTTCTTTCTGTGTGTGAGACAGAAATTGCTCAGGAAGAACTCTTCACCAGTATCTCAGAGATGTTTTCTGATCTGGATCCTGATGTAGTGTATTTGATGCTTTCTGAATGTGATTTCAAAGGTGAGAAAAAGTTTAGTTTGAACCCTTTACATCTTATAAGAAGACTTCATGTACTGTGCTATGACTAATAGTGATATAGAAAAATAACTCTCATTTTTGTTCATTGTTAAGCGTCTGCCATGGGCAAGGTACCAAGTTTGGGATTATGAGGGATATGAAGAAAAATAAGGCATAGTTTCTGCTCTTAAGAAATGTGTAGTTCTAGATGTAAGAAGTAGGTATAGATATCATATTCTACATCTTATTTTTATCTCTTTCCTCTAGAACAGATTGACACTCTTGACATTTTAGGCTGGATAATTCTTTTGGAGAATGGCTTTCGTATGCATTGTAGAATATTTAGTAGCATGCCTGGCTTTACCCACTAGATGCCAGGAGTGTTCCACCCCCTATTTGTGATGACAAAAAATATTTCTGTATATTATCAAAGGAGGCAAAATTTTACCTGGTTGAGAATCAGTGTCCTAGAATATAAGCTCCATGAAGACAGAGATTTTAAAAACTGCTTTGTTGGGGCCGGTGAGATGGCTCAGCGGTTTAAGCGCCTGCCTTGCAAGCGCAAGGGCCCGAGTTCGACTCCCGGAACCCACATACAAAAAAGGGGCCGGTGATATCGCTCAGTGGCACGGGCGCCTGTTGGCGCGCGAGGTCCTGAGGTCGACCCCCCGGTACCCACAAAAAAAAAAAATAAATAAAAAAAATAAAAACTGCTTTGCTTCTGTATTTTCAACCCTTAAAATAACAAATGACTCCTAGGAGTTAGTAGCAGCTAGGTAATTGTAATTGTGCAAATAAAATCTGATTAAGAGCTGAAGCTAGGGGCTGGGGATATAACTCAGTGGCACAGCATCTGCCTGGCAAGTGTGATGTCCTGAGTTTGATTCCCAGTACCAAAAAAAACAAAAACAAAAACAAAAAAAACAGAAAAAAGGCTGAAGCTAGTAGAGTAGTATGGTTTTAAAACATTGGCTTTGGGGGGCCAGGGATATAGCTCAGTGGCACAGTGCCTGCCTGGCAAGCGTGAAGTCCTGAATTCGATTCCTGCTATCAAAAAAATAAAAAAATAAAACATTGGCTTTGGAGTCAGGAGACCTAGTTTAGATTTCCAGTTCTGCCACTAATCTCTCTAAGTCTCAGTTTTCTAATCTGTTAATGAAAAGTAATAGTATGTGTCTTATAGGACTTTTTGGTGAGGATTGACTTTTCTTTTTCTTTTTTTAGTAAAGTCATCAGTATAGTAAGTTCTTAATAACTTGTACTAAGTTGTTTAAAAGCATGTTTACACACAGAAAATACTAGATAAGTTGGCTAGATGAGTAAATTAAATGTTATAGTCAGTATTGTTATTGGCCATCATTAATTTTTTTTTGTTTTTTGTCTTTTGGTCTTTTTGAGACAGGGTTTCACTATGCAGTTCAGGCTGGCCTTGAACTCACTTTGCTCAGCCTCCCGAGTGCTGGGATTATAGGCGTGTGCTACCATGCCTGGCTTCATTTTTTTTTTGAGGCAAGGTCTTGCTATGTAGTGCAGGCTTGCCTTGAATTCACTGTATACCACAGGCTGGCCTCAAACTCATGGTGATCCTCAAGTCTCAGCCTTCAAGTGCTGGGATTACAAGTGTGTGCCACCACACCTTGCTTGGCCATGATTAGTGTAAGATAAGATTTTTCTAGATTTGAAGGTTTTGGTAATATGTGATAAAACTTTCACTTCTAGTTGTGTGAGCTGTGATGCAAGCATATCTTATTTATTCTGGTATGCAGAAAACAAGGTTTTTACAGTTGCACTTTAGTGTTCAGGAATGATAGAATATAGAATTTTGTTAAGTTACTTCAGCATTTATTTCCTAATTTTTATGTCTTTAAAATTTGTTGCATATAAATTAACATAGCAATGGGGAATTACAAGAAAACCGTATTATCCTATATCCTAACAAAGAATTTATTTCTCTTTTTCAGGATCTTCTGTAGTCCTTGTTTATAAACACTTGTTTATAAACACTTGATATTTTGAGTGGTTTGAATGATAGCATTAATGATATTTCATATTCTGCTTCTTAAATTTAATGTGTGAACTTGTGAAGTTGTTGCTATAATCTGTATTTTAGTAGTTTTCTAATAGTCTTATGAGTTGTGCTTTAGTTATTTATGCTTAAATTTTTCATGAATAATTAATATTGTAAAGAATATGTTAGTAAAAATAGCCTTTTCTTCCTTTTGGCTTCTTAGTCCCAAAGTTTTATTTTCTGCATCACAGCCTAAGAACAGTTTTCAGCTCTTGGAAATGTATTGCTAAGTTGCCCACCAGTGAGGTGTGCTGATTTGTAATACCACTGGCACTGTATAAGTGTAGTGCTTTCACCATTGGCCTCTTCAGCACTGTGTGGAATTATTTTAAGATTGTAATAAGAATAAAATTGTACCTTTTATTAATTTGTTTTTTTCATAAAGGGGATCATTGAACATTTTTGCACATGATTTTTTATTACTACTTACATTCTTTTGTAAATTGTTCATTCTTTTTTTTTTGGTTGATTTTACAGCAATTTTTTTCCAACAATTTGTCTAAGGCATTTTCTTTTTGTGTGACAATTATCTCTCTTGATCTTTTACTTACTTTACTTAATGCTGCTTTTTATTTTATATATATTAACTTTTTTAGTTGGTCTTTTCAGGGTTTTCAATCATGCATATTTTTTCATAGAAATACCTCTTATATTTTCTTTCTTTCTTTTTCATTTGACCCCCTTTTTTTCCATTTTTAGGGCTTCTTGCCTTTGTAGTATTGCTGTGATCTCCTAAATGGTCTATCTGCCAGGCTTGCCCCTCCAATCCCTCTTTGTTTTTCTTCTTAAGGGAACATTAATTGGGTGCTTACTAGGTGCCTGTCCTTGTGCACAACACTTTTTCATGGATTATCTCATTTAATCCTCACAACAACCTATGAGGTAGGTACTTTTATTATCCCCATGTTGCAAGTGAGAAAAGTGGGGCTTAGGGAGGTTAGCTAACTTGTTCAAAGTGTCATAGCCAGCAAGTAGGAGTTTAAATGCTGGTGTCCTGACTCCAGACCAGAGCTGTTACCTAAATGCTGTGCCATTTACAGATTTATATCTTCCTTAAAACAAAACAAGACATAACACAAAAATAAAATTAAAAAAACACAAATTTCAGATGTTTGAAAATTATTATCATCATCATTCTTGTGGCGTTCATGATTGAATCCAGGGCCTTTTCCATGTCTAACAGGTTCTCTACCACTGAGCTATATCCTCAGCCCTCAAATGCTTAAAAATTCTAATGGTTCATTATTGTTTGTGTTATAACAGAGAAAGCTCAGCCTTGGAGTCAGACACATCAGTCCTGGCTCTGTCACTTACTGCCTGTGTGACAAAATGTATTTTTTGAGCTTCATTTTCTTCATCTGTTTGTTAGGATGATATACCTCATAGTAATATTTGAGGATTCAGTGAGGTGATTTATATAAAGCTTCTAGCCCAAATGTAATGACTGGTAGTTTTCATTTAAGTTCCCTTAGTAAATAAAATTCGTATTTCTTAGCATGACATATAGGACCATTCTTAGTTTAACTCAATCTTCCTCTCCAATTTTATCTTCTCTTATCTACTATACATGGCACTGTGTGCCCACTCTTCAACTGATGTCTTTTAACACCTTAAACTTACTTTGCATTTTTATTTTTATTTTTTTATTTATTTATTTTTGTGGGTACCGGGGGTCAAACTCAGGACCTCGCGTGCCAGCAGGCGCCCGTGCTGCTGAGCAATATCACCGGCCCTTTTTTTCGTTTGTGGGTACTGGGAGTCGAACTCAAGACCTTGCACTTGTCAGGCAGGCGCTTATGCCGCTGAGCTGTCTTACCGACTTTGCATTTTTAAGCTTGACTTTATCTCTTCCCTGTCTGGCAAGTTGCTTTTTAATCCTCAAGTGCCAGTTTGCATATCAGTTTATGTGAAATCTTCCTTGGTCTCCTAAATACTGCTATGACATTCATGTATTATCAAAAATGTACATTATTTAATCTATACTATATTATGATGAATTATCTTGTACAGGGGTGCCTTGGTTCACGAATGCTTTTGTTTGCAAATAGTTTAGTTCACAAACAGAAGTGTTTGGCAGAATGTTGTTCTTGTTTGCAAGCTCTGCATTGGGTGACAAACAGGACTGTGGGCATCTTTCCCACATGAACACAAACATGGCCATCTTTTCCAGAATCATGGAACGAATTAAGTTTGTGAACCAAGGTACCACTGTACTGTAGTTGTCTTCAGTCTCCACTAAACTGCAAAATCCTTTGAGTGTAGTAAAGACTATGTACAAAGTATTCCTGACAGGTAGTACATGCTTATAAATATTCTTTGTATGAAGTGAAATTCATAGCATATACATAAGTAGGTAAGTAGTTGAATAAATGAGCTGGCATTGGGACCTTTATAAATAATCCTAATACATACAATTATAGATATTTATATATTTACTCAATAAATTAATCAGAAAATATCTACTTCGTAACTTTTTACTACTGTCTGAGTGGAAAAAGAGTGTTGCATGTCTCCCAACATTGAAACTTTTCACTAATACAGACTTTGGTGTATTATTAGCAAAATAGTCATTTTTAAAAAATGACTTGAATATTACAAATTTTCCTGTATTCCATTCAATGCAGAAATCCAGTATTTTTCCTTTCAATGAGGTTATATCTAACTTTTTTCAAGTAAGTTATATCTTACTTTTGTTGTTGTTATTGTTCTGGTCACACAGTTGAAAATGCCATGGATTGTCTATTAGAATTATCTGCCACTGATGCCAAGGTAGAAGAATCATCTTCAAAAACCTTTGTTGCTTCTGAGAACCAGCTAAGTGAAACAGAAAGTGAAATAATGGAGAAGTGTCCACGTGAAGAAGAGAGTGAAGATTCAAAACTGGATTCATTTTTGGATATGCAGCTAACTGAAGACTTGGATTCCTTAATAGAGAATGCTTTTGAGAAATTGAACTCTTCTTCCGATGACCAAGCATACTCATTTTTGCCTTTGCGAGATGTTAATAGTCTTAACTCCAGTCAGTTTATAAATTCACATTCAAATAGTATGACTACTGTTCTTTCTATACAAAATATGGATTTGAACAGTGAAAATTTAGAGATTTCTGCCTCGGCATTAAATTCAAAACCATTAACTTCACATACAGTTTTGAATGAGTCCCAAAGTTTTGTGAAGGATAACACATTGGCATTGGAACATAACTATCCAGAAGATTCTCTTCTCAGTGGTTCTTTAAATCTAGCAAATGACTCTATTGTGGGTTGTAACAGTCTCAATCAAAGACAGAAGGTGCTTTTAGATTCCAACTGTGTTGAAGCTCAGCTCTCTGAAGTCCCTCTAGATTTGGATACCAGTGAACCTCAGGGTCCTTTAAACCTTCCTGTGCAAAATCCAGAGCTTGACTTTGCAGGTACAGGTGGGGATCAGAAATCTATTTCTGTCTCTGATGTTTTTGTACCTTCTGAAGTTTTTAATTTCAAGCCACACAAACGTTCTGAACTGCCACCAAGGGAGAAGGATATGAATTACTGCCCAGTACGCGGCCCTGTTCCTTTACTGCTTCCTCCTCCTCCACTGATGTGGAATTCAGTGATTCCTACTTTTGACCTCTTTCAAGGAAACCATGGCTTTGTAGCTCCCGTTGTAACCACAGCTGCACATTGGAGACCTGTCAACTATACATTTCCACACTCAGTCATTTCTCACACTTTCCCAACAAAAGTATGGAGAAATCAAGAGGGAGCAAGTGCTTTTCAAATACAAGAAGCCCCTGTTTCTCAGGTTGTAAGAAAGAAGACAACGTCTTATGTTGGACTAGTTCTTGTTCTTCTCAGAGGGCTTCCGGGATCAGGAAAATCTTTTTTGGCAAGGTATGAGGTTTTAATTATGTTTTTAAAAAGTATAATGCATAAGTGTGAACAGATAGATAATGTGAATATCCAGAATACTTTGCTTAATAGAGATGTTTCATAACCTCTGAAGTATTTTTTACTAATTTTTCTAGCTTTCTAGCTAATAACACTTTTTCCACAAGTTTTTTTTTGGAACTCTTTCCTCATTATCTTTGACTAAATAGAAGAAAAAATCAAAGATTATTCAAGAATTTGAGCTTGTGAAATGAACAGACATAGCTTTTTGTGGAAGAGAGGTAATTTGAATGCAAGAAAGATGAAATTCAACTTTGATCATGGACTTAAAAAGCCATAATAATTTTGAATTTATAGAAATGAAGTCTTAAATACATGAATTCTACTGTTAGTTGGAAATTTGCTATATAGTATGTTGTTAAATAACACTTTTAGAAATATGTTATTTGAAGGAAGAGAGTATAGGATGAACACTGGTAGTGAGAGAACTTCACATTTTCAAAGATGTGTTTGTCACAAAACAAGGTACCCTTAATTATTTTCTCATGTCTACTTATGTCTGCTTTTTGGTTAAGGTAGGTTGTGAGTGCCTTGACCTAGGGACTGGAGATAGGGTTAGAGTTTTGCCTTGTTATGGTTTCAGTGACACTCCTTCTAGAGTGTTGAAGTTGGTCGTCATAATTCCTTTCCATCCTTCTTAATCTCTAAATTCCAGGAGGTTTATACCTGACATATTTTAATTGACTGTCTCTGTCTCTCTCCCTCTCTCCCTCTCTCCCTCAAATTCTGTCTACACTCCTCTATTTTTAGTTAGGTCTTTTATATTTGGTCTGGGTATATATAGTCTTAGAAAGTATGCATAGATACATGTAGAATGCTTTGTTAATTCATTTTTAGTTATTTTTTGATAGCTTTTGTCTAGATTTATGTTCGAGAAAATTTCCACATATTTTGTTGATGCATTTATAACCATATTCTTCTGTAGAGATATCATAGGCTTTTCTCATTGATTTAATGACAATATTAAAACAATTTAATATTACATGTATTACAGTCATAGTATTGTATTTTGTGAAAGTGATTGGAATGAAAGGTAGTACCTTTTTTTTTTTTTTTTTGAGACAGGGTCTCACTATGTAGTTTAGGTTGGCCTTCAACTCACTATGTAGCCCAGGCTGGCCTCGAACTCAGTAATCCTCCTGCCTCAGCCTCCCAAGTGCTGGATATGCCACCATGCCTGGCTCTAAAGGCAATACCTTAAAAGGTAATAGAGTCTTTGAGACAAGTTTGTAGAACTAGATTTTGGGGGCCTTGGAATTATAGGTAGCTATCGTTTGAGAACGGGAAGAGAAAGAAATACTTGGCACAAAGGAACAGTATTTCTCAATGAAGAGAGAAATAACTGGATTTACAGCCATACAAGCTAGGTTTTCCCAGCGGGAATGGTCCACAGCATTAAATTAGCATGTGAGCTCGGAAAATGAGGCATGAAAAGAAGGCTTTTGGAGTGTTGGAAAGAAGATAATGAGTTGATATTTCAAAAAGACGCTTTTGTTGTCTTGTGAGAGTAGAAGACGAAAGGAAGCATTTATACTGAAGCAGTTAAGGGAAGAAGAGAAGTTGGGGAATAGTCGAAAGGGGTCTCAGAATATGGCCACAATTTAACATTTTTTATTGCTCAGGTACACCCTTTAAAAGGAAAGGAAGAGGTGTTGGAGAAGGGAATTCTGTTTTTTGGTGAAGGGAACAGTTACGAGAGGATAGATGAGAGTGGACATCAAGTGAGTGTTCACTGGAATGTAAGCTTCGTGAGTGCAGAATTTCTCTTTTCTGTTCATCAGTGAATGCTCAGTTTTTAAAACAGTGTCTGGCACTTAATAGGTACTAATAAAAACTAGACTCAAGTTGAATGTGGTAGCGTAGGCCTGTAATCTAGCTAGCTACTCAGGAAGCTGAGGCAGAAGGATTGCAAGTTTGAGGCCAGTCTGGGCAATTTAACAAGACCCTGTCTCAAAATAAAATTTAGAGAAGTGATAAGATGTAGCTAGGTGGAAGCATGCTTGCCTAGCATGTGGGAAGCCCTGGGTTCAATCCCTAGCACCACAAAAAGCAAAGCAAAACAAAAACTTGTCAGTTTTTGAACCTATATAGTTAACTCTAAATTGACACAAATAATTTGCATAAATCAAAATAGACTTGGCTTAGGTCAGTTTTTTGGGAGTCAGACTTTTGTTTACAGGATTTCCAGTATGATTTGAATATTACAATAAAATAAATAGTGAATAATAGTACTTGAATTTTTATTTGATTTATACATTCACTGTACAATTTAAAAGAGAGAATTTTGGAAGGAAAATTAATAAAAATAATTGCCTTTATCATTCACAGAACTTTGCAAGAAGATAATCCGAGTGGAGTTATTCTTAGTACTGATGATTATTTTTATATAAATGGGCAGTACCAGTTTGATGTAAAGTACTTAGGAGAAGCACATGAATGGAACCATAATCGTGGTAAGAATGGACAGGAGATGCTGGGTAATATTAAGAGTAATATAATGTAAAAATTCACTTTATATTTGTGTTTTGATATATGAGTTTTTTGTTTGTTTGTTTGAATCAGGTTCTCACTATGTAGTTCAGGCTGGCCTTGAACTCACAGCAATCCTCCTACCTCAGCCTCCTGAGTGCTGGGATTATAGGCATGCACCACCACACCTAGCTTATGTTTGTGTTTTGAGAGATATAACTAAAGAATTTATAATTAACTGTAACTCTTTAAGTACATAATACAGATATAATTACAACTGGTTAACATTAAATGAGCAAGAGTCCATTCATGGGATTGTTATGAGGATTAAAAGAGTTAATTAAAAAAGTTAATTTTTGTAAGATGCACAGAATACTGTATGATATCTTCAAGTTTTGTTTAATCAATGGGGAGCTTGTCAGAAGTAATCTAATTTTCTTCCTGGATCTCAATAGCTCAAGGAAGTTACAGTTGTCTGGTGTGCTCTCGTTCCTGTTTTTTAAAACAGAATTTGCCTTGTTAACCCCTGGTCTTCCTTAGATTGGTTTAATATTTATAGAGGGTAGTGTGAGAGTAAAAATAGCTCTGTTTACACTGACTCTGCAGGGAGTTCGTAGGCAAAACTTTTCTTTTTTTTTTTTTTTTTTTTGTGGGTACCGGGGGGACGACCTCAGGACCTCGCGCGCCAACAGGCGCCCATGCCGCTGAGCGATATCACCGGCCCCTTTTTTTTTTGTATGTGGGATCCGGGAGTTGAACTCAGGCCCTCGCGCTTGCAAGGCAGGCGCTTACGCCGCTGAGCTATCTCACCAGCCCAGCAAAACTTTTCTTTTCTTTTCTTTTTTCTTTTTTCTTTTCCTTTCCTTTCTTTTCTTTTTTCCCTTCCCTTCCCTTCCCTTCCCTTCCCTTCCCTTCCCTTCCCTTCCCTTCCCTTTCCTTCCCTTTCTCTCTTTCTTTCTTTCTTTCTTCTTTCTTTCTTTCTTTCTTTCTTTCTTTCTTTCTTTCTTTCTTTCTTTCTTTCTTTCTTTCTTTTTCTTTCTTTCTTTCTTTCTTTCTTTCTCTTTCTTTCTTTCTTCTGTCTCTCTCTCTCTCTCTCTCTCTCTCTCTCTCTCTTTCTTTGAAGACATGGTCCTGCTGTGTAGTTTGTGCTAGCTTTGAATTCACTATGTAGTCCAGGTTGGCCTCAAACACATGGTGATTGTCCTGCCTCAGCCTCCCTGGTGCTGGAATTACAGGTATGTGCCACCACACCTGGCTAAACCTGAGTTTTTTTATTAGTACAACTTCTATTTACTGAAGATGGCTTTATCCTTAATGTTTAATTACACTTTGAAATTTGTGTGGGAAGTTCTTTTTTTTCTTCTTTTGCTGGTACATGTTTGCAGTAATTATTACATTCATTGTGGGGAGTTGGTACATGGATATAACACATCTTAGGGAAATTCTTATTAAGACATGTAGGCAATATTTAACTTAGTCTTTTATGATAAATGCATTGTGAAGGCAGATCTTAAGTTTGCCACTGTGAGGCATTGTTCCATTTTTATATATTCTTTCTTGAACTAAGAATTGAAGTAAGAACTCAGGAATATGAAAACACCAACACAACTAAAAATAAAGGAGGCAGTAATATGGTGGTGATGATAACTTTACTATCTGTGCATCTGGTGCAACTTATTTTTTATTTTTTATTTTTTGTGGGTACCGGGGGGTCGACCTCAGGACCTTGCGCGCCAACAGGCGCTCGTGCCGCTGAGCGATATCACCGGCCCCTTTTTCATATGTGGGATCCGGGAGTCGAACTCGGGCCCTCGCGCTTGCCAGGCAGGCGCTTATGCCGCTGAGCCATCTCACCAGCCCGTGGTGCAAGTTATTTATACTTGCAGAGGCCCAATATGCTCATCTGTGAAAGAGGCCAATAATACCTCTCAGGTTTGTTGTGAGATTAAATGAAGATGAGAAATGCTTAGCACTGCTTTAATGTGTCCTTATAACAGCAGTAACCACAGCAATAATAGTAATAATAATAATATATTAAGAGGCAAAACTTTTAAATTGTTTTATTGGGTTGTAATTCATGGGTCATAAAATTCACTCATTTAGCTGGCTGTGGTGGTGCACACCTGTAATCCCAGCACTTGGGAGGCTGAGGCAGAAGGATTGCAGTGAGTTCGAGGTCAGCCTGGACTACATAGTGAGTTCTAGGCCAGCCCGAACTGCATAGTGAGACCTTGTCTCAAAACAAACAATTAATTCACTCATGCAAGTTATTCAATTTAATGATTTTTAGAATTTAATGCTCAGGGTTGTATATCCATCACTACAATCAATTTTAGAGCATTTTGTCACCTCGAAAAGATTCTGTATCCTTTAGCAATCATTTCTCACTTCTCCTCATCTAATTTCTGTCTCTAGGTTTGTTATTTTGCACATTTCGCATAAACGAAATTATATAATAATATGTGATCTTCTGTGATTAGCTTCTTTCAGTTTGCATATGTTTATTAAGGTTTATCCATGTTGTAGCATGTACTATTAGTGTTTCATTCCTCTTTACAGCTGGTAATACTTCATTATATGACTGCTGCATTCTGTTTATGTGTTCGTCATTTGATTGACATGTGTCTTTCCACTTTTTGGCTCTTTTGACAATGCTATTGCAAACATACATACATGTTTTTGCCTGACCTTTTTGGTAATTCCTAATTTGTTTTCCAAAGCAATTATAACTCTTTCCATTTGAACTAATAGTTTATGAAGGTTGCAATTTCTCTATATTCTCACCAACACTTACTATTTGAATTTCGATGATAACTATTCTGGTGAGTGTGAAGGTGTAACTCATTGTGGCTTGATTCACATTTCTCTCATGGGTAGTGATGGTGAGCATCTTTCTGTATACTTATGTGCCATTTGTAGGTCTTGTTTGGAGAAATACCTGCTTATAGCTTTTGGCTATCTTTATGTGGTGTTACTTGCCTTTTTATTATTGAATTGTAAGAAGCTGAGCAGAATTTTTTAAAACTTCCAAATAATTTCCTTGTAGACTTGTGTTACATTATTAATTTCCTGAATGGTCTAAATCTTTGAGGAAAAAAAAAAAGGTAGTTTTATAAGAAAATCTCTTATGCAAATAGCATATCATGATGTTTTATTTTAGATCATTATTTTGTGTATGTCTGTGCTTTTTGTTTGCTTTTAAATTTTATTTTGGAGTGATTTTAGAGTTACAGGAAAGTTGCAAAAATAGTATAGAGAGCTTCTGTATACCTTTCACCCATTGTCTTCTAATGTTAACATCTTATATGTAATGGTGGTAGATTTGTCAAAACTAAGAAGTTAACATTGATATGTTACTATTAACTAAACTCCCAATTTCATTTGGATTTTCACTTTTTCACTAAAGACCCCACCACCACCCTTTTTTTTGGTTATTTGAGACAGGGTCTTGCTATATAGTTCAGCCTGGCCTTTAACTCACAATGTAGCCCAGGCTTGCCTTGAACTCACAGCAATCCTCCTGCCTCATCCTCCAAGTACTGGGATTACAGGCATGCTGTATCATGCCTGGCACTAAAGCCCTTTCCATTTACATAATCTAATCTAGGATACCATGTTGCTTTTTACCATGATATAATTTTTCTCTGATTATTATATAACTATAGTATTTATTTGCATTTATTATTCCACATTTACCTATGCTTTAGTTTTTCGTGTTCTCAGAAATGATAGTTATGTCAGATAGTGAGTAGAATTAGTACATATCTGTGGTTTTCAAATTAAGAAAAAAAATCACTTAAAAATAATAATATTAAAATGATTTGTCATTTTCTATTGTTTTTCAGCAAAAGAAGCATTTGAGAAGAAGATATCACCAATCATAATTGATAATACAAACCTACAAGCATGGGAAATGAAACCATATGTTGCTTTGGTTTGTACCATAAGATGTCTTAAGTTTCTAATATTGAGTTTGGAATCATTGAGTGATGTTAATTTTTACACACGTGAAACTCAAGCACTTGAGAATCTCAGAATCTTGGTTTACGTTAGACTCAAGTTTCTCTGGTCTTCAGTGAAATGAGCAAAATGAACTATTAATGTAGCTGAGTTTCCTATAATTCTGAATTTATTTAGTTTTTAAATATTGAGAATTAAAACTTTAAAATCTAAGATTGTTTTGTGTTTTGGTATCTTTTATGGAAAGATAATAGTATTGAATTTTATTATTAAGTCGGTGTGGTAGTGCATACCTATAATCCCAGCATTTAGGAGGCTGAGGCAGGAGGATTGCTGGGAGTTTGAGGTCGGCCTGGGTTACATAATGAGTTCAACGCCAGCAAGACTTCGCCTCCAAAAAACTTTTTTTTATTATTAAATTATTTTAGGCGTGTATGCATACACACATATATACATATCTACACACACCTTCTTTTACCGCCCCCCTCATTGCTCTTACTTGGAGGAATTAAAATTTGGTGGTACCATGGTGGTGCACACCTGTAATCCAAACAGTCAGGAGGCTGACACGGGGAATGGTTGCCTCCAGTTCGAGGCCAGACTGGCCTACATAGTGAATTTAAGGCCAGCTTGAACTACATAGCGAGACCCTGTCCCAAAAAAAACAAAATGAAACAAAACAAATTTGGTGGTCCCTTATTATTACTCAAATTAAAAAAAAATATGCTGTTCTAAGAAATTCTGAATTCTGTAAACTCAACCATTTTCAATTCCCTCAATTTGCCAGATTCCCCGTAATACCTGGCCTGCAGCGCACTCACTCCTCCCACAGTCCACGTTGGCCTGGATTACCATTTACTTGCTCTTTTTTGCCCTCCACTCCAATTTTGAGACAGAGTCATGCTAAGTTGTCCATGCAGGACTGGAACTTGCAGTCCTCCAGCCTTAGCTTCCCAACAGAGTAGCTGGGATTACAAGTGTGCATCACCATGCCTGACTTTTCACCTAGCTGAGTTAGTCACTTTTTACATTTATGCCACCCTGGCTTCTGTTAGAGCATGATGTATGCTGTTTTTTATTAGGCCATGGGTTAGGCTTACTTTTCTGTAAAGTGCAAGTAAGAATTTTAGATTTTATGGGCCACATACCATCTCTGTTGCATATTCTTTATTTCCTCCCACTTTTCTTTCATTTAAAAATAAAAACAAAACATTCTTAGTTCCCATTCAGAAGGGACTGGGGAAATAGGGACCTAGCTGGCAGGGAAATGGAGTGAAGAGCAAGCTGGCAGAAAAATATAATGGCTATTATTTGAAAGAATTTAAAAATTTTCTTTATTAACTTAGCAGTGCTGGGGATTGAACTCAGAGCCCTGCACATAGTAGATGAACCCTCTACTACTGCACTATATCCCAAGTCCTAAAGTAGTTGTAAAATTATAAAAGTTAATGCATATATATGATAAATATTCAAATTCCAAAGAAGAAAAAAATGCCTGAAGTCCTCCCTACAGGTAAATGCTTTTAATAGTGTTTTTAAGAATCTTTGCAGAAGTTTCCATGCACATATAAATGCCTAAATCAGAATTCTGTCTATTTCAATAGTTTAAGGACTTTCTCACATTAACACATGAAGAATTTAAAACACTACTGTGTAATGTTTTTATTTTATGGTTTTGTCTTCATTTAGCCAAATCCATATTAATAGTCACTGAGTTATTAGTATTCCTTCGCTCTTACAAATAATAGTGAACTGGATATCCTGGCATGCGTGTGTGTGAATGTGTGTGTGTGTGCACAAGTATGTGTGGTCTAGTTATCCCTCTTTGTTCTCTTATGTATTTTTCAATAGTGTTCGTTACTGGACATTAATTGCCATGTCACAGATATTGCATGTTTTATCAGTTTAACATACCTATTAAATAATCTTTGAAGTTCTTTCATTTTTAACATGCTGTAAGTTAGTAAATAATGTGATTAGTTTCATGGAAATAATTATTTTAAAATGTTTTTGTCTTTTTTATATGTAGTCACAGAAACATAAATATAAAGTCCTTTTCCGGGAACCAGACACGTGGTGGAAGTTCAAACCAAAGGAACTTGCAAGGTAAAACTTGGAGGCTGTCTAACATGTTTTTATTTCATGGTGCAAAGTCCATTTAGATTTTTTTCCTTTTTAAATGATGAATGAAGCAAAATTAACTATATTACAGGTTTGTCACTTAAAAATTGACAACAAATTTGATATTTTTTTTCCAGTTTTATGAGTGTAGCTTTGTTTCTAAAATTTGTTGTCTTAATATACTCAGTACTTTTTTTCCTCTGAATAAAGCATTAATATCTGAGATTAGAGCAGGCCCTAGGCTTTGGCACAGTTGTGGTAGGGACTTGTTGCTGCCTAGTGATTTACTGGAAAGTGGAAAGGAGATATAAATTGAAAAGATAAAAAATATCCGAATTTCCAGATATTTTACCCTCCCACCACCCAGGGTTTTTTTTTTTTTTTTTTTTTTTTATTTGGTTGCTTGACTTGAATGAAAAATTTTATTCAGGACATGGAAATAGTGTTTTTTGCTTTGTCTTCCATATTCCCTTAGAGATAGCCCTAGCTTAATTTTAGTAAGGGCATTTTCTTTTTAGTAATTTTAAGTAATTTCAGTACTAACTAAAGGACAACCTAACATTTTCTGTGTTGTGTGACTAATTCCAGAACATTTACACTTCAGCAAAAGGAAACCCCAAACCTGCTAGTGTTTACTGCCAATTCCGCCCTCCTTTTGGCAGCCACTCACCTATTTTCTCTTCCTGTAGTTTTTCCTACTCTGAATGTTGTATATAAGTGATATCATATAATACGTGGGCTCTTACGTCCAGCATCTTTCATTTAGCATTATATTTTATAGTTCATCCCTGTTGTTACATATATCAGTACTTAATTCCTTTTTATTACCCTTTTGATACATTTCTGGATTTGGTTTCCTGTATTTCATTTAGGATTTTTACATCTGTACTGCATCTGTATAAAAGAGTGAGATTGACCTGCAGTTTTTCCTTCCTTGATCTTCCTTGCCTGACTTAAGTATCATAGTTTAACATTCATAAAATTAATTGGGAAGTATTTTCTCTTTTCTCATTTGGAGTTTATCTAAATTTGAATATTTGATAGAATTTACTTTTAAACTATTTGGATCTGGTGTTTTCTTTATGAGAAAGTTCAGTTGGAATTTTCCCATCATATCAAAGTTATTAAAATTTTATTAAAACAATTATAATACTCTTTTTACCATTTACATCTCTATTGCATTAACAGTTAAGGTGCCCTGTTCAATCCTAATATGTTTACATTGTCTTCTTTCATTTTTTTCTTGGTCATTTTTACCAGAGATAGCTTTTTTTCTTAGCCTTTCAAATAAACAACTCGACTCAGTTGATCTCTGCTGTAAGTTGTTTTATGTTTAATTCATTTCTCCTTCTTTTCATTCTCCTCTTCACCTTTTAAAAATATTTTGCTTTGGGCTGGTGAGATGGCTCAGCGGCTTAAGCGCCTGCCCCGCAAGCGCGAGGGCCCGAGTTCGACTCCCGGAACCCACATACGAAAAAAGGGCCGGTGATATCGCTCAGCGGCATGGGCGCTTGCTGGCGCATGAGGTCCTGAGGTCGACCCCCCGGTACCTACAAAAAAAAAAAAAAAAAAATTTTTGCTTTGCTTATTCTTTTATTTTAAAGACTTCTTTACCTGAAGAATTAGTTTATTTTCTAATATGATCATTTGATACCATATATTTTTCTACATACTACTTATCTGTTCTCAGAATTTTAATATAATCCTTCCTTTTTGGTCATTTGATACCATAAATTTCCCTATGTAGTTCTTTATCTGCTGTCAGAATTTAATATATAATCCTGTCTTTCTTCTCTGTTACTATTTATTTTCTTTTCTTTTTGTGGGTACCGGGGGTCGACCTCAGGACCTCGTGCACCAGCAGGCGACTGTGCCGCTGAGCGATATAACTGGCCCTTTTTTCGTATGTGGGTTCCGGGAGTCGAACTCAGGCCCTCGCGCTTGCCAGGCAGGCGCTTATGCCGCTGAGCTATCTCACCAGCCCCTACTATTTATTTTCTAAATTGTATTATGGTTAATTTTATTCTTTAACTCTTGAGTTATTTATTTATTTATTTATTTTTGTGGGTACCGGGGGTCGAACTCAGGACCTTGCACTTGCCAGCAAGCACTTGTGCTGCTGAGCGATATCACTGGCCCTTTTCTTCCTTTATGTGGGTTCCCAGAGTCGAACTCAGGCCCTCGCGCTTGCCAGGTAGGCGCTTATGCCGCTGAGCTATCTCACTGGCCCACAACTCTTGAGTTATTTAGAACTGTGTTTAAATTCCTTAACATTTGGATGTTTTCCTTTTTTAAAAGACTGATTTTCAACTTAATTGTAGTAGGTCAGGTCATGAGATTTGCGTGATACTAATTCTCTGATCAGTTTCTGCTTTTGCTTTTGTTTTTAGAGACCAGGTCTTGCCGTTCATTTCAGGCTGACCTTGAACCCACTGTATAGTTGAGGCTGGCCTCGAACTTGCTGTGATCCTCCTGCCTCAGCCTTCTGAGTGCTGGGATTATAGGTGTGTGCCACCACGCCTGGCCTCTCTGATATTTTTATTTTTATTTTTATTTATTTATTTATTTTTTTTTTTTTGTGGGTACCGGGGGGTCGACCTCAGGACCTCGCGCGCCAGCAGGCGCCCGTGCCGCTGAGCGATATCACCGGCCCCTTTTTCGTATGTGGGATCCGGGAGTCGAACTCGGGCCCTTGCGCTTGCCGGGCAGGCGCTTAAGCCGCTGAGCCATCTCACCGGCCCATTTTTATTTTTTTTTATTATTTTTTTTTTGTGTGGGTACCGGGGGGTCGACCTCAGGACCTCGCGCGCCAGCAGGCACCCGTGCCGCTGAGCGATATCACCGGCCCTTTTCTCGTATGTGGGTTCCGGGAGTCGAACTCGGGCCCTCGCGCTTGCCAGGCAGGCGCTTAAGCCGCTGAGCCATCTCACCGGCCCCATCTCTCTGATATTTTTAAAGGCATTTTGTGGTCTAGTTAAGTGTATGCATACTGGTTATAGTGTGTTCATATATCCATTAATTCTGTTGCTCACCATCTTCTGTAGCTTTTTAGTAGCCTTTTTTATTTTTTTTATTTTTTTTTTATTTTTTGGAGGCAGGGTCTCGCTATGTAGTCCAGGCTGGCCTTGAACTCACTCTATAGCCCAGGCTGCCCGCAAACTCACAGTGATCCTCCTGCCTCAGCCTCCCAAGTGCTGGGATTACAGAGTACATCACCACACTCATTTTTTTTTTTTTTTAGTAGTTTTTTAATCTGCCCAATTGATTAGTATTTTGGAGAGGAACGGTGAAATCTATTGGGAGAGAAGTTGAAAAAATCCCTCTATTATCTTGAACATGTCAGTTTTTCCTTAATAGTTTGTCTATCTTTGCTTTATGTATTCTGAGGGTATTCGTTGAAGTTTATAGGAGTTGAAGATTTTGATAACACCTTAATTAATTTAACCTTTTATCCTTTGCCTAGTAATTTCCTTTTATCTTTAATAGTAATTTTTGTTATGAAGTGTAATTTGTCTAATATTAATAGAATTATAGCCATTACCTTTTAGTTAGTATTTGAATGTTATTCCCTTTTCAATATTTATACTTTCAACCTTTCAGTATCCTTAGATGTATCTCTTGTAACCACTATGGCTAGGTTTTTAAAACTCTATTCTGGTAGCTGGGCATGGTGGCACACACTTGTAATCCCAGTTACTTGGGAGGCTGAGGCAGGAGGATTGCAAGTTTGAGTCCAGCCTGGCCAATTTAGGGAGACCATGTCTCAAAATAAAATATAAAAAGGAGCCAGGCGTGGTAGTGCACATACCAGCACTTTGGGAAGCTAAGGCAGGAGGACTGCAAGTTTGAGTCCAACGCCAGCAATTTAGTAACTTAGCAAGATTCTTTCTTGAAATAAAATATTAAAAAAAGAGCCGATGATGTAGCTCAGTGTGAAAGTCCTGGGTTTAGTCCCCAGTACTCAAAAAATGAAGCAAAACAAAACAAGACAAAACAAAACAAAAAACTACAAACAACAACAAAACCCTACTCTTTCCATCTTAGCTTTTAATGGATAAACTTAGTTCTTTTATGATTTCTTGTTATTCATAATTGATCATCTTTCTTACTGTTCCACTTTGCTTTCTATTTATCTCTCTTTTTTCTGTGATTGTTCTATCACAGAAGATTGTATAGTTGGAATTTTTTCTCCTATTATGTCTTATTTTGGATTTTTTGATCAAATCTAAATTGTCTTTTTTTTTTTCTTCTCGATAATTAGATACACTGTGCTTTTTTTTAGTGGTTATCTTATAATTTTTATCATATAAACTTTAAAGTTAATCCATGTTCTTAGCCTTCTTCCTCACAAATACAAGGACTTTAAAAATATTTTAACTCTGATACCTCCCTTCCAGCTTACCTGGTGTCATTGTCTAGTATATACAGACACTGCTTGATTTTATTTACTTGTATCATTACTGCTTTACCTCTTTTTTTTATTTTTGCATTGCAGACCTTTCATCTGGGAATTTCCCTCTGCCTGATACTCACCTTTAGAAACCAGTAAAGGTCTGGTTGGTGTCAAACTGGTTCTTTTTGCTGTTGTTGTTAGTTTTTTTGGTCAAAGTGTTTTTTAAAAATCTTAATTTGAAGATCCTTTTGTTGCCCTCATTCTTGTAAGACACTTTTTGCTGTACGCATTCTAGACTGACATTTATTTCCTGTTATGGAAGATTATGTTTAATTCTCTTCTCATTTCTATTTTTATTATTGTTTGTAGATGACTAGCTCAAAAATTTTTACAAAAATTTCTGATTGCTGTTCATATTCATCCTTTTGTCTTTGGTGAATTACAGTTTCAGTACTGTGTTTTTAGTTACGGATTTCATCTTGTTTGGGGTTTGTCTGCCTCCTAAAATCAGGGGATTGTTGTCTTTCATCAATTCTGAAGAACTCTGATCATTTTTCTTTAAATTGCTTTTGTCCCACTCTCTTATCTTCCTGGGACTGGAATGGATGGGTATTAGACCTTTTTGCTCTGTCCTTTGTTTCTTAACCTGTCTTTCATATTTTCTATCTCTTTGCTTCTCTGTGATCTGAAACCAGACAAGAACGAGGTAGGTAAATATGGAAGCCAGATTTCTCCCAAGAGGCAAACACTTGTATTAGTTCCGGGATCCAGATACAAAGCTTTGACTCCAACCCAGAATAAGAGAGTTTCAAGTGAGATGTTTTCATTAAGACAAGACTCTTGGGGATTAAACCATACCATCTGGCCTCTGGGTAGATGCAAATCCAGATGCTATGTGAATGAAAGCACCCTCAGTTTAAGGCCCAAGGATTCCCATATGTTAAGTTCAACTATGTATGAACTCATTAACACAAAGAAATGAGCCAACATGAGTGAAAGGACAAATAACAAACTTCGCATTTGGACATTTAGAGACTTCATATACTAGAATTTTTTGTTTGAACTTAAAATGAATAACGTGTTTGATTTTAGTTTACATTGGGTTTAGTTTTATTGTGACGTAAGGACACTTTTGAGCATTCTAGTCTGCCATGTTGGCATAAGTGAAAGCCTCTGTAGTAGGATGTTTATACTCACTAGTTTATAATTAACTAAAGCCTTGAAATGACAGTTCAGCAGATTAAATTCTTAGTAGATTTTTTTTTGGAGACAGAGTCTCTCTCTACAATTCAGGCTGGTTGGCCTTAAACTCACTATGTAGTCCAGGCTGGCCTTGAACTCATGGCAGTCCTCCTGCCTCAGCCTGCTGAGTGCTGGGACTATAGGCGTATGCCACTATGCCTGGCCCTTAGGAGATTTTTTTTTTTTTTTTTTTGACAATTTCAAAGTAAGTTTAAAGTGTAATAAAGGCAAGCGATGGACAAATACTGAAAATGATAGAGGCGTGGGATAGCGGTGGCGGAGTATCCATCCCAGCCTTGAATGGTTGGCCTGGGGTAAGGAGGCAAGCGTTCCTGGAGGCAGGAATGGTTGGGATTTGCAAGAAGCAAAAACTGTGAGCAGAGGCCCACGGCGCGCTGCAGAGGACCAGCAGTCTTGCGTCCTTGGGAGCCCACGGCAGGGCGGGTGGCCAGAGATGTGGCTGGGGAGGTGGCCAGCATCCTTGTGCATCACTTTAAAGAGTGTGGGCTTTCTTCGGGCCATTTTGCCCAAGAATGGCTTTGACTACCAGCCAGTCTCTGTTCAGAGCAAGAACCCCCTACACGCGTACTCCTTCCCCAGAGGGGCTCAGGGTGCCTTGTGGCTGAGGTGGCCACTAGCTGTTGCTGTGGCACAGGCCTGCTTCCCCACAGCTCCAGGCCAGCGGCGTCCTCAGCTCAGAGGTCAGGGCCTACCGCCAGCAGGTGCCCGGGTGGCCACGCCCCTCCAGCTCTGTCTTAGGAGATTTTTTTGCAAAGCTTAAGAGCAGCTTCTTTTAGTTATTGGAACCTAGTTTTTCCTAAATTGATAAAGGATGTTTGGAAAAGAAAGCCTGCTAGAATGGAAATTAGAATCAAATAGTATATATTATGTCATGATAAATCAGTTTTGATGTTGTTTTGTATTACAAATGTGTTATTAATGAGGCTGGAGATATAGCTCAATGGTAGAGTGCTTGGGTAGTACGTATAAAGCCTTTAGTTTAAGCCCTAGCATTGGGAAAAAAAAAAAAGAGAAAGAAAAAGAAATGTATCAGCATTCTCCTGGACATTATATGTTCTTTTTTTTCTTTTAACTCAGTTGTCAATAATTCACCTACCCTTTTGTTCCTTGGTATTTTCAGGCGTAATGTTCATGGGATAAGCAAAGAAAAAATAACAAGAATGTTGGAACATTATCAGCATTTTGTTTCGGTGCCAATAATCATGAGTTCGTCAGTGCCAGAGAAAATTGAATGTATTGAGTTGAGTGCATGTTCTTGTGAGGATATAAGTCCCAGGTAAGTTAAAATGCCTTATTTTCAAAAATTTATTTTGAAACTTTTTTTTTTAAATGGTAACTTTCAGAGCTTATGAAATCAGTGCAGTTAACTTTAAAAATAAGGTAGACTTTTGTTATTTCTAAGTGTGTATGTACAGTCTCATCTGGATTTAGCTGAGAATAAGTTAGCAAGAGAAGTAAAAGTTTATTTGAGAGTATGAGTTTTCTCACTGTGCTTGGGTCTTGTGCATCTGTGATTATACTGTGAATACACTTGTCTTTGTTCCAGTGTTTCCCTTATTTCCTCACTATTACTATTTTGGTATCCATATCACTTCTTAATTTTCTAAGGTTTTAGTGAAAATACTCTTAAACTGGTATCATAAAAATTATTCGTAGTTTACTTTTACTAATACAAGTCATGACTTTTCGGAAGTTTACAATTTGGGAAAATACTTGTGCTAGTCAGCATGCTGTCACTAGCAAAATACCTGAGATAACCAACTTATTAACAGAAAAGACTTATTTTGACTCACAGTTGTAGAGTTTCTAGTCTCTGATCAATTGGCTTAGTTGCTTTCACCTTTGGTGAGTGGAACCACTCACTTCATGTCCAGGAAGCAAAAGAGAGGAAGAGGCAGGCCCTTTCAAGGGTGCACCCTCAGTGACCTGCGGACCTTCAGAGCTTTCACCACCTCCTGGGAGTGCCACCCAGAGGACCAAGACTTTGACACATAGGTCTTTGGAGGACAGTGGTTCAAACCATAGCAGTACTGATTCTGTAGAATATTTAGAACACATAAACAATTGAACAAGTAAATGAATGAATAAGAATCTGAATGTATGTTGAGTCTGAAGTGCCATATTTTTTGATGGGAAGGGATAAGAGGCTTTGTTAAAAAGGAATGGAGAGCGGGGAAGAGGAAATTTATAAATGCCTTTTTATTTATTTATTTATTTATTTATTTATTTATTTAATTTTTAAATTTTTTATGTGGGTACTGGGAGTCGACCTCAGGACCTCGCGCTTGCCAGCAAGTGCTTGTGCCGCTGAGTGATATCACCGGCCCTTTTCTTCCCTTTATGTGGGTTCCAGGAGTTGAACTCAGGACCTCGCGCTTGCCAGGCAGGCGCTTATGCCACTGAGCTATCTCACTGGCCCAAATGCCTTTTTATTGAGAAGCAGTGTTCCAGAGTGGTTAAGAGCATGGGCTTGAGCTGTATGTCCTGGGTTCAAATCCTAAAGCTTTGGAATCTTTGACAAGTTACAGAATCTCTATCAACTTCAGCTCATTACTAAAATGTCAGTAATATACTTTGCTCCTAAGGATGTCATAAGGATTATGAAGTAAGACTGTGAAAGACTTAGAATAACATCTGGCACATGGAAAACTTTAACTTTAGGTGTGATTTCACTTAGGAAGTCTTCATGGAAGAATTGGGATTTTGAGAGTTCTTGGAATAAAGAAAGGAAGACAGATGAGTTGACAAATTGTATAAGGAAGAATCACTGAACTTGAAAATACAATGATTATGCAAAAGTGCTCTGAGTCTGAAGTTAACATCCAGGATGTTTTTAAACATTTAACAAATGACATCTCAAGTGAGAGCTCTTCCCCCCCCTTTTTTTTTTGGTGGGTACCAGGGGTCGAACTCAGGACCTCGCACACCAGCAGGCGCTTGTGCCGCTGAGCGATATCACCAGCCCTTCTTTCGTATGTGGGTACCGGGAGTTGAACTCAGGACCTCGCGCTTGCCAGGCAGGCACTTATGCCGCTGAGCCATCTCACCAGCCCCCCTTTTCTCTTATTTCTCTTAATCATGCAAATCATGTTGGTTGGTTCTTTGTGACTTTGTACATGAAGCTTCCTTTGACAAATGGTGGATAGATAACGGGTGACCCAGTGTTACGCTACTCTTATATAGGTTTGAAAGAAGTGAAAGAGGTGATGTTCTGCTCTAGGAAGAAATTTAGAGCCTTAACTTTCTTATTAATGCATAATGAACACCTTAACTGAAAAACTGATGTTTCCTTTTCAGTTAAAAAAAAGTTTGCTTCATATATGCCAAGCATTAAGCCAGATGTTGAGATTACAACAAGGATTGAACCCAGGGCTTTGCACATGCTAGGCAAACACTCAACCAATGAGCTATATATCACTGAGCTATATGCCCCATGTTACTTTTATAATTTTATGTAGTTTTTTTTTTTTAAGAGTGTGTGTTAAGTGTACTTGGTAAGTCACATAGTTCTTTAAATCATAGTATTAATGGCAACATTGAGAGACTTTCTTACGATATTTTAAAAAACATCTTGCAGCCCAAGAGACAATGAAGACAATACCTCTGAAAAAGAAGAAAATGTTTTATCCTCATATTTGCAGCACCTAGAATTCATTGACGAGAAGAGTCTTGAAGTGACTGAAGAAACCTTGCTACCAGAGAATGTTACATGTCTTCCTCATGCAGATTCAAACAAAGGAAGAGAAGAAATAAGTGGCATGAATCATAGCACTCAGAGTGCTACCATGCAACAAGCTCCACACATGTGTCTTTCTGACTCTGAAAGCAAAGTTCAAGCAATGGACAAAAGGGAAAAAGAAGGGGAAGTAGCAGTGAGCTCTGGAAAAGAATGTATTGAAACCAGTTCAAATAGTCCTGTAGAGAGAATATCACCAAGTATTTGCTGTGGGGAAAATAATCAGGAAGAATTTGATTTTGTAAACATTGTACCATTTCAAAATGAAAAGTCTTCATCTGGTGAAATATTACAAGAAAGAATCACAGTGAAGAAAAAAGCTGTTGGGAAACAAAAAAGCATTTCACCTGTGGAAAAGTTTCCAAGACATGAGCTATCAAATTTTGTTGGTGATTGGCCAGTTGATAAGACTATTGGTCAGAGGACGAAAAGGAACCGAAAAACTGAAAAAAATTCTTCATCTGTACAAAATGACAAAAAGTATAATTGCCCACAGTCATGCAGAGTATTAGGTAATAGTGCATCTGTGAATATGGATCCTATTCAGCAGCAAGGATCTTCACAGGAAAGTGCAGAGGATGGCAGGAAATTGCAGTGTGATGATCCTTCAGAATTCCTCACTAGCTGTAAATATGGTACTTATAAAAATACTGAAGAAAACTCATTCAGCATTGTGGGTGACTGGCCATGTGATTCTTTAGCTCAAAGAGAGCACAGATCAAGAATGCCAAAGGTTGATATAAGTAAACCCAATCTAGAATTTGGAACTAATAACAATATAAATGAAATATCCTCGTACACAGCACATGAGGCCTATTGGGGCACAAGCCCTGAAGAACTAAAAATGTTGGGTAGCTCCACTCTGCGAAGTTCTGAGGTGCCCAGTGAAATGACCCATGAGAATCAGACTTACTTAAGTAAACAGATTCCTGGGCAACACACATTGCCTCTTTCTTTTACTAGCAGTGTAGCAATGGCTTCTGAATTACTAGGGCCCCAGACTTTAGCTGAATTTTCAGGGGGAAGGCCTAAAAGAGGCCCTGAAATTGAAGTAGGCACATGCACCCAGACTGAACCACAGGATTTTGCCCTCTTATGGAAAATAGAAAAGAATAAAATCAGAGTTTCAGATTCTATCAAAATGTTAACAGGAAGATTAGATGGATTTAAATCGAAAGCTTTCAGTATTAACACAAAAGCAAATGTTCAACAAACAATTCCATATAGGGTAATGTATGATAAAAGCACATATGTTGAGGAAGATGAGCTTACCAGTGTTGATGAATCTGAAAATCTTAACATTCTTTGTAAACTATTTGGATCCTTTTCATTAGAAGCCCTGAAAGACTTATATGATAGGTGTAATAAAGATATTATTTGGACTACAAGCCTTCTTTTGGACTCTGATACTAAATTATGTGAGGATACAGAATTTGAGAATTTCCAAAAACCATGTGATGAACCACAATTTGGGCCATTTTCTCTGGGATCTGATTTGAAGGAGGTTGTTAGCCAAAAAGGAACCTTAGAGGATTCTAATTCTTCTGTGCCAGAGTTTCATAATAACAGTAATGCACAACCTACCTGTGATGCAGAAAAGGGAAACTCAGAGCAGGCAGAAATACAAGGTATAACTCCTGAAAACCCTGAAATAATAAGTACATTTCCTAATGCTACTGTAGATGTAAAAAGTAATAATGAAATACTTCCTAACAGTCAGGCAGAATTTTCAGACCTATGTAACTTTAAGCAGTCTCTTCCAACTATTCTAAAATCCCCTAACCCTAATGATGTAAGTGAAATGGAGAATAGTCTAGTAGCCCCAGAGACTGGAGATAGTATATATTCATCTTTAAATTTGTCTGATATTCCAAACTCTGTAGCAAGCACTTCAGATCTTGAATTAAATGAAGAAGTTCATTTTACTGAGACTTTGGAAATAAATGAACATCTTCTAAAGGACTATGAGAAATTTGCAAGTACAGAAGAATTTATGAATGAAGATGAACAGGAAATGGAGAAAATTCTAATGGCAGGAAGTAGTTTGTCAGCTGGAGTTAGTGAAGAGGATAAAACTGAGATATCGAATCCCACACCAATGATGGCCAAATCTTTGACCATAGACTGTCTGGAATTGGCGTTACCCCCTGAACTGGCTTTTCAACTTAATGAATTATTTGGTCCAGTTGGTATTGACTCAGGTAAGGAAAAAGTAAATTATCTACATGTGTATCTTTGTGTGAATGGAATGCAGAAGTTTCAATTATGAAATTATTTCGCATGTTAAGTGAAATGTAAAAGTAATTTGTATCGCCTCATTTCACATAGTACTTTGACACAGTTTGTTTCTAGAGTATTTTTTAAAATGTAATTGAAGTAAAGACTATATTGTTTTTAATCCATCCCATGTACATATTTAAAGCTTGCTTTATTGTTCACCTCATACTTGTTTGTACAGATGAACTCTTTGTATCGTCTCGTGCCAGCATTAATTCTTGCTGGGTAGGGTGGTGCACACTTGTAATCCCAGCTACCTGGATGGCTGAGGCAGGAGAATTTCAAGTTTGAGTCCATTCTGGGCAATTTAGTGACACCTTGTCTCAAAATAAAATTTAGAAAGGGCTATGGCTGTGCCTTAGTGTGGTAGAGCCCTTGCCTAGCATGCATGAAGCCATGGGTTTGATCCCAAGAACTGGGGAAAAAAAAATCGTAGAACAGCCTTATTGAAAGGCCTCAACTAATGGAAATGAATCAGTTAAACATAGTTAGACTAGGAAATGAATAATTTAGATTTATTTTGAAGTTTTATATAAGTATACCAGTCAAAAAGTATGAAAATAATGGCATATAACATAAAAATATTCCAGGAGATGTAGTAAATAGGAACATAAATTAGTAATTAATAATGCAAATTAGTTGTACAGTACGTATGGTTTTCTGCAAATGTATAATGAGTAATGATTATACTTTTTTCTTTTTCTTCTTTTCACAAGGGTCTCTAACAGTTGAGGATTGTGTGGTTCATATAGATCTGAATCTGGCTAAAGTGATTCATGAGAAATGGAAAGAATCTGTAATGGTTGGTAGGCTTCTTTTTATGAAGATCTCCTTTTATGTCTATTTCATCACCATTGCTTTTCAGTAAAATCCACTATGTTATATGAATGAGTTCTGCTGCATTTTGGCTTTGAAAGAGAATGAAGTTATACCAGTTATGAATTTACCAACTGGCTAAAGCATCACATGCCTATATCCCAGTCCTCAGAAGGCTGAGACAAGAGGATCTCCCTGAGTTTGAGGTCAGCCTGGACTATAAAGTGAGTTCAAGGCTTGCCTGAACTACATAATGAGACCCTGTCTCAGAAAAACCAAAACCAAACCAAAACAAAACAAACAAAAACAAAAACTGTTTACTAATTTGTTTTGTTTTTTTCGTATTTGAAATATTCCCAGCTGGGGATATAGCTCAGCGGCACAAGCTCCTGCCTGGCAAGTGCAAGGTCCCAATTCCTGGTACAAAAAAAAAAAAAAAGAAATATTTCTTCCACACTGACCAAATTATACAATTTGCAAGAGGTTACGATTATTGATTTTATTTTAACCAAAAACAAACCCTAAACAGTAAATTTTTCCCTCCTTAAAAGATTACAGTGCAGCTTGGCATGATGGTGTACTCCTATAATCCTAGCACTTGGGAGGCTGAGGCAGGAGGATCACTGCCAGTTTGAGGCCAGCCTGGGCTACATAGTGAGTTCAAGGCCAGCCCGGACTGCATAGCAAGATCCTCTCTGAAAAAGAAAAAAAAAATTACAGTGCTCATTAATTAAATTTTTAAAAGTTTTTTTTTAAAATGTATCATATAAAATCTCCATAAGAAAAAATATATAGATGTAGTTATAATTTCATTTATCTAACTTTATTTTACTTAGATTTAGTAAGAGCTATTTACAGTTGTACAAGAGGAAATGGCTGGGTGTGGTGGCCCATTCCTGTAATCCCGGCACTTGGGAGGCTGAGGCAGGAGGATCACTGTGAGTTTGAGGCCAGCCTGGGCTACATAAGTGAGTTCAAGGCCAGCCTGCACTACATAGCGAGACCCTGTTTCAAAACAAACAAAAAACAAAACAAGAAAAATGCTTTCTAGAGAAAAGTAATATAACCTGTAACCTTATTTACTGATGCACCCTCCTTTGCCCATTCCCTGCTTTTTATTTGTGTTCAGGAGCGACAGAGACAAGAGGAAATGTCTGGTGGCAAGTGTATGCAAGGTAAAGCACATACTTTTACTTCTGATGTTCTTACCTCGATGTTGAAACTTGTCATGTTTTAACTCATTCTAAATATACTTCCACAAAATATGTTATTCATGAATTTTGATTTACAAATTAAGATTCTTTAGAAATACTTGAATTGTAATATAAAGCAAAAACTTAAAGGTGGGGCCGGTGAGATGGCTCAGCGGCTTAAGCGCCTGCCAGGCAAGCGCGAGGGCCCGAGTTCGACTCCCGGAACCCACATATGAAAAAGGGGCCGGTGATATCGCTCAGCGGCACGGGTGCCTGCAAGGTCCTGAGGTCGACCCCCCGGTACCCACAAAAAAAACAAAAACAAAAACAAAAAAAACTTAAAGGTGGTAAAATGAACCCTATCTATATCATATATTTATTTAATCATCATGAGTGCTTTGGAACACCTAAAGTGTGCTGTCTGATACATATGATACACACAATTAAAATGTTTCCTGTTAAGGTTTTGCTCTGTATGAAAGAAAACTTGAGTTGAAAGAAACAGTGTTTATGTGCTTGAAAGCATTTTTTAATTATTACTGTGCTTTTCAAAAATTTTATTGATGTCAGTATTACTAGAGCATAAAATCAGCCTGCTTTTTGGTTCTTCCTGCCAACTTGAAAATACTAGATGACTTCTCTTAGACAGTGTTGTCCTCAGTGAGGACCCTAGATGATGAGGGTCTTTCTTTTTTCTTCCTTTCTTTTTTTTTTTTTTTTTTGGTCTTTTGAGACAGGGTCTCCCTCTGTAGTTTAGGCTGGCCTTGAATTCACTATGTAATCCAGGCTGGCCTCAAACCTATGGAGATCCTCCTGTTTCAGCCTCTCAAGTACTGGGATTAAAGGCATGTGCCACCATGCCCAGCTGATGGTTTTTCTCTTGTGCATGAGTTCTGCCAGGTGCCTCTTTTTTCCACTGCACACTTTGACCACAGCAGGGAGCTCCAGGTGCCAGATTGCTTGAATCTACTTTCAGACTTGTGTTTATTTCTTGGCTCTAAGAGTTAAAGCTGTCTGAGGGCTTGAGGTGTCCAGAGTGTATTATAGTTGCATGAATGTGAGTGTGTGCTGTTTCTTCACTCCCCAGGAAAACAAGGAATATATCAAAATGTGTCTATATCTCTTATGAAAGGTTACGCATTCAGATTTGTTGTTGTAACCTCTTAAAGTATTCAGTTCCTTATTTTGAATATCATTTGCTCAGTATTTATCGTGTTTCCAGTGAGTTACAGATTTGCCAAAACACTGATCCTCTCAGTTCTTTAACTGGCTGGATGGAGCTGACAAGAGCTATTCCAGTTCCTCATTTCTACCTAGCTGTAATATCTTCTGTTTACCAGTGTCCTAAATGTATGTCACCATTTTTGTGTCAGTGTGATACAAAAAAGAATGGGAAGAACTGAGTTAATTTACAGTTATACCGAGATCATTGATCATTTAAAATATTCCTACATTTATACATATACTTTCTTGCATGCAATTATGTGAAAATGTATTTTGAAATTTCAGAATTGTATTATATTTACAAATTCAAAAGCTAAAAGCTATGTTTTCTTGGTTTCTTTGAAGCAGATGTAAAAGTGAGTAATTTTTAGTTTGTATATTAATTATTGAAGGTATGACACTATTTATATTGCTCTTGTAGATCCTTCCTTCGTTGGAAATACTGGTCTTGATAATCCCGAACAAAAATCATTTCAGAAAATAGGTAGAAAATTACTGAAGACTTCAGCAGCACCTGAAATGCTGCCCTTCTTGGATCATTGGAATACTCAAACTAAAAAAGTATCACTCAGAGAAATAATGTCAGAAGAAATTGCCTTACAAGAAAAGCATGATTTGGTATGAGTTAGTACAAATTAAGCTGTTGCCTTTGACTGTATTTGCTTACTTTGTGATGTTCATTTAATTCTGTGTTTCCTAGTCTAGAATCCATATTTAACCTGGTTGAAGTTAATGTTACAGTCAAGATTTTTTATTTGGAGACAGAGTCTTGCTAGGTAGTTCAAGCTGACCTTGAACTCACTGTGTAGCCCATGCTGGCCTCGCACTCATGGCATCCTCCTGCCTCAGCTTCCTGAGTGCTGGGATTACAGGCATGTGTGACCACACCCAGCTGAAAAATGTTTTAGGTGTAATCTGAAGTTGGAGGTTTTTGCTTTTAGGTAGTTGATATTGATATTCTAATAATAATCCTTCTATGTTATCCTTGTGTTCTCTTAGATTTAATTTTGCAGGTGATTAATGTGCATCTTTCTTAGCTTTTAATATTGACCTCCAACTTTTTTTTTTTTTTTTTTTTTTTGAGTCAGGGTCTTGTTATGTAGCCGAGGCTGGCCTTGAGCTTGTGGTGATCCTTCTGCCTCAGCCTCCCTCATGCTGGGATTACAGGCATGTGTCACCATGCCCAGCTACCTCTGATTTTTTTTTTTTTTTTTTTTTTTTTTTTTTTGGGTACCGGGGGGTCGACCTCAGGACCTCGCGCGCCAGCAGGCGCCCGTGCCGCTGAGCGATATCACCGGCCCCTTTTTCGTATGTGGGATCCGGGAGTCGAACTCGGGCCCTCGCGCTTGCCAGGCAGGTGCTTAAGCCGCTGAGCCATCTCACCGGCCCTACCTCTGATTTTTTAATGCTGGAAAAACATGAAAGAAATCTTTCACTTAAAGATAAATTCATACATAAATTAGTAGTACGAATTGTTCATCTTGCTATTAAACATGTGTCCATCTTTGAAACAATTTTTTAGAGAATTTCAGAAACTTAATGGACTTGAGTTTTAAAAATTATTCTTTGGCCGGTGAGATAGCTCAGCGGTGTAAGCGCCTGCCTTGCAAGCGTGAGGGCCTGAGTTCGACTCCCGGAACCCACATATGAAAAAGGGGCCGGTGATATCGCTCAGTGGCACGGGTGCCTGTTGGCGCACGAGGTCCTGAGGTCGACCCCCCGGTACCCACAAACAAACCAAAAAAAAAAAAAAAAAAAATTATTCTTTTTCTAACTTCAATTAAATAAGTTAAAATAGAAACTTTACTTTGAACTTTTTATTTATTTGACATAGCTAATTATATGAAGCTATGAGTGAATTTGTTTTCTTTTGCATTTTTTTCTCATCTTTTATTTCTGAAACTTAATATTAAAGAATTTCAAAATCAAAATGGAAAAGACCGTAGAAGTTATTTAGTCCACTTCTCGAGGAACACAAGTAATTCTTAGATGGTGATCTGCAAACAGTTTTGCACTCTTTCTTACTCATTTGACTGCTCAGTCACTTATATATTTGGCTGTAATACATAAAATTGGGGCATAGAAAGAATGATGGGATTCTTCATATATATTTTTTCTAGTTATCTTGTTAATTAAATTGGTAATATGCTACCATTCTTGTCTTTGCACCTTTACATAATCAAGGAACAATCTCATCAAGTAGTAGTGTCTTATAATTTAAGTGTTGTTTCAGGTATCCTCTTTAATCTATGTGTGTAATAAACTGAAAGAAGGATTTTCTTTAAAAAAAAAGGAGCACCTAATAACATTTCTGCCCAAGTGTTTAACTACTTTTTGCTGTAATTCACTTTTTCACGTAAATTTACCTTTACAGTCCTAACCTGTTTTTTAATCTCTCAACGTAATGAACAAGTGAGCATCTTTTGACTTCACAATGTAGTGCACTTTTTTCTGTCAGTGATAATTTGCTAATAGAAGCTGGACGACTTAAGTCTCAAGGAGACTTTAGATCTCAGTAGAATTTCTTGGTGTTTTTTCTTTACTCTTTGTCTCCAGAGGAGAAATAGATTTTGTATACTTTTTAAGCAAACAACATAAAACAAATTTTATGTATGATATATGCATAGGATAGTTTAAGATGATTAAGGACATGGGTTTTCAGTTCATTGATCAGATGTAAGAATTCATATTTCAGAAACTCTGTGACCTGGTAGATTGCTATAGTAAATCTGACCATTGACTTTATAAAAAATAAATTCAGATTATAAGGCATATCTTAAATAAAATATGAAATGCTTAAATTCTTCAGGTGACTTTTTTTCCATCACCCTTGTGATGTGTTCAGTTTTGTCCTTTTTTCTGGTCAGATTTTCACTTATTGTTTTTCCTCTTAGTAGTTTGGTGCTGTCAATGGCTTAACTATAGCTAGGCTTCAAAACAAATATGTATTTGAGGGTTATTTTGGATTACTATAATTTCTAATTTTAGAAATTTTCAGAGTTATCTTCATTGTTATTTTTTCAGTGTGTAGGATCTTTATAGCAAACAAAAAGTATTCAGTTGCATCACAACATGGACAGTGTTAGAAGCAACTTAAGTAACTTTTAAGAATGTTTACCATAATCCTAGGTAGAATTAAAATAGCATATTTTAGGAAAATTCTTTAGGCTTGGCAGTGTTAGGCCGGCAGATCCAAATATGAATTGTGAAAAATAATAACAGTTTTTATAGTTATTTTGAAGTAATTATGTTTGTAAAAACAATTATGAATTCTAAGATTTTCTGTGAACCTGAATTTGCAACTTGTACATTGTAGTTTCTGCCCATTGAGGAGAATGTTTTTGAGGACATTGTTCACAGCATCAGACAGTGTCTCTTTTATGAAGACCCATGGGAGAAATTTCTCTCAGGTCTCAGTACCAGAAAAGCTGTACTTCTCCTGAGCAGCTGGTTTGTTTTTATTTTGTGGACACTGAGAGTCTTTGTTTTCTCCTTTGCTTTGGCCACTAAGAGGCTCAGAACTAAATTTGTGGTCCACCTTTAGCAGTTGTACAGGATTTTGTGGTATTGATTTATATACTAATTTTTCTTGCTAGCTTTATTTACCTTTATTTTCTTTAATCTCCAACTTCATTTATTTATATCCTGTTTATATATACAGTCATGTATTGATTACTGACTGAGGGCAGCGTTCTAAGAAATGTGTCATTAGGCAATTTTGTCATTGTGTGAACATCAGAGTGTAGATACGCAAGCCTGAATAGTACAGCCTATTGAATACTTAGTCTGGATAGTTTAGCCACTGATGTATATGCAGTCAGCCATTGACTGAAACATCGTTATGCGGTATATGACTGTATATGTCTCTTCATGCTTTTATGTACTATGATTGTATGGAATGTATATGTGTGCATATGTTTATGTATACAGGCACACACATTTGTATATGTCTGCTTGTATGTATATGTATATATGAACAATTTCAAATACTTTGTAAAAATTAGACATAACTAGTGTGAGAATACTTAACACTACTAATTTTAGCCTTTAATCAAAGAAAGTCTGTGAATGCTTATAAATTATTAGTCTTTTTTGCAATAGCTATGCTTTGTATGCTTTTGATTAGCTTTGTTAGTATTTTAAGTTTCATCTTAAGGGTGATTTTTGTGTTTTTATTTTAGAAAAGGGAGACACTTATGTTTGAAAAAGATTGTGCCACTAAACTAAAGGAGAAGCAGCTCTTTAAGATGTTTCCAACCATTGATCAAAATTTTCTGATGGACATTTTCAAGGATCACAAGTGAGTGCTGAAGGGTTGTCTGTATTTTCTGTTTGGATGTCACTAAAAGGATATGTCAGACAATCTCTGATGTTTATTTTTCTGATAAAAATTATGTAAACAATTCAAATGCAATATATGTGGTGAGCAGTTTCTGGCAATTCGTGTTCCTCTGTCTTTAAAATATATATGCTAATATGTGTGCATACATGTGTACCCATGGGCTTTTGTGCCTGTATATACATGTGTATTTCATCAAAAAGGTCATATTTTATGTGCTGATTTTGTAGTTTTTCTGAAATTTACTTACCTATACATAATGACTTGTTCTTTTTCATGTCTACAGAGTGTTCCATAGTAAGAAAGTACCATAATTTATTTAAATGTGTCTCTAATTGTGGAGTATCTTTTTTTTTTTTTTTTTTTTTTTTTTTTTTGAGACAGTCTTGCTAGGTAGTTCAGGCTGGCCTTGAACTCGCTGTGTAGCCCAGGCTGGCCTCAAACTCACAGCAGTCTTCCTGCCTTAGCCTGCCAAGTGCTGGGACTACAGGCATGGGCATCCTTGGATACATATCTTTGTATACATTGGTGACTGCTGTTGCAGGATAGTCCCTAAAAGTGAGATTGTTGGCTTATAGAATGTATACGTTGAAAACTTTTATAACCAATGCCGAAATTCCTTTAATAAAAGCTGTCTGTATTAGTTATATGCTTATATGCACTGAAGACTCTAACCTTCCTGGATATTAGGAATTAAAGAATTGTTTTGTCCATCTGGTTGGAAAAATGATATACTATACTCTGAATTTCTGTTTTCCTGATTGCTAGCAAGGTGGCTCTTTTTAAATTTCTTTTCCTACCAGTTACTCACTTACATTTGCCTATTCTGTTGGTTCTTTCTCTTTGTAGTTTTGTGGTGCTCTTTATATATTATATATAGTAATTTTTGTCTGTTAAGATAGGTTACAGTTATTTTTCCTGCTTTGATACTAATCTCTTGGTGTAGTCTCTTTGAGCATAGGTATCTTTTAATTCATATGTTGTAGCAGCAAGTCTTTTCCATTATTGTTTTTGTCTTATTTAGGAAGTCTTTTCTATCCCAATGTTATAAAAATATTTTCTTTAGTATTTTTAATAGCTAAATTGTTTTTCTCTACCTAGCATTTTTATGTGTGTGGTATGAAGTAGAAATTTATAAATGAGGTGGCAGTTTTCCAAATAATTAACTGAATGAACGGATCATCTTTATGCACTCATGTAAAATATAACTAGCTATTTGTTAGTTCTGAGTTGCCATCATATTGTTTAAAATTATTATAGTGGTATAGTGCATCTTGATGTTTATTAGGAACAATTCTATTTATATTAGTTTGACTAATATATACTTTTTGATTGTATATTTTCTTAACGTCTTGGTTTAGCAAGAATTAAAGATACTTTATGGAATCTTTTGAGAGTGTAATATATGTTTTGATCTTAATATATTATTGTATCAATCACAATAATAGGTTTCTGGAATAACACCTGCTTTATCTTCAAAGTTGCTTTTTTTCTTTAATGATGTGGTATAGAAGTTGATTTAGGAATTCATTGGAATTTTTGCATCATTAATTAAATGAAATTAGTCTGTAATTTTTCTGTTCTTTGCTATTTTTGTCAGATTTTGGTTTGAGGTTTTATTTGGTGTCAGATAAGATTGCCATTTTTCTGTCTGCTATGGAAAGTTGAACTAATTTGGTAATTTGAAGGTCTGGGCTTGTATATTTTTGAAGGAAGGGTTTTTAGAACTTATCACTATCTTTTTAAAGATTATTGCTTTATTCAGATATTTGCCTTTTTGTCATGTGTCATTTCTGGTAGTTTGTCTTCCAGAAAAATCACCAATTTTACCTTAGTCTACAAGTTTATTATTTTACATTATATATAATGTTCTTTTATAATTAAAACACTATATTGGATCATAGCCCTTTTCCTTAACTAATGTTTCATAGTTTGTGTTTTGTGTTTTTGCTTTTTATTAGATTGGTCCTTTAAATAACAAACTCTTGATTTACTAGTCAAAGTCTGTTATGTTTTACATTTATTTTTGCTGATTCTTTTCTCAAAAATTTTTGCTTTAAGTCTTTCTTTAGTTTATTTCCTTTCGATCTTTAATCACAAATACATTTAGAGATGTCAGTTTTTTTCTGTATTGAAGTATGACATACAGTATTTTTATTCTCAATGTTTTCCAAAAATCTCTAATTTCAGTTTGATTTTTTTACTTATATAAAGTTTTTTAATTTTCTAAGCGATTTGATGCCTTTGGTGGTGATGTTAGGAGGGTTTTTTTTGTTATTTTTTGTATTGGGGTACAAGAAAGTGGCCTAGAAGAGTACAAATTTTTAGAATTTGAGATTCTTTTTGTGGTTTAATACATGTGGTTTAATACATGGTTCTATAAATAGTTAGGATCTTTCGAAAAGAATATTCTTTGCTGAAAATGCAGAGTTCTAAATATGTCACTTAAATTAGGCTTTTAATGGTATTAGTCCAGTTCATAATTTCCTTATTTAGTTTTGCTATCTAATCTCTGTTTTCTTAGGTTTATATATTAAAATCTCCTAAGGGTTGGGGTTAGTGAGGTTTTTATGGTATATGGTAGCCTCTTTCCTACTGGGGTGAGGGCCAGAGGACTTGAAGCAAAGCAGCCCAGGCAGGGTGAGGGGTTGGGTGAGTCCTTTCTGGGGAGGCCAGGGGATCGTTAGCCAGGCTCTTTACTCTTCACTTTGGGTGGTTGATTGCCTCCATTTGTCTGTCAACAGTTGGGTAGTTCTCTTTATAAGAAGAAGTGGCTTCAGGTTCATCGTGGTAGGAGGTTAGGTGGGTGTACTTATTATACTATATGTGCTTGTGGTATAGTCTTCCAGGGCCGGAACCCTCAAACAAAACCAGTGGTGGAGACTGACTTCCAAGCCTCTTGAGGGGCCGGTGATATTAAGGGCTTGAAAGGCTATAGATTATTGCTGGTACATCTAGACCAGTGAAGGCGAACCTTTTAGAGACCGAGTGCCCAAACTGCAACCCAGAACTCACGTATTTATTGCCAAGTGCCAACACTGCAATTGAATCTGAATGTTCAGTGCAGGGGCTCTTTGTGCCCACTGCGACATGTGTGCTGTAGGTTCACCACCAGTGATCCGGCCTCTAGAAACCTCTTGGTGTTGTACATATTGGAGACAGCAAGATCAGAGCTTCGAATGGTATTCCCAAATGACTCCCCTTCGAAGGTTGTCTTTAATAAATTTAAGAATAGCAAAATATCACACTTTTAGATAATCAGCTATCAAATTTCAAAAATATTTCTATGTGGTCAGCTCTTCATTTTCTGGCCAGTGGAAGAGATGAGAGTCTGAAATAATCAGCAGTATTATATCAGTCATACTTTTCTTTGGACTGAGTTTCTTTAAATATTGGAACATGAGTGTATCAGATGTTGGTCAATTTGTAGAATTCCATACTACAGAGAATATACTGTTACCATGAACAACCTGCTGAGACGGGTGGGGAGGGAGGATAGTATTTTACTTTTTCCTTTTTGCATTTCTGTTTAGAATTTCTTTGACTAGAACTTCATGGTGTAAGTAAACAAATTTGGCACAACAAAAATGTCAGTTTAAAGGTCTAATTGTGATTTTTTTTTTTTTTTAAGGAAACCGAAACCATGTATGAATCCAATAAAGGACTCAAGTATAGATGATACAGTAAAGGAAAGATTTTTTTTGGTGTGGTTACTCTGCCTAGACTAAAAGATCAGAAATTGAATTATCAGTGCAGCTTTTTTTGGTGCTGGGGATTGAATCTTGGGCCTCAGCCATCTTTTATATATATGTGTGTGTGTGTATATGTATATATATATGTATATGTATATATATATGTGTGTGTATATGTGTATATATATATTTTTAAATATTAATGGGTACATAAACATAAAATTGTACATGTTAATGGAGTAATGTGTTTCAGTGCATGTATACATTGTGAAATGTTTTATTCAGATTAAGCGTATCTGTCTCCTCAAACACTTATCATTTCTTTATGATAAAAACTTTCCAAATCTTTTCTTCTAGCTTTTAAAATTTACAGTACATTGTTGTCTATTATCATCATCCTGTACATCACAACTTCTTGCTCCTATGTAACTGTAGCTCAGTACCCATTGATCAGCCTTTCCCTACTACTCTTGGCATACAATGGTACTTTTTGGTACTCATTTTGAAAAATTAGTTTTTGGGAGCCTGTTACTTGTTAGTTTCTCTCATATCATTCTTGACTCTGAATTATACAAAGAACATTTAATTTCAGTGTTGAAAACTTAAAAGTCAGTTTTTCATATTCTTATACAGTGTTTGAAGATTGCTTATGTTTAAGCCTCCACATACCTTTTTTTTATTTATTCACATATTTGTACTTAAACTTTCTATAGCTATTCATTAGAACAAACAGTGCAATTTCTGAACTGCGTTCTTGAAGGAGACCCTGTAAAAACAGTTGTAGCTCAAGAGTTTGTTCACCAAAATGAGACTGTCACTTCTCACACTGCACAGAAGTCTAAAGAGAAAAAGGTATGGAATTACTTATTTTTTATTATAATGGTAGATAACTGTATATAAAAATATGATTGGTTCCTTGAGTATAATAATTTAATGATTATTTCTCAGGGTTTTTTTTTGTGGTACTAGGGATTGGACCTAGGGACTTTGCACTGAACTACATCTCTGCCCCCTGCCCCCCAATTTTTTATTTTGAGACAGGGTCTCTCTGTGTTGCCTGGGCTGGGCTTAAATTTGTGACCCTCCTACCTCAGCTTCCCAGAGTGCTACAAGTGAGTGCCACCACGCCTAGCTTATTTCTTACCACTTGACTAGGTTGGAAATTTATAGCTGATTGTATTTTTTCTTTAATATCCAGTGTGTATGACAGCACTTGAATTTCTGCAACTCCTATGTAGAAATTACTTTTTTCTTTAAAAACAATAAACAAAGGATCTCCTCTCACAAAACCAAAATTGTATTTTTTAATATGAATAGGAATGGAATCCCTTATATAATGAAATATGTATTATGTTCATAGTGTTAGCAGGTGTACAGGGATTTTCAAAAGTTAAAGAAAGCATTTTTATTACCCTTCCCAAAATCTTTGATTTTGTTAGGAAGGCAAGATGTACACTCATGGAATATCTGAACATTAATATAAACTAGCTGTGACTAAATACTACTGAGAGTGACAGAGGAGAGGTTCTATGAATATTCTTACATAAGAGACATCCTGGTATTCTGTGGTTTCCATAAAATAAGGTGTGTATTTGTTGCAAAAATAAATTGATTTACAGATTTTAGTTTCTGATAATGAATATAGTGATGTCTTTATTTTTTAATTTAATGTCCTTTAATTTTTTTTTTTTTTTTTTTTTTTTTGGTACTGGGAATCAAACTCACAACCTTGCACTTGCCAGGCAGGTGCTGTGCCACTGAGCTATCTCCCCAGCATGTCCTTTAATTTTTTCAAGCCTTTTGAGGTCTAGGGTGCAAGTAATCAAAATATAATGAGGGTAGAAATTATAACCAACTACTGTTACATATTAGGCTAGTTTTCTCCACTCTTTCTTGGCTTCTGAACTGTTCCCAGGAGGAAGATTTGAAAAAAAAATTTCCTTTAGTCAATTATTGATATGTATGTGTATATAGTATATAATACCTATAATTTTAATATTTAATATATAAAATGATACTACATTAATTTTTTTTGAGACGGTCTTGCTGCTGGCTTTGAACTTAATACTACATAAAATTTTTAAATCATTATTCATTGAAGATTATTTTATAGAGTAGATTATAATTATAATCCTTGATAATAGTCTGTCTTCTTTCCCTCCCTCCTTCCTCTTTCTTTCTTTTTCTTTCTTTCCTCCTTCCTTTTGTTTCTCTTTCCTTCCTTCCTTCCTTCCTTCCTTCCTTCCTTCCTTCCTTCCTTCCTTCCTTTCGTTCTTTCTTTCTGAGACAGGGTCTCACTGTGTAGTTCATGCTGGCCTTGAACTCATAGTGATCCTCCTTCCTCAGCCTCCTGAGTGTGCGCCACCACGCCCAGCAATAGCATTTCTAAATAAATGATAATTTTCAACTTTTTGAAATTTTTTTTTTTTAATTTTCTAATTAAACATTTTTCATTAGTTTCTATTTTACAAAATACTGAATTGGGTTGTGGTGATGCACACTTGTAATCTCAGCACACTGGGAGGCTGAGGCAGGAAAATTGTAAGTATGAGCCCAGCCTGGGTAACTTAGTGAGACCCTATCTCAAAAAATAAAAAGGGCTGGTAATCTAGCTCAGTGCAGAGGTCTTGGGTCAAGTAATGAAAGGTCCCTAGTAATGAAAAATAATTTACAAAATAATGGTTTCAGTGTTGTTTTCATGCATATATTTTGATCATATCCACCTACCTGTTAGCCTCCCTTACACCTCTCTCCGTCCTTGCCCTTTTCTTCCTCTTATTTAATAATAGTCTCCCGTCTACTTTCCTGTCATCTTTTTTAGATTCCATATATTAAGGGGAAACATGCAGTACCTAATCTTTCTGAGTCTGGTTTATTTCACTTACCGTGATACATTTTCCTGCAAATGACATAATTTTGTTCCTTGTAATGACTGAATAATACTCCTTTGTGTCTATACAAACCAGAATTTATTGATCCATTCACTTGTTGATGGTCACCTAGGGTGGTTCTATAATCTTGGCTATTTTGAATTGTAATGCGATAAATGTAGATATGCAGGTATCACTATGTATATTATACTGACTTTAATTCCTTTGGGTATATACCAAGGAGTGGTACAGCTGGTTCATATAGTAGATCTATTTTTAGTTTTTGAAGGAACCTCCATACTGATTTTCAGCGTGGCTGTACTAATTCACATTCCCACCAGCAGGGTAGTGCCCCCAACCCCTGCATCCTCTCCTACATGCGTTGTTTTTTGTATTCTTCGTAATAGTCATTATTACAGGGGCGAGATGGAAACTCAGCATAGTTTTTGTTTGTTCGATTTGTTTTTCGAAGGCAGGCTCTTGCTGCATAGTCTAGGCTGGCCTTAAATTCATTATGTGTCCCAGGCTGGACTCAGCATCCTCTTCCTTCAGCCTCCTGAGTGCTGGGATTACAAGTGTGTGCCACCTGCACCCACCTCTTAGTGTAGTTTTGATTTGCATTTCTCTAATGGCTAAAGATGTTAAACATTTTTCATATGCTTATTGGTCATTTGTATTTCTTCTTTTGAGAAGTATCTGTTCAATTCATTTGGCCATTAATTGATTAGGCTGTTTTTTGGCGTTAAGTTCTTTATATATTGTAGATATTAATCTTCTATCAGAAGAGTAGCTGGCAAAGATTTGCTCCCATTCTGTAGGTTGTCTCTTCACTCTGTGGGTTGTTTTCCTTGCTGTGCAGAAACTTTTTAGTTTAATGTAGTCCCATTTATTGATTCTGTTGTTTCCTAAGTTATTGGAATTCTGCTAGGAAATCTTTGTGCCTGTACCTCAAGTGTTTCCCCTATGTTTGCTTCTGGCAGTTTCAAAGTTTCAGGTCTTATACCTAGGTCTTTGATCCATTTTGAATTGATTTTTGTAATGAGTGAGAGATAGGGATCTAATTTTACTCTCCTACAAGTGGACGTCCAGTTTCCCTAGAACTATTTATTTTTTATTTTTATTTTTATTTTTTTGTGGGTACCGGGGGGTCGACCTCAGGACTTCGCGCGCCAGCAGGCGCCCGTGCCGCTGAGCGATATCACCGGCCCCTTTTTCGTATGTGGGTTCCGGGAGTCGAACTCGGGCCCTCGCGCTTGCCAGGCAGGCGCTTAAGCCGCTGAGCCATCTCACCGGCCCCCCCTAGAACTATTTATGAAAGAGGCTGTTATGGTTTGGGCCCACATGTCTCCCCAAAGCCTTGGGTGGTCATAGTTGGGGCTTTTTCAGAGGTACCTGGATCTAGAGTGTGTGATGCTGGGATTAAGGGTGTGTGATTACTAAATTAGTCCACCGATTGGTTTGGCATAGTTCAGAGTGTGGATAATGGGAAGGCCCTCCCTGGGTGTGTTACCTGCCTTGAGGGTGTGTAAGCCTGGATATAATATAAGGGACAGAAAAAGGGCTGCTGTCATCACTTGCTGCTTTGCTCCCTTTCTGCCTTCTGCCTGCCAAGAACTGTTTCTCCTCTGCGATGGCCCGCTGCGATACCACCCTGCCTTGGAGCCAGCTGATTATAGACTGAAACCTCCACAGACTGTGAGCCAGAGTAAACCTTTCCTCCTTTAACTTCGGGTGTCAGGTGTTTTATCTTAGCAGTGAGAAAAAGAAACTAAGACAGAGGCTGTCTTTTCTTCAGTGAATGTTTTTGACTCCTTCATCAAGAATCAGATGGAAATTTGCAAAGTATAAAAATTAGTTGCATGCATTTGTTTCTGTGTCTTCTGCTTCATTGGTCTGTGTCTATTTTGTGCTAGTACTATGTTGTTTTTATTATCATGACTATGCATTATAATTTGAAACTAGGTATTTTGATGCTTCCAGCTTTGGCTCTTTGCTTAGGATTACTTGGGGTATTCTAGGTCTTGTGTGTTTCCATATGAATTTTAGGATTATTTTTTTCCTACTGTGAAGAATGTCATTGGAATTTTGATAGAGATTGTATTAAATGTGTAGATCACTTTTGGTAATACGGCTATTATGTTGATTCTGCCGAACCATGAATATAGAAGGACCTTCCATCTTATAGTGTTTTCTTTAATTTCCTTCAGAGTTTTGTTGTTTTCATTGTAAAGGTCTTTCATCTCCTTGCTTAGGTTGATTCATAGGTATTTTATTTTTTTGAATGTATTGTGAATGGAATTTCCTGATTTCTTTCTCAGCTAGTTCATTGTTGATTTTTTAATACTGATTTTGTATCTTGAGCTTTGTGAATTTTAACAAGTAACCTACACTATTTAAATTTACTTTTGGTTAATTATATCAGAAAAAGCATGATTTGTTACAATATTGAAAATTATAATTTTTTTCACTTTGATATTGAATGTTCATAAAATGTTTATTAAATTACTTGGTAGACGATTATTTCCTGTAATTCTCAGGCTTTTAAAGAAATAACTTTAAAATCATGTTAATTTTGTCCCTCTTATGACGTATTGCTGTTTGTAAGCAGTTTTCTCTGTGATTTGGAGAAAGAGATAAATGAAAAGCCAAGTTTGATATGGAAATCACTATGCATGTTTTTTTTTTTGTTTGTTTGTTCATGGGTACCAGGAACCGAACTCAGGACCTTGTGCTTGCCAGGCAAGCGCTTATGCCACTGAGCTATATCACCTGCCCACTATACATGTTTTTAACATTGGCTTTTGATATGCTGGAGACATTTGGATATACTGTCTTAAAATATTCAAAAATGCAATTTTCCTATTTTGGTGGGGAACACTGAGGCAATTTGCAGGGTCATTATTTTCATTATTATGTGCTTTATATTAGAGTGGCTTTTATCTTTAAAAAGATCTGCTTTGGGTAATAATTACATGATAACTTTTTAAAAGATAATTGAAATTGTGAAATGGTGAATTGATCATAGTCCCTAGTGGTAGTTACCTAGTTGAAACTATCCCAGAAACATACTTATGATTTTTATTAACTGCTAGCCATGGCAACTCTACAAGCTCTTCTGTTTTAAAGATAATATTATATGATTATTTTATTGTTTTTTAAAAAATATAAATTGAAGTACGCCATCACTACCATCAATGACTGAAACTTTGGAATAGATTTGCAAAGTATAAAAATTGGGATTTCTGCACTGAATGAGTTTCTTTGACTATCTTATATATTGTGTTCTGGCTTGATTTTTGTGACATAATTATCTTTTGAGAACTTCAGAGAACTCAACATCTCCTGAGGTAAGAGTGGTTAAAGAAAGGGTAACAATAATGTTATGAAAGAGCTAATAATAGTCTGTAAGTGCCTGACTTACAAGACACTGACTTAGAATCTGTTTTTTAAGAAGGTGAAAAATAAAGAGAACCCAGTTTTATATGCATTTTCTAAAGATAAGTCATGTATTCTTTTCTTTCTTTGTATATTATTGTGAAACATCTTACAGGCAAAAAAATTAAAGGAGACTGAAGATACCCTGAGTGAGTCATCTTTCCAGGACTTCGAGTACCCCAGGTACGACGACTACCGGGCAGAGGCCTTCTTGCACCAGCAGAGGAGAACGGAGTGCTACAGCAAGGCAAAGGAAGCGTATCGGATGGGGAAGAAGCATGTGGCCACCTTTTATGCCCAGCAGGTAAAGTGGAAAACTAATTATTTTTTCTTGCTGATTATGTTAGCCAAATATTCTTGAAGTAGAACTTAAAACCTGTACTGTGTTGTGACTGAATGAAGTTATTCTAGGGAATGTAGAGATTATATAACTGATATAAATAAGGTACCCTAATCCAAAAGAAATCTGATTTCAAAAATTTCATCCCCCTTGTTTACTTTCTGTCATTGCTTTTACATTTATGGCTTATATGAATTACAGTTTATTCTGATGGTCCATCTTTTCTTTTAAATTAGATTCTAACATGCAGTAGCATTTCTAAACAGATACAAGTATTCTGGAAAAAAGAAGAATGTTAAAATTGGCCATCTCAGGGTAGAATTATAGCGGTCTTAAGCTTTCTATCATGTTTGAATTCTTAATAATATATTACTCTTATAATCAGAAAAAGAAAATGGCATTAGTATTTTTCAGGGATGTAAAATTTCTGCCTGGGCTCATTTTGCATGCTGTTCTAAGAAACCACTTTGTTTCTTTTTTATTTTTATGGTTCCACATGGCTTTTTTTTTTTTATTTTAATGTGGGTACCAGGAGTCGAACTCAGGACCTCGCGCTTGCCAGCAGGCGCTTGTGCCACTGAGCGATATCACCGGCCCTTTTTTTCCTTTATGTGGGTACCGGGAGTCGAACTCAGGACCTCGCACTTGCCAGGCAGGCGCTTATGCCGCTGAGCCATCTCATTGGGCCCACATGGCTTTTTTGAACAGAGTAAGATGTCATACTGCTGCAGTCATGTTTTGCCTAACTGCAGTTCTGGGGACCTGGCTTCAGAATTTTACTGCAAGATGTTGAAAGGGAACAGCAAGTGGAGACCCAGGATTATGAAGAGTATACTTGTCATCAAGCAATAAACCACTGGGTTCTATCTTCAGATACATAGTATTTAGTTGTTCCCTCCTTTTATGATTTTTGATTCAGAAAATATGCTAGAAATGATGATTCACTCCCTCTACTCCAGGGAAGGGAGAATGGGAGAGAGGATTGAAAATGATTAAGATATGTTATATTTGTTTACTAATCCCCCAAAAAGACTGTAAATTTCATGTGTTACAAACATGTACCAATAAAAAAGTCAAACACCAGAAACAACTTAAATATACAAGTGTGAATGGATAAACAACATGTGGTGTATCTGTACTATGAAATATTAGTTGAAAATGAAAAGAAGTGAACTATTGACATTCAGTGTATAACCACATGGATGAGTCTTAAAACATGACATGGAATAAAAGCTGAGCAATATAATAATAAAGAAACAACAATTCACCAGTTTAAGAACTGTATTACTTCACTGAAACTCACATTTTGGTGCATCCTTGTCTTTTAGCCCAGTGCTAAAGGATCTAAAATCTTAATGCTCTGCCTTTTATTTGGGTCAATATTAGTTTCCTCATTATCTGAGTAGAAAATATCAAGTGTCCATTGGTGACTGGTTTATAATTATAAAGGGTAGTCTTCACGAGCGGAAGATGAAGGAAGCCAATCATCTTGCCGCCGTGGAGATCTTTGAGAAGGTCAATGCCTCCCTGCTGCCACAGAATGTTTTGGATCTCCATGGGCTGCATGTGGATGAAGCTATAAAACATTTGATGACAGTTTTACAGCAGAAAACTGAAGGTAGGACTCTGGTTATGACACCTTTTCTATTGACAGTGTTGGTATAGCTTGCAAATTCAGGAGTATATGAATGTACAGGCTCAGGATAGCTGCCTCAGGATAGTTGTGTTAGCCATTTTTCAAGAGACACTTCTTGGCAGAGAACTCTTATTGACGACTGTTAACAGTTCCTTCTCGTTTATGTCTCTGTTTCAGTGGTGTGTATTTCTTGCTGTATTTAGTTAAGAGGGGGTTGCAGTGTAATATGAGGATAAGGATATATCCTTATTCGAGACATATTTAATAAACTTACATACATTTATTGGCTATAAATTATTCAATTGTTGTTTAATAAAATAAGGAAGTAAATGAGGTAATAAGATTTTTGCAGAGTTGTCACAGGAGACATGCTTTCTAACTGCCCGCAGCGTGTCCTCTTCCTTAGTTCTGCCTCTTCCCAGGGCTCTGGATGAAAGTGTTTTTCAGTGCCTCTGTCCAATATTGTGTATTTCTCAAATGCTAAAGTGTCTCGCCTCATCTCGTTTCCTTTTTATTATTGGATGGTAGCACTTACTAGAAAAGTCCAATCTGTTTTATTTACCTCAGACTCTAGTACTGAAAGTCATGTCTTTTCATCATTACTGTTTTTGAATTCTCCACCTAGCTTTCTCTTTATTTTTCCATTTTATTGGGAAGATTTTAGAGCCCCATGCCTCAGTTCTTGCCTTGTGGCTCGCTAGCCCTACACTGTCATTGATAGCTGTGTAATTCATTTATATATATTTTAGTGGGCTTTATACCATCCTTCATACATATTTATCAATTCAACACATATCACTTACAATTAATTTAATAGTTGAATAGGATTGATATATAGTTGAAATTTCATGTTTACTATGACATATTGCAACCATTTTGAAAAGTTACAGAATAATAAACACCAATACTAGTGAATCCAAGAATCCAAATAACAAGTTATAACATTTTACCATTTTTCAGTTTTTTACTTTGCTTTTTTTTTTTTATTCCTCCCCAGTACTTTTTTCTTCCTTCCCTCCCTGTTGCTCTCTCTCTCAGCGGTAGAACCTACAGCCTTGTTTGTTCTAGGCATCTTCCTTCCCTTTCTAATTGAAACCAACATTTTGTAATTTGTTCTACATCCTTCCTGTCCATTTTTACTATATGTGCATGTATCCATATGGAGCGTGCAGTATTCCTTTTATGAACTTTAAGAAAACGAATGTACATGATGTCATATTAGAGCATCAGCCAAGCCACTTATTTTATTTCCATCCAATAGAGTTTTCAAGACCTACTCATCATGCTGGATCTAGTTTTCTATTATAATTGCCTTTAATACTGTATAAATATATTATAATGTATTCACTCCTATATTGATGGCCACTTAGTTATAACATTGCAGTGAACCTTATTTTGCTTATTAGCACGTGTACTCTTATTATTATCTTTTTTCCTAACATTTTTATAATAAAAAATTTACAGAAAAATCAGAAGAATCACACAATGAACACTCATGTGTTCTCTCTGTAGATTAATTGATTGTTAATATTTGGCCACATTTACTTAATCTCTCTAAAACTGCTTTTTGCTGAGTTATTTGAAAATAAATTGTAGACATTGTGTTGCTTTAGATACCTCCGCATGTGTATCTCTTAACAAATTTGGAGCCAAAAGTCGTGGCATACCTGCAATCCCAGGACGTGGGAGGCTGAGGCAGCCTGGGCTACATAGTGAAACTCTTGTCTCCAAAAACTAACTAACCAACCAACAAATAACAGATTTGGTCTGTGGGCGTAGTTCAGTGGTAGAGTGCTTGCCTAGCATATATGAAGCCCGGGTTCAATCCCTAGCACTGGGGACAAATTCATTCTCTTGCATAACCATAACACCCTTAACACTTTTAAGATATTTCACATTCATACAGTAATAATGCTTGATATATAGGCCATATTCAGATTTGTCCACTCGTATGGCTAATGTCCTTCATAGCTGTGTCTCCCTGCTGCCCCATCCAGGATCCAGTCAAGCATCAGATATTCTCCTTTAGTATACTATGTCTGTATAGATTTCCCTTTTTATTTTTTGTCTTCCATGTCATTGACAGTTTTGAAGACTCTTAGCCAGTTGTTTGGCAGATTGTCCTACATTTTAATTTGTCTGATTATTTCCTCGTGATTAGACAAATCAGGTTAAATGTTTTTTTTGGGGGGGTTTAAAATTATACCTAGGTAATATTAAATCATCTTTGGTGAACACATCAAGAGGCATATATTGTCATTTGTCCCATTATTGATGATAACTTTGCTTCTTTTCTTTTTGTCTATTTGAGACAGGGTTTCACTGTACAGTTCAGGCTGGCCTTGAACTCACTTCATAGCCCAGGCTAGCCTTGAACTTGCAGCAATCCTCCTGCCTCAGCCTCCCGAGCGCTGGGATTACAGGTGTGTGCCACCACACCCTGCCAAGTTTGATTCTTTAATTGCAGTAGAACTTTATCAGATTTTTCTTTGTAAGTGTACCTTTCTCAGCCAGGTATTATGGTGCATGTCTATAATCCCAGCACTCTGGGAGGCTGAGGCAGGAAGATTGCAAGTTCCAATCCAGCCTGGGCAATATAGTGACTTAGCAAGACCCTTTTTTAAAAAATAAAAGGTTTGAAGATGTAACTCAGCATGAAGGCCCTGTGTTCAGACCCCAGTCATTACACACACACACACACACACACACACACACACACACACACACAGAGTGTGCATGTGACAGGAGTACCTTTTTTCCTTTTTAATTAATTAATCAGTCCTCTTTGGTGATGGATACTTTGTGGCTCTTTTAAGCACCGTTCCTTCCCCTACAATGTTTCACCTAGTGGTTTTACCATGTATTGATGGCCCTTGGCTGAGTCAGTTGTGTTGATGGTTGCATAATGATGTTTTATAATTTGTTTTCATTCTGTGCTAATATTAGTTGACATTCTTTGATGGAGGATCCTACAAACCCAATAGTTTTTAAAGTTAGAATCATGGAAACTTTTGAGGACATATAGGAAACATTGTGGAGAACAGGAAAGAAAAAATTCAAGAGCAATTTAAACACATTATTATTAAATCTGGAGAAAAGAAAAATTCTTCAAGTGTATAAAAATACTATCACAATATTCTATCAAGGATGAATAGTTATTTATACTGAACATATATTTGATTATCTTAAATATTCTAGGCATTAATGGTAAAGCAGTGAAAAGATAAGCACTCCCCCTGTGACATTTGCCATCTACTGGGTAGAAGGCAGTGAACAAATAGTTACATAAATATTTAGCATTGTGGTAAGAAAATAGGGGTTGCCATGTGTTCAGGGTAAATTCCAAAATCCCTGCATAATACGTTCCTTGCCTGCCTCTCCAATCTCATCTTGTAGTTACTCCCTCTTCTGTATGTTTAATTAATCTGTCATTCTTGACCTCCATACTAGTTAGGCTCCTTGTTAATAGTGTCTCATAATATTCCTATTTATCACAGGTTCATAAAGCTCATTTTAGTGTTGTTAAATGTTTGTCTTTTTGACCAAGAATTGAGCCAATGGTGATTAGTAAATTGTGATTATTTGTAGTGCTTTTCATTCAGTGCTCAAAAAAACTTTTGAGTAAATGACTATATAGGTAGGTAGTCCTCTCATTCTTTTGAGCAATAAAATTATATATATTTAATGTGTTCAATATGATTTGATATATGTACACATTGTAAAATGATTACCACAGTCAAGTTAGCCCATCCGGTATCCCCTATAGTTACTGTTGTGTGTGTGTAGAGAGAACACTTAAGATCCACTGTTAGCAAATTTCAGGTATACAATACAATATTACTAACAATAGCTACCATGTTGTACATAAAATTCCTAGATTGATTGATTGTGGTGGGAATTGAGCCCAGAGCCTCACACATGCTGGCCATGCATTGTACCACTGAGCTATATATATCCCCAGTTCCAGAACTTATTCTTTTTTTTGAGACAGGGTCTCACCTTGTAGTGCAGGCTGGCCTTGAACTCACTTATGTAGTACAAGCTGGCCTCGAACTCAGAGTGATCCTCCTGCCTCAGCCTTCCAAGTGCTGGGATTATAGGCATACACCACTACACCCGGCCCCCAGAACTTATTCTTTTTTTTTTTTTTTTGTGGGTACCGGGGGGTCGACCTCAGGACCTCGCGTGCCAACAGGCACCCGTGCCGCTGAACGATATCACCGGCCCCTTTTTCATATGTGGGATCCGGGAGTTGAACTCGGGCCCTCGTGCTTGCAAGGCAGGCGCTTATGCCACTGAGCCATCTCACCGGCCCCAGAACTTATTCTTATAACTGATAGTTTGTATCTTTGAACCAACATATCCCCATTTTCCCCCACCCCAGCTCCTGGCAACCACCACTCTTTCCATGTGTTTGGCTTTTTATTTTTATTTATTTATTTTTTTGGGGGAACCGGGAATTGAACTCAGGACCTCGCACTTGCCAGGCAGGTGCTGTGCCACTGAGCTATGTCCCTGGCCCTGTGTTTGGCTTTTAGAGTCCACGTATAAGTGAGGTCTTGCAGTATTTCTCTTCTGTCTGTCTTATTTCAAGTAGCATAATGCCATACAGGCTCATCCATGGTTTTTTTTTTTTTTTTTAATGTGGGTACCAGGAGTCGACCTCAGGGCCTTGCGCTTGCCAGCAAGCGCTTGTGCTGCTGAGCGATATCACTGGCCCTTTATTTTTCCTTTATGTGGGTTCTGGGAGTTGAACTCAGGACCTCGCACTTGCCAGGCGGGGGCGTATGTCGCTGAGCTATCTCAACGGCCCCTCATCCATGTTTTTGCAAATGACAGTATTTCCTTCTCTTTTTTTTAAATCACAGAATAATATTCCTCTGTGTGTGTGTGCTAACAAAATAGTAAGTCCATAATGGAATTTTTTTTTGGCCATAAAGAAGATGAAATACTGATACATGCTATATAACATGGTTGTACCTGTAAACATGCTACATGACAGAAGTCAGTTACAGACAGCCATGATTCCATTTATGTGAAATGTCCCAAGTAGGTAAATCCACAGAAAATAGGTTTCTAGTTGCTTGCTGGGGCTTAAAAGCAAGGTATTTGAAGTGACAGCCCATAGGCTCAGAATTTCTTTTTGAGTAAGGAAATGTTCTGGAACCAGTAGTGTTGGTTGTACAACATTGTTAATAAACTGAAAACCACTGTGTTTGTAAAAAACACTGTAAGAAAAAAAAAAATAGACGAATAACTTAGCCAAGATGATACTTGTTCAGATCCAAGACAGTTTCTGAAAGCCAAAGCCCATCTCATACATGCTCACCTGATGTAGCCTGTAGTTACTGTCCATCACCACCAGATGGTGATATTGTTGAAATGTTTTCAGAGGAGAATCTGTGGCTCTGCCCTTTGTTGCTTTTAGTCATAATATAAAAGGATTTTCAAAATTGGAGAATAAAAAAGTGGACCTTGTGTGACTTGTGATTGAAATTCACATCACTACCTACAATGTATTTTTGCCCCAAAGTCAAACTAGAAGTTGATTAAGCCTTTGGATCTGACCTACTATATCATAGGGAATTACAGGGGACAGAGGAACATGTTCAACAACACCATGGGAATATGGTCAGGAAATCCAGACTGATTTTCTTTTCTTTTTTTTTAAGAGTGGGAAAATTTATTGGAGAAAAGGAATGGGGAATGAGAATAACTCCTGAGAGACAGGAGGGTCCCAAATGGGCTACCCCAGACTGATTTTCTTTTTCAGTAAACTTATCAGAAAAACACAAGGAGAGGGAAAACTCTTAGGTTAAAAAGTTAAGAAATATACCAGTTAAAATGCAGTATGGGTCTTATTTCAACTTTGATTCAAACAAATCATGTAATTTTTAAAATTTATTTTAATTTTTCTTAGTTTTTTGAGACAGTGTCTTGCTGTGTAGCTCAGGGTGGCTTTGAACTCACTATGCAGCTCATAGTGAACTTGTGGCAATCCTCCTGCCTCAGCCTCCCAACTCCTGAGATTACAGGCGTGTGCCACAACATCCAGCTTAATTTTTTTTAGATAATTGGAAATTTTTAGAAACTGATGATATTAAGGAACCATTGTTAATTTTGTAAGGTGGTGATATTGTGGTTATGGTTTTTGTTTTTGTTTTTTTGAGATGCACTTTCCTTGTGTTGCCCAGACTGGTCTTGAACTCCTGGGCTCAAGTGATCCTCCTGCCTCAGCCTCCCAAGTGCTAGGACTACAGGTATACACCAGTCCACATGGTTTGTGGCTGTTTTTTTTTTAAGAGTCCTTTTTGAGATACATACTGAAATATTTGCAGTTTAAATAATAAGCAATCTGGAGTACTCTTAAAAATGATTTATAGGGTTCTTTCATTGGTGATGAATAGCAAGAACAGCTGTAATTTGGGAAACTAAACACCCATTAGCCCATGCAACAAATATCCTTTGAACTCCTACCTTTGAGGCATGTGAACCACCTGGAGACTCAGCTGGAGAGCTACAAATGAACTACTGAGAGTCAGATGGTATAAATGATGGACCTTATTGGTAAGGGAGCAGTAGTGAAGGAGTGATGGGGTAAATTATGGCTAGGATATTTTTTTTTTTTGATAGTTAAACTTATTTATGGCACACCAAACTTGAACAACAATGTATAATTTATGAGTTTATAGTGCAAACCCTTTTACCAAGTGGACACCCTAGGGTAGGTAACACGTGGACAGAGTTCTATTTGAGCAACATATTGCCATGTCTTAGTTTTCTCTCATTGCTGGGACAAAATACCTGACATCCAAAGTTAAAGGAGGAAAGGTTTATTTAGCTCACAGTTTGCAGAGGTTTCAGTGCATAATCAGCTGGCTCCAAGGCAGGCTGGCACATGGCTGAGGGCAACAGGTCATGGTGACAGAAGACAGCAAAAGCAACAAGAGAGAGAAAAGTCTCCTTCTGTCCCTTGTATTGTATCCAGGCTACTGGGATTAGGGCGGTGTCAATCCAATCAGTGGACTGATCCAGCAATCACCCACCCTTAATCCCAGCATTGCACCATGAATCAATCACACACACTAGATTCAGCAACATCTGAAAAAACCCTAAGACTGCATGAGGCTTTGGGGGGACATCTAGACACAAGCCATAACATGCCAGAAGTAATGGATGTGGACTAGAGTGGAAATGGAGATCTTAATAAAAAATAAGGAGTTAGAAATGCAAGAGCACATAGTCTTTTAAAATTCCAAGCTAAATATTGCCCTGGAGATAATGAGACTTGAAAAACCACCTGTTCGTGATTCTGCTGGAGTATTAGAGCTAAAAATGAGCAAATTATGGAGTGCTTATGTTTCTTGGGTGTGTATTTTATGCTAAAGATAAAAACTTGGGCTATTTATGAATGAGGAACTATTAAATTCATTAAATCAACTATTTTGTCATGAACAGTTTGTTGTTATTGTTTGATTTTGTGTGTGTGTGTGTCTTTTCGAGACAGGATTTCGCTATGCAGTTCAGGCTGTCCTTGAACTCAGTTTGTAGCCCAGGCTGGCCTCAAACTTGCAGTGATCCTACTGCCTCAAACTCTGGAGTGCTGGGGTTACAGGGTGTTGTTATTGTTATTCGTTACAGCTGTTATTAAATTCAGAATTTATCTACTGGCTTTCCCAAGGTCATATCCAGAGTAGGAACTGTGGTCTTCCAAGAGGCTCAGGCTCATTCAGATTTTAAGAATTCTCTATCAGGAAGCATTTCTTAGGCTAACAATTAATCATCTTTAACAGTAGGACTACGCTTCATTCTTTCATTACTGGATTTGCTGACAGCCATTTCTGAGGGGATGGACTAAAGTAATTGCAGTTATTATCCCATTTTCTTTCTGAGGAAACAGGCACCAAGAAGCCAACTACTTTGTTCATGGTCACAGTCATTTAGTGGCAGAGCTGTGACTTAGACTACAGCTGGCTGGCTTCAGAGTATTTAATTAATAGGGTAGTGAAAATTTCTTATATTTCTTAACAAGTATAATTCATTTAAAGCTGTGTCTGTGTCCCTGGTGTTTAATTGTTAGGTGTTATTAATATTATTGTCATCATCACTGTAGAGAGAACTTCTGATAGCACGTGGAAATCTTCTTCCTCACAGGGGGGGATGTCCCACTGAAGTCTTTAGATGGACAGATTGCTGTAAGGCTATGTGTGTTTTAAAATACACATTTCAAACATTAATTTGGGGGCTTTTGAGGTAATCTGTAAATGTTCATAAAACCAGTTTCATACACATTTGAGTAGTTAAGGTATGTTTTCTGTTGAGAATGTAAGGAGTGATTTTGACTGTCACAATTCCTGTCATAACAGAGTTTAAGCAGAATGGCGGTAAGCCCTATCTTTCTGTGATTACGGGGAGAGGAAACCACAGCCAGGGCGGAGTTGCTCGTGTCAAACCAGCTGTCATTAAATACCTCACAAGCCATAGTTTCAGGTAAGTATAGAGTTCTAGTATCAACAATGACAACTGCCTCTCTATGGCTAAGTAAACATTAACAGTATGCTCAGAACTATTTGTCAAAGTAGTTAACTACATTTAGCCATATGATTTCAGCCACAAGTTCATGTTTAGAATATGATATAACTTTTTCCTGCTATATGTATGCTGTGTAGTAAACAAGAAATAGAAAATGTTTGTTATCAATAATCATTGAATAAAACTCTATCTTAACTTTTTAAAATTATAAAAAATTTAAATATATTTGTTTTGATAATGTATATTATCAAAGATAAATTAAATATATCATAATTTAAGATTTGCTTTTAACTCTTTTGAAAGAAAATAATGTATTTTTGAGTGGAATTGGGACTTTTGCTGAAAGATAGATATAGTTTAATGTGTTTATACTTTAGTCAAAACACTTCAGTTAATATGAACTTACGACTTTAACTTTATAAGTTAAATGCTATTAATGGTCTTTTGCTACAGACATGAAACGTCCTTTTCCATTGTGTTATTATTCAATAACAAAATTATAAGAAAAGTCCAAGATTAAAGATCTATTGATGGATAGGTTCCCTGTGTATCTTTAAATTCCGTTTTTCTTCCAATTTCAATTAGGGTAGCCTGTTTTGTTTTTACAACTTTGTTTATGCCGTGTAACAAAGTGTTACTTGCCTACATTATAGAAAACGGTAGCATTAATTCCGAGCATAAAAACAGGTGACATTTTAGGGATATTTTTATAAAAGTAGTAGTTGTACCAGAACATTATCATACTGAGATTAATGATCTATTTCAGAGAGTAGTGTTCCTTGGCATTTTACCCTAAGAGAGTTGAAAGTATTGTAAGACCAGAGGAATCAGTCTTGCTTTCTATATCAGATGTTTTTTTTTTTTTTTTTGGTGTTTTCTTGTGCAAACACAATCTTGTCCTTCGTACAGCAAGCAGACTCCATGGAGTGAGGCAAGAGAGGTTCTGAAGAATCTTACATTGTGTTAGTACTTACTGAATTAGGGATAACCCTAAGCCTTGGGATTATATGTGACCTGACAGTTGAGTAAAAGGAACATAAGCATATGGTAGAATCGGTTGTAGATATTAATAAAGGAGAGTACTTTGATAGTAAATATTATTTTAAGCATAGACACTTAGAATCGGTTAAAAGAATATTTCTTAGTCAATTTGAAAATTTTTATCTTTAAAACAACTCTTTTCTCATTTCCACAGGTTCTCTGAAATTAAACCAGGGTGCTTGAAAGTCATGCTAAAGTAAAATAAACGTCCTTGACTTAAAAGTGTGGAGATTTGTAGGTTAAGATTAGTTTTATTTGCAATAATTCAGTTAATTCTGTTCTAAACATGTGTTTTACTAGAAATAATACCCATTTATAAGTCAAAATTTTTTCTCAAATTCAAGAGTTTAATTTTTTACTAGATCAAAGCCAAATAATGTTAACTGTTAAGAATATTAACGAGAATTTTTATTGATTATAAAATATCTAAGAAAATTATCAGCTGCAGTTTTAAAGTCTGAAATGCTCTGATTCTCAGAGAAAAAAGGCTACTTTGTGTTAATTGTTTTTTTACATTAAGTGAAGTCGTAAAGGCTTCTGTGGGTGTTCATGCCCTTCAAAGGACTGCATTCAAAGGGTAATAGAATTAAAGAAAAAAAGGTGACCTAACAAAAAAATACTTGAATACTTTTTTGCTTTCAAAGCCAAACACATGAAATCATATCATCTTGCCATATCCTGCAGAAAGGAAGATACACCGTTGCTCTTTTTCTGTTTTGTATGTGATCTTAATCTCTCACCTTTCCTTCTGTTCTTTTGTCCCTGTGTATTTTTCTTGAGCAAAGTTGGGTCTGTGATTGTCTTGCAGAGTTTATGCCTTTCATAGGCAGAGAAATTTTCAGAGAAAAAATGATGAAATACAAAACATGTGCTGCTGCCTTACAGAGCTGGAACTAACCGTGTAAGAGACGTTTCAGGCAGCGCTAAATAATGATATATGTGAGCCGTGTGATTTCTAAACTGTAGGTCAAAATCCTATTGAAACAAATCAGAAAACACTGATATAAGAGAAATCTCTACAAATTAATAAAAGATTTTTCCTTTTATTTTGAAAAACATCCAACTTTCTGAAAGAAAATTTTCATTGACTTCTTTTGTTGAGTTAGCTAATGAGTCCAGTTAGTATTTAAATTACAATTTCCTTTACACAAGTTTAATGTGGGAAAGTATAGTTTTTTCAGTATGAGACAATGGCTAAATTAAATTTTATTTTGGATATGTAGATATTTTCAACATATGCAATTTCAGCAAAGAATTGTATTGCTTTTTCTTTCTTTCTTTTTTTCTCCTTTTTTTTTTTTGTGAGTACTGGGGGTCGAACTCAGGACCTTGTGTGCCAGTAGGTGCCCATGCTGCTGAGCGATATCACCGGCCCTTTTTTCGTATGTGGGTACTGGGAGTCGAACTCAGGACGTCGTGCTTGCCAGGCAGGCACTTATGCCACTGAGCTATCCCATGCTTTTTCTTTAGTTTAAGAAATTATTTGCGAGTTTGAGGATCCACTGTGAGTTCAAGGCCAGCCTAGGCTACATAGTGAGTTCAAGGCCAGTCTGAACTACATAGCAAGACCCTGTCTCAAAAAACAAAAAAATTATTTGCACTGGAAATGATAGAATTGATTGAGCTGTTACTGAAAGAATTCCTGAAATACATAATTGATTTCCCAAAAGAGCAAACAGTTTAGTGAAAACAGAAGTCAAAAACTCATATTTTTATATATCAGCAATGCATGCTTTTAAAAGGAGAGCCTTATTGAATTTTATTTCCACAAAACTAAGAATATATGTTTATTATTTAGAAATGGCTAGGGAGATATAGCTCAGCTGTACAGCACCTGCCTAGCAAGCGCAAAGTTCTGAGTTTGATTCCTGGTACCAAAAAAAAAAAAAAAGAAAAAGAAATGGCTAATTACTGGTATTGAAGTATTATTTACATTTTTATGTTTGTGATAATTTGTTAAAAAGCAGGCAGGAATTTAGCACACTTTTTAAATAATCTTTAAAAGCGTATACATTAAAAATAACAGTTACTTTCAGCAACTTACTACAAAATTATAATTGTTAGTTAATGAAGTAAAATTTCCATGTATAAGTTAATGTGATTTAAAATATATGAAAAAATACTAAAACCTGGAGTTATTGGAGTGTGTGCAGCTGCATATTCATTTTCTGTGTTTTTTATATTTCTTAACTGGTTTAAAAAATACTGTTTTTGAGTACTTCATCTAGGCTTACTTCGATATTATGATTAATAGGGGAGCAGTCAAAAGAAATAGAGGTATGGTATTTTGTGGGCAGAAACTAAATGAAAGAAGCTGTGCTTTATACTGTATCAACCTCAAGTTCATATCTGATTTTGATAAAACTGGTAACATTATTCATAAAAATATAAGCAAAGTTTGAGCATCATATATATTCTTACGAAGTTGTTTAATCCTAACCTGCCTCAGACCCTACTATCTAGTATAGTTTAAACAGCACAGAATTATGAAAGAAAGATTTAGAATCCCTCATTTCTTCTTTTGCCCATATCCAAATCCTATATGCAAGAGGCAGTGATGGTTTGGAGACTTACAAGTTTTCATGTATTGGTGTATTTGTACCAATATGTGTGACTTATTAGAACAGCTCTTGGTAAACTTAGTATTTTAAAAGTACAGAACTTCTGTAGTTCGGAAGATTTTACTAACAATTATATCCATTGAATAGTCCCTTACCAGTATCTAGCAGAGGAAAAAAGAACTAATATGGAGACCCCAGGGGTTATGTAGCTGGGCCAGGGGCACTTTTTAAGTGTTTTCAATCCATCCATCTCCTTATTCCAATGTGAGAAACGGAAGCATGTTCTCATATATGTATTGAATGTGCATATCTCTCCATGTTATTTTCAAGTCGAAGTTTCTATTTATTAGCATTTCCATACTATTTGCAATTCTATGATTTTTGCATACAGTACGTACTATATAGTAGAAATTGTGACTAAAATGGTTTGTGTATTATAACATATTCTGAGAAGAAAAGCTCACAATTCTTTTTTTTTTTTTTTTTTTTTGTGGGTACCGGGGGGTCGACCTCAGGACCTCGTGTGCCAGCAGGCGCCCGTGCCGCTGAGCGATATCACCGGCCCCTTTTTTGTATGTTCACAATTCTTTTGGATAGTTTCCGTTCTTCTGTTTTGGCCTCTTTTAAAATTCAAGTGTTTTGTGTGCTTAGAGAAAGGACTCATTTAATAATAAGATTACCTGTTCTGAGCTGGAAATCGGAAACTTTTGAAACTCAGGAAATTGTTCTGACAATGTTTTAACTGCTCTCATATTAAGAAAATGACAAAAATAATTTGTACTGTTTTTTCCAAATGTTTTTTCTATGTGCTTCCTGTTGTGCAATGAGGTGGTTTGATGATATTTCTGTGTAGTGGTAGTATACTGCTTATTTTATTTACATGTAAAGAAAACAGATTCAATGTTTGTGTGGCCAAAAGAGTGTCATTAAAAAGGTAAAGTAAGTTTATATAGAATGTATATTAATGGTGCTTATTTTAAAAATGTAATTCGTTTACAGTATTACTTAATGCCTCTTTACAGAATTTAATAGAGAAAAAAGGCTAGGAGACATCTGCATCCTGAAGAGCCTTTTATAACTTCATGTTATATGATGACAAAGTTTATTATTTTCCTTAAAGTTGAACAATTGATTTTTATGGTCCAAATGATGAACATGTTAATAATAAATAATTAAATTAACCTTGAGACTTCTCATTAAAATGTAACATTGCAGCTATTAGAGAATAGATTATAAAATTTTTAGATCATATGTCAGAAACAAAATGTTTCTATTTGTACTATAAAGCAAATGTAATTTTGTTGTTAATTCTTGTACTTTTTTATTGAAAATGTTTATAATTTTGCTTTTAAAATTTCTTATGAAGCCATTTGCAGATCATACACTTAATTTAATAAAATACTTTAGTCACAGTCCAGTGTGAGGAAATCCTTCGTTTGATGTAGTAGGTGTAACTTAAACATTAAAGAATATTTTTGCATGTGACTTTGTAATTGAGGGGAAAAGGGTCATAAAAGTTTCATTTCCATACCACAACTTCTAGTTTATTTTGGTATAGCAAATGGTGATTGACTTTTGAACTAGATAAATAGATTAGCTAAGGCTTCTTTCTTCACACCCTGTGTCTTTTGACTGACATCAAGATTAACAATTGTGTCTTTAGGGACTTGAGTAATACCTTTTTTTTTTTTTTCCTTTGGTACCGGGAATCGAACCCAGGGCCTCACATTTGCCAGGCAGGTGCTGTGCCTCTGAGCTACATCCTCGGCCCTGAGTAATTCCTTAAATAACATTAAGGACCTTATTTGGCTAAAAAAAAGCGAACTCATTCACTCATTTAGCAAGAACTTAATTTATTCAGTAAGTATTGAGCATTTATTACTGGGGACACAGTGTGAGACAGATAGCTTCTCTCCACAGGTATCTCACACTGTAATTGTTCTCACCAACTGTTATGTGTATAGTGATTTTTACTCTGGAATACTTTCATATATGTTCTATTTTAAATCTCAATAGAATCTTATTACGTAGATGGTGCTATCCAAATTTAATGGATAAAAATATATAAAATGAGAAATCAGCATGTCTGCTACTTAGTGGCAGAGATGCAACTCCAGCTTAGGTTCTCAGGCTCCTACTGTAGAGCAGCAACATCTATCATAAAAGCAAGAATAGTTGCTTAGGGCCGGTGAGATGGCTCAGCGGCTTAAGCGCCTGCCCGGCAAGCGCGAGGGCCTGAGTTCGACTCCCGGAACCCACATACGAAAAAGGGGCCGGTGATTTCGCTCAGTGGCACGGGCGCCTGCTGGCGCACGAGGTCCTGAGGTCGACCCCCCGGTACCCACGAAAAAAAAAAAAAAAAAGAATAGTTGCTTAAAAATAAGTAACATCCCCTCCTGAGAGATACGTGGCTGCACAGTATATGTCTACGAATATCTGCCATCTACGAGACTAGCTTCCTTTTATTCAAAGAAACCTAGTATTTTGGGAAAACCCAAATAACATTGGCAAAAGGTTTATTTTTCTTTTATCCCAGAGATAAAGAATCCAGGACTGATAGGAATGCTCTTCTCCATGATGTTTTTGGAGACCTAGGATTCTTTTAGCTGTCTAGTCTGCCATATCCAGGGTATGACACTCATTTTTGTCGGCCAAGATGGGTGGCTGAAACTCTAACCATCACATCTACATTCTCTTGAAGGAAGGACAAAGAAAAAGGGAGCTGACAGTAAGGCCCGGTGGTCTTAAAGACCACTCATTTTTGGAAGCTTCCATAGGACATTTCAACTTCTATTCTGTTGGCCAGAACTTAGTCATGTGGTCACATCTGGAAGGGAGGCTGGGAGTTGTCTATTTCAGACTGCCATATGTTTAGCTAAAGTGTGGATGTTCTCTTGGAGGAAAGAGAATGGATATTAGGAGAATGAATAGAAGTCTGTGCCAAATCATGTTTTATCGTGATATGCAAATGTGAAGTTCTTTTCTTTTTGAAAATTAGTTCTTAATACATTCTTTCAACAGATCTTTGTTGATAACTTCTATATACTAGGAATAATAAAAAGGAAATAAAAGTTGTCTGTGTTTTAACTTTAAATATTTAAATGCTCTTAGTTATCAACTTGGCTGATGAAATGAGCTTTCAGTTAACAACTATTGCCTATATGTATTTGATGTGTGTTACTAGTCACTCATACTGATGCTTCCACTGGGGGAGTTGGGGAAACTAAAAATTCTGGGTGAAAATATTAAAAACACTCTAAAAACATTGTGTTGATAAGTTCATAGGGCCTCATGCCAGAAGTCTAAGTGGAACTTGGAGGCACTTTTGCAAAAGGAGCCTCTCTGTTCCTGACTCACCTTTAGCTTTGGGTACTGAGACAAAGGACAAAAGCTAGCAGACTTGGAGACTAATAAAAGACACTCTGTAAAGCTAACATCCTCAAGGGCTTCAGTGTTGAGGGGATGAGGATAAATAATTTTTGCCCTTCTTCTCTCTCACTTCCAGAAATCTGTGAGGAATATTGCCTTGGCACTGAGAGAGCAAGAGACCAACAAAACAAAAACAGATGATGTGGAATCATTACTGGCCCTCACAGATTATCAGCCCAAAGTCACATAACTCAGAGTAGTAAAAAAAAAGAAAAAAATAAATCTTCAAGCCATCAATTGAGTTTAAAGAGGTTGCAGCCTGCTAATGTCACGATTAGCTGCCTGGGAGGGGCAAATGTCAGTCTTTTCAGAGATAATGCATCTTCATCTTGGAAGATTAAATTTGATCAAGCCTATAGATCTAGCAATCAATTTACAGGAATTACAGAAGACATTTACAGAATATGTTAAATACCATCATTGGGATACATTCACCAAAATAGACACCGTGGGAAATTAAACAATGTGATATCTTTAAAAACAGTTGCAAAGAAAAAAACCACACAGATGAAGGAGGCACTTACGCATTAAGACTTAAGGATATCAATTGTTGCAGTTTGTGGACCTTGTTTAGGTATTGGCTCTGCGAAAATGAAAACAAGAAAACTCCATATAATAATAAAAGACAATTGGCAATGTGAACATTGATTGGATGTTTATATTAAAGAACATTGTTTTTAGGAATGATGTGTGGTTTTAAAGAATAATTTTAAAAAGATACATAATGAAAAATGTGCATAAAACGTAATTGAGATTTACTTCAAAATAAGATGGAGTAGAGGTACTTAATGCAATAAGTACCATAGATTGGCCATAAATTGGTAAATGTTGACGATTATTCAGAAAAACCCAACATCTCCTTAATGTGACTTAGCAGAACAAACCATAGCAGTAGGTTATGACCTTCACTCACTTCTGCCTCCCGCATCTCCTCAGGTTGTACTTAATTGGTGGAAACCCTCTTGTGTATAGAATTTTACCTGCAAGAGGGGCCTGGGAAATGTAGTTTTAAACTTTCCAGCTTTGGTAGTACAGAGTCTCATTTACTAGTGAAGCTGGAGAATGAGGATGAAATACCCATATTTACTATGCTCATGGTACTTGTCAAACCATGCACTAGAAATAAAGTGGGTTGACATTTGTCACAAAAGCCTCACATGGGGGCCGGTGAGATGGCTCAGCGGCATAAGCGCCTGCCTGGCAAGCGCAAGGTCCTGAAGTTGACTCCTGGTACCCGCATTAAAAAAAAAAAAAAAAAAGCCTCACATGGGATATGTAGAAATATGCCAGCGAGATCCCCAACTCCAGGATAAAGTAAGCATATCTTTCCAGAGCACTGATTTTACTCAGTGGCAGGTAATACACGTTACTTAATATAGCTCGTTTGTGAATTAAAACGAAAACAAATTTGTTGTGGAGAATAGAAACATTTACCTTAACTTTAAACATGAAATAGAATTCAAAGAAATTAATATTTTAGTTAAGAAACTCCCTTTCTTCTTGAGTAATAATTCTTAAGCAATAGTGTACATGAGGATCTGTAACCGGGTGTGGTGGTGCACACCTGTAATCCCAGCAGGCTGAGGTAGGAGGATTGCTGTGAGTTTGAGGCTAGCCTGGGCTACATAGTGAGTTTAAGGCCAGCCTGAATTACAGCAAGACCCTGTCTCAAAAAGCAAAAAAACCCCCAACAGAATCATCTATAAAATGCCTAGGTAAAATACAGATTACTGCTCTCCTTCAGAATTCCTGAATCAGTCTCAGAAGGTTGGGCCCTGCATTTTAAGTAAATACCCCAGAGGATCTGATACCATTGGGCCACACCTTAAGAATACTACCTCAGAGGCAAAAGTCTAGCACTTTATCCTTAGTTATTCAAGGTACCATCCCTTGGCTTCTACCCCAGTCTTGGTTTGCAGATTCTCAACCATAACCAATCCTGCCATGAGACACAGAACCCTTTTAAATTTATATAGAATGCTGGGTGTGATGGTGCACACCTGTAATCCCAGCACTCAGGAGGCTGAGGCAGGAAGATTGCCGAGTTCGCGGCCAGCCTGGGCTACATAAGCAAGTTGAAGGCCGGCCTGCACTACATAGTGAGACCCTGTCTCAAAAAAAAAAAAAAACGTATAGTATAGAGTAACTTACTTAATCCTTAGCAGTTTGGTGAGGGAAATTGAAGCACAGAGAGGTGAACTTATATTTTCCCAATACAGGTATGGGACCAGGATTCAAGTTAAGGCAATTAGGCTTATGCACCAAAGCCTGTGCACCTAACCACAATGCTGAATTACTTTTCAACAGTGGGAGTTAGGACTTGCTGGATGTGGTGGTGTGTGCCTGTAATTCCAACTATTTGGAAGGCTGAGAAAGGAGGATTGCAAATTTCAGCCTGAGCAATTTAGTGAGATCCTATCTCAAAAAAACCCAAAAAACAACAAAAATACACTGGGGATATAACTCAGTAGTAGAACACTTGCCAAGTGTGTGCAAAGCACTGGGTTCAAGCTCCAGTACCAAAAAACAAAACAAAACAAAAAGCTAACACTTGTGGTTTAACAAGAAGAGCAGGGAACATTTACCTTACTGGCCTCACTTGCAGTTTCCTCAAGGTCTGTCAGAGTTCATTAACAGTCTCTACAAAGGCCCTGTATATTTTCACTAATTCCTCAAAGTTCTTAAAACTGTCCACTGCCATGTTTCAAAGCTCCCGCATTTTTAGGTTTTATTACAGCAGAAGCCCTCTTTTGGTTTGATAGTCTGTGTTGCCTATTGTGTGTAAAAAGTTATCCCAAAACTTAGTGGCTTAAAACAATAAATATTATCCTCAGAGTTTCCCAGGATTCTGGGAGTGGCCTACCTGGGAGCTTCTAGCTTGAGTCCTTCATGAGGTGACAACCAAGATGCTGGGCATTAGTCCTGTGAAGGTTACAGTGGGGTTGTGGAATTCACTTCTGTGGAATGGTTGACTGTGAGATACAGGCCAGGTAAGAATAAGTGGACTCCTGAGAGGCTGATAGGGGAAATGGAGGTGACTCATGAAAGTGTAGCTGAGGTAGAGAACAGATATGGGAAGTTTGAGATGGGGAAAGTGGAAGGTTGTAGGAAGGGAGAAAATTTCAGTGTCCAAAATATTAGAGATAAGGATATTTGTCCCCAACAGAATTCGATTTGTGACTGAGCATGGAGATTGTGGTCATCAGAGTGGAGAAGGTCACCTAAATGTTACCACATTTCTAGGTCATCTGCTTTGTGTGCACATCACCCAGGAAGGCGACAGGCAAGGGAACGAGAAGGCAGAGCAGTGTGTTGGAAGTATGAGTGAAGTTAAAAATGGTTTCTTTATTTGCGCAGTCCCCATCCTTCACACTGATAGGGCCTGACTCAGTGCAGCGCACTCTGAGGAAAGACTTGTAAGCAGTATTCTCCCTCAGTCTGCTATTTTGCATTGACTGAGATGAGAAGGACATGGCCACCTCAGGAGCTGAGAGGGTTGTGAGGACGAGTTTCCCGCTGTCTCTCAGTCACTTCTTTGCAGTTGGACCTGTTTCCTTTGAAGTTTCTCGTCCTGTTTGTTTATCCATCTGGACTTTTGAAAACCAATAAATTTTACATTTGAAATTATCCACTATTTTGGATTGTTGTGGTTTCACTATTTATAGAAACAACTGAAGGTTGGTGGCAACTCTCCTGAATTTCTGCCGTGACTCTGAAGTGGATGGTGTTGTACAGCAAGAAGAGCTCACTCTAGGCCAAGTTTTTCTTTTCATTGTTCTGTCTTGTCTTAGGTAAAATTAATTTCTTCCCTTGAAAAATAATTCCTGGCAGTTGGTTACTCAGGAATCTATTTTTAAATCCCCTTATTAATTTTATATTATACTCATGAAATTATTAGCTAGAACTTTTGAATATAGTTTCTCCCTTGGCTTTTGTATTTCTTGGTTCCTGTCCTTTGTGTCATGTTAACAGTTTTAGGTCATGTGCCTGTGATTTTATTTAAGCTAACTGAAATCTTTTTTTGGAAATACGATAAAAATCTATATCTTTAAGGAAAAAAGCAAGTTGCAAATGGCTTCTGAAAGTATGATCTTATTTATGTTTTAAAAGGATTCCCTCTGTATACACCTCTAAGCGCACACACATACACACGTGTACACACAGTGCAAACCCACACATAAACAGAATAGATTCTGGGTCCCTAAATGACTCAGCTTCAGGGAGTGTCATGTTCAGAAGACAGTACAATGTAATTCTGATTTTTACTTGTATTCCTCAAAGGACTTCTATGAAACCCTTGTGTTTTCCATTATGTACGTTATATAGACATCACTTCTGTGAACACTTCTCTAAGTCCTCCTTCTGCGTATATTCTGTCTCCAACTCTCATGCCCTAAAACCTCCTCCACCCATTTTTGTGGTGCTGAGGATCAAACCTAGGGCTTTATGTGTACTAGGCAAGTGTTCTACCAGTAAGCTACACCCTTAGCCCTGCATATGTTTTTTTTTTTTTTTTTTTTTTTTGTGGGTACCGGGGGGTCAACCTCAGGACCTCGTGCGCCAGCAGGCGCCCGTGCTGCTGAGCAATATCACCGGCCCCTTTTTCGCATGTGGGTTCCGGGAGTTGAACTCGGGCCCTCGCGCTTGCCGGGCAGGCGCTTAAGCCGCTGAGCCATCTCACCGGCCCTTCTGCATATGTTTTGTCTGCCCCTTTCACCAAAACTCTCTTTGATATCTACAGTACCAGGACTCGTCTACCACACCTCCCTTTTTCTTTCCTTTTTTTTTTTTTCCCCTTTCATAGTAACCCTGGGCCTTTTGGCTGTAAGCCTGTATCAGTGTCTTCGGTTCTTCACTTAACACTCTCCTCCCTTCTCATTTCTATCTGCGTAATAAGACAGTAGGGAGGTGGGATATAGTGCGTAGGAAGTGGACAAGGTACAAAATATATATATATATATATATATATATATATATATATATATATATATAGCAGGATAATAGTAATAGTTGGAGTTATTACTCCAACAGTAATAACTTTTGTTTCTGTTACACATGAAGAAATTCTGAAAGATTCTGTAAGAAACTAAATAGCAGGTTACCTTGGTAATAGGCTTGGGAGTCTGAGGTAGGGGAGGGAGAATTTACTTTTATGTTTTAAATGTTTTTAAACTATTGCTTTTAGAAAACATTTTTTTTTTTTTTTTTGTGGGTACCGGGGGGACGACCTCAGGACCTCGCGCGCCAGCAGGCGCCCGTGCCACTGAGCGATATCACCGGCCCCTTTTTCGTATGTGGGTTCCGGGAGTCGAACTCGGGCCTTCGCGCTTGCAAGGCAGGCGCTTAAGCCGCTGAGCCGTCTCACCGGCCCTAGAAAACATTTTTAAAAATAGACACAATATGTGTCTATTTTTAAATATAATGAAAAAGCCATACTTGATACTAGAGTGAATTATCTAGTCTGTAAATTGTTTATATATATTCTTTTCAATATTTTGTTTTTAATTGTACATGGTAATTGTATGTACTTACGGAGTATAGTGTGACACTTCAATACATATATACAATGTGCAGTGGTCAGGGTAAATTATATATATTTTTTTTACATTTCACCTTAGGCTACGTACTAGTATCAAACATGAGGTAATGGGGCAGGTATCTGCGATGCTCCACCATTTTCAGGAAAGGCATGAATCTGCCTTTCCAGAGTCTGAAGTTGACACCATAAATGCTGGAAGAGGGGAGGACAGATCCAGGGGATCTACTTGTGAGTAACTGTAGTTATAGAATGAACAGGGAAAAGCTGAATTTAATAGAAGCAAGTTTTCTGAGTTGAATAAAGTCTTACATTTGTAGCTTGAAAGTGCTCATTATATTCTAGGCAGAATTGATTTTTTTAAAGAAGGCACATACCTAAACATAATCTGACAGAATTCCTGAGACTCAAGGTTAAAGAGAAAAACCTTATAAGTTTCCATACAGAGAGAAGTTCTTTACAAATGGAAAAGAATTGGACTGGCACCAGATGGTGGAATCATATCTAGATCTATTGAGAGAAAAGGAATATAGCAACCCAAGAAGTTCCTTTCCAGCTAAACATCATTCACTCACCAGGGAGAAAGAGAGGCAGAAATATAAGGATTCCAAGAATATATCATCCATATACTCCCATTTGAAGAAACTATGAAAAGAGGACTCTAACTAAACAAAATATTAGAGGTAATAGAGACTTCAAGAAAGAAAGAAAAAAAGTGATAAGTGAATAATGAGATGTGTATCGTATGTGGATGATGGTGGAATGACTGGAAATATGTACTCTACATATTAAATAAAGACTCTTAACATAAATGAGACTCACTTTATGAGAGCCTGGGAATAAAAGTTTCACAATTTCTCAGCAAAATGCAAGAGCTAGGGTTGGGGGAAGGGAATAAGTATAAAAACTACCTCATTGGGGTAGGGGGAAAGAATCGGAAAGAGTAACTTGGTGGGTAAGTAGTATCTTTTCACATAAGACTAATAAGAAAAATATGTGTTTGATGAAGACCCATGTTAAAAAATAACTACCAGTGGAATGGGAATGCATAATATCATTTTGAGTTTGCAAGGGGATACATTGTACTTTGGTAATACTAGTAAATATAAAGAAAAGGGAAATTAAGTAAATTCAATAGTAAATATAAGAAGATAAAATTAGGACTATCACTGATTATATTAAATGTAAAAGAGCTAAATTTACCTATCAAAGACATGGACAAAATTAGCAGGCTGTGGAAGTAGCTCAGTAGTAGAACACTTGCCCAGCATATGTGAGGCCCTAGGTTTGATCCCTAGCACCACAAATACAAAAACAAACAAAAACAAAAAGCGAAAGCCCCCACATACTCAAAGTAATAAAGAAATATTTAAAATAAAAGGATTAGAAAGGTAATACCGCACATATACAAACAACAATTAGGGGCAGTGTTAATATCTGACAAAGTAGTGCACATTAGGGAACTAAAGAACTTTACTATAAAAGACATGCAGAGGTGCGTCAAAACAGCTATTTAGATAGCTAAAAACATGAGTACTATAAGTGTAAGTTTAACTTCATACAAATGAAATTAAAATAGACTTTATTTTTTCAGAACTAGGTAGACCTAGTAAACAAACAATAAGACAATAGACTGATCAGTGCATTTGCGTATATTATATATATATATATATATATATATATATATATATATATATGGAATAATGTGTCCTTCAAACAGAGAATAAACATGTATTTCCAGTTGACCATTGACTTTACAAAAATTGATCATTGCTGGGCACCGTAATGCATGCCTGTAATCCTAGCTACTGAGGAAGCTGAGGCAGAAGAATAGCAACATGGCCAGCTTGGGGAACTTAGTAAGACCCTAACTCAAAAAGTTTTAGAAAAAGGACTGGAGATATAGATCAGTGGTAGAGTGCATGTCTAGCATGCAGGACACCCTGGGCTCAATCCTCAGCACTGTAAAGGAGGAAAAGAAAAAGATCATAAGCTTGGCTGTATACACATGCATGCACACAGGAAAAAAACACTTAAGGAAATGTAAATGATATTTCTGCAGGTCACATTGATGAAATTTGAAGTAAATTAATGAAGTTGGAAATAAATGTTTAAAAAATAAAAAATTCAATCTTTTATAATTTAACACCACTCTCCTAAATAATACTTGGATCAAATTAGAAACTGAATTGAAACTGTAAGCTGTAGAAACCAAAAATGGAAAACTCAACATACCCAAACTACAAGACTTAGCAAAAGGTGTACAAAAAAGTTAGAAGTGCAGAAAATCAGTGCTTATTTTAAAAATTAGAAAAATAACCAGGAAAGAAAACAGAAGAGGGAATTAAGAATGATTTATATTAATGAAATGTAAATAATAGGCAAAAATGTTCTCTCCCAAAACAGATAATGAATCTCTTAAAATACATATTTAAATCAGCTATTCAGTGTAATTCTCATGAAAATAAAAACGTTAGGTCTCAAGATTTTATATGTACTTACATGTAATATGTGCAAGCATATTTGTTGCAGTAATGTTCATAGTGGCAAAAACTGGAAACTGCGCTGTTACACACTGTGGAGCGCTGTGTTGTATGCTGTTAAACACAACACATACTGGAGCACTGTGTTGTACGCTGTTATACACTTACACACTGTTACACACTGGAGCACTGTGTTGTATGCTGTTATACGCTGTTATAACACTGTTACACACTGGAACACTGTTGTATGCTGTTATACACTTATACACTGTTACACACTGGAGCACTGTGTTGTACGCTGTTATATGCTGTTATAACACTTGCACACTGGAGCACTGTGTTGTATGCTGTTATTTGCTGTTATAACACTGTTACACACTGGAGCACTGTGTTGTACGCTGTTATATGCTGTTATAACACTTGCACACTGGAGCACTGTGTTGTATGCTGTTATTTGCTGTTATAACACTGTTACACACTGGAGCACTGTGTTGTACGCTGTTATACACTGTTATAACACTGTTACACACTGGAGCACTGTGTTGTATGCTGTTATTTGCTGTTATAACACTGTTACACACTGGAGCACTGTGTTGTACGCTGTTATACACTGTTATAACACTGTTACACACTGGAGCACTGTGTTGTACGCTGTTATACACTGTTATAACACTGTTACACACTGGAGCACTGTGTTGTATGCTGTTATTTGCTGTTATAACACTGTTACACACTGGAGCACTGTGTTGTACGCTGTTATACACTGTTATAACACTGTTACATACTGGAGCACTGTGTTGTACGCTGTTATATGCTGTTATAACACTTGCACACTGGAGCACTGTGTTGTATGCTGTTATTTGCTGTTATAACACTGTTACACACTGGAGCACTGTGTTGTACGCTGTTATACACTGTTATAACACTGTTACACACTGGAGCACTGTGTTGTATGCTGTTATTTGCTGTTATAACACTGTTACACACTGGAGCACTGTGTTGTATGCTGTTATTTGCTGTTATAATACTGTTACATACTGGAGCACTGTGTTGTATGCTGTTACACACTTATAACACTGTTACACACTGTGGAGCACTGTGTTTTACGCTGTTATACACTTATAACACTGTTACACAGTGTAGAGCACTGTGTTGTACACTGTTATACGCTGTTATAAAACTGTGGAATGTTACACAGCCATCAGAAAGGATGAGTTAGTGCCGTTTCATTTATCTATTGCAGTGTAACAAACTGCAAAATTACTGACAAAAATTTTATTATGTTTAAGGATTCTGTGGGTCAAGAATTCGGACAAGGCATAGCAGAGAAAAATGGAAGTTGTTTATCTGTTCTCCACGGTGTCTAAGGACTCATTTGGAAGAGGAGAAAGCTGGCTTGGACTCCGTGGCAGATTCTGGAAGCATCACTCACAGTATCTGCTAGTGTGGCTGTCAGCCGGTACCTTAGCTCCAGCTGTCTGCCAGAACTTCTCTTCTTAGTTTAGTTTTGTTTCGTTTTGATTTGTTTTGTTTTGCTGAGACAGGGTCTCACCGTATAGTTCAGGCTGCCTTGAATTTGCAGCGATCCTCTTGCCTTAGCCTCCCAAGTGCCGGAATTACAGGCAGCACACCGGCCACATCCAGCCAGAACTCCCACACACGGCTCCCAGTGCAGCCTGGGTTCTGTCATGACATGGTAGCTGAGAGAGGGAGGGGACCTACCCTAGCCCCGCAGCATCACTTCTGCCACATTTTATTTATCAAAGATGGTGACAGGCTTCCCTGGGTTCAAGAAGAGGGGAAATAGATTCCGTCTTTTTACAGGAAAGCTAGGTTCTGGAAGAGCATGTGGAACAGGGCATATTGTGGCTGTGTCTACAATATGCTGCAGATCCAAAGCACTTAACTTGGAGGACATTCCAGGATGTATTGTTAAGCAAGCAAGCAAACAAAAAACCCCCGAAATATATCTAATTCTATTTTTGTAAAACAAGTAAGTGGCAACTCTGATACAGGTGTACATCTGAGGTTATATTAACAGGTAGAGACTATGTAAGGATAAACAGCAGGGACCTACTTAGCCTGAAGGTAATGGGCCAGGTGGAGGGTAGAGGGAAACAAGAAAATAAATGTACATGCAAATAAAAGAACGTGCCAGAGAGAAACATGGACAGAGAGAGTGGCCGTGCTGCAGTTATAGCAGTTTTGGAGGACCATGACGTGGACCAAGGGCTGTGAGTGTCACAAGCAGCATTATCTCCAATAAGCTGTCACAATTCAAGATTGGGGAACAGCTGGGCATAGTGGTGCATTCTGTAATCCCAGCCCTCTGGGAAGAGGACCATAAATTCGAGCCTATCCTGGGCAATTTAGAGACTAAGATTTTTTTTTTTCTTTCGTGGGTACCGGGGGGTCGACCTCAGGACCTCGCGTGCCAGCAGGCGCCCGTGCCGCTGAGCGATATCACCGGCCCCTTTTTCGTATGTGGGTTCCGGGAGTCGAACTCGGGCCCTCGCACTTGCAAGGCAGGCGCTTACGCCGCTGAGCCATCTCACCGGCCCAGAGACTAAGTTTCTTTTTAGAGACGAAGTCTCACTATTTAGTTCAGGCTGGCCTTGAACTCACTTTGTAGCCCAGGATGGCGTTGAACTCACGGTGATCCTCCTGCCTCAGCCTCCCAAGTGCTGGGATTACAGGCTTGAGCCACCAGGCCCAGCAAAAAAAATTTTTTTTTAAGTGAAGGGCTGGGGATGTAGTTCACTGTGAAGGCTCTGGGTTCAAACACGGGGGTGGGGGGGCGATGATTGGGGAATGACCAGTCACTGCCTTTGTTAACAGAAATAGGCTTCATGCAAGTGATAGCCCTGCTATCATCAAGGAAGATAGTTTTCCTTTTGTTTTTTGAAATAGGGTCTCACTATGTAGTTCGGCCTGGCCTTAAACTCAGTATGTAGTCCAGGCTAGCCTTGAACTCATGGCAATCTTCCTGCTTCAGCCTCTTGAGTGCCAGGATTACATTGTGTGCCACCACACCTGGCAGTTTTCCTTTCCTTTCCTTTTTTTTTTTTTTTTTTTTGAGACAAGGTCTCACTATGTAGTTCAGGCTGGCTTTGACCTCTATGTAGCCCAGGCTGGCCTTGAACTTGCAGCAATCCTCCTGCCTCAGCCTCCTGAGTGCTGGGATTACAGGCTTGTGCCACCATGCCTAACCTAATTTTGTTTTTCTTGAAGAAGTTTCTTTCCCAGTTTTATACTTGCTCTGCTATTGTTTATAAACAATATGTTGGCAATCTCTCTTCTGCAGTGTAATTGCTGACCTATAGAGCAAGTGTCTGAATTGGGTATATCCACCATAAGCTTTCAAAGTTCTGAGTCTGACCAGTTATAAACGAGAGTGGAAGAATTCCTTTCTGAGGTCTAAGTGTTACATTCCTCTTGGTGAATTTGTGTTGCTTTTTGTTGTTGGAAACTGTTATATGTGTAGGGGACATATCTGCACTTTTTAGCACTTACACGGGAACAAATTATACACACCTTTCTTTTCTTCCTTGCTGGTTTTTGGGTTTTCTTCTAATCACGAGTACTCTGAAGAGGTTGTGGAGAAGCAGCAGTATGAGTCTGACCAGTAATAACCCGAGGATTATCACTTTGGATTTCTTGGATGAGGCTTGCTTGCATGAGGCTTGAAATCAGATTTAAGCAGAAGTCAGCCAAGGAATTAATGCCTCAAGAATCATCTACAGTCAAGGAGACCAATTTTCTTTGAAATTGTGGATGATTGTTTTCCTTTTAATCCACTATAGATGGGTTCTCTCTGAAATGACAGCAATAATTGAGAATGAAGTATGAGGTATTTGAAGACCTTGTTATAACTTTGCCACTAGAGGTCAGAAATTAGCCCGTGAATACTGTACTGTGTCCATCAAAGGGGTGCTGGTAGAGTACCCTCTATGTATTTTTTTTTAAAATCAGTTTATACTTCTGATGAGGTTCAGAGAACTCAGAGGATGTCTTTAGACTTTACAAGGTTCTGTAGCTTTTTGTTTTGTTTTGTTTTTTGTTTTTGAGACAGGGTCTCACTATGTAGCTCAGGCTGGCCTGGAACTCTCAGGGATCCTCCTGCTTCTGCTTCCCGAGTGCTTGGATTATAGGTGTGTGCCACCACGCCTGACTGATCTGTAGCTTTTTTATACTGAATTTTAGCAACTGAATTACTTGGAGTCTTTACTATAATTTGCTCTCTCAATGATTAACCCTTTTTTTTTTTTTAAACTTACTATACACACAGACCATCCCAACTTAAGTGTTCATGGTGGGAATATATTCAGAGATTACAAATAAAAGAGAAAGGAACTAGGGAGACTTCTAGTAAGGACATATGCATAAGGTGAGCAAAATTCATCTGTTTTTGTGTTTTAATTGGAAATTGTTGGCTACCTATATTTTTTCTGCTGTATCTTTTTAGCCATATGCTACCAAATGGGATCATTTCTTGTTCAATAGCTATATCATTACACATTAACTTAAATGATCGAGTTCACGTGTCATGGGCCATTTAAGGCAGCAGTTGTATTTCAGTAGCCTCGTTTTGCTCATTCAAGTCTTACCTACTTCGGTTGCTCTGTGTGGTTGAAATTGGAGAATAGGTGATGTGAAGTATGTGTTTTAGATGTACAGTTAAGAGATTTATTTACTTCTTGGTTACTTCTTGGTACAGTTCAAATTTAGTGAAAGCAGATTAGCATACTTTATTTAGTGTCCAGATTAATGATTTTATTGCTTATACTGGAGTTTGGAAGGTGCAACGTGTAGATATATTATCCTGTCTTGCAGGGTTGCATATGTAAAGGACTTGCCTTCTACTTTGCTCGAGCTATGTTCTGCCCTTGGCACATCCCTCCAAACTTTACCAGGGCATACTCTCATTTTCATAGTTTGTCATGGCCCATTCTGCTGCCAGAGGCTGGAGAGAAAAACACGGTCCAAGTCCTAGGACAAGACAGCCAAGCCACTGCAGGATGGAGCGCCATCTTGTTTCTGACCTGCTGCTGTGCTTGGTCCCTGGTCCCTTTGCTCCCGGCAATAATGCTGGATGGTGATCCACACACAACATAGCCAGAAAAGCAGTTTAACATTATCTGTTGGCATTTGAGTTTAGCTTTGGATTAACCCCTAAGATGTGGCTAGAATTGCACCCACCCCCATTCATATAATGAAGTCCTAACTCTGAGTACTTCAGAATGTGGTTAGAATTGGAGGTAAGGGCTGAATAGAGGTAATCAAGTTCAAGTTGGGTCATTTGTGTGGGCCCTCAGCCAGTGTGACAGGTGTCCTCATATAAAGGAGGAACTTGAACACAGGAGAATGCACAGAGGGAAAATGATGTGAGGACACCCCGGGAGAAGATGGCCACGTGAGCTATGGAGAGAGGCCTGGGACATATCCTTCCCTCACAGCCCTCAGAATGAAGCAGCCCTGCTGACACTTTAATTTGGTATTTCAGACCTCTAGGGCTATGAGATAGTACATTTCTGTTGTTGGAGCCACCCAGCCTGTGGCACATGGTTACTGCAGCTCTGCAAATGAATGCAGTGAGGTTGGATCAGTGCCACTGCAACTATGCAGTGTAGGTTTGAATATATGAGAGTGATCATCTTACTGCAGCCTTCCCAATGACAGATATTATCATAGCTTCAAATCTCCCAGTGTTCTGCACATGCCTAGCCAAAGTAGCATTAATATTTGTCGAATGGATGATTATACTGGATCTATGAACTTTGTCTTTTTGCAGAAGCACCACCCAGAAATCCCTGTAGGTATCTCTGAGAATAGATCCCACCGAGACCTTACTGTGGACAGTTAGGTCCCACCCCGCCCAGAACAGGAGAGCCTCCCACTTCTAGCTCTACTCTTACCATCAGTCAGGGGCATCCCTGGTGCATCAGACCAACTCCTCAGTCTTCTCTGAGGGGCTGTTTAGGGATCCTCTATTGAACCACCTCAGTCAATTGCTCAGATCCTGGGTGTTAGCAAACTAGCAACCCGAAGTTATAAACGCCAACTGCTTGCCCTAAGCCCAGGAACTTTCTGGGAGGCACCCCACCGACAGTGCATCTGAGTGAGGATTCTAATGTGATCTCCGCCATGTTAGGTGTGGAGGAATACAGTTCCTGCCCCCAGGGATTTGTGCAATAGCAGGAAAGACAGTAGGACACGTGCCATGACACTATGTTTAAGATAAATGCTATATTAGAGTCGGGGGGGAAGACTGTGAGGAAAGGGAAGAAGTTTATTTGGACCGGGACAACAAGGAGTCACCGCGGGAATGAAGTGTGAGTGGGAGATGGAGGGAAAAGTACTTTGTGCTTTGTATGCAAAGCTCAAAGCTATGGCCAAGATCTTTCCAGCAACCTCCTTCATGAAGGGAGCCTGAAGACAGAGTGGCATTAGTGGGTGGACACCAGTGCCAGTGGGCCAGAGAGTCACCTTCGTACCGTGTGGTTGTGTGGAGCCTGGGCTGGGCAGCTGTGTAATGCTGTGCCTGCTGGCAAACCAACTGGATTTCCTTCCTCTGCATCAGAACTTTCTCTCTCTTTCATCCTCTCTTCTTTTCTCCTTTTTCTTTTCTCATCTCTTCTTTCCTTTCTCCAGAAATGAGTACCAAGAAATAGAAGCTACAGATTTGAGGTTTTTTTTTTTTTTTTTTAGATTTGAGGTTTTTAACCATAAATTTTCAAGACTCATTCCGGATTACAAAAGCAATAATGTTTGTGAGGAAAATACTGAAAATACAAAAAATGGTATAGAGAAGAAAACAAGCTTAAAGTCTTCATCAATCTCATTCAAAACAAACAACTAGATATTATCGAAAAGATCAGGGATAACAAATGTCAGTGAAAATGTGGAGAAAAGGGAGCCCTTGTTCACCATTGGTGGGACTGCAGATTGGTGCCGCCATTGTGGAAAACAGTGTGGCGATTCCTAGAGATTAAACATATTGCTACCGTGTGACCCACAAATTCCTCTTCTGAGTACATCCCCAAAGGGAAAGAATCCACCACCTTGTAAAGAGATCAGCCCTTCCATATTCATTGTAGCATTATGAACAATAGCGAAAATATGGAAATAACCTAAGTGTCAATTGACAGACAAATGGGTAAAGAAACTGTGGTAGACTGTATACATACCACGGCATATTCTAACAGATTAAAAAAGGAGGAGATCCTACTATTCGTTACAACATGGGTGAGCCTGGAGTACATTATGGTAATTGTTGTAGTCAGGCTTTACAAGGGAAAAGATTTAATACAGGACACATGATTTATAGGATTATTTTATAATATTCACCCAAGGAGTCAAATGAAAAAGAGTGTGGGAGATCTGTCTACACACTAGAGACCCAAAGAATCCAGCTGAGGGCCTGGATTCCACAGCAGTGTCCTCCATGAGTCCAGCTGGAGGCCTAGAGCCCACGACAATGTCTTATGCAAGTCTGTATCAAGAATCTGCACTGGGAAGGCCCAGAGGTCAGTGGTGGAAGCCAGAAAGTCCGCACCAGCAGGATGAAGGATCTGTGCCAGCAGGCTGAGGAATCTACATTGGAGCCAGGAAGTGATGCTCAAGGTGAGGACCAGAGCTCCCCCAAAGAAAACCACAGCCATCTTCAGCAACAGTGAGGACCCAAGATCCTCTGATGATGAGAACAACTGAGTTCATATCAGAAAAGCCAGCACGACAAGGTTCTCCAGGAGGATCAACAGCACGCCATCCTCCCCTCCAGTTCTCCTTTTATGCTGTTGGCAACAGTCCTCAGGTGGGCCTTCCACGCCCGGCACCACTCTGATTCACTTCAGCTGGATGTTACAAGTTGACCATTAGTTAATCCACCACAGTAAAGAAGCAAGCCAGAAACAGAAAGAAAAACATTGCGTGATATACTTATATGTAAAATTAAAAAAAAAAAAAAAGAAAAAGAAAAGAAATTTACAGAGCTAGAGAATAAAACTGTTGGCAGGGGTCAGATGGGGAGAAAATGGGTAGCTGTAGGCTAAAGGGTACAAGCAGCAGATATGTAAGATGAACCTAAAGCTCTGATACACAGAAAAAGGACTGTAGTTAATAACAATGTGCTGTATTCAGAAAAAAAACCCCAACCATTAACCTTTTTGTAATTTTGTTGTCCAGCCTTTTTGTATATACAGATTAAATATAGGTGTGATCATTTTATCTATCTACATATCTATCTATCATCTATATTTTTTTGTATTCAGACTTCTGCAATGCAAGTTAAACTGTGCATCTTTTCTGATGTTTTTAAAAGCCAACTCTGGTTAAGGGTTGTAGGATGAAGGCAATGCATCAATTGTGAAAATATAAGGACAGGACCCCTAATGAAGTCTTGATTGAGACTTTTTTCCATCAGTTCATTACTCACACTACTTATGCTTGTACTGCACTCACTCAAAGCAGATGGTGTCACTGTTTTTGTAGTGGCCTCAGCCTCTGCCTCTCAGCATTTTCCTTCCTGGTGGGCAGGGAGCACCTGTGTTAGGGCCCAGCTAGGGCTCAACTTTGAAAACTGAGTTCATGTAGCCTTTCTCACTTAGGTTGACCAGAAGAAGAAACAAATAAGCAGGTCCTTGGGGGACGGTAGTCAGGGGAGCTGGTACCATGCAGAGAGATGGAAGGGAGGGATAGGGAGATCTTTGTTGCTTTGCTTTCTAAGACTTCTTGCTCAACTAGAGCCAGACTCAGCGCGGAGATATACAAGTGTTCCCCCCGCACACCAGGACTGAGGATTGAACCCAGGGCCTTTGCACTGAGTTACATCCCAGCTCCCCTCCTTTTCATTTTTTATTCTGAGACAGTCTCTTTAAGTTGCTCAGTTGCCAGGCTGAGCTTGTACTTGGGGTCCTCCTGTCTCAGCCTCCTAGAGTGCTGGGATTCAGGAGTGTGTCACCAGGCAGAGCTTTGCTTTTGAGAGAGCAAGCCCATCTGCATAAATCTTACATTGCCTACATGTCTGATGGCTTCACTAGGTTCTTTTGATTCAAATAAAACTGCCTTAAATAAACGCTTTTTTAAAGAAATGAAATAAGAATAACAGAAAAGAAAAAAGAAACTAAGCATTTAACTTAAACAATTAGAAAACCAACCACAAAATGATTCAAAGAAAGGTACAGGTGGATAAATTCTCTGCTCAGCAATGCGTACAATCTAAAGTCTTTACCTTTGTGTCACCTATTGGTGTCAATACAAATTGAAGTAGAATCAGAAAAGAAAGAATTAGAAAATAATAATATAGCTGAAGTTGGTAAGAAAAACCAAAAGCTGTTCCCGTGAGATACGTAAGTGTTGTAGAGGAAACTGGCATAAAAAAAAAGAAAAATAATTCAGCTTTAGGCACAAGGAGAATACTTACAGAAGAATGACAAGAATGAGTGTGGTTTTGGGACAGCTTGTGCCTTTCTGCTAGATTTCAATGATCAGCAGCAAAACACGGACACACTCCATCATTTTAAAAGGAGTGAACAATCTTGGTCTTCCTGCCACTACGCCTAGAAAGGACAATGATCGAGCTCTCTAGATAGCAGCATGAAGTTGCCTGGAACTAAACAGAGAGCTAGAAAGGCCCACGAGCTTTCCCTGAAACTTACTAAATGTGTAGGGCAGTGACAGCGAACCTCTCAGAGCTTTCAGAGATAACAAACAGCCTGCTGCGGCACGCGTGCCATTGGTTTACCACCACTGGTATAAGAAATGAGCTTCCTCTGAGTATGCACAGCGCATTTGCCTTCGATGGGATGGGACAGGTTTGTGCAGCTGCTGCGAGCCGGATCAGAGTGAGACTCACAGCTGCAAGCGTAATTCCTTCCATGTGTTCTCGTACTGGCTCGTAGCTTGTTGAGTCTTTGCTGCTGGTACTTCTTTTGGATTTTCCGTGTGACAAATGCCCTTCTCATTTGCAGCCTTCAGTTTTCTGCCTTCGATTGCAGATTTTCATTTTTATTGATAAGGGCAGGTGACAGAAAGGTGAAAAGCATTTACAAGGATTGGATACATTTGTGCGGGATTTATTTATGGGCCTTATCAGACACTAAAGCATCTTGAGAAACTACTGTCATTAAGTCATGGCAAAAATAACGGTAGCTACTCTGTTTTTTTGAAACTTCTGTGTTGCAAGGGGAAGTCCTAAGCAGTTGGTATGTGCTAATTCATTTAATCCTCACAACAACCCTATCAGGTACAATACTATTACTATTCCCATTTACCAGTTGAGGATACTGAGGCACATAAAAGTTTAATAACTTTCCTGAGGTTACACAGCATAATCTAGATTTGAACTCAGGCAAAATGGATCAATAGGCTAATCTTTTTTTTTTTTTTTGTGGGTACCGGGGGGTCGACCTCAGGACCTCGCGCGCCAACAGGCACCCGTGCCACTGAGCGATATCACCGGCCCCTTTTTTCGTATGTGGGATCCGGGAGTCGAACTCGGGCCCTTGCGCTTGCAAGGCAGGTGCTTATGCCGCTGAGCCATCTCACCGGCCCCAATAGGCTAATCTTAATCATTACATCATTACTGTTCAAATTTGAAAGAAAGGTAAGTCATACATTATAGGAAAATATTGTTTACATTTTGGAGTGGTAAAATCTTTCTAAGCAACCCGAAAAATTAAAAACCTTGGGCATGGCAAGAAACAACATAAAAATTAAAAATCAAGTGACAGCCTGAGAGATATGTTATTAAAATGTATTGAGCTAGATTATTGATGTCTTTAACACATAAACAACTTTCCTACGTCAACACAAAAGTGACAAATAGAAGAAATAGGCACAGGATGTAAATAAGCATTTCAGAGAAGTACAAATGTAAGTATGTGAAAGACAGTGAATCTCACTAATAATTAATTGGCAAGATACCACTTTAAAAAACTGACAAAAACTAAAAAGATATCCAGAATCTAGTGTAGTGAAAATTTAGATGATAGACACATGCATCATTGGTGGACATACCCAGAATAAAATTTGATATTATCAAGTACAATAAAGTGTACTTTGAAACCCTGCTAGATCATTTCCTGTCATTATTCTACAAGAATACTTAATTACTCATACACAATGATATTCAAGTGTTACATTGTTTTGTACAAATACAGCACTATTTGTAATAGCCAAAGTGAATTTATATCAAGGTGGACCAGTTAAATTAATTATGATACACACAATAGGATACTATGCTGCTCTTTTTTTTTTTTTTTTTAATGTGGGTACCGGGAGTCGACCTGAATACCTCACGCTTGCCAGCAAGCACTTGTGCCACTGAGAGATATCACCGGCCCTTTTTTTCCTTTATGTGGGTTCCAGGAGTCCAACTCAGGACCTCGCGCTTGCTGGGTAGGTGCTTATGCTGCTGAGCCATCTCACCGGCCCTATGCTGCTGTTAAAGGGTGAGTTTACATCATTTTCCAGACTTGGAAGACTCTCAGTGCCGTATTGTTTGATTAAAACAAAACAAAAATAGATTGCAAGACAGTGTGTGCAGCATGACCTTATTTCTGGAATAAAGAAAAAACTATGCAAAAATATATGTGACTGGGCCGGTGAGATAGCTCAGCGGCATAAGCGCCTGCCTGGCAAGCGCGAGGTCCTGAGTTCAACTCCTGGTACCCACATACAAAGGAAAAGAGGGCTGGTGATATCGCTCAGTGGCACAAGAACCTGCTGGCAAGCACGAGGTCCTGAGTTTGACCCCCGGTACCCACCTCCCCACACACAAATATATATATATACATATATATATGTGACTATATTATCAAAACATGCGAATACATGTAAACTATCGGACTCTGAAACTCATTCCATATTGAGTGGCAAGTACAGCATTTCTGCTTATTTTTCTGGGAAAGCTTCTGTTTATTATAAGCTGATTTCCTGCTTCCACAGAATGTACAGCCTTTTTATGTTTCATTTCTACTGCTGTCTTACTCTGCCTTGACCCACAATTTGGTGGTAACATTAAGGTGGTAACATTGTAGTAAAGAACAACAAATAATAACATTTAGTATTAGTCCTATTTATTTATTTATTTATTTATTTATGGTAGTAGGGATTGAACCCAGGGTCTTCACACTCAGCTAAATTCCTAAACCTTTTTTAAAATTTTTTGAAAAATTGAGACAAGGTCTCACTAAGTTACCCAGGCAGAGCTTGAACAACTGCCTTGCCCTTATTTTTACATTACAAATCCTCTGACCAGGCCGGTGATATAGCTCAGCAGCATAAGCGCCTGCCTGGCAAGCATGAGGTCCTGAGTTTGGTTCCCGGTACCCACATAAAGAAAAAAAAAAAAAAAAAAATCCTCTGACCAAGTCTTTGCCACCATCTTCCAGCCTCCCTAGCATCTCACCATGTTAGCTTCTATCTCTTCTCCAGTTTTTTGTTTTCCTTTGGAAGCTAGCTCTGAACCTTCAACTTTCATTTCTTCTGAATAGTAAGTCAGTGTTACTGTTTTCATACCTCTTCTGTAAATATATTTGCTACTAGCTCATCTTGTAAATTAATATATCAATTAGGATTAGGTTAAGTTGTGTGTGAAAGAAAACACAAAACCAATTGGGTCTATGCAAGAGAGGAGTTGCTATCTCCTGTGTAAATGAAGCCCAGAGGTGGGCGCTCTAAGGCTGGCAATGACAGCCATGTGACCAGCAGGGACTATGCTTTCTTCTTTCTTTTTCCTTCTTGTTCCTCAACTCTTGGCTTCACTTCATGGCCCAAGTTAGCAGCTCAAATGAGCATCAGAGAAGGAAGGAACAAAGCAGAGATAATCTCCCACTCAGAAGCTTTTGGGAGGTTGCAGGCCATTAGCTAGAACTTAGCTACGTACATGACCACCTCAACTGAAAGGAAGACTAGGAAAATAGCCTTTATTCAGAGCAACTGTGCACACCGTTAAAAACTATGTTCTATGGCTAAGGAAAAGGATTTGGGGGAATAACCTGTAGTCTCCACCAAACCTAACAATGTTTTCTGTCTTTTTAAAAGAAATTTTTGACTGATACATAAAAATTGTACATATTATTGGTGTGTTATGTAATATCTTGATACACATGTACATTTCATTAAGCATGTTTATCTTCTCAAACATTGATCATTTCTATATGGTAAAAACTTTCCAAATCCTTTCTCCTAGATCAGTGATGGCGAACCTTTTAGTGCTTTCAATGATAACAAACAGCCTGCCGTGCCACACGTGCCACAGGTTCATCCCCACTGTCTAAATATTTGAATCTGGTACCCAAGTTAAGTTGTGGCAAGAGCACACACAGAGGTACACAGATGTTCTCTCTACAGCAGGACGTGTGAGGGAGGCAGATGGAAAGACAGGCGGAGGTCGTGTTAGGAGGGTTGTGAGAGTCGGGCTGAGCAGCTGGATTTTGTCTTGTGGGCAGTAGGGAGCTACACATTGTCTTGTATTTGACACAGATTCTTCTAAGGATTTAAACTGATAGCTTTTTTTTTTTTTTGGTAGTGGGAATCGAACTCACAACCTTGCGCTTGCCAGGCAGGCACTATGCCGCTGAGCTATATCCCTGGCCCTGATTGCCATATTTTTGACTTAATTTGATATTTTTAATGTAAAAATTGTAACCTGTAAGACCCTACATTTAGCAAATAGAGGAATAGATAAAAAATAACCAATGAGCAATCTTATCACCTTAAGACAATCCCTGTTAGTGGTTTGGCATTGTTTCCTTGGTCTTTGAAAACGTTGTAGTCATAGGGTATACATGATGCCATGTCATGTTTTACTTTTTCCTTTTTTTTCATATAACCTTACATCATGAACTCCTAACATGGCCATATGATCATCCTAAGTTTTATTCTTAAATGCTCATATAATGTCCCAGTAAATTAATTGAATAACCATTCTATACATCATTCTACATTGTGGGCCATTTAGTTCGGGTGTTGGCTAATTTCTTCTACATTTTATAAGATGTTGATTGCTTCAACTTCAGATTTTTTTGTTGCTACATGAGAAGATGCTTTCAAGAATTAGAATGAGGGCCGGTGAGATGGCTCAGTGGCGTAAGTGCCTGTCTGACAAGCACGAGGGCCCGAGTTCGACTCCCGGAACCCACATACGAAAAAGGGGCCGGTGATATCGCTCAGCGGCACGGGCACCTGCTGGTGCACAAGGTCCTGAGGTCGACCCCCGGTACCCACAAAAAAAAAAAAGAAAAAGAACTGGGCCACACACACAGCCACTCACAGCTGCAAGGGAAGCTGGGAAGAGACAAATAGATAAGTTTGCATTGTCTTTGACCAGACACCATGATTCATCCCCTAGTATAGGACATTTTGTCTATCCCCAAATAAAGCTTTACCAAAGAAAAAGGAGAAATGACTATTGGGCAGGTAGTTATCTAGGTTAAACATAGAGACTTATGGCAGAGACAATGAAAACCACAGAAACGGCTTTTCAGATTAAGTTCTCAAAATTTCTCTTGTATTCTACATAGACCAGAATGGAGAAACAGGTGTTCCAAATATAGCACTGTGATTCCACATTGCTTTTTTTTTTTTTTTTTTTTTTTTGCACTGAAAGCACATCTGCCTGTTTTTTTTAAAAATAAAATACTCCCAGGATACCAAAAAACTAAAGCAAAATCAAATACATTAGAGAATCACATAAGAGAATAAACTGTATGTTGATAGCACTTTATTAAACACACATTTGCAATGTTTATCTTTCTGGTTATTAAGTTAGTTCTTACTGATGGTCGAAAATGCGCAGAGTGCAAAAATATTAAAGAAAGAAAAGAAAAAATTACCTCCAATTTCTCCATTTGGAGACAGTCACTACTACTTTTAATATAATTGTTTTTGGCCTTTTTTCTGTATAAACTTAGGATTTTACTATGTGAGAAGTTTAGTTTTATAACTTAATCTTTTTACTAATAAATCTAGGATCCTTTAAAATTTTCCTCTACTTTTGTGTGTCTCTCTCCCATTTAACCTATATCTCTTGTGCTGTAAGTAATTAATTTGGAAAAGTCATTGGATTTCTAGGAGGAAAAATTCGCAGAAGCTGATCCAGAGTTCTTTCACTCATTGCCTGTGTAGCCTGGTGTAATTTGTTTGACTTTTCTGAGTTTGTTTTCTCACTTATAAAATGAAGACATTGACAATAAGAATACTAGTTTTTGCTATTTTATAGGGATCTTGTGAAAGTTTTATATTTATAAAAGTAATTTGTAGATTGAATCCAGAAGACAAAAATTCAAAGTAAAGAAAGCTTAGAAATACTAATATTTTCCTTTCAAAGTATTTAAAAAACTCGTTAACATATTTTATATTTAGAAGATTAATTTAAAAGACAGGAATTAGCAAGAGAATTTCATATTTTGAATAATAGATACTATGGAACTGTTTGTCTAAAATCATAAAAACTACTTTGTGTTTGATAAACATTTGAGATATTAAAATTTTGATTTGGAAACAATGTTTTCATAGAACTTTTTCTTTTTAAAAGGTTTATGTGGACACATGTCTTTGGTGGCCAGACTGACTGGGATGCTGACACCCAGGACAGGCTGGGCTCGGGTGTGAAGTCCCACCTTTGGTGGGTGGACCTAATGGAACCCCTGAGGCCCAGGACAGCAGGTCCTGGGCATGTGGAGTAATCAGCGAGACCAGCAGTGTGGAAGTGTCTGAAGCAGCAGCAAGAAGCCCAGCAGTTGGGCTCTGGAGAACTCTACCAACAGAACACCAGTCCCAACCCCTACATCCAGAGGCCAAGATCAGCTCCACACCCAGCACAATTCCCATCACAAACTTGGCCGGAGTACACAGCACATTCCTGGGATCTGACATGGACACTGTTACAGAACTGTAAACATTAGAGCTATTTTACTGCTTTTATTCTCCCTTGTTTTTCTGATTGGCTGCCTCTTTCCTGTCTGGTTGAATGTCATCTTGTTTTGTTTTGTATTTTGTGGTTATATTTGTTTTTGGTTTTTTTTTTTCCCTCTCCTCTCTTTCTCTGGTCTCCTTTTGTCTTTCTTTCTTTTCTTTTTCATTCTCCTTCTCTTCCTTCCTTTTTTCACTGTTTAGGTTTCTTACCTTTCTTTTGATTTTCTTTTATTGATCCTCTCTTTCCTCAACTACTTTTTTTTTGGGGGGGGTACCAGGGGTCGACCTCAGGACCTCTTGTGCCAATAGGTGCCTGTGCCGCTGAGCAATATCACCGGCCCTTTTTTCATATGTGGGTTCCGGGAGTCGAACTCGGGCCCTTGCGCTTGCCAGGCAGGCGCTTATGCCACTGAGCCATCTCACCGGCCTGCTCAGCTACTTCTTGATTTAAACTTTCAAGTGAGTAAACACTGTCTCTTCCCTTTCTGATTACTCCTGTGCATTCTATTTCATTCTTTCCCTCCTGTGTCCTCCAGTTTCCCTAAACTTGGGTGATCATCCTTTGACCTCCAGCCTTGATTCTACTATATTTGACCTCATTCATCACTTTATCCTGTTCCCTACCCATCTTAACCCCCCCACCCCCCTGCAGAAGGGTAAAATCACCCCACTAAGGGGAAAATCACTGCATAAAAGTATATGGTATATGTTTGATTTTGTTATATAACTTTAGAATTTGCTCCTGTGGTTTGAGGTAGCAGGTTAACGGTTACTATAGTTTGTCAGTAGTTAAGCTGTACTTGAAACAAGTGTTATTACTAACTGTACTACTTTAACCAGGATATCATACATGTTATAATTTTTTCTCCCCTGTATGGTAATGCTGTGATTGTATGGGGTCATAATCACCACCACAGCCCAGTACCAAATGATTGGGTGCTGAGCCAAATACTAACTTTGCATCCTTTACAAATTGGGAAGGTAGGTTCCTGGGATAGCTATAAAGATCCACCTACATCTAGAGGACATCCCTGAGGACAGACATCTCCTAGGGAAGCCTAAATACTAGTTATAAAGCTATCATAAGAAATCGGCAAGCATCAACACAGAAAACAAAATAAAATAAAAAAGAGAAAATAGAAAATGACGAGATGGAGGAGAGACTTTTGAAGATGGCAGAGTGACGAGCAGCAGAGAAAGAGCCTCTCTGAGAGTCGCCGTCCAGACACTGGAATATAGTGGCCCGGGGAGGACAAGAAGGAGGGAAGTGGGACCCCTGGACCCAGGAAGGATTTGAAGCGCAGTTTGGGGCCCACGGAGAGACCGAAGAGAGAAACTTCAACAAAGAAGAAGGAGGTGGCGCGGGCGACTTCTCCAAGTCGGGACTCACTGTGCAACAGAAGCCGTTCAAATGGTGACTGCCCGTGGCTCTGGGGGCCTCCGTGGAGAGACACAGCAGTGGTGCAGGGGATCAGCAGATGTGAAGGACTGCACTGGCTGGCGGTGAGTGCTGAGGGCTCAGCCATCCCGCATGAGAGAGTAATTGGCTGGGAGCCATCTTAGGGTGGTGGTGGCTGAGCTTGGAACCCAGGGCAACTGCGGTTCATCTATGGCTCCCAGCTGGGCTCAGGCCCGCGGAAGGTGCGCTGACGGCTGCAGGCCGAATGAGTCTGGTCTCGGCCAGAAGGTGCAGGCTCGCTGAGATTATCCACTACCGCGCCACAAAGCCACTGCTGGCTTGCTGGGACAGACCCGCACAGAACGGGATGCTGTCTTCACATGCTGTCTACCAGCGACAGCAGAGACAAACTGGGAGTGAACATTTTTTTTTCCTCTCTCTTGTTTGTTTTATGTTTTGGTGGTGTTTTTTTTCCTTCATTGTTCGATCTTATTTTTATTTCTGTTTTGTTCTTCCTTTTATCCCTTCCTTCTCTCTTTCCCTCCAGTCTTCTGCACCAGTTTCCCAAAGTTAACATTATCCCTCTTTGTCTTCCAGCCTTACATCTAATTCCTTCCTCTTCTTCCACTTCTCTGTTTTCTCCTTAACTCATTTTAAATTTTAACCCCTGAGGGAAAAATTGACATATTAAGGACTTGTATACTGCATATAATTTTATGGTTTGTTTTATAACCACAAATCTAGTTTAGACAGTTAAAAGTGGCAAATAACAGGTTAGCTCAGTCTGACATTTTCTAGACTGTGTTTGATGCTTTTGGTACCACTATAGCCAAAAGTGACATAATTGTTCTAAACAGCTCTTCTTCCTGGTATTCCATGACTGAGATTGACTAAGGGTCACAGAAAATACTGTGGCACAGTGCCAAAGAACCAAGGACTGGGCCTAACAGGCAGCATCTTCTCATTTCCAACAAATTGAAGAGGTAGGATCTTGCAACAGACTCAAAACCCCAAAACAAGCTACACCTGGAAGATACCTCAGAGAAGTAGGCATCTCCTAAGTGTTTTAAATACTAGCAATAAAGCAACCTACCATGGGCAATTTACAAGCATCACCCCAGGAATTAAACTAAAGAAAGAAAAGAAAATGAGAAGACACTTAAACAAGATGCAACCCAGACATTCAGTTCACCAAAGGCAAACCCAGGGGGCAATGAGGTGGGACAAACCAAAAGCCACCCACCTGACATCTCCGAAGCAGTAACAACAAAGCAATTAGATGAGGCTCTGGAAAAAATCAAATCAGAAATAATTTCTCAGATAACTGCAGAGATGATGTCCACAATGAAGACCATGCTTAGGGACTCTTAGAGCAGATATAGACAAAAAAAAAAAAAAAAATAGATGAGCTTAAGAAAGGAAAGAAATGGAATCCATAAAGCATATTTAAGCAGATATCCATGAGAACAAAAATTCCATTGGAAATATTTGCAGCAGATTAAGCCAATGTGAGGACAGGATCTCAGATATAGAAGACAGGCTTGCAGTTAGAGATCATGAAAAGAAAGGATTCTTGAAAATAGCAAGGGACCATGAGAAATCAATCCAACAGCTGCTAAATGAGGCAAAGAAGAATAACTTAAGATTCATTGGAGTCAAAGAAAAAGCAAGAGATAGCATAAATGATATTAAAAAACTGTTCACAGACATCATGGCAGAAAACTTCCCTGGTAGAGAAAAAGAATTTGATGTACAGATAAGTGAGGCATATAGAACTCCAATGAGCCACAATAAAAGCAAATCTTCAGCCAGGCATGTCATAGTGAATATTCCAGAAATTCAACACAAGAACAGAATCTTAAAAGCTGTTAGGGAAAAGAAACGAATCACCTATAAAGGAAAGCCCATCAGAATCACAGCTGACTTTTCAGTACAAACCCTCAAGTCAAGGAGAGCTTGGATTGAATATTTTAAGTTCTAAAGGAAAATAACCTTCAGCCCAGATTGATGTACTCTGCAAAACTATCTTTCAAAACTGATGGAGAAATAAAATACTTCCATGACAAAGAACATCTGAGGAAATTTATGACCACCAAACCAGCACTCCAAAATGTTTTAAAGGACATTCTAGAAAGAGATAACAAAGGCTACAACTCCATGAACCCTAACAAAAGGAAACCAACAGGCAAGGCAAACAATTAAACAGAGGGAAGAAAAAAAAAGTGGGAGCTAACAAGAGGAAAATAACATGACAAGGATAAGTCAATACATATCAGTTTTTACCATCAATGTTAATGGTCTCAATTCACCAATCAAAAGACACAGACTGGCAGAATGGATCAAGAAGCAAGATCCAACAATATGCTGCATACAAGAAACACATTTAATTCAAAAAAAATTTATAGACTGAAAGTCAAAGGGTGGAAAACAATACTCCATGCAACAGGAACCCAGAAAAAAGCATGGGTAGCTATTCTTCTTGCAGAAAAAATGAATTTCAAGCCAAGACTGATTAAGAGAGATAAAGAAGGTCACTACATCCTTGTAAAGGGAGCAATCCAAGAGGAAGATATAATGATCATAAGTATACATGCAACAAATACCAGTGCACCCAACTATACAAAATAAATATTAATGGGCATGAAAAATCAAATAAGCACTAATACAATTGTATTGGGGGATCTCAATACCCCACTGTCACAAAAAGATCAACTAGACAAAAAATCAACAATGAAATATTAGAACTGAACCAAACTTTGGAACAAATGGACTTAGTAGATGTTTACAGAGTGTTCCACCCCACAACATCAGAATACACATTCTTCTCAGCTGCACATGGGACATTCTCCAAAATAGACCACATACTAACTCATAAAACCTGCTTAAGCAAATGGAAAGGAATTGAAATTATACCAGGCATATTATCAGACCATAGTGCAATGAAATTGGAAATCAACAGCAAAAGAAACCACAAGAACTTCCTAAACATGTGGAAATTAATGGGCCGGTGAGATGGCTCAGCGGTATAAGTGCCTGCCTGGAAAGCGCGAGGGCCCGAGTTCGACTCCTGGAACCTACATACGAAAAAAGGGCCAGTGATATTGCTCAGTGGCATGGGTGCCCGCTGGTGCGTGAGGTCCTGAGGTCGACCCCCAGTACCCACAAAAAAATAAAAAATAAAAAAAGAAATTAAATAGCACTCTCCTGAACAACCAACGGGTCACAGATGAAATTAAAGAAGAAATTAGGCAGTTTCTACAATTGAATGAGAATGACAGTACAACATACCAGAACTTACGGGACACAATGAAAGCTGTCCTAAGAGGGAAATTTATAGCAGTAAATACCCATATCAGGAAAACAGAGCACAAATAAACAACTTAATGGTGAACCTCAAACTTCTAGAAAAAGAAGAGCAGGCTAAGCAAAAAGCTTGTACAAGGGAGGAAATTATAAAGATCAGAACAGAAATTAACACATTCAGATTAAAAAGCAATACACAGAATCAATGAACCAAAGAGTTGGTTCTTTGAAAGATTAAATAAAATTGACAAACGCTAATCCAACCTTATTAAAAAAAGGAAAGAAAGTACTCAAATCCATGCAATTAGGAATGAAAGGGTGAAATCACAATGGACCCTGCAGAAATCCAGAGGATCATCAATACCTACTTTGAAACTTGTATTCTAATAAGGTGGAAAATGCAGAAGAAATGGACAGATTTCTAGATACATAAGAATTACCAAAGCTGAATCAAGAAGATATAAAAATCCTAAATAAAGCAATATCAATCAATTAAATTAAAGATGCAATTAAAAACCTCCCAACAAAGAAAAGCCCAGGCCCTGATGGATTCACTGCTGAATTCTACAAGAAATTTAGAGAAGACCTAATACCACTACTTCTCAGTCTCTTTAATGAAATTGAAAGGGAAGCAATACTCCCAAATTCATTCCTGGAAGCCAGCATTACCCTGATGCCAAAACCAGAGAAGGACCCAACCAAGAAAAAGAACTACAGACCAGTCTCCCTAATGAACATACATTCAAAAATCCTCAATAAGATACAAACAGAATGCAGCAAATCATCAAGAAGATTATACACCATGACCAAGTTGGATTCATCCCAGGGATGCAGGGATGGTTTAATATACGTAAATCAATAAATGTAATACACCATATCAACAGAGCCAAAGATAAAAATCATACGATCATCTCAAAAGATGCAGAAAAAGCTTTTGACAAAGCCCAGCACCCATTCATAATAAAAACCATACAGAAAATCGGAATAGATGGTCTTTATCTCAATCTGATCAAAGCCATCTATGACAAACCAACAGCCAATATCATACTAAATGGACAAAAACTAAAAGCCTTCTCTAAAATCAGGAACAAGACAAGGATGTCCACTGTCTCCACTCTTATTCAACATAGTCCTGGAAATTTTAGCCAGAGCAATTAGACAACAGAAAGAAAAAAAAGGAATAACAATAGGAAAGGAAGAAGTTAAATTATCATTATTTGCAGATGACATGATATTCTACATAGAAGACCCCAAAAACTCCACTAAAAAACTGCTAGATTTAATAAGCAAATTCAGTAGTGTAGCTGGATACAAAGTTAACACTCAAAAATCAATAGCCTTCCTGTACATGAATACCAAACTCACTGAAAGAGAAATTAGGGTAATAACACCTTTCACAACAGCATCCCCAAAAATGAAATACCTAGGAATCAATCTAACAAAGGATGTAAAAGACCCATACATTGAAAACTACAGTACTCTGAAAAAGGAGATTGAAGAGGATATCAGAAAATGGAAATATATCCCTTGCTCTTGGGTAGGAAGAACTTATATAGTGAAAATGGCCATACTTCCAAAATAGTTATACAGATTTAATGCAATTCTGATCAAAATTCCAACAGCATATCTCACAGAATTAGAGAAAACAATCCTAAAATTCATTTGGAACCAGAAGAGACCTAGAATAGCAAAGGCAATTCTGGGCAGCAAAAGCAAGGCAGGGGGCATCACAATCCCTGACTTGAAATTATACTATAAAGCTACTGTGATAAAAACAGCATGGTACTGGCAAAAACAAAAAAACAAACAACAACAACAAAAAACCCTACAAAACAGACCTGAAGATCAATGGAACAGATTAGATGATGCAGAAACAACTCCAGACATACTAAGTCACCTTATCTTTGACAAAGGTGCCAAACACATTCACTGGAAGAAAGATAGCCTCTTTCATAAATGGTGCTCTGGACATGCCAAAGGTTAAAATTAGACCTATATCTTTCACCATGCACTAAACTAAACTCAAAATGGATCAAAGATCTAAATATTAAAACAGAAACATTAAATCTCCTGGAAAATAGAATAGGTAAAACTCTTGAAGACATTGCTGTAGGCAAAGACTTTATGAATAAAACCCCAATCACACAGGTACTATCACAAAGAATCAACAACTGGGATCTCATCTTATTAAAAAGCTTTTGTACACAAAGAGAAACCACCAACAGAGTGAAGAAACAACCTACAATGTGGGAAAAAATGTTTGCCAGCTGTTCCTCAGACAAAGGATTACTATCAAGAACATATAAAGAACTCAAAAAAATCAGACCTCCCAAATTAAAGACCCAATCCAAAAATGGGCATCTGAGATGAATACACACTTCTTAGATGAAGAAATGCAAATGGCAAATAAATATATGAAAAAATGTTCAACATCACTGGTCATTCGAGAGATGCAAATTAAAACAACACTGAGATTCCATCTCGCCTCAGACAGAATGGTATTATCAAGAAATCAACGAATAACAGATGCTGGCAGGACTGTGGGGAAAAAGGAACCCTTCTCCATTGTTGGTGGGAGTGTCGACTGGTGCAACTGCTGTGGAAAGTAGTGTGGTGATTCCTCAAGAAACTAGGATTAGAGGTCCTATTTGATCCAGCTATTCCCCTTCTGGGCATCTTCCCAGAAGAATTAAAAAGATCATACCACAGCACCCATATTTATAGCAGCACAATTTGTAATAGCTAAATCTTGGAAATAACCCAAATGCTCGTCAACAAAGGAATGGATTAAAAAGATGTGATAATTTTATACAATGGAGCACTACTGAGCCATAAAGAAGGATAAACTGGAGACTTTTATAGGTAAATGGATGCAACCAGAGACCATACTCATAAGTGAAATAAATCAGACTCATATGTGTATACATCATATTGTCTCCCTAGTGTAAGAAGCTGAAAGAGTAAATAAGATCCAAAATGTACAATAGATATTAGGAAATGGGAAAAAACTGTTCAAAAGGAAAAAGAAACTGGGATGGGGGAAAGGAGAAAAGAAGGAAGGGAAAAGGAAAAAATAAATATATATAAGATAATTAAGATAGCTATACTACTGATTTCTATTTGTTCATTGAAAAGAAAGGTTTGTGCTTATTTCTTTTGATCAATTTTGCATGCCTGTATCTTGTAATCTGAGCAACTACTTTGAAGATAACAATAAGGAATGTATTAACCATTGTTACTCCCCTACTATCTTGTTTTGAAATTTTGTATCACTGTTTTTTCTCGTTAAAAAAAAAAGTTTTATGTGGTTAAAAAAGGACAGATACTTCTGACCAATTTTGAAATTTCATGTGCAATTTTAAATGTGATTTCAGTGGAAAGTGCTCATTTAGGAGAATTTATATAAATATTTCTTTTTTCTAAATGATTTAAAAATGCACAGCAACAATAATTTAGGTAATAATAATAAGAAGAAAACAGCAGGTTTAGTTTGAACCCAGACCTTGCAATCGTTGACTGCACATGTCACAAACATGTTTTCCTCTAATAAGCATCAAGCATTTCCCACTACCTCTTTCTTTTTGAGTTCAGAACCTGAAGTAATTTCCCAGAAACCCCACTGTCATATTTCTGAATACTTCTTATCTTCCCATGAGAACTTAGAGCTACCAGATAGCCCAGGATATCGTTTATGATACAATTTCATTTTAAGAGAAAGTTAAGATAGGGCATCTGAGAGGTTTAATGCAAAATCCCTGATCTCTCACCTGGGAGTCTGGCTGGAAACCGGGATTTGCATCTGGTTGGTATCAACTAAATGTGACCGTGTTTAGGCTGAGTGACAAAGAAGATGACTTTGCTGTGCTCGGCTGTGGTTCAGTAATTTTCCTCTTAAGAATCATCTACTATGAAATTACTGGTTCTTATGTAAAATCTATTCCATGCAAAGCAATGAGAAAACTTAGGCAGACTTGCTCAAAGCAGTTAAAGAAAACGAACAACAATTTTCCCATCTGCTTCAGATAATAGATGCTTGTAATAGAAAATTTGAGAAATACAAAAAAGCATAAAAATCACTCATGATTTGTCTCCTAGAGGTTGTGGCTATGAACTATTTTTTATTTTAAACTTGTGTATATGTAAAGTTTTGTAAACTTGTATAACAAGTTTAATTCAATTCCAGTGTTATAATGGTTTTTTCTCCACCTACCAGCACATTGTAAACTCATTTCAGTGTCATTAAAGACCCTTTGATTTATAGTGTGCTGATACTGCCTGCTTCTCAGGGCTGGGCCACCAGCAGAAGGACATCAGTACTTTCTAGAAGAAAGTGGTGATCTCTATTGCCCATGCCTGTCTCTCTGTCATTGTGCCCATGACTATTTTTTCTGATAAACAATGCCAACTGGTGCCGAGTTTCAGGTGGATGGCATGATATTTTATTTATTTACTTATTTTTATTTATGGGCCTCATTGCAATTTATAAATAAGCACAAAGTTCCACACAGATATTTGAAGTTGGTTCTCTCCATGAAGTTTGTCTCAGTAATAAAAGAAATGGCATTCACACTTTGACTTAATTGATTCAACATTTGTCATTTATATTGAGCAAGTGGGTATTTCCAAGACAAGAAGTTAACTGGTAAGAAAGAAGAGATATGCTAATCTGAATTTGGTTTTCCAAAGGCCTAGCTAGATTGTTCCAGATTTGCCAGTTAGTCAAATATAAATTTTTTTACTGAAGTAAAGAAAGCTTAAAAAGTATGTGCCTTGGGCCGGTGAGATGGCTCAGCGGCTTAAGCGCCTGCCCGGCAAGCGCGAGGGCCCGAGTTCGACTCCCGGATCCCACACACGAAAAAGGGGCTGGTGATATCGCTCAGCGGCACGGGCGCCTGCTGGCACGCGAGGTCCTGAGGTCGACCCCCCGGTACCCACAAAAAAAAAAAAAAAAAAAAGTATGTGCCTATTTGGCGTGCTGATATTCTCAGCTGTTTTTAATACTGTAAATGATATCTTTAAAAACAAGTAAAATCTGCATTCAAAGACAAAAATCTATACATAGTCTGGGCATTTGTGTAAAAACATCTTTTAAGCTGCTACTTATAATTAAAACACCAGTGGTTGTTCTATTTTTAATTCAGGACATATCCTGATTTGCCTGTGTTGGTTATATATTCCTGTAAGATGCATTCAATTCACTTAAGAGACACTGAACCAACAGTCTATAGCAATTCCATTTTGGGGTGAACTTCAGAAGGCAGTGACATGTCTCATCTGTACATCAGTGTATGCCTGCAGCAGCTTCCAGAACTCCCAGGAGAGCAAGCGAAAACTATTTTCACGTATGTCCTGTCAGCAGAACTCTTTAGGAGTGGGGAAGTTCCTCTTGCTTATTTATTTAGTGGCAATAGCTAATAAAAATAGCATCTAAAAATGAATGTGTCTGAAAGTCTTGCCCTGAACAGTAATGCGGGAAATGAGAGGCATCTTAGGGGAAGAAAAGATATAAAAAGGAGTAAAGAACTATTTCTTTTTCTTTTTTTTGAGGGGCTGGGGCTGGAGCCCAGGGCATCTTGCACGGTAGGCAAATGCTCTACCATGGACCTGCACTCAAGCCTTGCACTTTGTAAGTGCAAGGAAAACAAGAAGGGCAAAGGAAAATGTTTTCCTTTGTTTGGATGAAAAAATAATATTAGTTTTTGAAGTTTAATGTCAATCTTCATCAAATGAATCATTTGGAATTCAGGATCAAGCAAACCAGCTTGAGAGGCCGAGGTACCCACCTGGTGTGAGAGAACTAACAAATAATATTTAAATGATGTAGTTGTACCCTGTAGTCAAGGATACCAAAGATACTAGCCCAATTCAAGTGGCTCCCATTACCTAGAAATGCAAAGAGGGACTGTGGAACCTGGCGGTGCCGTTTATTGCATTCGTGCCCTGGAACAGGACGCCTAAGCCTTCTGTGTCTCAGTTTACGCCACGCACAGAGATAACTGCTATGGAACTGCCCTCAACATTGTTGGGATAGTTAAGTGAGAAAACACATAAGAGGTGCTTAAATGGCACATGTGAAGTGCTCAGTCAATGACAAACCCGTGTGACCCATCATTGTTAGGCTGTTCTGAGGATTTGGGTAAAAAGATCAAGAGAACGGAAGCGCCAGCAAGATCAAGAAGAAACCAGCATGGTGGGGCTACCCTGGGCTTTTCCGCTAGGTACCTGGGCTCTGGTCCTGTTTCTCTCTAGATGTCAATCACCAGACAAAGGACCAGAAAAGTGGAGGGGTGAACAGTTTGGGGAGGGCTGGGGTAGAGGTGAGCATGAATTTGGTCCCTACCTGTTGGAGAAGGGCTGCCATGGAGGTATGTGGTCAGCTCCTGTCCCTCCCAGGTACAGGCAGAAGAGGATGTGGGTCTTCCAGGAGAGAGGAGAAGACTGGGACATGGTGATAGTAATCATTATTAAACCCAGGGATTTATGGGATAGTAACAGTCCTTGACCATGAAAATGGCCAGGGCATTTTTCTTAAAAATATAGGGCCTTACTGTATAGTTCTGGTTGGACTTGAATTCACTATGTAGCCCAGGTTGGCCTGGAATTCATGGTGATCCTCCTGCTTCAGCCTCCTGAGGGCTGAGATTACAGGTGTGCACCACCCCCCCTGGCTGAGGGGATGTTTTATTTTTTAATTTTTTAATTTTTTAATTTCATTTTTATTTTTTATTTTTCAAACATTCTCCTGTATTAACAAACTTAAGCATTAGAGAATGCACAAATACCTTTTGGAGAGAAACATTACTCAGTATAAGATTAAGCCATGTAAAAGCTAGGTAAAAATAGAAGACTAAGGAATGGAATAGTCACAGTGAAATTGCATTTTCATACTAGGGAGACAATACGATGTTTACAAATGTGCATCCGGTTTATTTCGCTTGTGAGTATTTTCTCGAGTTGCATCCATTTACCTATAAAAGTTTCCAGTTTATCTTTCTTTATGGCTGAGTAGTACTCCATTGTACAGAAATACCACATCTTTTTTACCCATTCCTCGGTTAATGGACATTTGGGTTGCTTCCACCATCTAGCTATTACAAATTGTGTTGCTATAAATATGGGTGCACATATATCACTGTGGTATGATGTTTTTAATTCTTCTGGGAAGATGCCCAGAAGGGGAATAGCTGGGTCAAATGGGACCTCCAATCCTAGTTTTTTGAGGACTCTCCACATGGATTTCCACAGTGGCTGTACCAGTCGACACTCCTACCAACAGTGGAGAAGGGTTCCTTTTTCCCCACAGCCCCTCCAGCATTTGTTCTTAGTTGACTTCTTGATAACAGCCATTCTTTCTGGGGTGAGATGGAATCTCAGTGTTGTTTTAATTTGCATCTCTCGAATGACTAGTGATGTTGAACATTTTTTCATATATTTATTTGCCATTTGTATTTCTTCATCTGAGAAGTGTGTATTCATCTCAGATGCCCATTTTTGGATTGGGTCTTTAAATTTGGGAGGTCTGATTTTTTTGAGTTCTTTATATGTTCTCGATAGTAATCCTTTGTCTGAGGAACAGCTGGCAAACAGTTTTTCCCATGTTGTGGGTTGTCTCTTCACTCTGTTGGTGGTTTCTCTTGCTGTGCAAAAGCTTTTTAATAAGATGAGATCCCAGTTGTTGATTCTTTGTGATACTTCCTGTGCCATTGGGGTTTTATTCATAAAGTCTTTGCCTACACCAATGTCTTCAAGAGTTTTACCTATTCTATTTTCCAGGAGATTTAATGTTTCTGTTTTAATATTTAGATCTTTGATCCATTTTGAATTTAGTTTAGTGCATGGTGAAAGATATGGGTCTAATTTTAATCTTCGGCATGTATAGAGCCAATTTTTCCAGCACCATTTATGAAAGAGGCTATCTTTCTTCCAGTGAATGTGTTTGGCACCTTTGTCAAAGATAAGGTGGCTTAGTATGTCTGGAGTTGTTTCTGCATCTTCTAATCCGTTCCATTGATCTTCAGGTCTGTTTTTTTTGCCAATACCACGCTGTTTTTTTTTTTTTTTTGTGGGTACCGGGGATCGACCTCAGGACCTCGCGCACCAGCAGGCGCCCGTGCCGCTGAGCGATATCACTGGCCCTTTTTTCGTATGTGGGTTCCGGGAGTCGAACTCGGGCCCTCGCACTTGCCAGGCAGGTGCTTACGCCGTTGAGCCATCTCACCGGCCCTACCACGCTGTTCTTATCACAGTAGCTTTATAGCATAATTTCAAATCAGGGATTGTGATGCCCCCTGCTTTGCCATTGCTATTCTAGGTCTCTTCTGGTTCCAGATGAATTTTAGGATTGTTTTCTCTAATTCTGTGAGATATGTTGTTGGAATTTTGATCAGAATCACATTAAATCTGTATAACAATTTTGGAAGTAGGGCCATTTTCACTATGTGAAAGGGATATCTTTCCATTTTCTGATATCCTCTTCAATCTCCTTTTTCAGAGTACTGTAGTTTTCAGTGTAGAGGTCTTTCACCTCCTTTGTGAGATTGATTCCTAGGTATTTCATTTTTTTGGATGTTATTGTGAAAGGTGTTGTTTCCCTAATTTCTCTCTCAGTGAGTTTGTTATTGGTGTACAGGAAGGCTATTGATTTTTGAGTGCTGACTTTGTATCCAGCTACACTACTGAATTTGCTTATTAAATCTAGCAATTTTTTAGTGGAGTTTTTGGGGTCTTCTATGTAGAGTATCATGTTGTCTGCAAATAATGATAATTTAACTTCTTCCTTTCCAATCATTATTCTTTTTATTTCTTGCTCTTGTCTAATTGCTCTGGCTAAAGTTTCCAGGACTATGTTGAATAAGAGTGGAGACAGTGGACATCCTTGTCTTGTTCCTGATTTTAGAGAAGGCTTTTAGTTTTTGTCCATTTAGTATGATATTGGCTGTTGGTTTGTCATAGATAGCTTTTATCAGATTGAGATAAAGACCATCTATTCCAATTTTCTGTAGGTTTTTATCATGAATGGGTGCTGGACTTTGTCAAAAGCTTTTTCTGCATCTATTGAGATGATCATATGATTTTTGTCCTTGGTTCTATTAATATGGTGTATTACATTTATTGATTTATGTGTGTTGAACCATCCCTGCATCCCTGGGATGAATCCAACTTGGTCATGGTGTATAATCTTCCTGATGATTTGCTGCATTCTGTTTGACAGTATCTTATTGAGGATTTTTGCATGTATGTTCATGAGGGAGATTGGTCTGTAGTTCTCTCTTAGTTGGGTCCTTCTCTGGTTTTGGTATCAGGGTCATGCTGGCCAGGAATGAATTTGGGAGTATTGCTTCCTTTTCAATTTCATTAAAGAGACTGAGAAGTAGTGGTATTAGGTCTTCTCTAAATTTCTTGTAGAATTCAGCAGTGAATCCATCAGGGCCTGGGCTTTTCTTTGTTGGGAGGTTTTTAATTACATCTTGATTTCATTGATTGTTATTGGTTTATTTAGGATTTTTATATCTTCTTGGTTGAGCTTTGGTAATTCATATATATCTAGGAATCTTTCCATTTCTTCTGCATTTTCCATCTTATTAGAATACAAGTTTTCAAAGTAGGTGTAGATGATCTTCTGGATTTCTGCAGGGTCTGTTGTGATATCACCCTTTTCATTCTTAATTGTGTGGATTTGAGTACTTTCTTTCCTTTTTTTAATAAGGTTGGATAAGGGTTTGTCGATTTTATTTAATCTTTCAAAGAACCAACTCTTTTTTTTTATAATTAATCTATCTTTTTTAAAGACAACAAGTAAACATTCTTATGTATTAACAAACTCAAGAATTAGAGAATGTACAATGGAGAAAAACATTACTCAGTATAGGATTAAGCCATGTAAAAGCTAGGTAAAAATAAGTGAAATTGCATTTTCATACTAGGGAGACAATATGATGTTTACAAATGTGCGTCCGGTTTATTTCACATGTGAGTATTTTCTCGAGTTGCATCCATTTACCTATAAAAGTTTCCAGTTTATCTTTATGGCTGAGTAGTACTCCATTGTATAAAAGTACCACATCTTTTTTATCCATTCCTCAGTTAATGGACATTTGGGTTGTTTCCACGATCTAGCTATTACAAACTGTGTTGCTATAAACATGGGTGCACATATATCGCTGTGGTACGATGTTTTTAATTCTTCTGGGAAGATACCCAGAAGGGGAATAGCTGGGTCAAATGGGACCTCCAACCCTAGTTTTTGAGGAATCTCCACACTGATTTCCACAGTGGCTGTACCAGTCGACACTCCCACCAACAGTGGAGAAGGGTTCCTTTTTCCCCACAGCCCCTCCAGCATTTGTTATTAGTTGACTTTTTGATAATAGCCATTCTTTCTGGGGTGAGATGGAATCTCAGTGTTGTTTTAATTTGCATCTCTCGAATGACTAGTGATGTTGAACATTTTTTCATATATTTATTTGCCATTTGTATTTCTTCATCTGAGAAGTGTGTATTCATCTCAGATGCCCATTTTTGGATTGGGTCTTTAAATTTGGGAGGTCTGATTTTTTTGAGTTCTTTGTATGTTCTTTTTTTTTTTTGTGGGTACTGGGGGGTCGACCTCAGGACCTCACGCGCCAACAGGCACCCGTGCCGCTGAGCGATATCACCGGCCCCTTTTTCGTATGTGGGATCCGGGAGTCGAACTCGGGCCCTCGTGCTTGCAAAGCAGGCACTTATGCCGCTGAGCCATCTCACCGGCCCCTCTTTGTATGTTCTTGATAGTAATCCTTTGTCTGAGGAATAGCTGGCAAACATTTTTTCCCACGTTGTGGGTTGTCTCTTCACTCTGTTAGAACCAACTCTTTGATTCATTGATTCTTTGTATTGTTTTTTTAGTCTCCAATACGTTAATTTCTGTTCTGATCTTTACAATTTCCTCCCTTGTACGAGCTTTTGGCTTAGCCTGCTCTTCTTTTTCTAGAAGTTTGAGGTTCACCATTAGGTTGTTTATTTGTGCTTGCTCTGTTTTCCTGATATAGGTATTTAATGCTATAAATTTCCCTCTTAGGACTGCTTTCATTGTATCCCATAAGTTCTGGTATGTTGTACAGTCATTATCATTCAGTTGCAGAAACTGTCTAATTTCTTCTTTAATTTCATCTGTGACCCATTGGTTGTTCAGTAGGGTGCTATTTAATTTCCATGTGTTTAGGAAGTTCTTGTGGTTTCTTTTGCCATTGATTTCCAATTTCATTGCACTATGGTTTGATAATATACATGGGATAATTTCAATTCCTTTGCATTTACTTAAGCAGGTTCTATGAGCTAGTATGTGGTCTATTTTGGAGAACATCTCATGTATAGCTGAGAAGAATGTGTATTCTGATGTTGTGGGGTGGAACACTGTAAACATCTACTAAGTCCATTTGTTCCAAAGTTTGGTTCAGTTCTAATATTTCATTGTTGATTTATTATCTAGTTGATCTATCTTTTTGTGACAGTGGAATATTGAGATCCCCCAATACAATTGTATTAGTGCTTATTTGATTTTTCATGTCCATTAATTTTTTTTTTTTTTTTTTTTTGTGGGTACCGGGGGTCGACCTCAGGACCTCACGCGCCAGCAGGCGCCTGTGCCGCTGAGCGATATCACCGGCCCCTTTTTCGTATGTGGGTTCCAGGAGTCGAACTCGGGCCCTCGCGCTTGCCGGGCAGGCGCTTAAGCCGCTGAGCCATCTCACCGGCCCAATATTTGTTTTATATAGTTGGGTGCACTGGTATTTGTTGTATATATATTTATGATTGTTATCTCTTCCTCTTGGATTGTTCTGAGGGGATGTTTTAAAAAAGACCTTCCCTCCTTCTTCCCAGCAAGGACTTTCCTGACCACTCTATTTTTAAATGTACATACCCACAAATATCCTATCCCTTTCCCTGCTTTATTTTCCTTTTCAGTAATTAGCACACTATAACATACATCATTGAATGCATTATTAAGTTTCTTTTCCTAGTAGATATAAATCATGAGAGCAGGCCTTTTTTTTTTTTTTTTTTATGTGAGTACCGGGAGTCGAACTCAGGACCTCGCGCTTCCAAGGCAGGCTCTTATGCCGCGGAGCCACCTCACCGGCCCTTTTTTTTTTTTTTTTTTAAGAGTAGGAAAATTTATTGAAGATTAGGAATGGGGAATAGGAATAGCTCCTGAGAGACAGAAGAGGTCCTGAATGGGTTGCCGATGAAGGAAATTTTGTAGAGCAAAATCATGAGGTGGGTACAACGTGGGTCAAAATTATGATCAACTAATAAGACTGCAAGTATAGTTGCTTAGGTAATATTGACAATTTTGATTACTTAAGCAAATCACAATCCAGAATTCAGTCAAAATATTTTAGAGGCACTGTGAAACAAAAGCAAACTCTTACCTCCTCCCAAGTACCTTGGTGGGACCTCCAAGATGATATAGGGGAAATGCTAGATGTCAAATACACTGAGTTCGTGTTCCCTGAAGTCAGAGAATGAATTCTAAGAAACAGTGGAGGTTAAGAGTAGGAAAATTTATTGGAGAATAGGAATGGGGAATGAGGAATAAGAATAGCTCCTGAGAGACAGGAGGGGTCCTGAATGGGTTGCCCAAGCAGGCTACTTTTGTTCTTTTTGTCCACTATCATCTCTGTAGCACCTAGCACAGTGTTCAGTGAACATCATAGCAAGTGTTCTGTAAATATTCGCTGGATGAAAGGAAAGGACCACTCCTTACTGATCTTAAGGTGTTTGCAGTGTGGTGAGCCGAGGGCCTTACAAGGCATTTCTGAAGATTCTGTGGTGCCCTGATTATGCATGAGGAATACTCGTTAACAACAGAACTTTAAAACTTCTGGACCCTCGTACCCCACTGAGACAGTAAGCACACAGCATTACAATTCTATGAGTGATGTGTAAGCTCGTTATGACCTTATTCCCACCAGAATTCAGGCATTGGCACTGCTTTTCAAGTCTTGCAATTCATCTGTTGTTATTTAAAGATACAGTAAAGGTGTAGGGGGAAAACACTCCAGAGGCAAAAATTCCTACTCAGAAATGGCAGTCATAGCCTCATAGCCACCATGTACTGTATTTCAACTACTATATAGGTTTTTTTTTTTTTTTTTTTTTTTGTGGTACTGGGGATCAAACCCATAGTGTACTGCCACTGAGCGACCTTTTCAGCCCTTTATTTTTATTTTTATTTTTGAATTTCGAGACAGACTCTTAAGTTGCACAGGGGACACTTGAACTTGCAGTCCTGCTGCCTCAGCCTCCCGGAGTGCTGGCGTGACAGCCGTGAACCAGCGCCCTGGCTCTGTTTTGTTCTTGAGGCAGGGCGTTGCTCTGTAGTCCAGGTTGACCTTGAGCTCACTGTGTAATCTTAGATGGCTACAAATATATGATCCTCCTGTCTCAGCCTCTGGGGTGCTGGGGTTGTAGGTCTGGACCAGCCCACCCAGTTTTTTTTTAAATGAAATTCTTCCAAGGTAGACATTATAGTGCTACTTATTTTGCAGATGGGCCGATCAGGGCCTCATCCTTAGTAGAAAGTAGAGCTGGGATTTGAATATTGCTTTGTCTGAATTCAAACTTAAACTTTCTCCAAAATTTCAGGTTGCCATTGCATATAAGCCTCCAGAATTGTGCAGGAGATCTTTTATTTTGAAAAGATGGGAAGTTAGCCCTCCGCCTGCCCTGCTTTATAACTGAAATGTTTTTTAATGCCTGCTCTGAACAGATGTGCCAGGGTGCAGTTACCCTGTGATGCCTGTGCCCAAACTGAAGATCCCTATCAAGGCAACGAGTAAACCCTAAGTGTGACAAGAACCAGCGGTGGCCCTCTTTATCCTCTTCTGTTTTAAACAAACCAGACTGCATACGGCAGTGCAAATGTTGTGCACTTGGCTGTAGTGTGCAGGAGTTCATGCGCTTGATGCAAAGATGCTGCTTTTACTCACTTCAGATTGCAAACTCCTCTTCTGGATTTTCTCTCTCAGAGCCTGCAGCACTTTCTTTACAAATTTCCCCAGTGATAGCCACTCTTTGTCCTCATGATGTGGATTTGATTTTAAGAGAGGCATTTGGAGCTGGTGAGTAAGGTGGGTGAACAGCTGGATAAGATTATGAGTCCAGAGTAACTTGTGAGTTGAATGCAGGGATATTAGCTTTGCTTCTGTAGTTTAACTGTCTAGAAGTTTTTTTTTTTTTTTTTAAGAAGGTTCTAGAAGTGCTTTGACCAATGTCTGAAGTGGTGGAAAAGTGCAAGTCCTCAGGGACCGCTTTGGAGGGTAATGGTCATTTGACTATGTTGGCTTTGTCTGGCAGTCCTAAGAAAAGGAATTGAACTGTAACTCTAGAGCCCTAGCTTGACTGATTACTTTGGGTGCTATCATCTTTTGCAACCAGACCCTGCATTGTTGTGAATTATAGTTCTGCAGTAAAAAGAACCAGGATGTGAACATTTACTCAACAAACACTGTTATACAAGGCAAATAAACCAGCTTAAAACAGCCGCTGAGGATCCTGAGAACTAATACTCATGGAAACGAAAAGCAATATGCTAGGTCACACTAAAAATCTAAGGCAAAAATAGATGATGAGAATAACAGCAGGGGAAATGATGTTTTTATGGTCATGGCTATAAGAGGGAAGTTAGAAGAGATTCAAAATGATATTCTTATCTGGCTAGAGAGCCTGGTGCTTATGATGAGTTAGAATGCATAAGGAGGAAGTCATTCATGAGATTTCTAGCCTGTGGTGTTCCTAAACTATTTTAATACTTAGAACTTTAAAATGTATTGTATATGAACGTATTTTTACACTGGAAGTGACACATCAAAATTAAGATCTTTCTCTTCAAAAAAGCTAACATTTTATAATCCCATCGTGAAATCTCTCAATCAGAAGGAATGGGTATTTTGTTTTAATTCAGTCATTTATCATTTAGTGTGGAGCTGGGTAAGAATAATTACAATGTGATTAATGACCTATGTCTGAAACCAAAACCATTCAGACAAGATTTCAGTACAGATTTCCCATCTCCAGAAGCCACTGAAATATTTTATTAGATTGTATATCACAAATGAGGGTCTGTGTAAACATTAAAAGCTACCCACTAAATCTAAATCATTTTGGTTAATATGAAAATAGATAGAAGAAGAGGGAGCCATTGTATTAACCTATGGTAGAAATAATTTAGTAAATGATTCCTATCTCAAAGTTTTCAAGATTTACTGTTCATTACAAATTACATTGTCAATAAGAGTTCTTTTTAGTATAAATTTGCAATGAGCAGGGGTATTGGTAGTACTTAAGCATGAATTCAGAGTATAGACAATTGTCGTATTATTTTAAAATCCTCAATAAAAGAGATCCTTGTTCTTAGACCATTGAAGAACAAATAAGCTCTTCTTTTGCTGTATCAGAGAACATTTCAAACTTTTTTGTTGTTGCTGTCTGAGACAGGATGACCTTGAATTTTCTACGTAGCTCAAGCTGACCTTAACCTTGAAATCTGTCTTGCAATCCTCCTTCCTCAGCCTCTGAGTGCTGGGATTAAAGGCGTGCACCCCTATACCTGGCTCAAAGGGTATTTTTGAGGAAGGTGTGTAAACATTAACATCTTGACTTGTTGATTGTGTTTGCCTGAGAATCTGAAAGAAGAACCCCAGGCTGCAGAGGGCAGACCTGTGGCGTTGGGGTGCAGACTGCCTCTCCCTCCCGGCTGGAGCCCAGCTCTCTGGGGCGAAAAGGCAGGGCAGATAGATGGGGTGAATCTTGGTTCTGCTTTTTGTGGGCCTTATAGTTTCATGCAAATCATTTAACCAGTTGAGGTCCCTGTTTCCTTGGCTGTTAAAATAGGTTTTTAAAATGTTTACCACTTTTTGCCTCTTTTTTGCATATATGTATTTTGAGTTTTTCATGCAAAAGAAACTGGGTGATATTTAAGCTTGTGTGTCTGCCTTATTTCACTTAATATTATGTTCTCAAGTTGTATCCATTTGCCTCTGAATTCAAGTTTATCTTTTTTGAGGATAATAATACACAGTGTATTAATTATTATTATTTTTTATTATTTTGTTATGAAATTTTGTTTTCCCATAAAAAATAAAATAAAATGTTCACTGTATGGGGCAGCTGGGAGGACTAGGTGGGAGAGCCAATCTGTTGGTCCACGCAGTGGTTACTGAGTGGCTCTTCATGCCTGGGCGAGCTCAGTGAGCAAGATCAGGCCTCGGGCCCCGGCCCGAGTGAGGGACGCTGCAGGGCCTAGTGGTGAGGGGAATGAACGTGGCTTCTAAGGGGGTCTGATTCCCACCAGGGACGCCACACCCATAAAGTCCTGTCTGTCTGCTCCTCGAAGCCCCTAGCATTTCCCCACCCTTGTTGTAAGGCTGGACCGAGGCGCACACTGAGGGGTGTTTGTGCGTGTATATCTCTAAGTGTGTGAATGTATTTTAAGTCATTTGCTTCCTCTTCCCTTGCTAGCACTCCTTACTACCCCTTTTGACTCTGTTTAAAGAATGAGAGGCAGGGAGGGAGTGAAGGAGAGAGGGCTAGTGAGAGTGCCCGCCCGCCAAAAAGAGACATTTCCAAGAAAGGAAGACAGTTAGATAACTGTTCCTTCCTCCCTCCTCCTAAGGAAACCCCTTCTGAGATTCAACCCTCTGTGAAGATTAGAAGTTTCTCACAGGTGCTAGAGGAAGCCCCAAGCCTGGCTCCCGGTTCCACACGCAGAGAGAGTGCCCTGCAGAGGAAGGGTGGTCGGTTGGCTGGGGACCCAGCCAGCAGGAAGGAGGAGTGTCGCAGCCGGACGTGGCAGTGCCCTCCCAGGCCCTTCCAGGCTGGGGTGGAAGTGCCAGGCCCTGTGGACACCCCAGAGCAGGCTGTGGCCCTTTGGCTTTGTTTCCCAAAGGGCGGAGCTCACCTCACCTTCTGCTGGAGGCAGAAGCTGTCCTTACTGCACTCAGCTGCTTTTCTGAAAGGCGACCATGTCTCTTGCGGGAGGTGCCACCTGTTTTGAACTCTCTGCCACCCCAAATCTTCTAGAAGCTTGGGTGAGAAAAATCTTTCATTCTCAATTCGCCAGCACACATCTGAAGTCAGTCTTCATCCTGGATGAAACTGGCGCCTCAGAGCGGGCCGGGTGCCTGTGGGCTCTTCAGTGAGGGCAAGTCAGCCTGACCCCGAGGGACAACATAAGGAGCCACCTCACAAAACTCCCGCTGGCTGTGCTCTGCCTGAGGACGGTGTTTCGCTTTGGCCTGCCGTGTCCTCTCTGGGATGATCCAAGACAGTTTCTCTTAAGTTTCGCACCTGAGGCCCAGAAGGCTCTCTCATCTTGAGCTATATTCATTTTTATCCAGTGAACACTGAATTTTCTAGGTGGTTTGTTTCTTGCTTCATGCCATTTGCCGAAAAGCTTGAACCACAGAGCAGACATTTTTTCTATTAACCTCACTCCTTGTTTTAGCTTAATTTTTACCTTCATTTCTCTGGACCTCATTTTAAAAATCTCATGTTTTTAACTTGTTTTATCTTGCTAAGGTGTACCCATCCTTACAAGCTAGTCTAAATTTTTTTTTTCCTTCCCTGTAATGGAGACTGAACCCAGGCCTCAAACTTGTGAGGCAAGCGCTCTGCTGTTGAGCTGCACGCCCCAGTCCTGGTCTAGATCCTTTGATAAACAAAAGCGGAGGTAAATACATAAAGTACCCAACAGGCCGTAGGTTCTGCTCACCTAACGACAATGCAATGGTGATTTAGCTTTCCACAGAGTATTTTCTAGATGATAATGCGTCCATCAGAGAGCTCATGCACCTTGGTCGGCAGATTGAGTTTCTACTGTACTGCAACAAATTGATACTGGGGTTCATGTCAGTCTCTTGTGAACTTGGTGACTGTGAGTCCCTCTATGAGACGGTCATCTTCGCACTGTTTATTCCTCCCATCACCGTGCTCCAGATACATGAATCTTCTTTGACTTCTTTGAACACGCCAGCCTGTTTCCATCTCAGGGCCTTTGCACATACTGTTTGCCCTGGGATGTTCCCCCGTTATTCTTCCCCCAGGCTGTCTTCTTCTTATCCAGTAGGGACACAACGTAAGTGGGGAGTTTAAAATAATAGTGACAGCCAGGCCTCAATCCAGGCCAATTAAATTAGAATCTTTGTGGGTGGGGTCCAGGTGTCGATACTTTAAAAAAGTTTCTCAGACAATACTAATTTTTAGCCAGGGTTTAGAGACACATTTAAGTATTGGCTTAAATGTCAGCTGCTCAAAGAAGCTTTCTTTGGTCACCTCAGGATGTAGATATTGTTGAGCCGTGTGGCTCAGCTGCTTCTCTGGCTCCTTTGTAATAGTTACTATAATGTAGAATTATTGCGTTTATTTGAATATTGCTGCTTGTATTTTTCACCCTCCCTAGGATCTGGATGCTGGAAGGACAGGGAGATGTCAGTGCTGGTCTTCGGGCCTTTCGCCCATGCACGGTATCAGGCACAGAACAGGATTGAGCTGAGTGTGTCCCCAGCTCTACCCTGGCACTGAACGCTGCGCCTCAACAGGCAGGAGCTCTGTAACATTTGCTCACTTGAATGGCAGTAAATTTATTCTTATGGCCCACAGGCATTTTGACCAAGACATCATCCAGAAGCATTTACAACTATCTGAGCATTGAGGACACAGGCGGTCGTGACGGCCCTGTGAAAGGTAGTTGGTTCAGGCAGTTCGGCCGTCATCTAGATAACTGCAGATGGTCTCCACACCTGGATTGCGGAGGGGCGAGACAAATTAATTTGTGTTTTCAGGCAAATAATGAAACTCTGAGGAGTCTGAAAACAACTCAGAGTCCAGTACCTCCCTACACAGGTGCAGGGTGGCTGCTCGAGTTCTCATTGTGATTGAGCTCATTCTTTCCAAATCATTATTTGGTAATTACTAATAAAGCAAAGCCACACAAACCCCTCACCCTGCTGTCTCCCCTCACAGCTCCCCTGTTCACCAAGCTGACGCTCAAGTTCCCAGGTACTTTTCGCTAAGCTTAAAGTAACCAAGACCTGTCAGTGCAGTGGACTATTTTTTCACTTCTTCTTAATTTTACTTTCTTACGGAATCATCTTCATTTTTCACTCTCTGTTCCTGGAGTTGTGCATAGGTTATTTGCTGGAGGAAAGTGGAGTTGTGGGGAGAGAAATGATCTGTGGATGGGGAAGGAAGAGGTAAATGAAACACAAACGCAGCCATGCAGCAAGGGTCTCATTCTGCCTCTTAGCTGGGTAGGTTCCATGTTCTCATGGGGGGAAATGCACGTGTACACCCCCCAAACCCACACAAATGAAACCCCCCCTGCGGAGAAGCCAGCTACAGGAAACTGACTGAGGCACAGGAACTTGCTAATCGCTTTTGTCACATTCGGATTGTTCCTGCTGTCTCGGTCACCTCGCACACACTAAGCCCAGCCGCCTCTGGTTGGCTTCTCCACCGCGCGATCTCATAGTTTTAGTTCTTCCGACGTGAATCAGTCATATTCTTGGATGGAAAGGTCGGTGCACGCGCCACACTGAAAAGGCCTGGGCTGTGTTTGTGTTTTACCTCACTGCACTGAGCGAACTTGACTTCCGGAGTCAGGCATTTTGGTGGCAAGACATTTTTTTTGGCATTCTACAACAGGTAAGATTTCACTTTTTAAAAACTATTTCTTCAGTGTCAACAGGAATCTTTCTAATTGTATTTAGCTTTTACTTTAGACTGAAGATGGTAATTACTGTGTTCCACCTGTAAAGTAAAGTATGGAACCAACTTGTAAAGTGTGGAAACGACTTATAAAAGGAGGGGGTCACTCTGCTCTCTACCCCCTTCCCTGAAGTCTGAACAAGGCACGCATAGGTTTTTGAAACATTAAAAATGACAACAGCTGGGTTTTTAGATAGTTTTCTAGATGTCTCCCTGGAGAGAGCATGGGCTTGTAATCGACTATGATTGAGCCCAACTCTATGGATAGTTTAAAATTTAAACTTTAAATGTTACCCAATGTATGATGAGTAAATCTAAATACCCTCTAATGTGTACAGATATCAATTTTAAAATATTCAGAATAAACAGAACCAAGAATCAAAATGATGAAGATTTGGACCCCAAATTCCTAGCTTACTTGTTTTACCTATCGCCAGTCACCACTTTCTAAAAGTAGCCTATAATGTATGTGCTTTGAAATTAAATTTAGTTTTTTGAGGTGGTTTGATTTGGAGACATGCTGTGAAAGTGTTTTGATTTGGAGACATTCAGTGGCTTCAATTGTAACTAAGTAAAATTTGGGAAATCTGTGGGTTTTAGGTGCTTTGTTAAATTAAAGCTGCCATTGAAGTATTGAAGCAAGCAACAAGTAGATGGTGACCACTTATTGGTTCTGAGCTGGTACTGTAGAGGATACAATAGAAATATAAAGAAAACTCTACTTGGAACTTAGAAGCTAGTAGTCGTGGTGAGAAGTATAATTGAGGCAGCAGGCCGTGATGGGAATTGGCAGTGAGTGGGGTGGCGGGGTTTAGGGGCTCAGGGAATTCCAGGACAGGCACTTGCGGGAGGTTTGGGAATGGTGAGAAAGAAGAGAGCTTTGGAAGGGTGAGAAGTTGGAGCACACGGAGAAGGGTTAAGTTATTTCAGACTCTCAGCTCTGTGTGGCCTTTGACAAAGGTGAGCCTGGCTTGATGGTGGTGACCGGCCTAAGGAGAGGAGCAAGCTTGTTTTACACATTGCAAGGAATAGGATTAGAAAGTTAGCGTGTGGACAGATTGAGGGGACCTGGAGGGACGGTTGAGGAGAGTGGACTCTATTCAGTAGTTTTCTGGTCTCATGCCATTAGGTTCCTCCTTATCAGCTGTCTCAGCTCTAACTGAGTTCCGTTTGAGGGGAGCATGGAAATCTTTATCTCTTTATCCTTGGGGTTGCTTTCTGCATCTCCAAGTCTGTCTGTGGTCCCTCCTTTGTCCTTTAGTGTCTTCCCTTAGTGCACCATTTATGCAGAGAAGACATGTGTGGCTTGCAGTACATGGAAAACCTGCGCTTCTGGTTTCTATGTTTCAAGGAGGCCCTGCAGTCATCCTCTAATTAGTGTGGCCTTCCTCTTGGGAGGATGAGTTGGCCGGTGGGTAAACAAATCTGTGTTCCTTAAAAGCCAGTCCTAAATCCCATGAAGTAGGTGTTACTTCCTTTGGATGTCTGAATGAGATGTTATGGACGCGCTGCTGTTCTGTCCTTGGACATTGCTGTAGGGGGTAAGCGTGTCACGGTGGTTCCTGGACTGTGAAATATCTGAGTCCATATAATACAAATGTACAGAATGGGAGCCAGCTTGCCCTGTATTGAATAAGTCCTTTTTTGGCTGTGGAAGCCTGAACAAGTCATTTAAGTTCTTTGATGTCTAGATTTTTAAAAATATCTGTAAAATATCTTTAATGACAGTCATAATAACTGAAAATACTAATCTCAGAGGGTTGCTGTACAGAAAAAATGAGATAAAAAATATATGAAGCACTTAGCCCAGTTCTTGGCATAAAATAAACTCTCAAAGATGTAGCTATTATGATTCTTTTAAAAATTTTATCAGTATGTGTTTGCAGTACGTGATGTTTACATGGATCTTAGGGAGTGGGTACATACGCATAATATGTCTTGATTCTTCTTTATTCCTTTTTCCCTCCCCACTCACCTCCCTCCCTCCAACACTAAATCCCCTCTCCCTATTTTCATTATTATTGTTATTTTTAGTCCTTGTTAGGACACATAATGTTTACATTCCTTGGGGGTATTTGGTAAAGACTTGGCTATGGACACAAATGAAGACAGCCTGATCCCTGGCCTGGGAGCAAGCTACCCTCAAACTAACACTTTTCATATCAGTCCTCCTTTCAAAGGAAATTGGGGGTGACAGGTAGAGGCCGGGTACTAACATTTGTTCAGCACTGAGTGTGAACTGGACACAAGAGTTGGGTGGTTTATAGTGATAGCACAGTTTTTTTTTTTTTTTTTTTTTTAAAGGAAAACCAGATTTTTGAAAGCAGCTTCTCAGCTCCTAATGGAACTCCTCTGGGTATCTGCTGCTTTATTCATGGGCCTCTGTGGTTGATGTTGCTCTCTGAGTGCTTTGAGTGGAATTATAAAGGTGCTTGGAGTCATGGACAGAGAGAGTGACATTTTTTCCTGGGATAGTTTCAAGTGTATTATTTAATTTTGGGATATTTTGATTTTAGTACTAGCAAGGCACGGGTGAAATGCATTCATATGCAGGAGTTGGAACCATTTTGATCGCTCAGGTAGCTTATTTGGGTTTTGGATGCTTGGGTCTGGATGAAAGCCAAGATTAAAAAGCATGTTGTTTCCCCTCCCACCCTCTAGATTAGAGATCCTTTTGGATTAGAAAGACCCCTTTTAAAAACGCAAGCACAGCTGGTACCTTCATTATGCAGGAGATTGTTAATTATGTGTGCAGATCCCTTCAATCAGATGGTAATACTGTTTTGTTCCTAGAGACTCCCTGAGAACATAAGGGAGGGAATTCGGGGCTCTGTGTATGGAGATGATGGACATAGATTACAGCAGGTGTTTGGTGGAGACTGGAAGGCATGGGTGTCGGGGTTGGCTGCGCAGTGAGGGAAGAGGGTGTGAAAGATGGAAGGGGGGTCTAGCACAAAGGGGGGTGCCGGAAACACGCAGGCCCTCCGTGGTGCTTTGGTCACTGGACTCCAGCAGCTGCTTGAATCCCCTGAGTAACTTCTTGGTAACTTGCGTAGGAAATTGTCACGCTATTCACCCGATGTGGACAGTAGTTCAGAGGTGATGTTAATTTGTCTAGTTCTGGCCTGGAATAGTGTTTCCTAAAGCCAGGCGGACATTAAAACCACTTGGGGAAGTTTTGAGAATTAGGAATTCTCATGACTCACACCATAACCCTGGGAAGGGATCTAGGAATCTGTGTGATAGAAAATACAAGCCCTAAAACAACCTGGAACAGGGATTTTACAGGTGGGAGTGTGGGAGCCATCCATCTAGAAAGAACTCTCCTACCAGCACCTAAGATAGTAAAACCTGAGTAAGTGCTGAGACAGGCAACTCGATCTCTCGGTTGTTGTGATTAATATCGTCACACAGAAAATATTTTGTTTTGTTTTGAATCTGTCCCTTGGGATGAGTTCCTGGAAGTAGGATGTGTTGGTTCGGGGTGTGAGCTTCTGTAGCTCAGTCGTACTTACATCTTACTTGCAAACATAGGGTGCTTCTTCTTTAAAAATTCTAAAGTCTCCCATACATATAATCTGGGGCAGCCCAAAGAAAGAAATGTGCTCTCAAGAGAGAAAGTGCCAAATCACGTCCCATCCTTCTTTTCCTGTAAGATAGAATACTAATGAATTACTTTTGGAAGAAATTTCCAGAGCGTCACGGAATACCCAGTGGCTTCTTAAAGCATAACTTGGAGCCTTCTTGTCTCTGCAGTTATTTCTCGTAAAACCGAAGTCAGCAGTGACCTCTTCCCCATTTCGTAGAAAAGAAAACCAAGGAAGATGGCAAAGTAACATCCAGTGTGGTTCTCATCACATTTGCCATGAGAACCACACGTGTAGTCATCCATTCAGTTTATTGTTAAAGTAAGTGACGGAGTAGTTTGTATGCATGACCGCATGGAAAAAACTCTGTGAACTAAATGTGTGGAAGGGTGGGCATTGCTTTGACCCAGATAGGAGGCAGACAACCACTGTGTTTTTTGTGTATGTGTGTGTGTGTTATGTTTTATTCATTATTTGCATAACCTGCTGACCTAAAAGCATGGTCATTATTTGTTAAACAGGAATAAGGTGAATTTTCACTGGGCTTCAATAAAAAAAGTGCTCTTGCAAAATATCAAGTGAAATGTTTACAGTCATTTTCTATTACCGGCCTGCACTTGTTTGCAAGAGCAGATTGTAATATTTCCAGATTTTGCAAGCCAGTGGAGTTATTCACTTCTATTTTTCTGTATGATGGAAATAATAATATACCACTACTGAATAATATATGCTACTAGATTGTCTCTTTGTTCAGTGATGTCATGTTGGTAGCTAGAAATTGGCCATAATGGGAGTATTTATGCCACAGAAATCAGCAAACACAAGTCAAGCTTCTTACCTTTTTTTTTTTTTTTTTTTTTAAAGCCTGTTGGTAACCATTTTCTAGCATATCACAGAAGAACTGTGAAACACAAATATGGCAATTTGCCAATAAATAACAAGCATCATTAAAATGTTCATACACTTTATCCTTCCCATTCCATCTCTAGAAATTTAGTCTAAATAAATAATTCAAAGAAGGAAGAAATAATATGCATGAACACATTCATTGTATTATCATTTATAACAGCAAAATCTGAAAATAATCTAAATGCTAAGCTATAGGAGTTCTCAAAGTATTAACTTGGAATATTTTGTAGTGACTAAAATCCATAGTTATGATAGTTAATAGAAGTATATTTGATATGGTAATTTAGTAAAGCAGGATTAATTTTTTTATTACATTCTGATGTTATGATGAATAAGAATTAAATATGATCCATAAAAAGTGCAAGTATAGTATTTGGCATATTAGAATGGTGAGATATAGATTTTAGTTCATTTATCATGGTAGTGGTGTGTGGTCATTTAAAACCTTTGGAGAAGGCCTCTAAAGAAGGGTTGTTTTAAGAGGAAGCTCTGAGGAGTTTTGTGGACCAGGTGAAGCTTGGACATAACAGGCTGATGCACGCTGCGAATCCCTTGGGCAGGGTAGTGTAAAAGGAGTTCGGGTCTGGGCATCTAGAGTTGTTGGTGCAGAAGGGTCCTTAGTGCAGCTGAGAAAGGAGGAGGTGACTGGCAGGGCTCTGAGTACTTGCTAATGTAGACTGGAGGAACAGGTGACTAACGTTGTCCTACACTAGGGCCCCAGATATTTTCTGAACTCAACTCTTTGATATGTAGACTGAGAAATATCACAGGGAAAAGCTAGTGCCAAAGTGGCAGGGAGGAGAGGGAGAGAACATTTCTTAGGAAGAGACGCTGTTCTCAGAGGGGAACAAGACGCATGTGAAAATAGCTCCATTTTGATTTTTAAAGATAGGGGCTGAAATGAGCAAGGCTATGGTCTTCTAAACTGTGAGCTCCAAGTTTATTTAGGAATCGCCAGGAGGGGCGAAGGACATGTGAACAAACACAGCGTCCTGGCTCCCATCTCACGCATTCTGATACAAAGATTGGTTTGGGGTTGGTAGACATAGGCCAAACCGAACAAGTCCTCCCACCCTGTAAAAACTCTCATGTGAATGATCTGCATATTTTGAGAAGCACTAACAGATTAAAAGTAATGATTTGGCTTGGTCCATGGACTGTGTGTGTGTGTGTGTGTGGGGTGAGGCTGTTAACTTGGATGCTCAAGTCTATAAATTTCTAATGTAAAGGCGATGTGACAACAGAGAAAGGCAAGAAGGGACAAGTTATTTGCCCTGGAAGTAAAGTAAAAAACAGGAGGCCGGCCTTATGATACTCCATTAAAGGAATATAGTTTGTATCACAAAATTCCCTCCCACAGTTAAAGAACTTTCATCACATACTTGAACCAACTGAAAGTAGCCATGAACAAGGAAGCTACAAACACAGAGCGAAATGGTCATGGGTAAGGATGAGGACCCATGAATTTTTTTTTTAAATTTTTATTTCTTTTGAATATTTTATTTAAATCACCAGATGGTGGTAATTAAGAATAAACCTATAGTAGAATATGGAGGGGTTATGTCCAGAAAACATTTGGGGCCTTAGTTTATCATGACGTTAGAGTAAAGAAGTATAGAAAGAATAGTTTGTATGAAAATATAGAGTGCTATATATCTACACAGAGCTCTAGCACTCCAACTGGTAATAACAATTAGACAGACATATGCCATACCAACATTAGGTCACAAAATAAACATATTGAAAGTAAGTGACATTGTAGCAGAAACCATGGGTCTGAGATCATCTGCTTCGCCCGGTTTAAGAAGTTGTCAAATAGCTTTTAATGTTTTATGTTCTTACACTGAACAGGATCACTTTGTTCATGTCCCCCCATCACCAGGGTTTCCATCTTCTTGGGACATGGCTTGACAAACAAGGAGAAGCCCAGGGCCCATCATTACACTGGAGGCCCAGTTCAGGGCGCGTTGGATGGGTGAGCGTCTGACACCTGGAGTCAGATCTACACAGGCCCTTCCGACCATCTTAGTCCCCACCTGAGTTTTTTTTTTTTTTTTTTTTTTTTGTGGGTACCAGGGGGACGACCTCAGGACCTCGCGCGCCAGCAGGCACCCGTGCCACTGAGCGATATCACCGGCCCCTTTTTCGTATGTGGGTTCCGGGAGTCGAACTCGGGCCCTCGCGCTTGCAAGGCAGGCGCTTACACCACTGAGCCATCTCACCGGCCCGCCACCTGAGTTTTTTGTGGTTAGCTCACACTGCAGAACAGTATTTCTAGTCATAAATTCCTTTAAGATATGAAGAGAGATGATGCTTTTCTTTGCGAGGAAGCATATATATAAGAATACAGACATTTGCCGTACACTTTTAGGGGATTTCGAGGCCCTCTAAAGCCCTTCCACGGACTTCAGAGATCCAGAGGCTTCACATACAGAACCCTTGCCTCAGAGCTGTCAGTACAGTAAAGGAGGCATTGCAGAGGCCGAGAAGATCAAGTTCTGGTTGTGCGCGTCAGCGCTGCTGACTCTCCAGTTGTGGCTGAAAGGAGGGGAAGATGGCACATATAATTTTACCCTCTCAGATTCTCCAGCTGAGTCACATGTGGGGCTGGAGTTTGTTTTAGGGAATATATGGCTAATGCTTTAAATTCTTAGTTCTGAATGCTTTCTCGGGGTCATTTACACTTTAGTGTCCTCCTTACTGTCACCTGTGGCCTCGAACAGCATAGAGATGCTGGCCTATGGTGAACACTGGGCTGGCCAACTCCAGAGGGTAATGAGAGAGAGGCGAGGGGTCCCCTGACCCGCCTCAGCTGTTGACACCGAGCCAGCCCGTTTCAGGCGTGAAGGCATTAGCCGGTGTATCATGTGCTTGCTTCTGAGTGTAAGAGGCCGCTTTTTCTGTTTAAACCTGAGTGTCTGATGGCTTCGGAGACAGTTCTCTCCCTGTGTAGGCCTCTGACCACGGGAGCCCAGTCAGTCAGTGGGTGCCTGACTTATAGTGTGGGGAACTGTGTATTTTTGGTTGAAGTTCACGTCTTTTGTAACTCCTTGTCCACCTGGTCTGTGATGCCAGGCAGGGTGTGGAGACGGAGACCAGACCCGTCCGTTTTTAACTGGTCAGCCTTGCTGAAAGCGGTGAGTGTGTGGTATTGTGTCACGGTCAGAGTGACCAGACAGGGCAGGGAGGGGAATCGAACCCATCTTCAAACCTCTAGAGAACAAATATCGAAACTGGCTAATAAACTGAGAAATACGGGTCAAGATTCTCTTTGTGGATAGAATGAGAATTGTACATCTGCATTTGAGGTAGAAAATGCAAATCTGTAACAGACATTCATATAATAAGTGCAACTTATCTTTCATTACCGTTTTGGTTATTGTACACCCATGATTAGGTTTCTTGCCATTTTCAGTATATATTTTAATAATAATGCATCATGTAACCTCCAGTTACAGTCCTCAAAACACAAATACGGGAGACAGTCCTTGATTTATGATCACTGGCCTTAATGAGTTTTCAGCTTTATTATGATGCTCACACAACATGCAACCATTCTGTTTTTCATTTTTAGTATAATACTCAATAAATTACATGATATATCCAATACTTTTTATCATATAGACTTCATATTAGATATTTTTCCCAACCATAGCTAATGTTCATGTTCTAGTGTTTAAGGTAGGCTCAGCTAAGCTATGACATTCAGTAGGTTAGACGAACGAAATGCATTTTCAACTTAATGATGTTTTCAATGTAGGACATAGCACCGTTATGAATTTAGGAGCACCTGTTTTCCATATCCACTAAAGGCCAGCAGCAAACCCCTCATCTCCAGACATGGCTTCCGCTGTGCTTGTCCTTATGACCAGCAGCCTAGTTGCTGCTGCAGGCAACCAGCTGGCGTGTTTCTCCTCCATGTTTCGCCTTTCTTTTGGGTAGGAGCCCTTCTTTCTGTCCATCTCACCCCACTCCTGGTTGGTCCTGCTATTACCCCTGGAACACCTCTAAACACACATCCCTCCCCGTGAATTTTTCCTCCCTCTGTCTTGTACTTTCTTTTCAGTTGCCACAAAAATTTCTACCAGTGTGCATTCCAGCTGTGAGCTAAAAATGATCCTAGCCATGGCTGGGAAGGTAAGGGTGCCTGTCATTATTCCTTCTAGCAAAGAGAAGAAAAGCCACAGATGTAGATTCACATGTAAATGATGGAAAGCCATCACTGACAGCTACAGAAATCTGCTGGTGTCTACGAATCCCCTTAGGTATACGTACTTGATAAAACCTGATTTTCCGCTCTCTTTCGGAGTGACTGGCTGAAGCTTGTATCAGTAGTTTTTCTTCCTCTGGCTGTGATGAGGGAGTAGATGGGCATTGGAGGTAAATACAGGAAATAGAAGGGGAAGAGATAGCAAAATTTTACATACTGGCAGTAACACAGTTTCCTATATCTGCTAAAATAATATTGTTACTACTTTCCTATACACAGAGTATCTGACAATGTCAGAGAAGTATAGTAATAATGTTAACTTTTAAAATATAATAGTAGGGGCCAGTGAGATGGCTCAGTGGCACAAGTGCCTGCTGGCAAGCGCAAGGTCCTGAGTTCGACTCCTGGTACATGTGGGTACATAAAGGAAAAAAATGGGGCCGGTGATATCGCTCAGCAGCACAAGCGCTTGTCAGTAAGTGTGAGGTCCTGAGGTCGACTCCCGGTACCCACATTAAAAAAAAATGTGTATGTATATATATATAAAAGTATATATATAAAAGTAAGCAGGTGGTAATGCATATTCATTGTAGCAAAAGTGTTGTATACCTTGTATCTTAAGTATACTCATACATATTTTATTTGTAAGTTTTTATGTATTAAAGTTGCCACCATCCCAGTGTTTTCCCTCCAGATGAACAAAATCTATTTTAAAAGGCTTCAATATTGCTTTGTGTAATAGAAATACATCTAATGCGTAAAGGATCATTTGAATTAATGAAGGGCATCGGTGGGAATCTTTTGGAAGCCTCTAGCTATCTTTTCTTTCTTTTCATCCTCTACATTTCAGAAAAAGCATTAAAATGTAGATTGTGGCAATATTTCTATTAAACTCTAGAAACATGAGAAAACACGGATAGTTTTCATGTGGTGGCAGAGGGATCCCATGTAAAATTTGGATCAAAAGATCAGACTCAAACAAAGAGTTTTGGGTTTCTGCAAGGGCTGCCCATTTGACAGGTCATACGGCAAAGATCCATCGTACACATACATATAGGGGAAGAAAAATTAAAGTTTCTCTTCTAGTAGGGGCTAGTTGCCTGTAGTTTCAGTTTAAAAACTAGTTTGTACAAGTGTATTTAAGGAAAAAAATCACCAGTGTTTTCAGCTTAAGTTCATGTTTTTTTTTTTTTTTTTTTGACCTGTGACCAGCCAACTTCATGAAGCTTTATTATCATAAAGCTCCCTCCACTTACTGTCCTTTTCTTTGCAGGAGTGAAATAATCATACTTTAAAAGTTTTTCTACATTCATTCATACATTTGGAGTTCAAACATTAGTGCTCTTTCCTTTAAAATCTGGTCATAATTGGTTTTATTTCTCCATAGGTATGTAGCTCGTTATTTTATCCATCAATTATAATTATTTTTTGTTTCCTCTGCGAATTTTGAGAGTGCTTACTGATTCTTAAGAACTGCGTTATTCACATGAGTAATGACCAGAGTGAAATACAGAATAAATAGCAAGTTTAGTTGTCCTTAAAGTTGGATTGGAAACCTTTAGATTTTATAATATTTTCCCTTTTCTTATAAAAAATTGACCAAAAATACAATTTATAAATAATATTGCCAGCCAGTCAAGGAAGAGGGCCAAACCATTCTGTCTTCTCTCTGCTTAATATGCTCTGTTCTGAATTATGATTTTGAATTCTTCTAGATGGCTTTAGAAGACTTCAGAAAAGTTGCAAGTAGTTGAGCAGTATGAACAAATAGCCCTTAAATATTAATAGATTTTTATTACTTCTAAGACTTATTCCTAAAAGAACAATATAAGGTGTTTTGTAATAAAGGCAGATCTTTTCAAAATGATTTTTATAATAAAGAAACTTAAAATGAACTTAAAATGGTCAACAGAAAGCTATGATTAAATAAACCATCTTTCATCCTATTTAACTTTAATTGTGATATTTTTGAAGGATATTTAATAACAAATGAAAAAATTCAAAGTATAAAATCATACATATTTATATATATAAAAGGCTTATATATGTATTTTTATTCATGAATTCAGAATATGGAGGTAAATAAACAAGTATATTAAAGGTTATTTTTTAGTGTGTGATAGGTTACAGATGATTTCAAGATGTTCTTGATTTTTTCCATCTTTTCTATATCTAGCATGTATTATTTTTATATAAAAAGCCAATAAAAAGACTTTTAATGATATCATTAAAAGAAAGTCAATTTTTGGTGTAAGGTTAACAATAAAACTAACATGAATAGTATTTATCATTTTGAAGGAAACTGAATACTGTGAAAGCTCTAAGTCTATCATTATATCTTTTAAAATTTAGAGGCACTTTAGATTTAGAGCAATTTCAGATTTCTTGGGTTTTGAACCTTAATAAGCATGGAAAAAATTTTTTTCTGTGCTGGGGATTGAACCTAGCGCCTCGGGCCTGCCAGGCATGCGCTGTCTTCCTGCACTGCACTCCTAACAGTAGAAAACCATTTTTAATGAGCAATGTTGGAGTTATTAAATAGGTATGTGAATGGCTTATATTTTTTAAATAAGAGAAAATTAGATTTATAGCTAGTTTCAGAATTTAGGCAAAATATAAAACTTTAAAGTGATGAATACAGATGAGTATTTCTGAATTTTTAACATGTAAAGATTCCCAAGGGGATCTTTTAAGAAGTACATTTTCCTTATGTATCTTAAATAGTCAATTTAGGAATAATTGACTTTCAAATATTTCAAAACACATGCTTATTAGATAAATCATAAGTATATTCATTTTGGTGTGAAGTAGGAAAATTACCTTATATATCCTTTCATGGCCATTTTTCTACACATCAATATCAAATATCTAAAAGTTTGTTCATGTCAAATGCCAAATGTTACTTGAAATGTTATAAAATTCTTTGAAATGTTGATTAGTTTAGCAAAAAGAATTTTCCGTTCCAACATGAATGCAATCTTGTGTTTGATTTGTGCAGTATTCCTGATCACATGTTTTGTTTGTGCATGCTTCTTTCTGGCTTTGGTTTAAATAACTCATGATCATGTTAGGACCATTGTTATTCCTGAGAATACGGCGTCTCAGCAATGATTTCGGCTGCAAGGCTGTACAGTACCCAGGATTCAGTGCCCTGTGTAACAAGAAGTCCGAGGCCTGTGTCTGTGTCTCCGGCCCAGGTTCAAGGACTCAGTCAGGTGGTCTGCACTTCTCCTGTCTTCCCTTGCACTGGTAAATGCAAGATAAGGGCTGCAGCTTCCATTTCCTCAGCCTTTTCTTTCCCCATTCTGGAGCATGGGAGTGGGGGTGGGAAGTGGAAAGCAGGGTGAGTTGGCTGTGGCTGTCTCTTTTTCTAGGAAAAGTAGAATTTTCCCAGAGATTTCCAAACAGTTGTCACCTTCTGTGTCACTGACTAGGATTTGGTTAGTCCTCTGTACCTTTGCACCATGCCATTTCCCTATTTTTGTGCTGTCAAACTCCCTTCCTCTTCAGACTCTACTTGGAGTAGAGGCTTATGTGCCTCCAACCACTAGAATACTCTTTTCTTCCTCTCCAAACTTTTCAAATCCTCCCTTCACTGCCTATGTTAAATCCTGCTTCCTCCACCAGGTTTTTGCAGCAACCCTAGCGCATCTCCACTGTCCCTAAATCCTATTTGTTTTCTGGTCTATTTCATTCTTTGGTGCACTTGATTAGATGATTAATGTATCCAAAGTCTCCACTTGTTACTTCCCTGGTTCTGGCATCTGTTTTGTATCTTGTCTCCATAATAAGCTAAATTCCAGGAGAGTCAGGACTCTCCCACAATGCGCAGTTCAGTGCTGTGTGAACAGGAAACAATTAATAAAAGCTGGTTGACTAACAGTAAAAATGGATAAGTATCAATAGATAAAATGAGAGCCTATAAGTTGTTGAAAATTGTTTTCCTGGCAGTTCTAAAACCCACTCTATCCATATTTTAACATAGATATACCTGGCATCGTGGTGATTCACTCACAAGAGAAAAATCTAGAGCCTGATTTAGGAGCCAGAGCTGTCTACTCGCTTTGCTGGGCCTTCTGGTTCCTGCCCCTCGCTGCGTGAGAGGGCTGGAGATGTGAGGGGGGAATGAAGCCCAGGGCTTTGGAGCCAACCCTGGATTTAAGTCAGCTATAGCTCTGCTACACCTAGCTGTGAGCACAGGACGAGTTATCCATTTCTTGGTGCCCGGTCACCAGGTCTGTGAAATGGGGGTCTTATCTACCATGCTGCTGTGAGGATACGACAAGGTCATATAGGAAAGTGCCCATGTCATGGCCTGGCACCAAGTCGACACTCAGGAAACGGTGCTTGGATGGTTCAGCTTATCCACCTGATGTTTTGAGGGCAGAATACTTTTATTTGTTTGAGTTTGTCTCACAAGACTTTGGTGAAGAAAGGAGGTCTCTTGTTTGAAGGGTACAGTCACGTGTCATTTAGTGATAGAGAGAAATTCTGAGAAATGCATCCCAGGAAACTCTGTCACTGTGTGAGAGGATGAAAAATTTGTTCCTGGTTACAAAGTCAGGGACAAAGATGAAAAATTTAACCCACTTATCCTTACTCTTTTTTTTTCTTACTTTTTTTTGTGGGTACTGGGGGTTGAACTCAGGACCTCGCACGCCAGCAGGCGCCCCTGCCACTGAGCGATATCACCAGCTCCTTTTTCGTATGTGGGTACCGGGAGCCAAACTCAGGACCTCGTGCTTGCCAGGCAGGCTTGCCAGGCGCTGAGCTATCTCACCGGCCCTTTTTTTCTCACTCTTGATTAGAGCTTAAAAAAATCTTGTTTAGGGTTGCTTGATCTCACAAATGAAAATATCAGGGGCTGGTGAGATGGCTCAGAGGCGTAAGCACCTGCCTGGCAAGTGCGAGGGCCCGAGTTCAACTCCCAGAACCCACATACGAAAAAAGGGCCGGTGATATCGCTCAGCGACACGGATGCCTGCTGGCGTGCGAGGTCCTGAGGTAGACCCCCGGTACCCACCAAAAAAAAAAAAAAAAAAAAAGAAAATATCAGATGTCAGTTAAATTTTGAATTTCAAACAAACAACTAATTTTTCAGCATAAGTATGTTCCACAGCCATTAATTAAAAAAAAAAAAAAGAAATTGTTTGGAGAACAAATTAGAAAAAAATAGATGTGTAGGGGATATCGGATATATAATTATGCTACTGGATTCTTGTTTCAATAGGTACTGAGAATGTGCCTTTAAAAGGGAAAAGATGTCTGGGCATGATGCCATATGTTTGCAAACCCAGCACTCTGGGAGGCTGAGACAGGAAGATTGCAAGTTTGAGCCCAGCAGGAACTTCTTAGTGATTTAACAAGACCCTTTCTCCAAAATAAAAAGGGGAGAGGGCTGGAGATGTAGCTCAGTGCAAAGGTCGTGGTTCACTCTCCTATACTGCAAAGAAAGTGAAAGGGTGGGGGGGTTCACTTTGGGGAAGTAAGGGTGCTGATTGTTTTAAAAGTTGCTTTATTAAAAATTTTTGAACACATTCAGAATAAAGAAAATAGTACAATGGGTCCCTAAATGCCCATCACTCAGATTCAGCAATTGCCAGAGTAATTTTGAGGATCAAATTTGGAAGCATGGGCTTCAGCCATGAGGGTGTGAATAATGACACTTCCTAGGGCCAAGGGGTAGGAAGAAATGCAGTGAATAAACTGCCAAATGCTTCCTCACACATCACTTATGATCAGTACTGTGAGCCAGGTAGCTCTCGTCCATACACTAGACACTGGATTGCAGTTCCTTAGATTGCTTCATCCCCCGTGCAGCCTCTACACCCTGTCCACGGTGTCAGGGGAGTGCAATGCATAGCTGGAGGTTGGATTGCATCACTGCTATTACTGAGAGCTCAGATGAATGACAGTTCCGATGATCAATCCACAGATGATATAGGAAACTGATGACTTCTGTAATTCAGGGGGATCCCAGACTTAAATGGGAAAGTCCCAGAGAATGGGATTAACACCCCCAAAAAATCTTTTCCAATGCCTCACTTTTGTATACAGATTTTTTTGTTTGTTTGATTTTGAAACTTCCTCCTCTTCCAATCAAAAATGGCTTTGAGGGAAGAATGGGATGGAAGCATGTTCATGTAAATGTGGAATTGGTTTTCTTAAAAAAAGGCTTGGTCTTCCAAGGAAATTTGCATTTCAACAAATGTGAAGAAAGGAGGGACTGCTCCCACAGTGAAAGACTGTGCTTGAGAGGGGCTTCTTACTACCTTTGCTGCAGCCCCATGCGGGAGGGCTCCTTCCGGTAAGGCTGCCCCCTGCTGGATGTCTGTTCTGTCCACTGGCTCCAAACCTGAGAATTAGACTTTCTTGATTCTTATGCATGGGGAAGGCAACAGCTATTGATGCCAGGGAGCTGCTTCCTTGCCACCTCCCTTTTGGAGTGGGGTCCCCCATTCTGGGCCTCTTGATCCCAGATCAAGAAAAGTGCTGCGAGGATCTTGACAGAGGTTTCTGATCTCTAGTTCTGAAAAATGAGGGGTCCAGAACACTCTTTCATGCATAAACAGAAATGATGACTCAGTTGAGAAGACACTGGAATTCAGCCAGAAGAAAATCATTAGATGGAGAAAAAGAGATAATGCACTTTCCATGTGACAGGGAAAGGAAACCCTCCATATCATCATGTGCAAAGAGGAGGGAACATTTTTACCCACAGTTGATTCTATAGTAGCAAATTCTCTTTGAACCTTGAAAAATACTGAGTGTGAGCCTTATTCTTCTAGTTTCTGATTTTACATCACACCACACGTGCACACACACACACACACACACACACATCCATTCATCTTGGGCCAGGTTAGCAAAACTTCATGGGAAATGAAACACAGAAGAGAGAAGAGGCAAGAATGATTGCTCTCAACTACGTAATCTTGGAACAACTGCCCTGCACCTCTCAGTTGCAATGTTCTTTCCTCTGGTTCTTTTGTTTTAAAAGTCCAGATACACGAAACACAGAGTACTATGAGCTTTTGCTGGGTATAATGCAACTTCTGTAGTTTCCTCACTTGATTTTGGTCAGTGGGTGGTGGTATGGGTGGCACTTTGAGGGTGGTGTATTAGTCTGTTTTCTGGTTCTGCAACAAAATACCTGGGGCTGGATACTTATAAAGATGGAAACTACCTGGTAAGACTGCCCATTTCCTTCCAAACTACAATGTGTATATTCACTGGGATTCCGCTTATTAGACAATGGAAGTGTCAGGCGTGGGTGTCTGGCTGGAGTCCTAAGGATGGGGGAGGACGAGACTGCTTATTTTGAACACCAAAACAATCTCCCTTCCACTTTCATCCCTCCTGCTTTAGGTGGTAACATATGCCTTAAGATGAGAAAAATGGTGGCTTTGTGGGCTCTGCAGTGTCCTTGAAATTTATTTGCCTGGGCTTCAGATACAGGGGGACCAGCGTCTTTCAAGTGTAGCTTTCTTCCCTCTCTGCTCTAAACAGAGTCTGGGTAAGGCCTCCCTCCAGTTCCTTGGGGTGGGGAGGAAGCGGGCTTGCTTCTCTTCATGTCACCCTGATGGTGTGCCCTGCGGGGTCCCAGGTAAAGTATGTAGGTTGGGGCCATTCGCTTCTCCACCTTGGGTGGACTCTGCCCTTTATGTTATCATTCTTGGCACAAGAAGCCATCAGAACTGTAGTTATTTTTCACGTTTCATCCCTGTTACTTCTCGCTTACAAATGTCTCAATGAGTTCTCTTCTTATAGCCTGATAGTTCTTTGCTATGTTTTCAGCTTTTTGATATTTTTAAGAAGATAGTTTTTAAAAGTATATTTTAAACAACATTTTTAGTTTTTAGTTTTTTTTTTTTTTTTTTCCTTGAGAAAGAAGATTGGGGTGGAAAACACAACTTGCCTTAAGTGGATATTACCATATGATCATAGAGAATGTAGCTTTTCTCCTTGCTAGACCAAAGCTGGATACTTTGAATCTCAAATATTAAAAACTTTAGGAAGTTCTTTAAACCTGATTTTGAATGATCAAAATATGAATTTAGAGTAATATTTTGTTAACTAGATAACAGTCTTGTTTTTTGCTATCAAAAGAGCAGTGACATAAAATCACTTGGTATTTTTTGCAAAATAAGAGGGAAAACGTCTATTAGCTATGTTTATGGAATTTTAAGTGATTGATGAGATGGATCATTTCACGTTTCTTCAATAAGGTTTTTATTTGTTTCAACAATAGATAATATTAAATTGGCAGTGGCAATAGAGTATGAAAGTGTTTTATTTTGACAAAACAATGACACACCAAGGGCCACAAAATAGAAGAATGCTGCCTTTATGCAATAATGATTCATTGCTACCATTTCTTGGTATCAAAAGATGATTATCACTCCTTGTGTTTCTCCTCCATCAACAAACGAGACCCAAATTAGCCTACTCCAAGTATTAGTTGTCTACTTGCTGACAGTGAAGCTGAATATTTTGTGGAAAGGTCAGTAAACAAAAGAGAGAAAATGAAACAAACAGAAAGAGACAGAAGGCCTCCCCACAGGTATCCGAGTCTCTGGGGAAGAGGTTTATTTCTCTGGTGTTTATTTCTCTGGGTGTACTGGAAACCTTGAGGATTGGATTGGATCTCTATTTCTCAAGCACAAAACACATATCAATGGTGGTAGGCAAGACCTTTTTAGGCCAAACATTTAAATAGGTTTTAAATGTTTACATTTTTAAAAAAATGTTTTCAGAAAAAAATGAAAAAATCCACGATTTCATACATTTGATTGCTTAGGACAAGATATGTGAGTTCATTTAAAATTGACTTTAAAAAAATGAAATAAATAAGAGTTCAGGTGGTATGGAGATGTGGCAAAAATGACTAAGCTGGTGGTCAAGTGACTGAACTCTGGAGGCAGAATTAGATGATCTTTAAGATTGCAACCAACATGATCGTTCTACTTCTCAGTGACAGAGGGAAGAAGTTTTTATAAATCCTAACAATGGGCTTGATTTCTATTACACAAGAGAACACTTTTCCTAGGATTTTACTTCTCCCAGGAATTTTTCTAGCATGCTGTACAGTATGATCTGAGCACAATGCAAATAACTAGAAGATTCCAAGGTTTTTTTAGTTTCCTGGTGTGTGTGTGTGTTTTAATTGTTGTGTTTTTTCCTGTTTTTTAAAAAATTGAATATTGAAAGAGCCCTGCTGGGAGGATTCCTGGACTAAGAGGGAGACTTACAGATCCCTTGAGACCCGCTCACCTTACAGATGAGGAGGCTGCAGTGGGGTGGGGGAGGTCCTGGACTTATGCGTTCAAGATCATATCGTTAATCTGGGGTCCATCTTGACCTGGCCTCCTGTGCCATTCTCTCTCGGAAATGACTAAATCATCCCCTGCTCCCCCCCGCGAATGTTTCTTCTTTCCAGGATGGAGCTACAGGATGAATTTATATTTTCTTTTACAGAAGATCACAAGATTTTATTTTTACAATTCTTTTTTTGTTCTAGAAGTAGTATATATTTACAAAGGAAATTTGGAGAATATAGATAAGCATAAAATAGAAAAGGCTTTCACATCAATATGAGAGTGGTTAGCATCTTGTCAATCTTTTTTCTCCTCTATTTTTATTAAGAAATCAGGACCATGCTATTTTGAACTTGCTCTCTGGGCATTTTGCATTTACATTTATTGTGATGCTTTCCCCTCAAATTTTATTTTTTTCCCTGTGGGATGGAGCTGTGAGTGAGGTAATTGATATGCAGAATGTTGCTTCTCCTCCCTCTAATTTCAGATTTTATTCTTTAAAGTCTCAGCTGTGTGGGACCTTATTATGTTGAATTACAGCCATACTATTCTGCCTTCATGTGGCCTTCATGTTACTTTTCCCCATAATATCGCTTCTTTTTATTTATTTATTTATTTATTTATTTTTTTTTTTTTTGTGGGTACCGGGGGGACGACCTCAGGACCTCGCGCGCCAGCAGGCGCCCGTGCCGCTGAGCGATATCACCGGCCCCTTTTTCGTATGTGGGTTCCGGGAGTCGAACTCGGGCCCTCGCGCTTGCCGGGCAGGCGCTTAAGCCGCTGAGCCATCTCACCGGCCCAATATCGCTTCTTTTATAGAGAGAGAAAAAAACTGAGTTTAAAATTCTAAAAAATTGTTTAAAAACCTCTAGGCCTAGTCTAAACTGTATGAATGTTTCCTTATTACCTTCTATCTCTATTAGGCTTTTTAAAAGTAGGTTTGGTTTAAAGCCAATCAAAGGTAGATAGTCGCATTTTTTCAGACTTCTATGAATTTGTAATTTAGTGTTAATAGAACATTATATATGCATAAGCAATGAATTAAGCTGTCAAAAAAGAATTTTACTCTGGAGTATTCTGGTAGTTTCTGGGGCATTATGAATTTGTTTCTCCTAGTTTCTTGATCTTTCTCATCAAGAACTTAACCAGAGGCTGAGCATCCAGGGAAATGTTTAATCCAGTAGCCATGCATCATAGCTGCAACATAATCTATATACATAGAAAGTGCACATGTCTGTATTTCAAAAGGGAAGTTAGAGTCTAAGAAAATCTGTACAAACTTGTGTTCTTATGTTATTCCTTTGCTCCTCTTCTCCTGTAAACAATTCAGGCAGTAACTGCTGAGTTGCTAGTGCCATTTTCCCTATAGAGAGGTGCGTATAAGGTGAACTGAGAATTCCCAGTGAGTATGGAGTTGTCCACCACGGCACTGATACCATTTCTCTGTCTGGACCAATGTCCTCCTGGGCAAAGGAAGATGCATCTCTCCAAGGGCACCAGAGTAGGTCTGTACTGTTGTGTTTCTTCATAAATGAAAACTTTTTCTGAACTGTTCAACTGCTTATACCCCTCCACTCCCAGTTCTGGGGATTAAAACCAGGGCTTGGCACTGAGCTACATCCCTGGTTGTTGTTTTATGTTTATTTATTTGTTTGTTTATTTGTGTTGAGATAGGGTTGCACTGTTTAGTCCAGGCTGGCCTTGAACTCAGAGTGATCCTCCTGCCTTAGCCTCCCTAATGCTGGGATTACAGATGTGCACCACCACGCCTACCTTTTATTTTTTATTTTGAGACATGGTTTTGCAAAATTGCTAAGTTGCCCAGTCTGGGCTCAAGCTAGTGATCCTCCTGCCTCGGCTTCTCAGAGTGCTAGCATTGCAAGTATGTGCCACCATGTCTAGGTTTTTTTAGTTTCTAATATATCATCTGCTTAGGGTACATATAAGCTGACCCTAATTCTTTTTAGTGCTATATTAGACGTTGTGTATGAATGGGGCATAATTAATTTAAACCACTGCCTTTTAATGGTCCACTCAGTTATTTCTAGTTCTTTCTTTGCTGCTATGATCTTTGCAGTAATGGCACATCTTGACTATTGTATGTTAGGACAGTATGCTCCAAGGATTGGAATTGTTGATTAAAAGACATATGCATTTAAAAGAGTCCTACACATCCTGAGTTTGCACACTCGGTTAGAAAGGGATATTGGCACCGCAATGACCCTGGAGACCACAGAACAGAACTTAAGTTACTCTAATCCTGTTATTCTATGTGACCGCTTAGGGTTTTGTATTTAAATAGTGAAGCAGAATGCAGACTGCAAGGTATAATTATTTTTAATCAGCAGATGAAAACTTCAGTTCATACATGAAACATTTTTACTGATTTGAATACTTTTAAATTTATAAATTGTCACTTATTTGTTTTAAAGCTAAAGATTGAATCAAGAAAATAAGGATTGTTCCTGAAAATATTTTTATCACACAGACAAAGGAGGTTTAAAAGTGATCAGTTCCTGGGGGCAAATCTTTTACCAATCCACCAAGGGTGTGTGCAAGTGTTTCAGGAAGAAATCTTCCAAATGCTGTTAGAAATCAGGTGTGTTGTAAGAAAGAAATCACCTGCCAGTTGAAAAACATCTCCTTCTTCACTTGTGCCTATGTTTTTGTGTGCTTAGTTTCATCAAGGTTGAAGGACAGGCTGGCTTCCCCAAGAGAGGATGGGGGAGAGGGGAGGAAGGGGCAGATGGTGAGTTCTGACCCCATCTTGTCACAGGCATGCGACTTCTCTGTGCCTTCATTTCCGCAGCTGTTAAATGAAACGACAGTGGTGCTGACCATGTAGTGCTGTTATGATGAAATGCGATCATTTTCATACAGCATTTAGAACAATGTCTGGCAAATGTAGTGTTTACTGTTATCCTTATCTACCAAGGATGAGGCATTTAGTGAGGCGGGAGAGAGAGATTCTTCTCGAATGCCTCGAACATCCTGCGAACTGTAAATCGTTATCCACACTTTGCAGTTTCGTGACTTGCCCAAAGTTATGTTGCTAGTCAGTGAGGAAGACGAGAATCTCTCCCTGGAATCTAACTCTGACTTCACACTGGGCGCTTTGCAAATCAGCAGTCTTATTTGCTGAAACTAGTGCTAAACCATCTCACTCCATTCCGTGCTCTGGGTGACATATACAGAACAGAATACTTTGGCTGCTTTTATCATTTAAACACTTTGTCAGCTATGGGTTTATCCGAGTTGCAGAGAATGTTGGCCAGCTTAATGGTTGCCCCTGAAGAGATGATCTCTCTGGAAGGAAGTCAATGAGAAATGGAACAGCTGTTTGAAGAACATTAATATGTGGAGACCGGGGCCTGCAAAACTGATTGCTATGGCATGAACAATTTGGGATATCTACCTAGCTAGGTTCGTGGGCTTTGTGCTGAAAATCTTGCAGAGATGAAGTGTGGGCTATCAAATGGAGATATATCTGAGAAGGTCCCTTGGAGATGGAAAGTGTGCTGACTCAGCGGCTTCCATTTCTGGGCCTCGGGTTGGCCCCCAGCAGGGAAACCACTTCTCTCTAGCCTTTGGTTTCCTCATGGGGAAATGAGTGGGTCGAGTTAGATGACCTTTCAACATCTCAACAAGCTGAGTTTCTTTCCACAGCAGGGGACATGCTGCTTTACAGACTGTTTGGGGGTTGCTCTGTGATGGGGAAGTGCCAGGAATGTGGGGGATTCCCAGAACACAAGGCACTAAATAAATATTAAAAACTTTTGAAACACATTCAACCCCCAAAAGGATTGATATCCTTAATCTCTATTTTTAATTAATTAGTTTTTTTTTTTCTTTTGAGACAGGGTCTCACTATGTAGTTCAGGCTGGCCTTAAACCCACTATGCAGCCCAGGGTGGCGTAGATCTTGCAGTGATCCTCCTGCCTCTGCCTCCACAGTGTTAGGATTACAGGTGTATGTTACCATGCCTGGCCTTATATCTTTAAACTCTAAAAAGATTTTTAAAAATCATTAGGCAATAATGGCCACCTTGTGAGAAAAGTAGGTAAAACAGATGATTTGCAAAAGAAAAAAATAATACATGGTAAAAAAACAGAGAAGACAATTTTAATTTTCACCAATTGTAAATGAAAACAAATCAAACTGGCAAATATTATACCCAATAATAGTTGATAGATGAGAGTGTGATGAAATGATAACTCACATACAATTTAAGTACATTGGTCCAGTTTTTCTTCTCTTTTCATCTAGTAATTACACTCATATCTATTTATTCTAAAGAAATAGTCATTATAAAATTAAGCAAAAACTTTTCATTTAATGTTATATTAAGATTAGGAAAAATTAAAATGTCCAACAATAGGCAATTGGTTTAATATATGTTGTTGCATTCATTTGATAAAATTTTATGCAATCAGGAAAATTATGTTGGAGGAATTTTGATACAGGAAATATTTACAATACAAATATTAAATGAAAAAAAGCAAGAAACTGCACTTATATGAAGTGTGGTATTTTGGAGAAAAGTCAAGTACTGGAAAAAAAAAACCAGGAAAAGGTACATTAATATTTAGTGTTTGGTTGTAGGTGGCTTTTGCCTTCTCCTTTAGATTATTCATGTTTTTGAAATGTTTTGTAATGCGTATGTACTATGCTTACATCAGAAAATAAGGGCTTGTAGAGATGGTTCAGGAAAAACAAGCAGAGCGGTTGATTATCCAGAATGGGGTGGTCACGTTCAGTGTGATGCGCCAGTGAGTGAATGAAGGCGGCCACTGTCCACGCCCGTGGCTGCCCGAGTGATGGGTGGGTGGGTGGGCTCTGGGGAGGGGCGTGAGGAAACCCTGGGTCGTGGTGGCTTTCTCTGTCATAAATTGTGCTTTAGAGCTGGGAGGTGTTGTGGACTTGTGGTGGTCTGTCCAGGCCTCAGGCAGAGTTCACATTTACATACCAAGATCAGACAAGGAGCCACTTTCTGTCTAATACAGTAAACCCTAAAGCAAAAACTCCCCTCTCCCCTCCTCTTCTCAGAAAAAAAGAGACCCCCCCCCAAGGCAGAGGGTCTCCCTCACTTTCGGAGTTACTTTGGTTTGAGAGCTGGTTTCGAGTGGTTAATACTACGTTTTCACTTTTGAGTTTCTTTCCTTTTCTTTTTAAGTTATTTTCATTATGACTTTTTGCTCTTTTGCAAACAGCTAATTCTGCAGAATTAGAGCAGAGGGCCAAGGGAAGGTGGTGAAGGTAAAGGCGCCATAAGGAAGTTAAGAGTTTAGGTAATTGCAAAGTAACTTCAGGAGCATCCTTGGGCTGGAACTTGTTGTGGAGATGGCTCTTCCTTCTCTGGAGTAGACAGCCACCTCTTACTGAGGTGCAGGAGACTCAGCAACCGAAGCACAGTTGTTCCTTTGTGACCCTTACCCGGGCTGAGGCTTGTCCTCCCCATGTCCAAGCAGGCTCTGTTCTTTCTTTGTTTGTTTGTTTGAGACAGGGTCTCACCATGTAGTGCAGGCTGGCATTGAACTCGCTTATGTAGCCCAGGCTGGCCTTGAACTCACAGTGATCCTCCTGCCTCAGCCTCCTGAGTGCTGGGATTACACGCATGCGCCACCATGCCTGGGTAGGTTCTACTCTTTTGTCACCACTACTTGATGTCCCAGCAGCATTCCTTCAGAAACGTAATGTCACTATAGCATAAAGTATCCTTTTTTATTGATAATTTTCTGTATTTTCAGTGAGGATAAAATTCCAGTTGGACAAAATGCTATAGAATACAGAAGACCCACCTTTTAGAACTTTTCCCGTGAAAAGTTTTGAACATACACAAAAGAAGTGAATAGACCAACATACTCCTGTGTGCCCAGTCACTCACTCCAACGGTGCTCAACACTTTCCCAACCTTCTCTCATCACTGCCGTCATTATTGTTGTCGTAGTTTTCTGGACTAAAATAAATCCCAGATGTCATATTTATTTCACATATAAATTCATTAACATCTCTATTGGGTAAGGATTTTAAAACAATATTTTTTAAATAAGGGATACTCAGCCTATATATATCCTTGAGTACCATATATATAATATGTATATGTATGTGTATATGTATATGTATACATATATGTGTATGTATGTATATATTATAGGCTGACTGTCCCTTTATCTAAACTGCTTGGGACCAGACCAGAAGTGTTTTTGAATTTTTTTGGATTTTGGAATATTTGTGTGTACATAATGAGATATTGTGAAGATGAGACTCAAGTCTAAAAATAAAATTAATTTGTGTCTCATATATATCTTATACACATAAGCTGAAAGTAATTTATATAATATTCTTAAAAATTTTATGTATGAAACAGAGTTTTGGGGTGTGGAATTTTCAATTTATAGCATAGTATCAGTGTTCCACAATTTCAGATCCCCCTTTCATTATGTATGTCGGTGATACATAACACATGCATTCATCGTGGGGAATCAGTGCATATATGTGTCATGTCTGGGTCCCTTTTATTTCACCTCCCTTCCTGACTCCCTCCATCCCAAGATCCCCTTCCTGTCTCTACGTAATCTATGTCTCTGTTTCCTATCATCTAAAAATGTCAGGGGCCAGTGAGATAGCTCAGCGGCATAAGCACCTGCCCGGCAAGCACGAAGTCCTGAGTTTGACTCCTGGAACCCACATAAAGGAAAAAAAGGGCCAGTGATATTGCTCAGTGGCACAAGTGCTTGCTGGCAAGTGCAAGGTCCTGAGGTCGACTCCCGGTACCCACATTAAAAAAATAAATAAACAAAAAATAAAAATGTCAGATTTTGGACCATCTCAGATTTTGGATTTTGGATTTTTGGGTTAGGGTGTTTAATCAGTATGTCCACAGTGATTCTCACCTAGCATAATTAGTGATAGTTTCTTAATGTCATTTAATGCTCAGGATGTATTTGAATTTTTTTGAATATTTAAGAAAATGTAAAATGCACTTAAAAAACTCTTGTATGAGCAAGAAAAAGAAAGAAAAGGGGATTTGCAGCTGAAGATAACTATGGACACCTTGACAGGAGGCAGAGTTATCAGCTTTGCCTGTCTCTTTTCCAAGGAGGAGAGGATAAAATAAATTTTTAAAAATGAGCTGAATGTGGTAGAGCATGCCTATAATCCCAGTACTCTGGGAGGCTGACGCAGGAGGATTGCAAGTTCGAGACCAGCTTGGGCAGTTTAGCCACTTGCTGAGACCCTGTCTCAAAATAAAAAAAGAAGATTAAAAAACAAACAAACAAACTGGGGATGTAACTCAGTGTGAAGGCCTTGAGTTCAATCCCTAGAACTGAGAAAATCAACCAACAAACCAATTGACCAACCATTAACTGGAGAAAATGCTATGAATTTTAAATGAACTCAACTAATCAGAATAGAAAGTTTTTATCAAAAATCCTGATGTGGGTTCACAGAAATCCTCTGTAGCTTCAAGGGACCTCCTCGACCTTTTCCTTTCTTTCCAAATCGAAGTTAAAACAAACACAAAGCGCTTCTTCAAAATTGCAAAGTAACACATGCTTGTTGTAGACATGTTCTTAAATGCACATAAGTAAGGTGAAGAAAACAAGAGTCAGCAGGACCAGGGACAAGCCACCTCGGCTTGCTGACTTGCATGGCTAGACTTCTGCGTCTGTGGCATCCCGCAGTACATTCTGTGCCGCTAGGAAACCTGCTGCCCCCACTTAGCTTAGGAAACTTTTCTTGTTTCAGTTAACAGATTCCTATGCTGTTATTTTAAAAGGATTTTGATCATAGCCACAGTTGATGCAAGAAGTACCTATTCTTAGATAGCTTTTGTCATAAATAACGTAGAAAAGGACACATTTCTAGCTAAATATTCCACGTCACAGTTCATGGAAGAGGAAGACTGTCCATACTGCCACCCGTGTTCCACTGCCACTCCTTGGGGAAAGGGTTACCTTGTCGTAAGGTGACGGTCCCTTTGGCATACCTGAAATCTCTCTGGCTCCTCAGCCAGGACCGTAGGAAATGCCCAGCTCCTCCGGGGTCTCTTGCTCCAGCCTGGGGTCTGGCAGGGGTCCTGATGAGAGGAGGGGCAGGGTCACATCTCAGGAAGCTTTGAGGTTTAGGAGGCTGAGACCAGGGGAGGCCTCAGGGTTTGGAGGGTGATGCTCTGTTTTAATTCAACCATGATGGGGCTAACTATCTTTTAGGCTGAGGGATTCAAATACTGCTTAGACCCTCCGCTCTGTAGAATAGTTATTAAAAGTTGCAAACAGCGTCTTGCAAGTGAATGTTCAGAACAAGATGTATTTGGCACAGAGATGATCTGTGTACAAAAATAAACTGACAAACATGGTTTCTTTGTGTGATTTTGACGGGGAATTTCATGATTATTTGTAGCAGTTAGCAGTTCACTGGGGGAATTATTAAAGTGGAATTGAGAATCAATGAGATGAACTCTTGCAAAATAAAACTTAAGAAAAAACATTACTCTAGAAGAGGTTCCCTGCAAAGGCAGTAGCTTATTTTGACACACGGTCTCACTGTGTTGTCCAGGCTGAACCGCTGGGCTCGAGCCATCCTCTTGCTCTTGCCGTAGCCTCCCAAGTAACTGAGACTATAGGTGTGGGGCCTGCATGTAGCTTCAGTAGCTTATTTATTTATTTATTTATTTGCGGGTACTGGGGGTCAAACTCAGAACCTCACGTGCCAGCAGGCACCCGTACCACTGAGCGATATCACCGGCCCTTTTTTTTTTTGTATGTGGATACTGGGAGTCGAACTCAGGACTTTGCGCTTGCCAGGCAGGCGCTTATGCCGCTGAGCTATCTCACCAGCCCAAGTAGTTTATTTTTTAAAATACTTTTTACCGAAGTTTAATATGCATACAGAAACCAAACACACCTCAGGTATACGGCTTGATGGATTTTCCCCAAACCAAACACAGAACACACTTATGGAACCAACGTCTCTTCTAAAATACCAAGAACAGGTTTATTTGTAGGAAGAAAATAGGAATAGGCACCTGGTTGGAAGGAGGGGCTAGGAGAAGTCTTGAAGATGGTTCTGCACAGGGAGCCCCACTGTATTTGAGGGCCTTGGAGAGGGCCCTGGGAACTACAGGGTGTGGTTGATGCGAGGAGCTGCCAGTGCTTTGGGGTCAGGCTCTGTTTGGGTCTAACTTCACCTCCATGGTTTTCTCTGTGTGACCACGGGCAAGGTTCTGGGTCTCCTGAAGTCCCTGTGGTTATGGCACCGTCAATCTCCATAAACACAGTGACTCTCATTTGTTAGTATGTTTTCAAGACCCATGAACAGTGCCATCCACACAGGATGCTGTAAAGCAATTTTTAAAAAATGAGTAAAACAACATGTATATATATTAGTAGTACTTCATATAATACCTGGAAGATGCTCAATAAGTCTAAAAAAGTCACAAAAGGACCCACTGACCCTGTAATAGTACATTTGTGAATATGTCCCCTAAGAAAATCACCCTGCATAAAAGTAACTCGTAAATGTATTTATAAACTGGGTGCGGTGATGCTTGCCTGTGATCCCAGCCATCTGAGAGGCTGAAGTAGAAGAATCACACATTCTCAAGATTGCCAACCTGGGCAATTTAGTGATTTATTGAGTTCCTATCTCAAAATAAAAAATGAAAAATGGCTGGGGATGTAGCTCAGTGTGAAGACCCTGAATTCAATGCCCAGTACCACACAAAAGCATTTATGTGTATATGTATATACGCGTGCACACAGGCACAGTTGATTATGGGGAAATCCTAGCACTAACTCCAAGACTATGCTCACAAGAATGAATAGCTGTGCAGTTATGAACTGCTGAAATGGTGCAAAGCAACTCAGCCAAAACTGTCCAGGATATAGACTTTGTTGAAATAAAAATTTCTGAAAATCTGAAAAAGCAATAAAATAATATGTATGTATTTATTACAGAATGAAAGCTGAGAAATAATTCGGAGTGATAAAGTTGAGAGATGGTTACACTTCTTTTCTCTTATTAAGTTGCTCAAGAGGTTTTGAATTGCTTCCTTTCCTCCTGAAAGGGATGCAAACCAGACCCCTTGCCGGTCGAGGAGCTCTCCCTGAGTCCACCTGCTCCGAGCAAGGCCTGCTGTGGCTGCCACGTCCCTGCCTGGCTTGCTGGATTACTGATGGGAGGCGCTGGCTGGAGGTGGGTTGCGGAGGAGAAGGCTGACTTTCTGGTCACTGAAATGTGATCAGTTCATGGCAGAATCACCTTCCTTAATGAGTGAATTGCCCACTGCTGGTGCAGGACCATTTTCCCAAAGCTCTCTGAGTGGACGCCATGTAGACATATTCTGTGTCACTGACGGCCCATCCTTGGCCCATGGCTGCTGTGGGTTCATGTTTTTAAAAAGACAGCTGAGAATTCTGTCAACATCTTGAAGTAAGCCACCTCTACCAAGGCCCAGCTACCCTCAAACCTGCCATGATAATAAGCAGTTAATCGTATTTATAATTACCTCAGTTTGATATTATGCCCTATCACTCGAAAGGGGCTTTCTCACAAAATAAACCAGAGAGCACTTCCATGTACGCAAAGTGTCGTAGCACTAGAAGCATGAATGATTGTTGTATTGTCGTTTCCGCCGCTCCTCACAGCTCCCTGTGAAGAAGGCAGGACAGAGTTTTACGACTGAGGGTTAAACACAAGACTGCCCCCATCTCCGCACATGGATGGTGACTCTGATGTCAAGTATATATGGAGGGACTTAGAGGGACACAGTAGGGGCCTCTGGTGTAGTGGGGGCCTGGGGCCGTCAAGGAAGACTTTACAGGAAGGGGTAGAATTTGGGGCTTGACTGAAGGACAAGATTTTGGGGCAAATCAAACCCAGAATGTCTGTGGAAGCCGTCACAGTGCAGAATGGGTGTCTGTAACATGCTCTGGGACTCGAGGCTAAGGGGAGCCTAGGGTTCCCCACCCAACAGCCCTCAGAGGAGTGGGTTAGGGTGCCTCCTTCGCTAAGCCCTCCCTCTGTCTACCTTCATCGTTTTGCAAGAGTGGACAAGGGCCCAAAGCTTGTTTTTGCTACATGGCGTCTCCTTCCCCCCCGTGTCTCTGTGTCTGAACCGTGGAGGCCTGTGGTGGTGCCTTTTTGTGAAAATGGCGAAAATAGGAGAAAGGGCAGGAGGAATGGAGCTACTGAGACTCCGAGGTGCGGGGCTGAAGGTTCACCAATTCCAGGCTGATCCAAGCCCTGGAGCATCAGCCCGAAGGCTTGCTCAGTGGCACCACTCACGATGATGGTGACCCCACCCAAAAACTCTTGACGTAATTCTTCCCTATGTGGCAGGTGCCACTGGGGCACCCTCCTAGTCAGCTCCATGTGAGATACCAGGGAAACCTGCTTTCATTTTCCACCCAAAAACCATTTAAGGGAGAATCTCTCGCTTTAGGAAGCATCCAACCCACTGACTTCTGCTCTGAAGGTGTGGCCCACAGCACGTCCCCGTGGGCTGTGACACAGGCTGAGATCAGCTCGTGCCTACGTCAGGTGCTGCTCCGCCTGGCCAGGGCTCTCCTCCCCTCCTCCCCCAGCTCCATATTTGGCCATCTGCTGAGGGCTACACCTGTCACCAAAGTCATCGTCCATCTTTACTGCTGCAGAAAAGTGCAGTGGCTTCTGCTCTTGCACACTGTGCAGGTAGTAAAGGTTCACCTTGTGCTTCAGTCTTAGCATAGCCACTGAAAAAGTTAATCTCGTATAATACAGTTGGGGAAACTGAGGCCCTGAGAGCTGGCTCAGTGTGTCCACTGGTGACTGAATGAAGGCTGCCTGACTGAATGGAGTGTTTTTCTCCAGTCTGGCTCTTTGGAACTCACTGAGGGCCAAAACTCAAAAGGAAATTTCTTTGTCCATATAGTATTTTATTTTTTATTTTATTTATTTAGTTTTTTGTGTGTGGGTACCGGGGGGTCGACCTCAGGACCTCGCGTGCCAGCAGGCGCCCGTGCCGCTGAGCGATATCACCGGCCCCTTTTTCGTATGTGGGTTCCAGGAGTCGAACTCGGGCCCTTGCGCCTGCCGGGCAGGCGGTTAAGCCGCTGAGCCATCTCACCGGCCCTAGTATTTTATTTTTATGTAGAAATTCCTCTCTCTCTTTTTAAATTCTCTGGGAGTAGGATATAAAGAGCACCCTTTGCTATAGAAATCTATCTCTTTAGTGCTGCTTCAAATCCCACATCTAATTAATAATTGTTTATCATACTTAGTAATCATCACCTAACAGTGGTATTAACAATCAGGACTGCTTCTTGTATGTTGGCTCTGTGTTTACCATGTACGATAGCATGTGTGCATAGTGTCCTGTGCTAAGAATCTTATGCATTTAAGCACCCTGAACACTCTCAACAACTCTGCAGCGTGGATTTTATTATGTTGATTTGACAGAGGAGGAAACTGAGATGTAGGGAGGAAAAGAAACTTTCCTAAGGTTGTCACAGAGGTAGTTGGTTAGGGAGCTCAGGTTCACTTCCAGCTCTACTGACCTTCAAGCCTCTATTCTTAAATATTACAACTTATTCAAATCCTTTCACAAGTACTCAGGAAATATGGCTTTAGCTTGATCAATCCATCAGAAATATTTCATTTAAATAACCAAAAATCTGATACATGTGTAGTTTTACTACTTTCAATCTAGCTACATTAGATAAAAATAAAATGTAAAAATGTCTTAAGAGGTCATGGCTCCTAAGTCACAAATGTGTATATTTAAGTCATCCCTAGGTCTAAGGAGCTACAGACTAACTTACGGAACCCCTTTCTCAAAGGCCCAGTGACCGTTGGGTGTCCAGGGCCACTGTGCATGAGAGTAACCCCGTGTGAGTCCTCAGAAAAAGTTCATCTGAAAATTTGCCCTCCCAGCTCCTGTGCTGTGCCCATTGACTACTGGGGATTTTGAATAAATTGTACTGAAAATAGATAACATGATGGCTTCCCATACAGCTCATTATAATGAGGAAACCAGGACTCAGAAAGATAAAGTCACTCGGCTAAGGTCACTCAGCTTTGGCATAGTTAAAAGAATGAATTCATGAAAATCGTGTGAATTATTCATTTGACTAACTTATTTGCAAAGGCTACTATGTATAATTAAATAGACTGTGGGTTGACAAGGACAAAAATGACTTGGAAAGGCACATGACGGTTAGGGGTGTGATTTTAAAGAATTATGCCTCTTACACAGGGCTGCTTTCCATGACATTTCCTTGTGACAGGTCAGGAAGAGGGCCAGCAGGAGAGGCTGTGAACAACCTTTACCCCCAGCGTTGGTCTGACGGACCTTCCCTTCCCAGTGCGGCTTGACCTTGTGATAATGTGCCGTGACAGAGAGGACACAGAGCTCTCTCACCAGCGTGGAGATGAGAATTTATTTGGCTCTTTCATAAAATGCAGATTCTGTCCTTTAGTTGTGCAGTCCTGTGACAGGAGGTAAATGTGGTTGTTTACCTAGTTAACCAGTAACCTAACGGAGTTCTTGATACACAGCTGACATTCCAAAATGTTGAAGAATGAATGTTGAAGTCCTCACATTTCTGAAAAGTGGTCCCAAAATTCCTCAGTCTTACAGATGTGTAAACTGAGGCTCAGAGTTCAAGCAACATACTGAAAGCCATTCTTGTTTTTGTTTTTGTTTTTTTTGGTACCAGAAATCGAACTCAGGACCTTGCACTTGCCAGGCAGGTGCTGTGCCACTGAGCTATATCCCCAGCCCTGAAAGCCATTCTTTTGTGTAGGTAACAAAGCCTAATTTTCAGATACAAAACTCTAAGGGCGTTCATCTGTCATCAGTTTTTGGGAAACTCTCAAGGAAAAAAGCAGGGCCAATTGCAGGATTTCTAGTGATTTCTTTCCTCTGGCCTCCATACAAATTCCTACATGGGTGATTAATTGATAATGAAGGGAAACACATGTAGCATCTGCCACTCATTCCAGTTCTCTTCTTTGCAGCTCCCAATGTGGCTGGAATCTGTGTGAAGCTGAAGCCTTAGAGAGAAAGAGAGAGCCCTCTGCTGCCTCCCCGCTGCTTGGAAGCACCTCCTCCACACCAGGTTGCTACTGAGGTCTTTTTCATGTGGCAACTGAGCAGTTGCTTGTTTTATTCTCACCAGGCTGATTTGAAAGATAAAAATCAGCTTCTTGACCAGCAGGCATTGCGGGTGGAAAAGTTGAGGGACCCTCGGTCTTTGCTTACTGTGCCGAGGTGGCGGGGTTGGATAGTGGGGCTGGGCGGCTACCCTGAGGTGGGCCCCCCATTTATAACTAATGAGGAAGTGCCCCATCATCAAGAGAGGGAAAAAAAGACTTATCCCCCCTTCTCTTTCTGTTCCAGTGGGAGACCAGGTTTGCCAAGTAGATGGTGCTTGTCCCCTGGGTGAACAGGGAGAGGTGACACCCTGAGGACTGCCGCTGGAGGTCCCGAGAACACCTTGGTCTCCATCTCCTTGCTGAATGGCACTCGCTGTAGCAGCCCACTGAGGGCTCTTTCCCTCAGGATCCTGGACTCGTCAGCAGGACTCCGGGCTGGGAAGATGCTGAGTTCCATCAAGTGCGTGCTGGTGGGCGACAGCGCTGTGGGGAAGACCTCACTGTTGGTGCGCTTCACGTCGGAGACCTTCCCGGAGGCCTACAAGCCCACGGTGTATGAGAACACGGGTGTGGACGTCTTCATGGATGGCATCCAGATCAGCCTGGGCCTCTGGGACACAGCTGGCAACGACGCCTTCAGGAGCATCCGCCCCCTGTCCTACCAGCAGGCTGATGTGGTGCTGATGTGCTACTCCGTGGCCAACCATACCTCTTTCTTGAACCTGAAGAACAAGTGGATCAGTGAAATCCGGAGCAACCTGCCCTGCACCCCGGTGCTGGTGGTGGCCACCCAGACTGACCAGCGGGAGGTGGGGCCCCACAGGGCCTCCTGCATCAATGCCCTGGACGGCAAGAGGCTGGCCCAGGACGTGCGAGCCAAGGGCTACCTGGAATGCTCAGCCCTCAGCAACCGGGGGGTCCAGCAGGTGTTCGAGTGCGCTGTCCGGACTGCTGTCAACCAGGCCAGGCGGCGGAACCGGCGCAGGCTCTTCTCCATTAATCAGTGCAAGATCTTCTGAGGCCTGCGACCCTCCGCCCGGCCGACACTCACGAGCTCGCCCCAGGGGTGGACGCGTGGAGAGACGGAGAACAGGCAAGAGAACAGGAGAACTGGCGCATTCCACACAGCCCGTGCTTTCGGATACAGCTGCTGATGAGCCTGGATGGTATTTTCACTAACTACACCTACAAGTGAGCTCTTGGTCCAACACAATTAGAGAACTCCTTTGCAAAGCTGTAATGAATGTTCCATCTTCAAGTAAAAAACTAGAACGGCCTCCGTAGTTTCGCACAGTGAAGTGAGTTTCCCAAGTACTCTCTATTTAAAGACACATTTTATTTAAATAATAACAAAACATCTAGATCTTGTATATAATTAGTTTTTGCACTTGAAAAGACTTTTCCTACATGCTTACAAACAAACTGCTGTCTGAGGGATGTGACCAGGTGGGGTTCTGCATTATGTGTGTAGTGTTATTATTTTCCCCTGAACTAGGAATTCGGTTGAAACCACTTGCCTGCTGGATTTTTCTAAGAAATCAAATTTTAAAATGACCATGAACTGATCCTTGCAATTCTTATCTGTTATTCAGAGTTGTATATAAAATACAGTTCAAGCCGGGGATATAGCTCAGCAGCACAGCGCCTGCTTGGCAAGTGCGAGGTTGTGAGTTTGATTCCCGGTACCAGAAAAACAACAACAAGAGCAAATAAAATAAAATACAGTTCAATAACATATCTTAATACTTTCCAATGATTTTAAACAGTTGCCACTATATTTCTCTGTAATTATAAAAAGGCATTTCTGGCTTATGGTATTACCTTTCGATGAAAGAGCTTCAGTTGCACACTAAGTGTTCCACTCTTATTCACCAAGACTGACTGAAAGAAAGCCTTTCTGGGAGGGAGTCACACTCTCATAGGTAATAGCAGCAGACCTTGGAACAGGAGTGACAAAACGTCACTGTCACTTTAGGGACCACCGCTTCTTGCCTGCTCTTTCTATGAGGTGGTTCCTGATGGCTGCTGGTCTTGTGAAAGAGGCAGGCTCAGAGCATGCTAGCTACGCATATTAACATGGTTTCATACAGGCAACGTTGAAGATCAAAAATGCAAGTGGTGAAATAATACATGCAGTATTATTCCATTCTTATGAAGCTCAGAAATGTGAAGAGAATATAATGATGCAGTATTTAGGGTTAAAGCACAAGAGTGATTCACACAGCATTTAAATGGGTGGTGATCACTTTCTGGGAGGAAAGTGTGAAATTGAGCAGGGTCATCAGAAGTGTGACAAGAATGGATGATGTTTAGCACTTAAATTTGGGACATTAGCAATTGAGTGTTCACTAACTGTTTCCTATTATTATTTATTCCTCAAAATATTCTTACATATCTTATATACATTTTTGTGTGCAGGATATAATTTATAAAACCCTTTTTAAAAGTTCGGGTTCTATAGCCAAATTACCTGGACTTGAATCCTGTGTCAGCCACACTGGCTCTGTGCCCTGTGTAAGTTAACTAACCTTTCTGTGTGTCAGTTTCCTCACGCATAAAACAGAGAAAACAACATCAGAGAGAAGTGAACATTAAAGGAACTAATTCGGATAAGATTGTATTATGTCTGGTACACAGTAAGTGCTTAATAAATGGCAGCTATAGTTTGTTTGTTTATTTGTTTTCAGTATTGGGGATTGAACCCAGGGCTTTGCCCTGAGCTACATTCCCACCCTTTAAAAAAAAATATTTAATTTTGAGACAGGGACTTACTAAGTCAGTGAGATCTCAGGCTAGGCTCAAAATTTGTGATCCTCCTGTCTCAGCCTCCAGAATGCTGGGATTACAGATGTGTGCCATCCTGCCCAGTAGCTATAGTATTTGATTGTTATATGCCTCAGAATTGCAAAGACCCTGCTATTTTATGGATGAAGACACTGAGGTCTTGAGGCTGTGAGCTGACTTGTCCAAACGCTCTGGAGCTGTTGACAAATCCGAACCACCTCACTCTTTCATACCACTTTTCCCTGGTGTTCATTTCTCTAAGTTTCCTAAGTAGAGAAGATCTTGGGTTCTTTACTTGTTCACTTTTTATAAATTTGTTTTTCATCCACAGGAATCCTGTACTCCACAGTTTCTCGTATTAGCACAAACAGACGCCTATTGGCGTTGTACAGAAGGGACCGACGGAGGTTCAGCTCCTTATTGTCAGTGGTGACAGGTCTCCGTCACTTTTTAGCTCAGCTGGTGTTTACCGGGCTCCTTAGCTTTCTGTGAGGTAGATTCAGTGAAGCAGAACGCTCAGCCACTGCTGGGACAACAACCGGGCTCATTTCTTATCTCCAAGTTGGCATTGTTTCACATTCCTATGTCCATCTCCCCTGCTGCGCCATGGCTTCTTAGCCCCTAACTCTGCAAAGAGCCAAAGCTCCATGTGTTTCCCTGGAGCTCAGGATCAGATGGGGACAGGTGTGCAGATAATTACTATACAAAGAAACAAATGAGATCAAAGTGGATAAATGCTTGGTGCTATAAGAAGATTAGGGAAAGGGAGATAGAATATTAGGTAGTCGGAGAGGAGTGGGGGTGATCTGCCTGAGGTTCACAGAGTGCATTTGTGGCCTGCTTTTAACACAAACCACCCCCCGGAAAAAGAAAGCAGGCTTCAAGTTTTCCCTCCTGGCCAAGGCAGGCACTCGCGTTTCACAGTGCTCAGTGCTCCGTGTTGCCCAGCCGCCTCCAGAAGTGAGGCCTGGCTGGGGAGTTCACCTGCCTGCCCATCTGTCAGGAAGGACTGAGGGAGGCCTATTTCAGGAAGCAGATTAACGACTTGCCTGGAATAGAAAACTGACTCGATTCACAGAAGCGGGGTGATGCTGAGGGCTCACACAGGCGAGTGGTTTCCAACAGATTCTGTATAAAAGGAAGGAAATGACTAGAACTCAGGGTCTAGATAGGGCTCCGAGTCAAGAGCTTGCCTGTCATGAACTGCAGAGCTATCCCAAGAATCTGCAGGCCTTGCACATACCAGCAGCCTGGACCCGGAAGGCCCCAGCTCAGTAGCGACCACCCTTCCAAGCCCCTGGATGTGCCAGCCAATGGCCATGTTGCAACAAAACAAACAAACAAAAAGCATATCAAGGCGCTCCCGATCACCTGTAGAGCTTTCACACTGATTGAAACAGACAGGAGTGTAATTCAAGCGAGGCACCAGAATTAACCCCAGGGCCACTGTTGCATGGTGGACCTATCATTTCTGGGAATTGATGATTTACTGAGGACTGAAGATATCTATCTAAAAGTTTTCAGAGAGCCCCAGATAAAGCATGTACACATCTCAGCATGTACACTTTCTCCCTCTTCTTTCAACCTCTCTGCAGCCGGTGCCTCCCTCACCTGTCATTATAAACACGGGTGAAAACACATTGTAAACATAAGTGAATCAACCCTCATGATCATTGTCTGTATGACACTTTAAGGTTTTCCAAAGTGGTTTTCTATGTCTTATTAAAATGACTGCCATGACCTCGTGGTGCTCTCTCTTGACATCACCACAGTGCTCTGCATTGTATATGGGTCATTTTGCAAGGCTAAGGCTCAGCAGGCTGAAAGACTCATCTACACGCATGCAACTCATGCTTGATCATGTGGCTCCACGCTCCCCTTTTCCTCTCCACCCTTCTCTCATCTGAGGCTCAGGATGTCCCTGGGAGAGAGTAACAGGAGGGTAACATAGATTGGCCAGGCCAAACACACAGTTACTGACCGGAAGTGAGGCCTCCTATTCCAAGCCCTGGCTGTCACTGTTATCCTTGTCATGGGAACATTTGAGAAAGAAATTGGACCCACTACTAGTGTAGTCTGCTAAGCACTTGCTATGGTCTGAATATGGGTATCCCCCCAAATTCATGTTAGGCTGTAGTGTGATACACACATTAAACAATGGGGTCTGTCAGAGGTGAATAGGATTAGCATCCTTGTAAAAGAGATTAAGGAAGTCTCCTTGCCCCTTTTACTGTGAGAAGATACAGCAAGAAGGCTCCTCTATGAGGAACAGGCCTTACCAGAACCCACATCTGCTGTACCTCGATAAGGGACTTCCTGGTCCCCAGAACTACAATTAGAAGGAATAAATTTCAATCATTTATAAATCGCCCAGTCTAAGATATGTTGTTATAGCAGTCTGATGGACAAAGCACTCATTAGGTGAGTTGAACAGATATGGATTGTATCTCTCTTCAGCAAATGGAAGATTGAAAGAAGGAAAATTTTTTTTTCTGTTTAGGAAAAGTTTTACTAATGTGTTAATATTTTAGTAAAGTTATTGCAATGGGTTTAAAAGGCACACAAACACATTATTATAGGTTATAAAGTAACAAAGGAGTTTTATACAATTAAACTATTACACAGGCATTCGGGATTTATTGAACTACCACCAGATCCAGAAAAGAAATTAAATCTGAAGGATTAAAGCCAGTATTAGCACTTACACTATCTCTGAAAATAAAACTTCTGACTGCTTCATTCTTTTCTAATATATTTCTTAACTTTCTCTCAAATACAATGCTCTCAAATCCCCCAAAGAATGAAGGGCATCAGAAAAACAATAAGAATTGCAATAGTCAGTGTATGCAAGAGAACAGAGTTAATGCAGGACAGAAATTTACAAGAGTAGCTTACAACATTTGCCCACCGAGTCAAATGTGGAAGAGTGCAGAGATCTCTGCATGCTAGAGACCTGAAGAATCCATCCAAGGGCCTGGGTCCCACGGTCCCAAGTCTGTATCAGGAGGTCGAGGAATCCGCGCTGGAAAACTGAAGGGTCCGCGCCGGAGAGGCCTGCGCAGAGAGCCCGAGGGCCGGCTGCGCCACAACCAGGAGAGACGTTCACGGCAAGGCAGAGAGCAGAGCTGCTCACCGGAGGCCAGCAGGTGCCTCTGGCGAAGGCGAAGACCGAAGCCCAGCCAAAGCTCTGAAGAAAAGCAGCCATAATGAAAATCAGCAGCAACAAAGCTCTTCCAAGGGAAATCAGCACAGAATCCTTCCCTCTTGTTCTTTTATACCGTTCCGAACAAGCCTTTTCAAGTGGGTCTTCCACACTCAGAACCATGCCGACTCAGGTCACGGTGGCGCTCCCCACGCACGGTGACCATTAATTAATTAACCACCACAGGAATACACAGACCAAACAAGAGCCAGAAATACAGACTCAAACCTGAAGGTTTAACTTGGAAGTCACTTATATTACTTTAACCGATCCTAAGATTTCTGTGCACTGAACACTGTATATCAAGGGTCTATGAATTAAAGGTTTGCCAGTTGTGTTAAAAATTAGCAATATCCACTATTATTCCTATCTGATTTTTCCCTTGTAAGTTATAGTTATAACAAAATTATAATTAAAACGTGTATTACACTTGCTTATTAACATTCAGGGACATTTATATGTTTGATGGTTAGCATCTACTTTATATGCTTACTTATTTCTTGTAATGGACAAGAAAACACATACCACATCTTCCTGCCCAACATTCAAGGTAATGCAATAATATAAAATTCTCCAAAGAAAACAACTGGAAGTTGCATAAAATACTGCTTTAATTAGGAATAATTGCTATTAGGAAACAAATAACATTCTACGTTATTTTCTCCTATGAGCTTCAGTATGAGAAACTGAACAACAGAAATCAGTCTTAGGATTTGAATCACAGCAAAATGAATAGTTCTCCAAAATCTGGCGGACGATTAGCAAAACAGAATCACAGACATGTGCACTCCACCTGGCGCAGAGCCTTTTATTACTTTGGAGGAATCAGACTGAACGCTGGCTTACGATGTGACTTGGTGAAGTCAAAAGGCTCCTGGGAAACTGGCCCAAGGAATAAAGTGGTACTGGCAGCAGCTAAGAAATAGCACTTTGCATTGGCTGACCAACTGCATCTTTTACTAATTGGCTTTGAATAAAATACCTGAAATGTTTCATTGTGTTTTCTCAGAAACTGTCAAAAGATTATAGAGTCCTACACAATTCGGAGACATAAAGTGGCTGCTGAGAGACCAGAGGTCACCCCAGGTGTGGAATTTGAGAAGCTTGGTCCTTGGAGTAAATGGCACTGTGGCTTTGGCAGCAGGTCCAAAGGAATGGTGCTCTGGAGGGAGGCAGGGAGCCTGTGATCAGTCAGTGGGGAGATGAGGGGCCCAGTGGGAGGCACGAGCTTTGGATCTATGGCTTCTCTTCCACCGTGCAAGCCTCTGTCTTCAGAAATGGTAACGTCAATAACGCAAGGTCCCTCTCAATGGGGACTGTTAGGAGGAAGCCTCGGGGAGCATCTGTCTCTTGCTGTTCTTTGGAGACTTTCATCAGAACCTTCTCATAGTGCGGTCCCATGCATAAGGAGATGGTAGATACTGTTAAAAAACAGGCTTAACAGCCTTAAAGACAGGACTGGCCCCCAAGCTCCTTTACTTCCCTATAAAGGTTATTTAGGGTTCAAACAGTTTTTCAAACCCTGCCTATCAACCTGCTTCTCCAGCTCCGCAGGTGCCAGTGCTGTGGTCCTGCTGAATGAACACTTTCCCGGACTTCCTGTCCAGGCAGGGGAGGTACCACAGGTCAGATCCTCGGCCTTGACCCGGAACTCCAGCTTGCCAGCCCCTCAAACCCATCACCGCCCAAAAGAGCCCAAAGCCTGTGCCCACCACTGCTGCCCTTCACCATGCTGTTGCAGCAACCACCCCGTCCCGGCCCCACATCCTCCACCCCGTTTCGGCCCAGGGAACACCGACCTGCCTCCCCTGCCCTCCTGAAAGAAGGAAATTTTCTGTAAATTCAGCCCCAAACCACATTAACCCCAATTCTCTGGGCACAGGCAAAACCATACTAATTTCTTCTCTCTTTCTGGTAATGTAGATTCCTCCCTCAAGGGCCTAATATCTAAATCAACACAACCAGAACATTTTCTTCTGCTATTTTATTATTTACTAAACTACACTTTTGGAGTTGGAAGGGACTTCAGGGAGAATTTAGCCAGACTGTTGACTCTATGGATGAAGAGACTGATGGGGCCGGCAGTCCCCGGCCACACAACTGGCTCACCTCCAAGACCAGGCCTCCAGTCCTAGCTGCTCGCATCTTTCCAGCCTCCATCCTGGACCCTTGGATTGTGAACCTTTTTGATTTAGCTTTCAATAAAGGAAATATAGAGGTTTACCCTTTGCTTAAAATGTTGAGGGCATTGGCAGGTGATTAAAGACAATGAAAACGTCAGAGGCAAAAGCCAGCCGTGAAACCATCAAGAGAAGAAGAGGAAGAGGACAACCAGGGCCACTGCCTTGCCTGTGCTCAGCAAGCTCCATGGCCAGAGCTTGAACCCTCAGCAACTCACCCTGGGACTTCATGGGCTCCAGGGTGCTTCGGGGAGCCTCCCCACCCCTCTGTCCAAATGCTCCAAAGGCAAATCTGTAGCCCAGCCTGGCTAGGTGCAGGTTAAAAGAATCATAAAGGACAAATATCCTTTATACAGATGTTTTCTCAATCTGTCCCCCTCAAAGTATACAAATGCTGCGCACTGATGGTTGAGAAGGCGAGAAAAGGCAGCAACAGAAAAAGGCAACAGTAAAAATCACTCTGATAACTACTGCTACATCAGTTTTTTCTCTGCTCTTCTAGACTTTTTCTCATCCACATATGTGTGTATTTTCACAGAAATAGGATTGTATGCTGTAGTCTGACTTGCAATCTGCCTCTGCCACTTAGGAGATCGTGAACAGCTTTTCAGGTTGGCATGTTAATGCGCGTGCACTCCTGCACTGTTGTGTGTGACGGCAGAGTGGTAGCTACTCCAGACTCTGCTAAGGGCTGTGTAACCATGCTTGTTAGTTGCATCTACGGGCATCTATTGAACTTTGAAGAAGAAAGTGTGTGTGTGTGTGTGCGTGTACATATGTATCATATATGTATGGTCTTGCTTAGAGCCATAGCAATCCAGCAATATGTGCTTTTCACATATTAATTTATTTACTGCCTATAAGTTCTCAAGATAAAGGTTCTTGGGCCGGTGAGACAGCTCAGAGGCATAAGCGCCGGCCTGGCAAGCACAAGGTCCTGAGTTTGACTCCCAGTACCCACATAAAAAGAAAGATAAAGGTTCTTTGTCATCCCCATTTTACAGATGAAGAAACTTCTGCAAGGTCAGACACAGCATGGGGCGGTGTGGAGATTCCGTTATGCCATCCAGACCACCACCTTCCAGTGACGGCTCAGCCCGTTTTGTTTTCACTCTAATTTCTTGATTACGTGAACTGGGAGAGCTGGCAGGAAACATCCATTCCCAAAGAAAGAAATCTTACTTTGACAGACACAAAGTCCAGAGATGTCTTGAACTTCCCGTCAGCTGCCTGTGAGCTCCTTAGAGCTCATGACTGTGGATCCACCCAGCTCTCTGCCCTCGCTTTTTCTGGTCCGTCTCTCCCCACCCCTCTGGCTTGACCCTTCTCACCTCCTCTGGGAGGAGGGTTTGGCTGCATGTGGCAGGTGCTCTATCAGATTCCTTTTGTTGTGGAGGAGATTCAGTCCCTCCAGTAAAACAGTGCACGACAAATGCACCTCTTCTTGTTGACGCCTCTCAGAACGGAACAGTGTGCGCTGCTATGCTGAGTGGCTTCTCAGACTTCCTCCCAGGAAGGGCTGGGAGGGGGTTGGGGGAGGAAGGAGAAGAAGAAAACCCCCATCCTGCCACAACACAGAGCCAGATTTTGCTCTGCTTTGATGCTAGTCTCTGGTTCTCCCTGGTCCGCTCTGAAGTTTGGGGGTGAGGGAGGGAGGGGAACATCTGAGCACTGAGCCGCTCTAAGAAGCTGTAGGTGAGCAACCCTGGAAAGACGTCTCTAATTCCCCTCCCTTCCAAAGACTAGCGTCTGGGGGAGCTGCTGTTAGAGGGTTTACAGAGTGGAAACTCACTGTGTCTTTCGCTGCCAGGACTTTTTCCGGTCTGCCCTTTCCAGTGGCTCTGTGGCCACCTGGCTAAACTGCTATAGTGAAGGACCTTTTAAAAAAGTTTCCAATCACTACAGATCAATACTGACGAAAAGCACAGTGAATTCTGGAAGCAACAGATAAAGCAATAGGAAAAACAAACTAGGAAAAAACAAGGACATATAAAACTCAAGCCCTTAAAAAAAAATTACTATCAGATTCACTAGACATTGTCCAATGGCTATGAAAATTTCTGTGTTTCGTGCTCTCTGTCTGTGCCGCCTTGCCGTGGTCCAGTCACAGTTAGCAAACCTACCCCAGACTACGGATGGTCCTCTGGGCAGTGTTGGCCTAATTCGCTCACTTCTCTGTTTAGGAAAGTTCATTCATTCACTGCATAAACAGTCATTATTATCTGCCACAAGCCGGGCATCCCAGCGACCTCACGTGATTGGTGTGACACCGTGTCACCTGTCATCACCCCATAATTACATTTCAGAAGCCACATAACTCATCAGCCCAACTTGACGTTCGCCATAATAGCATTGAAAAGACAAGTTGTCCTCGGGTTGATTACCGAGGCTGGGAAAGGCCTATTTTTGCGTGTAATATAATTTACAGTCTCCGTCTGGGAAGAAAATCAGTGCTCTGGATAAAATGCCCAAGCCATTTTCTGACAGGTGGCAATGGGAGTAAGACGCATTCTGGGAACCAGTCACCCGCAGCAGACTGTCAGACCGCATCTACTTGACCTCTAACCAGACCTTCTTTTCTGTCTGTGTCTACTCTGACTGTGACCGTCTGGCCATTCCCTTTCCTATAAAATGCTCCATTGAGTGTGGACTTTTGAAATGGACGCCATGAGGCCCTTTCCTGGGGTGGGGGCAGGCAGGCTGCGACACAGCGATGACTGGCGATGGTCACTAAAGAGCTGTCAGGAGATTGTGCCAATGGCCTGGTGGAGTGGGTTAGTGGGAACAAGGGGCCCAGAGCAAGCTTTGTAATGGGTCTTGGTTTTCTCATCACCGAAATAAAGGCAGCAGTTCTTCCGGGAGTGTTGTGAGAATTGAATGTTGAACAGTAAGGGCGGGTCGCTTTGCCTGGTGTGTATTAGTTGCACCATGCACGGTCAGCCACGGCAATGAGATAAGTGCAGGGCGCTGGTCTCTGAAGGTGTGGGCATGTACCACCCTCAACGTGCCACTCTCCACTCTGGCGGGTTAACTCTCCCAGTCAAAGGCTCTTGAAAAACAGCAGGTGCAAAAAAAGAAAAAAAAATTTTTTTCGACCTTCGTATTTTCTTTTCCCTTCTTTTTCTTTGTGTGGTACTTACTGGAAACCAAACTCAGGACCTCACACTTGCCGGGCAGGCACTTATGCCACTGAGCTATATCACCGGCCCTTGTATTTTTTCATAAAAGCAGTAGACAAAATCTCCAAGTGAAGATACAACATTCTGAGCTTCAATGTTGAGAAGCAGCAATAAAAATTCTGTGCACATCTTGTTACAATAACTCTTATCTTTTAAACCTTTCCATATAATTTAATTGCTTCTTCAAAACAGTTCTTTGTCCCATTCAGTGTATGGGTAACCAAATCGCACTGATTTTTTGGGTCTTCATTTCCTTTTTATTTTATATTTTATTTTTTGAGATGGGGTCTCCTTATGTAGTTTAGGCTGGCCTTGAACTCACTATGTAGCCCAGGCTGTCCCCGAACTTGTGCCAATTCTCCTGCCTCAGCCTCCCTAGTGCTGGGATTACAGGTGTGCACAACCACACCCAGCCTGGGTCTTCATTTCCTGATGAGGGCTTCTGTGCCGTGTTAAACACTTATGAAGTAAATTTGTTTGCTTTTCTCCATTAGCTTATCTTATGTCAGCTAAACTCCAGGGCCCAGCTGGGACACTGTCTCTCTTACAGTGGAGTCCAGGAAACCTGGGTTACTACTTTGCATCAAACCCAGCTCTAGGCCTCAGCCTGCTCTAGCAGGCCCAGCTCAGAGGAAGCAGCTCCACTGTGGGGCTCAGGGAAGAGGCCATCTGTGGCCTTGGGCGCCTAGTCCCTCAGGGTGGGGGCTGTCTGAAGCAGAAGGTCAGCGGTCAGCAAAGCTTGCATGGGGGGCCGACACAGCTCCTCCTAAGGCTGTGGGGGGCGGGCTTGAGGCCTGTTCTGGAGGAGGGACTTGGCTGGAGCAGGGCCTCTGCAGGTGTGTGACCTGGAAGCCCGCCAAGCCTGTCACCCCCTGCTGCCACCCTTGTGGTTTTGCCACTGTGGCTGTTTCTAGGTTGTCCTTTGAGCCCGAGGTTGGGCTGGGGCAGGGGATAGGCTGTTGGGTTCGGTCTGGGTCTGTTTTCTTCTTTCTGCTATTGGCCGGAAGACTCACACTCCGCAGTAGGGAGCAAGTGGAGTCGTGTTGGAGGCTCTGGGAGAGGGAAGGGAGAGACAGGGGGAGGTGCAGAGGGAATGGAGGGGAGGCAGGGAGGGTGGGCATCTGGCCTGCTTCATCTTGTGCAGACTGACAAGAACTGTTCTTGGCCACGGCCTCCTGTGGTGAAGGGCAGGGGGAGGACGCAGAAGAGGAAGAGCCCAGCATTGGCAGGTGGTAGAGTGAGAATGGGAAAATGGCGCTGGCTCTGGGTGCACTGGGTCAGCCCACAGAGTGTGACAAGCCCTGCACAGGCTGTGAGTCCTCTGTCCCACTGTCCTCTCTGACTGGAGCCTGGTTCAGTGAATGGCTTACACAACTGTGATCAGCTGTCCAGATGGGGGGAAGACATTCTGTGGAAGGAGAGGGCTCATGAGGAACTGAGACAAGTGAAGAGGTCAAACCCACTCTTGGTTATGGTTACACCGTTTTATGGGTGTAAAAATACAGTCCATTTCCAGAAAGACTCACTAATAGGCATCAGTCTTGCTCATGGAGCACAGCTCTTTACTTTCTCCACCTAGGTGTCGATAAACCCTGTGCACTCTAGTTCATCTTTTCTCCTCCTTTTCCACCAGACTTGGGCTCTGTCCTGGTTTAGGACTTCAGAGGGAAATTTTCACCTCCAACTGTAACAGGGACTTAGAGGCTGGGCCTACAGATGCCCCATGGGCAGCTAAGAGCAGGATGGAGCTTGGCATCTCTGCCTTCATTTTGTTTCTCTGATTACCTTAAAACTTCGGGTCAGATCCCTGCTCAGCTCTGCAGGTAGGCACGTTAATCACCTAAACCGTGTTTGTATTCCAAGGTCTATTAGCCCAAAATTTACCAAGCTTATTTCATCCCCTTCAAGACTGAGGACACTAAGATAAGAGCAACTAAAGGAATTTTCAAGATTTTCAGGGACATCTAATTCCTAGCTTTCACAACGTCCAGTTCCAGAGACCTTGGAGCAATGCCTAGAAGTCTTGAGTCATTGTCCTAAATCTGCAGCCACCTCAGCTTCCAAGAAAAGCAGCACCTCACAGACCACCCCATAGTGAGACCACCCCTAAAGTGGGAGCAATTACCCCATGAAGGGAACTGGGTCTCCCCCAGCAGGAGCTACCATCTTGTGATGGGAACTGAATTGTCCCCTCCAGTGACGATGGCTCTCCCAGGACCACACAGAACCAGTCCTGAGATACAGATCAATCAGACCCTGACTAACCAGCATGACCTATGCTGTGCAAACCCCCAACCCTTGCCTTTGCTTCCTTTTTCTATAAAACCTTCAAGATTTTATCAGCTCCTTGAAGACAGATCTTGAATCTCTTCATCTCTGCCTCTCAGCATGGCCATGCTGGTTAAAACTCCTTTCCTGCCCTTTACCACTGCTTGGCCTCTTGATTGGCATTATGGGCTAGGTGGCCAAGGTTGGTCTGTTGGGACCTCCAGAGCCTGGGCTTTTGCCCCAAAACTCTAGTAATGCAACTTTTCTCCTGCTAATATTCACTGCATCTTACAGGACAGTGCTGGTGCTTAGTTCTGTTAAATTAGATTTTATCTTTCCCATCCCATCAGATGACATCTTTTTTAGAAAGAAAAAGAAAAAAGAAAAAGGCTAAGGAACATGAATGGAGAAAATACTGCATAGCCACATAATTTTTTGCTTTAATTCATTTACTTATTGGAGAAAATATCTAAAGCTTACATTGGATTCTCAAAAGAGTCATTGACCCCAGAATTTCAAGAGCTCCTCTTATAAAAAGATTCATGAAATACCCTGAGGAAAGGGCACAGAAAGTTCAGGGAGGGTTTATTAAATTTATTTTATCTCACTCTCTGATTTTTAGCAGGTTATCTAATTTTTTGTAAACCACAGGCATGAACATTGCTGCTTATTTTCCTGCCTGGCTTTGATGGTCCTCAGAGTCCCATTGTTCTAATTGCCAACTAGCAGGCATCCCATGCTTAGCCTGACATCTTCCAAGCTATGCTCCATTGTGCCACCAGAGTTGTGACCCTAAGTTGTTTCTCTTCATTCGGTCTCCATCAAACTCCAGGCAGCTTTCTCACTGGGGTGAAACTCCCCCTTCTCACCTGTCGGACCTTATGTTGCCACCGTCGGGCACCATGGCCATCTGCCTCCATCCAGACATCATTCATAATGTCCTTGTCACCCTTCTCCAGATTCTTCCTACCACTGGAGACCAGCTGTCCTGAACGAGGTCCCTGCCTCTGTCTCTAGTAGCACCCCCCCCATTACAGACCGTCGTTGTCTCCTTGCCCACCTCTGTACTGGCCTATGAGGCTCCTCAGGATGGGGGCTGGATCTTGTTTCCTGGTGTCTGCTCAGCGTGCCCTGCGGTGCCTTGAACACAGCCCAGCGAGTACTCTATACCCATGGGTTACGCGTACATGGATTCTGGATATTCAGAATATTGCTTCTGTGCTAAGCATGTACAGACATTTTTCTTGTCGTGATTCCCTGATAACACAGGGCAATGATTTGCCTGGTGTTTACACTGAATTATATATGTAAGAAATCATGGGATGATTTAAAGTATACGGGAGGAACTTGTGTAAGTTACATGCAAAGACCATGCCATTAGTCCCGTTGGTGATGCCATTATCCACAGGAGGCCCCGGAACCAATCTGCCTCAGATATCAATGACACTTCCTTGCCTAATAAATATTTGGCAAATAAAGCCTTATCTGAGCATCGTAATGCATTTTGATCCTGTATTTTCTCAAACTTTTATTATATTTGTTGTTTCTACCTCTGATTCATGATGAGAATTACTGGGACAATTCTAATAAAATACAAATTCTCAATGTTCTAGTCCCACTCTGGAGGACAGGGGCCCATCATCTCCATTTTCACAAAGTTTCCAGGTGAGCCTGATACCAAGTTTGCTTTATGTATTTTTATTTTGTTTTGTTTTGGTTTTTGAGATGGGTATTGCTATATTGCCCACACTGATCTTGAGTTTATGAGCTCAAGTGATTCTACTGCCTCAGGCTGCCAAGTAGTGATCGTAAATCCATTAAATGTTAATGTAAATGACACATTCTTTAATTTAAAAAAACCTGTATTTTCCTAAATGAAAATTTACGTTCAGAAGAGTTCCATTGTTATATATTTTTGCAAGTAACTTTAATGTCTAACTTTATAGATGGTAGCTAAATCTCACATCTGTATCTGCATTCAGTTTGATATAATTTGCAATTAGTTTTAGATGCAGCATATAAAGAAAATCCAGCATTATTCGTATGTGTAGTTAGAACAAAGAGAAGAATAATTGTCAAATAACTGTGGATATTTCTCTTTGATACTCCAAAGAGTGGTACAAAGTTATTAAAGGTTAGTTGCAATGTGGAATATCAAATAATATAATAAACTTTCTGAATTCTGTACATTTGTATAAAGAGTGAAAGTGAAGTAGATAAGCAAGGTCTTAGTATTATCATGAATCTGGTTTCCTCATAATCCCCTGAAAGAGTCTTGGGGATCCTTAGGGGTTCCTAGACCACACACTGAGAAGCTCCACTATATTCCACAATGTTCAGCACTTGTAATTTGTTCTCAGGTTTAGATTTATTAATTCAACATATGTTCATTGATTGCTGCTATGTGCCAGTTGCTGAAGTTCTAAATGTAATGGATCCCACAACCAAATATACGATCAATGTACTTTATGTGCATGTTTGAAAATGTCACAACGAACCCAAATGTTTCATATAATTAATGTACACTAATACAAATTATATTGAAGACAGAGGCCCCAATTTCAGGGTTGCCACTAGCGAAGCCAGTTTCAGGGTTGCTGGATGGCCGCTTGGCACCTTTCTACCTTTGGGAGAGACATGCATACTTTTGCACAGAAAGTCCCCGCTTTGGTGAAACTTACCTTGCATGGGACGCAGGGTTGGTGAGAGGAGGGTGGCAGATCTGCGGCTGCCACTGACTCCTTGGCTGACCACATGTAGGTAGTAAATAACTTACGCAACTTCTCATGAGGGCCCTGTACTTCATATTTTTCTTGTACTTTAAGCAGATAAGCTTCAGAGCCAGAGTTTGAACTCTGGCACTGAGGTTTCGGAAGGTTCCAGTAAGTCTGTGACCTTAGTCACTAGACCATGCACAGAGCGTGTGTGGGTGTGTGTCGTAACTGATAACACTCTTTTCTTTCAGGCTTAATGCACCCCAAAGGGCTTCTCTACACACTTGATGAACTCAGTACTTCCTAAAGACAACAGAAACTCTTAATGGAGAAGAACTGAGCCTATTCCACTGACGGATTTATGCATAGTCCTCATCAGACATTTTCTACCACCTGTGGTTTCACCAACCTGAGGTTAACTGAGGTCCAGAAATACAGCGCGGTACAATTAGATATTTTGAGAAAGAGGGAGAGAGCGAGAGAGACCACACTCAGAATTTTTATTACAGATACTCTTGTAGTTATTCTATTTTATTATTGTTGTTAACCTCTTACTGTGGCTAATGGATAAATGAAGCTTTATCATAGCATGGCGACCTGGGAAAAGACACAGTACATTCACATGACAGTGTTTTGGTCAATGATGGACAGACAGGAGATGGTGGCTATACCAGTCTAGTATGTTATCGGCTCTACCATCTTGGTTCGTGTAAATACTTTCTACCATGTTTACACAGCACCAGAATCACCTAATGATGCATTTCTCAGAAAGCACAACTGATGGGAAGCAACACATGACTTTCTGTATAGGGTTCAACACTGTCTGTGGTTTTAGGTATTTACTGGGGGTCTTCGAATGTATCTCCTGCAGATAAGAAGGGAGATACTGTATACAGTTAATATAAGCACAAATACTTCTGTGTATGGTTCACTTAAGCACACATATATGTCACAGACAAGTGTGTAATGAAGACAACACCCTTCAATAGCCACAAAGAATACTGGTTTATTTTGGTGTTAACTACCCAAATCTTTGTCACTGATGAATCCCTTAGCCAAGTGACATTATTACCTAGGAACTGGCTCTGTCCATTCTGTCAAATGCTCCTGATGGTTGAGGTAGAAGAGCTGAGAATTTCCTGCTGGATTTATTAGCATAGCAACAAGCTTGCTGCTTTGCGAGAGCTTTGGAGAGAGCAGTTTTAACAGAAGATGTAGGCAAACCTGGAGGGGAGAGGGCTCCTTACAGAATTTTTAGTCTAACTCAAATGTCAAAGAATAAATCCTCCCTTAGCTGTACTTCTATTTCTGTATTAGGTTTAGTTATTCTTCAGTTCTTTGCTGATGCATGAATTTGTGCAATGATTAGAGATGCAGTTCTCCACCTGCTTTGCAGACATCTTGACTGCAGTTGCTTTCAAGTGGTTGGTGGGGTGAGGGACCCCTCTCTGTTGTAGACTGATGAAGCTGGTGCGTGCTGAGCTGAGAATAGCCTGGGCCTGGGGGGGGGTCTTGTAGCTCATTAAGGCTCACATCTGCAGGCCTTCCTGCAGGTGTGCAGGGCTCTGTGAATGCGGTGGCCCAACACACAGAGACATGGAGGAGGCCCAAGGATGTGGTTGGTGCAGATGGGGAGGGAGGGAGAGAAGGAGAGGGGAGGAGAACTAAACGAGGTCTGGCAAAGTCAGGCTAGGAGTGGCTCTCCATGCAGCTTTGCCATGACCTGCTTTCCCAGCTGCAGTGTCTTCAATCACAAAAAGTGACAATTGGCCACTACACCCAGCCACAAAGGTCCTTTCTGGTGCTGAGCAGTACTATGTGAGTGTAAGTTCCATGGGCTTAGAGCAATTTCAAGTTTTTCTTGTTCTTTTTCAATGTTGCACCAAGTAGAGAAGAATGTTTCAGAAATTAATTTATTTTGGAACTCAGTACTACATACAAAGAATAATAGGATGTAATGGTCTCTTTTGGATATTTAACATGTGTTCCCACAATGTTTTATAAATTTTATAATCTTGCCTTCATGTAGTATGATGGTAGAAAGCCAGCTTTTAGCATTATCAGATGGCTCTGAGTTTCAGTGTTTCCTGGCCATTTGTTAGCTGTGTGACCAAAAGCAAAGACCTTGGTTTCTCAACTATAAAATGAGGACCACACAAATACTTTTCTTTGGGGTTTTTCTAGGTACTATGTGTGATAAATGAGTATTAAGAGGTCAGCATGAGGCCTTAGCACATTAGCTGCTATTGTGATCACCGTCTGTGAAGTAGTAGAAAAGGGAAAAAGAATAAACCCTTTTTATAACTAGGGCAATAAGAGCCTGTATTCAACTGGCAATATATAGGAGAAGAATGAGTCTCACTAGTTCAGAGGTCTTCATCAGTGTACCCCTTCCTTGGTAACTCACGTCACCAAAGTTCCTACCCCTAAGTAAATTCACTCTTCTCCTTTGGAAGAATGCCAGAGTGGAAGGAGGGTCTTCTACTCAGTGGTAGCATCTGGGAGGAGGGAGTTTCCACCTGCAGCCTTGGACAGGCTGAGGACCGAGTGTGACTGCAGCGCCCCTGTGTGATGTCCCGTTAGGGAACATGGAGCTGCGGTTGTAGATCCAGGGACGACAGGGATTGTGTTGCTCCATCTGGTTGGCTGAGCATAGCAGCCTCCTGTCATGAAAAGCAATGGCCCAGGACCGAATCTTTATTTCCCCTGATGCACTCAGATCTGGAGCTAGAGATGCCGGAATTCTGTTTGGTTTTTAACCACTCATAGGGATGAATGTGGATGTGGCAATGAGGGAAAGGCCCTGAAAGTAAGCATTCAAATTGCAGGTTTAAGAGAGCAAAAAGTGTGTGCTTATAGGAAAGGAAGAAGTTAAAGTATCATTATTTGCAGATGACATGATACTCTGCATAGAAAACCCCAAAAACTCCACCAAAAGATTTGTAGATTTAATGACCAAATTCAGTAGTGTAGCTGGATACAAAGTCAACACTCAAAAATCAATAGCCTTCCTGTACACAAACAATAAATTCACTGAGGAGAAATTAGGGAAACAACACCCTTCACAATAGCATTCAATAAAATGAAATACTTAGGAATCAATCTAAAAAAGGAAGTAAAAGATCTATACACTGAAAATTACAGTTCTTTAGAAAAGGAGATTGAAGAGGATATCAGAAAATAGAGCTATCCCCTGCTCGTGGGTAGGAAGAACCAACACTGTGAAAATGGCCATACTCCCAAAATTGTTATACAGATTTAACGCAATCCTGATCAAAATACTATTAACATACCTCACAGAACTAGAGAAAACATTCCTAAAATTCATTTGGAACCAGAAGAGAGCTAGAATAGCAAAAGTAATTCTGGGCAACAAAGGCAAGGCAGGGGGCATCACAATCCCTGACTTGAAATTACACTACAAAGTTACTGTGATAAAATCAGCATGGTACTGTCAAAAACACAGACTTGAGGATCAGTGGAACAGATTAGACGATGCAGGCACAAATACAAACACACTCGGCCACCTTATCTTTGACAAAGATGTCAAACATGTTCACTGGAAGAAAGATAGCCTCTTTAATAAATGGTGCTGGAGGGCCAGGGATATAGCTCAATGGCATAAACTCCTGCCTGGCAAGTACGAGGTCCTGAGTTTGACTCCCAGTACCCACATATAATAAATAAATAAATAAATAGTGCTGGAAAAATTGGCTTTTCACATGCAGAAGATTAAAAGTAGACCCAGGTCTATCACCATGCACTAAAGTCAAAATGGGTCAAAGATCTAAATATTAAAACAGAGGGCCAGTGAGATGGCTCAGTGGTGTAAGTGCCTGCCTGGCAATTGTGAGGTCCTGAGTTAGACTCCCGGTACCCACATAAAACAAAAACAAAAACAAAAACAAAAACAAGGGGCCGGTGAGATGGCTCAGTGGCATAAGTGCCTGCCTTGCAAGCGCGAGGGCCCGAGTTTGACTCCTGGATCCCACATACGGAAAAGGGGCCGGTGATATCGCTCAGTGGCACGGGTGCCTGTTGGTGCGCGAGGTCCTGAGGTCAACCCCCGGTACCCACAAAAAAAACCAAAAAAAAAAAACAAAAACAAATGAAAACAAAAACAAAAACAAACCAGAAACACTAAATCTACTGGAAGAGAAAGTAGGTAGAAATCTTGAAGACATAGGTGTAGGCAGAGAGTTCATGAACAAAACCCATGCCGCACGGGAAACAACTCAAAGAATCAACAACTGGGATCTCATCTTACTAAAAAGCTTTTGCACATCAAAGTAAATTACCAACAATGTGAAAAGACAACCCACAGAGTGGGAAAAAATTTTAGCCAATTGTCCTTCAGACAAAGGATTGATATCTAGAACATATAAAGAGTTGGAAAAAATCAAGCCCCTCAAATTCAAAGACCCAATCCAAAAATGGGCATCTGAGATGAATACACACTTCTCAGATAAAGAAATACAAATGGCAAATAAATATATGAAAAAATGTTCAACATCACTAGTCATTCGAGAGATGCAAATTAAAACAACACTGAGATTCCATCTCACCTCAGAAAGAATGGCTATTATCAAGAAATCAACCAATAATAAATGCTGGAGGGGCTGTGGGGAAAAAGGAACCCTTCTCCACTATTGGTGGGAGTGTAGACTGGTGCAACCACTGTGGAAATCAGTGTGGTGATTCCTCAAAAAACTAGGATTAGAGGTCCTATTCAACCCAGCTATTCCCCTTCTGGGTATCTTCCCAGAAGAATTAAAAGCATCATACCACAGTGATATATGTGCACCCATGTTTATAGCAGCACAATTTGTAATAGCTAAATCTTAGAAACAACCCAAATGCTCATCAAGTGAGGAATGGATAAAAAAGATGTGGTCTTTTTATACTATGGAATACTACTCAGTCATGAAGGATAAACTTGAGACTTTTATAGGTAAATGGATGCAACCAGAGACCATAATCATAAGTGAAATAAATCAGACTCACATGTGTAAGTTTCATATTGTCTCCCTGGTGCGAGGAACTGAACGAGTAAATAAGGTCCAAAATGCACAATAGATATTGTGAAATGGGAAGAAATTGTTCAAAAGTAAAAAGGAACTAGGATGGGCGAAAGGGGAAAGGAAGGAAGGGAAAAGGAAAAAAACCACAAAATAGTTGTACTACTAGTTTCTCTTAGTTCACTGAAAAGAAAGGTTTGTGCTAATATCGTTCAGAGAATTTTATAAGCTCATATCTTGTAAGCTGATTAACTGCTTTAAAGATAACAATATTCAATGTATTAACTATTGTTATTCTCCTATTATTTTGGTATGAAATTTTGTTTTAATTTTTTTCCATAAAATAAAAATTAAAAAAAAAAATTTTGTGCTTATGTAGTAGCTTGTCTTTATGTCTCCCAGTAAAACACACCAATCCTCTAAATTAGATTGATTGGTAAATGTCAATAAAATAATCCATTGAGTTACATTGTAACTAATGCCCTGCATATACTTATACTTTTATGATAGAATTGTATAATGATCTATATTTTTCAAATTTTAAAATAATAGTACATTTATTAACAATTTATTAAAATTTTATAAATAAGAGTAACTATTTGTATATATTTATTATCTTCCAGTCATTTTCAAATGTATAGCTATATTTTTGTCAAATTGCGGTTAATGCGTAAATGGTATTTTGTGTATGTTTCTTCCACGAAACATTATTTCTGGGACAAATTTCCATATTTTCCCCTGGCAAAATTTATTTTGTGGTTAGATATTTTATTGTGTGAATGGACACTGTAAATATGTATTTTGCTTCTGTATTACAGAGTCTCTTCTGAAGGCCTTTATACTATGACCAGAAGGTAATTATTGTAAAAGTTATTTAATAGTTAACAAATATTGGTTCCCCTGAGTTCTTAGGATATTTCTAAAATAACAATTTTTAAATTTAGCTTTGATTGATAATAACTTCCTGGGGCAACATAAGGATTAGAAAAAAATTTTACAGAGGAAAGGAACTAAAGTAGCTTTGTTGAACATTTATCAGGGACAGTAGTAGGTATGACATACAGTGACAAATGTGGGAATTAAATGCTGGCAATCTAGCTCCGGACTTCTGCACTAAACTACCATGCTGTTCTGCAAAACCTAACTCAGTTTGTGAAGAACCCTTTGAGGTATGTGTATTTAATTCCATTTCACAGAGAAAACTGAATTGGAGAGAGGTTAACACAAGAGTTCAATCTGAAATGTATATGAGGGGTCACTTTTAGAAGATTTTTTCCCCATCCACTTTCCCATTTTCCCCTTTTGATTATATAGATCCTAATCTCTTTTGGCTTACAAGTCTTGATATCCATGGTTCTTAGAATCATTTAAGTGTAATTTTAATCCAATGATGAGAGAAAAACATAAAACTCAAGAATGATAATGGCAGCTGTCACTCAGCTACTCTGACAAAGTCAATAGAAAATGTCAGGAAAGGTGGAGAGTGCCAAAATTCATGCCTCAACTCAAGGGGCTACTCAGCCCCGCAAAGTGTTGTGCAACATGTCTAGATGTATCAGTTAGCTATTGCTATGTAACAAATGACCCCAGAACTCTGTAGCTTAAAACAGTAAGCATTTCTTATTGTTTACAACTTATGGATCAGGAGGATGGTTCTAGTCTTGGCTGGATTCACTCACGCATGTGTGGTCAGCAGGCAGGTTAGCTGTGGGTTGACTTTGCTGATCTTGGCTATGCTTTTTCACACATCTTAGGCCAGGCCTCAGCTAGCACAACTGAGACAAGTTGGTCTCTCAACCCCCAACAGATAAGGCCAAGCTCGTTCACATGGGGTCTCGGCAGGTTTCCAAGAAAGAGGGAGAAAGGATATAAGCTCTTTGAGGTCCAAGCCCAGAACTGTCACACTAATTTCTGTTGGCCAAGGCAAATTAGAAAGGCAATCAATCCAGAGTCAAAATGTAGAGATACAAAACTCCACCCTTACATGGGAAGAGCTGTAGGGTCGCATTGCAAAATCTGTGGACAAAGGGAGGGGGAATAATTGAGACCATTTTTACCTCAGTCTACCACATTATGTCTTCAGGAGAAGGCAGAAAGCCAGGTCTTTATGTGGAATCTCTTGAACTGTAAATGTTGTCAACTACTTTGCAAACTAATTAGACACTGGTGGGCCAGTATGACATGGACCAAACAGATCACGTCTGAGCTGGATGTGGTTTGTAGGTTGCGGATTTGCAATTGCTAGGTAAATAATTTGTTCACGTTTCCACAGTAATTGGCTGAATAGGAGATCTGCTCCTGTGTCTGTCTGGGCTGTAGGTCCATATTCCTTCAATGAACATTTGTGTGCCTTCGGAGCACAAGACAGACAAAGATCAGTAAAACTCAACCCTGTCTCTCAAGGGACTTAGGTTCTAAGTGGGAGACAATATGCAAATCACCATTGTCTTCATGGGATTCAAGGTCATACATGTTTGTGCTGTAGGTCAGATGCTTTCTCCCTGTGCCGGGAACTTGATTAGTATAATTCTTGGCTCTCTCTCTCTGTGTCTCTTTGTCTGTCTCTGTCTCTCTCTCTCCCTCTCCCATTTACACATCCCGTACCATGGGGTGGAGTGACTTACCTAACTGGTAAATGTAGGGAAACAGTTGTTCAGCCCTCCATTCTCTCAGGACCAGGGCTTGCCAGGGACAGCGCGTGTTCCTGGAGCAGACGTCTCCACGCGAGCCTCTCCCCACCCCCACAGCTGAGCCACTGAGAATGATGGGAAATCTGTCTGGCTCTGGGCTTCAGGGAGCAAGCTCATGTACCCCTGAGCTAGTGTTATCAGTACTAAAGGTGACACCTTGACATCTGGCTTTCTCTTCTATTCTTAACCTGTTCAGAACATGGGTAATGAATAGAAAATGACTGATTGGGTGGCTGTACCTAATGCTAAGGCCAGGCTTCGTGAACACACACACACATGATGTCCACACATTCATATGTGGTGCCGTGAGAGACCGACTGCTTGCACCTTTAACATGCTGCTTCAAAACTCAACCTTGCGCTCAAGCATGCCTCCTTAGGGATATAAATCTCAACAGGAGCAAAGGAAAAAAATGTTCTTAACTCAAATGAAAGCTAGCACTGAAACCATGGGGCGGTGCCTCTGTCACATTACAAAATTCCCGTCGCGGTGTGGCCCTTACTCTACCTTCAGCAGTCTCTCTAGATAGTACCTTCTTGCGGACACTCTGCCTCCTGTCCCCACATCGCAGAGCATGTGCTTTCGTAAGCCAGGGCATGTGCTTCCCAGGAGACGGGTTCGGTTGCACAGGACTGTTGGGGCTGCCCTCTGGGTGTGAGCTTCGGGAGTTCATTCCCCAGAAGGGGCCTGAGTGCAAACTGTGATGAGCGCCGGGAAGCAGTGGGGCAGGGGCTGCTTCCCTGTCCTTGCAAGGTGCCAGCTCCCAAGGGAAAGAGATACCAAGCAGGAGAAGAAAGGAAGCGCCCTGATCATGTGGGAGCCGATGGCTGAGGAAGACGAGGTCCTGGGGTTCCTACTGAGAGAGAGGCTGAGAAAAACTCAGCGAGTGAGCCTCTCATTTCTCCTGACACAGCTCTTCTTCCCTGTTCATTTCCTCCCTGCTAGTGCGCGGTACTGTTGGGCTGTGCACATGGCTGGCAGGAAGCCATCCAACTCCTCTGTGTCTTCCCCCTACCTGACATGAGTGGCAGATCGTCAGGTTGTTCAGGCTGGGGGAAGCCACCCTCTTCTTCTCTTCGCTTCCTCTCCCCCAGGTACTGCAGCCAAGACGAGTAGGAATTTAGTCAAATGGAGGGAATTTTACTTCTCTCTAGCAGTGAGACAAGGTAAGCTAAGAGGGAAGCCACATCAAAAGAAGAGCCCGCTGCCGCCATTAAGCGTCTCAGTGCAAATGAGTCAGCCGAAGGCTTTGTTTCCATAAGTGCCCGGAGTAACTACGGGGCAGTTCATTGTTTCCATTCTCAAAGGTATCTGTGATCGTTTTGGGGTAGATGCGTAAGATGCCCCATGACACAACATTATCCACTCTTCATGTTGACAAATCGGTTCTGGGTGCAGTTCTGGGTGCGAAGTAAACTTCGGTCTAACTGCCACTAGAAAGATCTAGACCCATTCTTTGACAAGGGGACAATATCTGAGCCAGTAAGTCAGGGAGTCAGGTGACTTGAATTCAAAACCTTCAATAATTTTCTAAATATCAGTTTTTCTGTCATATAAAAGTTATAATTTTTATCAGGCAGGTTAATAATAGTACTGACCATAACATAATTACAAGGCTTAAATGAGGGCATGTGTGTGCTCTTAGCACATGGCTGGGTCAAATGGAGACTGAAAAGTTCACCTCCATCACATCTGGAGAGTCCTCAGTCTTGCAGGCAACAGTGAGATAAAAGAGGCCGGGAAGATGTGTAACTCAGTTGAAAAGAGGTTGTCCACCGAGCACAGACCACTTGGACACTGTCTCCCATTCGGTAAGGTCCACAGGAGCTGGGTAAAGGCTATCAAGAAGGGAAGCACAGAGCGGCTGCTGTCTCTCTCATCCTGGACGCAGCAGGCGGAGGCCGGGTGCCCATGGCCCTGCAGCCCTGCGTGAAGAGGGAAGACCCTGTTCCCAGTGCTTGAGGCCGGAGCACTCACTGGAAGATGACAAGACCTTGGTGGGGCTGGGAGTGGGAGTGGGGGTCTGAGGTCAATTGTTGGAGAATGGATGAAAAGGAGGGAAAGCGAAGACTGGGTTGAATACAGGCTAGCGCAGCTCTCATCCTCCGCCCTAGTCTCCCTCTTTTTGTCACCTTGAAACTGGTAAGGACATGCTGCCTGGCTGGTTTGGGGCCGGTGAATACTGGCAAAAGTCTGATCCTTAAAAATCTGTAGCCCTTATCTACTTCAGGAGTGAACCTTCTCACGGGGAATGACAGGGCCGACAGTGCGCAGAAGGCTCTGGAGCTGCTGCTCTCGCAGGACAGAGTCCCAGTGGCTGGCAGGAAACCCTGCAGGGTGCGGCTGCTTTTAGCACCTCAGGGAGCCGGAGTGGGGCGAACCAGCCACTTAGAGAGAATGGAGGGTCTCTTCTCCCATGGATTTCGGCTGATTTTCCCGATTAGACTCTTAAATGCAAGTGGGTTGCCATGGTTATGCTAGTTTTAACAGCAAGGCTAAGTGGCTTCCCTCCTGCCACGCAGATTTCAGCTGCTGACTTTGAATTTAAATTTCTCCTCCTTGGAGACCCCCCTCTGCTTGGGGAAAGGAATGGGAGACAGGGTGTTTGGGGAGCAGTTGGGGAGGTGGGTGAATGTGACTTGCAATGGTTTATGCTTTATCCATAAAGATCTTAGAATCAGGTAGGTGAGACCGAATTCCAGCTTTGTCCTGTAACACCTAATGTGACCTCTAGCAAATAGATCCTATGACTGGGAGGGTTGATGGGTGCCACTATGGCAGGCACAGGAGCTCCCAGGGAGGACATGTGTACCAGGCCCTTTCATTCGCATTCTCTCAAGGGCACCCAGGAAAACCCCGGATGCTGGATATCAATGCCATCCTGGTTTTCCAGAGGAGGGAAGCCAGGCAGGAGCTTAGGGATTTTCTACACCGGACCTTAGGACTGACATGTTCCTGCTTCCCCGACTTCATCTTGCTACTCTGTGTGGTGGTCACCAAGTTCCCTGTGCCTGGCTCTTACTGTTCCCTCCTTTTGTGACACCCTCCCCTGGGTTTTTGTGAAACTAGTTCCTTCTCTTCCTTTGGGTTTCTGCTGGGGTCACCTTCTGCAGGGGAACAGTCCTTTTCTAATCACCCTAGCCAATCATCCTTTATTTTCTTTAAATGACTCACTATCATCTGAAATTACCCTGTTTATTATCACTGATCTCCTGTGTGAATCTGCCTTCCTGCTCAGTTTCCCTGAATTTTACTAATCCTAGGAGTCTCTGGGGTCTGTGGATGGAATTTGTCTTCCATGAATTTGCACAGAAAAATAATGTATATATCTTGAGGGCTGGGGATGTAGCTCAGTGGTAGAGTGCTTGCCTAGCATGAACAAGGCCCTGGGTTTAATCTAACCCCCCGACAAAAAACTACAAAATTACATCTTCCTTTTCACTAACCCCTGACTGAAATTTAGCATTTCCTTCCATCATGAATATAGGCAATAGCCAGACATGGTGGTGCACCTGTAATCCCAGCACTCAGGAGGATGAAGCAGGAGGATCACCGTGAGTTCAAGGCCAGCCTGGGCTACATAGTGATTTCAAGGCCAGAATGAACTACATAGTGAGACCCTGTCTCAAAAAACCAAAATAATGGGCCGGTGAGATGGCTCAGCGGCTTAAGCGCCTGCCCGGCAAGCGCGAGGGCCCGAGTTCGACTCCCGGATCCCACATACGAGAAAAGGGCCTGTGATATCGCTCAGCGGCACGGGCGCCTGCTGGTGCGCGAGGTCCCGAGGTCGACCCCCCGGTACCCACAAAAAAAAAAAAATTATAATATAATAATATAATAATATATAATATATATTAATATATATTAATAATATATATAATATATAATAAAATATATATATTTGCAATAAACCACAGTAGTATTTGCTGATCTTGAGATTTTTATCATATACCATGATTTTATAGGTGTTTCGAAATACCAGTTATGTTAATCACTAATATGAAATTACAACATTTTTAGACCTGCTGCTAGATCTTGTTATGTAATGCCACAATAAAGAAATATGTGTGTTGCTAACCCTCAATTTTAAAACATTTTGGTAACAATTTCAACCTATTTGGTTTATTTTATAATCCTTTTTTTAAAAAAAAAATTTATGTATTTAAGAAGCCTCAGCCTGAGAGAGGGTTTACAGGTTTTGCCAGATTATGAACAGGGTTTATGGTGCAAAAAAGGTTAACTACCTCTGAGGCCCTGCCTGGCACATAGTAGAAACTTGATAAAAATGCTTTTGAATGAATCAGTTGGCTGGGTGGAAGGAGGTAGGGAAAAAAGGGCTGTCCTTGGTGGAGGAACTAGGAGTTCCTTTCTAGAAAAGGAAAAACATGTAGTTTGTGCTCAGAGAGCCAGAAAGGTGTGTGAGAAGCTAACCAGGTAGCTGATTGGACTTTATCCTGTGATAGTGGGAAGCCGGTGGAAGGTACAGTATTAAACAGGGACAGGAATAATTACATTTTAGTTTTTAAAAATCTCTTGGGCTGCTGAGAGGAGAGAAAAATGAAGGAGCAAATGTGGACACCAATTAAGAGGCTCTGCGGAGCAGCTTGAAGTAGGTGGGTTAGCGGTGGAAGTAGAGAGAAGTGGATGAATTGAAGAGAGTTTTGCAGATGAATTAGACACTCCTTGAGCACTGACTAGACATGAATGTTAAAGGAAAACAGGGTACAGAGTGGCTGTGGCTTTCTTGCTGGGTTTCTGAGTGGATGGTGGGTTGTTTACTCAGAGGGAATGCAGGCAAGGGGAAGGGAGGTGTGGGGGTGACCTGGCAGCCTGAAAGTTCAGTGAAATATTATCATTTTCTTTTCAGCATGCTCTGCTAAACTGCCTTGAACTTAAATGATGGAGATTCAGGTTATTTCTGGTTCTTCCACTGACTGGAATCTCCCTCACTGCCCTGAATGTTCCTATCTCCCAAATTCGTATGTTGACAACCTCACCCCCAAGATGGTGGTGCTAGAAGGGGGTCTTTGGGAGGTGATTCAGTCATGAAGGTGGGATTAATGCCCTTGTAAAAGAGATTCCAGAAAAGATCCTTGCCTTTATTGCCATGTGAGGCCACAGCAAGAAAGCACTGTTTGCGCTGTTGAGATGGCTCATACAAAGAATCTGCCAGCCCCGTGGCCTTGAATTTACCAATGTCCAAAACTGAGAAATAAATTTCAGTCACTGATAAGCCTCCAGTCTGCGGTGTTTTGCTATAGTAGCTCAAATTAATAGGAGAGGTCCCTTTCTCAACATCTCTGTCCTCTATCTGTCCTGTGGAGTTCCTGATATTGGTTCCACTTCATGCACTGGAGTGAAACTCTCTCCCCCCCTACTTCCTCAAGTGAAGTACAAAATACATGGTTTAGTTACTTTCTTGTTGCTTGGACAAATTACCCAATACCCACAATTTAAAAGAGGAGAGGTTTATTTTGGCTCATAGCTTGTAGAGGTTTCAGTCTGTAGTTGGCTGGCTCCAAGGCAAGGCAGCATGGCAGAGGGATAGGGCAGAGGAGAAACAGTGTATGGTAAGACAGGCAGGAAGCAAGCATCAAGGGAGGTGGAGGGATATATTTATACACCCTTCCAACCCATGCCCACAGTGAACCACCTCTTCCTACCAAGCTTCACCTCCCAACATCGCACCCAGCTATAAACCCATCAGTGGACTAATCCAGTACCACACACCTATGATCTAGTCAACTCCCAATAGCTCTACCTATGAGTGCATGAGACTTTGGGGGGACATCTTGATATAAGCCATAACATTCTGCCACACTCCCTAAAAGACTCATGTACATCTCTTTGTACAAAATGCATTTAGTCCATCTCTAAGAGTTCCCAAAGTCCTAACAGTTTTAGCACTGCTGAAAAGTACAATTCCAAATTCTTCTCTGAAATTTAAGGGAAACTTTCAGCTGTGAGTTCCTGTAAAAATGAAAAGAAAGTTAAACACTTCCAACACACAATGACAAAAGATAAAGATTCCCATTCCAAAATGTAGAAATATGGGGCTAGAAAAGAATGGGAAAAAAGCAAGACCAAAATCCAGCAGGGCAAATATTAACTCCCGTTGTTCCATGTCCAGGACAATCTGTGGCAAGATGTGAACTCCTTAGAGCTTGGGTGGCTCCACCTGTACAGCATTACCAGGGTTATAGCTTCATGGCCTCTGCCTTAGGCTGACTTTGTGCAATTATTGTGGCTTTCCTCAGATGATCCATGTTCCTTGCTTTTCCAACCTTCTGGGGTCTCCACTGCACCTTTGGCTACACACTCACAACTTCACACACTGCACTCTCAGGGGTACACTGCCTGGCCTCCCAGACCTTCTTCTGAAATGTGGGTGGAAGCCTTCCTGACCCCACAACTCTTGCATTCTGCATCCACTTAAAACCAGCACTATGTGGATGATGCCAAGATCTGCTGCCAGCTGGAGCAGTAGCCAGCTATAAGGGACAAGTACTTAGATGGCTGAGCACTATGAACCCAATCTGGAGGAACAAATTCCTAGGGTGTGGCCATTCTGGAACATGGTGCTCTGGGGCTCTCTTCTCAAAGCAAAGTCTTACACCTTTGCAATTTTTGAGGCTGCAAAGAGTGGAGTCCTGCTGATTCTTGTAATATCCTCAGGTTATTTTTTTTCTACTGTCCTGTTCCAAAATACTTGGCTTTTTAATGCTAATCTTTTCAGCAACCAAGTTCTCCTCTGCTCTATCTTTGCAGGCTGCAACTTTACTGGAACTTCCTTTCTGGCCAAATTCAAAACTTTTTATTATTCTGCTGGGGCATTTGCTCTTGATTCTCAAGGTAGAGCTGGCTAAAAGCTTCCAACAGTAGCCATGCCACTACCTTAACATTGGACTTGAAATTTCTTCCACCAGATTAATTAGTCCACTGCCCTTAATTTCAGCTTCCCACAATATCTCTGGACACTAGCAAAATGCAGGCGAATTCTCTGCCAGAGCATAACACACATGGCCTGGAGTCCAACTGCCAATGGAGTCTTTCTTTTCCCAACAGAAAGCCCCTAAGCCTGGTCTTTACTGGCTGCATTAATCTCAGCATTCTGGTTTTCTGAGCTCTGACCAGAATCTCTCATCAAGCCTGGCTCACAGCATTGCAGGGCTTCTTCTCTAGACAGCATCTCCAAACCTTTCCAAACTCCTCCCACAAGCCAGTTCTAAAGACTTCTGAACCACACAGTCAGGTAGTCACAGCAATGTCCCCACTTCTTTGGTACTGAAATCTGTATCAGTTAGAGTTCACTAGAGTAACATATTTAATATAATATGTATATATGCGATTCACAAGGTAGGGTTACAGTGGTTGCCTGCAGAGTCAGGTGTGGAAGAATGCAAAACGGTCATCTGCATGCTGGAGAGCTGAATGATCAGTCAGAGGTGGAAGACCTGGAGCTCACTGCAGAGTCCTGTTGGAATCTGTATCAGGAATGGAAGGCTCTGAGCTGGAAGCCTGGAGACAGATGTCCAAAAGCAATGGAGAAGACTGGAGCTCCTTTGAAGAAACAAAAGCAGCCTTCCTTCTTTCCCTTTTTATTCCAGCCAAGCCTATTGGTTGGTGCTTCCCACACCCAGGGAAGGCCTTCCTTCTTCAGTAAGTGCATCCTGCAGTCACACCCAGAACTGTGCTAGCCCAATCAGCTGGGCATTTCTTACTCAAAGTTGACACAACAGTTAAAGATCACAACATATGAGCATATAACTTTGCCACAAGAATCTTAAAGTTGGAAATTTTTGAATAATAATTTGGGCTTCATATTTATATTATAATGAAATTAATATTACCATTAATAATAAAAGCTAATCCTTCTTAATCCTCCATTATATATCAGGTACTCTGCAAAGTGCTTTGTGTACATTATGTCTTTTACTTCTCTGTGGCAGTGCTATGAGATAGATGTTACTACACCCAATTCACCAATAAGAAAATTGAGGCTTAGAATCCAAGTAACTTCTCTGAAATTCCATTGCTGTAAGTAGTAGAGAGAAGTTGGAACTTACACACACAGATTCTGTGCTCTGTACTCTTAACAACTATACCTCCCTGCTTCTAAGATTAGTCACCCTACTTTGGTCCCGGTGATTATTGGAGTTACCTCACCCTCTACAGTCATCCCTGTTCCACGTCCTTGAGGTTTCCATGAATTCAGGGGAAGGTGAGCTCACATTGTCATGGAAGCTTTGGGTGGAGCACCTGTCTGTGTGGAGCTATTCCAGTCCTCCACTTACCCTGCATGTATCCTCTCTGGTCTGTGCTCTGCCAGCCCAGCTGTGAAAACCAGTTTCTTCCCTTCATTTCTATCAAGCTTTTCACTCCCACAAGGCCTTTATGTTTGTAATGGATTTCCCCCAAAGTCAAAAAGTGGAGTTTTTACTGTACAGAAAAGGCAAATTTTAAAAATTGAATGAGGCTTATCTCTATTTCTCAAAATTCTGACAGTGATTTCTGGCATCATATAAGAGTTAAGATGTAGGCTAAACTGCTGAAACAACAATATTCGCCTCCCACTCCCAAAAGACTAACAGGCATTATTTCTCTCTACCAATTCAGAATTGAGCCGTCCAGGCTGTGAGGAAGCTCTGCTCTTACAGTCACTCAAATCGCAGCTCCTTCTACCTCACTGCTTTGCCACCCTCTGGGAGTGGCTGTATCCTTATCTATGTGGTCAAAGCTGGGTCAAACCACAACCACACATAGTCCATCAGAGCAGAAATGGAGGCAAGGACTTCCTTCTATGGAACCAGATGCACATATCACTTCTCATCCCATTGGCAGACCATGCTCACATGACCACACTGGCTGCAGTGCAGCCTGGGAAATGGAGTCTCTAACAAATCAGTGTGTGCCCAGCTAGCATATTGTCACTATGCAAGCAGGGAAGGTTTTAGGGTAAACAACTGGAGGTCTCAGCTTCAACCAACCTGCGTCCAGCCTTTGCTTAATCTTCTCTCTTCTTTCTCCTCCCTTTTGGCTCTGTCCCTCTGTACCCCACTCACCTGATTCTTATTTATTTCTCCAGCAGAACATCTCTCATTTTTGCCCCTGCTGTTCTTCCATGTCTTAGGGTTCTCACTTTCCAGCCCAAATAACCTATAAAGTTCTTGTCCTAACGAAAGACCTTTCATACTCAAATTGGGAGTCTGGTGTCAGCTGTTAAGATACTTTTTCCTATCCTTGTTGCATGGTAAAAATAAAGCAAGACATCATTTTAAGACACTTTCTTCAAAATACTGATTTAAGATTCAAAGAAATCCATTGGTCTGTAAAGTAAACATCCCACATCATAAGTGATTTAACAAACTCTCAAGAAACACAGGCTGTTCATTCCTTAAAATGAAACAATTTCACACTACAGCAGAGCATAAAATCTGGACTTCCAAGAAAAAGTTTCTTATGGGGCAGCTGTTGCTCTTGATGACTTGAATAGTAGAAAAATCTCCCTGAGAGAGTTCTACTCTCCTTTTCCTCACTTTGCTAGGGCCCACCTGCTCTCAGCCAAACCACACAGACATTTAAAGTGTCTGCTGTGAGTGGCATATGTCATGTCTACCAGCACGTTATTGGGCAAAGCAAATTATGTGGGCAAGCCCCAAATCCATGGAGCAAGAACTTCTACTCCTTGACTTGGGGGGGCCTGTAAGTCACAAGGCAAATGGTGTAGATGTATAATCTAGTTAGGGAGAGAGAATGAATACTGGGACACAATAATCAACTTACCAGTCATCAGAGGTAGGACCAGGAATGGAGTTTGAATCCAAGATCTCTGAATGCCAGGCTATGTAATTGTGACTTTATCGAAGATCTAGGGGGAATTATTGGAAGATTTTGAACAGAATAGTGATGTTATCAGAGCTGTGCTTTAGGAACTCCAATTAAGACCACGACCTGCTCCACATTCTGAATCCATCATGGTGAGAGAAGTGTGGTGATGTGGAATTAGTAACACATTACAAATCCACACTTTCATCCTCTACTCTGTCCCCAGCTAACTGGACAATGGAGTAAGCCACTGAGTTAGGGTTCTCCTGAGAAACAGAACTAGTGGGATAGATCTGTATTTATAGCCACATTTACACCTTATACGTACAGCTACATCTCTATCTACCTACTTACCTACTCATTTATCTAGAGGTATTTATTTTAAGGAATTGGCTTACACGATGGTAGGGTCTGGAAAGCCAATATCTGCAGCTTAGGCTGGCAGGATGGAGACCCTGTGAAGCATCCCTGTTGCTGCTGAGGATGGAAGATGGTCTGTAGGCAGACTGCCCTCCTCTTCAGGGGAAGTTGGATTTTTTTCTACTAAGGTCTTCAACTGATTAGATGAGGCCCACCACATTATGCAGACTAATCTTCTTTACTCAAAGTCCACTGACTGAAATGTTAATTTCATCTAAAAATTCCTTCACAGCGACATCCAGGTCAGTATTTGGCCAAATTTCTGAGTACCGTGACTTAGTCACATTGACAGCTAAAATTAACCTCCACAGCCACTCAACTCCACTAGTTTGTTCCCTTTTTCTTTAAGATGAGCATCCATCTAGCTGGGTTAGTGGGACTGCACAGCAGGTGACTAGCTGCTGGAAAAGTCATCAGTATGAACACTGGGCTGTGGGATCGCTGCCAGGGTGACATCGCCCGAGGCAGCCAGGCCTGCTTCTGTGAAAACTCCGAGCGGGGAATCCTTTCTAAGAGACAGCACTGGTGAGGTGTTCCAGTGACCCCACTCCTCCCTAGTGGTTGCTGAGGCCCAAGGTCAAGCCCTGTGACCTTTCCCCTGGATTGGAACACTTCCTCCTCCTGCTTCAGTTCCTCCTTCTGAAGTACGGTTCTGTGCCATTCTCCTCAGATTTCATTCTGCTATGGCAGCCATTGCATTCCTGACAAAGGCTGAGCACACTGGGCCCCAAGACCTGCCCCGACCTGCCCCAGCAGGCCCATCCCAGTGGCCTCCATGCTGTGCATATCTGGTCCTGTGTCCCTGCGTTGGGACATCTTTGGGGGAGAGGCGACCACTTCTGCCCCTGCACAGCTAACATAATTTTATCTACTGAGTTACTATGTATTATTATTATTATTAATGTTTTTGAAGAAAAGATTCCTTGGTGAGAAAAACAAAAAAACAAAAAATCCAACCTTGAATCATATTCTTTTGGTGATACCAAACTGCTCATGCTTTGTCACGTACACCGTGCTCTTTCACGCTTCCGGGTCTTCACTTCTGCCCATCTTTCCATCCTTGGGATGTGCCCATCCCCCTTCCTCCTAACTCCCAGTGTGAACTAGGAGCTGCGTCTTTGGGAGGTACTTAGATCAGGGGAATTTCTAAGAAGAGGAAGAGACAGGAGGGTTCTCTCCCTGCCACCAGCACCCCCGCCCCATCACGTAGGGATACAAAGAGGCATCTGTTTGCCCATCAAAGAGCGGGTCCATACCAGACACTGACTCTACCAGCCTGGACCTTAGACTTCCAGCCTCCGGAACTGTGAGAAATGAATGTCTGTGGTTGAAGTCACCAGTCTATCGTGTGCTGTGACAGGAGCAGGAAACTGAAGACATTTTCTAAGAAACTCCACTTCCTAGAAGCCACTCTTACTGCACGTCATAGCAGGCTAGGATGCTGTGGGCCCACTGAACCCTGTACAGAGTGCTGTACGAATTCTCACTAGACTGAAAAACTACTTGATAATGTGTCTTTTAGGAAGTAAACTCCAGAAGAGAAGAGTGGTTTCTTTATTCCCTCAGCAGCTGGTGTAATTGGAGAGAGAAAAGGAGGGAGGGAAGAAGGGAGAGAGAGAGGGAGAGGGAGGAGTGAATGTGAAAAGCGAATGATCCCGGTCCCCTGGAAAAGGCACCTGTTCTCCTATGTCTGCTTTGAAAAGCAGCACCACTCTGGAAAGCCTACCACGACTGCTTCTGCCCTCACTGTCTCCATCACACCATCTAATCACCATCTATAACATCTTGCATATTCACCACATGGCAAGTATTAATTCATCCCCCATCTTAATTTTCTTAGAAGTAAAAAATACTACTGATTAAGTCAATTTTTAAAATATTGAACCACTGAGCGTGGTGGTGCATGACTGTAATCCCAACATTTGGGAGGCCGAGGCAGGAAGATTGCTGTGAGTTTGAGACCAGCCTGGGCTACAAAGTGAATACAAGGCCAGCCTGAACTACATAGCGAAACCCTGTTTCAAAAAAAAACCCCCAAAAATAAAAAAATAAAAAAACCCCGAACCCTAAAGGCTAAATTTAAAATATTAAAAATGTTACTCATTATCCTCCCATATTTGCAATAACCACTGTTTTTTAGATTTCCCTTTATAGTCTTCATTGAAATGTTTTTAAAAAAGCAATGAAAGAAATAAAGGTTCATTATAGGATGTGCTGAAGATATAGAATATAAATAAGAAAAATTTAGAAAGTATCCAGCACTCTGGGAAACTGAGACAGGAGGTTTGTAAGTTTGAGCTCAGCCCAGGCACCTCAGTGACTTAGCGAGACCCTGTCTCGAAATAAGAAATAAAGAAAGGACTGGAGCTGTGTCTCCGTGTGAAGGCCCTGGGTTCTGTCCTAAATACTGAAAAACAAACTCTACAGTCCTATGACCCAGAGATAACCACGTTAGCCCCTCAGTATAATTTCTTCCAATCTCTTTGCTACATGTGTATGTATATGTGTGGGTCGCTATAATACCCAGTATTTGCTAAGCATGCTTTATTCTGTTTCTGTAAATAGTCTAAGCTCATTTGCATTTCAACAATCCATTGAGGAAAGTATTATTAGCTCCATTTTAGAGATGACAAAAGAGACACCGCGAGGTTGTTACTTGCTTGTGATGCACGCTTAGCAGGACAGTGGAGTCCTGTGCGGATGTGTGCTTGTATATAAATATTTATATAAATACCCATTGTTCTGGAGCTGCTGACGGCTGTCATTTTTACATCCACAAGTGCTGAGGACAAAGTTAGCTCTAGGAAACACTCAGCAGGTGGCTGATAGCAGACAGCGTCCGCGTTGCTATTTTCCAGCCTTACATGCTGCAGCAGCTGGGATCTAGGCTCTGCTTCTGTTCAGCTCCTGTCCTGCTTCCAAGAGCACCTCAAGGGGCCCTTCCTCCTAAAGTGTCCCCACTTCTGATGGTGCAAGGAGCTACAGAGTGCTTCTCAGGCTTGTCCCAACGTAAGGCTCTCTAGCCAGCCTTGGGGAACGCTCACAGTGACTCGTACTTCCAGTTCTTTTTTTTTTTTTTTTTTTGTGGGTACCGGGGGGACGACCTCAGGATCTCGCGCGCCAACAGGCACCCGTGCCGCTGAGCGATATCACCGGCCCCTTTTTCGTATGTGGGTTCCGGGAGTCGAACTCGGGCCTTCGCGCTTGCAAGGCAGGCGCTTACGCCGCTGAGCCATCTCACCGGCCCACTTCCAGTTCTTGTTACCATATTATTTTACAATAAATTAATAAAAATGATCACTGCAAATCATGAAGATATTTAATAAGCACTGAACAACAATGAATTGTATGTATTATGGAAGTACTGTAAGTGCTAAATGAATAGTTCCTAAGGATAAAAAAAATCCATAGTAATATAAAGCTCAGTAACTAACCACAATCTCTAAGTGAAGTATTGTGAAATACACTGTAGTGTTCCAGGTATTTACTGTAGCGCATCACTTCAGATTCAGGCGAGATCGGGCGCGTTCAGGGTGGTAGGGCCACAGAGACCACTTTAGATTCAAAGGCATGACACAACCACCATCTTTGCCTGACCAAGGCTCAGAATACGCTTCTCACTCGGGTCTCTGGTGAGATTAGTCAGAGCCTGGCTCATCTCAAAGGCTGGCGCTGAGGACAAGAGTAACTGCACCTGGCCTCTTCATCATGGCTGGGCTTCCTCCTTTGCTGGCAGGCAGGGTTGAAGAGCAAGCTTCCCGTAAAGACCCTCCCATTCTGTAGATTTGGAAGCAGATCCTGCCCCTATTCAAAGGTCAAGGAACTGGACTTCACTTCTTGCTAGTAGCTGCCTCTCAGAACTTACAGACCTGTTTTATTTTATTTTATTTTATTTTTGTGGGTACCAGGCGTTGACCTCAGGACCCTGCGCGCCAGCAGGCGCCCATGCCGCTGAGCGATATCACCAGCCCTTTTTTCGTATGTGGGATCTGGGAGTCGAACTCGGGCCCTTGCGCTTGCCAGGCAGGTGCGTATGCCACTGAGCCATCTCACTGGCCCCAGACTTGTTTTAAAACCATCGCATGCAGCATTTCTGCAAACTTTATGGCTCACACCCGAGCATGGCTGCTCCCCAGCCACTCCCCACAGGGGACTTGTCTGAAAAGTCCCGGCTGCACACAGACCTGCAGGACACCGGCTTGTTCTCCGAGGTCTCCAAGTTGGTCCCCTGCCTTTGATGACAAACAGCTCTATGATGCCATCTATCTCCTGGATTTTGTCACTGTCTTCAGAACTTCCTGATGGTTCTGAAAGTGCTTCGTGAGGCCTGCCATGGGTCCCCTGCATGAAGCTCTGAATGGGAGCAATTGTCAAAGCAGGGTGAGTTTTCCTGTCCTGTGGGCTCCCTCTCCCCAGAGCAGGTGCAGAGGCGACCTGAAGGGACAAGGAAGGTGGTACCTGGAAAGCGAAGAGGACAGCCAGTAGAGAAGTAAAGATGGAGTGGATCTGTCTTTTGGGCCACGATTATGTTGCTAATAATATTTAGCATTTGTCGAGCTCCTCCTGCATGCTAAGTATGCACCCTGGTTTATCTCATTTAACTTGTGTTCTTCCTAGTCAAAAATACTGGCCACTGCTTTCATCCTCGCTTTACAGATAAGAAAACAGTGTCCAGAGTAATAAAGTGACTCACCCAAGGACACACATTTACTAGGAGAGAGAGCCTGGATTTGCACTCAGGTAGTTCTTGCTCAAAAGGCCACATCGTGGTTTATGAGTAAGAACATGGGGATCAGCTCACTTGGGCTCGATTCTTTTCTTTGGGTAATCTTTGACATCACCTTGGTGTGTGTTTCAGTTTTCTCAAGAGGGGAGTAGGCTGCCCACGCCTACAGGTTGCGTAGGGCTTTCTGCATTATGTGGGATGAATCACCAAAGGCGGCCCGCACTTGACACATATTAATTACTCCTTTGCCTCACTACTTCTGTCTGTTGGGGATGGTGATTACTCCAGGAAGAATATGCCACCAATCCAGAGGCCTGAGGAGGTGCAGGATGAGGAATCTGCCAGAGATTTGCCCCAGACCCAAGAGTTCAGCAACTGGGGTCCATTTCTAGAGCCTGGGATCTGCAAAGCGGGTGGAGGCTAGGATCTGTGAGGATAAATGAAGGACTTGGAAGACTTCACTAGGTATCCAGTCCATTACATCCAGGTCCAACTAGATTGGCTAACCACTCATCAAACCAAATCCAAATGCTACACCACAGAAAGTGATTCGGGACTCAGAGGCTGAAGGGGGGTGGTGACAAGCACTCTCCACCTTCTTGCTGGCTCAAAACACCATCCGCTGCACTGAGCAGCCAGATACGGGTCTTGTCTTTTGGCGGTGAAACCTGGACAGTGGAGGTATGACTTCCTGCGACGTGTTTCCGCTGCAGCCACACCACGTGGTCTCCTGCAGCAGGATTGTAGGGTGGGGCAGGCAGGGTGTCCCTGGCCCATTGAGGGTTGCTTGGTCCGAATCAATGTTGGCTTCCGAACCGAAAGAGCCTGGGAGGTTTGTACCAGGTCCCCGCGCTGCTGTATGCGGTCGCGCCCCTCCCTGCAGGCGGATTTGTGAGTGTGCTGAACCCGCTGCCCCGGCAGCGAAACCACAGGGCCCTGTTTTGTTCCCCACCGGATACACCTGCCTGAAAGGCAGGGCTCACTCGGGCTGCAGGCGCCGGTTTGCTTTACTTTTAAAAGATTGTACCTTCCAGATAAACCAGAGCGTGCAGTTGCCCGCACCGTGGCTGAACAGTAATGAAAACCACGTTCTTTTATTTTCTTTTTGGGGGTGCGGGACGATGGTATGCAATTTCACAGGAGCATTCTCCACTTTCACGTCAGCCATTGCGCCCCAGAACCTGCTGTCCGAGAACATTTTAGGGACACGTGGACACGCACTAACAAGAGCATCGAGTCACCTACTGTGAAAGGCAGACACTTTTCTCTTTCTGTCAATCTTTTTGATCAAGAAAAAAGTCTTTGAAGCCAGTACATTTTAATATCTAACACTTGCTAATCTCCCCCCTTTACTTCAGAAAATAAAAGCAAAACGAGAGGTTAGGATGTAGTTCAGTGGTAGAGCATGTCCTTAGCATCTATGAGGCCCTGGGTTTGATCCCCAGCACACAAAATAAATAAATAAATAAATAAATAAATAAATAAATAAATAAATAAATAAGTGCCGGTCTCAGATTTGAAGTCTTTTTTTAGATATAAGTGTCTTGTTAAGTTTTAGGTTTTTAAATAAAGCTTGATAATATTGTTTTGTTTTATTGTAATTTTTTTGAGACGGTCTTACTATGTAGCTCAGGCTGACCTTAAAATTGAGATGATCCTCCTGCCCCAGCCTCCTGAGCACTAGGATTTCAGGAGTGAGCCACCATAAAAATAGTATGATATTTTTAGGATTATCTTTAATGTATAGCAAAGGATAGCAATCTACTATCCACTTAAGGGATACCATGTTTCCTTTTAAAATAAATATGTTTAAATTTTTAACATCAGTTAGAGATAAGAAGTAAATAGTTGAATGAGTGCTGTTCATAAATAATTAAAACTATCTATTCACAAAGATAGTTTGTGATGATATTTGGATATAGTAGAAATTGGGAAAGGAACACACAAATATTTAATGTATGAGAAACTGGGCTTTGGAGCCTGACAAACTTGGGTTTGAGTCACTTCTACCATGACCTGGAGTAAGTTATTTAACCTGGATCCTTGTCTACAAAGCCAGGAGAACAAAAATTCATTACCCACATAGGAGACTCTCGTGACCACAATCCGTGTAAGCTCTAACACACAGTCCTAGAATACAGTATATGCTCAATGAAATTAGCCATTCTTGTTGCCACGAAATCTATTTGTACTTCTCAGAATAGTGCTTGTGAAAGCACAGTGCCTGGCCCGTAGCTCCTACACTTGCGGCTGTCATCAGTGTCATGTGTTAGCTGAGGCCTGCGTGGAAGGAGGTGTCACGACGGTGTTAGATGTGCAAGAGATGTGAGAGGGGAAAGCTTGAGGGGAGCCAAGAAGAAGGAACAGCAGAACATGAAGAAAGTTCTGACCTTCACTCTGACGGAGGAGACGGGGAAGGAGACCGGGCGAACAGGGTCGAAAAGGGCAGTGGGGTTAAAAGAAAGGTTCAGCCAGGCTGGTGAGGGAGGAGAACTCGCTCTGTGTTCAGTCACAGTTGGGAGCAGCTCCCAGGAAATGTGGGCCTCAGGTGAACATGGTGGTGGACCCAGAGGGCCGCATCGAGTGACAATCATGCTCCCCACGGCAGGGGATCCTAGTGGCACATGTTCATGGGGTCCACGCATATCTTCTCCATCTTACACATGACAGAGTCTCTTTCTGCCAATTCATTTACCACTAACTACTCTTTTGTCCCAGAGAGAGATTGACATTTTCACGCTGAAAAGTAGAATATGTAAGGATAAATTCATGGCTAATTCATGGATTTCTTTTGTTTCAGTGCCCAAGCAACAGGCCGAATAAATGACTTCCTTTCCAAAGTCTGTCTGGATCATTGTTATTTACTAACCTTGTTTGCCTTTTAACTCTAATTCTGGCTTGCAAAAGTTTTGCATTTCAGGCAGAAATTTAAGTGGAATTGACAATTTCATGCAAATTGAGTCTAATATGGGGCCCTGAATCACAGTTACTGGGCCATATCCAGTTCACAGGTATGTTTGGCTTTCACAGTGTTTAAAAACATTTTTTTTTTTTTTGAGTCAACATGTTAAAATTAGATTTAAAGAGGATGATTTCTGACTCCTTTTGAACACCAGCAGATCTGAACACTGAGCTTAAGTATCTGCATCATGGTTATGCACCCTTAAAATGGGGCTCTCCTGTTTGCTCTAAGCTCCATCCCCCACACAAGATGTGAATATGCCCTTGGACTTGGTAGGATTCACTGATTTAGCTTCCTGTGCAGACAGTGCTAGCTGTCCCCCAACATTATATTTTCTTCTTCTTCTTGAAACTGACTACCTAGGACTAGATTTCCCACATTCCCTTGCACTTATGGGTGACCATGTGACTAACTTCTGGCCAATGGGATGAAAATAGAATTAATGTTTGGAATTTCCAGGTTGTACTTTTAAAGGAAATGTCCTCTCTTGCTCCTTTTCTTTTTCCTACCAGCTAGAATATGGACATGATTGTGGGAGCTGGAGCAGCCACCTGACATCACAAAATGGATGCCATATACTGAGAATAACAAAGCAAAAAGAAAGGAGAAAATTGGATTCCCAAGAGCATGAAACTTCCTATCAGCTCTGGAAAGCTTACGTTCAGACTCATATCAGAAAAATAAGCTTCTATTTTTGTGTATTTATTTTTAACCACAGCCTCAACTATCTTAACTAATATATATGTTTGCAACTGGGTTTGTGGTCCATGGCTTAGACCAAGAAACTTTGAAACAGGTATGAAGGAAAGGACAACTCGCGATTTTCTCGTTGTTTCTTCCTCATAAATGGGACCTGCGCGGGCAGCATCAAGTCACATTGTACTAGAGCTGGGGTGAAGTGTCATCCTCTTTACGGCCAAGGCAGTATTGGAAAACCCTTTCTATGTCTTGCACGCTGTGTTTGCCGTCTCACACCGCGGGCGTCTGTGAGCCGGTTTGTACAAACAGCCCCTAAGAGGCCGTGCTTCCCCGCAGCCCCGTGTCTTCGGATCACAGGCCACGGTAGCACGGGCTCACGTCGTTTCCTTTCCACCTTATCTTTAAGGCCACATGAGAGCAGACAGCCCTCCCGCCTCTTCTGAGCAGTGCCCTGAGTGGAAGTGAAGTAGGAACTTCTCACTTGGTACTTTTTGGTTCCCAAGGCGTCAGCAGAAGCTGTCTGCTGTTAAGCACGAATCCACGGAGAATCCTGACAGTCTCAGTCTGAGAAGCCTCTGCTGTATTATGTGAGCATCAAGGGCCAGTTATGAAAATGATCTGTGAGAAAAAGATATTACTGCCTCCCCAGAGGCAGGGGCATGAAGGGATGTGTTATTGTGTTCCTTAGAATGATGAATGAATGTATGGAATGAATTTGAGTAACAATAATACTGAACTATTTAGTGTAGCCTGAGCAAAAAACCTGCTAAGGCGAGACTATTTTCGGGAGGAAATGGGGAGAAAAGAATTACCTGGTGAGTACTTGGGGCCATAAATCTTATGTTCATTTTCTCATTTAGTTTTCTCCAAAAAATCCTATGAAGTAGGCATATAACTAATTAAAACAACAACAACAAAACAGAAATGCTAGCTGGGTGTAGTAGCACATGCCTGTAATCCCAGCACTTGGAAGGCTGAGACAGGAAGATCGTGAGTTTGAGACCAGCCTGAGCTACATAGTGAGACCCTCTCTCAAAAACAACAAAAACAAAACAGAAAGACCGATATGCTAAGAAAAGTTAAGAAACTTGACAGTGTTTGCATAACTGGAAAGAAAAAGCCAGGATTTTGATGCAAATCCAGTGACCTATGTTCATGCCATGTTGTGCAGCCTCTCAGCTACTCCAAGGCCGAGCTAATCAGGAGGAGGAGGGGGCAGATGATATTGTGGTCAGAACTGGCAGGAAAGGGCTGGGTGTGTCAGTCAGAGGGAGAGCACTTGCCGACATGTGAAAGGCCCTGGATTCGTTCTCTAGTTCTGCAAACAAACAAAACCCTAAAAACCTGCCAGGGTTGGAAGTAACTGGGTGGCAGAGTAGTTTATAGTAGATGCAGGAAATAAGAAAGCCGGGGAGAGACGTGTTGAAAAGCATCTACATGCACAGGGTCATCCTAACGCCCTGGAGTTACAAAGCCAAGACAAGCACAGCTTGGTGGTCTCTGAGGGGGAGGGCGTTGCACACGTGGCAGGCGGCTGGCAGGCCTGGGAGGGCTGATAGCAGGCAGACCAGATCAGTGTGAAAACTAAAATCGACAGCAGGCTTCACATGGAAGGACCTTGCTGAGTGTAGATATGACATGGAATAGAGAAGCAATTAGAACTTAACATTTAGGCAGAGGAATTAATGATTCTATGTATTTAAATAAGTGTACTTTTCCCATCCCTGGTAAAGTCCTTTGTTTTTTTCCACGTATCCAGGTTATTTTTTATATAAATAGCCTCTATGTCCATTCATACTGTTCAGAAAGAGCAAAGGAGAAAAACTAATTCCCAAAGCAGTGTTCTGGGATACTGAATTTCATCAAAATCAAGCAAAATTATGTCAACCTTCCTCTTTCAAAAACTTCTCTCTTACCTTCCGCCTTTTTAGAGAGGCGGTTCATCTTTATTTTCACTTAGTGGTCAATATTTTCTAACAGCATCAGCAAAATTCCATTCGAAGTCAATGGCCAGCTTTTCAGACAAGACAAATCCCCATTCTGTTTGGCTTAAAGTGACTGCGAACAGATCTCTCCATGTATTTCTTTCTCTCTGCCATTGACAGGTGCCTGATCTTTCTCCACACGAAGCTGATTAGTGAGAAGATACAATTCTTGGAAATGGAGCCACTGTCTGCGATGTGGTGAGGGGTGGGCAGCAGGGCCCCTGGGCATCTATGTTCATGCTGTAGCCAGAACAAGGCCCTCTCTCCTTGGCCGATCTCGCCAATCAAACTCTTCCTGCAGAATAAGCGCAGGGCGACTGAACACCATTCTGAAGCCGGGAGTGGGACAGGACTTGGAGAGGAAAGGCTGAGGCAGACAGCGGTGCCCTCAAGGCCACCAGGAGTTCTGCAGCGCTTCTGCATGTGCTGAGCTGGAGCAGGCCAGGCTGGAGATGAGGCTCGCAGGGCACTGTGGGGTGGCAAAGTTCCGGGGAGGATGGGACATTTGGTTTCAGCAGGCTTCTTGCTGATTTCATCCCGTGTGAGCTTCTAGAGCTGGTCTGGGGTTGGGGACATGGTTTCGTTCTGTCTTTTTGCCCTGCTGTCCTCCACACACGGCTCTGTCTTGTGATGCCCCAGGGTGGTGCGGAAGTAGACCAAGGTAGACCAAGACTTCCCTGTCATTCCTCACCAATGGCACTAACGGGTGGCCTTGCTCGTGATAGCATGGATGCCTTCCAGAGTGGGGGTCAGAAAGGAAGACAAGAAATATGAAGAGGGGCTGTCACATGGAAGCTAGAAAATGCACTGCTCAGCCCCCAGTCTCCTGCCCACCTCTCAGGGACTGACATGGAAAGACAGCGCCAGAGCCCTGGAGAAGAGCTCTGCATCCCTGTGACCTGGGGGCTCCTGCGGAAAGGAAACCAACCAAGCCTGACCTTGACTGCCCACCTGACTCTTCTTCCTGTGGGATGGAAGCAGAGGTCGAGCGTGTTACGTCAGAGAAAGAGGAAATATGACCTCGGGTGGGACTGTGGGGTCAGGGATCCTTCAACATTTAGCAATTTCTAGTGCTTTAGTAATCTCTCATTGACCTCAAGTTTCCAAGTGGAAAAGGTAACATTTGGCAGTAATTACAATTTGAGCTGGTTGGATTCTGAGCATGAAGGTCTTTTCTATTTCACAATAATTGAAGATAACACTGGCAGTGTGTTTTGCACTCAGCGATAGGCCCCGTGTCAACTGCTCTGATAAGACACAGAGATGAAGAGAAGACTGCTGTCCTCGACAGATAAGGAACCAGAGGCAGAAAGGAAAGGGGGAGTTGGGAGGAGGCTGTCCCCATGGCAGAGGGACTTGCGCCCACTGTCCTCTCCCTGGCCAGGAAGTGGCTCCTTCTTCCTCCTCCTCCTCTTCAGCTTTAGGGGTCTCTGCTTTCCTTCCCCTGCAGATAAAGTAGGACCCACAGCCTTTCAAGTCAAGCAGACCTCAGATCCCTAACCCTAACCCTAACCCTAAACAAACCCTAACCCTAACCCATCCCAGCTCTGTGGAAAACTTCCCCTCTCTGAGCCCAACTTTCCCCACCTAGAACAGAAGGATCATAATTTTCCCTCTTTCCTTCATCATGGGGGGATTTAGGGAAGTCATGTAATGTTTCTCCAAGTGTGCAGTACACTACTGGTGGCAACAAGATGATTTTGTAGTGATATAGACTTTGTGTGTGTGTGTGTGTGTGTGTGTGTGTTACAGAGGACTGAACCCACAGCCCACAGCCTTCACCTTGAGCTACATCCCTGGCCCTTTTTTTATTTTGTATTTTGAGATAGGATCTCACTAAGTTGCCCAGGCTGGGATTGAACTTGTTATCCTCCTGCCTCAGCCTCCCAGAGTACTAGGATTACAGGCATGTACCACCACACCAGGCTTAGACATTTTGGAATGTACTAATTATGCCACATATGTATGACATGCACATCAAAACCATTATTTCACAGGTCTGAAGCTTAGGGCAAAGTTAACTAAAAATAATGCAATCTCAGTGAAAGACTCCTTTGATAGAATATTGTTTGATAAAATGTGAGCTAGGGATGGCAGGAAGTGGACTGGGGGGAGGAAGTGTCCGCCAGGAAGACTTGAACTAATGCAGTAGCTGAACGCTGCCGGCCCAGCCTCCTCTGTGCAGGGCAGGGCCTCCACTCTGCTCCGAGCCTTCCACCCTGGTTGGAGAGGGTGACTTAGGACAAAACAAACCAGGGAGGCCCAGGTTGGACACATGCTGGGTTACACGGGAGCTGCATTCAGACCCCTGTGAGGTCCCTGGAGTGTCTCTTGCCCCTGCTGCCCTCTTCTGGCCGTGGGCTGTGTCCCGCGTGCTGAGAACTAACCCAGATGGCCAAAAGATGCCTTCCTGGCCGTGGCCTCTCCCCTCCCCTGAAGTTCCAGCACCTCAGCCCATCCTCTTCTGAGTGTCACTTCCTCCTGCCGCTTGGTCAAAAGTCCTCACTTCCCCCAGAGTCCTTACACAGCCTCAGAAGGCCCTCTTATTTTCAGGGGTGAACAACCTGGGAGCTTAGCTGTCCCTGGGGGACACCTGATGTAAAAGGGAACTGGTTTCAACAAAGCAGAGGAACTCAAGGCAGCCGGAAGTGATGTGGATATTTACATGTACCTTCTCTTGCTAGGAATAAAATCCTTCTCCCAGGCAATTGTGAAAAAACTTTCAAAATAGTTTCTCTTTCAGTTATTGGAATGATATTATTTTGCTTGTGAATGAAAACCCCAAATAACCAATATTTAAAAAGATAAAAATGCATTTATCTCCCCTGTAAACAGAGGCAACCCAACGTTGGTGGGTGACTCTTGGTTCATCAGGTTCCTTCTCTACCTCGTTCCAACCTCTTCAACATGTGGCTTCTACCTCACAGACCAACATGGCTGCTCCAGCTCCAGAACTTGGGTCAACATTCCAGGCACCGGTCAGGAGGAAAGGGCAAAAGAAGGGTTTACTTTAGTCCTTTAAAGCTTTCTCCGCTCTCGTTTGTATCACACTACACAGGACTTGGACATGGTTTATTATAAGACAGACTGGGTAATGTGGCTTTTCTTTTCCTGAGTGGCTCTGTGCTCTGCTATCATTTGACATTTTATTATTGAGCAAAGAGATAATGGATTTTGGAGACAATCAACATCTACAACCCTGTAGCTGGGTTGTGAGAAATGTTCAGACCGAAGTAAGATCAGGCTAAAAAGAGGCTGTGGCGTTTCTCGCCTGCCACGGTGGACACACTAATATAGATAGTACAAATGAGGCAACAGGAACTCTCCCTCCCTCCCTGAACCTGGGCAATGCCCCCAAGGGCCAACCTCCTGCCTTCAGTAGTAGGCCAAGCCCTACTACTCCGAAGCAGAGTTAAGAAAAACAAAGATCCCCTAACCCGCCCTGGAAAATTCCAAAATTCCAAACCAGGACACCTGTGTGCCGTATCCTCCTGCATGACCAACAGTAACTTTTCTCCTCTGGAGCTCATTAAAAGTTCATGCATATGGACTGCACCTCATACATCCAATTATAACAGAGAGAATTATGGGAAAGGAGACAGGTGGTAGAGCAGACATGACTCAGCATACTGTCAATCACGTTGTCAGTCATGCTCCGGAAGACCAAGTGAGAGTGCCCTAGATACAGCACAACATTTTAAATCCTTAAACTCAAGAACTTCAGTGCGCTGCCATTTTCCTTTCTGCAGGCACAAGCCCACTCACTTTGAGTATACTACCGCCTCAATAAATTCTGCTGCTTTTCCCTTGCCATCATGTGCCACATCCAATTCTTTGTTTGTCATGCCCAAGAACCTAGGAACCCGTCCAGGACCCCATCACCTCAGTAACAGTGCCACTGGAGTAGGAGTCACACCTCAGACCCGCAGCCAGGATCAGATTCTAGTTTGGCCTCTGCCACTAGCTGCTCTCAAGCCTGGAGAGAGCTGCTAACATTCCAGGGCCTCCGTCTCTCTAAAAATGAGGTTACTTAATTTGGTCTCCAGGATCCCTTCCTGCTCTGACATTATGACTTCATATCATACTGTTGTGGCAGCCATAACCAAGCAATTAAATGGAAAATGAATGTTTTGGTCCCCCTTAATCTGCAGTTTCCTCTTCTGTGATCTCAGGGAGCTGCGGTCAACTGTGCTCTGAAAATATTAAGTGGGATGGATGCACCTTGAGACCACAATGTTCAGTGAAATAAATGAGACACACAAGCATAAGTATTGCATGGTTTCTTTTATATGAGAAACCCAAAACAGAGAATGGGTAATAGGAATCAGGGAGTTAGTGCTTTTGCAAATGGGGGGGGGGAATCTAGAGATGCGGGGAGCGGGTAGGGGAGGAGTAAAAACAATAAAAATGTGTTGTGTACATGTATCAACTCTCTAGGATGAATGCAATCTGTATGCACTACAAACACACACTAATGAAAATAATTTAAAAAATAAAAAGGGAAATACTAAATGGAAAACTCCAGAAACAAGCAATTCATAAGTTTCAGGTTGCACACTGTTCTGATCCTGCTGCCTGAGACAGAAATCACCTGTGTTCAGTACTTCTACGCCTTACACACCGCCTGCCTTTGGTCACCGGGAAGCCCTCTCAGTGATCAGATCCACTGCTGCAATGTCACCGTGCTTGTGTTTAAGTCACCCTTACATGGTCACCTAAAACTGTCACAGCTCCTCCTTCCTGCTCACTTCCTCTCCACCCTCAGGCACAGTGTCATTCATATCACAGGAAGAGTGACCACATTATAAGGTATCGCGAAAGACAGACAGAGAGACTGCACTCCAATAACTTTTATTACAGTGTATGGTTATTATTGTTCTACTGCCGAATTTATAAATTAAACTTTATCATAGGGATATGTGGTATCACTGAAAAATATGGTGAATGTTCCATGTTTAAATTTTAAAAATATTTATTACAATAAAAAAACACATTGCCATTAATCCCTCTCAAAATATTCCCCCTTGCTTCTAATACACTTATCTCATTGTTCTTGACACTTTCTGAAGCAGTTCTGAAAGTCCTCTTTTGTGAGTGTCTTTAGTGTCCTTGATGTCCTGAATCAGTTCAAAGCATTTACCTTTTATGGTGATGTTGACTTTGGGGAAGAGCCGGAAGCCACACGGTGCCAGATGTAGTGAATGAGGAGGATGAGGATGCATCGTTACGTATTCACAAGCCTGCCTTTCTGTTGGATGGCACTTGGCAGCAGCATTTGCCATACATGTATATTTTTATCACACCTCATAAAAACACTCACAAAAGAGGACTTCCAAAGCTGCTGCAGAAAGTGGCAAAGATGATGGGTAAGTGTGTTCGAAGTTTGGGAGTATTTTGATGGGGAGAAATGGCGATGTGTCTTTGACTGTAATAAATTTGAAATTTTAAGTATTCACTGTAAATTTCAATCCTACCTTGCATGCATATGGGAAAAACATAAGTATATATGGGATTCAGTATTCTTCATTTTCAGACATTTTCTTCTGAAGGTAAGGAGGAGAGTACTGTCTTCCTTCCTTTCCTTCGTGAACATTAAATGCTGTGGATAATTAAGAGCAGATAACCAATCACTGGCCCTCAGTTATCCTTTTAACCTGGCCATCCTTTGGCTGAACTACCTTTCTGCAGGATCTGGTTAGAAGCTGAGCCCTTGGCCAGGAAAGCCACTTTATTTTCCTGTCGAGCTTTGGAAACAGAAGGTCTGAAGCGACTGACAAAACCCCTCGCGGTTGAGGAGTTTCTGTTTATATCCGGTAGTAGTGGCTGCAAACGCCCATCACAAACCACTGGGACAGGAAGCATCTGCAGCCAATTGATAAAGAGGCATCTGCTGCGAGCACTCTAATCTTGAGGAAATGCGGATCTCAGAGGCGCCGGGATTAGCCACAAACCAAAGGAGCCCTCTTAGAGTACCTTTCCGTTGCTAAGACAGCTGTGTTTGAAAAACACCCCCGACCCCCAGCGAGGCAGGAAGAATAATGGGCCATTGCTCAACTTCCTGACACACAGACGGGGCCCAGCGACTGCGCCTTAACAAACTCCTGTCCTGCAGACAAGGAGCCGCCTGTCTGCCTGATGGCCGCTCATCATGGCTGGGAGGTGTTTTCTAGCTCTCTGGGACCTAGTGAATGAGCTGGGTGGTGGCAGAAAGGAGACAAATACGACATCCAGCTAGGGAATGTAGCACCAGACAGCACCTCTGCTGGACCCTCTGTCCCAGGCAGAGCCTCACCCTGACTAAGAAGAGGCTCCCCAGAGACTGTCTGATGAGAAGGACAGGCACCCCCAGCTGTGCCATCTGAGGTGACGTCCTCCTGAGCCTAGGATGTCACCTCAGGGCCAAGAAGACCAGGCCTGAACCCAAGGGGAGGGGATGCAGGAAGTTCTCGAGCAGGCAGCGTGGTCTGGAACTGTGGTAAAAATCTGTCTGCTTCAGTTAGGTGACGGCGATGCCTTTCCTGGGGCTGCTCAGCATTCTGGCCTCTTTCTGCCTGGCCTGTGGCCCAGACCCTCTGCGTCAGCTTTGAGCGATGCCCCTTTGGACACATCTCAGTTCAATCCCAGAGCGCACACGTTCATGCAGTGCTCACGACGTGCCAGGGGCCATTCTAATGTGTGCCTTCTCCTCTAATCTCATGGCCACTGTCATCCCCACTTTATAGACAAGGCAATTGAAGCACAGAGTTTCAGTGATGCTCAAGGCCACACAGCTAGGTCAGGGCACCGCCAGGACTCAAGCCCACTGCTTTCTGGCTCCAGAGTCTACCCTGCCGACCATGCTGCCTCTTCGTTCAATGGGCCTGAGCTCCCCAGTTCCCAGTGCCCAGGCCCGGAAGCAGCCCAGTGAGGACACACAGAGCCTGAGCAGGGGGGATTAGGATGGGCAGTGGGCAGTCCTGAGTGAGCTGAAGTGATGTAGTAAAAGGCACACGTGTGGGGAAATGCTGTCAGTGTATTTTGTAAATGGATTCATTCCTTTGTACAATAAGGAAAACGAGAAGTTGGAGGAGGGGGGAAACACAAAGTCAAAACAGAAAGTGTACTGCCCAGAAGCCTTCACTGAGGAAGGGAAACCCTGCCTGTGAGATTAGAAGTCCCCAGTCCACCTGGAATCCTTTTCTGTCTCTGGCCAAGCTCACCTGTTATTTCCTTCAAACGCCCATGAAGGCTAGATCTTCCTGTTCCCAGCATGTCTACTTACCGTATTTTATTCTAACATCAGAGCTTATTGAGAGCTTATTGAGTGTCTCTGGCTTAAATATTCCACCTGTACTAACTTATTTAGTCATTGTAGCAGGGCTCTGAGACAGCTGTACCATAATGATCCCCAGTTTATAGATGGGGAAACTGAGGCACAGCTATGTTGGGTAAGTAGCCAGAGTCACACAGCTATGAACTAGAAGTGCTGGGCTCTAATCCAGCCAGTCAGGCTGTGTCCATTTGGACACAGTCCACCGTGCTGGCCACGTGCTTGTCTTGCTCTCTTACTTGGGTGTCATAACCGGTGTACTGTGCTTGGTACCCAGGGGGGTTGGGGAATTGATCCAGCGCACATGCAAGCACTGAGTTAGCTTTAGTCTAACTAAAGTTAGACTTTAATGAGAGACATCCAGGGTGAATGCTTTTTTATATCCTAGGGTCAGCCAGCGTGCTATGTCTTTGAGAGAGTTCTCTGGAGCTAGGGCTAGACATGGGGCCTTCTTTTGTTGATGTGGCAGGCTAGCAGCTTTAACGTGGAGGAGTTGCATGATAGGATTTGAAGCAAGGCCTCAGGAGCCAGTGTGAAGGGAGATCCACGTGTGCATGCTGATAATAAATGGATAAGGGGGAGGCAGGGACCTGGCTTAGTACAGTGGAATGACCAGTGCTGACTCCATGCAGGGCAAGCGGGGGGGTGGAAAATTGCCCTTTGCCATTATTTGAGTAAAAATTGGTTCAGAATCATCAATGGTCACTAAGAATAAGTAGAACTTTCTTTCTTTTTACTTTTTTTAAACTATTTTTTTAAACAATGCTCTTGGATTGAACCCAAGGCCTCACAAATGTTAGGCAAGTGTTTTGCCACTGAGCTACATTCCCAGTCCTACAAGTGGAAATCTTGATGAGGAGCAGAGTATCCGCACAATCCTAAAGTGCCTATTCACAGGACACTCTTTGGTTGCAAGGAGAAAAACAGTAAGTATACTATGGAGAAGAGAAAACAGCATCTTGGCTAAGTGACCGAAATGTAAGCCTCCAGTGAGGGCTGGATGGACCTCATGCCTCCAGATGTGCTACCCCCAAAAGGACACAGTATCCTTGTGTGATGTTCCACCCAGGAATGTACAATGATGTGGACACCCCAAATGTGAAAAATCTACTTAAAACAGGGAGTGCAGACTAGTATTCTCCAATAATGTCAGTATCATAAAAGATGAAGACGGTCCTAAAGGAGGTTAAGAATATGACGACTAAATATAATACTCACCCTTACACTGGGCTCTGTACTAGAAGAAATAAAATGATGTATAGGACGTCATTAGGTCAATTTTAAGCCTAGGAAAACAGATGATGTGTTAGATACAATTATTCTGTCCATGTTGTATTTACTAAGGTTGGTAACTGCACTATTGTTATGTCGAAAACATCCTCAGTCTTAGGAAATACACACTAAAGTGTTTGAAAGTAAAGGGCCATAACATATGCTAGGTGGAAGGATGGATGGACAGATGGACAGACAGATAGATAGACTGATTGATGGGTAGATAATAGCAAGTAGGGAGACAGATCTTCCTCAAATGGGAAGGGGATCAAAAGATGAGAAGAGGGTAGGCGCAGGGGATAATAGAGGGAATTACGATGTGTTATGCACATGCACCAACCCCGCACAAGGGATGGAAACAGTATGGACTGCAAACATGCGCTAATAAAAAAGAATACATTTTAAAATAAAAAAAAAAAGTTGCTCCTGGTATCCATGAGTTCTCCTTTCTAGGATTCAACAGACTGCAAATCAAAAATGTTCTAAAAAAATTACTTCTGCACTGAACACTTGTTCATCCGTGGTCTGACTTTAGCCAGTTACTTTATTTCCTTCCTGTCATTAATCTCTGAACAAATCCAGCTAACACCTATTTATATTATGCTAGGTATTGTAAGTAATCTTGAGAAGAGTTACAGTATAAAAGGGAACATGTGTAGGTTATATTCAAATACTATACCATTTTATACAAGGAACTTGAGTGTCCTCAGATTTTGGTATTTGCAGAGGCCCTGGAACAAATCTCCATGGATACCAATGGATGCTGAATAGGTGGGTGTGGGTAAGGCAGTAGGGTATGTGCCCTATTCCTATTGTCCTGTCTCTCTCTCTTCCCCTCCCTTATTCCCTCATTCCCTCCCTCCCTCTTTCCCTTCCCCCATCTCTTTCCATCTCCATCTCTTTTTTTCTTCTTTTCTTTCTTATGGTACTGGGGATTGAACCCAGGGCCTCACATGTGCTAGGCAAGTGCTCTACCACTGAACTGTATCCCAGCCTCAACATGTTTTAAAAAATGGTTTAAAAATGTTCAGGGTCTTTAAAACTTCCTTTATGATTTTTTCCTGAGGAAATGAATATAATAAATATTTTATACTATAATTATCATGACAGCATTTATAATGGTGAAAGATTGAAATAACCTAAGTGTCTACTCAGAGAATGGTTTAAAAAATAAAGAAAAATGATCTGTTATATAATGAAACCTTTAAAAAAAAATCAAGCATCTGAAATTTTTTTCTAGATGGGAAAATGCTGACAATATGCTAAGTGAATTTGATATTAATGTAAAACCAGTATTAATCTCAATGATGTTTAAAAAGCACGGGGAAAAGAAGCCTGGGAGAAAATATTCCCAAATGACCAGAGTCTTCTGGATAATGAAATTATGGGATTTTTTTTTTTTTTTTTGCTTTCTGAACCTTTACATCTTCCTGATTTTTCAGCTTTTCTACAATGAGCATGCATTATTTTGTGATGTGAACGAAAAAGAAAGTAAAATACTGAGAAAACCATGACATGCTTTGCTGGCATGAGTCAGGAGCTGAATTTTCATGTTTAAATTAGTTTCAGAAACAAGGAATGGTTTCTAGGCAACCTGCTTGGGAAATCATGTTCATTTCCATTGTTGCTGGAGAGGGCAGAGTGGCTCAAAGAAACTGTAAGAGACTTGTGTGCTTGCAAAAGCAGACTCCTGCTGAGGAGAAAAGAGCTCTGGCACCCGGCTTGGTCATGGGGACTGAGTTACTGTGACCCTAGCGGCATCTAAAGGCCTGAGAATTATTTTTGGCATATGAGTAATGACGATTTCTGTAGGTGGATATAGTAGGAGAGAAATGCGAGTCTGCAGAAGGTGCAGGAAATGAGGGGGAGGAGGGAACCCACCATGAACACAATGGCTTTGCTGAGAATCCAGGGCTGTGAATTTAGTTCCAGACTTCGGCTCTAAGATGGACTGCTGCTAAAGAGTAAAAAGATTGCTTCATCATCATTTGAGCCATTTACTATCATCATAGACAATTCTGCTGAGCTAAAGGGCTTTTAATCAGGAGGAAATACTGAAAAAACGGAACCAGGGTGCAGACATCCCTGGATGGGTGGTGGGGGATGGGCTGAGTTAAGGCTGTTGGGCCACAAGGGAGATGTGTTGTTCTCATCCCACAAGCTGCGTTTTGTTGACCTTGGCTACATTTTTCAGCAGAAGGAAAGGCGTTTTGCCTCATACGTGAGGTCAGAGCCCAGCCCTCCAGTGGCTGTTTTTCGCAATTTAAAAAAATTTTGTGATGAAGTAAATAGCAGGTGCTTTGGGTAATGATAGTGGCTGACTACTTCCCTGCCTTTGACCTTGGCTCCCCCAGAGTTTATCAAAGCTCAAGGAAGTGAGACGGAAAATCAGGAGCCCTGGCCCCAGGAGGGACACGCCCTTTTCCTCACAGAAGCAGGACAGGAAGGTCATGCTGTCTGGACCAATGTCTTGCATATGCAGTCCACTGAGTCTGACCCCGCCCACTCCCCTCCCCAGGAAAATGGCAGACGCAGAGGGGAAGGAGGAGGGAGGCTGCTGTGGTTCGCCCTGGGCTAATGTCTGTCTCTCGGGAGCAGCGGGTTAGGGCCTGTGAAACTGGATTGATTACCATGAGAATGGGTTGTCTGGGTGTCCCCCAAGTTTCACTGGCTTTCACAGTTTGCTCCTTTGCTTCCTTCCTCCCCATGTAACCTCTCTATCTTTCTCTCTCCTCCCTCTTACACATGCTCCTGCCATGTGATGCCATCCACCATTATGATGCCGTGCGTTCCTCATCAGATATGGTTGCTTAAGCTTGGACTTCCAGAGCTCTGAGCTCTAAAAACCTCTTTTATTTATAAATCACCCAGCCTCAGGTATTTTCTTATAGCAGCACAAAACAGATAACTGAGGGACTAACATTGACTGCCTCTCCTTATGTGGTAGCTCTGGAGGGCAGGCCCTTCTTCCATCTTTGTACTGCAGAGCTTAGCACAAGTAGACTCCACAAATGTCTGTGGAGTTTTTATTTGTTTGTTTGTTTGTTATGTTTGGTTTTGGTTTTTGCAATACTGGGGAATGAACCCAGGGCCTTGCATATGCTATGCAAATGCTCTACCACTAAGCTACATCCCTAGCCCCTAGGGTCTTAAATGATTTATGGAGCCTGCCTTGGTTTGGATATGGTGCGGCTGCCCCCCAAAGGTTCATGACTTAAGGCTTGGGTCCCGGTGTGTGGTGAGAGATGGTATGAAACATTTAAGGAGAGGTGAGGCTTAGTGGGGGATCACTAAATCACTGGGGTTGCTGCCCTTAGTGGAGATTAAGGTCACTCTAATATGACCCCTGAGCTCTCTCAAGAGCAATTCGTTATCAAAGTCTGAGCCTGAGCCCTGAATCTCCCTCTGGCTTCCTGTCTAGCAATGTGTCCTCTCTCATATGTGCTCCTGCCATTGTTATCCCTCATGAGGTCTCAGCAGAGCCAAGCTGATGCCGGAGCCATGCCCATTTCTAGAACTGTGGGCTAACTAAACCTCTTTTCTTCAAAAGTAACCTCAGGCATTTCATTACAGTAATGACTAATAGACTAACAGAGTCTGTGGGGTAGAGAAGGAATTATTCTTCTTTCACTGAATGAGAAAACTAAGGTGCAGGTGAGGTTTAAAAATGCTAAGATCTCTAGCCAATAAAGGGCAGAACAGAAACTCGAATCCCCAATTCCAAGGGCTCTGCTCTTATCTTCATACAAAATGCCCCCACCCTGCTTCCTGGGTTGCGCAGGTCCAACCTGTCAGGTGAGAGTCCCATGGGCTCTGCCTCCTTCTGGCCTGTCCACCCTTGGGGCTCATCATCCTCTCCTTCTGAACCTCTCATTTGGCAGTGAGTCACCACCTAAGTCATATTCCTCTTGCATTGCTTAACTTTTTAAATGCATTTCAACTTTTCTTAGAAGTTTGTCTTTTTCCTCCAAATAGCTCACATGCACCCTGAAGAATGGGACAATGAATTAATTATTCCATAGCCACTGTGTTTGACTTTCAGTAAATATTTGCAGTATGAGTGGATTTTAGCACAAGGCTCTGATCAGAACTTACTTCCTAGTGCCTTTTTGTACTGGGAAACTAGGAAGAGGTTTTATTTTTATCTCAAAACTTTTATTCTCAGCAAAAAGGGTGGCTGCACTCCCCGCCCCACCCCGCCCCACTCCTGCTGAGGTGCTTGCTACCTCAGATAAGTTGGACATAGGCTTCTTTTCTCTAGGAGTTTAGAACAGGTGCACGCATTTAGCCTGTCTGCTATGCGGAGTTGGGCTCAAGGGTTGAATCTAAATCCACTGAGCTTCCTCCATTCTGACTGCAATCTGTCTGCTCCCAGACTGAAAGGGACCTGCTCTGACAGGCTGAGACACTGCTGGGCCTGGGAACAAGTAGCTAGCGTCTCTGCCAGGTGCTTCACATCTGGGCGTGCATCATCTCTTGTCAGGGCTGTCCCCTAGGATGCCATGCTCAGTGCAGACATTCACACAGCAAGGTTAAGGCCCCCAGAACTCAGCCGCCACGTCCTCCCACAATGGATTCAAGGCTGTGCCTCTGCTGGGGGAGGCCGGCCAGCAGCCTGGAACCTAAACGGCCTGGCTCTTACAACTACAACGAAAGCTTTCATGAGCACTTATTGGGCACCTCTTTTGGGAGCTGGCCAGCATGGCTGGGAGACAAGCTAGTAAACAACATTATTAACCAATAGGACAGACCTTGTAAGAGAAGCGTGATCGGAAACCTTGAGAACATACAGGAAGGTGTGCAAGAGCCGCCTGTGGAGATTGGGAAAGGCTTTCTTGGTTGGTGACTCTCAAAATGAGTATTGAAAGAGCAACTGTCCGCTGGTTGGGCAAGGAGGGGATAAGGATTCTGGGCCAAGGGACAATGGCATGGAGGCGTGAATGAGGATAGCATGGCTGCCCTGTTAGGAGAGCTATGTGGGGATGGCGAGTTGTGCCTCCAGTGAGGAAGGCAACAGTGAGAGGTGCCACATGCCTTGTTTTAGTGCAGGCCTTCATCTTATGGATGATGGGGGAATGTGGAAGGGTTTCAAGTGGGGAGAGAGGGATAACATGGTCAGATTTCAAAAGATCTATGTAATGACAATGTGAAGGAGGGTTTAGGGAAGGAAGGGCCTGAAGAAAGATCAGCCCCCAGGCGATGTACAGTAGTCTAGTACATACACTTACTAGGAATACTGTAGGCTTAGTAGCTGGGGTTGATAGAGTCTGGTGACAGATGGGATGCGCTGGTATGTGAGGGGGTCCAGACAACTCAGAATTAGGCATGGGGAGCTGGAGAATGGTGGCTCCACTGACCAAAATCAGGGACACATGGTGGGAAAAGTGGGGGTGGGGTGGGTTAATCTTGGCTGTGTCCAAGATGCCCAGGGATATCCAAGTAGAGCGGCGTGGGAAGCGTTTGGCGTATGGGAGTGTGAGCTCAGGGAAATACTGGTTCCTGGTGGAAAGAGGCTGGATTGGGCCTCTCTCTCCACAGACATTCAATAAGCATCATTTTGAGTAGCTAATTAATGATTACAGGGCATGGGAACACACAGCGATGCTGCAGTGTAAACGTGGATGCTCTTACAGTAATGGACTGAGGGCTGCAGAAAAGCTCAAGCTAAATTGCACTAATTTTTCAGCTATAAATAAACTTGCCTCTGCAATCGGGCTGTCAGTAACACAGAGAGGAGAAATGCAGCCGTGGAGACAAGAAGAGCGCTGCGTAGAGGACACAGGAGGTCTGTAGGACAAACACTGGTGGGTTCCAGCAGACAGGGAGGGGCAGCCGGTGATCTGGTGGGAAAGAGATCTGATTCCTGAGTTCAGCAAGCTGGGTGTCTGTAACAGGTTATAAGACGTATTGTGAATATTTGCCACCTGCTTTTGGAAACACAATCACCGTTTTAAGCTCTTGATGTGCATGACTTCACTTGACCCTCAGTACAACCTCGAAGTATGTCCTTGATTCTGTCTCCTTTAGCAATGAGTGAACAGAGGACAGAGAGTTTAAATGACTGACCCCAGGCCACTCTGCTAAAAAGGTGGCCATTCCAAGATTTGAACCCAGGCAGTCTGAGTCCAAAACCCTTTCAGGGTCTTGTAACTACTAAGCTATGCCACTCCATGTAAAACAGAAAAGGCCAAGGAGGAGCGGGACAGGTTGTCCAGTGGGTACTAAGGCACAGGTGCATAGGGTGAGAGGCTCAGTTAAATGAATAATCCAACAAGAAGAGATAGAATTGATAAACATACATGCACCAAATACTGAAGCACTTATCTTCATAAAACAAAAACTGCCAAAATTAAAAGATCAAATAAACACTAACACAACCATAGTAGGGGATTTTAACACCCCACTTTCGTGAAGAGATAGATCAATTAAACAAAAAACCAATAAAGAAATTTCAGAGCTGAACCACACCTTTGAACATATGGACTTAATTGATATATACAGAGTATTCCACTCCTCTACACCAGAGTATATATTCTTTTCAGCAGCAGCATGATACTTTTTCCAAAATATATCACATAACTGTCCATAAAACCTGCTTAGGTAAATATAAAAGAATAGAAGTTACCCAATGCATACTATCAGACCACTATGCAGTGAAAATAGAAATCAACAACAGAAGAAATTTCACAAAAGGCAAAAGCTCCTTAACAATATACTCCCAAACAACCACTGGGTCACAGAGGAAATCAAAGAAGAAAATTTAGAAATTTCTGGAAGTTAATGACAATGACAGTAGAACTTGTTCAAATCTCTAGGACCCTATGAAAGCAGTTCTAAGAGGAAAATTCATCACAATTCTTACATTAGGAAAGTAGAGCAAGCTCAAATAGACAATTTTATGAGAAATCTTAAGCCATGTGAGAAACAATATCAAATCAGCCCCAAAGCAAAATTAAGGAGGGAAATTATAAAGATGACAGTGGAAATCAATGAAATTGAGACTAAAAAAGTAAACAGTAAAAAAAAAAATCAATGAATTGAACAGCTGGTTCTTTGGAAGACTAAATAAAATAGATAAGCTGCTAGCCAGACCTACCAAGGGAAAGTGAGAAAAGACTCACATCAATGCAATTAGAAATGAAAAAGGTGAAATTGCAATAAGTGCTGCAGAAATCCAGAAGATAGTAACTATTTCAAAAAATTATATTCCAACAAATCAGCAAATTTTGAAGAAATGGACAGATTCCTAGACACATACAAACTACCAAGACTAACCCAAGAAGACATAAATATGCTTAACAACCCAATAACAAGCAAGAAAAGAATCTACCAGATAAAAAAAGCCCAGGACATGAAGGATTCACCACTGAATTCTACAAAATCTTTAAGGACATTATACGCCAGTATTCCTCAAGCTCTTCAAAGAAATCGAAAAGGGATGGAGTACTCCCAAACTCATTTATGGAAGCCAGTATCACCCTGGTCCCCAAACTGGATAAAGACCCAACCAAAGAATAAAACTATAGGCCAATCTCCTTAATGAACATAGATGCAAAAATCCTCAACAAGATGTTGCAAGTAGACTGCAGCACACTATCAAAAAGAGCATACATCATGATCAAGTAGGTTTCATCCCAGAGATGCAAGGATGGTTCAACATACATAAGTCAATAAAGGTAATACAACACATAAACAGAAGCAAGGTCAAAACCCATATAATCATATCAATAGATGCAGAAAAGGCTTTTTTTTTTTTTTTTGTGGGTACCGGGGGGTCGACCTCAGGACCTCGCGCGCCAGCAGGCGCCCGTGCCGCTGAGCAATATCACCGGCCCCTTTTTTGTATGTGGGTTCCGGGAGTCGAACTCGGGCCCTCGCGCTTGCCGGGCAGGCGCTTAAACCGCTGAGCCATCTCACCGGCCCCAGAAAAGGCTTTTGACAAAACCCAAAACCTCTACATGATAAGAACCCTGAAGAAAATAGATATAGAAAGACTATACCTGAATTTGATAAAAGCTACTTGTGACAAACCAACAGCAGTCATATTAAATGGAGAAAAACTAAAAGCATTCCCAATAAAATTAGGAACAAGACAAGGATGTCCACCATCATCTCTTCTATTCAACATAGTACTTGAAATATTAGCCAGAGCAATTAGGCAAGAGAAATAAAAGGGATGCACATAGGAAAGGAAGAACTCAATTTATCATTATTTGCAGATGACATGATACTCTACCTAAAAGACCCAAAGAACTCCACCAAAAAACTCTTAGAATTAATAACAAACTTCAGCAATGTAGCAGGATACAAGATCAACACACAAAAATCATTAGTATTTGTGTATAGCAACAATGAACAGGATGGGAAGGAAATTTTGAAAATAATCCATTCACAGTAGCTTTAAGAAAAATGAAATATCTAGGAATTAACCTAACCAAGGAAGTAAAAGACCTCTACAAAGAAAACTGCAGCTCTCTCAAAAATGAGATTGAGGGCTGGTGAGATAGCTCAGTGGCATAAGTGCCTGCCCAGCAAGCATGAGGTCCTGAGTTTGACTCCCAGAACCCACATAAAGGAAAAAAAGGGCCGGTGATATCACTCAGCAGCACAAGCACTTGCTGGCAAGTGCAAGGTCCTGAGGTTGACTCCCGGTACTCACATAAAAAAAAAAAAAATGAGATTGAAAAGGACATCAGAAAATGGCAAGATGTCCTGTGCTCCTAGATAGGCAGAACAAATATTGTCAAAATGGCCACACTCCCAAAACTGTTATACAGATTCAATACAGTCCCAATCAAAAGAGCAACAGCATACATTACAGATCTAGAAAAAATATTCTAAAATTCATATGGAAGCAGAAGAGACTTAGAATAGCAAAAACAATTTTGGGCAATAAGAACAAAGCACGAGGCATAGCAATACCTGACTTGAAACTATACTACAAAGCAATAGTGATAAAAATGGCATGGTACTGGAACAAAAATAGACACATGGATCAATGAAACAAAATTGAGGATACAGAACGTTCCACAGACACATTCAGCTATTTGATCTTTGACAGAAGGACCAAAAACATATGTTGGAGGAAAGACAGCCTAGTCAACACGTGGTACTGGGAAAACTGGTTATCTGTTTGGAGAAGACTGAAACTGGACCCTTGTTGTTCACCATATACTAAATTAAAATCAAAATGGATCAAAGATCTAAACATTAAAACAGAAACATTAAACCTACTGGGAGATAAAATACGTAAAACCCTTGAAGACATAGGTGTAGGAAAGGATTTTCTAAACAGAACCTCAACTGCACAACAAATAACAGCAAGAATCAACAAACAGTATTATAATCAGACTAAAATATACTGTACAGCAAAAGAATCCATCAGTAGAGTGAAGAGACAACCCATAGAATGGGAAAAAAAATTTGCCAGTTACTCCTCAGACAAAGGACTAATATCTAGAATATATAAACAACTCAAAAAATTAAACCACTTAAAATTAAGATCTAGTCAAGAAATGAGCAAGAGAAATGAACACACACTTCATAAAGGAAGAAACAGAATGGTCAACAAATACACGAAAAAACGCTCAACATCTCTGGCCATTAAAGAAATGCAAATTAAAACAATGCTAAGATTCCATCTCATTCCAGAAAGGATGGCAATCACTAAGAAATCAAACAATAACAAATGCTGGTGAAGCTATGGTGAAAAAGGAACTCTTCTTCATTGCTAGTGGGAACATAAACTAGTGCAACCATTATGGAAATCAGTATGGAGATTCCTCAAAAAACTGAAATTAGAAATTCCCTATGACCCAGCGATCCCCCTGCTAGGTATCTTCCCCAGAGAGCTTAAGTCATCATAGTACACCGATATGTGGATACCAATGTTTATAGCAGCATAATTCATGCATAATAGCTAAATCCTGGAAGCAGCTTGTACACCCATCAACTGATAATTGCATAAAAAAATGTGGTATCTATATATAATGGAATACTACTCGGCTATAAAGAATGACAGATTGAAATATTTGTAGGAAAATGGATGCACCTGTAAAACAATGTTGAGTGAAATACAGACATACAAGCTTCAATACTGTGTGGTATCTCTCCTTTCAATAAGGCAAAGTACAAGCAAAGAAAATAATAAAGGATGGGTAATGTTCAACATCACTGGTCATTTGAGAAATGCAAATTTAAACAATGCTGAGATTCCATCTCACTCCAGAAAGAATGGCTATTACCAAGAAAACAACCAATAACAAATGGTGCGGGGCTGTGGGGGAAAAGGAACCCTTCTCCACTTCTGGTGGGAGTGTAGACTGGTGCAACTACTGTGGAAATCAATGTGGAGATTCCTCAAAAAACTAGGATTAGAGGTCCCACTCCACCCAGCTATTCCCCTTCTGGGCATCTTCCCAGAAGAATTAAAAGCATCATACCACAGAGATATATGAGCGCCCATGTTTATAGCAGCACAATTTGTAAAAGCTAAATCTTGGAAGCAACCCAAATGCCCATCAACCAATGAATGAATAAAAAAGATGTGGGTTTTTTTTTTATATAGTAGAGTATTACTCAGCCATTAAGAAAGATAAAATCAAGACATTTATAGCTAAATAGATGGACCTTGAGACCATAATCATAAGTGAAATAAATCGGACACGTGTAAATATCGCATTATCTCTCTGGTGTGAGAAATTGAAAATAAGAATATAAATGTACAATAGATATTGTGAAATAGGAAGAAACTGTTCAAAATGAAAAGGGAAATAGGGAGGGGAGGAAAAAGGGAGGGAGGGAAAGAAAAAATGAGAAAAGAAGGATAAAATGAAAACTGAGCTTTGCGAATGGGGAGGGGGAGGAGGAGGGGGTTTGAAAAGAGGGGATGGGGATGGGAAAAAAGAATGAAGAATCAAGATTTATCATGTACAGGTACAAATTCCCTATAATGAATGTGGTCATTATGTATACCTAAATTGTACCAATAAAAAAAGAAGAATGGGTAGAAATGGACAAGGCGATGGAGCTCTTGCAAAGGGAAGTGGTCCAAGGGAGCAAGGGCGAGGGGTGAGGAGGAGTGGAGGGGAATAAGTAGAATAAAGATGTGCCGTGTACAGGAACCTAACAACCTCAATGAATGTAAACATTATAGGCCATAACAAAAGCTAAGATTAATATCTACAAGAATGAAAAATAGGATAGGAGAATTGAAGGAGGAGGGAAGGAGGGAGGGGGAGGGAAGGGAATTAAAAAACAAAAAAGAAACAAGCTATGGTCTGTACCTGTGACCACTCTCCAGGATGACTGTAAACTGCATGAACTGCAAAGATGCACTAAGACAATAAAATATCAAAATTTTAAATAAATCTTAGCTTTGCCTCAGACCTGCTCCTCAGAGTCTGCACCAGGACAACACTCCCTGGGCTTTGATCGCACTTTGAAAGGAAGACAACTGATATAAAGGACGCATCTCACTGGGGTGCAGGAGCAGTCTGCTGCTGGCCTCCTCTCTGGGACACACAACTGCTTTATCACCTTGGAATCCCAGTTTGAGGTTTCATCATAACTGCTAAGATTTTCTGCTACATCGACTGAACAAAAACGGCCTAGGCCTGAATCTTGAGAAATCTAACACTGAGGGAGGGAGTGGGATTGCCTGGAGAGTTAGGAGGAAACTGAGAGGGTTTCACTGTCATGGAAACTTAAGAGAAAGGACCGCGGAAGGGTAGTTTCTGTGAGCTTCTCTTAGCCTACTGAATGCTAACCTTTGTTCCTGGTGTGGTCACCCTGAATTTTACAGGAAGACCAGATGCTATGCTGGACAAGCAGAGAGGCTGAAGGAGCACTGGCACAGAGGTTTCTCCAAGGGTGTCTGCTGCGCCCTTCAGGAAGGACCTGTGGTCACCCCGGGGTGTGAACGAGGAAGGCCCTGTTTGCAGAAGAAAGGTCAGAAGAAAGTCTGTTCACTGAAATGTTACCAGCTAAGAGTGTGAACGGAAAGGATGATAGATAACAAGCTGAGTAACCGTGTGTTGGACGAATCGCACGACTTTCCCACCACTTTGTGTTCAGGGCCTTTACTATAGCACTTCATACATTTATGTGTTTAAACAGAAGCAAATGCTTTGAGTAGTGTTTTCAAAATTCCCTGCCCTAGAGGAGTAGATAACATCCTGTCCTCCAAACCAGGGGGATGGGGTCGTTCGTTCCTCTGAGCTCCTCCTGGAATACTCTTTTCTGAGTATTGCAGTCTTGCAGAACTGTGCTGCAGTAGAAACTGATCTGGCTGAGGGATGAGGAAAGAAGAAAGCAGCAGCATTCTAGAAAGTAAATGGAGTTAGGGCGAACTGACTAATAATCTATTTCTTGACTTAGTTAATAGGTTTTACTATCACTGGCTATTCGTGGAAAATACAAGATAACTGGATGTATTGCTGGGATTTGGTGTTCACGGCTGTTAAAATTTCAGGCTGATTTTTTGGTGCTGTCTCTTTAGAGCTGGTTAAAAACAGCAAATTTCAGTGTGACGTTCGTTCCAGAGTCCTGTGCTGGACGAGCAGGGAGGTTAGAGAGACACCTGCTGGCCGGCGAGGCGAAGTGCCCTGGCTTTGTTAGAGGATCTGAATTGTGTTAGAATTGGTTTATTTTTGTGGTTGAGAATTTCATTCTTTCTTCCAATTCTTTTAGTATGATTGAAGTTATATATTTTTAAAAAATATAGACTTTGATTCTTTAGTTAATTTTTAGAGCTTCTAGTCTTCTTTTCCTAAAACAAATCATTAATCAGGAGAGTTGACTGGCTCTGTTGCAGGGCCATTTCTGATCAGGGCCAGGGCTAAAGAGAGTCAAGAGAGGCACTCGCCTTTAGCGGAAATTTAAGGATATGGCCAAAATCTCAGTCATCAATATAGACAAAGGTTTTTTTTTTTTTTTTTTTTTTTTTTTTTTTTTCATTTTGGTTTTTGACACAGGGCTTGACATGTTACTCAGGTCAATTTTGAACCCATAGGCTCAAGTGATCTTCCTGCTTCAGCCTCCTGAGTAGCTGGGACTGCAGATATGTGCCACCATGCTCAGTTTAATGCAGTAATTTTGAAAGTCAAAATTAATGCAAAAATTTCCTTATAAACACAAGCATCGATACTGTAATTACAGGATTAGTGTTACTGATTCTCTTGCATTTCAAGCTCTGATATGGCCTCCCTATAGGTCTTGAAAAGAGTTAACGGTCGTGGGGCACAGCCTCTGGCCTGGCTCTTCCCAGTCAGTGGACATAGGTCCCTGAGACCTCCTCCTCCCCTGCTTTCTCTTGTCCTTGCTGTGGCTTTTCTGGGTCCTCCTCTCATTTGGATCAGGCGCATGGAGCCCAGGTTAGTGGCCATGAGAGGGGAGAGGAAATGGAGAATGGGATGTTTGTTAGAAGGCAGCTCAGAGGAAAGACTCAGAATCAAATTTTCCATTTCTGCTCTATTTTTCAGAATTGACTCCTTTACCAAGGGCACAGTTTTGTCCTTCCTCCCACATACACTTCTCAGGAGCACGCAGCTAAGTCACTTGCTGTGGTCAGAATGTGTCCCCCAACAGTTCATGCGCTGGAAACTTCATTCTCAAATGCATACATTGATGGCGTCTGCAAATGGGGCCTTGGGAGAGACTTGGGGTCAGAAGAGGTCATGGGGAGGCTATGAGGGACCAGGCAGACACCTTCCCTGTCTTGCTGCATGATGTCCCCTGCCTGGTCCTAACCTCTCGAGGCCGGAGGCTGCCCTTGGACCTCCCAGCCTCTGCAGCTGTAAGAAATAAGTCTCTGTCCTTTATAAGTCGCCCAGTGTCAGGGATTCTCTTTTAGCCTTGAAAAACACACTGAGGCGCCCGTCCTTCCCAAGGAGCTGCCACAGCTAAGTGGCCTGAGCCCTGTGACGTTGCCCTGGGGCAGGTGGGCAGGGAAGAGGAACACTGCTCCGGTGAGAAAGGCCCTCTGCTTCTGCTTTCTGGTGCTAACACGTCCCCTAGCTCCCACTCACCAGGACAGGGTGGGAGGAAGGGGATGGTTTGGTTTGCCTGGTGTCTCTGTGTTTCCTCATTTCTCTTCATGAGAACTAGCAAATGTGAAGCAGCGAGCTACTGAGAACAAGAGAAGAGAGTCCCCCCGGCCTCCTCCCGGCTTGTCATTTGCTCAACTCCTGCGCTGTCATCAGAGGGATGGTGACTGCAAGTGGCGGGGAGATGTTGTGCAACTGTAACCACATGGTCTGCTGTGAAAGGAGGAAGTAGAGCCGGTGGGGCGAGAATGCACTGGGGCGAGAACGGATCAGAAACTCGAGAATCCCGGTGGCCTGGTGGGAGGACAGAAAGCTCCCAGGGAGGAGGGATCCTCAGCACGCAGTGCAGACCCCAGTGGTGTAAAGCATTAGGACTTTCAGTACATCCCCGCGGGGGATTTCTGGGAGCAGGCATGTGCCTGGGGCAAATCAGGGACACCAGAGCCTGCTATCTTCCCCATCACTCGCCTGGGTGTATCGGATCCCCTGACTCAAGTATCAGCCGTTCTCCTGACCCAGAAACATGAACGTGGCTCTTTCTGTGGCTACTGAATGGGTTGCTACCAATGCGGGTTTGCTGGGCTTGTGTGGCTTAGCAAGGGGCATCGCATGAGCAGTTTTGAGAGATGCCACATGCCAAGTACATCCTTGGCAACAATTTATTGTTTTCTCTTGAATCCTCACACTATCCCTTTGGATAATTATCACAAGTCTCACTCCAACAAATGAAAAAAATGAGACTCAGAGAAATTATCATGACTCACACAACTAGCAAATGATCATCCCAGGACACGAACCCGGGCGAAGGATTCCTCCTTCATCCCTTCGTCCTTTCTGTTGCATTAGGTCGGCGGAGATATGAGAGCAAGGCTTCCGGGCCCTCTTTCTGCAACAGCGGCAAGCCTGGGTCGTTGACCTGGGTGGTTGGTGCCCTTGAGGTATAACAGGCACGGGGTACACACAGAATCCATGTTCTCAAGGAATATTGCTTTCGCATAGGTTAAAATATGACACAGTAGTAGATTAATAGTGCAAGGCTATAAATAATATGCTAACCACGGGTGCTATAAAGTCTGGTAAGCCTATAAACCATAGGAAATTGATCCACCACTCTTGATCTGGCAGCTGGCCTTTCTTCCACTTTTTCGTTCCTTATATTTCTTTTTCATTTTAGATCATATTTGTTGATGAAATTAATAAGTATCCTTTTAATATCTGGGCAGCACAAAGCAAGAGCCAGTCTCCACTCTCTTGCAACTTAATTTCTAGCAGGGAGACAGACAGTAAGTGAGCAAGTGCATTGAGGTGACACATGTACAGGTGTCAGCTGGGCGTAGTGTGAGGGGAAAGTAAAGCGGGGAAAATGGAGAGAAAGGGATGCGGTGCCACTCAGTGTAAGCTTGACAGGAAAGGGCTCCAGATAAGATGGTGAGGAGCTGCCTCAAGAAGGAACAGAGGGGGAGCCAAGAGGATATGACCAAGGGCACCCCAGGCAGAAGGGACAGAAAGAGTTAAGGTGCCAGGCAGGAGGAGCATTAGTGTGCTGGTGGAACAGCAAGGAGACCAGTGTGGCTGGAGTGAGTAGGGCTGGAGGAGAGCGGAGATGGGAAGTCAGGGAGGCATCATGTGGGGCCCAGGAGTCAGTGCACTCTGAGGCAGAGAAGAAGCCACTGCAGAGGGCTGAGCTGGTGATGCCACGACCAGACCCAGGCTTCCGAATGACCCCCCCTGCCCCTATAGGAGAACAGCGTGTAAGGGTGAGGTTGCCCTCGGAGGCAAGTGCAGGGCGGTGGATAGGGGTCACCTAAGCCATGGCTTGGGCCAGGATGATGGTGAGCTCCAGATGTGCTGGGAAGGATGCTGACAGACGAGATGTGGTGTTATATACCGAATTGTGTCCCCCCCCCATACATGTACCAAAATCCTAACAGTACCAAAGAATATGAGTATATTTGGAGAGGTGATCTTTAAGGAGGTCATTCAGGTTAAATGAGGGTCTTGGGGTGGGACGGACTCCAGTCTGCCTAGTGTCCTTATTAGAGGAGATTAGGACACAGACACCGCATAAGGAGATCGTATGAGGACACAGGGAGAAGATGGCCACCTACAAGCCAAGGACAGAGGCCTTAGAAGACGCCAATCTTGCTGACATCTTATGCACAAACTACTAGCTCCAGAATCGTGAGAAAATAAAGTTCTGCTCTTTGAGTCCCGAGTCTGTGGTATTTTGTTGTGCAGCCATAGCTGACAAATACATGGGTGTGAGAGAGAGTGGAGTCGAGGAGAATGATTGTCCAAAGTTTGATCTGCTTTTAGTCAAAGAAAAGTTCGAGAACCGCACTTCTTCACGGTGCTCAGAAGCCCCGAGAGAGCCGGGCCCGTGGGTTGCACTAGGAAGAGGGGCCAGTCCTCAGGACTTCACTAACGCCGCCAGAAGCTTTGTGGGGGCAGGGTGAGAGGCGGACGAGCGCAGCTACAGAGGACTCGCACCCGCGCTAGCAAACGCAGTTTTGCTTGCCCAGAGCATAGGGAGAGATGGCGCCCACTCCTTCCTTCCTTCTTGAATCTCTTTTGTTCTGCTCTAACCTCCATTTCCCCAAGCCAAATGGATTTGGGTACAGACGGGGGAAGTGAGTCACAATCCTAGGACAGAGCAGGGCTCTGGGACTCTGTACAAGCCTCCGTGAAACTGCTGCCGCCCCGCCGTCCCGGCCCCGCGGTCTGAGCCGAGGGACGGGGAGACGCACGTGCACTTCGGAAGCTCCCTGCTCTCCGTGGTCCGTGGTCCCACTCCCGGCACCGCCGCCCGCGCCGCCCGTATCTGCACTCTAAATCCTTGCCCACGGCAGCTAATGGGCGCCATGCGAGAGGGAGAAGATGGGTCCAGCCTCAGACACCAAGGAGGGCTGCCGTGTGCTCGCCAGTGCCCTGTAGTTCTGGCTTCCCACCCGAAAGGCTCCTCGCATGCACGAAGGCCTGTGTGGAAGACGGTGAGGGTTTCCTGGCCGAGCTGAGCTCAGCGCCGGCCCTTGGCCTCCGTGCTTCCGCGCACGCCGAGCCCGGCCGCCGCGACCTGCAGGCGGCGCTCCTTCCCCGTCCTGGCCGCCGAGCCCTGCTGCAGTTGGCCTGCGCCTGCCAAGTGGACTTGGAGATCTGGTGACCCGTATCAGGAGTCAGGGAACTAAGACCTGCTACCTATTTTTGTAAATAAAGTTTTATTGGATCACAGCCATGCTCATTCATTTTGCCCATGGCTGCTGTTACTGTACTTACAGAGATCATATGGCCTGCAAAGCTGAAAATATTTACTGTCTAGTTCTTTCCAGAAAAAAAAAATTGCCAATCTCTGTAATAGCTTTAGACTGGGTAACGTGTACAAAATGTCTAAGAGGACTAAAAAGGCTACTACAAAAATAACTAAATAAACCCACTGTGGTTTGACAATAATACCAACATTGTGATAAAAATGGACAACAATAAAATGGCAGGATTGATATTCTCCCACTCACAGTCCAACTGTTTGTCAGATAAAACAATTATTCTCTAACCAGATCTGTTGAGAAGTTGGGGGTGAGGAAAGGAAAAAGGAGGGAGGGAAAGTAGCTTGGGAATGGGGAGAAGGAAAGAGAAATGAATAGTGAAATCGGAGCTATAGTTTACATATTTAATTTTTTAGTTGTTAGGGTGCACTTTCACCCATTAATTGTAACTTATTTAGCACTTTTTATAGTGAAGCACTACTTTTAAGATTTCACATGCATGAACTCATTTACTGCTCAAAATAATCCTGAGAGGTACCTGCTATTATAATTACCCCCATTTTACAGATGAAGCAATGGAGGCACAGAAAGGCTAGGAAATCTGTTTAAAGTTCCACAGCTAGTGAATGGCGAGGCTAGACTTGATCCAGAGTCTGTGGTCTTAAACTATACATTATACTGCTTCTGTTGATTAAGAAGACAAAGACAGAAATAAAACCCTGAAAGTCTGGAGTACGCTGTCTCCATGGGTGCCCTTGAGGCACGACTTTGCAGCCCAGTGTCAAACGAGTGAGCTCAGTCCCCCGGTCTGTGAGAGCTCCCCGCGGGTCAGCTGTGCTCTGGTCCTGTGTTTAATGAAATAGAGAAAATATCCCCGTCATTAATGTGTGGGGAAAAGAACCCTTTTAAAAGTACGATGTCTGATTTTGCAATTTCTGTTACAAAAAGTATGCATAGTAGAATGAAGTCATTTGTCCTTCATGTCCACCCTCTGTAGCAGGGAGGCCTTTTAGCCTGAGTTCACGGGAGTTCGTGTCAGACAGCTCTCTTTCAAGGGATGGGAGCATCATCCCCATCCGCCCGCGATGGAGCCAGGGGTGACTCCTGGACCCTCGACCCCAGTGGGCAAAGGTTCTCGGAAGCTTTAGCCAAGAAGGGCTCCATGAGGGGAGCAGGGACTCTGAACAGAGAGGTGAGGGGTAGGGAGGGAGGGAGACCACTCAAGGTGGACCCCACGCAAACCCCAAGTCAGCCTCTGAGAACAGGAGAGGAGAACTGAGAAGCGTCCTCTGCACTTCCAGGAGCTTGTGGCCGGCATTAAGTGAGAGGGAGCCCTGCTAGCGGCTGGCCTTGTCTTCCTGAGCTCACAGACATGACAGTTTGGTGATGTGACATGTTAAGAAGACAGTCCCTGGGTGAGAGAGTGAACCCTCTCTCTGCTGGGCTGGATCCATCTGGGTGACCTTTTTCTTCATTGTGTTTTTCTGTGCTTTCTAATTTTTCTATGATATACACACACTGCTCATGTAATAAAAACTGTGTTTAAAAACTGGCATGATCTTATAGGATGCATTTAATGTCCTGATATTGTATTTTGAGGATAGACACATGCCTCTACATTGGTCTGTCTGGAAGGGTGTGGCTCCCAGCAACTCTGAAATGGCTGGAACACTCTGTGGCCTTGTGACAAGGGACCAGTTTTTTAAAAGCTGCAGATGTTGGAAGGACCTTTGTGCTCTCTAGAAGTGCTCTGAAGTGTGGGTCCCTTTTCCCAGCCAGGCCAGAGTATACTACTCCCTTGGGGGATGATGGCGAGATGACATTCAGAATCTCTGCCATGGGCCCAGCAGAGGTAGCTGCTGGCAAATGTAGGTAGGTGGGTATGGCAACAGAGATGATGGATCCTAAGGTCATCCTAAATCATTGGGGCGCTTGAGAAATGGGGTGTACTCTGGAGGGCCTCAACTTCTGGAGAGCTGAAGCTTATTAAAATTACTTTCATTGAATCAATATGGAGGTTCCTCAAAAAACTAAAAATAGAGTTACCTTATCACCCAGCTTCTACCACTCCTTAGCATATACCTGAAAGAATTAAATTCAACATGCTATAGGGTTTACTGCACACGCATGTTTATTGTGACAAAAATCAAAATAGCTAAGATATGGAGCCAGCCTAGGTGTCCATCAACAGACGAATGGATAAAGAAAATATGGTATATATACACAATGGAGTATTATTTGGCCAAAAAGAAGAACAAAATTATGTCATTTGCAGGAAAATGAATGGGACTGGAGACCATTATGTTAAACAAAATAAGCCAAACTCATAAAGACAAATATTGCATTGTTTTCCCTAATATACAGAATCTTTAAAAATGTCAAGAAAGTAGAAGGGGGACTATTATTAGAAAAGGAGAAGAGAGTAAGAAGAAGAGGGCATAAGGGAGGGTGATGAGGAATGGGTATGATCAAAATGTGTTATATGCATGCATGAAAATACCAGTTTGAAACTCAATATTTTGTAGATTCAATAAGCACTAATAAAATATATTTAAAAATTACTTTCATTATCTGAACTCACATTTAAGAAAATCAGCCTATGGGCTGGTGAGATGGCTCAGTGGTGTAAGCGCCTGCCTCGCAAGCGCGAGGGCCTGAGTTCGACTCCCAGAACCCACATACGAAAAAAGGGCCGGTGATATCACTCAGCGGCATGGGCACCTGCTGGCGCGCGAGGTCCTGAGGTCGACCCCTGGTACCCACAAAAAAAAAAAAAAAAAAGAAGGAGGGGAAGAAGGGTTGAAGGGAGGGGAAGGGAATGGGGAAAAAAAGAAGAATCAAGATATATTATGTACAGATACAACTTCTCTATGATGAATGTGTACCAATAAATTAATCTAAAGTGTATCAATAAAATTAATCTAAAAAAATTCACATGGAAAAAAAAGAAAAATATCTTATTTCTGTCTTGTCAAAAAAAAAAAAGAAAAAGAAAAAAACAGCATCAGTGGCCAACTGAATGAACCAAGAGTAATGAGGTCTGTCAGGACGTGTACTGCGGAGGCCGCATGTAAGCAGAATCACAGCAGCCAACAGGGTGTGTTCGCCGGGAGCCGATGCCAGGGGCTTCTCTGAGTGTTAGGGGAATCGGAGAAGGACAGGGCAGAGGGCCTCAGCCCCTCACGGGCACCCAAGTGCTATGCTGACAAAAGACAATGAGAAGGACAGGCATGTTAGTGTGGTGAGCACATTAGGCTGGGGCAGGTGGCCTGGACCCTGTCACTGGCCACACACTGCTAGACCTCAGTTTCCTCACAAGAAAATGAGGTATAAACTCCATTCCAAAAGTACCTTCAGGCTCGCAGAGTGCAGAGCAGGTGGTGTGCTGAAGGGAGTCCAAGCCTGGGCCCTGGGATCAGTGAGTCAGACTGGGTTGGGAGGAAAATAACATCTTCACATTGAGCGTGAGGGAAAAGGCAATTAAGAAACCCACTTAACTGACGGCTCAAGTGTCAGCTCCACACTGAGGACACACTTCTCAGGAGGGATGGGGTGACTCATCAGATGGCTGGAACCCGAGGAAACAGAGCTATCCAATTTCTTCACTCTGATTCTAGGCAATCGCATTATGTTAATTTGGTATCCAAGGCAGTTTCCCCAGGCAAGCGGAGGGACAGATGTGAGTTCTCAGACTCCATTAGCAATTGGATATTGGCATTCTTCTGTGCGAGCAAAATTAGATCACATATAAGAAATGACTATGAAATTATATAACATAGTTTTCAAATGCAAAGGGACAGCGTCCTTAATAATATCGCTGGTGAGGCATCATTCTCCCGCTGATTTGGTTAGCCTTTGAACTATTTTTTAAAGAGCTGGTAAACCCCAACTGGCTTGGTAAATGTAAAAATTCAGATCTGCAAAGATGATTAGAGGTGAAGTCAATAGCACATGAATAATGGTGTCCAATCTACAGTGTGCTTCCACCTGCAGTGCACTGATCGCTCTGGGGCGAGGGAATATTGCTTTCCCTAGTCGGTAGCTTGGGAATGCAAATCATACAGGATTAAGGCACTCATAGGGTTGCGGCTGGCAGCCAAACCCAGGCGGTGGGTTCCAAATGCATTCCCAGTGTTGTTGCTTCTTCAGGGAGTAGCAACACTGGGAATGCATTTAGAATCCATCTAGTACACCCCCTCATACATATACTCACACACATTTGCTAGGCAAGATTGGTGCCCAGTACAACTGAAGTGATCAGAAGCAGAGGCAGCGAAGAAACCCATGTGCCAATCTGTTCTAGGGACCACGGAGCTGTTTCTCCTCCCCACTTCAAATGCTGCTGGAAGCTGGCTGGCCTCTCTGGGTGGCTGCACCCTGGGGAGTCAGGCATGCCCTTGACCCTGCTCCTCCCTTCTCTTCTCTGGTCTGGATGGATGTTCTGCAGAGGGTGGCGAGGGATCCTCTACTGGCACGGCTCCCCCAGAGCAGCAGTGCCTGACATACCCTGCGCTCTGGGCATCTCAGCTATTGGAGCTGCTGGTCTCAGATTACAGAGAGGAAGGCGGCTGGGTCTGGCTGTCAGGCTGTAGATCCTGCATACAATGCAAGCCTGTTTACTCCATCTGCCCAGGTAAGACTGTGCAGCTCAGGCTGTTGCGTCAGGACCCTTCCCATTCACAGAGAAGACCACCCTGCGTGGCTGTGACATCCTAGAGGCTCAGGAGAAAATGAACTGGCCCTATGCCTGCCTCTCATTTTGCTGGATTTATTTTGCTGCTTCCAGACTGAGAGGTGAGAGGTTGGTGGTAGGGGGACCATTTCTTTGATGGGAAGTGGGGCGGGCCAGAAAAGACAGAAGGGCTGATCTAAGTGCGTGGGAGGGTGTGTGCATCTGCCTGACTCTTGCTAACCTGCATAGCGCCTGCCAGGAAGGCAACTCATCTACCCATCCGAAACATGTCCCTGGTCCCGTTGGGCCATCCTCTAGTCTCGACCTCAGGCTAGTGTTCTTTGCTTGAAATATACATAGCCCTCTGAATGTTGATCGGGGTCTCTCTTTTTGAGCAGCTGTAGAAACGGCAAGTGGAAAATGCGCTCAGAAGTTGTTTAATGACCTTTTTGAAGATTATTCCAATGCTCTTCGTCCAGTCGAAGACACAGATAAAGTCCTGAATGTCACACTGCAGATCACACTGTCTCAGATTAAGGATATGGTGAGTAACAGAGTGGGGACACCTTGAAAAGGACTTTAGAATGACACAAGCATGTTTTCTGAAGGGGTAGCCTGAGCAGGAACTTGAGAGGGGCGAAGCAGGCAGCTCTGTGTACAAGCTGGTGGGCAGAAGGAATCCAGGGGAAGGATGCTTTCTACAGAACTAATCGCACTATGTGTTATGTAATGTTCACCAATGTTACTGTGACCTGCAGTTCTGGTCATATGCTATAATAGTCTTACTCTAAAGCAAGGTGGTGTTACATATTGTATGGTTGCATTTATATGAAATGTTCAAAATAGGTGAATCCATTGAGACAGAAAGCAGAGTAGTGGTTGCTAGAGAAGGAAGGACTTGGTTAGTGACTCCTTAACGGTGAGCGGGGGCTGTCTTAGTCACTTCCTTTGTCATGGAGAGGCAATCCTGACACCCATGACTTAAGGGAGGAGAGGTTTGTTTTGGCTCACAGTTACAGTCCACGGCCAGCCAGCTCCAAGGCAGAGCTGCATGGCAGGGGGCATAGTGGAGGAAGAGCGGCCCACACCATGGCAGCCAGGAAACAGAATCAAGGGAGATACAACCTTCCGGCCACCCCCGAGTTGACCCCTTCTTCCAACCAGGCCCCATCTCCTAACATCGAGTCAGCTGTAAGCCCCCATAATCCAGTCCTCTTCCGAGGGTCCCACCCATAATCCCCTGAGACTTTAAAAAGGGAACATCTAGATAGAAAACAACATGGCAATTTAAATGTTTAAATGTTCTTGAATTGGATAGTGGCGATGGTTGCACAATGTTATGAATGTATTGGAAACCACTGAATTGTCCACTTCTAAAATGGTTAAAATGGTAATATTTATGATATATGAATTTAATCTCAATTTAAGAAAGAAAAATGATATTTTAAGTTTGTGTAGCTTATTTAGTGCATATATATGTTTGATTACATGAAGTTATGAGACTTGGGGGACTTCTCATCTGTACATGGAAGATATTTCCTGACTTCCTCTTTCAAGTGTGTCATTAATTGAGCCATTTTCAGAGAAGATTGAGCAGTTGACCTATGCAAAGATCCAAAGACTTCAGGATTTGTTCACTTTACATTCTAAACACTAAGTTAAAGAAGGAAAAAAATGTGGCTTTGGTAGTCAATCAAGGGAATGGAATAAAAAAGCTCTCCCTTATTAATGGAAAATAGATGAGTGTTTTTGAAATTCCTGTCGTGGAGAAAAAGGGTCCTGAAGACGGAAGGCAACGGCCCAAGTGTCTTCCGGATAGAGTGACATCTGATTCATTGTGCAGGATGAAAGAAACCAGATTCTGACCGCCTATCTGTGGATCCGCCAGATCTGGCACGATGCCTATCTCACGTGGGATCGGGAGCAGTACGACGGGCTGGACTCCATCAGGATTCCCAGCGACCTGGTATGGAGGCCAGACATTGTCCTGTACAACAAGTGAGTACACCCCAGAGCTAGGACTTCCCGGGAGGAACCTACTGATTTAATAGCATTTAAACATAAGGGAAAAAATGTGTAATACACACATGAAGTTAAGTAATAGTCCATGTTCCTGGGCCCTGAAATATGGTCATGAAATCTCAGATAATAAAATAAAATAGGTCATAGAAGCTTAGAGCTCGAAGGAGACCGTCAGGTTTGGTCTATATTGTCCCTTTTCAATTGGGAGACTGGAAGTTGTATTAGTTTGCTAGTACTGCCGTAATAGAGTAGCATAAACAGGGTGACTTAAAGAACAGAAGTTTGTCACCTCATAGTTCTGAAGCTGAAGTGTGAAATCAAAGTGTCAGCAGACACCCTGGTGTGGTGGCACTCATCTGTAATCCCCGCACTCTGGGAGGCTGAGGCAGGAGGATGGTGAGCCCAGCCTGGGAAGTTTAGCAAGTTAATGAGAACTTGTCTCAAAATAAAAAATAAAAACAGGGCTAGAGATGTGCAAAGGACCTGGGTCCAGTCTGTAGTACTGGAAAAAAGAAAAAGAAAAGTGTTGGCAGAAGAGGTTCCTTCTGATGGTTATGAGGGGGTGGAACCTGTTCTCTGCCTCTCTTCGAGCTTCCAGGGTTCCTCAAATTGTTTGAAGCATCACCTGATCTACGTCTATACCTTCACATAGTGTCCTCCCTCTGGGCTTCCTGTGTGCAGTTTCCCTGTTGTATAAGGAGAGCATCAGTACTAGCTTAGGTGCTCCTGACTCCAGCATGACTTCGCCTTAACTAATTATCACTACAATGACCCTATTCTTAAATAAGGTCACATTCAGAGATGCTGGTGGACGAGCACTTCGAAATACAACTTTTCTGGGGCTACAATTCCACCCATAAGTGTGGTGCTCACTATCCAAGGTCATGCAGCAATAATGATGATGATACTAAAATTAAATGGGAATGGGCTGTCCAGAGCTGGCCCCGGGAGTTTGGTCTCTGAGGGTGGTGGATGCCAAGTGGGACCATAGGAGACTGGTTGGCCCTTTGCTTCTCGTGGAGTGAGGGGCCTTGTGTAAGAGGGTGGGTAAGGCTTATGCTTCCCAAACTGTGAAGTACACATGAATCACCTAGGGATCTTATTTAAATACAGATTCAGATCCAGGTGGCTCTGCATCTCTACAAGCTCTGGGTGGTAGAGGCACTGCTGGCCCCAGGCTGCACTTTGAGAAGGAACCAGCTCTCTCTGTCACTATTCGAGCTCCATTTCTCCACCCGTTGTTGAGGGAGGTCCTCTCTCTTTTTACTCTGGAGCCCAAGTTTCTATGGGTTGGGTGGGACAGATTCCTCTGAGGCTCAGAACAAAGTAAATGAGGGGCAGCTCAGGGGCTCCTCTGGGTGGAGCCTGCTAGTGGGCATGGATTTCCCTAAAGGAAGCAGTGCTGGGGGTGGGAGCCTGGACTTTCGCCTCCCTCTGTACTCAGCTCATGACCTCTTGACTCACAGCCCTGAACCCACTGTCTGTCCTCCACTCCAAGTGACCAGGGGACTCTCCATATCCCCTCCAAGCAAGACACAGTGATTACCTCTAAGATTGCATACGAATGGCTTTTTCTCCTCTGTGCTTTCTCAAATTCCAAATATACATGTACAACCCTTACAACAGCAGCAAATGGCTATTTTTAATATTCCAATTACTTAAATGGACAAAAGCATGTGAGCAGATTTTCGAGTCAGCAGTTTTGCCTTTTGTCTGGATGTTCGAGTCATCAGACCTGGACCAGGGAGTGGCGTTGGACGGGGAGGAACCTGAGCAGAGAGGCTTTAAAGGAAGAATGCAGGAGGACCTGGCCCTGACTCACTACAGGAGATGGGGTGAGGGAGAGGTGCTTCCAAGCACTCAAGCTAGAGAGACAGGGAGAACCGTGACACATTGCTGAAGACACTCGCGTGACGGGCCCAGGGCAGTGAGCTTTGTGGGGCAGGAAGTCGGTGAGCTTTTCTAACAAGCAGCTGTCATTGTCCACCTCTGACCTCTAGGGCTGATGATGAGTCCTCAGAGCCTGTGAACACCAACGTGGTCCTGCGCTATGATGGGCTCATCACATGGGATGCACCAGCCATCACCAAAAGCTCCTGTGTGGTGGATGTCACCTACTTTCCCTTTGATAACCAGCAATGCAACCTGACCTTTGGTTCCTGGACCTACAACGGCAATCAGGTGGACATATTCAATGCCCTGGACAGTGGCGACCTCTCTGACTTCATCGAGGATGTGGAATGGGAGGTCCGTGGCATGCCTGCCGTGAAAAATGTGATCTCCTATGGCTGTTGCTCCGAGCCTTACCCGGATGTCACCTTCACGCTCCTTCTGAAGAGGAGGTCCTCGTTCTACATCGTCAACCTCCTCGTCCCTTGTGTCCTCATATCTTTCCTAGCTCCCTTAAGTTTTTATCTCCCAGCAGCCTCTGGGGAGAAGGTCTCCCTGGGAGTGACCATCCTGTTGGCCATGACCGTTTTTCAGCTAATGGTGGCAGAGATTATGCCAGCCTCAGAAAATGTCCCTCTGATAGGTGAGTCCAAGGGTCTCCCACTCTGTGACTGGAGTTGTGTGTGCACCTTCATGCTAACAATTGGGTCAACTTAAGATTCGTTGCAGGCAGTCACATAATGCATTTGGTGTCTGCCCTCAGCGTGGTTGAACATAGATATGGCTGTTGGAACAAAGCTGGTCTTACGTTCTCTGGATTTGCACAAAAGAACAGTGACAGATTCGATAGCTCACAGCAGTGGTTCTCAAAGGGGTGGTCCCTGGGCTCAAAACATCAACATCACCTGGGAACTCTTAGCTATGCGAATCCTCAGGCCCCATCTGAGACCCACTGAATTAGGCCTGGCATCTGTCTGAACGAGCCTTCCAGGGATTCGGAGGCTTTTTCCACTCAAGGCTGAAAACCACTGACTTAGAAGGGAAGGCTCTGATTTTGAATTCAAAGAGGGCTGCATTTGAGTGCTGATTCCACCACTCCTCCTTGATGAACCTTAGGCAAGTTACTTAATCTCTTAGTCTCTGCTTCTTCACCCAAAAAATTTGTATAATTGCTACCTCCTGAGTTATTGCTTAGCACAGAACCTGGCTTATGGTAAATACTGAGTCCGCTGGGACTTTTAGTATCTTTTCATGCTGTAAGGGCTTCATTTTGGGAAGAGTGGCAAACATCAAACAGACAGATGAGCTGTCAAGCCGGACACTGACGCGTCACAGAATAATTCTTCACTTTAACTGGGTGTAAGAGCTCTGGGAGAGCTTCTTAAAATGCAGATCCCTACACACAAAGAGTTTGGTTTAGCAATCTTGATCAACATTTGATTTGAGAATCAGAGGTCATTCTAAAGCAGACTGTATCTTCAAAAACCGGTGGGGTTGAAATGTTCCTCCAAGGGTTGGGATGTGGTTGGAGTTGACCATGCTGCCTCTCCACTCCTTTACCTTCCTCGTTCTGAAATCTCTCCTCATTGTTTATTTTAATGAACTGAAAATTAGGCCTAGCTTTGGTTATCACCTGTAACACCCACCTCTTGCCACCGGGGAGACACTCCAATTTAACACCTTTGTCTCAACAACTTGCTATTGCAATAGATGCTTACTAGAACAAAAAGCTAGACCTTTCAGTTCACTAAAATAAACAATGAGGAGAGATTTCAGGACTCTAAGGGACCTAGACACCAATGTCAAAGGGATGTCATGTGATCTTGTGCTCTGTACAGAATCCAGTTATGCCACATTCAGACGTTACTACATTTGTTTCTCTGGAGATTTCCTCCTTTTCAGGTGTCTCCTAGCAACACACACACATGCGCACGCATGCGTGTGTGCACACACATCTTTTAAAGAAATAAACAGAAGTTTCTCCTCTCCTAATAAAAAGGAAGAGGTACACTGGCATTTTTATCACCTTTCTGAGGCAGACAGAGTTGACGGTGATGACAGCCAGACATCTTGCTTGAGGCCGGATGATCGGCAGGTCTCTCTTTAGCAGCGACCTTCAACAGCAAGTTGGCACAATTTCTAGAGAGGAATCTGCAAGCATTACCTGTTCTGTTTCTATATGGTAATATGAAATTTATTTTTTAAGAACATGTGCATGGAAATCTTGAGAATATTTATTGACAATCACAGTTTGCTTTTTATAGCATCTATGAAATGTGTTCTTAATCTTACAGAAACATTTATGTTCCCTGCATTAAGTGTCGAATTTGGTGCATATTTCTGGCTTATAATCTTTACTAAGAAAGGCCCTTTTGGGGGCCGGTGAGATGGCTCAGCGGCGTAAGCGCCTGCCTTGCAAGCGCGACGGCCCGAGTTCGACTCCCGGAACCCACATACGAAAAAGGGGCCGGTGATATCGCTCAGCGGCACGGGTGCCTGTTGGCGCACGAGGTCCTGAGGTCGACCCCCCGGTACCCACAAAAAAAAAAAAAAAAAAAAAAAAAAAAAGAAAGGCCCTTTTAAAAAGTTAACTTGAGGGCCGGTGAGATGGCTCAGCGGTGTAAGCGCCTGCCTGGCAAGCGCGAGGGCCTGAGTTCGACTCTCAGAACCCACATACGAAAAAAGGGCCGGTGATATCTCTCAGTGGCATAGGCGTCTGCTGGCGCACGAGGTCCTGAGGTTGACCCCTGCTACCCACAAAAAAAAAAAAGTTAACTTGAGGTTTGTAACAAATAATAGATGTACAGGATTATAAACATGAAGTGCTTTGTCCAGATAATCATGTTAAGTTCTGTCACCCACTAACGTAGTTAATTACATCAATGGGTTTTCTGATGTTGAACTTCTCCATATTCCTGGACTGAACTCTCTTTTGCAAGGGCCAGCAGAAACAACGAAACGACACCCAGGATTCCGAGGCAGATTTATTTACGTTGATGGGCACTGATCGGGATCATTCCCAGAATGTCAGGTCCCAATCTCTGGTGGTCTAGGGCTTTTATATGATGCACAAGCAGGAGGTACAAAGGAGGTACAAAGACGAGACAGAACAGCCTGGGAGTTCTTCTGATTATCCAGCAGGGTGAGATCATTGGTTACAAGGGTAGATTAATGATCGTCAGTTTATGAAGCTTGGTAGAATGGTACAATCAGGCCTGTATATTCAGTTACGCTTTTGTGGTTACAGAGGTCAAGAAAGTAATTACAAAGCCATGAAGCAGTTACAGAGCTAGGCAGTTTCAAAAGAACAAAGTTTTAAAAAGAACAATTTCTCTTGTACAGTTTTTACCTTTCATTTTGTCATGATATATTATTATTTGAAGACAATGTGGGATTCTGCTAGCTAACATTTATATAGGACTTTAATATGTCTCTAAGTGAAGTGGTTTTAATATTCCTTTTTTCATCATTTTTAGAATCAAGGTTAAATTGACTTCATAAAATGAGTAAGGAAATCGTCTCTCCTTTCATGTTTCTTACAACTTACGTAAGATAAATTTTGTTCCTTGAAGGTTTAGTAAAACTTACTTATAAATTCCTTTGGTTCTAGAGACTTTTTATGCAGGAAAGGTAGGTATATGATTAGCATTTCTATTCAAGTGTTTTTCTTCTTACACTAATTTAAACATATTTTTCTAGAAATGTCATCTAGATTCTCAAGTACACTATCATACAAATACTTAAAATATTATTTTATTGTTTTCTAAATCTGAGTCTCTCTCTCTCTCTCATTTCTCTCTTCTTCTGATTGACCTTATCGAAGTTTTGTCATTTTTATTATTTTCTTCTTTTTTTCCTTCTTCTTCTTTCTCCCCACCCCACCTTCTTTTTTGAGAACAGGTCTCACTATGCTGCCTGGGCTCAAGCTATCCTCCTGCCTCAGCCTTCTTAGGAGCTGGGACTACAGAAGTGCGTCAACACACTTGGATTTATTACTCTTCAAAAAATTACCTTTGGTTTTGCTCACCTTCTTAGTTTTTTGTTTTATATTTTATAAACAGAAGGGCCCATATTATTTCTTTTGCTTCCATTTTTCACAAACATTTGCTTTATACAATCTTTTTTTTTTTTTTTTTTTGTGGGTACCGGAGGTTGAACTCAGGACCTCGTGCGCCAGCAGGCGCCCATGCCGCTGAGCGATATCACTGGCCCTTTTATTGTATGTGGGTACCGGGAGTTGAACTCAGGACCTCACACTTGCCAGGTAGGCGCTTATGCCGCTGAGCCATCTCACTGGCCCTATACAATCATATTTTACAGGCACCATAACAGTGTCCCCTTTCCTACTCAACAGAGATTGTCTTCCACTCAGTGAGGTCTGAAGACAATACTTAGAGCTGGTCAGTTTCCCTGAGTGCTGAGAGTAGAAGTTTTTCACATCACGATCTCAGCTAACATTTGCAAGCCTTTGGAGCCAGGGACAGTGCAGAGAACTTGCCATGTCTCATCTCTGTTAAGCTTCACCGTATGTATGTGAGTTACACCCATACTGCAGAGCCAGGAGTGGAAGCGTGGCAGGGTCACAGGTCTCACTGTAGGTTACAAGTCTCGTGGGTGACAAGAATGGGATTTGAACCCAGGAAGTTGATTCAAAAGCCTATATGTGACCACTAGGGCTGATCACTTCCTTAGGAAAGGTATTCGTTTCTTTCTTTTTAAGCAAATGTGAGGACAGTGTTAAAGCAAACTAAGCTGTTGCTATTTTGATTGCAGGCAAATACTACATAGCCACGATGGCCTTGATCACGGCCTCCACCGCCCTGACCATCATGGTGATGAACATCCACTTCTGCGGGGCTGAGGCCCGGCCAGTGCCACACTGGGCCCGAGTGGTCATCCTGAAATACATGGCCAGGATCTTGTTTGTCTACGACATGGGTGAGAGCTGCCTCAAACCACGTCATGGCAGGGAGCGGGGCCACCTCACCAAGGTATATGGCAAACTTCCAGAGTCAAACCTGAAGACAGCCAGGAACAAAGACCTTTCCCAGAAGGAAATAAACAAACTCTTAAAGAATGACCTGGAGGGCCAGGGTGAGATGCCGCAGGGTGCTGAGGGTTACTGTGCTCAATATGAAATGCTGACGAGAAATATCGAGTACATTGCCAAGTGCCTCAAAGACTACAAGGCCACCAACTCCAAGGGGAGTGAATGGAAGAAGGTTGCGAAAGTCATAGACCGATTCTTCATGTGGGTTTTCTTCATCATGGTGTTCGTGATGACTATTTTGATCATTGCCAGAGCGGATTAGGAGGCGTTTGATATGGGGGAGAAATCAATAAAATTCCCTGTGACCTACTGCAATGTTCTTCTAAGCCAGATTGCTGTTCACACATCAGTTAGGGGTTATGTTTCTGTGACTTTTATTTTTAACTTTCATATTGTAGCTACCTGTCAGGTTAAAGTCAGCAAGAGAGCTACAATTTTAAGGGTCGTATGAAGGGGAGATAAGGAAGGACTCCTTTTAATGCTTACCAGAATGGTGGGCAACCTGTCTCTAATTTATGCAATTATTTGTCTTTTCAGCGCTGGGGATAACAAAGCATAGCACATAACTTTTCAAATTTTAGCACACAAAAAATATGCAAAACAAAACACTCCTCTTTTCCCCTTAGTCCCTATTAAAACATGCTTTTTTAAAAAGGAAACTTTTTCTGGAGTGGCGGATTTCAAGCTCATCTCAAATAGTGGCAAAAAGGGTTTTGTCCTACATAAAATCTAAGGATTCACAATTTAAAAGGGAAGAGAACTTTTTCATATTGGTGGCATCATGTATGTTGGTGGTGTGCTATAAACTCTAAAGATGAGGTCATCCCTGCATTGTCTTTTATTAAAATGAGAGGGAGGAGGTTGTTCCTGCAGTTAGCCTTTGATTAAAATGAGGGAATCTGCAGGCTGAGCTCATTCACTCATTCATCTACTCACCAGACATATATTAAGTTTCCCCTACAAAAAATAAGGCTCTATGACTTAAATTTGCCAGGGGTGTCAGAGCAAGTCGTGTGCGGCAGGCTGATCAGCACTGATCTGGACAGTTCTGTGGCTAAGGCAGGCCGGGATGGCTGTTTTTTGCAGAGGAACAACCGAGGTTCAGCAAGTGTGTGCAAGCGACCCACCTCCTCCCCGTCCGCGTGGGCGGTAAGCGGAGCTGGAATTCGTCGCCTGTGCTGTGCTCCGGGTTGCGCCTGGCCCGCTAACGCCGCACAGCTTTCGGCCACGAGAAGTTAGAATTCAGAATAGGAGAGACGAAGGAATTCTCATTCCGAATCCTAAACTTTCCGCCTACACATGTCGACTTCTTGCGGTCACAGGTGCTCGAAGATAGCCATGCCCCCGTCCTCGAGTTGTTACCTGGCGACAAGAGCAATCACGACAGCTACTCAGATGACCTCAAGACGGGGAGATATTTTAGATCATCCCCGTGGGTCAGGGGACTCGCGAGGATACTTTTAAGTGGAAGAGGGAGGCAGAAGGGACAGAACCCAGATGGCGTCGTGACTTCTTAGCCAGTGTCTCTGGCTTTGCAAATGGAGCGAGCCCTGAGCCAACAGGAGCAGCCTCTAGAAGCCGGGAAGCAAAGAAACCAGTTGTCCCTGGGAGGAGGAAAGCAGCCCTGTGGGGCTCTGATCTTACAGGCAAGATGCAGCTCAGGCTTCTGACCCGCTACAACTCCAGGTGATAAGTATTTTGTGAGGCACTAAATGTGTGGAAGCTTGTTACGATATCAAGAAACACAAAGGCAGTGCCCAGTGAGCACTGGGGGAGCTGTGGTTTAGGTAAGGCTTGCGGGTGTCCCTCTCCTAGTTCACGCCCGGGGTGGTAGTGTTGGGAGGTGGGGGTACCTTTGAGGCAGGCCCAGTGGGCGGGCCTGTGGCCATCAAGGGCGTGACCTCAGAAGGGAGGGAGCAGCTCCAGGCTGAGAAATCCTGGCTCATGCTTCTCGAAGGATTTTAAACAAGAGAGTCACAGTGTCAGATGTGACAGTGTCAGATTTGTGTTTCAGAAACCAGACTGGGGTGGCAATGAGGAGATTGTAGAGAACAGAGAGAAGAAACAAGCTCTGTTGGTCTCTTGGCATGTTTCTTACCATTTCAGGGAAGGGCTAATGAAAGTTTAACCTAATATGGTGGGGATACAAAAAAAAAATATATATATATATAAAAGATGATGGATCACAAAATATTGGTGACGTGGAATAGGCAGGACTTGGTGATTGGCTGGATGAGGACTAGTGACGAAGTGGTGTTTAAGAGAGATCTGGAGAGGAGAATGAATTAGCCAGCGTCAGAGTTGAGGAAACTAGTGGGTGTGGTAGCGCACACCTGTGATCCCAGCACCCTGGGAGGCTGAGGCAGGAGGATTACAAATTTTACCCCACCTGGCCAATTTAACAATTTAGCAAGACCCTGCTGGGGCTGTAGCTCAGTACAAAGGTGCTGAGTTCAATCCCCACTACTGGTGGGGAGGGGGAAGGAGTTGAAGAAATGGCCAGATTGCAAGTCAGAACTCAGGCTCAGGGGCAAAGCAGGACTCATTCAAGAAAGAGCAGTGCAGGGCAAAGGTCGTGAGTTCGATTCCCTGTACCAAAAAAAATTAAAATCAAAATTAAAAAAAAAAAAAGAGTGGTGCAATAAAAGCAATGACCCATGAGAGATGAAGACTGGCAGGACAAGCAGGGTTGGGTCATGCTTCTTGAAGTTTAAAAAAACACCAGCCACGATGCTTAGTGTCTGACTGCTTTGGTGCACTGAGGTGTACCTTGGTTTTTTGAGGTCCTGACCTTTGTTCTTTCTTCACTGTCTACTTTTCCATCCATTGAGGGCTCAAAGAAACCCTTGCCAACACAGCCATGGGCAAACCTGGCAAATGGACTGCCTTGGGCAAACTGGAAACACAAGTTCTAGCATCTCTGAAGCCCTCATGGTGAGGTCACCCGTACTGTCACCTATCTCAAAGGCCAGCAGAGAGTCTGCCTCTTTCTCCCCTCCTCTCAGGTTACACCTCTGAAACAGGGCCTGGCTGTTAAAACTTCATGAGTCGGTCATTGTAGCTAAGCCTCTCCAACCCTTATAAAATAAAACCCTGTGACAAAATCACCCCTGCCTTTGTGGATTTCCATCTCTCTTCTCAGCTAAGGTTCCTTCCTGTACCAGCCGGGGTTCCTGCAGCAGACAGGTGATGTGTTCAGATTAGGATAACCGAGGAAGGCTTAACCGAGTGCTGTCTGCAGAGGTGTTCTCAGGCTGTAGGGAAGCACAAAGGGACAATGGGGAAACATCCGGCACAGTCCGTTACCCTTGCCTTCACTCTACATCTAAAACCTGACTTCTAGGCCAGCACTGTGGGAGGCTGAGGCAGGAGGCCCATCAGTTTGAGGCTAGCCTGGGCAATTCAGGGAGCCTCTGTTTGAAAATAAAATTTTTAAAAGGGCCAAAGATATAGCTCAGTAGTAGAGCTCTTGCCTAGCATGTACCAGGCCCTGGGTTAAATCCCAGTACCACTGGGACAAACAAACCTGACTTCTTTCCTCTCCAGTCAACAGAAACAGCTCTTGTTGAGATTGGGTGGAACTTGGCAACGGCCACATCTGTGATGCCTCGGAAGCATCCCTGCTCCTTTCAACAGAGCTGACTGCGTCCTTCTTCTCGAAACACTTCTGCTGCTTTACCAATTTCTGCTGCTTAAGGGGCTCGTTCTTGGAGCCCCTGGCTGGCTGCAAGTCCTCCTCTTCTGGTAAAGATCAGTGACCCTCACTGTCCCACTCTTAGCTCTCTGCCCCTTCTGGTGTTGGCCGCCATTACTATCCTGTTGAGTCTCAAAAGCGTTTGGCTGGTCTTGAGCTCCTTTCAGCTTGAAACTCCATACAGTCTTCATGTCAGCTGGGACTCCACTTGCATGCCTCACAGGCCTCCAAACTGATCACGTCCCACACAAAGCTCATTCTCTACATAGTCACTCAGTCTGCTACTCCTCCTATGTTTCATGTCATTTCATTGTGTACTATCCACTCCCTTACCTAGGCTAGAAATCAGGCAGTCGGTCACTGATCCTGTCAGTTCTACTTCTCAGTTGTTTTCAAATCTGTCCACTTTGCTCTAGGCCCCTGACAACGGCTCTATTTCTGGTCTTCATTGTCTTTGCTTAGACAGTTGCAGTAGTACCTAACTGGACTGCCCGTTTCCAGTTTCTTCCCCCTCTAACCCAAAACTGATCTTGTGATTCTTCCATTCAGAACTTTTAAATGGCAAACAAAATGCCTACAGGAGAAAATCCAACTTCCTTAAAATGACATAACAGAGATGAAGTGTGTGTGTGTGTGTGTGTGTTGCTACTCTACAAAGGTGTCCTTGTGCTCGCCCTGGACATATAGAAGGTGACAGTGGCCCTCCTGCTTCTCTCAGGCTAAATAATCAGATCTCTTCTGTCATGAGGGTCTTAGGCCCCTGGGGGCAGGCAGGGTCTTCATCATGGAAGGGGATATAGAAATAAGATCCTTGGCCTGTAATCCCAGCACTTGGGAGGCTAAGGCAGGAGGCCACTGCGAGTTCGAGGCCAGCCTGGGCTACAAAGCGAGCTAAAAGCTGGCCTGAACTGCATAGCAAGACCCTGCCTCGAAAACACCAAAAAAAAAAAAAAAAAAAAAAAAAAAAAAAGAAGAAAGAAAGAAGAGCTTTGATTTTGAAGATTAAAAAAGAAAAAGCAGAGCTGGCTTGTCACCCTGGACATGTGACTCAAGCTGGGTTAGACATGTACCTTCACCCAAGACCTTAAATCTTAAAGTTGATATGAAGCAATAAACACCAAACACCAACAGCCAAGAAAAATACGCACAAGAAGATTATGTAGCGTTCTTGCTTGAGAAGAAATTGGTAAGCAAAATTAAGCTTGAGGTCATGATAAGCAAATCAAATTGTAATTGGGCTAATAGGTCAGGAAAAAAAAAATCACTGGAAATGGATAGAGAATCCAGAAATAAATCCCAGTCTATGTGAGAAGTGAATATATGATGGTGGAAGTAGTTTCATGTCTTTGATTTATACAAGAAACAAAAATTAACTTAAGATGGATTAAAAATTCAAGTGTAAAAAGACTCTAGCATTCTAGTCTCTGCCTCAGTTTTCCCATGGTATTTTCCCAGGATGTCTCTGTCTCCGTGCCCAAATTTCTTTCTTATCAAAGGGACACCAGTCACTGGATGAGGACCCACTCTAGTCCAGCGATGCCTCACTTTAACTATACTATATCATCTGCAAAGACCCTAATTCTGAGTAGGATCATATTTACAAGTATCAGGGGTCTTCCACATATGTTTTTTGGAGAACAGTTCAAGCCATATAGGCATGGAGTAGATACCTGAGGAAATAATTTCTTAATTGAAGTCATAGAATCTTCATAGATAGAGGAACATTCACAGAAATTTTATCAAGCCGCTAAGTTTTAATGATCTAAGAGATAGTGTAATAAAAGCAAATGTGGACTGCTTCGTAGCCAATATATGACAGCTGGTGGAAGTGAAGTAATAATGAAATAAGTAAGTATGGAGGTAAAGATGGGGATGGGAATTATGAGAAGTATAATGTATAAGAGAAGATTTTTTCCCTTTTACATGTTTCCTTATCCAGGTCATGGAAATACAAATATAATAAAACTTCTACTTTGCATGGTTTGTGCCTTAACTGATTGACAAATAAATGACTCATCACAAGTTGAAAGTACAAGAATTGGGATTATTCAGGACTAGAATCACATTCTCAAGTCAAGGAAGTATCACTGCTTCTAAGAGATGCAGCAGAATGGAAAAGTGTCTTTACTTCCGAGAAAGAATATTCCAATAGTGATTGTTTTCATTAACCAAACTCAGGAAACAAGGGTGCCTAACTCTTGGCTGGTAGGAATACATACAATTCAGTGTGAGAAGGATTTGAAGGGAGTCAAATTAAAAAAAGGGGGGGGGCGCTGAGAAACACTACATGCAAAGAGAAGAGACAATGCTATGGTTCAGAGCACTATAAAATAACCCAGTATTTTCATGGGGACAATGAAAGCCTGATTCTTCTTTGGGTTTGGGGAACAGCATTTTGACAAATTCTGGCTGGAAGCTCCCCTTTCTAGCTTTAACCCAAGGCAAGGTTTCCTTCACTCTGGCCAGAAGAGTGTGGCTGGAGCCTCTGTCTTATTTAGTCATGTACAGAACAGCAGCTCCGCTTGCAGGTCCCACAGCTGGGAAGTTGTCACAGATACCCAAAGCAAGTAAACTGCCTTGTTTCAAGATCATGGAGATTTGAAACAGGGCTTTCTGTCTCCTACCTGGAGAGTCTTAGGCCAGGATGAAGTGGCCAGAGCGGATGCTATCATCCTTGTTTTCTTAATTAACTTAATAAGTAATACATGACTGTAGTAGTCATTGACCAGGTGCAGGTCTAGCCCACAGGTGTCCCTGTAATCCAAAAAACCCTACTACAGAAAAGGGTTTCTCTTATTCAGTGCCAACTACACTGAATTCTTAATGGCTGTTTTTGAGGGAAGTAATTTAAGCTGTAAGCCTAGCTGAGCCTTCATAGGTAATATAGCTGTAGAACATATAGCAATTGAGATTCTCACATCAGATTACTGGGCCAAGGTCCAGGCAAAGAGATGGCCGACATCCAGATGCTCTTTGTCCCTGGGAGGGACTCAGCTATCCAATCCCTGCCCCATCTTGGGCAATGTCCTAGGCTTAAAGCCACAGAACCTCAGAATTTCTATTTTTTGGTAACATTTGGTTCAACCCTTCCTAAGAGAATTAAGCAAGTAACTTTTTTTCCATTGTTCTGAGAAATGTTTTACAAGTGGAACAAGTGCTATTAAAAAAAAAAAAAAGACTTGCAGTGAGAAAGAGTTAAGTGTAATAAATGTCCTCCCTACTTTTATGAGACAAAGTCTTTCCCAGACGCCCCAGCAGAATTTCTTCTGCATCTCTTTGGCTAGGATTTGGTCACATGATCATATCTAGACCAATCACTGACAAAGTATAAACTTCCATGACTCATTTTAGCACAATCAGATTAATTCCTTGGAGTGGGAGGGGTACTTTCCTTTACCCATTGTTGTTTCCCAATATCTGAATAATAGCAGGTCTTTGTAGGCAACAAAGATTTTTGTAGGGTATCCAACAGTATAGATTATAATAACATTGGAAAAGAATGGAAATAGGAGACCAATTACTTGCACACACTGCTCTTTATGTAACAGGGCAAACACAAATTTCTTTCTGTTGTTCCCAAGCTGGCATCAACCTTGAATGAGGAGCAGAGTCTTCTCATTCCTGAGAGTCTCATTCATTCATTCCTGAGAGTCTCATTCATTCATTCTCTCATTCTCTTATTCATGAGAGTCCTCTCATGAATGTTGCAAGTAGCTCAGTTACAGCTCCACCATCAAGTCCAAGACTGATCAGCCCTGGTAACATAATGTTGGCTCCTACAATCAGCTGAAAATCTGAAACTTAAATTTTCCTCAGAATTTGTCTGGAATGATAACCCAGAAGGGAGAAAAAGAACTTTAGAAATTAAGAAACCATGAACATTGGAAATGAACAAAGCAATTAAGGGAGGTTAAATAATTCACTGATACTATCTCCATCATTAAGTCATACTTAGTGATTGTGAATGATCAAACACTGCCTAATTATGAGTGAGGAAATAACCTAAGATGGAAGACCCTGCTGAAAAGGTTAAAATGTTAGGCTATGTACAATGCTGAGAATTAATTCTATTTTTGGAAATAAAAATATGTGTGTGTTATCTTTAGTTTTATTAATACAAAGTCCATTTCTCTTACCTCCACCAAAATAAACAACAAATATTTCCTGAACATTGCTTTGAAAATGTGCCCAGTGTGTACCCTGCCAAGAACACCTGGTCTAGTTGTGTCAGTGAGGTAGCAGATGCAAAAGACAGAGGCTTTGGCATTCAGAAAGGTGCTTTAACCACAGGCTGCCCACTTCCTCCTGGGAATGTGGCCAGATCCTTATTCTCGTCAATTCTTACACACTCAGATGTAAAATGGGAACCTCCTTTCCTATGGCTTTTCTGTGCTTGGTTTGTTATAGATCCTTGAGCCATGGCAGTTACATGTAAGTTTGTTAGGAGCAGTTATTTTCTTCTTTTTAAATAATTTTTACTAGTATATGTTTGCATTGCATAATTAATATATTCATCCTGGGGTATTTGTAAATATACATACTTTATCTGAATCCTTTTACTCCACTTTCAATGTGTGGTCCCTGGATGAGTACCATGGGCACAAACTTGAGCTGGTTAGACATGCACATTCTAGGACTCTGCTTCAGACCCAGTACACTAGAAACTCGTGAGCCAGGCTGTTGGCCCACACTTGTAATCCCAGCACCCTGGGAAGCTGAGGCAGGAAGGTCACAAATTCAAGCCCAGCCTAGGCTCTTTATCGATTTAGTGGGACCCTGTTTAAAAAATTAAAAAGGCTGGGTTGTAGAGTGTAGTGCCTTGGGTTCAAGCTCCAGTACAAGGAAAAAGAAAAAGAAAAAAGAAAGAAAGAAAAGTAGGATGGACCCAGCAATGAGAGCATGAACTGACCTTCCTGGGACCTTGATGTGTCTTCTGACTTGAGAACCAGTGGGGAAGAGCAACTAATGAGCCAGACTGCCCAGGTGTGCAGCCAGCTCAGCTATCTACTATCTGTTCCCTTGCCTGTGCCTCAGTTTCCTCACCTGCACACAGGATAATACAGTAGTTCCTCCCTTTGATCCCCCCCCGGGGGGGCTGCCGTGAGGATCGGTGGAATCACGTCTAGGAGGTGCTGAAGTTCCCAGACCCGGCCCACAGCCGCGGTGTGATAGGTTAGTGATTAGCAGTCCTCCTGCAGCTCTTCTGCGGCTGGGAACATTCCCGGGGCAAGGGTTAGAGGGTGAGACCTCGGTCTCCCAGGCCTTCCTTGGGTTCTGTAACTTCTGCTCCACTGCTGCTCAAACCGGTTTGAAGAGGCTTGGGAAGAGGAGGGTTAGGTTAAAAAGAATAGGTCTTTGCAAGAAATTGCTCAGACTTATGTTGAGACAGTCAGTGAGCTGCTTAAATCATGTTCGAGCTGTGTACTGCTGTGGCGCAGAGTTTAAACCAGGTTGAACTTGTCCTGTGAGCTCAACCTTATTTTTAAAATGCTGATCTATTTTTTTAAACTAAGAAGTAATCAAGCTCTGAGTTCAATCATGTGTATGCAGAGAAACTTAATTTATAAAAAGAAAAACAACTGAGTTGGGCACGGTGGCACACGCCTGTAATTCCTACTGCTCAGGAGCCTGGGGCAGGAGGATTGCACATTCTAGGCCAGCCTGGGCAATTTAGCGAGACCCCCTGTCAAAGCAAAAAATAAAAAGGGCTGAGGATGTAGCTTAGTGGCAGATTGCTTGCTTAGCATGGAGGAGGCCCTGGGTTCTAGCCCTAGAATCAGAAAAGAAAAAAAAAAGACAAATACCGTGTAATTCCACTAATATGAGGCACTCAGAACAGTCAAATTTCATACAGACAAAAATTATAACAGCAAGCTGTACAAGGTGGCACATACCTGTAATCCCTGCACTTGGGAGGCCAAGGCAGGAGGATCATATGAGTTGGCTCCCAGCCCGGGCTACACAGTGAGTTCAAGGTCAGCATGGACTACATAGAGAGGTCCTGTCTCAAAAACAAAAACAAAACAAAACAAAACAAAACCATGACCCATGACTCTAGGATACAGAGTCCATGCCCTGGATGGTGGTTATTACATAGTTACTGATTTTGTAATATTTCATCAAGCTATTCATTTAAGCAATTTTATACCTCTGTGTTATATTTCACAATAAAAGAAACTGGGGCAATGTATAAGAAAGATATACAATTAAAAATAATCAGTTAAGAGCCTAAAAATCTATCCAGCGATAACCACTATCAATGATTTTGCATATTTTCTTTTCCCCTCTGCATGTATCTAGAATCTGCTATTCACTCAGCCAGTGTTTCTGGAGCAGTCTTTTAGCTGCTGAGATGTATCAGCCGTGCATTGTTGAAAAGCTAATTACCATCAAGCTTAGCTCAGGTCATTGCCTATTTATTACCTCACAGTGTCTGTAGGGCAGGGATCTGGGGCTGGCTTGCCGCGGTACCTCTGATTAAGCTCTCGTGAGGGTGCAGTCTTGTGGGCCATGGTCTCGCATGGGGACTCAGAGGGGTCCATTCCACGCTCACTTGTGTTGAACCGAGGACCTGGGTTCCTTGCTGACTGTGGGCGGGAGACCTCCTTCGGTTCCTTACTACCGGGTGTCTCCACAGGGCCAACTGGTCGTTCTTGCCCCAGCAGTGAGAGTAACGCTATTGAAATGGAAATTGGATATTGTGGGCTGAATTGTGACCCCCCATTCATACGCTGAAGACCTGATTCTCAGTTCCTCAGAATGTGACTGTATTTGGAGACAGAGCCTTTAAAGAGGTGATAAAAGTTAAATGAGGTCATAACAGTGGGGCCTTAATGCAATATGACTTGTGTCCCTATAAAAAGAGGAAGAAAGCCTGGTGTGGTGGAGCACACCTGTCAAACCAGCACTTGGGAGGCTGAGGTAGGAGGATTACTGTGAGTTCGAGGCCAGCCTGGAGACTACACAGTGAGTTCAAGGCCAGCCTGGACTACATAGCAAGATCCTGTCTCAAAAGACCAAAAAATTTTAAAAAAGAGGAAGAGGTCTGGGGGTGGGGTTGTAGTTCAGTGGTGGAGCATTTGCCTACTGTGTGAGGTCCTAGGTTTGATCCCCAGCACCAGGAAAAAGAATAGAATAAGAGACACCAGGGATTCGGTGCCCAGAGGGAAAGATCACATGTGAACATAGTAAGAAAGCCTGCAAGCCAGAGAGAGATTTTAGAAGACACTGACCCTCCCAAAACCTTCATCTCAGATTTCAGAATTGTGAGAAAGAAATTTCTGTAGTTTACGCCACCAGGGCGTGGTATTTCATTAAGGTGGTCCTAGCTAACAAATGGATCGGACTGCATCACCCTCTCCCAACAACCTTTCCCACTTTATTAAATTTAGCTTAAATGCTTACATTGTCCTACAGAGGCGAGGCCACCTAGCCCCATCTCTCCCACCCTCCTTGCCTGCTCCTTTCTGCCTCCGTAACCTGATTTCCTGCTCCCTCCGCCCTGTTCTTTCCATTGGAGCCACTCAGCACCCTTCCCTTTTGTTGAATGCAGCAGCCACCTTTTGGCCTCAGGGCCTCTGCACTTTCTGGCAGCCTTGCTGAGAAGCCCTTTCCCCAGGCACGTGCTCTTCCTCCCCTGCCGTTGCTCCCTCATCCTGGGCCATCCCATGGCAAACAGCACCAGCCACACTACTGCCCTCCTCTCCCTGGCTTCGTTTTCCTTATTAGCTCTTATCAGCCATTGAAATACTACCTATCATACATATTTTTAAATTGCCTGCCTCCCAAGGCTAGAGTAAGGTGTCGGGATAGTGGGCTTCCCACCGCTGCAGCTCCCGGGCTGAGCAGTCTTCCACACAGCGCCTGCTCCATAGCTGCCTCTTGCTGGGTACAGAATTCAACAGGCAGGAAAAAAAGTTAAATTTAAATTTATTTCTTTCGAAGACAATGATACAGAATGCTTTTTTCCAAAAGTGTAGTCACTTATATGTACTCTATGTTTTGTCTATTCGTGTTCTTTGGCCATGTTTAAAAATTAGGGTTCAAAGACAATACTGTCTCTATGTTGCTATTCTCCTCCTCCAAATATTACTACCTGCGGGAGTTGGATAGTAAGGGATACACCTTTGGCTGCATCTGGTAACATAGGAAGTTTTTGTCAATAGCCTTTATAAGTTCTTTTTTCTTTTGTGGGTACCGGGGGTCGACCTCAGGACCTTGCGCGCCAGCAGGCGCCCCTGCCGCTGAGCGATATCACCGGACCTTTTTTCGTATGTGGGTTCCGGGAGTCGAACTCAGGCCCTCGCGCTTGCCAGGCAGGCGTTTACGCCGCTGAGCCATCTCACCGACCCATAAACTCTTCAGCAAAGTAATTTATACGTTTATGTAGTTAAATCTACTGAGTTCTTTCTTTGAGGTAAGCTTAGTCTGAAAGCAATTTCCCAGGAGATCCCCTCATCTTATTTCCAGGGTCTCCTCGGATGTGCTTTCTTGGGAAACTCACTCACCTGAGCAGGTGACCATTAGCTGTTTTCCTGTAAAGAATATCTGTTAGGAGTTTTATTGCAATGATCACAAATGGATTTTGCCCTGGTGAAACTGTAATTGTCAGCATATAGTCACACGTATTTAGGATTTTTTTTTGTTTTGTTTTTATTGCCATGCAGGGAGCAGTCCCACCACACTGGCCATGGGTTATGTGGCTGATGGTCTCCTTCAGCAGCAAAGCCTGGCACTCTCTCGTTTTCTAAACTACCTCTATTCCATTCCCCACTCTAACCCCACAGGCTTTTGTATCCTCTGGCAAAAGATGAAACTGAAGCACAAAAATGCCTGAGTCGTGTGCTAAAATTTATACGCCCAATAAAGGGGTGATATTCAGCACTTTTAGGGACTAGCTTGATGTCACTAGCTTACAAAATAGACGTCAGCAAAAACCCAACCAATCAGAGGAGACACAGATGTGAAGTCTAACCAATCAGAACAAGAGCCAGCTGTAAATGATTAGTGATGGCCCCTCCCACCACTGAGACCTGCTCTTTAATGGCGGGACCAGGAGGTCCGGAGTCTTGACTGTGGGACGCACCCCACTGTCTTCTCATCATGAAGTGTGATAGCCAATTTCAAGCTCTTTTGCACTGTTCAGTAACTTCCTCCATTTTAGCCTCCAGCAATGCAGCCTATGGCCAGCTCTGGGCTTGCAGTGTCATAGGGTTGGGGAGGTGTTGGACAGAAGCAGTGTTAGGCGTGTCTGGGGCTGAACTGCTTATGAGTTACAAGGTGAGACCCATCCACGAAGTAGCTTGGAGCAGCTGTCTACATAAGGGTGACAGCACTCAGCAACCTGCAGGGTCTTCCTGAAATTGTGCAGGGTGTTTTCAAGGTATTCTCTTTTTAACTAAAGGAGTGGGCAAGGTTGGGAGAGGGGAACCGCGGAAAGCCAGGCATGGACCCACTGAAGGACCAGCAAGGTTTCAGAACTCGTGGCGGGAGTCAGACAGAGCTCTAGGTGTGCTTCAGATCCCAAAGTAGGGATGCTCAAATACTTCTAACTTCTAAAATGCAGAGAGAGACAGTAGTGTTGCGAATCAGGACTGGGAGAGGAAATTAAAGAGGCAGGAAAAGTGCTCCCAAGGGATAGCCCTGGGAAGTTGCAAAGAACAGGCAGATGGCTTAACTTGGCTTTGGGAAGAAGAAGAGACGGGCCCTTGGGCAAGGGCCATGCAGATCTGATGAAAGACTCTGGGAGGAGGTTAACAGTGACTGTAAAATGCCATAGTGGGTGGCACATTTTCAAGTTAGAGGGCATCTCAATCTGTCACATTTTTCGCCTTGCTTTTTCATGGCCTCTTCAGGAAGTCTAATGTGGTCAGAGAGTAGTGGAAGAAGGAAGGTGAGAATACGGGCCAAGTGAGGCCGGGTAAGACTGACGGATGGCAGGTCCTGGTGGGGTCAAAGAATTGTTGGTTAAAACACCACGTTATCAACATTACACACATACCATTTGTATTTCTCATTTATTCCCCAGTCACACTGGGGAGAAAATGAACTGCTGGGGTCAGGATTGAGAGTGGGTGGGTGGTGGATGATAGTTAATAAGCTTAAAAGAAGACTGTGACTAGGTTTTTAGGAACGGGGTCTAAGTGAGACTATGGCAGTGGCCAAGGGAGGACAGAGAGCAAAATCATTGAAGGAGAAGAGGAAGCAATGAAAAGCAAAGCGCACTGCACTTGGAGTCAGCAATCCCAGGTTTGGGTTCCAGTTCAGTCCCTGACTAGCTGTGTATTCTTTAAAAAGTGCCCTACCATTGTGAGCCTCGATTTCCCCAACTGTACAATGACAGTGCAGCGGGCATCATCTATGTGAAAGTGTCCCAAAGCCTGGAAAACGCTTTTTCTATGTAGGGGATTGGAACTACTGGCAAAAGATGCAAAATACCCTTTCCAAGGTGTGTGAACTGAAGTCAAAGTCAACAGAACCGCAAATGTCAGTCTCTGCGATGCTGAACAAGCTAAGGGACTATCAGAGGAAAAAAATGTAATAAAGCAGTTGAATGGATGACTCTGACATTGTTGCAAGGCTTTCTGGTTCATTTGCTGTGAGTAGTTCTAGAAGTACAGTGTTTAAAGACATTGTTCCTTTTGCAGGTGAGAGGAGTGGCTTCCATGTTAGGGAGTGGACAACGAACTGGGAGGAGAAAGGTTGTTAGTAATTCATCTTACAGGGAGAGTGAATCCTGGGCCGGTGAGATGGCTCAGCGGCATAAGTGCCTGAAGGGCAAGTGCGAGGTCCTGAGTTCGATTCCCAGAACCCATATAAAGGAAAAAAAAAAAGGGCCGGTAATATCGCTCAGCGGTACAAGTGCTTGCTGGCAAGCATGAGGTCCTGAGGTCAACTCCCAGTACCCACATAAAAAACAAAGAAAAAAAAGAAGAGTGAATTCCACCCATTTGGACAAGTTTCTGCTGTACCCTCACACCTTGCCTGCCCTACTGTGGCTTTTTCTGGACTTATAATATTTGTGTGTACTTGTGGGACACAGTATGATCATCTGATACATGTGTACAACATGCAATAATCAAATTGGGGTGATTAGGGTTCCCATCTCCTCAAACGTTTATTGTTTCTCTGCTTGTTTTGGTGCTGGGGATGGAGCCCAGGCATTCGTCTTAGTCACTTTTCATTGCTGGGACCCAGTAACCAACACTCACAACTTTAAGAAGCTCGAGCTGTTCATTGTGGCTCATGCTTTTAGTCCACAGTCAGCTGGCTCCAAGACAGGACAGCATGGCAGAGGGGCATGACAGAGAAGCTGCTGGCATCCTGGTGGCAGCGTGGCAGAGAGCGGAGGGAGGAGCTGGGAGGGACAGAAACCTTTCCAGGCCACGCTCACAGGGCGGCCTCTTCTGACCAGACCCTGCCTCCCAGCAGCAAGTCGGGTGTGAATTCCAAAACCTAATCATCTTCAGAGGTCCCCCCTGGGATCGCAGAGGGCCTTCAGGGGCACCTAGGTATAAACCGTAACAGCACTGTTCGCGCTAGCACTGTACGCTGAGCCGCACCCCAGCCCTTATTTCTCTGTGTTGAGAACATTCAGATTCTTCTAGTTATTTTGAAATATAGCATAGATGTCGTAGACTATAGCTCCCCACCATACAGCCGAACACCAGACTGAATTCCTGCTGTCTAACTGCAGGTCGGCGCCCCTTCTCTAACCTCCTTCCATCCCAGCTGCTCCCTTCCCATCTCTAGTACCTCTCTCTTCCTCTGAGGTTCCCTTTCCAGCTTCCACAGCGAGGGGCAACATGCGGACTCCCAGCCCCTCCAACAACAGAGGGCTGCTTCTCAAGGCCGGGCCAGCCTGAGTTCTCCGGCTGGTTTCTCCTGCGGGCAGGCGGTGTGTTCTAGTGGCCAAGTCCCCCTTGGAAGAGGTCATGCGACCTAAATTCCTTCTTTTCCCACTCTTTTCTGCCTAGAACAGGAAGCTTCTTTTTATTGCACAGGCTGCTTCGGAAGCCTTTAGAGACCTCTCTGATTCCTGTTAGTAGTTACCTAAATTATCTTCTACTAGTAAACAAGCTTTATATTAAAGTTTTCCTGTTTAAGTAACTGATCTGGTTTCTTTCTCCTTGCTGGATATATATTTGAAAAGCCTCCCCACCAAGCTGTAGCTGTTATCCACCAGGATTTGCCCTCAGTGTTCCCTGAAATAACCCCTTCTCTTGCCCACTAAAGAACCATTGCCAACTCAGTCGCCCAGATCTTCTGTGACCAAAAAGAATGAGGAAAATGGGCACAAATAGATGAGATCTGAGAAGTGATAGTAGAGAGAGAAGACTTAGCAAGAGAAGCCAGGTGGAGCTATGTAAAACAGAGCTAGGAGACAGCAAGAAAGACGGAGCCATGAAGAAAAACATTATGGGCTGAGTGTAGACAAGAATTTGGATCCGAGAAATTTGTTAGGGTTTGTGAATTGTACTTTTGTTGATTTTTTGGAGAGATACGAGTGAAGATTGAAACTCAGTCTGTTTGCTTTTAGTTATACTATAGTGCTTCCTGACCTGCACTTCTGTGTGGAGATTTGGCCACACAGGCAGCCAACTTTTTACTAGACTTTTACTGATTTCTCTTCCATGTTAGAGAAACTTCTCACTTGTTTACACTTCTCTGGTGTCCAAGCACAAATATTATGACAGTAATCACTTGAAAAGCCATCTAGAAGGTTCTAGCTAATGTCATGTATCTGTCTTCAACTCCCTGAGAAGCATCCGCTCCCTACAAATACCTTCTTCTTTGGCTCTGGAAGACTCTTTCCTTTAGAATAAATTAATTTAAACATCAACACTGAAAACACTGTAGGCATCAACTTGATGTGGCATGGTAAAAAGAGCACCAATTTGAATGTTTGCGTGATTTGCATGTGTGAGTACGCACAGCTGGCTTTCTTTACCCTTGCATTTCATATTCACAGATCTAACCAAATGCAGATGGAAAAAATTCTCTAGGAACTGGGCATGGTAGCACATACCTGCAATCTCAGCACTCTCAAAGACTTAGGTGGAAAGATCGGGAATTCGAGCCCAGCCTGTTCAACTGAGTGACTTAGTGAGACTGTCTCAAAAAGAAAAATAACAAAGGGCTAAACTGGGCATGGCGGTGGTGCATTCCTATAATCCCAGCACTTGGGACGCTGAGGCAGGAGGATTATGGTGAGTTCAAGGCCGGCCTGGGCTACATAGGGATTTCAAGGCCAGCCTGAACTACATGGTGAGACCCTGTCTCAAAAAAAGGGGGGAGGGCTGGGGCCATATGGCAGTGTGAAGGGTCTGGGTTTAATGCTCAGCACTGCCCCCCCTCAAAAAAAAAAAAAAAGGAAAGAAAACCTTTAAAAATCATGTCTACCCTAAACAGACTTTTACCCTCGTCATTATTCCTTAAACAATACATTGTAACAATTATTCATATTGTATTAAGGATTATAGGTAATCTAGAGATGATTTAAAGTGTAAGAGAGGATGTGTGTTATGCAAATCCTTCACCGATTTTCTCTAAGCGACGGAGCATCTATGGATCTGAATATCCTCTGGGGTGCCAGAAGCCATCCCCTGTGGGTACCAAAGGATGACTGTGTACTCTCAAAGGAAACACTAGAAAGACAGATTATAAATCAAAAGAGATTATTACTTGGGAGGGGATAAGGAATGAGGAGAGAGCACAAGATTGGAAGTGTGCATTATATAAATTAAAGAGAAGACCGTGAGGGTTATAAAGTGGGTTGTGACGTGAAATAACCCCCGCTGCAGATTCTCGCCGGGTGCCTGGGAAATCATGAACGCCTGTTTAGTTGCCATCGTTAGCGTCACCTTGGCTCAGCATGCAAGCCATGACTGTGCGAGTCCTAAGATTCTTAAGCTTTGCATCCACTCCCTTTGTACTTTTTGTCTTCCCTTGTTTTGTTGTTGTTGTTTGTTTTGTTTTGTTTTGAATTCTCAAGAAGAGAATGATTATGAGTAAAGACGTGTTCTTGCCTTTGGAAATAACTACAATGAAATCTCACACTGGGGCCATTTTGAGGGGGATGGAGGAGCAAGAAGAGCTTCTCAGGATGGAGTGGGTGGGAGAGTGGCTTTATGGAGGAAATGGAAATGGGGTGATTTCCTGGGGTTTGTTGCAAAGAAGGAAAGGAGAGCCTGGGGCTGGCCTGAGAAAATAGAGGAGTGGAGGGCATTTTCCCGAATCTACCTTTCCCTTCTTCCTCTTTTATGCCCACCAGGGAGCAGGTATCACTCTGTACCTGTCTCAGAGTGGCTGATAAATCCTAGGTTTGCTTGCTTTCCTTGTCCCAATCAGGAAGCAGCTTGCAAACCCTGATCAAAGCTTCATTGTTTATGGAACTGAGGAAGTTCTTGGTGCAGATCTTATAATCCAAAGCAGACCTTTAATACTAATGCCTGTTTTAAAAAGCAGCTGAAGCTCCCTTTCTTCCTAACGTTTCAAAGCTTGATTGAACCCAACTGCTTCTAACTCTTCTGCCCCTTGACCGCTGGGTGACTCTGGGCAAGATCTGTGTCCCGGACTTCACGCGGGTCTGTGCCTTGGGGGAAACGGCAGCAACGGGACTGTCAGTACCTGTCTGGCCAGATCTCATCCCCAACATCATACGAGCAGTTTTAGCAAGTGCGACAGATGGTTTTCAAATGTGTTTCCCAGCACGTGTTGCACCGTGAACGTTTTTTCCTTCTGTTGTGTGTGCTCTGACGCCTTCTGCCTCGGCTGCGTCCTCAATGCAGGGCACACTGGTCTTCAGTGGAGGTGGCTTCTCCCATCGCAGGTGAGGGTGGAGCCCATGCCAGGAGGCTGCTGTTAGATTCTGGCCGGGAGTGACGGAAAGGGAATTTATTGAAAGTTTCCTCGCCCAATCGGTAAGAAGGCGTGAGAAGCAGCCTTAGAAACCAGGGAGAGGAGGCAGCAGACACAGTGTGTCCAGGATGTCACCACCATTGCTACCCGTGGGTCCCCATCTGGGCTAGTGATCTTAATGCTAGACTACCTCAGCCACCACTGCGGGGCCAGTGTCACTGTGCTGTGACTTTGCGGAGTCCAGAGTCCTAGGTGGTGATGTCCTAGGACCTATGTGGTCTCACTGGCAGCCTGGGACAAGAAGGGCGAAGACTTCTGCCTTGCGGCTGTTGTACTGCGTGTGGGCTGGCTGACAAGCAGAAGTCACATAGAGTCACAAATAACATGTCCCACTGTGGTCACTGTTGACATCCTGATGCTGGCAGAATGCTCTGACTCACAGTGGGTGATTCCTCAAAATTAGGAAGGGGATTTAGATCTGGAACAGCAAGGAGAAAAATAAAAGAATGTCCACTGTCATGCCAGAAACTTGGGCAGTGTCTCCAGGCGAGTGTCTTCGGCCGCGTCCTCTCTCTGTCCTCTTCCTCCTTTCTCCGGCTGGGGTTGGGCCTGCCTAGGTCCACATGGTGCCTCAGGACCTGCAGGTGTGTTGCTCCCTTCCGGTGGCTGGAGTCCTGCCATCCGTTACTCAACTCCAACCTCTTATTGTCTTAACATTTGGCCTCCATCCCCAGCTCCTCCTGGAGGCACTTTGTGGAGTCAGATTTCTTTTCATGAAAGTGTAGGGTGCTCAGAGATCCTGAGACTTGGATGGAAAGGACTTTTTATTTTTCTCCCTTCTTGGATCATCTCTTTGAGGGTCTTATCTCTCCTTTCTGGGTGTGAAAAGTGTTCAGCTGAAGCAGGCAGACTCAGATTTGTCAGCTGTTGACTTGGGCAAGTGATCTGCCTTCTCCAGCCTTGGCCTCCTTATGGAGGTGGGATTGGAAAAGATTGTTTGAGCTGTGGAACCACGATGATCAGGATTCTAACTCCACCATCCTTTTTTTCCAGTTCTGTTTCTCAAGTCCTGGGCTCCCTGACTCTGGTCTGCATTCTTTATATCCGTTTTACTTATTTTAAAATCACATTTTGGGAGCTGCAATAAAAATAGAAATTTCCCATTCGTTGCTCACCCAGGAGCCCTCCCACTATGTATCGTGCATACATTGCCCTAAATCATTTACCCTGAGGAGCTGGGCTTTTCTGGGGTCACAAGAGAACAGTAGAGAGATTGGCCTCTCAGCATCTGATCCTTACCTTACATCGCGGGATTCAAATGTCCTGATTATTTTCTCAGTAAAAACCCAGATGATCCAGGTTACACTATGTTCCTTTCTGACAACAGGGGCTGCAACCCTAGAACCATCTCTTTGCTCCTTGGTTTTACCCAGAAGGAGGAAAAAAGCCATACAAAGCGATCTTTTGTTTAATTTATATACCAGAGGATCCTCTTGCAGGTTTTTCTACTCGGCCTCCCCTGAGTTGCTTTGTTTCTTCTGGGTTTTTATTTTTAAAATGGTGGCCACGGAAACAGAAGCCATTTACTCCCAACTTGCCCTGCGCCAGGCTAACACTAGGTGCTGGCTGTAGGTTATCTCTTGGAGCCCTCTCTATAAACACACGGGGGAGGTACTGGTATCTTTGCTCTACAACGGGGTAAACTGAGGCTTGGAGAAGCCAACTAATCTCTTTCTCAGGAGTTTGTTTATCAGGCTCCAAAGACCAGCAAGCAGGCCCTCTGATGGGTCTGGCTGACTCTGTCCGTGTCCCCTCAGCTTCCGCATTGCCACGGGTGGAGGATCCCTGCGTTCTTCAGGATTTTCTTCTCCCCAGCGGCCTCCGAGTCTCCTCCACTTTACCACTTCCCGAGCCTTGCTGAGGAGTTTATGGACAGACACCAAGCAGACAAGGACTCCCTGACCCCACGCAGTTCCTGCTCTAACACAGGCCACGATGCTGAGTACAGCCCCGCAGAAGCCAGGTTCCCTGGACCCCGTGCTTACGCTGGACTCCAGAAAAGGTGGCTCCAGCATCATCTCTGGGCCGTCTCGGGCTTCGGAGGAGAGAGGGGAGACAGGAGAGACATGCAGTGGCCTCCATCTTCATCCCCTCCTCTGGGAATCATTGCCTTTCCCTACCCCAGTTCCTAAGGACGGTCACATGCTCAGACGCCATGCGGCGCAATACATTTTCCATTTTGCTTTCGCAATACATTTTCCATTTTGCTTTAAACCAATTTCCCTTTCTCTACCAAAAGAAGGAATGATTAGTTATTACCTATAAGATATCAAGTTCCTTCCTTCCTTTCTCTTCTCCTCCTTAGAAAAATTATACAAGTGTTTCAGGTGACTTGTCTTACTCATCAAGAAGTACTCTACACAAACTGCCATCATGGGAGTAATGAGGGGGGAGGCGCGTGCCTGCCTCTGTTTTTATTTTTTTGTGGGTACTGGGTGTCGAACTCAGGACTTTGTGCCAGCAGGCGCCCATGCCGCTGAGCAATATCACTGGCCCTTTTTTTGTATGTGGGTACCCGGAGTTGAACTCAGGACCTCGTGCTTGCCAGGCAGGCGCTTATGCTGCTGAGCTATCTCACCGGCCCCTGCCTCTCTTTTTCCCTTCCTTCCTCTCTCTCTCCCTTCCTCCCTCCCTTCCTCTTCTTTCTTTCTTTCCTTCTTTCTCTTTCTCTCTCTCTTTTTTTCTTCCTCTTTCCTTCCTCTTTCTCTCTCTTTTCTCTCTCTCTTACCCCCCCTACAGGCAAGAGGAACTCTTTAGGCTGGAGAAGGGGAGGAAATGATTACAATGGTTCCTTAAGAGCTTCAAAGAGCGATGCACGCCATAATCCCAGCACTTGGGAGGCTAAGGCAGAAGGGTTCTGGGTTTGAGGCCAGCCTAGGCTGCATAGCAAGACCCCGTCTCAAAAAACCAAACCCAACCCAACCCCAAACAACCAAACATAACTGTACCAAAACAAAACTTCAAAGAGGGGCCGGTGAGATGGCTCAGCAGCATAAGCGCCTGCCTGGCAAGTGCAAGGTCCTGAGTTCAACTCCCGATACCCACATAAAAGAAAAAAAGGGCCAGTGATATCGCTCAGCGGCACAAGAACCTGCTGGCAAGTGCAAGGTCCTGAGTTTGACTCCCCGAACCCACATTAAAAAAAAAAAAAAAAAACTTCAAAGAGAAAATTCATGTTCCATTTCTGGCATTCAAATAGGATTTCAGAATAAAACAATAACTTCTATGCTAGGTTTAAAGTATAGGAAAGGCTTTTTCTAAACTACTTTAGAAAGTAATTCCAGTTGGTCCAGATCACAGACTTTCTCCCACAGGGTGGAATATAACGCTGTTGAGATTTAGGGTTAGCCCGGAGCTGGAGTTAGGGATAAGGTAGCTATAAAGCGGAGGAAGTAGAGGAATCTGCTGCCTCATCCAGCACATTGTGAGAAGAGGAGGCCATGACCGGGATGAGTTAGGACAGGACGCAAATGCACGCTCTGTTGTCCCTTTGGAAGTCGTGTTTCAAAGGAGTGAGACAGTACGCAGGAGACAGGGCTCTTCCACCCCCTTGGCAGGGGGAACCCTGGTAGCAGGCCCTGCTGTGGGGCAGGAGGCAGGGTGGGCAGGGCTGTCCAACATGGAACAAAGGGCAGGTCAGATGTCAGGAACTCCGCGGTCCCATTTGCTGTCCAAGAGGTCAGCCCGATGCCCATGCACCAGGATGGCAGAAGGAGAATGGGCAGAGCTCTGAGGGGTCCATGGCTCCAGAAGGTGCTGAGAAACCAGGAGTCAAGGAAGAGGAGCCCAGAGCAGGAGCTGGGTCAGGTGCAGATATCAGTTGTGGGTGCCAGCTAAACTCTCAAGGTCAAGTACTGATACGAGGACCGGCACAAAGCCAGGATGACCCATCTACTCCACCTGCCTCATGGGCCGTAGGCTCAGGCGTCTTGTGGAGAATAGGGAAAGAGCCAGCAGAAATAAGAGACCCTGAGCAGAATTCAAAGGGACCAGTTATAAATTATTGGTTAGGATTTGAGCTAGATTAGGTATTCAGTTATAGTTCTTTTTACCTAGCAAATGACAGCAAACGCAATGGCAACACAAGGAAAATATTTTCCCTGCACAGTTAAGCTATATTTCAATAAAAGAAAATCAGCCTTTTCTGTTTCAAGCCCAGTGATTTCCATTTTTTAAACTTTTTTTTATACTTGTTCTAGTGGTTAAACTGTAGGTATCTCCTGAACATTTACATCCCTCTGAAATTCTAGAATATATTCTCTTTCTCCTTTTCATATCATCATCAACAACAAAAAGAGGCAGGGAACTCACTGTTACAGAGATGAATTGTGTTCCCAAGATCCACGTGTTGAAGAGCAAATCTCCAGAACCTCAGAAAGAGACAGCGTGAAAAGACAGGGCTTACAAAGAGGCGATTAAACCATGATGGGGTGGGTCCTAATCCAGTCCTCCTGGTGTCCTTACATAAAGAGACTGGATCTCAGGTATACGCATGCGTAGAGAAAGACCACAAGGCCGTGCATCAAAAAGGTGACCAAGGAAAGAGACCTCAGAAGAATCCAACCCTGCAGCACTTTTCTCCTGGACTTCCAGCTCCAGAGCTTTGAGAAAACGAAGTTCTGTGGTTTATATACCCAGTCTGGGGTATTTTGTCAGGGCTGCCCTAGCAAACCACATCAGCATTTCTTCGTTTTTACCGAGATGACAGAACCGTGGCAGTGTGCGTTCTCATGGTTACAGTCAGCCCGCCTGGAGCTCATCCTGGGCTCACTTTTTTCAGCAGCAGGACGTTTCATGGACTCCTCTAAGGACTTCACTGGCCACACTGTCATCACTAACAATGTGTGTCTATGGCTTGCGAGACTGCGAGCACCTGGTGTTACAGGAGGGAACTCGATCCTCGATGTCCCTTGCAGGGCTCACCCTTGGGAGCCCAGGCAGGAGGCAGAGCGACAGAGGTCCACGAAGATGGCAGCAGACTGGGGAGGGGTGGAGCGTGTCCTCACCCACTGAAGACCCTTTCTGTGACAGATGTTTTGTCCGCACTGAAGGAGAGGCGTGGAATTGGTGACACACAATGAAACAGCACAAAAAGCAAAATGTGATCTTGAAACTTCACCACAGCACAAGTTGCTTAGGAGAAAAAGCTTTAGGAAGTTTGTCATTTAGCAGAGATCTCCCACCTGGGGAGGTGACAGAAGCCCCGTGACTTGTCATCCAAAGGAAATCCTGGGGTCTTGTGAATCCTTTTAACAAGTAAGGCTTTCCCCAGCTGCAAACCAGCTCCTTAACTGAGGTCTGGGAATTATTCATGGGAATTGGCGGAGGCCCCGTAAGAAGTCAGACTGAGAAAGCGCACATCAAAGAAAATGCACCCTACACGTGATCTTAGGTTTTTCCATGAAAAAGATTTTTTTTTTTTTAATGTAGATGGATTTGACCCCAGATTCTCTGGGAAGAAGCCAGCCTGGAATGCTTAGCATCTGCCCCAGGAGCTCATGTCTGAAGGAAGGAAGATTGTCCCTCAGCCTTGTGTCCAAGGCACTCGATTCTCATCCCAGTTTGCACCCAAGCTAGGGACATAAGGACAACCCAAAATACTCAGCATGGCTAAAGGCATTAATAGGTTGGCTCTCTCCCTTACTTTATGATAAGAAGAAGTTTTTGCTTTATTCAGCCAGAGGGTAGAAAGGACTTTCTCCCTGAAGGTAGGGGTCTGTCTCATCTTCCCCCACCCTCATCTATTTTGGGAATAGAATCCCATGGGACAGTGTGGGGACCCTGAACGATTAGCCTATCAGAACTTACCCCAAATCACATCTATTCAGTTGTCAGCAGTTTTCACATCTATTCTGGGCAGTTTTCAGCCCACCTACTCCCTGCCACCCAGCAATCTGTCCGCTCTTCTAACCCTGTGAGAAACACCCCAGTTTGCTCCTGTCCCATAGCCTTGGAACTCAGTTCAAGGCAGGGGAAGGGAGCAAGCCCTGGGCTGTCAAAGGTCTTTGCTATCTGAGCATTGCAAAAGCAAATGGTCTAATCTCTCACAGATTAGGAGTGGAGGCCACGAACCTTGTTTGTCATAGAATAATAGAATGTACAACCAGAAGACACTTCTGAGATCATCGGCCCAAGTTGCACAAATGAGCAAACCAAGACCCAGAAGATGAAATAACTTGCCCACAGTCCCATGGGTGACAGCATAACTCCAGTTGCTCCTGCTTATTGAGGACCTACTATGTTACCTTATATTCACCTGTGTCAAATCTCCCCCAGGACAAGCTTTTCATGTAGCTGCTATGGTCTCTGATTTACAGAGAGGAAAGGGAATCTTAGAGAAGCCAGAGTACTTGTGCAGGGACCCCCCCAGCTGGGCACGAGCCAGCTTTCCAACACACTCACGCCACTCTGCCAAGTCCGAATCAGGTCAGAGGGCTGTCAGAACACAGGATTTTCCGTATCTAACACAGGAACGGCAGGTTGCGACTGCTGTTTCGCAAGTGACCAGTGCGCTAGGGGGAAAAGCCACCTGGCTCCCCAGGGCGAAAGGATTATACCGCTCAGTTCATCTTTCCACAGGCCTCTCCGAGGAGGCTGTGAAATGTTGACAAACAGGTTGAAGTTGGATCGTGTGCCAGCCGCTCTGCACTTGCTTCCTGCTTCCCTGTACCCCTGGCTCTTGCGGTTGAGGACACAGAAAAGTAAAGAGGATGCTGGTTTTCTCATGAGATGGTGTGGAATCAGCAGCCATAGACAGCTCTGGGAGGTGGGGCAACTGGGGTGGTGTCTCCTTCAGCCCCCCTCCATGGCCCTGCCATCTGGGAGCTATCCTTCCTGCACCTCCCAGCTGTCCCGCAAGGCCCTGCTTCATACCAGAACCTTCACCTGCCTTCCACCCCTGTCCCATAACTGCGCTTTTCTCCGACCCTGCTCTGCCCATGCGACTCACAGACGAGCTCATCCCTGTGATGTGCTATGGGGAAACCATGTTCCCTTTAGAGCACACATCTGAAATGGAAAGGTAACACTGCCAAGTTTCCGAGCAAGTGGGGAGCCAAGAAGCCCTTGGAAGGGAACACACAACCCCAGGCTGGTCCCGCAGTTTCTGGGGTTGCTGGGAGCCTGAGGCTCTGGTCACCCTCCCCACAGGGAAGGGCTGAGGTTCCTAGGGTTCTGCCCATGCTAAGTGTCCAAGGCAACCTTGTTTGCCTCTGCTTCCTCACACGAAAGCCAGTGCCCAGCAGGGGACAGGCTGAGTCCCAGTTGTACCCTGAGTGACTCCCAATTGTCTCCTCAGATACAAACCCAAACCAAAACCCAAACCGACTGTGACAAATAATAATAGACTAGCATTTTTGAGCATCTATTATGTGTCAGATTGTACGCATTTACCTCCAACCTTCATAACAACCCGGAGAGATGAATGTTATCATCCCATTTCACTGGTGAAGAAATCGAGATTCCGTGACCTGCCCAAGTTCTCATGTGCAGTAAGGCCTAGAGAGGCCTGCCCTGTGGCACATGCTTGTCCCTGGTACTAGGCCATGTGTCCCTGAGTTCACATGTGCCACCATTCCAGGCTGGAGCTGGTTCATGAGAGATGACCATTGAATTTGCAAGAATTTGTCAAATCTGCTGTTACATCTATTATTAAAATTCAAATTACATGAATTTAAAATGAAGTAAATTATATAAAAAATAAGATAATAAATATTTAAAAGTCATCAATATTTTTATGCTCTTAAAGTTTTTTAATATCTGTTGTACCCATATGGTGGAAAAACTGTGTAGTGCTGGACAGTTGTACAGGTCATCCTGACTTTGGGTTCAGTGACAGTACCTTGGAAGCCTGAAATCAGCCCTGAGGACAACATTTATGCCATGGAAATCAGCAAATACTACAAATCAGGGCCTTTTCTCTCTGAAGAACCACTTGTTAAACATTTACTAGCAGACTACTGTTAGTCCATTACCTTCTCTGACCTTTAAATCTTGGGGCTAAAAGACCATACAGGAAGTCCAATTTGGTGGCCTTCAGACTTGATTTATACCAAGGAAAATTATTTTGTCAAATGTCATGGAGCAGCCTAGTACATGAAATGGAAGAGAAGAGTTGGACAAGTCATTGGTTTAACTCTTTAAACTTAGTAGTGACCGCACGTGCGAGTGTGTGTGTGTGTGTGTGTGTTTGTTGGGGATGGAACACAGCACCTCACACATGCTAGAAAAATGCTGTACCACTGAGTCACACCCCAGCATGATGTAGCAATAAATAGTTGAAACACATAGTTTCCTGTTACTTCTCTGTCACTTCTCTGTCACTTCTCTGTCACTTCTCAGACACCTGCATGGCCATCTCTTCTTATAACTGCCCCTGATCATTAGTGTTCCCAAAGTTCCACCCTTTTCCTACGTCCTTTGTCATTGTACACATTCTTCCCATCTGAGCTTTGGTCCATGTTCTTAGCCACTAAATGTATGCAAATCTGGTTTTCATTTCTGAAAGAGTCCTCGTAAGCAGTGCTTTTCCTATTTCCCATTTGAGCAAGCTGAGAAATGAATCAAAGAGTTAAAATGGATACTAAAAGTGTAGAGAAACCAGATGGTTTCTGTACACTAACAAGCAATGAACAATCCAAAAATGAAATTAACAATTCTATTTACAATAGCATCAGAAAAAATGAAATAGGAATACATTTAAGACTTGTGCACTGAGAACTATAAAACATAGCTGAAACAAATTAAAGTCTTAAATAGGAAAAATATTCTATGTTAATACATTGAAAGACTTACTTTTTAAAAGATGGAAATACTCATCAAAGTGAGCTGCAGATTCAGTTCAATTTTTATGAAAATCTTAATAGTCTTTTCTATAGCCACTAAATGTGCAGCTATAGATGGAAAGGCTGATCCCAGAACTGATATGGGATTGCAAGGGACTCTGAGTAGATAAAACAATCTTGAAAGAGAAGAACAAAGTAGGAGGACTCATCCTGATTTCAAAACTTTGTTCAAAGCTACTGTAATGAGGACAGCAGGGCACTGGCATAAAGGTAGACATAAGAAATGAAATAGATCAGTGAAATAGAACCAGGAGTCTATTTGCTTTTTGACACGGTGCCAAGATGGCTCAATAGGGAAGAATGATCTTCAACAAATTGTGCTGGGAGAGTAAACTACCCAAAAGAATGCAGCTGGACCCCGCTATGATTCAAATATGGCTTTTTCCCTCTAAAACACAGGTTGGAGGCTAATCCCCACTTGAGGTATTCACAGGGTGGGAACTTAATTCAACTATGGTGTTTAGAGGTCGGGCTTTGTGGTATGACTAGCATCAGATCAGAGCCCCCCTGACTGAATACTGACGCTTTATCAGAAGAGAGTCAGAACACAGCCATGTACACTTCTGTCCTTGCTTTGTGATGCTGGATGCTACCTCAGAACTCTGCCAGCAAAAAGGCCATCACTCAATGCGGCCCCTCAACCTCGGACCAGAACTGTGAAACAAAATAAACCTCTTTTCTTTATAATTTACCCATTCTGTGGTATGTCAGAGTATTAGTATCAGAAAACAGACTAAGATAGATCCCTATCTCACACCATACCCAGAAATTCATTCCAAATAGGAGCTTCGGGTGTAGAGCACTTGCTTAGAATGTACAAGGCCTTTGGTTCAGTTACCGGCACAGGAAAAAAAAAAGTCAAAGTGGATCAAAGATCTAAATGTATAGCTGAACTATAAGACTCTTAGACTAAAATAGGGCAGTGGGGGCCTGGAGCATGCTGAGAAAGGCAGCTCAGTGGCAGAGCACTTGCCTGGCATGCATGAGGTCCTGGGTTCGGTTTCCAGCAGCACAAAAATAAAACGAACAAGACAAAAACTAAAAATAGAGCCAGGAATATAGCTCAGTGGCACAGTGCCTGCCTGGCAAGCTCGACGTTGTGAGTTCGGTTCCTGGTACAAAAAAAACAAAAAACAAACAAAAAAAAAAAAACTAAAAATAACCACAAGATAAAAAACCTTCATAACCTTAGAATTGACAGTGGATTCTCAGATATGATGGGAAAAGCATAAGGAACAAGAACAACTAAATAGATAAATCGTACTTCATCAAAATTAAATACTGTGGTGTGTCAAAAGACACGGACAAGAATATGAAAAAAACAACTCAGAATAGGAGAAAATCTTTGCAAAACATTTATCCGACATGGATTTGATATCTAGAAATAAAGAACTTTTACAACTCAACAAAAAGACAGATGAATGAAAAATAGGTAAAGATTCAAATAGATATTTCTCCAAACAAGTATAGAAATAGCCAATAAATACATAAAAACATTCTCATGTTCATTAGTCACTGAGGAAATACAATTCAAAACCATAGTGAGATACCACTTCATGCCCACTAAGAAAGCTAAAATTAATGAAAAAAAATGTAAAAGAAAGCAATAGAAGATGGCAAGGATATGAAGAAAATGGAACTCTCATGCCACCGGTGGCAATGTGAAATGGAACAACTGCTGGGAAAAACATTTTGATGACTTCTTTGAAGTTCAAAGTAGAATTACCAGGTAACCCAACCAGTTGTGCTCCTAGGTAAATGTCCAACAGAAATGAAAATGTGTCCAATCAAAAACTTGTACCTGAACGTTGATAGCAACATTATTCTTAGTAGCTAAAAATGGAAACAGTACAAAATGCCCATCAACTATTGAGTAGATCAACATACAATGGGACATTATTTGGCTATAAAGAGAAACTAAATATTGATACATGCAACAATGAACTATGAAAATATTACACTGTGTGAAGAAAGCTAGTCATAAATGGTTACATATTGTGATTCCACTTACATGAACTATCCAGAATAGGTAAATCTATAGAGACAGAAAGCAAATTAGTGGTTGCCAGGGGTTGGGGTTAGAGCATATGGGGCGCTTAATGGGAGTGGGTTTTTGGGGGAGGATGATGAAAATGTTCTGGAATTATATGGTGGTGTAGTTACACAACATTGTGAATATAATAAACATCGCTGACTCGTATATGGTAAAATGATGAAAAAGAAAAATTTTATGTTATTTTAACCTCATGAAAATGGAGGCTAAGTGGCCATGTTTGTTATTGACAGAGGAGACTTGTAGGGGTTGGGGAACTTAGGTTGGCATGCGAGGCAAATGGATTTCCAGATTAGGCAGATAGAACCCCCTGCCCCCCATCAAGAGCAATGCTGGACCTGGGAGGACTTGAAGCCTTGAGAGAAGGAAGAATGGAGGGAAACTCATCTGTTATTATTATTCCTCCTTAGAAGAGGGGTTGATGGGTCAAAAATGCCCAGTTCTCCCAAAATGTATCAGATATTAATCTCCCTCCTTCCCTCCCTTCTTCCCCCCCCCCATGGAGAGAACAGAGGAGCAGAGAAAACCCAGAGTTCTAGTCACTGAACTACCCTCACACTACCCCGCTGGGAAGCATCAGGAGAAGGGTTGGCCGTCTCCTCACTAATAATAGAATCAAAATAGGCACCCAGTTCTGAAAATGAATATGGGCTCTTTTGTTTTATGTAATAGTGCCCATTTCAGTTTCCCTGAGTAGTCAGGAAATAGCAACACTTGGCCTTGCAGCTGAAGGTCTCTCATGTTCTTTTACTCTAGTCCCCATTAATCTCTTTCAGATTAAAAAGTCTCTTCTAAGTAAAATCAAGTGAATTTAAAGTCCACCTCCCTGCCAGGGCCCTTTCTCCCCTCCTGCTCTTCCTCCTCACAATGACACCTGCATACAGGGGGCCGGTGTGATGTCATGGCCCGAGGTGAGGGGCTCTGGCTCTTCCTGCTGGTCCCTGGCTCTCTGCTGGTCTCTGAGGCAGGGAGCTGATTCCGTGTGGTCCCTGGGTGTTTTGGACTTGCTGCTGTCAACGGAGCCTGTGACTGGTGAAGCCATGCTGGTCCCCTTGGCAGGCAGGAGGAGTTGGACCAGAGCCTCCTTCTAGATCACTGGGGCCCTGTACAGTTGTTACGGCTTATATCTAGATGATCCCCCAAACCCTCGTGCAGTTATAGGTGGGGCTTTTGGGAGGTGGCTGGATCTAGGGTGTGTGATGCCAGGATTAAGGATGTGATGCTGGCATTGATTCATGTTGGGATGCTAGGATTAAGGGTGCCCCATCCTGGATGTGAGTGTTACCCACGCTAAGGGTGTGTAGCCTGAATAGACTATAAGGGACAGACAGAGGGCCACTGCTTGTTGCTTGCTGCTGCTGCTTTGCTACTTCACTGCTTTGCTGCCTTCTGCCTGACATGCTATGAACTATTTCTCCTCTGTGATGCCCCCCTGCCATGCCGCCCTGCCTTGGAGCCAGTAGACTATGGATAGAAACCTCTACGAACTGAGCTGAAATAAACCTTTCCTTTTCAAACTTTGGGTGTCAGGTATTTTGTCTCAGCAATGAGAAAAGTAACTAAGACAAATTTTGGTACCAAGAGTGGGGTCATTGCTGTGACTGTACCTGACCATGTTGGTTCGGGAGTCTTTGGAAATGGCTTGTGGGAAAAGTTTGGAAAGGTTTGGAGATGCCAGCTGAAGAAGCAGCCCTGGAGTGCCTTAAACTGTACTTGATGGGAGATTCTGGTCAGAGCTCAGAAGTCCAGAATGCTGATAGAAATGCTGCCAGTAAAGATCAGGCTTAGGAGGTTTCTGCTGGGAAGGACTGCATTGGTTTTCAGGCTCCAGATGATGTGTGTTATGCCTTGGCAGAAAGTTTTTCTGCATTTTGCTCATGTCCAGAGACTTTGCCTGAGACTGAGATTAAGGGCAGTGGACTAATTAATCTTGCAGAAGAAACTTCAAAACAGTCTCATGTTGAGGTAGTGGCATGGCAGCTGCTGGGTGCTTTTAGCTAGATCTATGTTGAGAATCAAGAGCAAAGAGCCCAGCAGAATGATTTAAAACATTTTGAGTTTGGCCAGAAAGGAAGCTCCAGTAAAGCTGTGGAGTACAAAGATAGAGCAGAGGAGAACTTGGTTGCTGAGAAGGAAGAGGACAATGGAAAAGATGGCCTGAAGACATCACAAGAAACAGCAGGACTTCAGCCTTTGCAGCTTCCTAATAGCAAAGGTGTAAGACTTTGCTTTGACAAGAGAGCCCCAGAGCACCATGTTTCAGAATGACAGTGGCTTAGAGAATTTTTTCCTCAGGATTGGGTCATAGCACTCAGCAGTCCAGGCACTGGATCCCTGTAGCCAAGAGAGAAGGCAGCCTGGCTACTGCTCCAGCTGGTGGCAGACCTTGGCATCATCCACATGGTGCTGGTTTTAGGTGCATAAAGAATGCAAGAGTTGTGGGGTCAGGAAGGCTTCCATCCAGAGTTCAGAAGAAGGCCTGAGAAGCCAGGCAGTGTGTCCCTGAGAGGGCAGTGTGTGAAGCTGTGAGAGTGAAGCCACAGGTGCAGTGGAGACCCCAGAAAGCTGGAGAAGCCAGGAACGTGGATCGTCTGAGGAAAGCTGCAAGGAGGGAGCAGAGCCAGCCCAAGAGAGAAGCCATGGCAGCTACAACCATCTGCAGTGCCATAGGGGTGGAGCCACCCAAGCCCTTTGGAGCTCACATCTTGCCACAGATTGCCTTGGATGCTGGACATGGAACCACAGGACTTAATGTTTGCTCTGTTGGATTTTTGGTCTTGCTTTAGTCCCATTCCTTTCTATCCCCCTATTTTGAATTGGAATGTTTATCTTGTGCCATTGTATGTTGGAAGTGTTTAATTTTCTTTTCATTTGTACAGGGGCTTACAGCTAACAATTTGCTTTAAATCTTAGAGGAGATTGTAGACTTGGATGTTTCAACAAAGCTGAAACTATTAGGACTTTGGCAACTCTTGGAGATGGACTAAATGCCTTTTACATAAAGGGATGTGCACGAGTCTTTGGGGGGCCAGGAGCAGAATGTTATGGCTTGTGCCTAGATGTCTCCCCAAAGCCTCATGCAATCATAGATGGAGCTTTTTCAGAGGTGGCTGGATCTAGAGTGTGTGATACTGGGATTAAGGGTGTGGGGCCGAGATCAAGGGTGTGTGATTACTAAATCAGTCCACTGATTGGTTTGGTACAGTTCTGGGTATGGATAATGGAAAGGCCTCCCTGGGTGTGAGTGCTACCCACCTCGAGGGTGTGTAGCCTGGATAAAATATAAGAGAAAGAGGGCTGCTGTCATTACTTGCTGCTTGCTACTTTGCTGCCTTCTGCCTCCCATGAACTCTTTCTCTTCTGTGGTGCCCCTCTGCCATATCACCCTTGCATGGAGCCAGCCAATTATGCACTGAAACCTCTACAATCCGTGAGCTGAAAGAAACCTTTCCTCCTTTAATTTTGGGTGTTGGGTATTTTGTCTCAGCAACAAGAAAAGTAACTAAGACAATGGCATTAGAAATGTAGACCTTTAGGGCTTTGATCACATCCTCTACCAGCCCCTCCCTAGTGTGCTTGGCAGTCTGCTGGGGAGTCACCCTGGCTACTCGTCCTTTCCCACTGGGGTGGAGCACAAGGCAGGTGGAGTGGGAGCCTACGGGAAGGGTCCTGGAAGGCTGGAGCACCAAGGCTGCGTAGTGCGGCCTCAGGCAAATCCGTCCAGGTTCCTGCCTCCTACACAGCAGCCTGTGATGTCATATGGGTCATACTTTCAAAGCCAATACTTTAACCCCACCTCTAAACCTTCTAGACTTTGCCTGGGCCTCACACAGGCATCTCAAACTCAACAGGTCCCAATGATGTGGCATGTGCTTAACCAAATTTGGTATTCATTCTATACTCTCCTTTTCAGCAAATTGTGATTCAGTGCAACTGGCTAAGAATGTGAATTCTGAAGCTGGGCGTGGTGGTGCATGCCTGTAGTCCCTGCACTTGGGAGGCTGAGGCAGGAGGATTGCTGTGAGTTAGAGGCCAGCCTGGGCTACATAGTGAGTTCAAGGCCACTCTGAATTACTACATAGTGAGACCTTGTCTCAAAAAACAACAAAACAAAACAAAACAAACAAACAAAAAGAATGCGAATTTTGTAGTGAGACTGCCTAAATCTAAATCCTGATTTGGTCACATACTAACTGTCTGACCTTGGGTAACTTTCCTTACCTCTCTGTGCCTCAGGTTCCTTAGTGTGTAAAACTAAGGTAAGAGTAATGCTATGGCATGGGGCTGTTAATTCATGAAACGTGCTTAGCACAAAGCTACATGGTAACTCTATAAATCTGTACCACTATTCACCCAATTGCCCAGGCCAGAATTTTGGAAGCCGTTCCTCATTTCTTTTTGCTTCCTCACTTACTAGTCACCAGTGTTTATTGGCTTTAACTTAATTCCTTTTGGTTCCTTCCATGTCCCTGTGCTGTCACCTTGGTCCTGCCCACCATTATCTCACATCTGCTTTCTGCGACACCCCCTACCTAGCTCCCCCCGCTTTAGCGTCCTTCCCCTTGTGTTTATTCTCAATGCTCTGGCCAGATATCCTTGAAAAACTGCAATTCAGACTGTTATAGTTTGTTTTGTACTGCTATAACAGAATACTTGAGACTGGGAAATCTATACAGAACAGAGATTTGTTTCTTATAGTCTTGGGCAGAGGAGGAAGTCCAAAGTTAAGGGCACAAGTCTACAAATTCCAAGGGTTTCATTTCTAGTTCCATTTGAATGGATGTATTTAACAAGTGGGTGAAAGAGCTGTCTCCCAGGAGACACACTGAAAGATCTGTTTAACTTGAAAAGCAAGGCTTATGCTGAGCCCACAAAATCATTTCACAGACTCCCACTGAAGCACATTGAGAGCTCTTTTTTTTTTTTTTTTTTTTTGTATGCGGGTACTGGGAGTCGAACTCAGGACCTTGCGCTTGCCAGGCAGGCGCTTATGCCACTGAGCGATATCACCGGCCCGAGGGCTCTTATCTTTATATTATTTGCATCAGACTCAAAGCTCTCATGAGCTCCATTCAGCTTCCAGAGGGGCTCATGGCGGCATCGGTTGTTCAATCAGTAAGTTTACCCCTGAGCTCTCATCTCTGGGGTCAGATGGAAGAGGGCGAGCTGCCCATCCATGCACACAAGCTATGAGAACACAGGTCATCACTTAACTTCTTTCTGGCCTTCAATTTCACTACATGCCAAATGGGGATTGCTAATAATAGCATCTGCCTCAGAGAGATGTGAGGGTTTAATGAGATACTGCATTTAAAGTCACCTAACATTACTGAATTTAGAATATCATATTGAATTTGTCCTCTTTGGTCTTCAATTGCTCCTTCAATAAAATGGAGATAATGCTCACCACTATCTCTGACCCTACTACAAAGCCTGGCACATAATAAATGCTTGAAAAGTATTTATTGAATGGATGGATGGATGGATGAATAAATGGGGAGTAGGAGGAGAAGAATGTGTTCTGTAAGAATCCAGCAGGACTCATGAGGCTCACGTGAGACACAGCTTGAGGAAGCTGCTATGTGTGGTGACATGCGACTCAAAGGGAAACTGATCATGTGATGAGTGTCTTTGAGTAAAGGAAGTTCTTTGCTGGCATGTATCCCCAGCATTTTGTGCAGTATGGCTCATATTTGGGACGCTGGTCATTAACACTGTTCCACAAACTCTCCAGAGAATCTCATTATTTGTCTGTCAACTCACAATTCTTAGCCTGCGTTCCTTGCATTATTTGCCTTTGTGATCCAATGTCGTGGGCATGGGAAGGACCTAATGACCCACCGACCCTGGATGTCATTCTCTTTATTTGACTGGCTCTAGCCTTAAATTCCAAAATTAGAGATTTATTCCTTGGCTCATTGGATAAGGGATTTATGCTTAGTGAAAAGCATATAACTCACCTCGGTGTGAATTAGTTTTTTCTTTCCCTTCCTGAGAGCAAAGTTTGATAAAAGGCATGTTAGTGTTGCAAGAGTTGGAGGCCACCAGGGTGGGAAAAAAGGATGCAGAAAAGTAATCTTCCAGGACCTGGAGACTGCAAAAGGTTTTGTGTCCCATATTCTTCTGGGTGTGTGACCTTTCTTTTTCACTTGTTCCAATGACCTTTGTGATGAAGTGACTGTCAGAAGTCCAGTGAAACTTCTAAAATAAACAAATGACTCTAAGGCTTTACAAAATGGGTGAATTACAATAACCCTCACCCACCTTGCAAATCCAGCTCTGATGCTAGATAACCCAGGTTCAAATCCAGGCTCCTTCATTTACTTACCAGCTCTGTGGTCCTGGGTAAATTATTAAACTTCTTTCTGCCTCCTTGTTGTTGTTGTTTTAATCGATAAAGTGGGGAAATAGTAGCTACCTCAAGTATGAAAAATCATTCATGCAAAGTTAATCTATACTGGTGTGAGTCAGGACTTCCCATTATGGAAGCTAGTCAATGGAAAGGGCCAGAGAGAAGCTTCTGGAATGCCGGTCATGTCTTTCATCCACATTTGGTCACATGCACGTGCTCCACTGCTGAAAATTCAACAAGCTGTATGTTATCTGAACTATCGCATACCCACATTGGGTTGTTTTTGAGATTATTCATATAAAACACTGCTTGGCATATAGTATTTTATTCGCAGCCATTTACTTTTATCCTCTGCTGAGTGATCACCCCCTGGAGACTCTAACATTATTCCCAAAGAGGAAAATGAGGAATAAGATCAAGAAATGCTCACCGAGGGCAGTCTGGATGGAGCACTCAATACTTCGTTTAAAGGGCTGGGAAATCATGCTAACGAGATGATTTTCGCTGTTGTCTCTTATGCTCAGAATGGTTCCCATGTAAAGATTAGAGCACATTTAGAATCAGTTTCCTTTCCAAATTTCTCCTTTTACAGGAGCATTTCATTTGGAAAAGGAAGATTAGGGGCTGGGCGGGAGGCTGAAACCTCATAGCACTTTATATAAGATTGGTAAAGTGTCAAATGACCATATTTGAATCGGAGGAGAGGCGAGGGTGCTGAGGGCGATGGAAATGATATTGTCCTACAGTGCCACCACAGCTTGGAACGTGGCCCTGAAAAGGGAGAAGAAAAAGTCCAGCAAAATCAAACTGGCATGACCCAGTCTTATCATAATACCATAGTTCAAAATGTCTTGACCCAGCACCCCCAGAAAGGTCACCCTGGGAACAATTAGGCTTTGGTAACGCGACTTACCTGCCTCAGAATGACTAAGGCCTCTTTAAACCTCGTGGTTGGTTAATCATTAATGAAGATTTTTGACAAACAAAGTAGAGCAAGCCAAGAAATAAGGGTGGCTAAAAATTAGCCCAGGAAAGGTCATATTTATGACAAAAGCAGGGTTTGATGTTGCTTGTGATTGTGGGTATAACCGTGCAGAATAGAGTGGTAAGGAAATATAATTGCACTGGGGAAGCCAAGGTCTCTCTGAAGAATTTGCCTGGACCCCTCCCCCATCCTCTGCCCTTTGAGGGGGTCACAGCCTTCACTGCCTTTATGAGAAGCCTGCATTCCTGTCCCGTGGTGGTGATGGTGTGGTGGTGGTGTTTATCTGGGGACAGGGGAGGTCCCAGCAGGCACCTGCAGCTGCTGGAGACACCCACAAGGAAGGGGTAGAAGATCCCAGAGGCTACAACCCAAAGGCTCTGCCTTTCCCTAAAACTCAAGTCCTGAGGAGAAATGACTGACTCAGGGCTTGGCTTCCAACCTCTTTGTTATAGAGAGCAGCTCGCTGCTATGCACAGGGAGCGCATTGGATGCTATTGGATGAACAGAGGTTGGGCCTCTTTGTTCCCTTCCCCCCCCTCCTCTGGGGTGGCCCTGCTGAACTCTTGTCAGGTACTTGACGATACTATGTCATTTTCTTCCGGGTCCTGGCCTTTCTTGTCCCCTTTCCTCCCTGCTCTTAGAGCGCCGTGCAGATGCCACTTTTTCCCGGAGCTTTCCTGCCCCTCTGCCCAGGCCCGGGTCAGCCGTCTGCTGTCTTTTAATGTCTTCCACTGTGCTAGTGCAGAGTTGACACTCAACAAATGTTTTTTGAATGGATAGGAGAATAGAGGAATGCAAAGAACTGGGCTGGATGTGTGGCTCAGTGTTAGAGCACTTGCCTAGCACGTGTAAGGCCTTGGGTTCCATCACCAGCACCAGGCTTAAAGTTTTAAAGCTTGCTGGAATTAATATAGAAGAATGCATTTATACTGTAGTTCAAAGGGGAAAGGGAAAGGACGTAACCTTTTAGAAAAGTGCCTATGACATATCAAGCTTTTTAGGATTCAGGACTGCATCTGAATTTTACAATAATCTATGAGGTCAGCATTCTTATCTCTAACCAGTTAAGAAATCAGAGGTGAGGTGTCTTTTTCCATGGACGCATGACTGCTGAGCAGCAAAGCACCGCCCCCACCCCACCCTGCCACGGCCTTCTGACTGCAGGGCCAGCCTGTGTCCGAGGCCATAGTTCTTGCGCACGGAGGAAAGAATTTGGGTAATCACATTTCTCCAGGGTTTTGGCATGCAGCCTTAGAAATCAGAGCAACTCTGGGTACCTAGAAAGTGAAGACTAATGAGGGAAAAAATGGAGAAAGGGCTGTATCTAGTTTGAATTCTTAGACCTTGGAATCGAAGCAAAATATTCTGTGGATGGCCTCTGAGTCTTTTTCTATCTTTAAACTTAACCCTACCTTTGACCCTGGGGAGTCAGAAATGGGCAATATGCCAAGAAAGAGGTAGGACAAGGACAAAGTGAGTACATCTGTGTCCTCCTACTGAGTTATTCTTTACAAATTGAAAATTTAATTTTTTTAAGGGTCTGGTGTGAAAGTGTCATTTCATTGACAGAGTCCTGGAAAAATGACACACTCTGCATGATTAAGAACAACCCTGATATCGCGGTTGAGTGTCTAGAAGATTTTATAATAAAGATATGGAATTATTAAAGTAATACACAAAAAGAGACCGTGCTATTAGTTCTTTCTGCTGAATAAGTGCTTATGGACGTTGCCATAATAGACAGTTTTGGAATAAAAAAAGTGGAGCAGCTACTGAAGAGTTAGAAGGGTGTGGTAGAGGGCTGGGGTGTGGCCCACTGGGAACTTAGCATGTGGGAGGCCCTGGCTCTGACCCACAGGACCAAGCCAAGCAATCCAGAAGGGTGCAGTTGATGTCCCAGGATGGTTGGTGAGCTTCTTCTGTAATCTTCAGGACAGCCTTTTAGCCAAATTCCTTAAACCTTCTGCTGTGCACATCTTTGCCAGCCTGACTTCTGCTCCACGCGGTGCTGGCTGAGTACGCAGTTCAGCTTCTCTCCTCTCAGTGCCATTCCCCAAGTTGCATGTGAAAACACACTAAAAGCTTGCAGAAAAGAAACTGTACTTGTAGATAAGTTTATCTTTCCCTAAAGCCTAGGCTTACCCATTTTCAGGGTCAGCTGCTGGAATCCAGCGCCTGAAGTCTGAGTACAGATTGGAGTCCTGATTCCTTCCAGCTGTGTGACCTTGGCTGGTCACAGAGCCACTTGCCAGCTTATTTACCATGTGGTGCTCCTGAAATGATAAAGCCAGAGTCTAATGTGTTACACATGCACAGTACTTGTCTTTTTTCCTGGCAGACTACTGACCTCCTCCCCTTAGATCTTCAACTCCATGAGCGCAAGAACAAAGCTTGGCTCCTAGAACAGAACCTGGTACCTGGTAGAGGTGTAATACCTATTTTGTATGAGTAGTAACGCCTTTTCTAAGGAGACCAATTTAACTTGAAGTGGGACTTCTAAAGGGCGCCTGTACTATTCTCCTAGAACAAGAAGGGATCAGCATATCTTGTTGCCCTTAAAAATACTGCCTAATGATCTGTCCTCTTGGAAAGTTTCCAGGCCTGTTCTAAAAAGGCCTTTGTATGTTTAAGAGGAAGCAGGAAGTTAGGATTCCAGGAAATGCAGGCTGGGAGGCCATGGCACAATGTTCAAAGTTAAGGTAAAATTCTTATTCACCAGCAAAGCCACGTAGAGCAATTACGAGAAGCACATTAATTCTACTGACAATTAGTCACTTTCTCTCCAATCTCTTGCTTGGCTCTCCTGATAGGTGCTGTCTGTTGATCTCTAGAGAACAGAGAAGGAAGCGTTCCATTAACCCCATGGTGCCCTGGGAAACAAAGAACCAAGAAAGCTTTGGTTTCTGATGTAGTGACCGACTTCAAGGTCTCCCCAGTACTTTCATGCATTCTCCAAAGAACTCGAAGTCATATCAAGCGCTTCCATCTGGAGTTCTGAGAGTAGAGCTCTTGGGATCATAAATGAACTTCAGCACTGAGGGCAGTGACGAGCTCTGCCACATCCTATGCCAATCCAAATGTAGTATTTGAGTGCTCGACCTTCTACCACCTGAGCCAAAGTTGGAGGATACCAAAGACTTACAATTCAACCCCGTTACCATCCTCCATAGGAATTCCAAGCTAAAGATATGACAGCAACTTGCCTGTTTCTCTAACAGAAAATACTGAATTACTTAATCTCTTCTATGCTGTAAGGGTTTTCTGAGATGCGGGGGGAAGAAAATCAGTACGAAAAATAAAAACGAAAAATACCCCACACCGTTTTAAAATAAAGTCTTGGATGGGTGAGATAGCTCAGTGGCATAAGCACCTGCCTGGCAAGCGCAAGGTCCTGAGTTCAACTCCCAGTACCCACATAAAGGAAAAAAAATGGGCCGGAGATATCCCTCAGTGGCATAAGCGCTTGCTGGCAAGCGCGAGGTCCTGAGATCAACTCCCGGTACCCACATAAAAATAAATAAATAAAATAAAGTCTTGAAATTGCTTTAAAGAAAGCTTTATTTACTACATACATCCTAAGAATGTACTGTAAATGGAGCAGAATCTAAAAAGCCTTTCAAATACAAAGCAGCTAAAGACAACTAAACCACTAGCATGTGTGGAAACCGAACTCTAAAACTCTTTTTTTAAAAACATTTATATAGTTTGTTCTTAACCCTAAAAAAAAAAAAAAAAAAAAAAAAAGTTCACATTTCAAGTTATAAACTTACCCCAGTAGTGTACTATGCAATGGTTTTGAAACAACAGAAACGGACAAGACCGCACAGGAGGCTCAGTGATACTTAACTGGCCGTCACCAACACTTTGTTTTTAAGGTAGTTTGGCAGTGGCCATGTTAAGATATCATCTTTTTTTTTGCTTTTTTTTTTTTGCAAATAACTTACAGGCACATGTAAAATACAGTAAGAACGCCGCGTCAGAGTTTCATCCGGTGAACCTCTGTGACAATCCTTCCCTGGAAGGACGGTACTTCTTTCACACAAGTCATGGGATGAGGATCCAATCCACATTGCATTTTGTTGGAATACCCATCCCAACAGATTTGAGTTTGGATGCAGCTTGCTGGGTACCTCACCAGGAACATTGCACAATTACTTTCTGTCATTTAAGAATGATGGAAAGGAACGTCAGGAATGTTTAAAGGCCTCAGCAGGCACTCAATAATTTTATAGAATAGTTAAATAAATATTCCTTACATATAAAAACTCACCAAGCTGAGGGGGAAAAAGGCATTTGGGAATCTCTTAATTAAAAAAACCCTAAAAGTATTTGCTAAGGGCATGCTCCTATTAATTCACAAATAAGAATTCAGCCATCAACAAAACTCCAGTGAGTGGAAAGATTTGATGGACCTCTAACCTGACACAGACATACAATTGTGTATTTGCTACCTACTGCACACCTCATTTCCTTGATAGAGGCTTTAAAAAAAATCCAAGTTGATGTATTTCATGAAATAGATAATGATCTGAACATGTTACTGTATTTTACATTCACACTGCTAAACAAAAGCCTTTGAACAGGCACAAAACACTGCAACAATATATTCACTTCCTAATAAAACAAACCCTTCTAACAGCATTGAAATAAAATGGTTTCTTTTTGTATTAAACTACATAACCTGGAACTTCTGCAACATAAAAGGAGTAGCAGTAAGCATTAAAGGATATTTACAAACTCTCTTTCAACTCCTATGGGTCTCTCCTTCTCCTGGATTTGCACCAGCAAGGACAGACGTAATGCCTGACAGACATAATGTTGCTAACGCCCTCGAGGCCCACACACGTTTTGCATGAAACATGATAAGACAACCAGAAGCTTAACTTTCTGCTGACAAGAGTCTTTAGGGTCTTGTCTACAGTGACATACATTCTTTGTCTCTAAAAGTCATACTTCAAAAACAAATAAAATAAAAGCATTAGAAAGAGAATTAAAGTTTTATATTGGACAATTAAATAGCTACGCAAAGATGTCTTATGCAAACATAATAAAACCTTGTGCTTACATGTACTCTGCTATTGAAAATAGCACATATAGAAGAGAATAATACCTCCCCAACCAGAACAAAAAAATACAACGAAACCAAAAACTCCAACAAAAACCCAGGAAGAAGTATAAAAGCCACCAGTTGTTTTCTCTACCAGAGTTCTTCATTTGTCCCAGACTTGCCAAACTTGGAAGGTGGGTGGGGTAGGGCAGAGGTCGGGGTGGTGATGGGCATAGCTAATAATGAAGGCACAGAAGCCCAAGGAAAGGGTGGCAGGCGAGGGCTCTCCAGTGTTTGGACAAGGTTGCGATGAGTCTTTCCCATGTTGGCCTAAGGAGAGATTGAGTGCTCAACTGATAGTAACACCGTCAACCCTCGATGCTGGTGGAAATACAGCAGAGGTTTCGCTCATTTTAAAATTGCACTTTCCAGTATCACCTTTAAAATAACATCTTATGTAGTATTTTAAAGCACTATGGTTTGTATCTTTAAATATTGAATATATTTTTCAAAATAGTTCCCTCTCTGCTCAAGTGTGCTTTTTTAATATATAGCTGATATATTATTGAAGATACTACAAAATAGAAATATCTGGAGTGCAGAAGTTAAGAAAATAACCTTCATACTGAAAATATATCCTTAAAAAACAAACAAAAAAACAAAACCTCTATACAAATGTAGTATAGCATACAAATTTTTCAAAAGATGGTATTAAGGCACGGACCATTGCAAGTCTTATAGAAATGTATGAACACAGGACTGTGAAATGGAAAACAGTCTTTAAAAAACTAGTGAAAAACTTCATATATATAAAGGATTTCTGTGTGGTATCTGATAACATTCTTCACTTTCTGGTTTCACATGGGCGCTGATCCAACATGTTCTGTCTTCATAAATAGTAAAGTGTTCCTTCAGTGGTATCTTTGGGCTTGTCTCTCTCCTGTCACCAGCCTCAGTATGTCTGGTAGACGTCATGAATGGGGACCTGAATAGCAGCAGCAGGGAAGGCCTGAGGTATGTAGCCCGCGGCGTACCCTCCATACACAGCCGCCGCAGTGGCCGCGTTCTTCTGTAGTGTGGCGATCGTGGCTGTGGCCGGAGCAGCAAAAGGGACGTAACTGGCCCCGTAGATGCTGGCAGTGTGAATTCTCTGCACGTTTGGAGCCACCGTGTACACTGGAGTTATTGGGCGGCCCTGCGGAGGGGAGATAAGGAGAATCCTTCCTGAGCATGTATGTGTATAGCCATCACCCATTCATTCAACAAACACCTCTCTGGAGCACAGAGCAGAGCCTTCCGGTCTCAGGAAAAGGAGGCAAAGAAACAAGCAAATGGGATAAGAGCCACTGAAGAGGGAAGGTGGCATACTTGAGGCACTAACTCATCCAAATTCAACTATGCCGCCTGGGTGAAATTGACCTAGGAGGCTGAGGCAAAGTCGGGCTGCTCGGGCGTCTTCTACCCATCCTTCCACTCCTCAGCCCACGCTCCACGGCGAGCTACACGAGGGAGCTGAGACTCTCCCCTCACACGGTGACTCCCAGGAAGCATTCTCCCTGAAACATGGCCCCACATACATGTCAGCTGCCTCAACTCTTAACTGATAGAACGTGACCTGTTTCTAGGGGAGACCATGCCAACTGAGTGGGACTGGTCCCCAAAGGGACAGCTTCTTAAGCTGTGATTTTAAACTTCTGTGACCACACACAATTTCCAGCCAATGTGATTGTTGGTTCCCGCCATTTCCCACCTAAGATACGACACTACTACATGTACAGCGTGGTGCAGAAGATTTGAGAAGGAATCAACTAACTTGGGAGCTGGAGAAAGTGGGAACATCTGAGTTTTGAAGGCTACAGAGGAGTTTCCAAATGAGGAAGAAGTGAAAGTCAAGCTAAGCAAAGCTTCCTCGAGGGAGATGACCACCACGGCCCTGTCCTAGTCCCCACTGTGTCCTCCTGTGTGCCTGAGAGGGGAACCTGCCACGTTTTCAGGACAAACAGGAGTTGGAGGCAAAGACCGTGAAGTTCAGTAGTTCCCAAAGCGTTTGCCATAGCACTAGTTTCTGGGAGCCGTTTCATGGAAAGGGGGATTTTGGTAAAATAAAATATACACTCAACAAGATATTTGGTATATTTGATATTCTACAGAGTACCCTGAACTAAATGCTGGTTTGGTCTCATCACGCCTTATTATATCTTCAAAATACATACTTTACGATACATGAAACAGAAAATTAGATTTAAGATGCTGATCCTTCCTGGATCCTTATAAAGGAATTAAAAGTTATTTTACTTACCAAGTCTGCAAGTCAGACTCATAAAATTACGTTCAAAGGAACTTGTAACTTACGAATATTTTTTCAACTGTGGTCCCAACAATAACTATACTAACTAATCCTAACAGCAGTAACTGGGAGACTCCTGTCTGCCAGGCCTATTCTAAGTGCCTTATTTGGGTGCCAACATCATACTGGCTCACCACAAGCCCCGGTGAAGGTGGAGACTTGATTACGTGGAGAGGTGCGGATGTGTTAAGGGACTTGCACAAACTGACGTGGTTGCTAAGCAATGTATGGCCCAACATCATCCTGCCTCCTGCGAGGCTGTGCAAGAGACAAGAGAGTCTTGCTGTTTACCCCTTACTACCAGGGAGATAAGCCTGGGAACTGGAAGACTAGTTCCCGTGGGCCTAATAACAAACTCACAAAGGCAGAGAATGGCATCGGAGACTCTGAGTGGCCTTGGTCCTGCCGCACCCAGCGCAGGTGAAGGACAGACCAGACCAGAAGAGCTAAGAGTTCTGGGTGTCCCAAACTATTGGTCTAATCTGGAATCATGACCTAGAGGTCAAAACACCTTAAGTAAGGGACACTTTTAATACTGTTCCCAACATACTGCCAGGGGCAAGCACCTACCTTTACTAATAGTTGAGTAAAAGCAGACCTGTCTTAAACTACGTATTGATAGTTTGTAATAACACCTAAGGGAAAACAAAGACCTCAAGAGCCAATCAGGCAAAGATAAACACCTTTTTTAAAACTCCATCTGACATAAAGCTTTAACAACTGCTTGTAAGCCAAATGCCAGGTGGTGAACGCCTGTGATCCCAGCACTCTGAAGGACCTTGACAGGTGTGGTGACACATGCTTATACTCCCAGTACTCGGGGAGACTGAGGCAGGAGGATCACAAGTTCAAATCCAGCCTGGGCAATTTAGTGATTCAGCAAGACTCTGTCTCAAAATAAAAAAGGGGAGAGGGGCTGGGGAAGTAGCGCAGAGGGAAGGCCCTGGGTTCAATCCCTGGTACTGATACAGGAAGATCCTCCAAGTTCAAGGCCAGCCTGAGCTACATAGCAAGATCCTGTCACAAAACAACACAACTGAAAAAAAACAAAAAACTGCTTCTAATCTAGTGGAGGAAATTGAAACCATGGATTAAATGAGATCAGAGCTGGTCTGTGAATTTCACTTCCTCCTCCTAGCCCAGATTATTGTGCGCACTGAGGCTTTGTAAAGAATATTACTAACAGCTCCATACCAATCACCGTCCTCCCACATTTGTTTCACGTAATTTGTTTTGGTTCTCACTCTCTTCCCTCTAACTTTGCTAAGAACCCTTTTACATCAGCAGGAGTAATGAATGCACCTTTGTCACAGGTAACATTCCCAGGCAGGATTAACTCCCCCTAACAAATGAGGGGACACATGCTGTGGCCCTGGCTGAAGCTACCAGGCTTGTGACCTTCTGCAAGTCACGCGGTTAGAGGTGAGTGGGAGGGGGAGGGGGCAGTGGAGGTGGGGGAGCAGGGACTGCAGTGGCCCCGCTGTCAGAGAGGGATGCTGACCTGTGTTCTGCCTGGACCACAGATTTGCTGTCAAGAATGAGAAAACTCCAAGAGACGGGTCTGAAAAGTGTAGGTCGACACTGGCAAATTTTTCTTTGTTGCTTTCCAAGCCTACATGAAGTCTTGGACATAAAAAGGCAAAACAGAGTCCCCGAGCACGGAGGATGAGAGGTATGCCACAGGGAGGTTCCGGAAGCCACCCCCAGGGGTCAGTTTTCAGGGTGATCTGGAAGGGTGTTCTTCCTGCCAATCAGTGATACTTGAAACGCTCCACCCTCTGCCGCGATTGGGCGGAGAACTCAGAAGTGGCAAAGGCCGAGTACATCAGAGCCCAGGAGAGTACGGGACACTCAGATTTGAGAGTGCCATGGCCAACAAGTCAGTAGCCCAGGCGTTCTGCAGAAAGTACTGGAGGAGGAACAAACCGCTGCAGGAAGCAACTCACAATGGTTGCACTTAACAAACTCATAAGCAAAGACCATGATTAAGGGCTCTGACAGCAACGTCCAGTGCAGACGGGAATGAGACAGGGAGGGTGTGGAACCGAGTGCGACTAGGGGCCTGGAATTTGGACCTGACTAGAACTGAAAGTTCACGAGTTTCTTAGCAGAGAAGAACGAAGAAATTATTATTGCATGCGGTTGATGGAAGGAGTAAAATTTCTCACGTTCTGTAGCACAGCAGGGTAACTATGGTTGACAACAATTAATTATAAATCTCTAAGGAGCTAGTAGAGAGGATCCTGAATGCTCCCATGACAAAGAAATGGCAAATGTTTAAGGTGATCAATATGCCCATTACCTGATCTGATCATTACAGATTATATACATTTATCAAAATATCAAAATGTACTCCATACATTTGTATGATTTTGTGTCAAATGCAGTATTAAGAGAGAGAAACTACCTGAAATGCACTAAATTTTACTTTTAAATTATGGATATTTAAAATCAGTCCCCAAGTAATAACTAAACTTAGTTGTCATTGTACAATGTGAGTCACAATCTATTTCTTTTTTTGTATTACGAGATCATGAGTTAAAGAATACTCAATGACATAAATTATTTGGTTTAACCTTTTCTGAGTAATAGTCAAGACGGGTTCAGAATAGGAAAAACAAGGGAATAGCATCCCGTCGGGTTGTTCACCAGCCTGGCTCTGTTTCAGAATCACTGAGGCACTGGCACACAGTAGCGATTCTAGAACCCAGCAGAGTTCAACTGAGCTGGAACCTTCAAGGCTTTGAGCCTAGGAACCCAGATAATTCTCATTCAGTTAGACGAGAGGTCCTGGGCCTGAGTATTTGTGATTGGTGGTGATGTAGCTGTGACTCACTGCCTCCCAGAGAAGAGCATTTCTGTGAGACAGATGCACTCCCTGTCCGCTATGCACTGAAGATACAAAGAAGCCTAAGACAGAGCCTTTGGTCTGGGATGGCTTCATCCTAAAACTGAACATACTGGAAGCTGCAGCTATGTCCAAGTAATAATGCAGGAATGAGAAGCACAGGAGAGAGGACTTCTCTAGGATGGCTGGTGAGAGAGCTCTGTAGAAAAAATGTGAAGAAATCACACATAAGAGGACATGTTGGCAAAGGTGGGGAAGGAGGGCAAATGGTAAGAACAGATTGGGGAGAGGGGAATAGGGTGATATGGCTGGAAGAGCGGAATAAAGGCAGATTTTGTAAAAATATCTGTACCTATAGCTACTGTCTTTGCACGCACATGTGCACACAATATATATTTTACACACACATACACACACACACAGGGTGAACATTTTATAAAAATCTCCTTGAAGCTGGGTATGGTGGCACATGCCTGTAATCTCAGCACTTGGGAGGCTGAGGCAGGAGGATCACTGTGAGTTCGAGGCCATCCTGGGCTACAAAGTGAGTTCAAGGCCAGCCTGAACTGAATAGTGAAACCCTGTCTCAAAAAGACAAATAAAACAAAACAAAAATCTCCTTGAGCTACAATTAGGAATATGAGAATATGAACTATATCCCTGAACTCTGTGTATCAGCGTCTTCAAAACAGGAGCTGAATATTTTTCAGTGACACTTAAAAAATATACAGTATTGTGACATTGTAAAATTACATATCACATTTGTATATCGCTTCCCATCTTTAACACAATGATAATATTAGAGTAGTACAATTCTTATTAAAAGTTTCTTTCCTGTCGTGGTTCATATTAAACATTTTTAAGGGCTAGGGGTGTAGCTCAGTGGTGGAGCATTTGCTTAGCATGCATGAGGCCCTGGGTTCAATACCCAGCCATGCAAAAACAACTTTTTAATAAAAATATCATCCAATCTCATATTTCTAACAGAGAGGCAGGCACAAATAAATTCACAGTGCTGAGCACTAAACGAGTCCACAACAGTGAGGCTCCATATACAGATGTCAGTGACGGCAGCAAGAACTCTACCTGGAAAGGTGGCGGCGTTGATACAGCAGGAATGATGGCGGCGGCGGCCGCAGCAGCAGCAGCAGCACTGGCTGGGTCTGGCTGCACAGCAATGGGGCTGATCATGTGCTCCATGGTGTGAATTTTGCCATCTTCAATCATTTTAGGGGGTGGGGCTGCCTGAAACATGGAATACTGGGGCCCGATGGCAGGGATGGCCACTGTAAGAGAAGCAAGAGGGGAAAACTGATCCATCACTTCCAGTCACAGAGGAGGCACCTACACTTGCTCTGTAGTATTTCACAAACCCCCGGCAAGCTGCCATGGTTCTCTCCGTGCTAACTAATGCTCTCTCAGTACGAGCCATGTAATGAGGGCTCGCCTACAAGGAAGGGACAGGAGACAGCAGGTAATGTCCCCTACTGTCCTGGAGCCACAGGGGCATGGAATCTCCCAACAGAGCACAGCAGAAGATCTAGAACTAAGTTTCAGCACAAACATTTCCTAACCTTTCTACTGCAAAATCTCCCTTTGAATCTCACCTTGATGCCCAATGGGGCAAGAAAGGCCTCTGACCTGGGAAGATGGGCTCAGAACAAGATCAAGCCCAGCAAGCCCGACGGTAAGTCTGCCCGTCCATTCTCACCATCTCACCCGCACCACTGGGTCACTGTTTTCATTTTCACCACTTTTAAGAAGCAGGTGGTGGTGAGAATTTCACCCTGACAACTCAGATCTGTGTACATCTTTCCTGCCCTATGGTTCAGATTTCAATGTAACCAATTCAAGGGGGAAAAAAACCTAATTTAAAAAGTGAAAAACTCTCTAATTTTCTTACATCCATTTATAGTACTGAAGCAGTGGAATGATTTGTTTTTTTTTCCCCCCAGAGGGACCTGCCAATTCAAATAATTTCTATGAGTAAAGTCCAAAGGACTGATTTCAAGCATAAATTCAAATAGCTAGCAGTTATTAAAGTCAATGTACAATAAGGAGAGAGCAAAAGGAACAGACACTGGTCCTGATTTGTGGGAGTTTGTGTGTGTGTGTCCTTGTGTGTTGAAAGGATAAGTAAGAATACAAAATGTATACACAAACCATCCTTTCATTTATGTTTGTTCTCTAACTCTAGGTACATTTATTCTAATAAAGGCTTACTTGATCAAAGGTAAAGACACAAATGACTGTAAGCTAAACAATGGTATAGCCATTCAGTAAGAGATATCTAAAACCTTAACCAAATATTTTACTGCCTTTCCAACCGTATCTCCCACTGGTCCTCTGCCCAAGATATTTCACCCTGCCCGGGGGGCCTCTCCTAATACAAGGTCTAATTTCCTGGATGATCAGAAATAAAAGGCCATGGGAGGTTGAGTTTAAGTCACACGGGGTTGTACAAAATGCTTTGGCTACCAGCCCTCAGGAATCTCTACTGAGGACTTTACACGACTAAAGTGTTTTTTTTTTTTTTTTTTTAACATGGATATATATATACACACATACATTTTTTTTAAACAGTGCTTTCTTATGGTTAAATCTTTTTTTTTTTTTTTTTGTGGGTACTGGGGGTTGACCTCAGGACCTCACGCGCCAGTAGGTGCCTGTGCCACTGAGCGATATCACCGGCCCTTTTTTCGTATGTGGGTTCCGGGAGTCGAACTCAGGACCTCGCACTTGCCAGGCAGGTGCTTATGCCACTGAGCCATCTCACCGGCCCCTTCTGGTTAAATCTTGAGCTACTTCAACAGAAGTCCCTTTCCCAACAAGTGAAAACCCAGTACATATCCAGGTTCTGTTTCATGGAGTTATAAGAGCTAGGTTGGCCAGTTTACACTGCTCAGAATGGCAATGGCATTTATGAGGAAATTCAGTGCAAGGAGACAGTTAACTGAAGGGACAGCAGGATTTCTTTTTAACAGAACAAAGTCGTCACTGATTCCTTCAAATAGAGGCTGTACCGGGAACACGCTTTGTAGCCCTGTGAAACCATGCAAACTTAAGCCCCAACACGGAGTCTTTGATGCTGAGGAAGAAGTGTCCCTTCTCAATGCGGCAAAATCAGAGTAGTTACGCTCTTCCCCTCTGTGAGGGAGGGAACGGCCTGGCGGGGGACAGCTCAGGTACCAAGGACTGAAGTTTCCATGTCTGTGGGCTTGTGTGGTATGTGCTGAAAGCCAGTAGCTGCTGGACTCAGAAGGGGGCTAAAGTTTCTTGTAGGATCAGAAGCCCTGCCTCACATTAGGAAACCAGGGGTGCTAACAACCTTGGCAAACAGGTTTGCAGGCCCTGGAGGTGAAAGCAAAGTTCAAGGTTCCTGGCTCAAATGACTCCACTATTCTAGATCTACTGATGCAGCAAGAGGAAATGAGTGCCAGAAATCAGAATCCAGGCAATCAGCAGCTGCAAAAACTTTCACTACTGCCCTGTCCCCGAGAATTCTTATTTGCTCAGATCACAACAGGGGACAAATGGTGCTATTTCTTCTTGAAGGGGAATTTCAATCCCTCTCAACTGTCAGAACTGGTAAGAATGCTGAGCGTGGTTGCGCACACCTGTAATCCCAGCACTCTGGGAGGCTGAGGAAGGAGGATTGCAAGTTTGAGCCCAACCTGGGCAACTTAGCAAGATGAAGGCGTGGGTTCAAGCTCCAGCACCAGGGAAATGAAAATAAACAAACAAATAAATTAACTGGTCTGACGGTTGGGATAGAAATAGGCTCGAGTAAGGGCAAGGCAGAGTTTAGCTGACAGGAGATACAAGGCGCTCGATCTGCCAGCTTCTTTTCGCCTCCTCACTAGCTGCCAATGAGAAGAGCAACCCCCGTGCAGACGGAAGAGGAGCCCAGAGGCTTGGACTCCTTCAGGGAGAGCGCTGGAGTTTGGGCTGCACGAAATGCAATCTTGCTCCGGTTTATACTGACCTGTACCAGGTTTAATGGCAACTGGATTGACGGCAGAGATTTCCAAATTCGGCACAAGTTCATATCCTTTTTCTTGCTGCTTTCCTTTCCCTTCGTGATATCGGCTATAGATACCACGGCCGGCAGAATATCCCCCGAGGTAGGAGCCCCTGGGCCCTGGGGCTCTGTTGCCAGCTGCGCCTCGCCCCCGGCCTCGTATGCTGCCTGCTGGTAACAACACAGAAGGAAGAGTAAGCAGCAGACAGGGCAGGAGGCAGCCCTCAGCTCGAGGCTCTGGGCACTCAGTGTGCCCTGCATCCAAGCGGCAAGTGGCTGTACCTCTGGCCTTCAACGGGTTCCTAAAGTCGCTTCCAAATGTTCTGTTTCAGCCTAGATGGGCGCCCTACCTCTGTCTGCTTAGCACAAGAGACCAACTTGCAATCCTTGGCTTCCTAGGATTGTAATGGCAACTTCAATAAAGAAAACCACTCAGAGTGTGGAACAGTTAGTTCTGGAAAGGGATCTCCTACTCCACCCTTCTCATTTTATGCTTGAGGAAGCAGGCCTAGGGACGTTATGGTGACTGACTAAAGTCACAGACCCAGTAATTTCGAGAGCAGGCCCCAGAGACCAGGTTATGTCTTCCGGGGTCATGCTTGCTGTCATCACATCCTAATCACTGCTCATAAACAACAATGACAATAAAACACGGCTCTGGACCAGCATCTTCAAGACTGAACTGCAGAAGACTTTTAACCTAAGTTCCGTGAGATGGGTGGACCTCCCCTAATGGCTTAGGCTTTAGCAGGGGGAACTGGGCCTCTTGATTTACCACTCCCCTCACAGTGATCTGTATTTCACTCTACAGAGCTACAGGAATGACGACCTCAAGGGGCAGCGAAGAGAACCCAGACCCCAAACCCAGATGCCGAGGGCTCAGCGACCACCAGCTCATTACCCTCAGCCACTGCATCCCGATGAGCCCCACCTAGCAGGTAGGCAGGCGGGGCTCTGGGGCCCCCTGGGATCAGGGTCTCCACTAACCTTTCACGAAGTAGTCCCTGTTGGGCCCGATGAGCGCATTGTAGGGGTAGCCGTAGTAGGCGAGCGTGTAGGGGTCGCACGAGTACACGTAGCTGGGCGGCTGCGCTGCAGCCTCGGCCACGCCGCCGCCCTTGGCCGCCTTCTGGTAGCGGGAGTACTGCTCCTTGTCCACCGGCTTGGCCAGCGTGACCTCCAGGCACGAGCCCTCCAGCTCGGTGCCATTGAGGTTGTTCATGGCCTGCACGGCGTCCTCGCGGCTGGCGAAGTGCACGAAGGCGTAGTCGCGGATCTTCTTGACGCGCTCCACGCAGCCGGGGTTGAACTGCCCGAAGCTCTTCTTGATGGTGTCCTCCGTGGTCTCGATCATGAGGTTGCGCACGTAGAGGATCTTCACGGTCTCCATCACGTCCTCGTCCACGTCGATCTCGGGCTCGGCCCAGTCCACGGCGATCTGGTGGCCCCACAGCTGGATGCGGCCGGGCATGAGCTTGCGGCGCGCCATGGCCGCGGCGCGGTGGCTCTCGTACTCCACGAAGGCGAAGCCGCGGTTCTTCATCTTGTCTGCCGCGCTGGCGTACACGATGACGTCCAGCACGCCCTCGGTGACCTTGGCGATCTCCTCCAGGATCTCCTCGCGCTTCTTCATCTTGGGGATGCCGCCGATGAAGAGGCGACAGTTGTCCACGCTGCAGCACACACCCAGCAGCCGGCCCGGCCGGATCTCGTAGTTGTTGAGCTCGCGCACGGCGCGCTTGGCCTCGTGCTTGTGGCAGTACATGACGAAGGCGTAGCCGCGGTTCTTGCCATCAAAGTCCATCATGAGGCGCAGCTCGTAGATGCGGCCCACGGCCTCGAACACGGGCACCAGCTCGTCCTCGTACACGTCGCGCGGGATCTTGCCCACAAAGACCTCGCAGCCGCGCTGGGGGTGCGGGCCCTCCCAGCCGGGGGGCGGCCCGCCGTACTTGCGCTGCCCGTTCTCCTGCACCATGCTGTAGCCCGTGCGCTCCATCAGCGCCACCAGGGCCGCCTCGTTGGGCGCGCCTGCCACGCCCTCGGGCACCTTGGGCGAGGACGCAGTGGCCGGGTCGCTGCTCATGGCTGCGGTGGAATCCTCTGCGGTCATAATGTCAAAGGCATCCACGGCTGAGGACAGCTGGGGAGAAAGAGGAGAGCGTGCGTGAGTGGGGAGCCTCTGGCAACCTCAGCCAACTCGGCTCCTCGGTTTCTCTTTGGACCCGCGAGAGATGCACTCTTATAAACAGGCATGGTGTCCTTAAATGGGAAGATGCACGCTATTCTCTACATGCAGCAGCTCTAAAATAGTCCAGTTGTGCAGGGCGTGGGGTGGGGGCAAACAAAACAAAACAAAACAAAACCCAAAAGTGATTCAAAGGGGGAAAAAACCAGAATGAGCAAGTACTTCTGTTTCCTCAGCCTTCCAACAGCTATGAGGCTTTGAGAACCCGCTGTCCTCATTGGTGAAAACCTTAAATTTCTGAAGCAAATGGTGTTTTATGCTGAACTCCTGCTCTGCCTGCTCATGTATTTCTTTGAACATTTTAAGAACCCGATTTATCTCTTCGGTGTACACAGCTGTTTTCTTTTTTAACATGCATTCTTTTTCACTGTAGGAATGGAAATAGAGCAATGCAGTTATTAAAGAAAACTTGGAGGAGGTGTTATTATGTAAGTCACGTGCACAGCTGTGGACTGAGGCCATTGACAAGGAGGAAAGGCAAGGTCCACGTTGCCGCGGATGTCAGACTCATTCTTGGTGTGGACCCATCTTGGGTTTGGACTCGGTCAGTCCACCCAGAGCTAGATGAACTTCAAGCGGGGGACTTGTGAAGCACTGTCTCTCTGGTAAAGCACCCTACGGTATTCAAAGAAATGTCACCTGTCACCTGCCACCTGCATGCTCTTAGCTCATCTTCTTAACCTCTGCCTAGGAAGTGACAGTGCTTCCCCATGGGGAAGCAGACCCAGAGAGCTTCAGTACACTGCCCATTTCACACAGCCAGGGCCGGCTGGCGGGAGAACTTGATTCAAGTCTTCTGGCTCCAGATTCTGTATTCTTTCCCCACATTGGCGTGGGGCAATAGAATTTTCTGCGATGATGGGAGAGCTGTCACCAGCTGTAACTACTGAGACTTCCAACGGGGCTAATTTGGCGAAGAAACTGAACTTTATTTCAAATAAAATTAAGTAGCCACAGATGAGAGTGCTGGTCTGAAGCGTGCCCACCTTCACCCTGATAGTACAGAGCTCCGTGGAAACAGTTCTAAATTATACCCTGAGGTTATCATCAGGAGACCAGGACGGCTCAGTGGCAGAGTGCCTGCCAAGCGTGTGTGCAGCCCTAGGTTCCATCCCTGCTACTGCAAAAAATAAATACACAAATAGAGATTATCACCAAGAGCTGAACTGCTATGCTTTTGTAATGAAAGTCTCCAACTGGCTTTTTAAAAAATGAAGTCCAGCTGGGCATGGTGGCGCAGGCCTGTAATCCCAGCACCTTCTGGGAGGCTGAGGCAGGAGGATCAAGTTTGAGCCCAACCTGGACAACTTTGTGAGATCCTGTCTCTATTAAAATAAAAAATAAAAATAGGGCTGAGGGTATAGGTCAGGGCAAAAGCCCTAGGTTCAATCCCTAGTACAGAGGGAAAAATAAGCCTATTTTAACTTTTTAACAAGAAACCAATGCCACAATTAAACTTTCCCCTTTTTAAAGTTTTTTTGTTTTGTTTTGTTTTTGAGGGAGGTAGGGGTATGATGTGGTCTGGTGTAGAGCTTGGCTTCTTACAAATCTACTTCCTGCTGCTTTAGATTTTAGAAGCATTCCTTTATATTTTTATTCTTTATAAAAACATCACTTTTTGAGGCAGCAGGATAGTGAGTTCAAGGTCACACGGGCTACTTAGCAAGTTTAAGACTGGCCTGGAATACGTAGTGAGACCCTGTCTCAAAAACAAATGCTAAAACACGCAGAGAACATCACATTTAATGGCAGTATGAGCTTTCATCATTTAACAAGAACCAGAAGCATTATTCACTCTTTATAATTCAGTATTATAAGTTGTATGAGACTATTAAACAGAAATTCCAAGACTAATTATGGTACGTTTAATCATTAAAGAAAAAGACCTCAAGCTGTATGTAACAACACAGAAATCTGAGAGATTTATTTGCCTCTTGGCCTGAAACGTCCTCTCTGGTCTCATTTGTGGTGATGTCAAGAGACAGTGGAGCTTAGTGGATGAGCGTGGGGACTCTGGAGCCAGGCTACATGGCTGTGTGAGAGTCGCAGCTCTGTCAATTCCTCGTTGCATCATTTGGAGCAAGGACATTTAGAAGCTCTGTGCCTCAGTTTCCCTACACATAGAATGGGAATGCTTCCAGGCATGGTGGCACATGCCTGTAATCCCAGCACTTGGGAGGCTGAGGCAGGAGGATTGCTTCGAGTTTGAGGCCAGCCTGTGCTACATAGTGAGTTCAAGGCAGTGAGCAAGACCCTGTCTCAAAAAACCAAGAGTAGGGGGAGGATGCTAATAATATTATTACCCTCATTAAGTTTGACGGGCAAGTCAATTACTAGCTACAAAGCACTTTGAATTCTGCCTACAATGTTGTAAATGCTCAAGAAATGCTTTATTTTTTAGGAGATGCATTTTCATCTTTCATCCGAACTTCCACAAAACTTCAGACCAATTCTTTCAATTTTAGAGTAATTTTTTTTTTTTTTTTTTTTTTGTGGGTACCAGGGGGACGACCTCAGGACCTTGCGCACCAACAGGCACCCGTGCCACTGAGCGATATCACCGGCCCCTTTTTCGTATGTGGGTTCCGGGAGTCGAACTCGGGCCCTCGCGCTTGCAAGGCAGGCGCTTACGCCGCTGAGCCATCTCACCGGCCCGATTTTAGAGTAATTTTTAAAACAAACTTTCTCACTTTTTTTTTTCATTAAAAATATCTGTTGGATGTGGCTTCTATCCTTATATTGTTTCCTTTCTTCTTCAAGTGCTTAAAACTAACTTCACAACAGATTTCGTTACTGTGAAATTTTTTCTAGTATATATTTGGAAACGATGTATTGGTTCCTATAGTTTAAACTGAAACAGAAATTTCAGTGTCAGATTTGAACATGAAGGACTTTCTTTCAAATGGAAGATGAGTGTGTATTTTTAAGAAGACTATTTATAAAAAACACATGTATTTAGGATCTGTGACCTGGAAGAAAATGCCAGATACATATAAACATGTTTCAGCCCAAGTCAAGATTTTACCTGTTGTACTACAGAAAACATTAACTGATATCCAAAGGAATAGAACTTGGTGTTGTTTATTATTATTTTGCAGTACTGGAGACTGAACCTAGGGCTTTCACACTGAGCTACATCCCCACCTGTTTTTGGTTTTTATTTTGAGACAAGGTATCACTAATTCATTAAATTGTCTAGACTGAGCTTGAACTTGCAATCCTCCTGCCTCAGCCTCCCAGATTGCTAGGATTATAGGCATGCACCTCTGTGCAGGCTAGTGTTCTGTTTAGATACATGGAATTCACTTTTTGTTTTCCTAACTATACTCGTCAAGCTGTGGAGGCACTTCTAATTCCAACCCCAACAATTTAATCAGAAGTTGTGTTTGCTTTTAATCTGATATTTGTTGGTGTCAATAATATAATTATCTCAAAAAATTGAAAACACTTATGGCTTATTTCTTACATCCATGAGCCAACAAAAGCCTTTTCCCCATGCCTCCATCGTCTGGAATAAACAAACTGTGTTACCGACCCCCTTTCCCTTTTTTTCTGTGGCCACGAGGAAGTTCAGCATTGGCTCCTTCAGGTTTTGTAACTGTATGGGACATCAACACACTTCCATGTTCATCTACTTCGGGCTGCAGTTTTCTTTCTTTTTGCCCCAGTTTCCTTTTATGTTCCTAGCGTCATGGCTTTGAGCTCTTTATATTATCATCTTATTCTTCACATATTCTTAGAATTCTATCATCTCAAAAATTCTGAAGCTAGGGAGGGATGAATGCTATGTGTGCGTGCGTGTGCATGTAATTTGCACCATCCGTTGATTAATGTAATATTCAAATTAACTGTGTCTTTTAAACTAACTACAAATATTGCGTATAAACAAGTCAGAATCGTAATGAGATACCACTTCGCACTTATTAAGATGTCTATTCTTAAAAGAAAGGGAAAAAAGAAAAAACAAGCATTGGTGAGGATGTGGAGAGATCGGAACCCTTGTACATGGTGGAGGAAATGTGGGAATGTAAATGCATACAGCCACTGTGGAAAACAGGGGAATTAAACATGACATTAAATTTAAAAGTTAAACATAGAATTAACATATTATCCAGCAGTTCCACGGCTGGGTGTGTGTACCCACGAGAATTGAAAGTAGGGATTTAGATACTGGATACCAATTTCCAGTAACATCGTTCACCAAGCCAAAAGGTGGACACAATTGAAATGGCCATCAGCGGATGAATGAAACCTGGCTTATGCGCACAATCGAATATTATCCAGCCTTGAATGAAATTCTGATATGACATGGAAGAATCTTGAGAACACTGTGCTCATGAAATAAGCCTAAATCTTCAAAGCGGCCTATATGGCCATCAACAGATGAATGGATAAAGCAAATGTGGTATTTACATAAGAAAATCTTATAGTCTACAGACGCTATATCCCACAATACAGTACTTACTGTGCTATAAAGAATAAACTTGAGTCATCTGTAGAAAAAATGGGCCAGGCGTGGTGGCTCAGCACTCAGGAGGCTGAGGCAGGAGAATCACCATGAGTTCAAGGCCAGCCTGGGCTACATAGTGAACTCAAGGCCAGCCTAAACTACACAGTGAGACCTTGCCTCAAAAAAAAAAAAAAAAAAAAAAAAAAAAGACACACCTTGAGACTGTTATATTAAGTGAAATATATCAGACACACAAGCTTCGATATTGCATGGTTCCTCTTACATGAGAAATCCAAAATGTAAATAAAGAGTAAGATGGCCGGTGAGATAGCTCAGCAGCATAAGCACCTGCCTGGCAAGTGCGAGGTCCTGAGTTCTACTCCCGGTACCCACATATGAAAAAAGGGCCGGTGATATCGCTCAGCAGCACGGGCGCCTGCTGGCATGTGAGGTCCTGAGTTTGACCCCCAGTACAAAAAAAAAAAAAAAACAAACCAACAGATAATAGGAAATAGGGACATAGCTCTTTGCAAATGAGAGGGGACCAAGAGACAGAAGGAAGGGGGGAAGGAGGGGTGGGAGGGGAGGGGGACATAAAACGATTAAGAGATGTTGTGTACATGCCCCTACTCCCCATGAGGAATGTATCATCATGTACTGCAAACATATACTAATAAAAAATAAAAATTGAAAAATAGCCAGACACAAAGCATTGAGAGTTAAGTCAATAGGCAGGAACTAGAAAGAAGGAGGGACAAGCCAGGGGGAGAGAAGAATGAGGAATTAATGTGGGGGTAGAGAGTTTTAGAGATGATGAAGAAGCTCTGAAAATGGACAGTGGCTGCACAGCAGTATGGATATATTTAATGCCACCGCATTATACACTTAAGGATGGTTGAAATGATATTTTTAAAAATGTATACTTTAACACACACACATACCCTAAAAAAGTGATTCAGAGATATAAAAGGGACAAAAACAAGAATCAGTGAGATTAGGATTTCACTAGAGGTCTTTAAAAAATGGTACACTGAGTCAGCATAGCACAGGAAAATCTTAGGTCTACAAACTCCACGGCCTAACTGCCATGCTTAGCATGTCCCAGCTAAATAAATTGTGTGGTGCCCTGCTCAATGAATTCAAGCCAGAGCCTAGATATATTAAAAGATAAATGATGAGCAAAATAAGTCAGATTCAGAAAGACAAGTATCACGTGTTTTCTTCTTAACAGAAACTTGAAAAAAAAAGATGACTTGAAAGTAGAAGAGGGAAAAATAATACAGTAGAAGAGGGATCACTGGTGACGGGGAAGAGTTCGGGGAGAGGGGAGAGAAGAGAGGTGCACAGGATCAGTGAACAGGATATGCCTGTGTGGAAATGCCACCACGAGACGCATTCATTTGTACAATTATGTGTTTTTTTTTTGTAAGAGAAGTGATTTATTTAATTCTTTCAAACAAGCTAAAGCAACCCTTCTGTCCGAAGTGAACCAGCACGCCGATCTTACTACAATTGTACTTGCTTTAGACCGGGGCTGGCGAACTACAGCTGTGGGTCAAATGTGGTCTGCCAGGTGTTTGGAGTAAAACTTTATTAAACCACATCCTTAGGAAAAACAAGGACGATCAATGGCTGGCTGGTGGCACGAGCGCAGAGGTGAACAACTGAGGCAGGAACAGTGTGGTCTGCGAAGCCTAAAATGCTCGTTCCTCTCTGGCCCGTCCACCCTAGTCCACGCTGCTGCAACTAACAGATCCCACTTGCTAAGTGCAGCTGTCACTTTCCCCTCTGTGGCCTAGGCTGAGCGATGACCGAGGTTTAAATTTTAACATGTTTTAGAGACACTCCCCTTCGCCACCCCCAATCTTAGCTGTTTTTCATTTAGCTTCGATGGTTACACCTATGAAACCTGGGAGAAGTATGTGGTGAGTGGGGTTGGCTCAGCTCCAGACTGTTATATATGAGTGACAATTTCTTAAAACTTCAAGAGCAGGGGCCGGGGATATAGCTCAGCAGCACAAGCACCTGCCTGGCAAGCACAAGGTCCTGAGTTCGATTCGTGGTACAAAAAAACAAAAAAAACTTCAAGAGCAGGGAGATGGGGTAGGGGTGGTGGCACATGCCTGTCATCCCAGCACTCGGGAGGCTGAGGCAGAAGGATAGCTGTGAGTTCAAGGCTAGCCTAGGCTACAGAGTGAGTTTGAGGCCAGCCTGGGCTACATAGTGAGACCCTGTCACAAACAAACAAACAAACATTTCAAGAGACACCAGGATTTTTTTTTTTTTGTGGGTACCGGGGGTCGACCTCAGGACCTCGCGCACCAGCAGGTGCCCGTGCCGCTGAATGATATCACTGGCCCTTTTTTCGTATGTGGGTTCCGGGAGTCGAACTCGGGGCCTCGCGCTGCCGGGCAGGCGCTTACGCCGCTGAGCCATCTCACCGGCCTACCAGGATGTTTTTGTTTAATTCATCCAGCAACCATTATTGAGCAGCCACTATGTGCTGAGGTCTGTGTTAGCTGCTGTGGACCTTGTCCTTGTGAAGCTTACCCCCGAATTTACTGAGTTACACTTCAAACACTCATGAGTTGAAAGCTGAAGGATTTTTGTACTTATGCTCACTGACCAGAGACTACTTCAAAAGGGTCGGATCTCAGTAGTTAACATTTTGTTTTTAATTTTTTTTAATGTTTTTATTAAAAACATTTTGTTTTTAATAAAGGCCATTGTCTAATTCTAAGAATTAGCTTAGAAGACCCTCTCTAGAAAGGTGACAGCGTGTACATGGACGGCAGCGGCCAATGCTGACAATTGGAAAGAAATATTCTGTGTTGAAAGATGGTGAGACTGGTGCTTGGGGTAGAAGTGTGGACTCAACAATAAGCAGACTTCAAAAACTGAACAAGCGGGGCCGGTGAGATGGCTCAGCGGCTTTAGCGCCTGCCCGGCAAGCACGAGGGCCCGAGTTCGACTCCCGGAACCCACATACGAAAAAGGGGCCGGTGATATCGCTCAGCGGCACGGGCGCCTCCTGGCGCGCGAGGTCCTGAGGTTGACCCCCCGGTACCCACCAAAAAAAAAAAAAAAAAACTGAACAAGCGTGAGGTCCCGAGTTTGATTCCTGGTACCAAACAAATAAACAAAAACAAAAGCTGAACCTTGTATGTAAAGAAAACAAAATATCTGGATAAATAGCACAGAGTTTTCCAATTTTGACCACTGAGCATGAGACAGTTTGTAGGCGGATTAGACAGTCTGATTTAGGTTCCACACCGCAGTCTCTAGAATCAGAGAACCCTAGATCCAAATCTTAGCTCTTCCACTTACTAGCTCTGAACCTTGGGGAAAAACCCACTTAAGCTCTTTCAAGTCTCCATATTTTCATCTTTAAAATGGAGACAGCAGCTGATGTTCAGCGAGTGTCTGTCACATGGCAGGCAAAGCACTGTGCTCCTCATGTGCACGAACTCATCTCAATCCTCACGGTGTCAACACGGATATTATTAGGCGGTCGCCTTACCAATGAAGAAACTAAGGCACAGACAGGTTACGTAACTCTCAGTTAACGAGCCTCAGGGCTGGTGTCCTAACAGCTGATGGTGTCGCCCGGGGTCCACACCAGAGCTGTCCCAAATGGCTGTCCCCACAGGGCTGCAGTGAGGACTTGCAACCCAGAATCTTGCACCAAGTGATCAAGGAATGTTAGTTTAAGAAATTTGAACCTCAAAAGACAAAACAAAAACCAACAAGGACACTGAACTTGAGGCGAGAATCTTGCACCTGTGAAGGACTCTTGTGCTTACAGAGAAACAGGGAAGAGGTTACTGCAGCCAGCTGCAAGCCGGTCAGCGTGAGAAGCCCGGCCCACGAGTTCTGGTGGAGACCGGTGCCTAGGAGTCTCCAGATGCCATTCATAGCAGGTAAGCTGCCTGTGGTGTCGTTCCCCACCCCACCGGTGAGGCAGCCCCAAGCCTTTTCCTCACCTAACCCTTGGCTACAGCACTTTGCAGAGGCTGTTCCAGAAAGAACCTGAGGAGACTTGCCACCCTGGGCGCCAGAGGACTGATCTTCCATGTGGATGCCAAATGCCCAGGTGGGCCCCTCCCGCCTGATACACAGCAGGACACGTTAGTCTTCACGGAAGGCTGCTGGCCTGCTAGAAACACGGCAGTGTATCAGGAGCCAGTCAGTTACTCGGTATGGCACAGAAAACCAGCACAGAAAACACACTTGCCCATCAAGCCTTTGGTATTCTGAACGACTAACTACAACTTTTGCTTTCCTTGTTTTAGGTTGAGTTTGAGCTTGTTGGGTTACAACTAAATTTCAGGGTAAACTCCGAGCGAAAGCAGAAATTATCAAGGAATTGAATTCCCTTTTCAGTATGGTTCAGAGTATCTTTCATTAGGATTTTAACTTTGACCTTGGACGTTTTAGAGGGCATTTGGAAATAATTCCAATGCTTACAAACCAGTCTTTACCTAAGATCAAAAACAGGCATGGTTTTACTCTAGAATTATTAAGTGTGTGTGTGTGTGTGTGCGTGTGTGGTGAGTATTCAATGTGGGATTCTTGGGAGAGCTTTATTTGCTGACCAACTGACATACTGCATTTCAAATATACGGGTGCAGTTTCCCATCACTAGCTGGAATTTAATTCAGAGGAATTAAACATATTTTTAATGTGTTTATGCAAGAGGTAATACAATCTCTGCTTATGATTAGATTTCTATTTTGATGTTCCTTAATCATACCACAAGATTTTATTTTTACTAATAATCATTTCTAAAACATGACCGTTATAACACATACATGGTAAAGAGATAATAAAATATATACCATACTTGTTAAGAACAGAGATTTTTGGAGTAAAAGAAATACGAGTGCAAATCCTGACTGTACCACTTACTAGTCCTGTCCAAAGAGGTAAATAAATCACATTGGTTCTATTTCCACAACTTTAAGGTGGTCCCAGTAATAGTGTGTATGTCAGAGGATTCGTTCTAGGATCACACGACATTTGGCAATATCTGGCATGCAATGTGTTTAAAAAGGTTACTAGTTACTATCATTATTACTCTTTGGTTTTGCTTTTTGAGGCAGAGTCTCACTATGCAGTTCAGGCTGGCCTCCCACTCATGTTCTTCCTGCCTCATGTTCTACCTCCCGAGGGCTGGGATTATAGGTGTGTGCCACCACGCTTGGTTATATCACTATAATTTTAAAGAATATGACTTATAGGCCAGAATTCAAGTTATAGAGACATATTTCTAGTAAAAGTTGAGAATGAACTCATGATTTGCAGAGATATTTTGTGAAGGAAGATATTGCCACCCTTGGGGGTGAGAGAGAAAAAGACTAGCTTCTGCTAAAAGCTTCCAAGCTGTGGCCTTCCCCTGAGCATTAATCTCTTCCCACAGTGCCAAGTTACCACCACCCACTAGAGTAAACATGGGCGAGGACCCTCCCACAAGCAGGCGGGCCTCTGGCGCGGGTATTTCTGCTAACTCCAGCTGGAAAGTGGAAAGGGAGCTCCACTAAAATGGAGGCCTGGCACTGGGAATTCACCTGGGCACCCCAACAATGACAGGCAGGCCCCTTCTCTCTCTTCGCCTCATGTTAATTGAAAGGCACTGCCCTTAGGACGCCTACAGTCTTTCCAGGACTCTCCTCCGTTTAGGTGAAACCCTGAAAGCAGGAAGAGACAGGAGACCGGCCGTTCTGCCCGCCCCCAGTGAGGCCGAACAAGAGTTCATGCAGTGCGGTCTTCACTGTGTTGATGCTTGCACCAATTGTGTTATGGCAAAGCACATCATTCAGTGAATGCTTGTGTTTGATAAACAGATGCAGAGCCAAGAGGCTCTGTCTTCCCAGGCATTTCTCTCAACGCATCCCTGAAAATGAAGCATTTTGCTGCAGGTTCCCAGGAATCCTGGCTGTATATCACAAGAAGCGAGAAGCCACCTGCCAGAAAGGGGTGGGCTGGGAATTTTGCGGGTGTTTGGCAGTGCACCAATACCTGCTAGGAATTTGTTATCTTATTCACTTTAAATAAGCTTTACATGCTTAGATTTTCTCTCAACAGGTTGATGGAGTAATGCTGGGGGAAAAACCGAAACACAGAACTTCAGCACACACATGCCTCCTGGGGAAACAGGCTCCAAAGCTGTGCAAATGAAGTGACTCCTAGTTTTGCTCCTATCTTGGCTCCTTCACCTAAGCCTCTGAAGGATCTGCTGAGGAACAGAAAGGCTTGCAGTGGATGGATGCCAGGAAGGAAGAAGCAGCAGTGAAGATTCATATCCCTGAACAGTAACCGTGACTTGATGTCGTGTTGTACATTTTATCAAAGTCTGTCACATACATTATCCAGTTTCATAAAATCACAGAATTTGAGCTGCAGAGGGACCTGAGGTATCATTTAATCAGATGTGCTGCAGCTCACTGGGCTCTGCTGGTGTTTGGGGGTGATCATTCTATGTTGCGGGGGCTGTCCTATGCATTATGGGAGATTTCTTAACACCCCTACCCTCCACCCACTAGATGCATAATCGCCACAACCCCTAAAATGTTGTGACAACCACAGTGGGCGTGGGGTGGTGAACAGGGCAAAACTGCTCTGTCAAGGAATATCAATCAAGCTGGGCATGGTAGTAAATGCCCGTAATCCCAGCACTCTGAGAGGCTGAGGCAGGAGGATTGAAAGTCTGATCCCATCTTGTGCAATTTAGCAACTTGGTGAAACACTGTCTCAAAATAAAAAATAAAAATAGCTCAGTGCAAAGGCCCTGGGTTAAAAAAAAATCAAATCTACCTAGGTTCAATGAACTGAGACTATTTATACAAGTAGTAGAAGTTATTTTACCCACACAGGTTTGGTATTTCGGTGTGACTCTTATTGTTAAGGCTGTCAAGCCAGAGAAATATGTGACAGAGAGCAAGGGTCTAAGGTGTCTGATACCACACTACTCATCCAACTGGATTGAAATACTACCGATTAATTTAATGTTCTAAAGGAAACAGCTACCATCATGAAGCCCCATCAGGCTGACTCTGTGGTCTAATTGATTTGTCATCACCGGCAAACTGACAGGCCACAAGCACCACATCTGAGATCAGGCTAAGGACTTACCAAGTCATCAAACCGTATCATTTGAATTCAGACCCACCTGGCTTCACCAACACCTGAGAACTACTGACAATCTGTTTGGTAAGAATTGGGCCATTTTCAAATGTCACTACCAATTTCTTCAGTAATTCACAGTTTTGTTTCCAAGGGTGTGATTACCAAAAAACCTGGTCTTGGAACAGAGATAATTCATGGTACTAAAGTCAACCTCTGTGCCCCTAGGCCAAAGGCAGTGATCTGCCAGAAAAGAAGACGAAACAATATTTGCACGTGCATTCACTCGGACGCTAACTGAGCACCCGCCATCTGCAAGCTGGGCTGGGTGTTCAGGGACACAGCAGTGACTCCTGCAGAGTCCTTGGAGTTCTCAAGCCAGCAAGGGTGGGTGAAGGAGAGAGAGGAGAGAGGGCACAGGGACGCTGTGATCAAAGACAGGCATTAGCAAAGTGTGCTGCGATCATCCAGCAGGTGGGCAAAGGACAGAAGATGAGGCTCAAAAAGACAACAGAGCCAGGTTGTGAGTTGTCCAAATCTCATACTTTCTGTGGGAGACAATGAGAGCCAAAGGCCACGAAGTTTTGGCCACGGCTAGAAAGCACAGGCTGAGGCCTCACAGGAAAAACAAGTAGCTCTTGCATCCTAGTTTTAATCAGAGGACTATAAAGGATTTTTTACCAATGATGTTAGGACTACTCTGCTAAGCACCCGGAAGTGTGAATAGCATTTAAAAGGAGATGGCAGATCCAAAACCAAAAGGCACAAGAACAATCTGAAGCTCTATGTCTTGACAACCTTAGTGTAGTACCAGCCAGGCCAAACCTCCTGGCGATGTAAATATCCCCCTTACATAATACGCACTGTGACTGTCATCATCTTTTCTAGGTCTTTCTTCTACAACTACAATGTCCGCTCTAAGAGAGCAGAGTCTATGTCTCTTCTTGGTTGCTACTGGATCTTCAAATTTTGATACTCCAAAGACGATAAATATTTGTCAAATAAATGTGTTGTGAGTTCTCCCTTAATAAGCTAACTGACATTAGCTAATCGATCACAGACACCGTATTTAGAGTGTCCATTTTTGTAGAGAGCACTATCCTAGGAACAATGGCAGTGGAAAGGCTGGCATATCATACAGAGCCACACGATTCTTGAGCACTAGGAGGCCACACATCTCCACTGAACAGTGATCGAGTGTGACATCTAAGACAGTGGCTTAGCAAAGTGTACAGCAACAATGGACCACGAGTCAAACAAAACCCTGGGGATGATTCAGCCCTCCCACGTACAGGATGACTGAGAATCTCCTCGTCTCTGAGAGATAGGTGGAAATTCTGCAAGATCACATGCTCTTCGAGTCCGCGTAAACTTAGAACTAATCGTGTTACCATATATTCTATTACTGCAAATACAATACATTCATAAGGATGTCATAGAATTAATGAAAAACCATCAAACTCAAACTCCATTTCATCGAGTAGCTCTATGAACAAGACATTTGCTGATCACCATCATTTAGCACCTGGGGTGACTTCAGAGGAGGACGCGGGGCTACTCCTGCAGGTCTCGCATTTCTGGAAGAGTGGCTGTGGAGTGTGCTTCGCTGACAGCCAAAACAGAGAGCAGCACGAGAAGAGAATGGCCGGCTTAAAGGCGACTGTAATTCTCCCTCCTAGAAAGAAGACAGACTAGGGATCCTGTCTCGGAGATTTCTAATGTATGGCTTAGAAACTCTCGAGTTAGTGGTAGTCAGCGTCCTGAATTTGAGTCCCAGCTTTTCAGTGATCTGCTTCTATGACATGGGTGAGTTAAAGTCTTGGTTTCTCAGGCCTCTCATCTGCAAAATGAGAACAGTGGCAGCAATGATGATCACTATCACACGGGTGAGACACTGCATGCCAAGGGCTTACACTGAAACAAGTATAAAGTAAGAGTTGGATCAGGGTTAGCTCCTTTTGCCCTTTTTTAAAGATCACGAGATTGGGGCTCAGAAAGTCAAGTAACTTGAGCAAGGTTGCAGAATTGAGGTATAGGTGGATCTGATAACAAAATCAATGTTCTTTCTACCATGACAGTCCTTCTTTGATTCTTCCTAACAGGAGGGTTAGCTAAAGCCAGTGTGAAGGGAATAAACCACCCTAGTGAGAAACGGGCATTGGTCGATAGGAAGAGAGTTAAAGTGCAGACCTACAGTGAAGTTGTGGGCACACTGTTCACACTGCCAGCCCCTCCTTCACCTCGCTTCCCTCTCTTCCCCCTCACACCTTTCTAACATTCAAAGAGTTCTGCAAGCCGCTCCACAGCTATGTCTGCCTCTTTGTATGTAGTTAACATGTTAAACTGTACTTCTACAATTAAAAACCTATGGGATTAAATTCCTAAGTGGCAGTGTTTATGGACTAGAATTCACATAATCCAAACATCTAAGCGAGTACTTGGGACCGTGAGGGGACAGTAGACAGTGGCTGCATACCCAGGCTCCAGGCTCTGGGGCCTTCATATCCTGGCTCCATCCCCCGAGCAACAAATGCACTCATACAAGTCACTTAATCCCTGCCTTGGCCTCAGTTTCACCATCTATAAAATGGTGATGATATCATCAAGAATAAGTGAGGATTAAAAGCACTTAGAAATGTACCTGACTACATAAATGCTCAAAGCCTTTTATTACTATTACTATTATTTCAGGTGATCAAAAACAGTCGATGTTTCTAGGGATCTTCTCTTTGTGGAGAATTATATAGCCATAGCTTAGAATTACCAGTTATCTGCTTGATGGTACAATTTTACAAGGTTTTATTTATTTTTGTGGTGCTGGGAATTGAACCCAGGGCCTTGTGCATACCACGAAAGCACTTCATCACTGCACTGTATCTCCAGATTGATGTAATTTTTAAAGATTTAAGTTTAAAGAATCTGAATTAACTCCCAAATGTTTATGAACAAAGTGAAAAGGGACTTATATAAATGTGACCTTTTCTATATGAAAAAATGCTCTAGACATTAGACATGTGAAATATGTTAGGCCTTTTTAAAACTAATGATGATACAAAAAGGTAAATAATTTGTTCTCTTTTATATTTGTCCAATTTTGTAAGCATTGTGTTCTTTTTTATAACTACTTAGTATGCCTGCACTGAAGCTCTGTACCTATACACTGAAAGTTGTAGGCCCTAAATATTGCCTAGGAACAATAATAAAATTATCAATGCAGCTTGGTACAGTGGTGTATGACTGTAATCCCAGCACTTTGGAAGGCTGAGGCAGGAGGATCACAAGTCCAAGTCCAGCCTGGGCACCCTGGTGACTTAGCAAGACCATGTCTCAAAATAAAAAAAATTAAAAAGAGCTGAGGAAATAGCTCACTGAGAAGGCCCTGGGTTCAATACCCAGTACCAGGTGAAAAAGTTACCAGTGCAAGTTTAAGAAGGAAAGCTAGGTAGAGTACTCACAGAGCAACTTTTTGTGTCAGTATTTGAATATATGAACTGGCAGTTTGATAGATGATTATTTTTATTATAAAAATCTTTAATAATTGCAATGAGATTCATAATAGAATCCCTATAGATAATAAATTTTGTGTGTCATTTAGAATATGACTCAATACATTGGAAAACTTATCTGTTTCTACTCATCCAATCATATCTTTCAAATATATGTGTGTGTGTATATATATACACACACACACACCTTCCCTATTTATCTATACATTCCTAGAATAGTATACAAAAGTATTAGTCTCATTTTCTTGATGGAGAAACTGAGAACGAGGAGATCATGAACTTAGCTCAAAATCACAATTAGATAATGGTAAATTTGGGACTATAATATAATAAAAACACCTTATCTTTGAGTTGATACTCTTCAGTTTACCTTCTATTTGGCATAAAACCAAATACAGACAGCTCAAAAATACTAGAGACTTGGGGGCCGGTGAGATGGCTCAGCGGCCTAGGCACCTGCCTGGCAAGCGCGAGGGCCCGAGTTCGACTCCCGGATCCCACATACGAAAAAAGGGGCCGGTGATATCGCTCAGCGGCATGGGCGCTGGCTGGTGCGCCAGGCCCTGAGGTCGACCCCCGGTACCCACAAAAAAAAAAAAAAAAAAAAAAAAAAAAAATACTAGAGACTCAGATATATGTGTTTTTTTTTTAATCCAAAATTGGTGTGTAAATAATGTTTTATTTGTTAAGTTTTTAAAATTTGTACCAAAAAGAGAACTTTCTCTGATATAACTTTACACAATTATCATTAGTAGTTGCAGTAGTAGTATTAGTGTTTGTGCGGTACTAGGGGTTGAATCCAGAGCCTTCGCACTAAGCTACAACGCCATCATTTTTATTTTTTATTTTGAGACAAGGTCTCCCTAATCCACCAAGTTTCCCAGGCGAGGCTCCAACTTGCAATCCTCCTACCTTAGCCTCCCTGAGTACTGAGATACAGGCATGCGCTGCCCCAGCCGGTTTATGCAGTAATTGTGATGGTGTGTAAATGCTATTCTTTTCCTCCACTTCAAACTACATTAGTAATCTGTAAGTCGTGGTTCCATAGTAATCATACGGTTTATGGTACTATGTCATATTATCCATGAGGACATGCTCCCGGGGCTCGGCTCTAGAGTGAACTTCTTGTGGTCTGTCAAATAGCACTGTACAAGAATAGCATAGATCTCCATAAGAAAAATGACAAATTGCCTGTCATGAAATAAAGGCTCTGAAATAGAGTGGCATAGTCAAACATTAGCTTCGGTTTTGGGTGTGCCCTTCTGATTTTATTTGGTTAACATTAGTCATTTCGGTTACAACTATAAAACAGTATCTGCTCCCCCAGGGGTAAATACAGATCCTGTTTAATGGCGATGGCCTGGTATCCACCGACCAATATCTGAAGGCAACCGTCGCAGGGAAACAGCATTTCCTCAGGCACACTCTCAACACGGAAGAAGCCATGGGCACTTTCTTCTAGAAATGTGCTGGGAACACAGGTGGGAGCCACCACGCCTTGCTATGTGTGGTATTTTTGAAGTTAAAAATATTTTCAAATATAATAACTGTATTTTATGACAATATAACTATAATAGGCTCTGTGTGAGAAAAACAATTAAAAAGGAAGTGAAGTTTCTAGTGAGAGACAGTGTAAGGTCACTATAAAAAGACGGGGGAGGTACTGGGTGGTGAGGGTCCCCTCTTCTGTGGGAAGTCTCTGTCCCTGGCCAAGTGCCCTTGTTGGAAGGAGGTCCCAAGTGAATCTGATACAGACCACAGAACAGAGAAGTGGACAAATGTCTCGCCATATAATAGAGACGTTTGCACACACGCGTGCACGTACACACAGGAAATCCAAGTCCACTAATGTCGCCATGCATCTCTCTTTCCACACCACCTCGGAGTGCGCCACATACAGGCACAACATCCGGCACCACTGAGGGAAAAATCTAGAAAAGCCACACAACGTTGCCTGGGCTTAGTGGGGAAAATCACCTCCCCACATACTACCACCACGCTTCTGCCTCATCTGCCTTTTCTTTTTCTTGTTAAAAGGTAAAAAATTTATACAATTGGGAGAGAAACTATGGGAGAGAAAGACTATGTCTTTTTCTTGTTAATACTGTTTTTTCTCTTTCTCATTTCCAATTCTCATTTAATTTCCTTGGTTTTAAACTGGTTAATAAGTACCCCAGAGTAACATGTGGGAACACAGTGGTAAAACTATCTGATCAGCTGTTTGTTTTAATCCTTATAGAAATAAATCTCAAAAAAAAAAAAAAAACAAAACCACTTGTTAATGGGTATTCACCATTTAAACAAATGTGGTAAGACATGGTTTAAAATTAGTAAAGAGAAGAGCGTTATCAATTATACTAAATTTATATAGAATTTTGGAGGTGGAATTAGCAGATATTTGGAAAAAATAATGGACTCTTTTTACTTCTAAGGCTTAAAGATATTTATTAAGAGAAGAAGGAAGAGAGGGAAAGGAAGGTGAACCAGTTTTCCAAGTCTCTACAATTTAACTAGGCAGCTAAAGTTAGCTGGATCTCCAGCTAACTATAGTTATAGGGCTAGAAAGCAGTGCTTTGTTAAAGAAATGCAACAAATATGCACTTAATTAAGAAAGGGAATGAACAAAAAACACATATTAGAATTTGATTGAACCCATAGTGTTTGGAATGAAATGTTTCAGTGTCCAGAAACTTAAGATTTCCCGGGTAGATCAAGCTCCTGGAGCTTTTGTTGGAGCATAATCTTGGCCCCTGTCTCCTGCACTCTGTAATTTCACTGTGTGCAGCTGGAGTTAATATTTCAATTGAAAAACCAGTAAAAGGCTCCTGATTTGAGCTAATCATTTATTCACAGTCTCATGGGGGAAATACTGGATATTCTTTGAGTTAATAAAATGTGAACTGACTTTAATGCTTCAAGGCAAATATAGTATAGACAAGTCCTGCAAATTATTTTTCGAAAGCATGGCCTCTCTTATCCCATCCCACAACAGAAAACATTAGTTGGTTTTAAGTTACTTCCTCGTTCTCTAAATTCCCTTTTAGGACAAAGAGAAAATGAGAACCTGTAGGGGACAGTGCAGTTTTTCCCTCATAAACCAGGCCCCATGAAAACAAAGAGGGGTGGGTCAGGCAGTTCGCTTCTCATAGGTCCTCAGAACAGATTTAACACTAACTTGTTTGGACTGTGGACACCTCAATGCCAGTGCCAAGTGTTCTAATGTTGAAAGTCTAATCGAGAATCTTGTTCATGTGGAGAATCCAGCAACATTAGCCTGGTGCTAGCGTTACCACAAAGCCTGTCAGAGAGCAGCCGGCGCAGTGCAGACCTTTGGTCCTAGGCCGTGTACACACCTGAGGTTTCTTCTTCCTTCTCAAGATTCCGCAAGGGAAGTCTACACAGACCCGCAAATTTCCTATTGGAAGCGCACCTCGATTCTGTCCACAAGAAACAGAACTGGGACAAGTGTTTTGCAAACATGGTTTGCAACATAATTGTTGCTAAGCTCGTTTTGTTTCTCTGAAACAGTATGAGGAGCAATTTATTTTTGTACAAAGTGTTTTTATCTAATGTAGCCCTCAGTTCACAACCACACACAGGGTGTCCTCTCTCGCACTTCCCAGTGCACACGCCTACATAAACAGGCGCACACATGCGCACATGCAAAGGCCTGTGTTATTTTCTTCCACTGTCCACCTCTAGGGTCCTCTGTGAAGGATTTCATAAAGCACATTTACATTAAGACACTGGATGGTCCCAACCACAGCCTCAATGCTACCTTAGGCATCAGTTCCCCAAACACTACCTTAGGCATCAGTTCCCCAAACGCTTTAGCTCGCTCTCACCTGTCTGCTGGGAAACCACCCATGCCTACACCAAGAAGAAAAATAGTTCTTACGAATGGTGGGTATGAGTACTTGTGTCATTTGCTTAACTGCTTGACATACGCCTTCACTGAGACTGGTGGGTTTGAAAAGTGCATCTTTAAGAAGAATCTTGCCCCTAATCTTACCCTATATTCAAAAATGAACTAAAAATGGGTCAAAGACCTAAGTGTGAGAGCTAAAACTAAAAAATTCTTAGAAAAAAATAGAGGAAAAGTTTCATGACATTGGTTTTGGCAGTAATTAATTTTCTTCCTTCCTTTCTTTCTCTCTCTGTCTCTCTCTCTTTTGTTCATACTGGGTATTGAACCCAGGGCCTTTGACTGAGCTATACCTCCAGTTAATATTTTTTATTTTTATTTTTTGAGACAAGGTCTTGTTAAGTCACTAAGTTACTCAGGTTGAACTAAACTTTCAATCCTCCTGCCTCAGCCTCCTGATAACTGGAACTATCAAAAGCACAGGCAATAAAAAAAAATTAGACTTTCTTAAAATTTAAATCCTTTGTGATCAAAGGACAGGGAGAAAATATTTGCAAATGACTGTCTAATGAAGGATTCATATTTAGAACATATAAAGAACGCCTACAATTCAATGACAAAACAAACCAAACAAAACACAACTGAATTAAAAACTGGGCAAAGAACTTGAATAGACATTTCTCCAAAAAAGACATACAGACAGCCAATAAGTGCATGAAAAGATGTTCAACATCACTAAACATCAGAGATATGCAAACGAAAGCCACAGTGATGGACCACTTCGCACTCATTATGATGACAGTTATCAAAAACAAAATGAAACAAAACAGAAACATCAATCCAACCAAACAAACAAAAAACCAGTAAGTACTGGGGGGTATATGGAGGAACTGAACCCCTTATGCCCCATTGATGGGAATGTAAAATGGCACAGCCGTTGCGGAAAATAATTTCATGGAGCTGAAATGAACAACTTCCCCCCCAAAAAACAAAACAAAAGCCACACAGAAATAACACATACTCCAGCAACTCCACTACTGGGTTCACATCAACATAACTCAAGCAAATATTTGTGTACCAATGTTCATGGCAGTATTACTCACAACAGCCAAAAAATGCAAACAACCCAAATGTCCTTTGATGAATGAATGGACTCACAAAATATGCTATATATACACAATGGAATGTTATTCAGTATTGAAAAGAAATGAACAAGCAACGAATCCTGAAGGCACTTTTGCTAAGTGAAATGAGATCATTACGAAAGGATAAATGTATGATTCCATTTATGTAAGGTGCCCAGAGTAGTCAAATTCAGAAACAGAATCAAAATGGTGGTGGACAGAAGCTGGGGGAAAAGAGGCAGGAACAAGCAGTCATTGGTTAATGAATACAGAGTTCTAGTTTGGGAAAGTGAAAAAATTCTGGACATGGATGGTGGTGATGGTTGCACAACAGCACAACTTAATGTCAATGAATTAAACAGCTAAAAATGGGTAAAAGATAAATTCTATGCTCCATGTACTCTACCCTCCCCCACATGACTGCAGGGAAAACCAGCAGGCTTAATATAAGGAACAAATATAAGGAATATAAATATAAGGAACGCAATCAGACAAACGATTTTCCAGTCTTGTCCTTTTTTATCTTTAGGTTTGCAATTCAAATGGAAAAGAAAGACAAATGATCAATATGTTAGCAAGTGAGACTTTTTAAAAGTGCTGTGAAATAAAGGAAAAAAGTATCTTCAGTGTTCTAAGATTAAGATGAGGGCTAGTCTTAGGTCTTCACGATTTTGTTTTGAGTTGTTCCAAGATATATAATAAAAGTAAAAAAAAAAGATCAGTACTGCAAACTGGCACAAAGTCTGCATAGTGAGAGATCCGACAAATATGTATGGAATATCTGCTGTATGCTGATATGCAAGGGTAGACCTTCCTTAGAGAAGCATCAAAGTCAGGGGATGCTCTTGTCAAAGTCTAGCCCCGATTCCATGAAACTGCTCAGCAGCTCAGTTACAGAATTTTAACATTCCCGCTAGGAGTAGGTGGTAATGGTGAAGGATACCCAAACAGTCACAAATTTAAATACTTACTCCTTAAACACGGTTGTTGTGTCCCAAAGTTTGAGAGCCTGATAAAAATTCCCGATCAGTGCAGGTGTGGCCTTTTAGCATGTACATGCGTGTGTGTGAGTGTGAGTACACATGTGCATGTGTGCACTGGAGGGGTGGGGGAGATGAGACAGAAATAATCTTTAGACCCCACCACTCGAAGAAATGAATACATTTAAAAGACGAAAGGTCTCCCACTCTAAGAGTCTGTCCACGAGTCTCCCAGTCTCTGTCTGTGGCTTTGGCTCATCTTTGGGGACCTCACCATTTGGTATTTTATCCACTACTCATGAATTACAGAATGCTAGAGCTGAAAGAAATCCTATGGGATGTCTCCAAGGACTTTCCCATTACTTCACTTTTATATTTCAAATATAATTAAGTTAGGACTGGGAATGTAGCTCTGTGGTAGAGTGCCCGCCTAGCATGTGTAATCCCCCAGTGCATGCGCGTGCACACACACCAAAGGAATGAAAAATTATTAAATTGAAAAAAATTTCCTAGTATTTACGCAGGAAAGCAGTTCTCTTAAACTGAAGTGCTTTCAGGATATGTAGAAATCTACACAATCTTTATTGTTATGTGTGTGTAATTCATATATTACTGAAAAGTACATATGGACAGGGTTCCCGTTGGGCCTCTCACTTTAAAGAAACAGCTAGAGAGCTGGAGAGATGGCTCAGCAGCATAAGCGGCTGCCTGGCAAGCGCAAGGGCCCGAGTTTGACTCCCGGAACCCACATACAAAAAAAGGGCCGGTGATATTGCTCAGCAGCACGGGTGCCTGCTGGTGCACGAGGTCCTGAGGTCGACTACCTGGTACCTCCAAAAAAAAAAAAAAAAAAGAAACAGCTAGAGAAGTTAAAAGACCTGTTCAAAGCTATGTATTTTTGAGTTACTTTTTTGGGACTTGCCAACTGGATTTGAAGCTTCTCATAGACAATGAAAAGATTTCTTTTTTTGAGACAAGGTCTCACTGTGTAGTCCAGGCTGGCCTCGAACTCATGATCTTCCTGTTTCAGCCTCCAAAGTGCTAGGATCACAGGTGTGGGCCACTATACCAGGCTGAAAAGATCTTCTTTTGTTCTCTTGATACAAAGAGGATAGAAATGAACAGGTGTGGTAACAGCAGCTCCCAAGAGAATGAATGTGGGCCCCATATCTGCTTCTCCCTGGAGACAGGTCCGAGAGACTGAGGGGGATCCGCAGTGGAGGCTGGGAGCTAGGTCTTCTACCTTAGTGCCTAATTTTGGTCAGGGGTGGGTGGGTAAAGGAAGGGAATAGGCTCTTATTTTTGAAGTTTCTATAGAAATATTTATGATCTTAAATCTTCTTAAATTGGTAATACTAGGTTTTCACATGTGCACAGTGAAACGAACATTGTCATATATGATGGGTAGAGACAGATAGGACAGCGAATACTGTAAAACTCGGTTATGTTACTGGAACACAGCCTGACAACATTAAAGCTTTACAGTGAGTACTAAATAGTTCATTCTTATTAGCCTGATGATTCCATTTACAGAAATTTATAATCAGAGAGGCAAAGATTTATACCCAAATTTGTACAGTACAGTGGTATTTGTAATATAATGCAGTGAACACAATAGTATATATTTATATGTAATGTAATAAATATTCAACAGTACAGAAAATTGCTTACAAATTATGACATAGGCTTATAATATCTATTTAGTGTTCTCTACCATATTAATCTGCTAACTAGTATTTAAAGATATATGGGAAAATTCAACAAACCAACAAACAAAATAGAAATAAATATATCATAATATCAAGTGTAGTTATCTTTGGATTCTGAGGTTATGCATAGATTTTTTTTCTATATTTTCCAGGTTCTCTTCAATTTTTCCTTTTTTATATATAAGAAAAAGAAAATTTACAGGAAAAAAAAAAAAAAGCTAAGTCTCCGAGTCCCTGAAATCAATGGACTAAATCTAAAACCCAGCATGGAGGGTATAAAAGGGAGGATTTGTTTGGGGCGATTATGGGGCGTGACAGTGTCATACAGCCCCTCCCCAACACAGAGGTCCGTGGCCTCCATCTTTCCGAGCTGGCTGGGGAGGGCTGGTGTTCCAAGATCCAGAGCGAGGTTGGCAGAATTAGGTTCTCTCTTGTCTTCCCCTTGCCCTGGCACACACAGGATTATCACCCACAGAATTACAATGCTGCCTACTTACAGAGAAGTATGTGGCCGTCACAGGGTTTTTACATCTGCTCTAATTCATGAATTGGGCAGTCTGACAAGACAGTTGTTTTTACCTGCTGTGGCAGGCAAGGAGACCAGTTTAGAGAGGGTCTGAGGATTGCTCAAAATCACAAGATACTAGGACACTGAGTACTAGTTCAGCTTGCACAGAGAACCCTTCCTTTTACGCCCACATTAAAATATGGCTGACCTTGTGGGGGTATTAAGAGGCAGACCACAGGAAACACAGATTACTCCTTGTCCTCTCGCTTATGGGAGCTCATAGGCACACAGCAGCAGTTGCCTTCCTCTCAGCCTCAAAGATATAAAGTGTATGAAGACATAAGGATGTATATAGATTGTGGGTTGAAAGCGGCTCATCTCAATGTATAATATACCACAAATGTTGCCACATAAACACACGCCAGGTATATGTTGACTAAAAGCAGACATCCTGGTTAATGGGAAAGGAAATTTATGTTCTTGCTTAAGTGGAAGAAAGGACTCCAGGAGGTATACTCACCAAAAACCACCAGCTTGATTGGTCTGATTCTTTCTCAGACGTGGAACAAGAGTATACGGGCAAATTCAGACAGTGCACTTGGGATTTCTCTGTTCAGTTTTTGGAGTCCCGTTTGAGGCGAATCCTAAAATTTTTTTAAAAAGAAAGAAATGTTATCTATTTTGATATAAGTTTCATGTATGCATGAAAAATTAGGGAATCATTTTCTCCAGAAAATGAATCACCATTACTCCAATAATCATGTTCTCTACAAACCAAGTGTAAGCCTCTGCCCTATTTTTGAAGAAATGGGGAACAGAGATAAGAAAATGACCAACTGATATATTGTTTTTCCTTCAGAACACACAAAACTTCAATCCAATCTACACACACTGTTTAGGAAGAAATACAGATGCAGCCTGTATTTTGTGTTTACAGACTCACAAAGACACAAGAGCTAATATCCTTTCAGAGAGGTAAAACTGTCTAGCTCCTGGGTGTTCCTATCCCACTGGGGGCTTATTCTGAACATTACTAATAGATCATCACGACCGTCCTGCAGCGTCCAGACAGCGTCACCGAGGCCACTGCAACACGGAGTACAGTTCTTGGCCTCTAGCTAATCGGGGTTGGTATGAAAGTGGCTTTATTAGTCTGCCCTAAAATGCATTAAGACTCTTCTAGAGGTGCTTTTTCCAGGCAGTGGCTGATAAAAACTATTACTTGGGATTCTGGGATAATCCTAAAAGGCATGATACAGAAATATATTCGCATGAAGAGGATTTAAAGTTCAGGACAAAGACATTTCAGATGAAGCATTACGATATATCCTAAGCACAAAACTTTGACCTTTATTTCATATCTGGAACTATAAAGCACTCGACTCTCTTAACTACTGAGAGCCCCCCTCAAGTCATCCAAAGTTCCCAACAACCTTTCTGTCTCAGTTTCTAGGACTCAATGCAGTCCCATGACTGCAACACCAGACTGGGAGTGGGAAAACCAGAGCTTAACTCCATCTTCGCCATGTCCTGTGCTGTGATCGTAGGCAAATCATTTCACGAGTCTGAGCCATACTCAGCTAAAAATAAAGAAGCTGGATTATTAGTACTGTTCCAAATGATTTTTTGTTGTTAGTTATTTTATTTTGATTTGTAGCACCTGTTCTTCCACGGAAATCCTACTTAGACACAGAAACCAATACAATAGGAGCGGGTTGGAATGGAGGTGGGAGGTATGTGAGGAGCTACCCCAGTGTGGCCCCATGGAGAAACCAAGAAAACCTTCAGGCTGCTAGAGAGCAGTTTGGAACTCCTGGATTAAATGGCCTCCACGGTCAGGTACAACTGAAAATTATTATTATTATTTTTTTTTTTTTTTTGTGGGTACCGAGGGGTCGACCTCAGGACCTCGCGCGCCAGCAGGCACCCGTGCCGCTGAGCGATATCATCGGCCCCTTTTTCGTATGTGGGTTCCGGGAGTTGAACTCGGGCCCTCGCGCTTGCCGGGCAGACGCTTAAGCCGCTGAGCCATCTCACCGGCCCTGAAAATTATTTTGCCATAACAATTTTCATTGAATGAATGATGCGCAGTGGGATTCATAACATCAGAGGAACAGAGGAAATAATCTTAATCAAGACCTAGTTTTAATCCTATCATTGATTATCTCAAAGTAAAAAAGGGGTGACATCCTCAAACTATAGAGTGATAGCAGTTAAACTATTCACTTCTCAATGCACGTAGTCCTGACCCAACTCTGTGACAAGATCATCCCCTAAAGGCTACACTCTGGGTAATACCTAATAACCCACATCACAGTTTGATAAAAGCTATGAAAAAACCCTGATGTATTTGCACTGAACATGCAAATTACAAAGTGTGTCTTAAAATTAGTTGTACAATACTGAGAAAATAGGACAAAATTTAGACACCTACATCACTCATTTACTAGCCCAGTGAACCTGGACAGGTTTATTCAGCTTTCCAGAGCCTCTACAAAGTGGAGATAATTCAGAGAGATGTGTATAAAGCACCATTCTAGGCACATATTATTTGTGCAGAATGTTGAGTTTTTCTCTGTTTCTATAATGGTAAGTTAAATGTTCCTCCTTTAAAATGTATTATCATAGTAATAGACATGCAAACTCTCTGAGTTGAAATAAAAGAATTTGATATTATTAACACCTCACATGAGCCTCATTGCAAGAATTAAGTAAGATACCGCAGGACAACTGCAGTCGCGTCCCACACTGGCTTTGTCCTAGCCATTCCTGCCCACTGTAGCCAGTCTAGCTCTCCCTGCAGGCAGCAAGACCTTCAAAAATCATACAATTTGGTCATAACACCCTCCTCATCCTTTACACACTTCTCCCACTGTCTTTAGAAAAAAAATCAAGGTCCTTAACACAGCCTGGAGACTTTCAATCTTGTGTCACTGTCCCCCTTACACAGGTTGTCCCCGAGCTTCACACCCTTCCCAGCCTCCTGCCTAGGCAGCCTGTACTCAGCCTTAAACTTCGCTCTTCCAGGAAGCCAGCCCTGGAGCCCATAACCCTCTCAGCCCTCCTTACGGCCTTGGGTCGAGGTGTGAAATCGCTACGCCGAGGTCAATCGTGGTAGAATTTCGGCAGTTTTCTGTAGGGCAAGCTTACAGTAATCAGCCTAGCAGCGGTCTGGTCACCTTCTGCCCGTTTTAAACTCTACCACACTAGAACCAAGATCTGGGTCCTAGCTGTAACGCTACGGCCTCACACAATCCTAGCCCACTGTGTTTCAGTGTTCAACTCATGCGAGGTGTTGTTACTGCTTATTTAATGCCAAGCACATACTTTTTATATTGCTGTTGGTAGTTAAAATTGTGTTTTTATTCAAAAGCTATTAAAAAAAAAAACTGTGTTCCATAGGAATAAAGAAATGGAATGAAAAAAGTCACTTTGCTATTTCCATTTCTGGCATTTCTGGCAAGTATGAATTCTACTATCTGTAGTATACATCATCAAAGATAGAATTTAGTCCATATGTATGATACATTTATGGATTTTTTTTTAAGCTCAAATGTTTCCTGCTGCTTGGCAGCATGAAAAGAATTATCAAAGGAAGCCAGATGATTTGGATTTATCTCCTTTTATAGCTTTTGCCATTGAAAGCAAATCAGCTATGGAAAAACGATAGCATCTAAAAAGAGTGCCAGACTTGAACCTGAAGATTTTTGAAGCACAATTCCCCAAGACACTCAAAGGGAATGCATCCTGAAATGCTCCCCAATCACCTTCGGCAGCCACTGTGTCCCTAAAGAGATGAACAGAGCAAAGAAAGACCAAGTCCAAACCAAGGTGGAATGGTAATGCGGTGGGCCAGGCGAAGTCACAAGCGACATACATAGTAGTCTTACTTCATTATGCAGGCACTGAGCTAAACAGCCCACGTACAGCAACATGTTACTTCCTGTTGCTACGTCCCCATGAAGCAGATTGTGATTCCGTTCAGTACGGAGCTGGCAATGCTTAGGCACGGCGGCACGGCGAGGCTGCTGGATTGCTGAGGTCCCTTAGCTGAATGCGATGAAGCTGGGATTCAAACCCAGGGGGTCTGAGAACAAAATCTGCATTCTTAATTAGTATGCTCTGTTGAAGAACCCAATTGCTTTGTCCCGAAGTTTGGAAGAGTGGAAAATTCAAATATGTGCTATAAAAAAATTACAAATTGCCATGGTTTGGATCTTAAATGTTCCCAAAGGCCCATGTATTAAAGCCTTGGTCCCCAGCCCATGATGGTAATGGAGGTGGAGGAATCTCAGGGCAGGGCCTTGTGGGAGGTCTGGGATGACTCGGGGCAGGCTGTTGAAAGGGACAGGCGCACCCTGACCTCTCCACTTCCTTTGTTGCTTCCTAGCCACAAGGTGGGCAGCCTTGCTCCACCATGCACCCCCTGCCAGGATGTGCTGCCTCCAAAACTGTGTGCTAAAGTAAACCTTTTCTCTGCATAAGTCGATTATCTCAGGTAAGTGTTACAGTAACGGACAGCTGACCAATGCACAATGATCCTAGGTGTGTATCATTACAGTTCAGGGTCACCTCAAGGAGTCACGATTAAATGGCAAACTCGTGGATTGTCAAGCTCCACCACCTAATAATTTTTTCAAGAGCCACGAGTTATCAATTTTAAACAGAGATATTTTTCAAATCAAAACTAAAGACAGGAGTTTAACTTTTGGGGTAAAGAATACAGAATGTCAGATCCTCACACTTATCATGGGCTCTGAAATACCTGGCATTCCAATTTTTTCCCTGGATTCTGAAAAAGCTGACACAGTTTGGAAAGTTTTTGAGAAATCAAAGACCTCATGAATTAAAGCCTGAAATTTTACTTTCTACTTCTTGGTCAGTAAGCCCAATCAGACAGCTCTTTCTTCCTAATATTTAACAAAATTATCTACCTTTTTTAGTAGCCAAGAAAATGAACATATGCAAATTCACCATAGAGGTATGATTTTAAAAATAAAAACTGCTGAATTTTTAAGTATGATTCATAGATGGTGGCTATGAGATTATCGCTCCCCAACACCCCAGGGTTTCTGTGTGTTGACATTTGACCCTTTTTATAATATGCACCTTGTACCAGCGAAACTAAGGCACCAGCTAGTTACTCATTAAACTCAGGTGCCCAGGGCTGACTTGTACAAATTACACTGCTAACTGCTCAGCCTGGTCTGAGTGCAGAGGGGAAAGAACAGTCATTGTAGCTGTGAAATTCTGTCGTATCGGCAGAATTGAACCACAAATTGCAGCAATTCGTGCCTGACCTCTGATCTGTGAAGTGAGGGAGTCTAGACCTTTGAACCTCAGCTCTGAGCTGAGAAACAGCCTTTCCTTGTACTGGAGAAGATGGTCTCCGAGCCTGTGAAGAGTTCACACCGTGACTGTCCGGTCACCCCAAACCCACCTCCTCCGAAGAGTCGAGGAGAGCAAGATAGCAATGATGGTGACCTTGAGGGCAGACTTGGCACAAAATGGCATTTCCAACAAACCTAATAAAACTAGGAAATTTCAGGATGCAAATCTTTTTAAATGCATATGTCAAAATAAGAAAAGAAAATCTAAGATAATGTAATTGAAATTATTGGACATTTAACACCTAGTGATATGTGCACTCAAAAAATTCTCTTTATAAATCAGAGAAGAATGAATTAAAAACTAAATATTTTAAAAATTGGTTTTTTAAAAATAAATGGTACCGGGCCGGTGAGATGGCTCAGCAGCGTAAGCACCTGCCTGGCAAGTGCGAGGGCCGGATTCGACTCCCGGAACCCACATACGAAAAAAGGGCCGGTGATATCGCTCAGCGGCACGGGCGCCTGCTGGCATGTGAGGTCCTGAGGTCGAGCCCCGGTACCCACCAAAAAAAAAAAAAAAAATAAAAAATAAATAAATAAATAAATAAATGGTACCATCTCTCATTTGGGATGTTTTTAGATAAATGTACTATCTAATCTGTACTATAAAATACAAACCCACATTCAGGACCCTTTGGAAAAAAGCAATCATGGGAAATCAGTTATACTTTTCTTTGAACCCAAACTTACACATTGACACTAACAATATACTATGCTAATAAATAAATAAGTTAATACTGTATGCTAATAAATAAATATAATCATATGAGTTTTTGTATATACATTCTGTTGCACCATTAGTTCAGCCTAATGAAGAAGTTTTTCCATTAGGAAGGAAGAGAGTTCATTATGGGGAAATGAGTTTTATTTTGATGATTAGTTTCTACTTTTTTTTTTTTTCTTTTTGAGACAGGGTTTCACTATGTAGTTCAAGCTGGCCTCGAACTCACAGCGATCCTCCTGCCTCAGCCTCCCTAGTGTTGGGATTACAAGCATGCACCACCATGCCTGGCAATTAGTTTCTACTTTGAATGCTACTGGAATTATTTCATTTCTAGGTAGAAAGAGTAAATAAAGATATTCGACTCCTCTGGCCATTTCAGTTAATATTTGAACATAATATATAAAATATAACTAAACTATTACATATAATGAAAGTGAAACTAGTTTTGTAGTTTCTTAAATAATTTCATTTCATAAACTTAATTGACTATCAGTTCAGGAAAATGATTGATACAAGTCTTCTTACAGCAGAACTTTTCTCCAAGAGGAAATCTCATCATTGCTAGCATGTCCATATTAATTATCATAATTCTAAATTGATTAACTCCTTATTTTTAATTACTACATTTTCTTCTCTAAAGACTCACTCTGAAATGACTTTGGAAAACAAATGCGGATATCAATGATAAATTCTTGTCTATAATTCCATAGTCTAAATAGCGACAAACTATAAAAAAGATCTTTGTGAAGATCTAGATTTTTCAAGTGTGAAAAGCAAAAAGCTGTGAGAGAAAATGATTTCTTTAAAAAAAGATCAATAACTGAAGAATTTTGGTTTTAGAGCTGGTAAGGCAAATAGTATAGGGTCTGAAGTTCTTACAAACTTCCACATTTTTTTTGCCTTCAATTAAAAAAACAGATAAATGGATCATTTGTTCGTTCAAACTGATCTAAATTGCTTTAACCAAACACAACCATCTCCCCCTCTCTTTAATTAAAACAAATAAAACTTTTCCCTACCTTTCCAGTCTTGAGATCTGGATGCGACAGGCCAATCGTAACAACAGCCTTGCTTAAGTAACCTTCGCTCCTGATCCCAGGAACTGCGTGACTCTGTCACACACCACACACTCCTCATTGGCGAGTGAGCTTTGGCTACTTAAATACCTTGGGAGTCATTTGCTAAGGGCGCCGGGAAGCGCTTGAGTGGGTGGTTCAGAAAGAAAGGAGGTGCAAAACTGCCACACACAAACCCCTCAACAACAGTCTGAAATTAATGGAAAGCCTACTGTACCAAACAGATTTGGGGTTAGACCCAAGAAGACACATTCTCTAGTATTTCAGAGAAGGAAAGGGACTGGAAATACTTTCAAACCCAATAGTGACTAGAAGGAAACCAATGATTTTTTCCAATTTTCCTTCCCAGAACCCCACGGGTGCCCATTACCTAGTGCTGCTTGATGCAGATAAAAAAAAAAACAGTCATTCCTACTTCATCTCTGACGATGTGAAGAATAAATGAATAACTTGTAAGGTGCTTAGAAAAGTATAGAAAGTACTCAAGAATGTGCTATGATTTCTTAGAAACGTTACACTTGTAGCAAATGCTGCTCTTTTTCTTTGCGTTGTATCTGGGGTAGGTAGTGTGGATTTGGCATCTTTGGCTTTTTTCCTAATCATTACCAAGAATCATGCTTATAAGTCTGATAGGAAAAACATGTTGGCAAAAAAAAAAAAAAAAAAACACACAGAAACTAAATGAACTCTTGTTTTATTTTACTTTGTTTATCGAGAGCTGGGAATGGACTTACTGGGAAGAGTGGAGGGAAGTAGAGGAGTCATAGAAAGAAGGAAGGGGTTGGTGCAACATGCTTTATGGTAATAAAAACAGTCTGTACATAACAACGAGGCAGGAGGACATGAAGCACTTAGGCAGAGTAAATACCCTGCTTTGCAAGCAGCTAAGAGATGGGGCCTCGTCGAAAGTCTCTCGAGGCTGAGTTTGTCAGTTCATGCAGCTGGAAAATCAGAGAAGGGAGAGGAAAACTCTGAACAGGGTTCTGGAAGCCATGTGAACCAGGATAAAAACGAGCTCTACAGTCCACAGACAGAAAGTAAAATGTCTAACTTCCGGAAACAAAAATTCAAGCTGTGGGTGTAGCTCTGAGGTAGAGTGATTAGCTTGTGTGAGGCCCCAGGTTACATTCCTAGACCCAAAAATAGCAAAACAAAACAAATCAAAGTTATGGCCCTGAGTTGTCCTGTAGTGGTTGGTACAACATTGTTCACTTTATTCAGTTTCATAGACCTTAGCAATCTGAAGTAGTCAAGGTTGGAAGTAAAAAGGTCATAGGGACAAGAATGCTTTTAATCTATTCATCAACCCATATTTTATAAAAGAAAGTTTTATCGCTCCTAGATAAAATAATCTAGAGCTATCAATAGTGACTATAAAATATTAGCGAGTTAATAAAGGGTCAAAATCCAAAACAGTCTTCTAAGATTATGAAGTCTAATATTATCACTTTCATAAATAGTATATAAAACTAAATTGGTTGATTTTGACTGAAACAAAACCAAAGCAACCCTTAATAACTAATGCTGTGTTCCTTGGTTTGGAAGCTTGTTGTGAGAGTATGTGTGTGTACACGAGCATGTACGTTCTCACAGCAAACATCCAAAAGACGCAAAAACTTAGGAAACAAAAAAACCACCTCAAGATGAAAATTTTAAGGGTTAGGAGGGGGCTGGGGGTGCGGCTCATGCGCCAGGTCCTGGGTTCAATTCCGGAACCAGCCCTGGGAGAGGTAGTGGGGTGCTGGGGAGTGGTAAAGATAGGGCAGCTTTTTACTGAATATCTGAAAATGACTATTGCAGTTACAGCCTACCCTTGACAAAAAATAAGAACTGTTTTCTGTATTGACTTCAGTTTTTAAAATACATACACCCTAGCTTTAACAGTTCAAACACTATAGGAAAGCAGCCCGAAAGAGTAGACGCCACCCCTCCTCCTGATGCTGGCACTGCCCCTACTCCCCAGCCCTGTGTGGGCAATGTACACGTGACTGGGTGGCAGCTCACGGACCTGTTGTGCTCCCTGGGCCACACGAACCCCTCATGGACCTGGCCTTCGGAGTCAGCCTCCCCTGAAGGAGTGGCCCTTCGTGTCACAAAGCACTTTTGTTTTAGTCAAGTCACAGCTGGTAAATCTAAGGTCAGAGACCTTGGAGCAAAGGGAAAAAACACAGATGCAAAACAGAAGCTCGGACCAGGGAAGCTCTAAGGTAGATTTGGATACAGGAAAGACAGGAGGCTCGGGAGAGTCTGCGAGAGGAGGAAGTGGAGCAGCAGAGACCCGACCTGTAATCACATGGCCGCTTCTGATGTGAGTGGTACGTGTTCAGGCCACCTTGACAACTACCGAGACAGCATTATTTTTTATTTTAATTTATCTGAAGACTAAGAGCCAATGTAAAGAATATGTTAATATGTATTTGCTTCTGTATATCCAGTAATACTTCTTCTGGAGGATATTTGATACCATTTAGAATTTCAAAACTTTTGGTGAAATTACTTTTTACTATATCAATGCATATGTAAAGCTAAGAGGAAAGAACTGTTCATACACACACACACACACACACACACACTCTGAAGTACTGCCCTCCATCTGAAAAAGTATCAAGCATTGGCAATGATGCCATATAACTGTATTAGTAGTGTCAGCAGTAACGATGTATTTACCTGAAAATAAGACCTACCAGGAAAGTAAGCCTTAGCTGGTCATTACCGTGGCGATGGCCAGTGTCACGCAGCAGATTAAACCTCACTATTCTCTTGCTCAGTAGCTACTTTGTAATGGTGGGTAAGCCAAGGATAGGCTGATTGGGGCTGGCATTTTTAATCTCTAGCTTTTAAGGCTGATTATTTTCTGGTTAGGTCTTATTTTGGGGGAAACACAGTAGTTACCCATGAAGCTAATAAACCACTAATTGGAAAAGATGTGAGGTATACAGCAATATCCACAAAACTGTATAATTGAAAGCAATATAGAATTTTTTGGGGTTAATTTGTCAAATGTCCCACTATGGTACCAACAGAAACAGAGAAGAATTACTAGATAATGCACATCACCATTTCTGGGATGAAGAGCTTATTTGATCTGGAAATTAGGAAGGACCTAAGGGCTTTATTTTTAAATTAAAATGACACCCTCTCAGGTTGGGAATGTAGCTCAGTGGTAGAGCGCTTGCCTAGCATGATGAGGCCCTGGGTCTGAAACCCAGCACCGCAAAAAAAGATACACTCTTAATTAATGCAACTGCTATGAAGAGTAAAATAGTAAAATATTAATAATAATAGTAATAAACATTTACACCATTCATTTCTTCAAAGTGCCAGTCACGCTTCTAGGTACTGGGACCATCACAGCGAGCAAAACTGACAAAATCCCACTCTCATGAACCTTACGCTCTCATGAACAGACGTTGGCTGAATACATCAGTTGGAGACAGTGCTATATTAGACTGTGAAAGAGCTAAGGAGAAAAGCAGCAGGGAAGGAGAATAGGAAAGGGGGCCAGGGTATGCCTACAAGTTCTCTGACATATAAAGGAAAGTACACTTATTTATTAGTGATAAAGTTAAGCACATGAATACACTTGATTTCATGTGGAATGTACTACCAACCTAAGCATGCATCTAGATTCGTTTTAATCATGTCAAGCACTTCCTGTTTGTATGGTAGGAGCTATTTAGTAGGGACACAGTAGGGAAGGAGCCAGGTATGTGGTATGATGGGAAGAATCCAAGAGAGACTGTGCTGCTTTGCGGCGAACATCATGAAGGCCTTTCTCAGCTTAGCAGGACTTCAGAGGCCTAAGCTGCCAGGGCTGCCTGATCTCCGCTCACCCTCAGTCCAGATCGCTCCTTTCCCCTGCACCTCCTGAAAATCACAACCCTGAGACCCTTGATGGCAGTGAACACGCTGACTCAGAGAGAGAAGGAAGAGATGGGTTGGAGTGGACCAGGACTAACTTTTTCTGGGGTCTCAGGTTCCAGGATACGATGCTGGATGAATTGACCCAAAAGCTTGTGTTATTTTGTGTTATCACACCATACGCCTGTCTACAGCTTCTCAGAGAATGAGCCGCTAAATTAGACCAAGTATCTCCACCTCCCATCCCTCCAGATCCTCCTTCCCAAACTTTACGCAAGCAAGGGACATTTCTGTTTTTATCCACACTTCAGTTTGTCACAAAAACACCCTCATCTTAAGTGTTCTCTGCCTTCTTTATGTAGTGGGCAGTCGTGACGAGTCCAAGACTTCACACACACAGCTGTGTCGCATGGGTGAGACCTATGCGAAACCAATGAACAAGGAGGTGGAATCACCGCTCCAGTTCCTGATCCAAATCTCACCTACTTTCATCACCCCCATCTATAAGGAAACAGCCAGCAACGCCTCTGTCCACCCCTGTCCGACAGCGAACACTGTTCTAAGCGCTTCACATGTATCAACACGTGCAATTCTCACACCAGTGTGGAGGCAGGTACTAGTATGGCTGCCATTTTACAGATGACTTAGACAAACAGCTAGCAAATAGTGCAGTGAGGATTTGAACCTAGGCATTTCAGCTGTTGGAGATCACACTTTACCACCTCCAAGTAAGTACCTCATCTTCTCCCCTCCTCCCTCTCTTCTTCCTTTCCTCCTGGTCTTCCGCCGCTCTATCTAGCTACCCATGCTTTGCCACGCGTTCCTGACATCATGCCAGTGCCGGCATTTCCACACCAAACCAAAAAACTTCAGAACTTTGGAGACAGCATCTTTGCAGTTTGGGAGGAAACACTTTAAAGCTTAGTAAGTGAAACCATAACTTAGGAAAGCCATACAATCTAATTTAAATCTGAAGAGAAATTTCTTTGCATTTTCTCCCTAAACTCTTCCTTCCATCTTTGGAAGAATTCTGCAGTAATTCTTAGAAACTTCTTAAATTTTAAAGCAATTCCTTTCTGCTTTTCTAACATAGCAAAGTGTAGCATCCCACAAGCTAAGCAATTACCGAGCTTCACCCCTATATCCTAGGGTAGTTGTAGCAGAATTTATCTTTAAAAGAGGAAGTTCAGAATAATCAGTGAGCACAAGTAGAGAGAAGATACCGATTAAGTATCTATGATATGTATCCTAATATCCTAATGATATGTATAAGCCGAGCTCTGTGTTCCACTTCCTAGAGAAACACCAGCTACATTTTCATAATGTGAAAAGTGGGTGCCCTTCTCCCTTTAACCAGGGTGCTATGTGCCTTTGCCAGGCAGTTTAACAAGAGCTCAGGGAGTGTGTGGTTTTGCCAAGGGTTCCATAAATTTTATTTTTCAGTAATTAAATGACATTTTAGTAATTACCTTAAAATTACCCCAGAACTGTCCCGCCATGCTAGATTTTACAGACTACTATGTTTTCCATTGCAACTGGTGCTGACTGAGCACTCCAAGATCTATTCCAGGACTAGGGGAAATTCAGATAAAGACCCGGACACCATGTGGTCTCTACTGCCTGGCTGCTCATGTTCTTGAGGAAATAATTCAGTGACAAACGAGCAGAACTTAGAGGACATCAAGAGAAACGGGGTACCAGGTGCTGTCCAGGCCATAGGAGCTACAGGAGTCAGGGATAACACCGTCAGGTTGGACCAGAGCCTGTGAGGAAGCTTCCAGAAGAGGCGTGGTCAGCCTGCATCCTTATTCACAGTGTCTCACATCACAAGCACAGGTAATCACAAATCCCACAACTTCAAAATATGCATGTCTCCATAATGGTTCACTTTGTGATTTTCAAAAACTCACTCCACAATCCTCTTTCCTGAAGAAGGATCCCATTTCAAGAGCTTTTGGCAAGGGGGTAGTTCTGTGTAGTTCAGAATGACCTTGAACTTACTATGTAGCCCAGGCTGACCTGGAACTTGTTGAAATCCTCCTGCCTCAGCCTCCTGAGCACCGGGATTACAGGCGTGCCACATGCCCACTTTCAAGGACTATTGACAAGATTGAAATGAATCTTAAATATAACATTCCATGAGAAAAAAATATAACTGAGTGTGGTGGTGCACGCTTGTAACCCCAGCACTTGGGAGGCTGAGGCAGGAGGATCGTCATGAGTTTGAGGCTAGCCTGGGCTTCACAGTGAGTTTAAGACCAGCCTGAATTACAGAGTGAGACCCTGTCGCAAAAAGCAAAAAAACAAAATGAAACAAAAAACAAGCTAGCTTCAGCTCTATCAAAAATAGAAGGAAAATATATATTTTCAATATTAATGGTAATTAATAATATTTATGTAGTGTTGTATAATTTATAAAATTCACTCTTCTCCATACCTTATTTCAGATTATGGAATAATTAAAATATCAGTATTTAGACAGGGCGTCCGTGTATGAAATGCTTTTTGTCAACTTTATACCTTGGGATGAGTCACAGATGTAAACGGAAGCTATAAATCTTTTCCCCAGTATGGCATCCTCAGAGGAAATGGGATGAGGGTGGGTAGGAGGGAGTGAACAGGCTGAGAAATGGTAGCTTATGAATCCTCCAGGAGGAGAATTCCCCCATGTGGCTGTGGTTCAGCAGAGTACACATGCATCCTGCTCAAATGCTAAGGCTTTTATGTAGCATTTATTTATCGTGTATCTCTACATATTTATATGCTGCTTGGGCTTGATAATCCACATACACGCTGAGCCCATCCTTAGCTAAAGGCGATCCCTGAGTCTCCATGTTTTCTGTAGTTATCATCTGGACATCGCTGATCCACTCACAGGGACTCAGGGTTACTTTAGATTCCCAGAGTCAGTGCCAGCACTTTAAGCATTCACTGTAGCAAAGGGTACTACAGTTTCGGGGTCTTCCAAGAATTATTCTTCGTGCCTCTCTGGATGGGAGAAATATCACATCTTAGGATGACCTTGGGATGCCTAGGGGTCATCTATTTGCGATTTTAGATTGCAGTGGAATCTTCGCTGGAGATAGGCAGGTGAAACAAAACGAGACAAAACAGAAGCCAGAATGAGCCGGGGTCTCAGGACCTGAGATGTTCCTTATGGGCTCCATCGTCTGGTGAAGTTAGTAGTTTCACCTTTATACTACTCATGTCTTTTTTATCAAAAATCAGTGTCTAGATGAAATAAATAATAAAATGCTCACTCATGCACACACGTGTGCACCCCCAGTGGCACACAGAACCAACCCACCTGCGCTGGCCGGTGTAGTTCACTTGATGAATCTAACCTGGCACCCTGGAAATTATAATAGACAGTGCTACTTGCCTCTAATGCCACCAGGCCTGCACGCTTTAGCAAACAGAAAGCAACTGAACATAGTGATTGATAATATAGAATTACAAAATGTATTTAACAACTCCCAATTATGTATTTTCAGCAGATAGAGAAATGCTGGTGGACAGTGAAGTGTTTGAGGGGCCCAGACCTGCAGAGGCGTCTGTGAGGCCAACGCCAGGCCACCCGAACAGAACCAAAACCCACAGCTGGCCGGGCAGCTGGGTGCCCCGCTCCGTCCCACCTTTCACGGCCTCGGAGAGTTCTTCACAACCAAGGCCACACAGAAGAGGACTGGCGCATCCCAGCTACGATGAGACAACCGAGTTGCGTATCATTGATATAACTATTCTTCCAACTATTAGTACTAAATTTAGTCTTCCAAAACAAAACCTGCTGTTAGCCCGTCCCCACATAAGATTCACCTTGATGTAAACACAGCACCAGAAGAGGCTATCAACTTGTAAACTAATGATTTCTTTTCTTTTATGTGTAGCCTAATATTCTCTAGTGTCTCTGTACCTACAGGGCCAGAGAAAAAGGAGAATCCATATCCTTTCTCTACTTAACGATTCTTTTTCATTAAAAGGTATTTCAAGGGAAAAGAGAAACACAGAGGCAGGGAAGTAACAGAAGCACTGAATACTATTTATATTTATTCCACTAATTAGGAGAATCTTAGAATATTTTTATTTCCTGTTCCTATAGTTAATATGGAAATAATTATTTCCCTATAACAGCCTCAGACAGCTATGAGGCAAAATTATACAAAATGAGTGAAAATGTTTGGAGTTTGAGAAAATAAGAAATGTTATTAACCAGAACTTATTACTAAAATCAAAATAATGTTTGCCTACTATCTTAACAGTAAACATTAATGTTACATTCAAATGGCAATATCAAACTATTATCTAACTATAGATAAAATATTATTATTTTAAAATATTACTTTGCCTGAAAGTCTTATATTATCATAGCTAATATCATTTGTAAATAACTTGAGATAGGCTATATATATTTTTTTCCTTCAGTATTGATTGAGCATAGGGTCTTCACACTGAGCTACAACCCCAGTCCTTTAAAAAAATTATTTTTTAATTTTTATTTTGAGATAGGACTTGCTAAATCGCCCAGGCTGAGCTCGAATTTGCAGTCCTCCCACATGGGCCTCTCAGAGTGCTGGGATTACAGGTGTGTGCCAGCACCCCGGCTTCCATTTTCATTTTAAAGGAAGCCATCCGAAGGGTTCATATACTGAGGAGTGATCCATACCTTTTTTTTTTCTTGTAAAAGTTACAGTCATTCATTGACTGAAGGATGAGAATAAAGTTGTTCCTTGCCCCCAGTCCCTGAGAAACACCAGTCAGCCACACGAACAGTATAAATTTCCTGAAGTGCAAAGGGAGAACAAGCTACAAGATGCCACCTCGGGTTACAAGACTTTTCATATTAGCTCCTCTGGGAGTTCAGAGAAAGACATTTCTATCATTCTCCTACAGAGAAATACTATGACATTTAAATTAGAAGTTTTTAGTACCATTTTCATAATTTACGATACTCCTGCCCTGAGCTTGCTTCAGATTTGTTTAGGAAAATACATTTCCTGCCTTTGTTCTGTCATCATTATAACATGCGTGGATGATCACGTACATACGTAAGCCTTCGATCTCCCTGAGAAGAGAAGGCTGCTGGTTTGGAAGTCTGGTCCAGGCCAGGGCCATAGGTACACGGTGTCTCGACCCTGGCGCCAAGCGCAGGTGTGGGGCGACCTGGTAGTGCGTGCAGGTGAGGTCGTGGCTGGTGGCAGTGTGGAGGCTGCTGGGATCCCAATTCCAGGCTGTGTACAGGGCGCTCACTCAGCACAGGCCCATCTGACCTGACCACATTGGAACAGCTGGCCCTTTCTGGGAATTGACCCTGTGCTAACTTTGGGCTGAGCAGCCACACATGATCTCATTTAATCCTCACCGCAACTCGACCTGGCAGTAACTGTCTTTCTCCTTATTTTACCGATGTGGAAGCTGAGGGCTCGAGAGCATAGATAAGTTGCCCGCGTCTCACCACTAGTGAGCGGCAGAGGCACGATCCGCACTCCGGCAGCCAGACCCAGGGCCCAGAATCACCGAGTCGCCTGGACTCTGCCACAGTGAGCGAGCAGGGCGCCAATTATACGACTCTGTCCCCACTCGGGGGACACCGCTGGCCCTCACCTAGCCTCGTCATGGGCCATTTTCCCACAAGCTGTGCTGCGCGACAGCTTGAGGAATGGAGTCTGGAGTTAGAATGCAGCAGCGATCCAAGTTTCCGCATCAGGAAACTAGAAAAAGAAGAGCAACCTAAATCTTAAACAGCACAAGGTAGAAATCAAAGAAATAAAGTGGAAATAAAGGCAACAAAGGCCAGATAAACAAGAAAATTAGCAAAACCAAAAGTCAGTTCTTAAAAAGATAACACTGACAAAACCTTAGCTCAGATAACTAAGAAAATAAGAAAACTTACTAAACTCAGTAAATAGTGAGGATGTCACTCCTGAATTCACAGAAATAAAAAGGAGTAGCCAGGTGTGGTAGTGCACACCTGTAAGCTCAGTTAATTAGGAGGCTGAGACAGGAGGATCACAGATTTGAGCCCATCCTAAACAATTTAGTGAGATCCTGTTGCAAAATTTAAAAATAAAGGAGGTGGGGGAGCTCTAGGGGTGCAGCTTAGTGTAAAGGCCCTGGGTTCAATTCCCAGCACCGCAAAAAGGAAAAAAAAAACAGAAGCTGGACTCTGTGGCCCACATGTGTACTCCTAGCATTTAGGAAGCTGAAGCAGGAGGATTGCAAGTTTGAGCCCAGCCTGGACTACATGGTGAGACCCTATTTAAAAAAAACAAAAAAAGAGCCAGGTGTAGTGGTGCATGCTTGTAATCCCAGCACTCTGGAGGCTCAGGCAGGAGGAGCTCTGCAAGTTTGAGGCCAGCCTGGGCTACAAAGTTCAAGGCCAGCCTGAACTGCATAGCAAAACCCTGTCTCAAAAAGATGGAAAAGAAAAGGAAAAAAAAAAAAAAAGGGCTGGGGATGTAGCTCAGTTGTAGAGTGCTTCCTAGTATGCACAAGCCCCTGGACTACATAAAAAAGGAAAGAAAGAAAGAAAGAAAGAAAAAGAAAGAAAAAGAAAGAGGGAGGTTGAGAAGGAGAGAGAGAAAGAAAAAGGGAGAAAGGGAGAAAGAGGGAGGGAGGGAAGAAAAGAAAATCAAGAACTACTACCATGAACAACGGTATGCCAGAAAACTAGATATCTAGACAATTTTCTAGGACAAATTCCTAGAAAGACACAAACTGCAAAACCAGACTCAAGAAGAAATGGGGGGCTGGGAATATAGCTCAGTGCTAGAGCCAGTACTGCACCCAAAAAAAAAAAAAAAAAAAAAAAGTTACAAGAAGGAATAGAAAGCCTGGATAGACTTATAAGTCAAGAGCTTTAATTAATAACACAAAAATTTTCCATAAAGCCAAGTCCAGGAAGAAATGGCTTCATGAGTAAATTCTACCAAATGTTTAAAGCATAATTTATACCAGTCCTTCACAAACTTTTCCAAAAAGTAGAAAAGAATGGAATATTTCCCCGTGGGGCAAGAATTACTCAGAGACAAAATCTAGGCAAAGATATCACAAGACAAATAAATAAAAGGCAACATCTCTTTGATGAAAAAGTCCACAGGTAAATCCTAGTGAACCTAGTTCAGCAGCATATGAAAAGGGCTCTACGCCGCGGCCATGCCTGCCTTATTCCAGGTGAGCACAGTGGATGAAAACAGGTCAGTGCCACACACCACGTGAACAAAGGACAAAAGCCACACCATCTTCTGGACCCCACAAAAGCATTTCACACAGTGCAACAACTTTTCATGATTAAAACACTCAACACGCTTTAGCAGAGGGAATTTCTTTGATATGATTTTTTAAAATCTATTTTTAAAAAAACCCCTCACACCTGACACATTTAATAGTAAAGACTGACCCCTCCCATGTCCCAAGATAAAAAATAAGACAGAAATATGTACTCGCACCACTTCTACTCAACATTGCACAGGGGATTCTAGCAAGGACAATAAGTGAAAGGAAAGAAATAGAGTATCCACATAGGAAAAGAAGTGCCAGGTGTGGTGGTGCATGGAGGTTGAGGCAGGAGGATCACTGCAAATTCAAGGCCAGCCTGAACCACATAGCAAGACCCTGTATCATTAAAAAAGAGAGAGAGAGAGAAGTGAAACTATTCATAGATGACAGGAACAATATAAGAAGAAAATCTAAGAAATCTAAAAAAACCATTAGACTTAATAAACAAGCGCAACAAAGTCATAGGACACAGAGCTAATCCACAAAAACAACTGTATTTCTATACACAAGCAGTGAACAATCCAAGATACAAAATCAACAGAGCAATTCCACTTACAGTAACATCAGAAATAATACAGCACTGTGAAGACTACAAATCACTGCTGATATACATAGAAAGACATCTCGTGTTCACGGGCTGACGACCGGCTACTGTGAGAATGGTGATACTTGAACTGATCTGCAGAGTCAACACAACCCATCGAACTTTCAGCTGCTTCCGTGAAGACAACGATAAGCTGAGCCTAAAACTCGTATGGGAAATCAGCCCAGCCTAACAGACGGGGAACAGAATAAAGCTCGAGGACTCACACTTGCCTATTTCAAAACTTACTACAAAGCTACGTTAAAGAAGATGGAGTGGTACTAGCATAAGGATAAATATAGAACAATAAAACAGAAATGCAAGTCCAGAGGGGAAACCCAGAAACATATATGTACAGTCAAGTGATTTTTTTTTGTGTGTGTGTGTGGGTACCGGGTGTCGAACTCAGGACCTCGCGCTTGCCAGGCAGGCGTTTACGCCGCTGAGCTACCTCAACAGCCCCAGTCAAGTGATTTTTAAGAAAGGTGCCAAGGCCATTCAATGGGAAAAGTACAGTCCTTTTCTTTTCAAGAGATGATGCTGGAGGACAAAGGGCCTCCTCTGGATCCCAACACCCCACCCTAGTGGTTACCTGGGGAATATGAGGGTTAGGTGACAGTCAGAGGACACTGCAGGGTGGGCTGGACACAGGGTCATCTGAGCTGAATGTAGGACAGGGCCAGGGTCCCCTCAATGAGTGCTCACCTGGGATGTGAAAGCAGAGGAGGAGAGTGTCTCCAGTTAGTGAGCAGCACCTTTGTTCTTGAAAATTATAACATTTTCAGGTATCGAAAAAAAGAAAGAAAGAAAGAAAGAAAGAAAGAAAGAAAGAAAGAAAGAAAGAAAGAAAGGAAGGAAGGAAGGAAGGAAGGAAGGAAGGAAGAAAGAAAAAGAAAGAAAGAAAAGAAAGAAAAGGAAGGAAGGAAGGAAGGAAGGAAGAAAGAAAGAAAGAGAAAGAAAGAAAGAAAAGAAAGGATGCTGGGACAACTAGATCTCCGCATGCAAGACAATGAAGGTGGACTCCTAAATTTTCCTACCATATACTGGATAGCCACCTAGATCTAAGAGCTAAAACTGTAAAACTCTTAGAAAAAAATACAGGTGTAAATCCCCTGTGGCTTTAGATGAGGCAGCTTTTTAGATATGACACAAAAGCACAAGCAACAAAAGAACTAAGTAAACAGGACCTTGTGAAAATTAAAAGCTTTTGGTGGCACACATCTGAAATCCTATGCTCAGAAGGCTGAGGCAAGAGGATTGTCGCAAGTTCAAGGCCGGCCTGGGCTACATAGTAAGCTCAAGGCCAGACTGAACTACACAGGGAGACCCTGTTTCAAAAAAAAAAAAAAAAATTAAAAGCTTTGTTCCTCCAAAGGCATTAAGAAAAGAGACAACCCACAAATAAGAAAATATTTGAAAATTATTTCTTTCTTTAAAATTTATTTTGAAAATTATATTTCTTATAGCAGCCTTATATCCAGAACATAAAAGGAATTCCTGTAACTCAATAATAAGATGGCAAATAAACCAATTTAAAAGTAGGTGAAGAGCTGGATATGGCAGGATACACCTGTAATCCTAGCTACTCGGGAGGCTGAGGCAGGAGGATTATAAACTTTAGACCAGCCTGGGCAACTTAGCAAGATTTTGTGTAAAAAAGAATAAATGAAGAGTCTGAACATATATTTCTCCAAAGAAGATACAAAAATGTCCAATCAGGAAAATGTGAATTAAGGTCCCAACAAAATACCACTTCACACCCACTGGAATGGCTATAATCAATAAGACAGGTAATAAAAAGTGTCAGCAAGGACTCGAAGAAATTAGCACTTCACCCACCAATGCTGAAGATGGAGGATGTGCAGCCGCTCTGAAAACCGCACAGTTACCGTGCGACTGAGAAATGCCATTCCTCAGTATATGCACAAGAGAAGGAAACAGCCGCGGCCTCACAAAAACTTGTGTACACATGGCCGTAGTCAACTATACCACCACTGTAACAGCCGAAAATTAGAAACAACCCAAATGTCCATCAACCGATGAATAGATACGTAGGAAATATAATGTGGTGTATTCAAACAGTGGAATACTACTGGGCAGTAAAAAGGAACGGGGTGTGGGCACATGCTACAACACGAAGGAATGAACCTTGAAACTAGAGTAGGAAGTGAAAGGAGCCAGTCGCAAAGACCAGGATGTAGAGTCCACATCCACGCGGCGTCCAGGACAGACAGCTGCACAGACAAGGAGCGGCAGGGCGGCTGCCTGGGCCGGCGAGGGAGAAAAGGGACGTGCCTGGTAATGGAGACGGTGTGTGAGTGTGTGTGTGTGTGAAAATGTTCTAAAAGTGATTATAAAAGGCAAGCAAATGAATCGTGCACTTTACATGGTGCACTGGGTAGTATATGAATTATACCCCAACAAATCCGTCATTAAAGATGAACTAAGCCACGCTCCTGGCTGGGGGAGAAATAGGGCACGCGCTGCCACTCAGCTCCCCTCCAGAAGGACGCGCGACTGTCCCCGAGGTGTCTGTGCACATCCTCTGCGATGCCCAGATGCCGCCGCGAAACTCTTGGTAGGAGACAGAGCAATGGCAACAAATACTTACATAGTGCAGTGTGAGGGAAAGATTGATTCTCCTGATAAGAAGGGCTTTCTAGGGGGGATGCGAGACTTCAGGGAGACAGTATGTCCACAGGACACCGACACATACCCACCGCTCAGGGAGTGCCGGGAAGGCGGAGTTCTTTCCCCGTGAGGAGCCTGAGAATTTCGGAAGACAAAACAATTACATATATACGTGTGCGTGCGCGCGCATGCGTGTTTTGGTGAGAGGAAAAAGCCTTCTTGCTACTCTGCTTAATTCAGCTAAAGGAAGTTGAACATTAGCAGGGTGTGGTGGTGCACACATATAATCCCAGCACTTGGGAGGCTGAGGCAGGAAGATCACAGGATGGAGACCAGCCTGGGCTACAATCACTAGTTCAAGGCCAGTGTAGACTACATACTGATAGCCTGTCTAAAAAAAGAAAAGAAAAGAGTTGGGCATTAGGTTCTGTATTTCTTCCTGCCAATCAATGATAACCAGAGAGGTAGTGATTACAATAAATGTATATTACAACAAATAAAGGTAGATGGCCTGCAATTGCTATTGCAAATTTCAGTGTTATTCTAACTTCGTCTAATAAGGACATCTAGTAAAACGGTCCACAAGTCCTCAACTCCTTTTAATCAGCACATGTTTATTAACCCCTGCCTTCTATGTGATACTGGCAACAGAGACACAAAACCGTACTTAGACCAAGCTTACAAATGACTGGGAAATACAAAAGAAGTCCTCAGAAATTATATTCCCACGAGAACAGCAGGCTGCATTTGTCCCCTCACAGTAATAGCTCACGAGGGTTTCTTGCCCTCGGAAGAAAGCAGAAAGGTAATATTGATAATCCTGTACTCCTAGTTTCTGAAACTACATATCAGTAAGTAAATGGGCTTCCCCTGGTGAAAGGAGGAAAGGATAGTTTCCCAGTGGAGACGAGTCAGGTTCTCTGTCCTCGGAGCAAAATGGTGCTGGAACGATGCCCCTTTATCAGGAGTCTGTAATGGGGTCAGTAAATCCATGGTAGGGTGAGAATGAGGTGGAGCCTAGGGCATGCACTGTGGAGGAGAAGGACCCAAAGTGCAGACCTCACACCTGCCTTCTCCTGGCTTTCACTCCCCAAGCCTCCTGCTGGCAGAGCCCTCCCTGTTTCAGAAGCAAGGGGCAGGGACAACAGGTGCAGTACCATGCAGGTGCATCAGTCCTCTGGGGGATTTATATGGCTCCTGCTGATGAGAAAGCTGTGAGGTTTCTTTTAGGGATGCTAAAGAGAAACAGTCCTTATGACCTCTTTCGAATCCTGCCATGTTTCCACCTTCGGATTGTCCGATTTAGTAAACATGTGGGAGTCTCTATGTAAACTGATGTATTATATGTTTGTTCATTGAGTCTTTATATTATTTGGGATCAAGTTTTTGCTAATTGCAACCCAAATTTCCTAATTGACAAAGGGTCTCACTGCTCCTATCTTCCTTGGTCTAAATTATTACGGGGATGGGATAATCAAGAAGTCACGCAGGGCTGGTGAGATAGCTCAGCGGCATAAGTGCCTGCCTGGTAAGTGCGAGGTCCTGAGTTCGTCTCCCGGTACCCATATACGAAAAAAGGGCCGGTGATATCGCTCAGCGGCACGGGCGCCTGCTGGTGCGTGAGGTCCTGAGGTCAACCCCCGGTACCCACAAAAAAAAAAAAAAAAAAAAAAAAAAGAAGTCACTCAGAAGTCTCACCTGATCCACTCCTCCCACTTGTTCTACCAGAGCTCATGAAAACCTGCTATTTTCTCCCCGCAATTCCTTTCCTAAAATTATACTGTATGATCCTGTGTCCTTATTGAAAATGGCATTCAGGCATTTCTGCAGTTTCTGGAACAATAATGGAGTGGTGCTAATCTGACAATTCTTGGAAAAGTAGTGCTAGCATTCAAACAAAAAACGGGCAAAGCACATTGCAATAAAAGATGTCTCTTCCTTGAAGTATTTTATTTTTAATTTCTAAACTGTAGTCAGGATCCCCCCCTTTTAATTTTGAGACAGAGTCCCACCAATTATTTCAGGCTGGCCTTGAACTCACTATGTAGCCCAGGCTGGCCGTGAACTCACAGTGGTCCTCCTGCCTCAGCCTCCCGAGTGCTGGGATTACAGGCATCCGCCACCACAACCAGCTCCTCCTCCAAAAAAAAAAAAGCTAACTGAAAATCTTCATGTTCATGTAGAGAAGCTGACTGTGCTGCCCCTAAAAAGCTCTCTCACCTGCCTGTCCATCCCTTACCTGTGTCCAATAACCTAAGCAGTGTTAACTGGGATCCCTCAAAAGACTAAGAGGCGCACATAGGAAGAGGAAGATGTACAATTTAAGTAAAAATTGATAAAACGTTATCTTGTCTTCACTTCCAGCCTGGCCCCTATCTATTCTTTCTCAAGAATACTTAACCCAACTCCTTAACATTGTTTAGAATTAATTTTCCTTAGTGCCTGAAGTATACCCACTAAATTTTCTTCTGATTAAAATTTTTTTCTCTATAAACTAATGCTTAGATTAAATTTATAAAAATACACTATTTCCTAACTATCCCCATTTTTCTATTTCCTTTTATCTGCCTTCTCCTGCTTCTCGCTAAGAAAAAAGGGACAGAGAGCAGAAAAAAGAAACTATTGAGAAGCAACTTCTTCAGGAAACTATGGAAAATCTGAAACAATTTTTGAACAGGGTTGAACCTGATTGGCCAAGCAGTGGCTCATTCACAAAACAAGGAAGGGCTACAAGTAGGAGCAATAGCTTCCAAATTGTCACTTGGTCTGCAGGATCATACATCAGTCTTGATTGGACATGCTGGACTACAAAAAAATTTTAAAAATTAAAAAAAATCAAAAACAAAAACAAAGCACAGTCCTGAGCTTTGGTAGTGAAGAAAGCAAGCAAGCAAGCAAGCAAGCAAGCAAGCAAGCAAACAAAAACTCTCCCTGGTGATTCAAAATAAGTAGCAAAAGGAAACAAAAAGCACTTGCCTATACAAAATCCAAATAAATTCTGTCCAGCCACTGCAATTGTTCAGTTAATTTTTCTATAAATAAAATGGCCCTCAGCAATGGCAAGGACATCTAGTTTCCTCTCTGCAAACAGATGATTATAGCCGTCAGGTACACAGTATTTACTGTGGGTCAAGCTGTACTAAGCACTTTACTTACATTATCTCTAATCTTTACAAACAACCAGGAAAACAGGGCTGGTCCCATTTTCAGCACACAAAATGCAGAAATGGGGAGGTCAAGGAATTTGCCTAAAATCTGGCATAGCAATTAAAGGGCACAGCAGAATCCACACCCAAGCTGGCCCTCTCCACTAGAAAGCTGGCCCCTCATCTCTGTGTGTGCTCACTTCTGACTTGACTTTGGTGTAGGCATAAAGTGCTTTTAGTTGGTATCCTTCTAATATCCCACCAAATCTACAAATATATGACTAGTGAAAACTCAAACTGGGCATGGTGGCGCATACCTGTAATACCAGCACTCAGGAGGCTGAGGCAGGAGGATCGCTGCAAGTTTGAGACCAGTCTGGGCTACAGAGTGAGTTCAAGGCCAGCCTGGACTACATAGCGAGACCCTTTCTAAAAAAAAAAAAAAAGAGAGATAGGAAGATAGAAAGAAGAAAGGAAGGAACGAAGGAAGGAAGGAAGAAAGATCAAGAGAAATACTTGGATATTTAAAATAAGCTTCCTTCATTTTGTGTATCATGTAAGTTCTTATTATTTTGTTAAATTTCTCTAATTCTAGACAGCAGAAAGAAATGTCAAGGGCTTTTTTTTACTACACCACTTCCAAAATTCTATTGAGCAAGTTGGTTTTGCTCAGTCTGGTGAATATAACCGGCTTGGGTTTACAGTGAGAACATTCTAGTAAAGCATATCTCGGGACACAAGTTACCTAAAACTGACGCTTCTTTAAATTCCCTTTCCTGAAAATATTATTACTGGTAAATCCTCGGGGTTTCCTTTAGGAGTCCTTGGCAAGTAAGCTATAATGTAATAACATCTGGTTGCTAGAATACAGAAAGCATTTATATATGGTGTCTGAAAAGATAGGTTTTTATTTCTAACACAATATATAAATTGTACACCATTTGCTACCTTTACAAACTACATGAGATGTTACAGTTAACCTCAGGTAAGTACTATTTGGTTTGGTTTGTACCTCCTCATAGCATTTTCATTTTACACCTTATGTTAATACAATAAATACTTGCTGAATTAATACATAAATAAAGGCAGGGGGAAGACGGTGATGCTGCGATTAGGAAACAAACATTGCTGCAAACAAAAAATAAACCCCACAATCATCTTTTTTAATTACTGAGGGTAAAATTTACAGTCTACAGCATACAGATCTAAAAAATTAATGAAAAGACTTTTCGAATATGCCATTCTATTAAATGTTCAGGTGTACGGAAAGAGCGTGGAGAAGTTTTCCTACAGTGAAGATGTGACTTCACTGTTTATTTAGGCTCTTTTCTTCCTAAGGACCCTGTGAGAAAACTGTTACAACTTCAGAATCACATCTTATTTGATCATTTCCTTCTATTATTCCTGAGCACATTGTTTCTTTTTTTTTTTTTTTTTTTTTGGTGGGTACCGGGGGGTCGACCTCAGGACCTCGCACGCCAGCAGGCGCCCGTGCCGCTGAGCGATATCACCGGCCCCTTTTTCATATGTGGGTTCCGGGAGTCGAACTCGGGCCCTCGTGCTTGCCGGGCAGGCGCTTAAGCCGCTGAGCCATCTCACCGGCCCCCAGCACATTGTTTCTTAAAGCAAACAGAATACTGCGCTTTCAGTAGACACATCAGTGTCCATCATGTTCTTGATGCTGAGATTCCTTCATTTATGCACTGATTATATTGTGCTCTGCCCATACTAGGTCCATAATGAATCCATAACATAAGAAATCACTGGCTACCACCACCTAATACTCCATGCTGTGAACAACCTGCAGATCAAAGGGTACCTCTGACTCCTGTCTGTGTCCCCATAGCTTAGCACAAACTTGAGAAATATGCGATGGACTGAAACGCACTTTAGAGATCAAGTTCGACCCTCATTTCCTGGTGATGACCTTCCTAGATATTTCTCAAGGTGCTAGAGCTACTAACTACAGGTGGAGCTAAATGTAAATGTCGGGTTTCCTTTCTCCCAATCTAAAATTCACGTAAAATGCATCTTATGGTGGACACCAAGTCAATTTGAACTGTGGTGGCTACTGACACAGTTCTTTTCTTTTAGCTCCGAAGTCCACATGTCCTTAGAAGCAAGTCTTTCAAAGATCCAGCTTACTGGCTAAACACTGTATTTTCATGGCAATGCCTTCCTGAGTAGTGTGAGTTTCCCAATCAAGGCTTTTAATCACATTATAAGGAAGATGAACAACTAGTTATACTACTCCATATTCTAGTCACAAACTTTAAGTCTTACACAGAGAAGTAGATGCTGAATGAATTCCATTTTATGCAGTTCTAAAATAAGCAAAACAAATACAGTGAGAGGACGTGCTGAACCTGTAATTACCCTGGTGCTGAAGGTGAGAACTAAGGGGCATGGGGAACTTCCCAGATTATGCTAATATGCTCTGTTTTGATACAAGTTCGAGTTACACAAGAGCTTGCCTTTGTTAAAGCTCAATACATGTACACTTAAGATCTGTGCCTGTCATTGTACACAAATTTTATCTTTAAGAAAACTATAAGCAGAGCCGGGGATATAGCTCAGTGGCGCAGCACCCGCCTGGCAAGCACAAGTTCCTGAGTTCGATTCCCAGTACCAAAAAAAAAAAAAAAAAAAAGAAGAAAAGAGAGAGAAAAGAAACTGTAAGCAAATATTAGGGGCTGGGGATGTAGCTCAGTAGTAGGGTGCTAGGTTTCCATGCCCAGCACAAAAAAATAAAACAAGACGAGAAACTTCAGGTAATGAAATGTTTCGGGGGATTATTCCAGTGTACGGCATTTTAAAAATATGATATTTTCATGGTTAGAGGAATAGATTAGTCGGTAGATACATGACAAAGCAAGTACAGCAAACTATTAATGGTATTATGGGTTTTGGGTATGTAGGTGTTCATATAAAATTCAAATTTGCTGTATATTTGAAGTAAGTAATAAAATGTTACTGAAAAGAAAAAGAATTAAACAAGCACACCCTGTGGGCTTTGTTTGATTTTTTTTTTTTTTTTTTTTTTTTTTTTGTGGGTACCGGGGGTCGATCTCAGAACCTCGCGCGCCAGCAGGCGCCCATGCCGGTGAGTGATATCACCGGCCCCTTTTTCGTTTGTGGGTACCGGAAGTCGAACTCGGGTCCTCGCGCTTGCCAGGCAGGCGCTTACGCTGCTGAGCCATCTCACCTTGTTTGAATCTTTAATGAAGAAGAAATTAAGACAACCGGGGAAATGTGTATGAGAATTGGTATCCGATGTTACCAAAGAATGACTGTTTGTTTTGTTAGGTACGATCACAACATTGTATTTAAACCTCCATATTCCTAAGGAGGTACATAAAATACCAGAGGTGAAAACCAGATCTGAGATTTGCTTTAAAAGACGTCAGTGAATGGCGGTGAGAGTGACAGATGACACCAGGTAGCAGAATCTTAACAGCTATTGACTATAATCCATGTAATGAGCATAGTGGGATTTGTACCTTGTTCCTTGTCAACGCCAATGTGTGTTTGCAATTTTCAGAAAAAGGAACTTTATGCTTTGACTCTCCAGGCCAGGATGGGCTCATGTAGAGGCTTCACTAGAAGCCTACTTCGAGACTTGAGACTTAATCAAGCAGACGGCTGAAATCCTTTCCTTGTGGCTGTGTGACAGCAATCCCAGCTGCTTACTAGCTGTTGGAGGGAAGACTTTGGGTCTAGAAGTCATGGCTGCTTCTGTGAGGTCAGCTGAAGCATCCCTATCTAGAGCCTCAGACTGCAGGCGATGATGGGAGTGACGGCCACTAAGGTTTGCCATAGTCTGCACGCTAGCAGCAAGCCTCGGGTCCCCCTCGTGTTCGAGAGATTATAACACCAGGGGGTGGAGACCATGGGCCAACTTGGAATTCTGTCAACCACAGACAGCTCCTGAAGACTCCGTGGGGCTCCGGGTCAGAGAGCTGAGCTGCTCAAAGCCACCTCTTGCGGCACGCGGTGCCCTTCCGGACCCCATACGTACCACCCCACACAACACGCATGCGCCCGAGACACCCTGAGCGCGCGCACAGCTCTTCCAGCCACCTCCTGCCTCCTTCCCCTCGCTCAGGAGAGAGAACCCATCCACAGCGTGGTCTACGGCACAAACCAGCCGCGGTCCGTCAGAGCTCGCGAGAAGGAACGCACACGAAGGGCAAGTCTGGGCGTTTGACACCCCCTTCTGACGCAGGTGTGAAGCTGGTCTCCCTGCCTTGCTCCTGGGGTCCCAAGGACGGAACACCTCGTCGGGCAAGTCACCTGCTGCACTGCAATCGTGTTGACACATTTCCCACGGCAACTCTGATAAGTCCTTGTTACATTGTCCAGAAAAGTAGTATAGGGCGTCACTGGACGAATCGAGCCTGACCTGAATGGAGGGGAAGCGAAGCATGAAGGGGGAAGTGAACCGGACTCCCTGAGAGTCACCAAGAAACGTTTTGACCCAGCCACGAGCACGTTTCCTGTCTGTTTGGTGAGAAGCGTGGGGAGGGGCGGAGAGAAGGGCAGGGAGCGAGGCCGGGCGCACAGGTGAGTCAGGGCCTCCACACCACACAGACCTTGAAGGGCAGCACTCATCAAGCCTGGAAAGGGCGGTGCTTCACCAACGACTGAACTCTGACGTTTGTATCTTCCCTGCTCCTTCACTCCCTGCCTTTGAAACAAGCTCTACAAAGACTCGCAGTCAGAACCCGCAGCCGAGAGGGAATAATTACGAGAGAAGACGACCCTGCTCGCCAGGAGGGTAGGGGGCGGCAGGACGAGGTCGGGAAAGCAGGACTGGCGACCACCAGCAGGAAGTCCAAGGCGGCCACAGCTGCTCTCTGCTGTTCATCGTCCTTGTCCTGGAGACTCCCGGCAGCAAGTTTGAATGGTGTCAGTGATATTTATCAGTAACATGCATTACATGCTTCTTCCGACCCGACTAGAAATGCATGTTAGCCATGGCAAAGCGTGAAAGACCTAAGGCATTGGGGTGGGGGAGACACACACACACACACCCCACACACGCACACTTAGGTGTGGGGCTTCTTATTAAACATCACGCAGAAGTTAACCTATCACGGCGGTACACTTCTGAAATCTCCACACACGGGGAGGTTGAGGCAGGAGGCTCGTAAGTTCGCCCAGCCTGAGCAACTTAGCAAGACCCTGTCTCAAAATATAGATAAATAAATGGGGATATGATCAGTGCAAAGGCCCTGGGTTCAATACCCAGTGTGTGTGTGGGGGGGTATGATCATAAAAAAGAGAGAATGTGATGAAAATATGGATTCTTTAAAACAAAGTTGTAAACCCTCTCATCAGGTGTTCAGATTCATCAGAAATGGTCTTCTATTTTTCATTCTATTTTTAGAACAGAATTTCACTGGTGGGATTACTGAATTAAGCTTTTTTTTGAGACAGAGTCTCACTATGTAGTTCAGGCTCACCTCAAACTTGCAGCAATCCTCCTGCCTCAGCCTTGAGTGCTAGAATCACAGGCATGCGCCACCACGTCCCGCTAAGGTTCTTGATATACACTGCCTCCCATGCTTTTTCTGCACAGGGTGCACTGCCGTGTGGCCACCAGGCACGGGCAGGTAGATCGGCCTGAGAGGCAGCGTGGCTCCTCACTATTTGCAGTGGATTATTCATGAGGATAACTTTCTTCCTTAGGTTGTAAACTACACTGTTTCTTTCATGAATTAGACTGCTTCTTTCTACCTCTCTCCCCCTTCAGATTTCATGATAAATTCTTAGTAGAAATTGGATTAATAGAATACTGGATTATTGATTATATTGTTTTGAAAATCTCTCCCCACCAAAAATTACCATCATCCCTTTAATTTTGTTCACATGTCACTCAAGTTCCTTGTTTTAGACACAATTTCATGCAGCATTAGAAAGAGGCCATTTGTAAGCTATTTGCCAACAGTAGGTTTGTTTTTTGTTTTTTTCTTAACAAAAGATTTCCTCAGGGAAGACCAAGGACTACCCTCCTCTAAGAAAATTGTGACAGTGAAAACGCTTTTTAAAAATTTTGTTTGCCATTTGCATTTCAGAGTGAGATCAGAATTCCTCAATGTTCCTTTATGCAAAGATAAAAAATTCTTGTCTTTATTTTTTGAACAGTACTGGGGATCAAACCCAATTTTCACACATGCTAGGCAAGCGAGTGCTCTGTCGCTAGCTTTCACTCAGCTCAAGACTTTTTATATTTAAAAGATGCTGGACTCACATTCACAAGCCGGCATGCCTTGATATTTAATTTTTCTATAGAATATGCAAGTGAATGTTATTTCCTTATATTCAAACAAATTTAGCCAGGTGAGATAGCACATGCCTGTCATCTGAACTACCCAGGAGGCTGAGGCAGGAGGATGGCAAGTTCAAGGTCTGCCTGGGCAACTTAGCAAGACCCAGTCTTGAACAAACAAACAAAGCTGACGACGACGTAGCTCAGTGACAGAGCGACTGCCTAGCAAGGTGGAAGCCCCGGGTTTAACCCCTGGTACTTCAAAACAAAAACAGAAACTTTTTTCTTTGTGTAAATCATAAAATGCTCCCAGAAAACACAAACTGTGAGTGCACTGCAGCTGAGATATGAGGCAAGAACAGGGAGAAGTTCCTCTAAGTCACAGAACTAGAGAAGAGATGGCCCGGAAGTAAATCACTTCCTTCATTCCAGTGGAGTGTCCTTTCCACAAAACCCACTCTCTGATAATGTCTTGTATTTAATTATTTTTAATTTTAAAATTTTGAATTTGAATTATTTTTAATTCAAATTCTTGTTATTTTATGTAACTAATGAAGCCTTTATTATATGGTAAGTGGGGTTCTTATCAATGGTGGGGGTTCCTATTTTAACAACTTTCATTATATGATATTTTATCTGACATATCTATTATCAAACAACAGCAGGGACTCTAACATAAATTGCTTCCTTCTCCTCGTTCTCCTTCTTTTCCGGGAAGCAGCTGGATAGCAGTTGGGACTGAATCAGGAGGTGCTCTACCACTGAGCTGTATCTCCAGTCCTTTTGATTTTTGGTTTTTTTGTTTGTTTGTTTTGAGGCAGGATCTCACTTTGTACTCCAGGCTGGCCTTGAGCTCACTATGTAGCCAGGCTGACCTGAACACTTGGTGATCCTCCTGCCTCAGCCTCCCGAGTGCTGGGATTACAGGTGTGCACCACCACACGGTGGCTCCACTCCTTTTGAGCAGGGTCTTCCTAAATCGTCCAGGCTGACCTTGAGCTTGTAATCTTCCTGCCTCAGTCTCCCAAGCAGCTAGGATTACAGGAGTCCATCCACACTGGCTTCCAATATTCTTATTTTAAAATGAAAGAATAGGCCTTTTCTATGGCTTTACAATAAAAAGCCATTTTATTAGAAAAGCAGGATACAACCTTTGGTTTTTACTCAAAGTTCAAGTTTGCATTTATGGTTGGTACAGAAATGGCATTTACTTAAACAATGGCTAATTTAAATGTTGAGGTTTCACGATCCTTAGTGGGGGGAAAAGTCACCCGGGACAGTGTTCACTCTCCTGAATTCACCGTAAGAGTCCAGTTCCATTCGTGTGTGCAGACTTCCACCCAGGGAATCCTGTTGGGAGGGCCGGCAAACCCAGATCTACCGGACACCCATGAGGTGCAGGTGCCCCACAGATGGTGTGGTGTCGCGATCAGCCCCAACAGTAACTACAAAGGTAGGGATATTTGTGCAAAACGTGAAAGTGCTGTACAGAGAAAGTCACAGCCCTGGGGAAGCACAGGCTCAAATGCTGACCAGCCCTTTCATTACATAACAGGAGGGCAAATCCAGCAGGAGGTCAAACTTAGGACAATGTTTTTTGTACCAAACTGCCATTCAAGGTCCCTTTCTGGCTGCCTGGGTATGTCTGAAACCATCCCAACTGCCAGCCACATCTGTGCCTAGAAACCACTCAATTCCGCTGCTTCTGCTGCCTAAAGCCTTTGCCCTTTGGAGGAGGAGGAGAATGATTCAGATGGAACCCAGAGGCCAAATAAGCAGCAACTTCCATGTTTCTCTCCAATCTTCCTTCACAAAGATCCTGAGAGCGAAAGAGATCCTGGGGCCCATCCGAGTGTCGCCCATGTGAGTGTCTCCTGCCCAAGGAGTGGTCCTTCTGCCAGCATCCCCAGTGAGGAGACACTGATCTTGCTGAAGGACACAGGTTGACCCCATGCCACCCAACCTGGTCTCCTTATAGCTCCAAGAGTTAAAATCAACTTGAAAATGGAACCAACGTAAACATCACGTACTGCAGACATGCACTCACAAAAACAGAAATGGAAAAAATAAATTGGAGCCAACCCAGCACATGTCTCTGTCTAGTTCTAAAGAAAATGTTTCCATCAGGAGGACGTGCTAAGGTAATCGAGACTGCCCTGCCCTCAGTTATTACCGAGAAGGTAGCTGAGCGTCGCGGTATTCTGACGGGCGGCAGAATAACACGCAGAAACTGGATGTGCTTTGGGGTCAAATTATTTGTAGTGTGAAGACAGGCACTGGAATTTACATGACATGTGGCTTTGTGCAAGGCATTTGGCTTCTCTGTGCCTCAGTTTCCCCATTTGTAAGAAGGGGTTAATTATTCCTGGCTAGCATATTATTCTCAGGAAAATAATACACATAAAGTACTTGGTGCAATGCTTGATATAAAGAAAGTAAACAAAAATTAGTCTGACTCGAGAAAGTGGCACGCGCTGCTGGTGCTGAAGAAGCTGCCACTGATCTGACACAGCTCACCGAACGCTGTGGGTGGCGGCCGGTGCCTGTGGGAAGGGCTGGGCACTGTGGAGGTGGGAAACCGGGTGCCAGCTCTTTCCCTGAACAGATGTGCAACCTGAGCGTCTCCATCTCTCCATTCTTACATACAGAAGGGACACATTTAACATCCCAGGACTTTTTTTTTAAAGGTAAGTGTACAAATTAGTTGAAAAAGTACTTTTTAAAACTATACAAATACAAGATGTTGTTCCTGTAGGTTGCTCATAAACTTAAAAAGGAACCATTCAAGACAATCTTTGATGGCTGCTTTCAAGCACTGCCCTATGAAACAGGCTCTCTCCCAAATGTGACAATAATAAGGCCTTTGTCACAGAGAATGTGGGCACCTCTTCCTCTTTCGAGAAGGGACCTGAAATGTCTGAGACACTTCCAGGGTGATTGCATGTGTCCCACTGGGCAGAGGGTGACGAATCAGCCTATTGTGCCTCACTGAAATGACGAATTGACCACCCATGCTTTATTATATTAATGTAAAGGTTAAAACAAAAACTCTTGAATTTGCAATTAGAAAAAATATTGATCAGGGTGTGGTGGTGCACACCTGTAATCCCAGCACTTGGGAGGCTGAGGTAGAAGGATCACTGTAAGTTTGAGGGTAGCCTGGGCTACATAGCAAGACCCTGTCTCAAAAAAAGAAAAAGAAAAAACATGGAGCTGGCATATGCTTTCTTGTGTCTGGGACTGTTTTCTACAGTGTGCATTCGTGAATCACATTTTTATAAGAAGGAAAATCAAGGAAGGTAAAAAGAAAAAGAAATCTAGAAACTTTAGGCTCTCACCCTGTCCTGAACGCTGTTTATTTCCAGATGTTCAGCTGAATGAGACCCCAACAAGCACTGGGTGAGTGTGCGGAGCCCTCTCTGAGTTAGTAATACTAACTCTCTGAGTTAGTATTCTAAGAATTTTCTCAAATTCAACTTTAAAACTTATGCCCCTGACTCCCAGGAAACTTCTCAGCAACTCAGATTTAAAGTTCCCCTAACTTTCTAATGCTGATTAAGTATTTCCTTTAAAGAACCTTAAAAACTGTTAAAGGATATCATTTGAGGATATATCATAATATAGAATATACCATGTACATCTGAAAATAGAAAGTCATAAGTATAATACAAAACAGACAAAAACACCCTAAGTCTTATTTTCAAAATAAAACAAATTCCAAAGGGAAAGAGAAAATGCCTATGGCCAGCTTTCCAATGGAAGACACACATGGGTACTACGGTAGGAAGGCTGAGTTGGTCAGGGGCTCAATGGTACAGCTCTTGCCTCCTAGCATGGGGCAAGGTCCTGGGTCCAATCCTCAGAGCTGCAAAAAAAAAAAAAGAAAAGAAAAGAAAAATGAAAAGTTGATGCCAGGTGTGGTGAAGTATGACTGTAATTCCAGCACTTGAGAGGCTGAGGCAGGAGGATCACCATGAGTCTGAGGCCAGGCTGGTCTACATAGAGACACCTTGTCAAAAGAAAGAAAAAAAGAGAGGAAGGGAAGAAGGGATGGAGGGAGGCAGGCAGGCAGAGGGAAGAAAAGAAAAGGCTGAGTCTCGAGCAGTGGACTGGCACACCCTCAACAGCCAGCTGCCTCGTCCTTGCCAGGACTAGATTGCCCCTGGTGTAACTAGCAATCTTCCTGTTTAGTTTAGCCCAACTGTGGAGTCATGAAACTTTTTTCAAGCTCAGTTTCCTCCTGTGTAAAACAGTCACAGTCACTTCCTGGGGCGATTGGTTCAGTTAAATAAAAGACCAACGGAGAGCATTCAGCAAATACACTTGCAAAAATATACTTCTCTCTTCCCCCCCTTCCAGGTGATGATATTTCCGTGCCACTCTTCTTTTTCCTTTCTTTCTTTTGCAGTACTGGAGAGTGAACCCAGGGCCTTTGCACTGAGCTAATATCCCCGGACCTTTTTCATTTCTAAATTGCCCAGGCTAGGCATGAACTTGTGATTCTCCTGTCTCATCCTCCCAGAGTGCTGGGATTATAGGAGTGTGCCACCACGCCCGCTTGTAAAATTCCATTTTTATGAAATCCAACAACAGCCAAAGCTAATCTGTGGAGACAAAGTCAGATTAATGGTGGGGGTGGGGTCCTAGGAAGCAGGGAGCAGGCTGAGGCTCCTGGATGGTGACAGCGTTCTATACCCTGACCCGGGCTGTGGTCACACAATATGTAGAATACTTCAGAGTTAGACCCAGCATACCCAAAATGTTTAAAAATATTTTTCAAAAATACTGTTTTGACTCAGTCTTATGGTTTCCTCTGATGCTTTCTTCCAGTCTCTTTCACATTTACATGAATGGTAAGTTGATTCATTGCTGACTCATGATTGTAGAAAGTACTTATATATAAAAATGTTCAAGTAATTGAATGGACCCATTTAAGCAAAAACCCTACTTACTGTCTTGGATGAAAACATTTCTAACTGATTTGTATTTCTCATTGTCTTTTTTTTGTGGTGGTGGTGGTGGTACTGGGGATTGAATCCAGGGCCTTAGCACTGAGCCACATCCCCAGTACTTTTTATTTTTTATTTTGAATCATGGTCTTTTCCTAAAATTTTCAGGCTGGCCTTGAATTTGGGATCCTCCTGCCTTAGCCTCCGTAGTGGTGTGGATTCCAGGTGTGTACCATCACATCTGGCCTCACTATCATTTTCAACAAAAGCTATGGAACACCCTGTTCTTGGTCAGTCAAGGTTATTCTTAGAAAGCCACATGCTCAAGCTCAGCCGAGATGCAGTAATGGCTTCAGGGGTTATTAATTCTCCACTGGATGACAGTGATTGCTGGCCCTCTTTATCTGCTGCTGTTTCTCACTGCTGCATGGCTGCCTCTAACCCTGCCTCTCCTCATTTATCTTCTTTCATTCATTCACTTATTCACATATTTGATCCCATTTTTGAGCACCTACTATGTGCTAAGCAGTGGGGATAGAGTGGTGAATAACATAGCCATGATCCATGACCTGTATTTATCCAGGGAGCCAAGTAAAAAGCAAGTGTGAGTTGTATATTGCAGCGGAAGAATAAGACCTAATTGAGGGGCAGGATGGTCACTTTGAAGAAGTGATATTTAAGAACTGAGAGGTGAGAACCTAGTCCAGAATGATCCCTTAGTAAGTATTTATTGAATGAATGAAGGAATGACTGGTCACTAGCCTGGCAAAGAGGAGAAGTGAAAGAACTGCTCTGAGAAGCCTCAAATGTTATTGAAAGATGTCTAAATAAGAGTACAGAGGCCCTGAGTGAGGGGCTGGCAGAATTACGGCATTAATTCTGACCACCACGGAGTTTACTGCCTTCCCTGAGGCCTTGAGTTGCTCTGCAAGTAGAGAAGGGTTAGCATCACTTAGATAAACTATACATATCGGAAGGGATTACACAGAATAACAATTTGCTTGATGAAATAAAGGCAAAACAAGGAAGTGACACTACCTAAAAATGGTTTGAGGGGTGGGGATATAGCTCAGCGGCACAAGCACCTGCCTGGCAAGCACAAGCCCCTGAGTTCGATTCCCGATACCAAAAAAAAAGGTTTGTGTTTAGATTTTTTTCCCAGAGTCTTTCTGTGCCTCCAATAAAATTTCAGACTGAACGTCAGCCTACTTTATAGATCACAGAATGAATGCATAAGCTCTTCTGTGGGACAGAATTTTTATTTTGGATTTATGTGGTGTCACAGAAGGTCAAAAACTTCACGGTTGCTTAAGAATCTAAGTGCACCTGTGTGACGGGCAGGTTTTCATACCCTTGTTTTGAAATCTTAAAAGAGAGGTACGAAAAGTTTAATCCACTTGTCAAAAAGGTTACGTAAACTTTCAGTGGTCAAGGTAATGAAATGACTTGCTGCTAAACCCAAACTTCTGCTATGCTTTAAACAGATCCCAAATCTGCCATTCTCCTGGGGAATCCATTGTCAACGCTTCTTACAACCTCGAGTCCTGTTTGCCTAAACACACAAAGCCAGCAGGGAAGTTTTCCCCTGTGAGAAGTTTCCTCTAGTTTTCAAATAATCATTTCTCCCAGCCATTTTTAAATGACTGGAAATTTATTGGTAGACCCTTGGCTTAGTAACTGCCAGTGTCACTGGGCAGAAATGAACACAAATCGTGTTTTTCTCATAATTAATGAGCTTTTAAATTTTAGTGCCATCTTCCTACTTTTGTCTGCTACAGTCAACAGGCCAAAGATTCCATATGGTTGTTATATTTCAGGTATTATGCTGCAATACTTCCCCCCAGAACTGGTGGTTACAGAAACTTTCAGAGCTATTCTTTTCCTAGATTTTTCTACTCACTATTTGACTTTTACCACTGACAACACAGTCACAGGCATCTGTGTCCGGGATCTCGCTATTACAACGATCACATGTAAATAGTTGATTAAGGTTTCAGTTTTATCACATATGCTAACATTTTTCTATGCCCCCAAAAAGTTAGAGTATAAAGACTTAGGACTCCCAACAAGTATTTATTCATTAGTTTCTCCAAAACCATGATGAGTCCCTCTCAAGGGGCCCTGTTCTAAAACATAGATGTGAAGATAAGAGGCAGTCCACAGGCTGACCTTTAATTTGTTGTTATCTTGTCTAAATTTAACAGAAGGGAGGGAGGGGGCAGGGGTAGAAAGTTTGAAAGTATTTTCATGAGACCATAGCCACCATGTAGCAAAACCTTCAAATGGAATGAGGGGCCAGTGAGATGGCTGCCTGGCAAGCGCGAGTTCGACTCCCGGTACCCACATAAAAAGGAAAAAAGGGCCAATGATAACGCTCAGTGGCACAAGCGCCTGCTGGCAAGCGCGAGGTCCTGCGTTCAACTCTCGATACCCACATAAAAAAAATAAAAATAAAACAAATGGAATGAGTCACCATGCACAGCACAACGTGACACCTGCCACCTAGAATCCAGCCACCTGCCGCTGAACTCCTCGCGGAAGCGAACACCGATGTCTCATTCGGCCCGCAGTAAAGCTTCACACACAGAGCGATTCCACCCCCCACCCTCTTACAAAACTAAAAACATTTGCCTGAACACGACAATTCTCTAGATCCCCAGAGCCACACAGCCACCGAGAAAGAGAATTTGCAAAGAAATTCCTTCTAACCACCCCTCCCCTCCCCACATCCCTGCCCCGTCAGCAGAAAGCAGCCCAAATCGTATGTGATATGTAATTTTAAATATTAAAAAATACTGAAGCACGAAACAAGTACCTGCCAAACACCTGGCGCTCTCTTCCCGGCTTGCTCTCTCCTCCCACGCTGTGGCAACGGAATGCCCTTCAAAGCCATGGCTCAATGCTCTGGGTAAATGTTTTACGAGACACTAAACAGCCTGTGTCCCGCCCTCAGAGCAAACACCACTGAGAGAACATAATATAATGGTCGCAGAGATATCCTGCGATGTACAATAGTGTCAGCGAACAAGCAGGCTCTATTTCCACATGTCCCTTTAGGGAGAGAAAAAAGAAAAGGGACCCCAAATTTGCAGAGGGTGTGTCTGTGTGAGAGAGAGAGGGCTGGGGAGAGCCGGCAGGAAGGGCTTCTAGAAATAAGCCCTGGTACTAGGGGCTTTTTGTTGTTCTGTTTTGAAGGTAGCATTGTGATAAGCTCGTTGTTCTAATCCCGAGCAAGTCCCAGCTTGCCACGCTGAAAGGTGTGCATGGCAAGAGTTAACAAAGGGGCGAGCCCGCCAGGGTGTCTGTACGCAGCTTCAGCTGACCTTGCCCACATGCAGTATTTCTACCCAGCAGAGAAAATGCAGCTTGAAAAAGGTTTTCATAAACCGTCTTCCACGATAACGAAATCTACACCCCGTTCTCCATACCTGCCCCAAGTTGGTCTCAGTTAAAAAGCAACTTTGCTGCAAACCAGAAGTCTCGCATTCCATTCAAGTTAACAATTACTGTACAACTGGAGGGTCACAGAAACCTGCTGGCTCCCAGTGATTCGCATGCCCAGAATGTCAGGTGCCTCCTGGCACCAGCAGGGTTAACTGGAGGGAGTTGGGATCACCTGTCCACCTGCCCCTACAGGAAGCACCTCTGGAGACTGGCAGGGTCCTGGCCCCGTTGGGCCAAACACACCTACCTGCTTGCTGAGTGCCGAGAGGGACGGTCTGAGGAAGCAGAGTTACCTCGCCCCATGAGCCCTGCTCACCAAAGGAGACCAGGAGAAGCAGCCAGAGTTTGCTTTGGCTTTGGAATCACACACACACACACACACACACACACGCACGCACATGCACAAACACACACACACACACACAGAGGCACACAGGTTAGGCAAATAGGAACAGCTATTCTCTCATCCCCACCCTGACCTCAGTCTCCAAGAGCACTCACAGTTCTGCATTTCAGACGTTTAAGATGTCTGGTCGAGTGGAAAGGAAACTGAAGGAAGGACTTGAGATCACGGTTTTTCTACGCTCCAGCTGTGTGACCTTATGCAAGTACCTTGACCTCTCTGAGCCTGTTTTCTCATCTATGAAATTAAAAAATCAAGAATTCTAGGAGGTATCTTTTTTTTTTTTTTTTTTTTTGTGGGTACCGGGGGGTCGACCTCAGGACCTCGCGTGCCAGTAGGCGCCCGTGCCACTGAGCGATATCACCGGCCCCTTTTTCGTATGTGGGATCCGGGAGTCAAACTCGGGCCCTCGCGCCTGCCGGGCAGGCGCTTAAGCCGCTGAGCCATCTCACCGGCCCCTCTAGGAGGTATCTTAAAGAACTGACAGCTCTCCAATGCTAAGCAGAGACATCCTTTACGTCTCCAAAGCAGAGCCTGAAGAGTCTGCCTTTGTGTCCCTACCCTCCCTACCTTTTGTGTAAGGGTTTCATCTTATTTTCAGTTTCCTTGGGTTACAGAAGCTCTGGGTTAGTTCTGTGACTAAAAGCAGCTGACTCAACTTCTCCTGGGTCAGATTGACTAATCTGTCTTGGGTGGGTATCCAAAATGGCCGCTTATCTGCCTTTATCTCCCTGCTCAGGGGCATGGGACAGGGCCAGGCAGCCCTGGGCTGTGAACTCCTGGGCTTGCACAACCACTCTTCTCTTGTGCCCTCTAACACAATTAGCCAACCCGGTTGGCCTGGCCGCTCCCTCCCTCCTTCCTCCGCCTGGCCTCCCTGAGAGCCTTGGGGAGCGCGGTGCATGTGTCCCGTGTTGCTGTGACACACCACCAGCCTGGTGTGGCTTCAGGTGCTGGTGTCAACCAGATTCCACAGCAAAAGGAACTGAGGTTCAGAACCCAGAACAGACCCCACTGTGGCCCAGGCCATCCTGGCTGGCAGCCTGGCGCTGAGGCTGGGACTTCCTGCCACCCACCCCCTTCCAGACACCCCTGCCCAGGCTCAGGAGTCCCCGCCAGGTCTCATCCGTGTCCGGTGACACAGTCCCCGTGGACAGTCCTGCTCCTCTTCCTTGCTCCCCCTGAGCTGCTCAGCCTTTCACTCTCAATTTTAGGGTCTGTCTCAGCCTCTGAAACCCCATTCCTGGCCACTCCTGACCACTCCTGTCCCTTGAAGCCCTTCCAGTCAAACCCAAGAAAGGTGAGTCCCCAAAGTGGCGCAGTAAGTGGAGGGGTGATTGTCCCTCCACAGGAGCTTCTGCGCTCACTTGGGGTGGGGGCATCGACCCACCCTGGCACGTGGACTCTCCGGGCTCCCGATCCCTGGAGCACTGGCCTCCACCTCCTCCTACCCTCTCTGTCTGGGAACTTACCTGGATGCTGATGGAGAAATGTAAAGACCTGATATCTGGATCGATAGCAAGGCTGAGGGTGGTGGTGCATGGCAGCCCACACCTGTAATCCCAGCACTCAGGAGGCTGATGCAATAGGATCCCAAGGAGTTCAAGGCCAGCCATGAGACCCTGTCTCAATGCTCCCAAGATATCCCCAACTCTTTTCTTTCCTTTCTTTTTTGAGACAGGGTCTCACTATGTATTCCAGGCTGGCCTTGAACTCACTATGTACCCCAGGCTGACCTCAAACTTGCAGTGATCCTCCTGCCTCAGCTTTCCAAATTCTGGGATTATAGGCGTGCATCATCACCCCTGGCTCTACTTTTTATTTTAATACAGGGTCTCAGGGTCTTGCTAATTCACTAAATTGCTCAGGTTGGGCTTGAATTTGCTACACTCCTGCCTCAACCTCCCCAAGTGCTGAAATTATAGGCATGGGCCACCACATCTGGCTTTTTTGCATTTTTTAAAATTGAATAAGAAAAATGAATTATAAAGACAAGCTAGCAACTGAGCTAGCTATTAAACCACACCAAAATAAAAAACAAGCACTGCTCATGAAGTGTGCGGAATAACCATGAGCTTGACATAGCAGGTCTCATTCGGTTGCATCAAACAGGTCAAAAGACAGAGAATCTAGGTGGGTCCCCCGGAGCTCACACTCACAGCCCAAGCCACATTTGCATCCCAGGCATGGCGTGGTCCACTCACCCTGGAATTGGTCTGTGCCTACATTAAGGTTCTGGCTTTGTCTTGTGCCTCTCTAACATGTGTTACAGCCCTGTTCTCCTCACCCCTCCTCCTGGCTTCTCACCTCCCCACTCCCTTCCCTCCACCTTCTCTTCTGATCCCTACAACCATCTGCGCCGTTCACTCCCCATCTGCTGACCAACTCTGACCTGGGGCCCTCCTCAGACCACAAAACCCAACGAAGAAGTGTGGGTTCCTGCACTTCGGTTAAACATTTTTGGATCATTTTTTCCTGTGGTCACAAATTTGATATTTGATTTAAAACCCTGTAGGCTATGTTAAGACACCCTGTGGGGTTTTTTTCACCACTTTTTTTCCTTTTTTGTATTTGTTTGCTGTTGTTGTTTTGTGTTCTTTTTTGAGGACTCCCTGTGTTCTGTACAGCGCTGGGATGCTACTGTATCCACGATGCTCTCTCACACTGCTCGTGGACTAAATTATTATATATATTCCTGAGAAAGGACCGTACTCCTGCGCTATCTAAGTGGTTTCCAGTAACACTTCCCGCCTCCAGCTACACATTTCTAAGCTGCGTTTTTGCTCTGCTGTCATTGGTATGTCAGGTAAAGGTGTACCCCAGAATTTTCAGCTACAGAGCTCTGATGGGGCAGAGTAAGAACCTGAAGAGGTTGGTGTCCTGTGCCCCCGGCTGTTTCAGAGCATGCATCGGCTTTAGGGGCCACTTCTACCCTGGGAGTCTGCGGGGCCAGCATATATTCGGCCTGGTGAATGGTTTCAGATTCTGCAAAGGCTCTCGAGCTCCCTGGACACGGGAAGAGAAGGGGCGTGGAGACGTGGAGAACACTCTCGAGCTTCCAAAGGCCTGGGAACTCCTGTAGGTCACTTAAACCCCTCGAATCTCTGGAGAGGGCTTTGGAAAGAGCCAGGAGTGTGGGCTCACAAATGGCTCACTGCCCAGCCAGGCCTCAGCCCAGACTGGAAGGAAGATTCTAGAAGCCTTTGGTGTTCTCCCAAGTTGCCCAAGCAAGGAGAGGCTGGAACACGTGGCAGAGCACATGAGGGATCTACACTATCTAGAGCTGTCTTTCTTTCACCGGAAACATCATCTCCTAGATCAACAGTTCTCAAAGTGAGGTCCCGGGAACCCTAGGAGGTCACCATGACTCTTAATTCACTACACTGACATCTGTGCTAGTGACAAAAAAGGCAACGGTGGGTAAAATCTGCTGCCACTGTAAGAGGCAGTGCCACTAAAGTGGACTAATAATCATGACATTTTCATCACCATGCACTTTAAGGTTTTCTGGTTTTGCTTTGTTTTAGAAACCCAGTTTCCTTAAGAATGTATGTCATTGCTGGACACGACGGTGCATACCTGCGATCCCAGCACTGGAGAGGCTGAGGCAGGAGAGCTGCGATTTCAAGCCCAGCCTGGGCAACCTAGCAAGAACCTGTCCCAAAATAAAAAAATAAAAAGGCCCACGGATACAGCTTATCATGAAGGCCCTGAGTTCTATTCCCAATACCATGTAAATAAATAAATAAATAAATAAATAAATAAATAAATAAGTATTTGATGGGCTGCGAATGTAAATTAGTGATAGAGCACTTGCATAGTGTGCTAAAAGCCCTGGGTTCAATTCCCAGGAATGGAAAACAAAAACAAAAACAAAAAATAAACCCACAATAAGCAGTGTTTTGATAAAGCAGTAAAATATTAATTAATCTCAACCCTAAGGTATATAGAAAGTACAGTAAAGCTCTATTGTGTACCAAATCATGATGGTCGTCTCAAGGAGAAACAGTGTATTACTGAGCTGCCGGCGCACTAGCCACTTTGTTTTTTTTTTTTTTTTTTTTTGTGGGTACCAGGGGGATGACCTCAGGACCTCGCGCGCCAGCAGGCGCCCGTGCCGCTGAGCGATATCACCGGCTCCTTTTTCGTATGTGGGATCCGGGAGTCGAACTCGGGCCCTCGCGCTTGCCGGGCAGGCGCTTAAGCCGCTGAGACATCTCACCAGCCCGCACTAGCCACTTTGGACCTAGAATGTCATTTGTACTTGAAAGAACTAACTATGGTTACTTAGTCTTGGATATTTGATGGACGTTTTCTAGAAAATGAAAAAAAAAAAAAAAAAAAAACACCAGGTGTGGTAGCACGTGCCTGTAGTCCCAGCACTCTGGGAGGCTGAGGCAAGAGGATCACAAATTCAAGCCCAGCCTGGGTAACTTAGCAAGACTCCATCTCAAAATAAAAAATAAAAAAAGCTCTGGGAATGTAGCTCAGTGAGAAGGTTCTGGATTCAATCCCCAGTACCGGAAGAAAGGAAAGGAGGAAGAAAGGGAGGGGGGAGGGTGGGAGGGAGGTTGTCACTTCAAAGTGCACAACTGACAGTATTTATTTCCAATGCTGAGTACCAGCTTTCAAGTAGAGTGAAAATTTGGGGAACTTGCATACCACCATGAGCTGGCCGACCGGCCAATAATCAAAGGTTTCTCTGATCAGCTGTGACAGGAACAAATTTTAATACAAATTTTAATAAAATTTTACATAATGAAATATGTCAGTAATTAGAAGATCTTTCATAACTCAGTAAACCAATATTTTCCAAATGAGCAATGCATGATGTTGCAGAATCACATCAATATGGTTAGAAATATAGTTATTTCTCAATTAAAATGTTATTTATGTTAACATAAAATTTAACTATTGTTAAAAGAACTAATAAATATTTTAATTAATCTCTAAAGCAATAAATATCAATGGATACAACCCACATAAACAAAAGCAGGATAGATTCCTCAATAATGATGAAGGACATAAAGACAGGGTTGCAACATTTAGCAAATAAAAGTGATATGTTGGTACACTATGTTCTGTGCAACATTCAGGATATACTTACACTAAAATTTCTATTGTGAAATTTGTATCTCATTGGATATCCCGAATTTTATCTGCTTCAGATATCTAGAGCCTCAAAAAGTTGAGAAACACTGTACTAGACCATTCCCCTTGTATGTGTGCAGAAAATACTAATACAAACATTTATTAGGCACCTCTTGTATTCCAAAAATCTATGTGGCAAGTACTACTTCAACCTCTGTTTCCTCACACAAGAAACAAGGGGAGTTAATTATTAGTGGATGGGAAGATTGGAACCCAACCAGATTCCAAAAATCTCAGCTCATAACTAATTATTAGGTTTATACTGCAGACTAAATAATGGAGATTCCCAAAGATGATTGGCCTTTCCACATGTACAAGGTATGTTAAAATATGCTGAGTGTTTAAATAAAAAATTATTATAGTAAAAGACACATTGCCATTAACCCCTCTCAAAATACTCTCCCTTACTTCTAACACATATATCCCATTATTCTTGCCATTTTCTGAAGCAGTTAATAGCTTACATTTTCAGCAATTTCCACCCAATAAAAACATTAGTGTTTCCTTATCCACCTTTTTCACCAGAAATGGCACCAGGCGACTTCTGGTTCTTCCCCAAAGTCAAAATGACTATAAAATGTAAACAGTTTTAACCTATTCAGGACATTGAGACAACCACAATAGCACAACTGAAGACATGAAAGAGTGTTTCCAGAACAGCTTCAGAAAGTGGCAAGAATGATGGGATAAGTGTGTTTGAAGTGAGGGAGAATATGGGGGAGGGGGAGGTAATGGCATTGTCTATTCCTGTAATAACGTTTTAAAAAAATTTAAACATTGACCATATTTTTGCACATCGCATTTGAATCTCAAATTTTAGTAAATGCATTTCTGTTGCTCATCTCTGGGTCTCACATTGTAGCTGCATATTCTGCTATGAGCACAGGAGAGAGGCTGTAAGTACTGTGTGTCAGGGAAATGCATCCAGCACTTCCATCAGCATTTGCACTTGGAGCAAACCAAGGCCACCCAGGCTTGACAACAACGTTGTTCTGGGCTGGGGATCCCAGTGCAGAGCAACCGAGCACAGACACTGTGAAGCACCCTTAACTGGAAGCCACTGGGAGCCTAATGCTGCTAGACTCATCCTTGAGAGTGGTTGGGAATTCCTCCAAATGGATCTGTACCAACTGAAGCAAATGCTGTTTTTCACAAGGTCATGACCCAGGCCACTGAGTCTATTTAATGAGCGTGGGCTCAACTACCAACAAAAGAGGGAAAGCTAGTTGATGAGCCAGTGTGGAAGCAAGGATATGCCCTCTACTGTGCTGAGTAACCTGCGAATACAAAAGTGAATTTGCTTGCAGCCAATTAGGGGAGGGGGCTTCTTCCGATTACTAACTGCTGTTATGTCATGTGAAGGGTGCTAAGTATGAGGGAGGGAGACTCATCTTTTACAATGGAAGGATTTCAGGGAAGAGTTATTTTTCATATTTTTTTTATTTATTGTAAATGTGGATTTTTTTTGGGGGTGTACCGGGGGTCGACATCAGGACCTCGCACGCCAGCAGGCACCTGTGCCGCTGAGCGATATCACCGGCCCTTTTTTCGTATGTGAGTACCAGGAGTTGAACTCAGGACCTCCCACTTGCCAGGCAGGCGCTTATGCCACTGAGCTACCTCACCAGCCCTGGATTTTTTTTTAAACTGGTATTCGAACTCAGGACCTTGTGCTTGCCAGGCAGGCGCTGTGCCATTAAGCTATATCCCTGGCGTGGATTTTTATTAGCGGCGAGGCACACTAGATTACATAACAGCAGTTGTGTACATGGAAGCCAAGGGCTTTGAATATTAGTCTAGAGGAGAGAACAGGACAAGAGGAGAAGAAAAAAGGCCAGCTCACAGGGGAAAGATGCCGAAACGGGAGGGTGAGGTAATTAAGGGGAGGTGTATTTTGGAAGCCAAGACTTGGTGCCAGCCTTGAGTACAGGCTTATTAGAGTGGGCTGGGGAAGTCCACGGGCAGACACTTGGCCGACGGGCACAGGACAGAAAAGTAAGAAAAACCATGACCTTGACATGTGTCCTGGACGCACGGCAGTGCCGCTGCTGAGTCGGATACTGGCCCAGCTGTGCCCGTGGTTGGACTCCCCAGCTCAGACCCTTTATTTGCCCATGAAATCTGGATCCCACAGTGCTGACAGGAATAGCAGCCAGAGGAAAAAGGAGAACAAGCTGAGATGCAAGCACAGCTCCCTCCTTAAATGGCTTTGTACCACCAAGGATTTTCACAGCTTTCCCCTTCAAAATGCCTCCCGAGTTTATTTTGTTTTGTTGTGGTGCTGGGGATCGAACCCAGGGCCTCACACATACCAGGCAAGTGTTCAACCGCTGAGTACACCCACGGCCCTGGTTTTGTTTGTTTTTTGTTTTCTTGAGACAGGGTCTCACTGTGTGGCGCAGGCTGGCCTCAAACTCCCGGGCTCAAGTGATCCTCCTGCTTCAGCTTTGCAAGTGTCTGGGATTACATATGTGCACCACGGAGTCTGGACTTTGTGGTTGTGACTGCTGAACGTATGTCAAGCAGAACTCAGCCCCAAACTGTAACCCATCAGGTTCCCAAAGCCAAGACGGAAGCCACTCACTGACTCTGGATCCAAGGGCTCGCCTTCCACTCTCAGGGCATGGGGTCCTGAGTCCCGGCCTGCTTTGTAGTGTCGGGATAGGAAGGTGACAGAAACAAGTGTCCTGTCTGCTCCCCAGCAGCTCAGCTACTTTTCCCCATCGTCGGTGCTAACACACAGCATGGAGCTCTTCCCCACTGTGCTGAGCTGCAGGCCCCGTGGCCTTGCGGAAATGAAGCAGTTGCACGGTGGTGCATCTGCACATGGAGCGGTCAGAGCCAGATGGTAAGCACTGTGGGCTCTGTAGGCTGTCCAGGTTCTGTTGCATATTTTTTTTTCTTTCTTTCTTTTTTCTTTTTTGGTTTTTTTGAAATGGAGTCTTGCTATGTAGTTAGTTCAGGCTGGCCTTGAACTCACTATGCAGCTCAGGCTGCCCTCGAACTCACAGTGATCCTCCTGCCTCAGCCCCTTGAGTGCTGGGATTACAGACGTGCACCACCATGCCCAGCTCAGTTGCATATCTTCCTTCCTCCTGTATCCCCCAACTTGTTTAAAATATAAAAGAGGGGCCGGTGAGGTAGCTCAGCGGCGTAAGCGCCTGCCTCGCAAGCGCAAGGTCCTGAGTTCAACTCCTAGTACCCACGTACAAAAAAAGGGCCAGTGATATCGCTCAGCGGCACGGGCACCTGCTGGCACACGAGGTCCTGAGGTCGACCCTCGGTACCCACAAAAAATAAATAAATAAATAAAAGAAAATCTTAGCCAGCAGAACATACAAAGCCAGCAGGCCCTGGATCACTGATTCCTCATTTAAAGCACTGCCTGGCGAGCTTACAGACCTGACTTTTGGGTTACATCACAGGTAGACATTACATGAAATGACAGCTGCCTACCCCCATCTGACCTGCCCCGGATCTGCATACTCTACGCGGGGAATCACTGCATCTTTGGGCTGGGGTGTAGCTCAGTGGTAGAGTTCTTGCCTAGACAGCATACAGAAGAGCCTGAGCTCAAGAATCAGCTGTGGATATGGTGGAGGGTTAAACCCTAAAACAGCGGTCACACTAGGAAAATTAGACAAACAGGTCTCAAAATAAGCCAGGAAGGCTGAGGGTTTAAATCAGTGGGAGAGAGCTTGCCTAGCATGTGTGAGGCCCTGGGTTCCATCTCAAGCACTGCAAAAAGTAAAAATGCCAGGCAAGGCAGTGCACACCTCTAACTCCCATGGGAGGCTGAGGCAGGAGGAGCACAAGTTCGAGCCTACCCTGGGCAATGTAGCTACTTAGTGAGACTCTGTCTCTAACCCTACTCCAGCCCTAAGGAAAAAAAAAAAAAAAAAACAAAAAAAACGAAGGCCTGGGGATGTAGGTCAGTGAGAAGGCCTGGGTTCAATCCCCAGTACCACAAAAAAATAAAATAAAACATAAACTAAACTTGAATATTTTTTAATCTGCTTGTTTTCATTGAGAACGTATGTGTTTGCATTTTTATTTAAAGGTAAATGATCCATATGTAACACAAAAAAACCCCTAGAAATGCCCTTCAATATAGCTTAGTGCACAAATGTTTACACTTAAGGAAACTAGGACCTACTGTGGTTAAATGAAATATTTCAAGTCACATACTAATTGGCAGAAGAGTTAGGGCCAGAAACTTAGTTTCCTGAATTCCAAATTAATTCTACTTTTCTACTTTATAGTACACTTCCATTTTAGTACTAAAAATTCAACTCAATAAATACTTACAAAATATTTCCGACTCTTGCCCATAAAATCTTTTAGTCTCACTGCAAAAAGGCACACACACAAAACCAATATGTCCTGTCCGACATTGTTATGTAATTGTATGTCTAAAACAGGACTGTGTAATAAAACTTTCTGTAGCAGTAGAAAGGTTCAGTTATCTTTGATGTTCAATACATGGCTTTTTCTTTTTTTTTTTGAGACTGGTCTCACTATGTAGTCCAGGCTGGCCTTGAACTTGTGATCCTCCTGCCTCAACCTCTTGAGTGCTGGGATTATGGCATGCGCCACAGCGCCTGGCAATACAGCCACCGTGCCTTGAAATACACGGCTCTTGAACCTTTGAAATGTGGGCCACCCAACCAAGGAATTGAACACTTAAATTATATTTAATTTTGGCAAATCTAATTTTAAAGAGCCACATCTAGCTACTGACTACCCTATAGGACATCCTAGGTTTAAAAAACACATACCCGTAATCCCTCAGGAGGACTCAGGAGGCTGAGGTAAGAGGATCGCAAGTTCAAGGCCAGCCTGGGCTACATAACAAGAACTTGTCTCAAATACACACACACACGATGGATGGAAAATATGTGACATGTATTCTGTAACTTCTCCTTCTTGTGCCAATGGGAGAAACTACTACTGTTCACAGAACTCATTCCTTCTCGATTCTCTATGCCACCATCTTCCCCTGCCTGGACCAGATGTATAGGATGAACATTATTTGCCATCCCTGATGAGGGTGGCATGGGTGAGCTGGCAGAGGACGCACATGAGCTGAACTCCAAAGGGTGACATTTAGATAGGTGAAGAGGGAAGGACAGGGTTTGGGGTTCCCCGTGGAGAGAACAGCACAAGCTGGGGAGGTGACTGGGGCTCTCTGACCCCAGGACACAGGGGCTGTGGGCTGCGCCTGGAAGGGGGGGCTGCACAGTGCAGAGGGCAGTAAGGGCACAGGCAGTGGGGTGGCTCCACATTAGGATTTTACTATTTCAGGAGTTTGGGCTTTTGAAAGGAGCCTCAGAAAGTATAAGCAGGATAAAGACGAGAAAAATGCATTTGTGAAAGGCAGCTCTGACATCTGGCCACAGACTGGGCTGCATAAAGGACAGAAACATTCGGATCCAGTGGAGGTTTTTGTTTTTCTTTAAGAAAATCACTACTTATTTACAAAAGTATATACAAGTCACAGAAAAACAAACATGAAAAATATTAAACCCGATGCCTACCATTCAAACCTGACCACTGTTGACTTTTTTGTATACTTCCCTCAGGTTCCCCCACCCCCTTCCATGGCTATTGTAATAATTTGAGTATAAAATTATGACTTGGAACAGAATAGGAATGAGATAGTGTTAATAAAAAGGAAATGCCACAAAAGAAATCTTTAAGCATGGTGGCTGGGCGAAGAGGAAAGGTCAGTAGCACCAAGAGACCAGAGTTTGAGATTTGGCTATTCCATTAGGTGTCAACCTTGGCATCTTCGTTTTTAAAATTTTATTTAGTTTTGGTTTTTTGAAACAGGGTCTTGGAATGTAGTTCAGGCTGGCCTTGAACTCACTATGTAGCCCCAGCTGGCCTTGAATTCACAGCTATACGCCTGCCTGGGATTACAGGCATGCACCACCATGCCCAGCTGGCGTCCGCATTTTAGAATTAAGGCACCATCTACCTCAACCTCTTAACCTCCTCTTATAAGTGATTAGAGGCCAAGTGGGACTTTGGAGACACCCCAGCATCATCATCAAGACCTCAAGTGGAACTAAAATGTGTGTATGTATACGCCTGTGTGTACTGTAAGTGAGCATCACATGAAGGTACCGGTGCATATTCGTGAGACAAAAATGGTCCCCTCACATTGAGCTGTATCAGTAGCGTAGAGCCCCTTGCGCTCTGCAGATTTTAGGTATAAAGTAATTACAGTACATTCTGAGCAATGCTGCAAGAAGACTCTTGCTGGGTTCACGGGACATGGAACGCGGAGTGTAAATGGGATCTGTTTTTCACACAGGACTCCACCACGCTAACTGATAGCTTCTTCCTAGGAAATCCCAATCCATCTCTGCACACCATAGGAAAAACAAAATCAAAACCACTGCTAGAGAATACAAAGTATGCTTTCAGGTAGGAAAGCGCAGCACCCAGCCATTAGCCAAGCTAATAAGCAAATGTCTACACCCCAGCTGCCCACATAGGATCTACTCAATTGCAGAGTTTTTAAAAAATACTGGTGCCTGGGCTCCTCCTCAGAGCAATTAACTCAGAAGCTTAATGGTGCCCATACATTAGTATATTTTACAAGTTTGCAAAAGGATTGAAATCTGAAGCACAGGAAGATGCCCCAGTTCAAGGGGGCATAGGGGCAGCGATGGTCCCTGTCCAACCAGGCTGCACCCTGGTGAACCGTTCTGGTCAGTTCTCCAGTGAAAAGAGAGCTGCAGGCCAAACTGGAACCCACTGGTGTACTCTATGATTTACATATAAATTATACATGGTTTCTATCACAGAGTGTAGGTGCTGTCATTTTCAATAAAACTTTTCATCATTTCCAATGAACTGATTTAAAGAACTCCTAGGGACTGTGGCTGGAATGTCCAGACTATGCATTTGCTAAGGATCCCTCAGCCCTCAAAGGAGCTGGTACTTAAGAAGTACAGATCCTGGCCTCTGACTGCCCCAGGTACACGCAAAGGTCTGGGTATGTCCCTGGGACTCGTAGGTTGGAAGCTTAACCTCCAAAGCTATTTGTTAATGTTCCTTGGAGTTAGGGCCTTAGGGAGATAACTAAAATTAGATGAAATCAAAGGGTGGGGTCACCATGACATTCTCAGCTTTATAAAAAGAGGAAGCAAGGCCTGGGCCAGCGCCCCCACAGCCTGTGCGATGCCCCCCACAGCAAGGAGGCGCTCACCACTTATCAACTGAGAGTTGGCACTGTGCTTGTGGACTTCCGGCCTCCAGAACACTTGAGAAATGAACCTCTTCCTTTTATAAGGAACCCTGTCCAGGTACTCAGAGCTACAGACAATGACTAAGATAGGTGTATGTGCCAGTTCTCCCATGAACCAACAGTAGCCTTGGACCAGTTGTATTTAAACTGTATTTGCAGAATAAGAATCTTAACACCTTCTTTATAGCATCATTGTGGAGCTAAAAGCGAGCAGGCCAATTATAGCCAGGCACAGCGGCACATGCTTATATCCCAACTACTCAGGAGGCTGATATAGGGGGATCACAAGTTGGGGCCCAGCCTAGGGAACTCAGCCAGACCCTGTCTCAAAATGAAAACTCAAAAGGGCTGGGGATGTAGCTCCATGATAGAACATCCCTGACTTAATTCCCAATACTGCCAGGAGGAAAACAAAAGCTAACCAGATAAAAAAGAAAATACAAATATACGATCTCGTGCCTGGCACATAGTTAGCACTAAGTCAATGTCAAATCTAGTTGGTTTTGTCATCTCCTTTAGGGTTCCTTCTAACTCCAGCATTTCATGACTCCAAAGTCACCGATGACAGATCACACACTGGAGACACACAGCCAGGTTTAGACCTAGAGGTGCTGCTATGTTCGGCACCCTTTCACTCCAGCCTGGCATCTCCAGCACTTCATTCTCTGCTAAACTGTTCCTCCTGTTATGCTGATCTGGATCTTAGTTTCAAAAGGACGTCACTGATTTTGTAGACATACAGTTTTTGCTATTCTTGATGAAACCAACGGGATTTGCTTGACAGTTATTTATTGGTATCCAATACCAGCACAGGCCCCAGGGAGGAGGGCTGAAGTGAACATGAGGCATTCTGTTTCTGTCTGCCCTGGGTGCCGCAGGTGTGGACACATCTGAGAGGGACCTGTTTTAACCAACGTGCAGCCTTGGATGGTGCCCGGGCTCAGCAAAACTCTGATGCAAGACAATGCCTGGCTTGAAATCCATGTTTCTGGAAACTTCAGCGCTGACATTTATTTCAGTGTCACTCAAGAAATCTGCTACAGATTTCAGCCTCGGAACCTTGGGACTGTTCCCCTGGCTTTCAAGAGCATTAAATATCCTCCTAAAAAGTTTGGAGCCACCACTGACCTGTTATTCTGCCAAAAGACATGTACCTTTTGTTGCTGCTCATACCTTTCTTTTTCCTTGTGCCGGATGGGAAAAAACCTCTTCCTTGTAGGAAGACAGACTTCCTTTGTAGGCAAGTACCCAGTTGCTGCCTTGATATTGGGTGAATTGTGGCTCATATCCACCTTTCTGCATTTTCAGTTTTGAAAATCATTTATCTTGTTGGGTGTATTAGCTATTTTTGCACTGCTGGGACAAAATACCAGACACCCACAACTTAAAGGAGGAGAGGTTTATCTGGCTCACAGTTTTCAGATGATTGAGCCCATGGCTGGCTCACCCCAAGGCGGAAAGGGCATGTAGAAGGGCAAGTTAGAGGAAAGCTGGTTAACCAATGGCAATCAGGAAGCAGAGACACAAGGGAAGAGCCAGGACGAGAACACCCCTTCCAGGCCACACGCCCTGACCCACCGCTTCTCACTAGGCCCCGCCTCTCAAACATGAGAACTTTCGGGGAACATTTTAGAGTTAAACCATAGCATTTGGCAAAAAGCAAGTCATCAAACAACAGGTAGCTAAAGGGACTGCTGGATCTATGAGAATTTTGCCCATGTGAAAAAAATAATTTCAAAAGGGGAAAATACCTTGATCAACAAAATCTACACCAATCTACAATATAATAGTCAAGATTCCAGAAATTTAACACAAGAACAGAATATTAAAACCTATCAGAAAGAAGAAACAAACTACATATAAAGGAAAGCCCATCGCAATCACAGCAGTCTTCTCAACACAAACCCTCAAGTCAAGGAGAGCTTGGAGTGAAGTATTTCAAGCCCTAAAAGAAAACAACCTCCAACCCAGATTTATGTACCCTGCAAAACTATCTTTCAAAACGGATGGAGAAATAAGTTACTTCCATAACAAAAAACACCTGCGGAAATTCACGAACACCAAATGAGCACTCTAAAATGTGAAGGACATTCTAGAAAGAGACAAGAACTACAACTCCATGAACTCCAACAGAATGAATCCATGAAGCAAGTTAAGTAATTAAACAGAGGGGAAAAAGGGGAACCAACAGGGAAATAAGATGACAATGATAAGTCAACACATATCAATTATAACCGTCGATATAAATGGTCTCAATTCACCAATCAAAAGAAACAGACTGGAAGAATAGATCAAGAAGCAAGATCCAACAATATGCTACATACAAGAAACACATTTATTTCAAAAAGAAATTCATAGACTGAAAGTCAAAGGGCAGAAAACAATATTCCATGCAAGAGGAACCCAGAAAAAAGCAGGGGTAGCTATTCTATTGCAGACAAAGTGGATTTCAAGTCAACACTGATTAAGAGAGACAAAGAGGTCACTACATCCTTGTAAAGGGAACAATCCAAGAGGAAGAGATAGCAATCAGAAATATTCATGCACCAAATACCAGTGCACACAACTACATAAAACAAATATTAACAACATGAAAAATCACATAAGCACTAACACAACTATAATGGGGGACCTCAATACCCCACTGTCACAAACAGACAGATCAACTAGACAAAAAATCAACAAAGAAATATCAGAACTAAACCAAACTTTTGGACAAATGGACTCAGTAGATGTCTAGAGTGTTCCACCCCACAACATCAGAATACACATTCTTCTCAGCTGCACAGAGGACGTTCTCCAAAATAGATCACACAGTAGCTCACAGAACATGTTTAAGTAAATACAAAGGAACTGAAATCATCCCATGCATATTATCAGACCATAGAGCAATGAAATTGGAAATCAATGGCAAAAGAAATCACGAGAACATAATGAGCACTTGGAAATTAAATAAAACCCTCCTGAACAACCAATGGGTCACAGATAAAATTAAAGAAATTAGGCAGTTTCTACAATTAAACAGTAATGCCAATAAAACATACCAGAACTTATGGAATGCAATGAAGCAGTCCTATGAGGGAAATTTATAGTGGTGAATTCCCATGGTAGAGAAACAGAATGAGCTTAAATAACCAACTTAATATTGAACCTTAAGCTTCTAGAAAAAGAAGCCCAAAACTCATACAAGGGAGGAAATGATAAAGCTCAGAGTAGAAATTAATGCAATGGAGACTACGAAAACAATGCAAAGAATCAATGAATTGAAGAGCTGATTCTTTGAAAGATTAAATAAAATTGATAAACTCTTAGCCAAACTTATAAAAAAAAAAAAAAGGAAAGAAAAGACTCAAATTCATGCAATTAGGAATGAAAAGAGTGAAATCACAACAGTTCCTACAGAAATCCAGAAGGTCATCAATACCTACTTCAAGAACCTGTATTCTGGTAAGATGCAAAACACAGAAGAAATGGACAGTTTCCTACATACATACGAATTACCAAAGCTGAATCATGAAGATATAAAAATTCTAAATAAACCAATATCAGTCAATGCAATTGAAGATGTAATTAAAAACCTACCAAAAAAGAAAAGCCCTGGCCCTGATGGATTCACTGCTGAATTCTACAAGAAATTTAGAGAAGACCTAATGCCACTCTACTTCTCAAGCTTTTTAATGAAATTGAAAGGGAAGCAAAATAAATAAATAAATTAATTAAATAAAAATAAATAAAGGAAAGCAATACTCTCAAACTCATTCCTGGAAGCAAGCATTACCCTGATACCAAAACCAGAGAAAGATCCTACCAAAAAGGAGAACTATAGGCCTATCTCCCCAATGAACATAGACATAAAAATCCTCAATAAGATACTGGCAAACAGAATGTAGCAAATTATCAAGAAGATTATACACTATGACCATGTAGGATGCTTCCTGCAAATGCAGGGATGGTTCAACATATGCAAATCAATAAAAGTAATACACCATATTAACAGAGCCAAGGACAAACACCATATGATCATCTCCATAGATGCAGAAAAAGTGTTGGACAAAGTCCAACACCTATTCATGATAAAGCCCCAAAGAAAACTGGAATACATGGTCTTTATTTCAATCTGATAAAAGCCATTTATGGCAAACCAATAGACAACATCATACTAAATGGACACAAACTGAAAGCTTTTACTCTAAAATCAGGAACAAGACAAGAATGTTCACTGTCGCCACTCTTATTCAATATAGTTCTAGAAACATTAACCAGAGCAATTAGATAAGAGAAAGAAATAAACGGAAGAAGTTCAATTATCATTATTTGTGGATGACATGATACTCCATATAGAAGACCCAAAAACTCCACCAAAAGAATTCTAGATTTAATAACCAAATTCAGTAACATAGCTGGAAACAAAGTCAACACTCAAAAATCAATAGCCTTGTAAGGTTTGTGCCAATAATGTTTGGACAATTGAATGCTAATGTCTGGTGTCCTGAAAAAATCAATAGCCTTCCTGTACACAAATAACAAACTCATTGAGAGAGAAATTACGGAAACAAAACTTTTCACAATAGCACCCAAAAAAATTAAATATGTAGGAATCAATCTAACAAAGGAAGTAAAAGACCTTTATGTTGAAAATTACAGTACTTTGAAAAAGGAGATTGAAGAGGATATCAGAAAATGGAAAGATATCCCTTGTTTTGGGGTAGGAAGAACTAATATAGTCAAAATGGCCATATAAAAATTGTTATACAGATTTAATGCAATCCCAATCAAAATACCATTAGCATATCTCACAGAATTAGAGAAAATAGTCCTAAACTTCATTTGGAACCAGAAGAGACCTAGAATAGCAAAAGCAATTCTGGGCAGCAAAGGCAAGGCCAGAGGTCATCACAATTGCTGACTTCAAATTATACTACAAAGCTACTGTGATAAAAACAGCATGATACTAGCAAAGAAAGAAAGGAAGATCACAAACAATCAACAACTAGGAGCTCATCTTATTAAAATGCTTTTATGCAGCAAAAGAAACCACCAACAGGGTGAAGAGACAAACCTTACTGTGGGAAAAAATATTTTGCCCACTGTTCCTCAGACAAAGGACTAATGTGTTTTACATAGAAAGAACTCAAAAAGAGCAGACTCCTCAAAATTTAAAGACCCAATCCAAAGATGGGCATCTGAAATGAACAGACACTTCTCAGTTGAAGAAGTAGAAAGAATAAAAATATGAAAAAATGTTCTATATCACTGGCTATTTGAGAGATGCAAGTTAAAACAATGCTGAGATTCCATCTCATCCCAGAAAGAATGGCTATTATCAAGAAATCAACCAATAACAAACGCTGGGGGCTGTGGGGCAAAAAAAGAACCCTTCTCCACTGTTGGTGGGAGTGTAGACCCCCGTACTGCAACCACTGTGGAAATCAGTGTGGAGATTCCTCAAAAAACTAAAACTAGAGGTCCCATTCAACCCAGCTATTCCCCTTCTTGGTATCTTCCCAAAAGAATTAAAAGCACCATACCACAGTGATATATACATACCCATGTTTATAGTGGCACAGTTTGTAATAGGTGAATCTTGGAAATAGCCCAAATGCCCATCAACCAATGAATGGATAAAGAAGATGTTTTGTTTTTTTTTTTTAATTTTAAAGAGAAAAAAACAATCGAAACTATGATACAGAATTTCAAAACAAGATAATAGGAAATTAACAATGGTTAATACATTGTGTATTGTTATCTTCAAAGTAGTTGCTCAGATTACAAGATATAGGCATGCAAAATTGATCAGACAATGTAAGCACAATCTGGTCTTTCCAAGGAACTAAAAGAAATTAGTAGTATAATTATCTTAGCTATCCTGTGTATACATACATATATATATATATTTTTTTTCCTTTTCCCTTCCTTCTTTTCTCCTTTCCCCTGTCCCAGTTGTTCTTTCCTTTTGAGCAGTTTCTTCCCACTTCATAATATCTACTGCACATTTTGGATCTTATTTACTCTTTCAGTTTCTTACACGAGGGAGACAACATGTTTACACATGTGAGTTTGATTTATTTCATTTATGAGTATGGTCTCAAGTTGCATCCATTTACCTATAAAAGCCTTGCATTTATTCTTCTTTATAGCTGAGTAGTACTCCATTCTATAAAAATACCAAGATGTGTTTTTTTTTACAATGGAGTACTACTCTGCCATAAAGAAGGATAAGTTTGAGATCTTTCTAGCTAAACCATACTCTTAAGTGAAATAAATCACACATATGTTTAACTACTGCATTGTTTCTCTGGTGTGAGAAACCAAAAGTGTAAATAAGGACCAAAATGTATAATAGATATTGGAAAATGGAAAGAAAATGTTCATATGGGAAGGGGAACAGGAGAGGGGGGCAGGGACAAAGGAAAGAAGGGACAAAAAAAAAATAGAAGGAAAAAATGTAAACAAAGCTTTTGTAACTAAGGAAGGGAAGAGGGGTTGAAGGGAGGGTAGGGGAATGGGAAAAAGAGAAAGAATCAAGTTATATCATGTACAGGTACAAATTCCATATGATGTATGTTATTATTATGTATATATTATGTATTGTGCATATCTATTATGTATATCTAAAATGTACCAATTAAAAACCCAGAATAACAATAGTAATAATATTAATCACAAAATTTAAAAATTACACATACTATTAAAAAGTGTGGGGGGGTATCCAGTTTGGGATTAGGCTTCAACTCCCTTCTTTTATATCCTACTTAACCCAGTTTTTCCAAACATCAGTTGGGATCCAGAAAACTGAGCTCAGCATCATCTTAGTTATTCCGGGAACGCCTCACTGTAAATCACTGGGTGACTGAATCCACTACCATGGGCTACTGTGAACTGGGTCCAATTAGTCAGACACCAACTCATGGAAAGCTCAGTTTATATTAACATGGTAATTACACATTTGTAAGCTGCAAAGAGCTTCAGGCTTATTTTTGCAGAAGTTGTCTGTACCAATGGCCCACACCTGCAGTAATGCTGATGTTAAATTGGTTCAGGGATCAGACAAAAGGAGAGGCAAAGAGGGAAAGATCCAAACAAGAGGAAAAATGGGATTACTAGATAAAATATGAGAAAAGGGATTCATTAACTCCTACTGTATTTTTAAAATACCACTAAATATGTGAGCTTTGTTTGCTGCTTTTTTTTTTTTTTTTTTTTTTTTTTTTTTTTTTTTTGAGACAGGTCTCCTTATGCTGTTCAGGTTGACCTTGAACTCACTGTGTAGCCCAGGCAGGCTGGCCTTGAACTCGAAGTGATCCTCCTGCCTCTGCCTCAGCCTCAGCCTCCCTGGGATTATAGGCCTGCATCACCACTCCCAGCTTGTTTGCTTGTTGGAGACATGGTCTCATAATGTGGTCCAGGCTGGCCTTGAACTTCTGAACTTCTTGCCTCAGCCTCCTGAATGCTGGGATTACAGGTGTGTGCTACCACGACCAACTAAATATGTCAGTTACGGGCTGGTGATATAGCTCAGTGGCATAAGCGCCTGCCTGGCAAGCACGAGGTCCTAAGTTCGACTCCCAGTACCCGCATATAAAAATAAATAAATAAATAAATAAATAAATAAATAAATAAATAAATAAATATGTGAGTTATGATGTTGCTTTTGAATTCACTCTTTCTTTGGGGGGATGCTGGGAAGCAAATCCAAAGTCCTCCACACAACAGACAAGCTCTCTGGCACTAAGGCTATATCCCTAGACCTTCTAATTTAAAACTTTTTTGGTTAATACTTATTAATTAAATGCTTATCCTTTCATTCTTAAACTGTGCTGGGGCCAGGCGTGGTGGTACATGAGAGAAGCTACTTGGAGCTACTTGGGAGGCTGAGGCAGGAGGATCGCTGTGAGTTCAAGGCCAGCCTGGGCTACCCAGTGAGTTCAAAGCCAGACTGAACTACATAGCACTCAAAAAACAAAAACAAAAACAGAAAAACACACAAACTGTGCTGGGGCAAGGATCATGTGTGAATAATCTTTGTACCCCTCATGCACATGCACTGGTATCTTTCTTAGGGTGGTCTTAGTAGGTAGTAGTAGGCTTATTCATTCGAATCGAGTTGAATTTGGGGGTCTTTGTCTCTGTCTTTTTTTTTTACTGTACAAAGTAAATAGTGACAAATAATGTGATAGGAAAACGTCTCTTCCATTTTCAGAAAAGTTGCTTTTAGAACCTGCCTTCTGGGATTGTGTTGTGTAGCCCAAGGTCATTTTGGAACAGGCCCCTATTGGTAGTTGACTATACAAAAGACAATGATGTCAACTCAGTTGTTTGACCTTTAGCAGTATTCATTCTTCTAGTTTCCTTCATGTGGGCCACAGGAGTTGTGCAATTCTAAAGAACTTGCCCTAAGTCTGCCTGTGGGGTGCTGGGGGTGCTGGGGATGGAACCCAGGGCCTTGCTCATGTTGGGCAAGCGCTCTACACTGAGCTACATCCCAGCTCTTTTTATTTTGAGACAGGGTCTCACTAAAACTAAGGTCCTCCTCCCTCAGCCTCCCAAGTACCTGGGATTGCAGGGCTCGCCTTGGCGCCCAGCCAAGTCTGCTTTCTTGAAATGAAATGCTGTGATGGTGATTTCCCAAAAGGTGTAGCTTCTTCTCTAGGGATTCTTAGGGAAATTTGTTTCTGAGAGCTCTGTGGTTTCACTAATAAGTTTTAATTCAGGAAGATGAAGAGCCACGTGCTAAAGGAACACATTGGGCAGCTCACCTTTTCAAAGGATCTTGCATTTTCAATTTGTAGATTAAACAATATCCACATCTGAATTGATTAACTGACTTGGGATGGAAATCTAGACTATGATTAGTAGGGAAGAGTCAGGACTCAAAATGTTTTACTATTTTATTCAAAATTCCCATGAGGGACTCTACAGCACCCCTACACACCTTTCCTGGGGATCCCCACCATCTGACCTCTGAAGTCCTTATGTGCAAAAGGATATGTACTTCCTGTGGTTTGACAAAAATCAGGTAACGACTTGCACGCTAGCTTTTTTTAAGTACATGCCCGCAGCACATAACGTTTACAGTCCTCGTGTGGAGCTGGCACGTGTACATAACATATCTTCATTCCTTTTATCAGGCCCTTCTCCCCTCCCTCCATCTCTTGACCCCCCCTCCCATTCGAGAAACATCTACCTCCCTACTTCATATTTATATCTTTTATTTCTAAGAGCAATGGCCAATGAGGTCAGAAGAAGTTCACAATAAAAGCTCAGATTTCCTTGTATCACTTATGACTGGTGAATCTGTTTGCCTCTGTATGGAGGAAGCAAATCAGTCTTATCACAGACTGGGGCAAACATTTCAAAAAGAAAAAAAGATTATGGATCTGTTAAAAAGATCTATCTAGGTCTGATTATTCCCTACTCTCAAAGACCTCTCAGAAAATGACCATGACACTGGGCATGGTGGGGCATGCCTGTAATCCCAGCACTTGAGAGGCTGGGGCAGGAGGACTGCGACAAGTTTGAGGCCAGCCTGGGCTACACAGTAAATTCATGGCCAGCCTGAACTACACAGCAAGACCCCATCTCAAAAAAAGAAAAAAGGCCATGTCAATTCACTGTGACTAAGAAACTAGCAAGCTTGGGAATGCCAAATCAGTGAAATTGGGATCTCCCTTCCATGTGTGTGCGCTACATGCACAAATTTCTGAATCTTTCAGCTCAGTTGCTGGTCAAAGTACCTTAGCTTAGGGGGTTTGTTTGTTTGTTCGTTTTTTGGTGCTGTGCAAAGAACCCAGGGCCTCACATGCTAGGCAAGCACTCCACTGCTAAGCTACATCTCAGTCCTGTTTATTTTTATTTTTATTTTTTTATTTTGAGACAGGACTTACTAAGTTGTTAAGTTGCCCAGGCTGGCATGGAATTTATGATCCTCCTGCCTCAGCCTCCTGAGTAGCCTTTGGGCAGGGAAACCACCTACTGACTGGACCCATGACCAACCTTCCCTGATGTATCAGGAAGGGAAGAACAGGAAGTGGTCCCACTGGTGGACAACCCCTTGAGAGAGGCTGACCACCTTCCTGCAGGATGTCGGGTGAAGGAAATTATAAGAACATAGATTTGAGGAGAGTACAAAGGAGTCACATGAGAACCAGAGCTGGGATCCACCTCCAGGAAATGATGCTGACAGAGAAGGAAAGTTTTCTCTCTGAGCCACAAAAATATCTGGTCATCAGTTTAAAATCAATCTCTTTAAGAAGTTTTAAAGACTTTTCCAGCCAGAGTTGTGGTGCCTGCCTGTAATCCCAGCACTCAGAAAGCTGAGGCAGGAGGATGGCAGTGAGTGAGGCCAGCCTGAACTACATAGTGAGACCCTGTCTCAAAAAACCAAAAAGATTATTTTGGAAAAAACAAAAGAATGCCTGATTCAGAGCCCTCTCACGTGGGGGCCTCTGGTATCTCACACTGGCAGCTCTGAGTGCCCACACCTCTTATTCCTGGTATCCCCACCTACTTGTCACAAGACCATCATGTAGTGTCACCAAAAAAAACTAGTTTTTCTTTCAATGTTAGAAACCTAAATGCTATCTGTAGTAAGCATAGTTTCTATCAGTTCACTATTTTTCAAAGATCATTCATTTTTTCTAACTTTAAAAACTCAACTCCCCTCCCCTCCACCTCCCAGCAAAAAGAGAAAGTCCATGTACTCTGTGACAAACAGGAGGTAGGGAACATTTGGGGATTACCAGAGAAAAGCTGTGTGTCACTGAGCCTGTGCCTCCCTAAGCTCCATCCCAATTCTAGGCCTGGCAACGTGTGCGCACTGCGGGGACGGGGTGGGTGTGCAGGGCAATCAGTGACATTCAAAACACTACCGGAAGAGCTCACCAGGAGGCATTTCCGTGGAAATCGGTATTAAAAGAGTTTGAATGAAATCATTCCAAAAGAGTTCTCACTGTTTGACCGTGGCGGTCCCTTGGGGACAGGGGTGCTTACAAACATACAGGGCACTTTGGCCTCATGGTAAACTAAGCAAACACAGGAAGGGTGGGGCTCAGCATTTGGATGTCACCTGCTGGTCTCCTCCACCCCTAGATGACGCTCTCTTGAGCCCCAGTGAAGATGAAGCAGCTTCCACTTACCAAACCTCAGTGAGCCAAGGGATTGCTGAGCTCTGCTGGGTGACCAGGCGCAAGGTGTCCTTCGAACTCCTCTGTTCCTTGAGCTGTGAAACAGAAAAGAGGTTGCTACTGAGCAAAGCCCAGAAAGAGGAGCCTGCCGATCAGGACCCCTGAGAGGAATGGAGGGGAGGAATAAGACCCAACGCAATGTTTCGCTGTTACCACGCATCTTTGTCTGTGTGTGGAGGCACAAGGAAAGCTGTATAACTGGACACTGTAGGAAATTTCCACCAGCCCATACATACATGGAAGAAAGAGGACACATCTTTTGGCCAGTTTTGCAAGGCTACTCAGGTTCATATCAACTCAGTGACATTCAAGGAAAAAAAAATTTTACTCTGACAGGGACGAGGAATGGGAAGGGGAAGCTCAGAGGTTTGACCAGCTGCTAAAACTCAGCTCTGCTACTTGGTAGTTGGACGATACTGGGCATTTGACTCAACTTCTCTGAGCATCCTTTTTCTCATCTAATACGGGCCTGTCATTCCCCATCTAGACAGATATGAAGCTCTTGGGGCCTGGCACAGAGAAAATGCTCAGCAAAGAGCAGCTATGATTATTATATCCACATAAAATACTTTCTGAGGGCTGGGATGTAGCTCGGTGGGAGGGTGCTAGCCTCTCATGCACAAGGCACTGCAAAAACAAACAACAGGGAGAATTCTTTCTATAGAGGCACACTGAATTATGGTCTTTCAGGGTACACTGCGAGTGTTCAAAATTGTTTTAAGTATTTTATTTTTATTTATTTATTTATTTTTTGTGGGTACCGGGGGGTCGACCTCAGGACCTCGTGCACCAACAGGCACCCGTGCTGCTGAGCGATATCACCGGCCCCTTTTTCGTATGTGGGTTCCGGGAGTCGAACTCGGGCCCTCGCGCTTGCAAGGCAGGCGCTTACACCGCTGAGCCATCTCACCGGCCCTGTTTTAAGTATTTTAAATGTTCCTTCACCTTTAGGAACTCTTTACACTTGGACTTGCTGCCCATGCAAAACTAATATTCCCTAACTATTCAGCTTCATATTTAAGTAAACCTATTTGACTAGTTAGGTTCTGTATGGTGGATTCTATTATAATGCTATTCCTCCAAGAAGGGTTCTTACTCCTGCCCCACCAAGAAAGACCACAACCTACCGCTTGGGTAAGAAATACTGAGTCACGCTAACTCCTGTTCCAAAGTTCTCCCCAGCGCAATGGCCAAATTAACTAAAGCCGAGCTTTGGATTAACATAGTGCAGGAACTTTGGCCCACAGAAACTTGGCATTTGACACATTTCTCTGAGTCCAACCTTGCCACAAGTGCCGGTTTCAAGGGTAATAAAGGACCTAGCTGTTTGCTGACAGCCCACAGAGGTGGTGCCGTGTCGTTATGCAGCTTTCACCTCTCCCGTCCACTGAACCCTTAGAAAGAAAGTCTGCAGCCCATGTGTCAGCTTTTGGGGTGAACAGAATGAAAGAGTATGTATTTCCAACCTGAAAAGCACCACAGTTCTACTTGGAGTTCTGACATATCACTTTCTCAAGAAACATGAATATGGTCCCAAGATCAAAGAGCCAAGAAAGGAGATCAGGTGTTTGAGCAGGTGCATATTATGACCATCCAGCTTAAGCCTCAGAGAACAAACTGCTCTCCCTGATGGCTCTGGGCTTCCTTTTATTGACATGTTATAAAACAGGAATCAGACATAAGGAAGAAGCCACAGAACCTGAGAGAGCCCATGCCCCTGCCTGTTATGGGCTACTCAGTGCCCTCAGCTAATCACACGCTAACATCCGAATCCTCAGTCTCCGAGAATGTGTTCGGAGAAAACGGCTTTAAAGAAGCGATGAAGCCTACATGAGGTCGTGGGTTGGGCCCTCATGTGACACGGCAGGTGTCCTTATAGGAAGAGGTTGGACCTAGACTGAAGGAAGGACATATGAAGATACATGGCCCTCAACCAGCCTAGGGGAGAAGCCTCAGGAGAAATCAAACCTGCTGACACCTCCACAAAAAAGAGAAAACAAATCCGTATTGTTGAAGCCACCCACGCAAACTATGGCCGTGGCTTGATTGTGTTGATGGCCCTTAAGTTTGCAATCCCTGGGCGGAGCCAGTGCAATGTGACACTCAAAACCATCCACTACTCACGCTTGCAGCAAATATGCCAGTTGAACACACACAAAAGCTGTGGCCAGTGCCAGGTGCTGGGAGCAGCAGCAGTGGATGAAATGGACATGCTTTCTGCTTTCATGGTCTTGAGGTCTGGATAATGAGTCCCAGTACTGAGCTAGGCTAGAAACACCAAACTGCAAAGACAAACTCAGCAGGGCATGGTGGTGCATGCCCGTAATCCTAGCACCCTGGGATGCTGAGGATGAGAAGATAAGTTTGAGCCCAGACTGGGCAACTTAGCAAGACTATCTCAAAAATTAAAAGGAGTTGGGTGTGGTGGCACACACTTGTAACCCCAGTACCCAGGAGGCATAGGCGGGAGGATCACCATGAGTTCAAGACCAGCCTGCACTACAAAGCAAGACCCTGTCTCAAAAAAACAAAAAAAAAAAGGAAAAGGAAAAAAGCAAAAAGACAAAGCCATTGCCCTCCAAGAAGGTGCAGGTTAGAGAGACGCAGAGTTGGGACCAGGTCTGCCTGGCTAATCAAGGAAGAGGTGAGCCACATCCTAGAGGATGAGTAAGTTTGCCCCACAGATCAGCATGAAGGATGAGGACAGGACATGACATTTTCCAGACAGAAAGAACAGCCAGTTCCTGGGTACAGGGACACCAGGAGCATGGCACCTTGGGAGAATGACATTGGGTTGGGCTCAGCCAGACTGGGGGTGGGCAGGGGAGGGCAGCAGGGCTGCAGCGAAATAAGCACAAGCCAGGTGCCCACGTTTGGTTACACAGGGACCCACCGGGGGATTTTAATCAGGAAGGCAGCGTTCCCAGAACTACACGCTAGTAGGAGCATTCTGACCACGATGCAGTGAATGCGACAAGCAGGATGACCTGTCAGGGAAGGCTCAGGCAGCAGCCAGAGAAACAGACCCAGAATGCTTCAGCCACAGCCACAGGTGACAGGCAGATGACAGCCCTTGGCTTTTTAACCTGGGAGCAATTTGATCAATGAGAAAATGCATTTTTCAAGTAACTTAATTCTACTTTCACATCAGAAAATTAACCCCACTTCTTTTTACTTATTAGGATCACATGTGACTGTGTCTGTTTCCTCATATTTTCCTCAATTTATAAAGTTGGTCAATAATAGCACCTTCCTCCCCAGAATACCTTGGGTTAACCAGGGCTAGTACTTAAGTCCAATATATGTTAATTAAAGCAGAAGTAAACATTAAAGAACAAATGAGAAATAAACGATTGTGCCATTAATGGCAGTTTCCTTCTCAGTGAATATGAGCCAGATTCAAACAGCAAACACAGCCACAAAAGGTAAGACCTACAGGGTCGTCTGGGGATGAAGCTGGGTTTGACAGAAGTCTCTCCAGACCCCTCACACAGCCGCCTACAAAAATGCCAAGCAGTCTCGTGGATTTCAGGACTGGGGGGAGACCAACTGCACACGAGCACAAGAACTATCTAGAGAGATGGAAATGTCTAATTCTTGCTTGGGGCAGGGTTTTCACACCATATATAGTTGTTCAAAGGCATCACTAAAAATGCGTGAAATGTATTATATGCAAATTATACATCAATAAAGATGGAAGGGAGGAAAAAGGGGACTCTATGGGTAACAGAGCTGGGCATGGTGGTATAATCCCAGCACTCTGTAGGCTGAGGCAAGAGAATCGATAGTTCAAGTTCAGCCTGGGCTACTTAGCAAGTCCCTGTCTCCCCCCAAAAAGAGAGAGACAGAGACAGAGACAGAGAATGTGCTGGAAATGTCACTCAGTGTGAAGGCCCTGGGTTCAATCCCCAGTACCACTAAAAAAGGGGAGGCATTTATATTCCAAAGAGAAGGGGTAAATATTTGCATGAAAGAACTTGCCTTAAAAACATTGAATTTCTAAACTCGTCCTCTCTTGAAATGGATAAAATTTGTTAGGAACGCAAAAAAGCTTTTTTATGCAAGAAACATTTTTGAAACTGTCTGAAGGCTTCACCCCTCATGTCCTCCGTCCAAAGGACAGCACTTTTCCACCTCTGGACTCGTTGGACAAGCTACCCTCTTGCAGCTTTGATATATCTTATTTCCTGAGCACAATGGTGGGCAGTTAGTAAGCTGCATGGGAAGGAGCTCAGAGAGCAGGCCCAGCAGGTCGGTCTGCCGCTCTGAGGGTACATACACCCCCAGGGGCTGGAGCCAGTGTCAGGTCACTAAAGAAAAGGGGCTGTGACCAAAGAATGTGGCTGGAGGCTGATAAATTCAAAAGCTGATTTAATGTCAGTGTAAACTGCTGCTCATCTGTATGTGCTTTAGTGCCTACTTTCATGGCGCAGAGCAAGTCAGAAGCAGGCGGACATCTCACAAGGTCAGGGCCAAGAAAGTGGAACTGCAGGTTCTGATTCTGCCATCTGCGGATATTACTCACTATTCCCAGGAATCTTTGTACAAAGAAAGAGAACGAAAAAGCAAATAGTACCCAATGCTGTTTTTAAAATGAACATTGGTATTCAAAATCCAGGTGTCTAATAAGATCTTTAGCATTATGAGTTAAAGAACAGAGGGAAGGTGGAAGTAGAGGAGAAAGAAGAGAGTCAAAAAGCATCTTTTCAAAAGATGCACTGAAAAAAGATTAAAGATGACACAAGCAGCTTTCTCTTTAGAAAGCTATCGTCTTCACGTAAGACTTTTTAAAGAAGGAAAATATAGAGTCCCAGGAGTTAGAAGAGAAGGCTGTTCCACAGTAGATGGGAATAGATGCTGTATTTCCCCTGCCAAGTCGGTAAAATTCATCTAGTCCAGATCGTGCACTAGTACAGGGCTGGACTAAACGAATTTACACAACCAGATTAGACTCATTCCTTCTCTACTTCTGTCTTCCTTAAATATGCTAAATCCATATTCTAAAAGACTGACCTATCTTTTCCTATGCAAATATGTCACTTCTTGGAACAGTCTGATGGCTTCTCCTCAGGCTTCAAATACAATCGGAAATCCTTCCGCAGGCTCCCCTAGGCTCTCTGAGGGAGCAGCCTGGGTTTCCCTTCTGCTCCCTGCCCTGCCTGTCTCCAAACACCTCCGGCCTCAGCACTGAATTCCTCCTCCTGCCTGCCCCAGCCAGGGGCAGCTGCAGGCCAGCTCATGCGGGCCTCCTTAGCGCTCACTCCCTGGGGCCTGACCTCCCCCAATTCTCTTCTAGACTGGATTCCTGGCTCTGCTCAAATGCCACCACCTCCAAGTTTTCCCTGATTGCTCCGAATGATTGATTGACTGATTGATTGATACTGAGGATTAAACCCAGGCCATGCTAAACTGCATCCCTAGCCCCTTTTTTAAAATTGTATTTATGTATTTATTTATTTATTTATTGGGTTATTTATTTATTTATTTATTTTATTTTTTTTTTTTGAGACAGGGCCTCACTATGTAGTTCAGGCTGGCCTTGAATTCACTATGCAGACTTGGCTGGCCTCCAACTTGCAGTGATCCTCAATCCTCCTGCCTCAGCCTTCCGAGTGCTGGGATTACAGGAGTGTACCACTACACCTGACCCTTTATTTATTTATTTATTTATTTTACTTTGAGACAAGTTTATGCCAAATTTCCCAGGCTGGCCTTGCCTGCCTCAGCCTCCTGAGGCAGTAGCTGGGATTACTGGAGTGTATCACCTAGCCCAGCCCCTTACCTGTGCCTTTAGGACCCGCAGTCCCCAACCCTACACTCTTTCTCCTCTTTCCTATCTTTATTCTTTTTCTTTATACTTATTACATGGAATTGCACTATACATTCATTTTTATCCCATTTTAGTATCTATCTAGTCCAGAGAAATGTGAACTCTATGCAAAGGGACTTTCTCTTTCTCACTAAGTTGCCCAATGCTCCTACTCCTAAAAGGGCTGTCACTAATAAATTTTGTTTTGTTTTGATTTTGGTTTTTGAGAGAGGATCTCCCATATATTCTAGGCTGGCCTTGAGCTCATTACATAGCCCAGGCTGGCCTCTCTGCAATCCTCCTACCTCAGCCTGCTGAGTACTGGGGATTACAGGTACGCACCACCTTACACCCAGCTAATCTTCACTATTTGAGAAATGAAATATTCCCATTTGGAGAGATAATGAATGAGCCCTTAACCAAACCTGTTTGAACAACTATCAGCATCAGGAAGTCTTTCTTATTCCAATAAAAATCCATGTCCTTTACTTGAATCACAGAGTGACAGGGGTTGACCCACACCAGCTATATGTAATTCTTTGAGACCACAGGCTTGGAGGTGACTCCCATGGGACCTTGGTTAGAACTTTTCGTTCTGAAGCTGAGTGTACAGCACAGAGAAGTTCACAGGTGACTCCAGGATGACACAGAACCTGTGGACCTCAGTCAGCCTGGAGTCACTTAGGGTGCACAGCACATCACCCAATGCTAGCCCAGGACCCAGGAAGGCTGTCCCTCACCACATGCTGAGTGCTCACCCAACCAGATCTACTTCCTCTCACTGCCGTCCCAGTGCTAAAGTCTGGTCACTGCAGTCATGTGTCGTTATTTCCTGTCTTCTTCCTCCCAGAGTGCAGTTTGACAACATACCAGGCAGAACAATATATCTGGAGCTGGTTTGGTTCTAACAAATAGCCCAGTCTGGAAAACACCTAAGAAAAAGTGGGCTAAGTAAAGAGAAACTTGAAAACCAGACCAAAAGCTGCGGATTGGCCACAAGTGTCTCGAATGTAATTCGAGGAAGGAGCCCCGTACTGTTCCTGTTTGCATTCTTGCAACACCAAGCACCTTGCCTGGCACAAGTCCAGGCCTGTTTGCTGGGAGAGAGAAGAGCAGAAAATGGCACTCTAGATTTATTACGAAGTCTGCAGTGGCTTTGAACAAATAAGTTTACTTTATAAAAGCTCACAACTGTGCAGCACCTTCTTTTCTCAGATGAACATATGGATGGATGGACGGATGGATGGACGGAGGGACAGATGGATGGACAGACATAGACAGATAGATATCTTACTGAAGGCTCCCAAGACATGTACAATTTAGCAAAACCAGGTACTTTTCTGGAAGCAATCTGGTAGCGAGTCTGACTTATCTCTCATGAGCGCTCCACAGACTTCATTTCTGAGTTTCCTTATGCTTCGCCAAGGACCGGGATGTGTCTGATCGTGGAACACTGCCCCAGATGAATGGTACAGGTTGAGCATCCCTGACCTCAAACCCTGAAATCCTAAATGCTCCAAAACCTGAAACGGAGAGCTGATGCAATACCAGAATATAAAATCCCACATCTGACCTCAGGGATAAGTCATAGGTGAAATACAAGTACACTAAAAATGTCCTATAAAATTACCTTCAGGATGTGGGCATGAGGTAGCTGGAAAACTTAAGTGAATGTCATGTTTGGATTTGGCACCTATCCTCAAAGATCTCATAATGTAGATGCAAATATTCTCAAATCCATAGAGACCTGAAATCTGAAGCATTTCTGGCCTCAAGCATTTCAGATAAGGGATACTCAACTTGTATTAAGTAACATGGGGTACGTGCAACTTATTATTTCTCTAAGATCTGAAATATTCTGGATTCCAAAACACATCTGACCCAACAAGTTTCCAATAAGGAGGTCTTGGGTTTACACAGATGCAGAAGTCACCTGTCTGCAGTCACATATCCATCAGGTGACAGAGCCAGGACTGCGAGCTGGGGAGGCCCATTCTGCATCCTTGCTGTGGCCGGCGTCCTTTCTCTAAAAGGATGGCTGGGATCGAAAACAACTACTGCAGCAGCTGCTCCTCTGACAAGGCCCAGGAATGCAGTCAGCAGCAAGTGCCAGGCACTGTTCCCCATGGAGATGATGTGGACAGGTGACGGCCCTGGTGAGCAAGGGCTGAGGGATCTCCAGCCAAGGGATCGCCCGGAAGCCACGGCGCCCATCTGGGAGTGGGCATCAAAGCTTGAGGAGCCAACTTGCACCTCCCTAAACTCCTCCCAGGAGCTGGTGGGAACTGTTGAGTCAGACCTGCTGGGGATCTGGAGTCATCTGTCCACATTCTTTGTTGGCCTGGTTCTGCTGCGAGTGTGTGTGCGTGTGTATGTGTGGATGCTTTATATCTTTTTGTTTTTTCCCAGTACCAGGGGTTAAAACCAGGGCCTTATACATGCTAGGAAAGTACTCTGGCATTGAGCTACATACCCCAGCCATTCCTTTAAAATCTTATTTTGAGACAAAGTCTCACTAAGTTGCCTGGGCTGGTCTCAAACTTGAGATCCTCCCGCCTCGGTCTCCTGGGTAACTGTGATTACAGTTGTGTGCTACTGCACCCCACTTTTTCCCCTTCTTTTTCCGTTTTGAGTTCTTGGTTTTTTAATCTTGTTTTTGGTGTTGGGGATCAAACTCAGGGTCTTGAAGATGCTAAACATACACTCTACCACTGAGCTACGCTCCCAGGCTCTCCAGTCTTTAAGTTACACCCTGAGGAAGGGATGGGGAGCTGAGGGTGGGGAGTAATGATGGGGGTGGGGTTGTGCATGTGAGGAAATACGCTCATTAAAGACATTTTTCCTAATGCCCAGAATGCAGAACAATGATAAATTGTATTTCAGCTTTTATTCTATCCCCTAATCATTTGTGGAAATAAAAGATGCTGTTTAATTCAGGCCAGCAGTGTTCTCACTTCACCAAGTAGCAGGAGCTAAAGCAGGTCTCAGTTCAAACACCGCTCCTCCAGCAAAGCCTCCCTGCACCCCAAGCTCGGCAGCCCTGCCCCACTTCCATTCTTCTTCACATATTAAGCGTTCTCTTGCAGCACTCAGCCTGGATGCCACTGAATCCTTGGGGTTTGTTTCCTACCAGACATAACCCCCTGGAGGACACAGTCCTTATCCCTGCTCGCCTCTGCACCCCCAGCTGGAGCACAGCACGGGACAATCCCGGAGCTCAACAGACACGTGTTGGGTGGATGGATGGATGGACAAATGAACAAGCCTTGAATCTCCCAAGAGGAAACCAGGGGTTGGCCAGCACGTCCTTCTCCACCTCTGCACTGTGACAGTGCCATCCCTGGGCAGTCCTATTTGGCAGTCCGTCATCTGCTGCCGGTGACACACTGTCATTGCAGTCTTGAACTCTTGCTTAACTTTATTGTTCTCATTTAACTTTTGCCCTGCTCAGATCTGTCTTCCCAGCCAGACTACAAGCACGCTGAGTGCAGATGACAACGTCTTGGATTTCTCAAAGCTCCTAGAGTGACATCACCATCTCCCCTCATCACTGTGTGGCTTCATTTGTAACTGGAATGAGGATTGTTATTCTCAGTTTTTGCCATTGGGGAAACTGAATCTGAGAAAAATTCAGTGACTCACTTCTTGGAGGTTGGGATTTGAATTCAGATATTCAGAAATCAGGTTCCTCCCTGTGAACTTCATGGTCTTTCATCTATTTTATCTTTTCTTTTTTGGACTCTATGGATTTTAACATTTCCACATCCCCCATTCAATCATTTATTTGTTTATTTTTATTTATTTATTTATTTATTTATTTTGAGATAGGCTTTTTTTATTATGTGGTCCAGGCTGGCCTTGAACTTACTTTGTAGCCCAAGCTGCCCTCAAACTCACAGCGATCCTCCTGCCTCAGCCTCTCAAGTGCTGGGATTACAAATGTGTACCCCCCACCCCACTGAATCATTTATTCTAAGAAATATTTACTGAGCCCCTACTCTGTGCCAATCCCTGGGCTGATCACTGTGGTCAACAGGGCAGACCCAACCTTTATTTTATCCATATTATACCACAATTACATAGCATTTTTCTCTCAGTACTGGTTGTTTCTTTAGCAGCTACTTAACCAAACCAGAATATCCACTCAAACCAGGTTCTTCATCGACCTTGTTCACTCACCCAGAATGTGCAAGCAAGGGGCTTAGTTCATATTTTTTGAGCAAGTCTAACATGAAATCGAATCTTGTCTCTGAAAACAGTCACAGGTGGCAGAGCAGCCCCTAACGCAGGCACTATTTTTATGATGACAATGGTGTGCAACACGGGGCTTCGCTGTACTTTCTTCCCAAGCCCCTAAGAACAAGATAGTGTCAAATGAGAAAACTGGAAGCAAGCATCACAATCTTTTAAAATAAAACTCGAGTGCCAAAGAAGAGAAACCAAGGTGCTGTTTCAATGTAAAATACAGATTCCATCTTGGCTGCTACGGGTGACCGGCACCAGGGCACAGAACAGCCTGAGTCCGCAGAGTTCTTCTGCGTTCCGTGAAACATCTCCCCAACGTCGCGCCAGACCCCATCCAAATCAGCAAGACTGTGGTGGTGTGAAAGTAGGGTTCTTGTCGTTTTGCTAAGTCAGGTCCTTTATTACAGGGTAGAAAGAGCTCTTGTTCCTTATTTCTCAATCCTGATTCCTGCTGGTAGCATAAAATACACCCCAGCCTGACTCTCATGCACACCAAACCACAAATTAAATAAACAGCTCAATGTTCCTTCCAATCTATACCTTGTGAGCAGTTCTTGGTACCTTTTTTTTTTTTTTTTTTTTTTTGGGTCAAATTATTTAAAAGCTAACTGTCAGGTAGCTTAAAAAGCAGGCCTGGGGATCATTCACTCAAAACATGCCCTTGATTTCAGGATTTTACCATCTTTTCATTTTTCTGCCCTGATCCTTATAGAGGCACAATAGTTAAAAACCAGTCCAAGCCTGGCGTGGTGGCACACACCTGTAATCCCAGTACTTGGGAGGCTGAGGCAGCAGGATCGCTGTGAGTTCAAGGCCAGCCTGGACTACAAAGTAAGTGAGACCCTGTCTCAAAAAAAAAAAAAAAAAAACCAGACCAGTCAGCCATAACACTGTTGCCAAAACACCCAAGCCACTCAGCAAGTTTGCACAATTGTCAAGGACCCTGACAGTCAAAAGGCTCACCAGCTT